>CM062606.1:27542849-28813318 GCA_031470985.1 Agastache rugosa | reverse complement strand
GATTTATGGACTTAGTTGATTAAATTAAGATATTAAGTACAAACTACAAATTGTAATACCATCACCGTCGTCGCCTTATCGATGTTAGACACTGTTGTCGCCTCCACCACCGTTGAACACTGCCATCACGCCTTCTACTCTTCTCATCCACCATTGATGCACTTACACTGTGTGGTGCATCTCATTACACTGTGTGGTGCATCTCATTATACTATTTGGTGTATTTCGTTACAAAAAGATGGGTTTGATTTCTTGACTAGATGAGTGACTGAGATTTATTCTTATTTGTTAAGTTAAAATGCAAAGAGTGGCTATTTAGCCTTATTTAATTGCAAGTAAAATCTGAAATACATATAAGATTGATATCATAAGTTATTTATTGAACACAACTGCCATTTTTATTTCAACTGCATGCATGTATGAACACAAATTGCTACATTTATGACTACCACAACTGCTAGCATACTGCTGTAGTTAATGGTATCTTACACCTCATACATACTGCACTTTCTCTCCATACCTGATTGATTATACAATCTCTAATGACATTTTTTTATGACTGCTTCGACAGATTTTGTTTCTATTGTACCTGCACTTTTGTTTTTATTTGCTCTCTTTGCTGAGACTTTATGAAATGGCAAATTCTTATCTTGCCATCAAACAATATACTCTCATTTGTTGCAAAAAGAGATATGCATACAACACACATAAACATCACCTTACTGGTAAACTTCTTGAACTTACATATTCTATGTGATTCTGCTTCTCCTGAGGTCAAATAGTACCTATGTGTTGCTCTTATCATGTAAAACCACCTCTCATCTATATAAACTATATTGTGCATGCTCATAAACCTTAGTGTGTTCATATTTGATAAACACTCATTTTGCATGGTTCTCATTGGTTTTCTTATGCACATTTTGATAAGATTATGCACTTATGTGACGTTGTTTGGTTTTGTTATCTTAAATTATGCTATGATGTCACATTTGGATATAGTTTTATGTGTTTTACATAGATTTGAGTGTTTTGGAGAAGGTCATGTTCAAAGGGATAACTCAAAATCAAAAGAAAAGATGATTGGGCTAAAGAATCGAGCAAGACAAGCGAAAGATAGGACTAGCCGTGAAAAATAAAGTGCATGTTTTGCAAATTGAGTAATATAGAGATGAAGTTCAGCTCGTTAGGAGTTCGTAGGCAAAAACGGATCCAAAATCGGAGTTATAACGAAGGAGAACGAGCTGAAACAAGTTTACTGCGCGGAAGGTGCAGAAACGGCGACCCAGATGTCCCGGTCGCCGTTTCTGCAAAATTTGCTTACAAAACCGGCGACCCAGACAACGACCGTTGGCCGGGTCGCCGGAAATCTTTGGAATGGCTCAAGAATCGCAAAAACAGCGACCGAATCGGCAATCCACAGCTTGGGTCACCGTTTCGGTCTATTTGTGCGCCCAATGTGCTATTTTTGTTATCTTTTGGGTCTAGGTTTTGTTTCCCATCTATAAATAGGTCCTCTTAGATTAGTTTTAGGGGTGGTTGCATATTTTTACATACTTTGAATTATTTTTACTCCTTAGATTTCTTTTTAAACTTTAGCTAGTTGTTTTGCTTTTTCTTGGAGAGAAGATTCGAGATTGAAGATTGAAGACATTCAAGACGAGATCAAGAATCCGAACTTCGATTTTTCTAATTAGTATCTTTAATTATGTTTTTCTTTTATTTTATGAGTAGCTAATTTTATTTTATCTTAAGGTTAGAGAGTAGGTGAATATTTGGATTTGATTTTGGTTTAATTAATCAATTGGAACCTTCTTTTACTTTCTATATTCTCGTGTTTTTTCATGCTTGATTGATTGATCACCAATTGTGCATATTTGATGTGTTAATTCAATATTCGAAAGATGAGAATTGATGCTTGATCTAGAATATAGGACATACTTTTCAATATAGTTGAAAGATCTTGAGATTTGTGTGAGGGCAATAGATCTAAGAAGCTTTTAGGAGTTGCATGTTTAGTTATTGGTTGGACACAACAACTCTTGCATGTAATCCACGGTCTATGCGCTACGACAGGAGGTTTAGGCTAATTTTGTGATCGTCCTAGTAAAAGTCGAGTCTGACAAACCAATTGATTGATTGAATTGAATTTGAATTCGAGTATTCACTGAAATCGAAACCTTGGGATATTTTCTCTTTATCTTTAATCCTAAATATTTTCTTTGCCTTTATTTATATTATTTTCTTTATTTAATTAATTGAGTCATTAGTTTAATCAAGTCTAAAAGTTCAAAAGTCTAAATAGTGGGATAATAGTTGAAAGTGGTACTTGCTAGATTAATCACAATCTCTGTGGAATACGACCTTGCTTCCCTGTACACAATTGCACCCGTGTACTTGCGGTGTGAAAGAAAATAGCGAACAATATTTCTGTCTAGTTCTAGAGCTTCAAGAGAAAACTTAAGTTTTAACTTGTTTGGAGCAGTTAGTTCAGGCCTAATGGCACTAGTATGAGCTATGATCATCCCCTAGTTTATCCATTCCCAAACAGTAGACTTACTACAGTTTATGCCAACAACTAAACTTCTTATTGTTGATCTCTTTTGAACTTCTAAACTGGAAATTGAGTCCAATTCAATCTGCACTCTCTTTCCTCTTGGAAGCATTACCTTTTTGCTTTGTGAATGTATGACTTTACCATTTTCGTGTTGTTTCTTTGTTGAAGACCAAAGATGGCAGACTGCCCTCATATTAATTCCAAAATTGGTGGTAGTTTCAGTGATTTTGCCCTGCCTAGGTATTCTACCATGAATGCCTTGAAGAAGAAATTACACCAACTGATTTCTCGATGTTGACGGCTGGAAAGTGGGAGAACGTGCTTTTTAAGTTCCAGTACATGGTTGGACTAATTCCGGAGCTTTGCAAGGAAGAAGGCATCGCCCATCTTAAGGGACTGTTGAAGACTGATTTGTCTATTATCCTTCACAAGTACCCTCCACAACAAGGAAATGCTTACGATTATGGAATTTGTTCTGTGAAGTTCATTGAATGTCTTGCCTCAAAAAGAAGCGTTGATTACATTAAAGGTATCATGGGCCCTTTGCACATGATAACTACTGTTCTGAGTTTTAGCACTCGAGGCTTCTGGAATGAATTTGTTGCCATACTTTCAAACAATCTATTTCGTTGACTCGGTGACCGACTTTTGGTGCATAACAATCTCTTGCACGATAATACATTGCATGTGATGCAGGTACACCAATGCTTCTATAAGATAAATTTGCATTTCTTTTCATTTTTTCACCAAAAGTCAGTCATCGAGTCAACGAAAGAGATTGTTCTTCAAGATTTCTTCAATTTAAGAATATTTTAATTGAAGTTAGTCACCGAGTCACCTTATTCGCTCCTCGTGTTTAGTTTAACATTAGTTATAGTCCACATCAAATGTATAGAAAAGAGGAATAATTCACGTTAACTTCAATTTGTCACGTCAGTTTTTGGATCTGAAAAATTACGATTGGGATATTTTTAGATTTAGACAAAGGTTGAGTACAAAATTACAACTTTTTAAAGGTTGTGATATTTTTTAGACTTTAGACAAATGTTGAAAGTGTGGTGCATATTTGATTTGTTGTGAGGTATAAAATATAAGTTGAACCACACTAACCTGGGATTGAAGGAGTATTATATATTCAACCTTTGATACGATATTGCAAATTTTCGCTTGGTTATTTTTCCTACACGTGTAATACCCCGTCCTTCTTGCGTAATTAAATTAATTAATTCCTTCAGTAAGATAAAAATTTCAGTGAAAGAAAAATTTTAGTTTTAGAAAATTTTACCCGTCAGATATATTTTACCGTAAAAATGAGTTTTAATTAAGAATGATCGTCTCAGTTAATCCGAAACGAATAAGTTTTTATATTTATCAGTGAGTGATAAATTTTTGGTCATTAATTGACAAGAAGATGAGTTTAATTTATTTAAGTCATTTTTTGTGTGAATTATCGCTTCAATTTTAAGTTTTGGTAGATTTGAAAACTATTCGGCTCTCCGAATCTTTCTGTGAAATTTTTATCTAGAGTTCATGAAATTGACGAGCGCTATCGCTGACACTCGGCAAAATAATTATATTGTCCTATGCTCACAATACTGTAGACAGTGCTTGAAAGTACAGGGTCGATCCTCAGGGAGTTGACTGCCACTATCTCTTGAATCCTCCACAACCTGGTTCAAACTTGGAGTTGGTGCTAGTCACTGGGTCTATCTTGCCCAATACGTAAACAAAACTAAAACTGAAAATAACAAGTAAGTTGATTAATAATAAAAAGAACTTGACCTAGACAAACTAATTAAAATAAAAACACTGGCTCAATCATTGGTGCATTAGTCTTCATTACATGCATGCATCGTTGGTCATAGGACTTGAATGCAGAGATCCCTTGTTAATCCTCACGCTCTCAACAAACCCTTCCCTTACTGAGTTGACGACGCACCACCGGCTCTCTACTTTGGGCAATACCTCTGTCCCCGAGTCATCGTCCAGTTTCTTGCCCAGAGAGCATTAATCACAAGAAAGGCCCAACAAGGAATAATCACGCCTGTCTCGCCCAAGACAGACACCTTCACTCACTGCTTATTAATCCAGACCAAGATAAGTTGAGAAAATTCTTCCTAAACCTCTTAGTCAATTTAGTGATCTAATATTATCTAAGTAATTAACGGCCTATTAACAACCTCAACAAGTTAAACCATATTGGAACAAGCACATAAACAGATCTAGAATGCAACATGCAATTAATTCATCCAATTCGACCTCACGAGCTTTGGTTCTTATTCAACTAGTTGTTGCCCAGATCAAGTATAGAAAATTAGCTAGACATAAAGTAAATCATGCAAACATAAATCTGGGAGAAAAACATAAGAACTATATTAAAAGTAAACTTACGAAAGATCAATGTAATGATCGACCAAAAGTGCCGATCGGGAAATAATTACTGGAAACTAAAAATATAAACTGAATTGCCCTAGGGGACTTGTTTCTTCCTCACAAATCTCTCGAAAATAAAAGCAAAGCAGAAGTCAAATATTAGGAAATTAAATTGCTAAGTGTGTATGGTGATGGCTGCGGCCATGCTCCATATTTATAGGCTGAGATGCGCTAGGGTTTGGGCCCTCGGTCCTTTTCATGGTAAGTCCATGAGCTACCTTGACGTGCAAGTAATTACTTGATAAGCACAACCCTCAACATGGCATATCACGTCAATCTTCAAGATCCCTTGCGGAGCCTCCACCTAACCGGATTAGGAAAGAAACTTAGGTTAGATCTTCTTTTCCTTTTCCTAATAGGCTTCGGGGAGAAACACGCCAGCTGCCACCGCCATCTTGCCTTCTCTTGTCAGCACATCTTCTGCTCTGCTTCCTGCCCAAAATGCCAGACAAGGCCAACACTGCTCCTGGTATTAAGATTGAGCCAGCGAATCCTCCTCACAGCTACGCGTCTGATGCTATCATTCTTGCCCAAGCTGTAGATTCATCGATTGCTCATTGCCTTATATCGATTCTCGTACCATTTCAACAGATTTCAACCCTGTCTTGCCCTCTAATGCTCTTTACCTGCCCAGATAGACCTGTTGCCCAAATAGTGCCCTCCCAAGCACTGAAACAATACAAAAAGACAACAAAAGACTCGATCTAGACTACCTAAACACACTCAAAATGAACACAAAATATGGGTTCATCACACACACACACTTAACTCACACTTGTCCTCAGGTATGCACAGGTGACTTGCCCAAGACTCAGACAGAAAACAAAATAAAAGACTCAACAGATAACCAGCAGCCAACATAGTTAATCAAAATACACAATCATCATTTTCAAAATTAGCAAGTGAAGGGATGAAATCATGCACAACTATCAAACAAGTCATGATAGAATCGTGAGCAATATGAATGTCCTCACCACACTCATCACTCTTGTGTTTAGGCTTATCTTGCAACTCTCTTGACCATCTCAACTCCGGTTTCACCATAGACTTGCCTGCCCTTTATGTCTTAACTTCCTAACTCAGTTTTCAGAACTCATCATCAGGTCTTTATTGGGCTGTAACTTGGCTTAAGGCAACAGGTTGGAAGTATTTAGATCTGGGCTAGGTCATTTGAACTCGCACTGGGCAATAAACACACCCTAGCTCCTTCTTGTTTCCTTGCCTTATTTTCCAGGGCCATAATTCACAAGTTACAATGGAGAACTTATTTTCTTCTTTTTTTTTCTCTATTTTTTCTTTCTTTTTTTCTTTCTTTTTTTTCTTTTTCTTTCAGTCCCCTTTCTCCTTCCATCTTGCCCCAGAATATACCCCACCATTTTCTTCTTCATTTGCATTGAGTTCCCATGACCGAGTAAGGCTATATTTATCAAGGCAAAATTTAAGTGATAGAAAGAATTAATCAAGCTAATAAAAAGGGTTAATCAAAGGATCAATGATTTGGGTAGAATAATTTGGCTAATTGGGCTAGTGAAAGAAACTGCCTAAATCACCTCAAGTCCCTAAATCTAACTCAGAAATTCATCAACCAAAGTACAGACAAGTTCTAGTTATTCCTAATCGAGAGGTCATATCTTCACACAAGAAATGAAATCATGTATTAATAAATACATCATTTAAGCTCAAATCCTCACAGGGTTTCGCTCACAATTCATTCCATCATACAAGTCATCTTCTAGCTAGCATGAACTCAACACTGTTCAACATGCATTCAATCAAGCACAACAATTATGATCTTGACCTACTCAAGGCATATTGGTCAACACAACTCAACTGTTTTTAAAAACTTTCGGCAGAGACACTCCACACACACACTTTTCCCAAGCAAAGGGTGTCTATAGAAGCCTCAACCTGACTCTTAAACTCCTTTAAATAACCAAACCGTCCACCACCCACACACACACTTTGCCTTCGGTAGTGTGTGTGTGTTCGAAGGATGATGACAGACTCTCACCAGATTCCCATCCACACACATACTTTGCTTGAAGCTAAGTGTTTTATCATCCAGCTCCCCTTGCCCAAGTACCTGTTCATGCACAACAAAGACAAACCTCCTCTTGCAAGGAAAAACAATTCTATCATAGGGTTTACTATACTATAATTAAAAATAAAGTGATAAATTAATAAAATAGATCTATTTTAGAGCAAAAATGGACCTATTTTATCCCCCATTTTACTTTTTTTATTAAATAAAGAAAAACAAAGAAATAAAAGCATACCCGGTTGCCTCCTAATCAGCGCCCTAGTTATTGTCGCGGGCACGACGCATTCCTTGCCCAAGTTAGGGCTCTCCTTCGCGGAGGAGTTGGAGATACTCCTCTGGCTTCTCAATTGCCTGGCCATAGTAGGCCTTCAATCTCTGTCCATTCACTTTGAACACCTTACTCGTCTTGGGATTCATTACTTCTACGGCTCCATTAGGGTAAAAAACTTGGACCACGAATGGACCAACCCACTTGCTAGATAATTTTCCAGAAATTAGCTTGAACCTGGATTGATACAATAGAACTTGTTGCCCAAGTTCAAACTCCTTGACCTTGATAAGTGCATCATGGGTCTTCTTCATTCTCTCTTTGTACAATGCCGAATTATCATAGGCATGGAGCCTAATTTCTTCAAGCTCTTGTAACTGGAGCTTCATCCACTGCACAGCCCAATAAGCCTTATGTTCCAGTTCCATAGGCAAGTGGCACATCTTGCCAAAGACCATCCTGTAGGGCGACATCTCAAATGAAGTTTTGAAAGCCGTTCTGTACGCCCAGAGTGTTTCATCAAGGCGCATACTCCAGTCCTTACCCGTTGGGCTTACAGTCTTCCTCAATACCGTTTTCACTATACGGTTGGACAACTCAGCTTGCCCATTGGCCTGAGGATGGTAAGCTGTTGAAACTCTATGGTGAACACCATACTTGGCCATCAATCTTTTGACAGCTGCATTGCAAAAGTGTGTTCCTTGCTCACTAATATTCGCTCTGGGCATGCCAAAACGACTGAAGATGTTGCCCTTTAGAAAATTCACCACGATTGCAGAATCATTGGTGACCGATGCACGAGCCTCTACCCACTTAGATACATAATCCATCACCAAGAGAATATATTGGTTGCCCCTAGAACTGGGCAGTGGACCCATGAAGTCCATCCCCCAAATATAAAAGATTTCCACCAGCATGATAGGGGTCATGGGCATCTCGTTCCTCTTGGATATATTGCCCTCCATCTGGCATTGAGCACAGCACTTGCACCACTCATAGCTATCCTTAAACACACTTGGCCAATAGAAGCCACAATCCAATATCTTTCTTGTTGTTCTTTTAGGACCAAAGTGTCCTCCACACACCTTGGAATGACAATGCTCAATTATCTTTTGCTCCTCTTGGTCCTCTACACATCTCTGTATCACTTGGTTTGTACATCTCTTCCATAAGTACGGTTCATCCCATATGTAGTAATGACTTTCAACCTTCAACTTGTTCTTTTGGTAGTGGCTGAGATCACTCGGTACCTGTCCCAAAACAATATAATTACAAATGTCAGCGTACCAGGGCTCAGATTGATCTTGGGCAAGAGCCAGTTCCTCATCAGGAAAGATTTCCTTGATTAGTTCGTTCTTCTCCTCTTGGATTATCCTACTCTAATGATCCGCCACCAAATTCTGAGCTTCACTCTTGTCCTTGATCTCCACATCAAATTCTTGAAGTAAAAGAATCTGTTGCGGTAGTTTTTGGTTGCATTTCTTTTTCTTTTTTGCCATAACGCCCATTCTGGGACTTTCTGGCCTCTTCTCCCTTTATGGCTTCTTATGTTCTGCATGCGCATTTTTGATAT
Source organism: Agastache rugosa (assembly GCA_031470985.1). Classification (NCBI taxonomy): domain Eukaryota; kingdom Viridiplantae; phylum Streptophyta; class Magnoliopsida; order Lamiales; family Lamiaceae; genus Agastache; species Agastache rugosa. The sequence goes on along the minus strand of CM062606.1, from coordinate 28,804,449 downwards.
CATTTGCTAGATTTTGTATTGTGTTAAAGTCAAAATGCGCTAATAATGTTTTGTTGAGCTATCAGTCGAAAATGACGAAGGCAACCAAAAGCTTGATCAACTTTCACTATGGCCTTGATTTTTTTTTGCGTAGTACAACTCAGCGGTCTCACCTCGTAGGAGACCGTAGAGTTTAAAAGGTTTTGCCACGATCAATACAGGGCCAGAAGTCAGCGGTCTCTCGGCCTAGGAGACCGCTAAGTCCGACACTCAAGTGTATTCAAGAACGAAAACTCAGCGCTCTCTCACTCTTAGAGACTGCTGAGTCCAGCACCTCGTCAATACAGGCCCAGAAATCAGCGGCCGCTCACTCTAGGAGACCGCTGAGTTCCGCGCTCGCTCACTCTAGGAGATCGCTGAGTCGGACGATTAGCGGGATCGATGAAGAACGCTTAGCGGTCGCTGAGCCTAGGAGACCGCTGAGCGTGATTTAATTGTGACGCATATAAATAGCGCACGAGGGTTTCAGATTAGGGCACTCCTGTTCCTCCACAACTATTCCAGACGATTTTTCTTCTTTGTTTTTGTTAGAGTTCTTTAGGGCTTTTCTTCTAGTTTTCTTGGGATATTTCTAGTTAGTAATTTGATTATCGTAATTTTCATTTCGGATTAGAGACTTCAGTCGGTGCAATTTGTCAGATTCAATTCCAGTTTAGCTTCGATTTCGATTACAGTAGTGAGTTTACTATTTCAGCTCTTTATTTATGCTTTATGATTTCTCCTGCAAATTGCTCTCTAGAATTAATGTTAGAAAAAATTAATGCTTTTGTTAGATTAAATTTCGATTCCTGCCTAGGGTTTAATTTTTGCATTTTAGTTCTTTCCTAGAGATTAATTTATGCTTAATTATTCTTTCCGTCTAGTTATAAACAACAAACAAATTGATTTACTGCTTTCTGTTTATTTTCTTTTCGCAATACAATAATTTCCCTGCTTAGTTTTCCTTGTGAGACGATATTCGGGTTAGCTTATTTAATCTATTACGACCACGTTTAATTGCGTGCAACTTAGATTAATTAGGTTGAACAAATTTAGCGTCGTTGCCGGGGAAAACTTTAGGCGATTATTTGTGTTGCTTTGTAATTGAGTATATTTTATGTTTATTTCTTTTATTCTTTTGGTACTCAGGTATTTCTCTTTCCTCCGGTGCGCGTAATCTATTTGTTGAGTGTTGTGTATGCAAGGTCGTAGAAGTCTGAAAAAGAACTTAGTACCTTGTGACAACATTGATCAACCGCGCAAGATCCTACAAGGTTTGCGAGAAGAAACCGAGTCCAGCTGTAACGAGGTTGACGAACCTTGTTGTAAAGAAGAAGTTATTGTTCAGTCAAAAGAATCCGGGTGTGATCCGCCAGACGAACCTATTTTTCCGGAAGAAATGGATAACAATACCAGATATATGGGGGATTTTGCCTGGCCTACATTTGGAACCACTGCTTCTGCTGCCAATAGAAGTCAGGAATTATGATTTGAAGCAGAATCATCTGAATTTGCTACCCTCTTATCACGGGATGGCAAATGAAGATGCTCTGTAATTCGTTCGAGAGTTTTGCACGGTGGTTCAATCGTTTTCTTTGCTAGCTTTAACTGAGGATCAGCTTAAGTTGAAATGTTTCCCATACAAATTGAAAGACATGGCTAAAACGTGGTACTTATCTCTTCTGCCAAACTCGCTCACTACATGGACGGCTGTGTGTGAAAAATTCTTGCTGAGGTATTATCCCAATCATAAGACTCAGGAAGTTCGTACAAAAATCATGAACTTCACTCAAGCTGGCGATGAACCCTTCCATGAGGCTTGAGAGAGGTTTAGGGAGCTACTTCAGCAGTGCCCCCATCATCAAATGGCACCAGAAATGTTGTGGCAATTCTTTTATGATGGACTGGTCCAAAAGGCTCAGTTTATGGTGGAGAGTACCACCGGTGGAAACATTGCAGTGAAAACAGCCGATGAACTGCAAGAGATTTTCGAAACACTTGCAGCTAGTTCACAATAGAAATCTACCCGCACACGACGGGTTGAGGTGAGTGTAGTTGTTGAAAGTCCTGACATGAAGAAGCAGCTGGCCAACATGATGAGAGAGCTGCAGGAATTAAAGATGAGTAAGTCAGTTGTTTCCCCACCTCAACAGGAACCGGTCAGACAAGAGATGTTTGTTGAGCCATGTGGCATCTGTGGGAAGCAGGGGCACAATCCTGAAGAGTGCCAGAGAATGGGAGAGATGACATATGAAGGAGGCGCAGAGGTCTATGTTGCACAGGGGTATCCTCCACGACAGCAGTTTGATCAAGGCCAGAGATTCAATCAGAATCAACGACAGCAAAACTTGGGGTGGCAAAATCAGTCTAAACTGGATGGAGGAATCAGAATCAAGAACAGGGATCTGGAGGAAAATTTCAAAATCGTCATCCTCCACAGCAGTTTAACCAATACCATCCCCACCAGCAGTGGTATTCCCATCAGCAGCAGAATTACAACTCTCAGTGGCAGTACCCACCACAGCAGAATCAGTTTCAGCAAGCACAACAACAATTTCAATAGGGATCACAACAATTTCAACGTCCACTGCCGCCGCCTGCTCAAAGGAATCCTCTTGATGATAATCTTATTATCTTTATGCAAGAGAGCAAACAGGCGAGGGACAAATTTGTGGAACACTTAATCAGATGCAGCAGAGCAACAAACTAGAAAAATTCCGAGTCATGGTCAATAACCTCATCAAGCTCAAGTTGTGACTGTTCTGCAAAGTGGAAAGAAGATTGATAACAAGGTGGGAAACACGCCTTTAGAGAAAACATTGCCTGCAGTTGAGAATGAGAAGGAAGAATCGGAGGTCCGCTTGCATAAGGCTGAGAAGCCTTACCGATCACCAGTGTCTTTCCCCAGCAGATTGAGGAACGAAAGACAAGATCAACAATTTTCTGATTTTTACAAGATGCTTTCCAAGGTAAATGTGAATTTACCATTGCTTGAGGTTATCAGGAATGTTCCAGCATACGTCAAGTTCTTCAAAGAGTTGGCGTCTAAGAAGAGGAGGTTCGAGGAGAATGAGCAGATTTTGGTATCCGAGAGTGTCAATTCAATTATGCAGCAGTCTTTACCTCCGAAACAGTGGGACCCTGGGAGTTTTGTGATCAAGATTGCCATGGGGAATGGAAAAGAAGCATCATGAATGCTAGATTTAGGGGCCGGCATTAATCTTATGCCATACTTTATTTTCAAACAATTGCAGTTAAAAGAGGTTAAGCCGACCAGGATGTGCCTGTAGCTAGCCGATCGATCCATTCGACACCCTAGAGGGGTAGTAGAAGATATTCTGGCCCGGGTTGGGAAATTTATAGTTTCCGTTGATTTTGTGGTTCTCGAAATCAGATATGTGTAAGAGGATAGACGGGAGCATACTCTGTCATTAGGAAGACCATTCATGGCGACTACCAATACGTTGATCGACGTCAAGAACGGTATCATCAAGATGTCAGTGTTGGGAGAGACGGTCTCCTACAATGTGCACGCCAGTCGAGCCATGCCATCAGTCAACAGTATTGAAAACTGTTCTTACATAGACATCATTGATGTTCTTACTGAGGCATATTTTGTGGAAGAGAATCGGATAGAAGAAGTTTTTGAAGGATCTGCTGATTTAGAGAAACGGCTCAATGAAGAAGCAAGTCTAGAGGAGTTTGAGAGTATGCCCGTTGACCGGACATTGACATCTGAGGCCTCCAAGAATGAAAAAGAAGTAGAACTCGATCTTAAGGTCCTTTCCCAGAATTTGAAATACGTGTTTCTTGAATAGGGAAGGAAAAAGCCAATCATCATTTTCTCTGAGCTCAACAAAGAAGAAGAACAGGCCCTGGTAGAGATTCTTAAGAAGTTCAAGGCGGCTTTTGGATGGAGTTTATCTGATATTAAGGGTATTAGTCCCGCCACCTGTATGCATCGGATTAACTTGGAAGAAGGAGCCACTCCAAAGAGTGATGGGAAGAGAAGATTGAACCCTGTGCTGATGGAGGTGGTGAGAAAAGAGATTTATACATTGCTAGCAGAGGGGATTATTTTTCCCATTGCTGATAGTGAGTGGCTAAGCCCCGTACACGTGGTGTCGAAAAAGGGGGGGAATTATAGTGGTGTTGAATGACAAGGATGAGTTGGTGCCCACTAGACCTGTTACTGGTTGGAGGATGTGCGTTGACTATAGGAAGCTCAATGCCGCTACAAAGAAGGATCACTTTCTGCTTCCGTTCATTGATCAGATGTGTATAGACTAGCTGGTCACGAGTTCTACTGCTTCTTGGATGGATTATCAGGATATTACCAGATTGCAATCGCTCCAGAATATCAAGCCAAGCAGGTTTCACGTGTCCATTCGGAACATACGCATGCAAGAGGATGCCTTTTGGACTCTGCAATGCCCCAGGAACGTTTCAGAGGTACATGATGTCTATTTTTACTTAAATGATTGGTGATTTTGTTGAGATTTTCATTGATGATTTCTCTATCTTTGGGTCGTCTTTTCATGATTGTCTTGGTAAAATTGAACGTGTTTTGTGTCGGTGCGTTGAGAGTGGTCTAACCCTTAGTTGGGAGAAGAGTCACTTCATGGTTCGAAAGGGAACTGTTCTGGGTCATATTGTCTCAAAGAAAGGGATGGAGGTCGATAGGGCTAAGGTGGATGTGATCGAGAGATTGCCTCCACCTCGTGATGTAAAGGGAATTAGGAGTTTCTTGGGTCACGCGGGTTTTTACCGTCATTTCATTAAGGACTTTTCTAAAATTTGTCAGCCTTTGTGTCGTTTACTTGCTCAGGATGTTGTGTTCAATTTTGATGATGCATGTTTAGATACGTTTAATACACTAAAACATAAGTTGAGCACTGGACCTGTTGTAATTGGACCTAATTGGTCAGAATCTTTTTAAATCATGTGTGATGCGTCGAAATTTGCCGTTGGAGCTGTCTTAGGACAGCGTGTTGATAAAATGTTGCGTGTGATTTACTATGCAAGTCTTACTCTAAATCCTGCTCAAGTGAATTACACTACTACTGAACAAGAGATGTATGCTGTGATTTTTGCTCTTGATAAATTTCGTGTTTACATCATAGGTTCTAAGGTAATAGTTCATAGTGATCATGCTGCTTTGCGTTATCTGTTAACTAAGCCCCAAGCTAAGCCTAGACTCATTCGGTGGGTTCTTTTGTTGCAAGAATTTGATATAGAGATCCGTGATCGGAAGGAAAGTGAGAATGCCGTAGCTGACCATCTGTCTCGTTTAGAGAATTTGTCCCATTCTCTATCATTTAATAATGTTGTTGATTCCTTTCCGTTTGAGCATGCTTATAGTATGGAATTCGTGCCTTGGTCTGCCGATATTGTGAATTATCTGGCTTGCAGTGAAACGCGGCCGGATATTACCTCCAAAAAGAGGAACATTTTCTCTCTCTATGCAGGCAATATTTTTGAGAGGACCCTCACCTCTTCAAGCTCGGAAAGGATGATGTTATTCAGAGGTGCGTACCCGATGATGAGCATGCCAAGGTGTTGCAGTTATGCCACGAAGCGCATTGTGGTGGCCAGAAGACATCACACAAGGTACTTCAATCGGGTTTATTTTGGCCAACACTGTTCAAGGATGCCCAAGCCTTCTATATGTCTTGCGATCGGTGTCAAAAGGTTGGATCCATTGGGCGAAGAAACGAGATGCCCCTTAATAACATTCTAGTGGTTGAGATCTTCGACGTGTGGGGTACTGATTTCATGGGACCGTTCCCCAAGTCTTTTGGGTTTGAATATATACTGTTAGCTATTGATTATGTATCCAAGTGGGTTGAAGCAATCCCCACTAGGACTTGCGACTCTAATGTTGTCCTCAGATTTGTGCCAGGAAAACATTTTGTGCAGGTTTGGATTTACAAAGGCGATCATTAGTGATGGCGGAAAGCATTTCTACAACAAGTTGTTTGAGAAGCTGATGAAGAAAAATGGAATCACGCACAAGGTGGCCATCCCTTATCACCACAGACTTCCGGGCAAGCCGAGACAAGCAATCGGCAAATCAAGTGGATTTTGGAGAAGACGGTGAAACCATCTTCTAAGGACTGGTCTACGAAGCTAAATGATGCGCTATGGGCATACCAAACATCGTATAAGAGTATCTTGGGAATGAGTCCCTATCGCTTGGTTTTTGGTAAAGCGTGTCATCTTCCGGTGGAGATTGAGCATAAGGCTTATTATTAAGGAGGCAAATCTTGATCAATCTAAAGCTGGCGAGCATCGAATGCTTCAAATGTCCGAGCTCGATGAGTTACATAATGAGGCATATGAGAATGCCAAGATTTACAAGGATAGGGTCAAGCGACTTTATGACAAGAGGATTTTGGTGAAAGAGCTCAAGCCTGGGATGAAGGTTATATTGTTTAACTCACGGTTGAAGTTGTTTCCCGGAAAGCTCAAAAAAAGGTGGAGTGGCCCATACACTATCACAGAAGTTTTTCCATATGGATCGGTTCAATTGTTGAATGAAGAAACACAACACTCTTTTCCAGTTAATGGGCACCGCGTAAAACCTTATCTTGAGGGCGAGACTAAGGCACACACGGTCGAGTCCGTACATATCTTGGATCCTATTTTCTGAATGCTCGTTTCGCATCAAGCTAATGACATTAAACAAACGCTATGTGGGAGGCAACCCATAATTTGGTAGTTTCGTTTTTCTCTTCTCTTTTTATTTTCTGATTTTATTTTCTTTTAAGTCTTGTTATCCTTGTTCGAGGCTGTGCGGGGTATGTGTTTGTGACGTGCAAGATTTATGGTCTTCAAGGAGAACTTCGTGCATCAGCACTCGTTTGACCCAGCGGTCTCTCATCCTCAGCGACCGCTGTGCAGGACCACATTCGGAGTACAGAGAGGAAAGTCAGCGGTCGCTGCAGCTAAGCGTCCGCTGAGAGTGGAGAAGTTTTAGAGTGTTGGGCGGAAAGTCAGCGGTCTCTGCACCCAGGCGACCGCGGAGTGTGGCGAAGTTTTGAATTACAGGGCAAAAAGTCAGTGGTCGCTGCACCTAAGAGACCGCTGAGCGTGGCGGAGCTTTGGAGTGTAGGGCGAAGAATCAGTGGTCGCTCTCCCTAGGCGACCGCGGAGAGTTATTAGGGTTTATTCCCAGCGGCCGCTCACCCTCAGAGACCGCTGAGCCTCGCCTCCTTTAAAACTAACGCGAACCCTAATTCACCGTCACTTTCACTTTTCACTTCTTCCTGTCAATTTCTTTCTCAAATCTCACTCCCACCACCACAATTTTACCTCGTCCATATTTTCCCACCATCACCCATATTCTTCCCGTCACTCTGAGATCGTTGTTGTTCCGCCACCGCTGAGTGTCGCTATTTCAGTCGAGCACGTGTCGCCTCTGCCTTTTCTTATCCTCAGCGACCGGTGTCGTGCAGCCATCCTTGCCACGCCCTTTCGACTCAGCGACCGCTCGCCCTTAGTGACCGCTGAGTTCTCCATCTCCATTTTCAGCGTTCGTTCAGTTTCAGCGCTTGCTCAGTTAAGTTCCAGCGTTTGCCGGTCGTCTTGTACGCTTGTTCAGTGCCTCTATCAACGTTCTTGGGTTAGCTTTGTCAAATGGCACGTACAAAGAATGCTCCGGGCTCTACTTCTCCACCACAAGATCCGATGGAGGAAGAAGAACCTATTGATTGTTCTCTGGATTACGACTGCCCGTTTCCTATCTTCAACCCTTTGTCATGTGCTCTTTTTCAGCGTTTAAGCCGTTTTGATGTTACAGTGCCTCGTTATTTTGATTGGGATTTGATAGAATCTCTTGGGGTGATCACTTCACTTAAGCAGTATCTCAAAAATTTGGGTATGGATAAATTTGCTAGGATGGAGTTTCCTGGTTATTCTCCATTATGTTTAGAGCTATTGACGACTTTTGATCTTGCGGATGATTTTACTCAGTTCACTTGTCGGATGTTTGGTCGTGATTTTACTATTACTGTCCGCATTATGAAGCGGGTGTTTGGTTTTCCTCTAGAGGGGTTCCGTAAGCCCCCACCGGAGTTTGATGCTGCTGAGGCATGGGAGTTTTTGTCTGGGTTCAATAATTGGCAATCTGGGGGTATGCCTAGTGGATTTATTAAGGATCCTGCATTGGGAATTCTGCACAAATTCCTTGTTTACAATGTTAGTGGTAATCAGAAGGCAAATTAGGTTAACACTAGGGAATTTTTTCTAGTCACCGTTGCTATCCAAAATGTCCAAGTATGCCCTACGGCATTTGTGTTTGAGGCCTTTCAGAATATTTAGCGCCGCTCCCGTTGCCATCCTGCATTCCCTCACATTGTTACTGCTTTGGCCCATCATTTTAAGTTGATACCGCCGAATGGATTTCCTCTTGAGGTTCAGACCAAATTGCTTCCGCGGCGTAATGATTTGAATGAGTTGAGAGGTGCACATTTTGCCATCAATCGGACTATGCTTTGTCCCTTTAATGGGCACCGATGTGTCAAGGCTTATCTTAATAATTTGGCCGCTAATCCTGTTTTAGAACCACCATCCTGTGCTACGCAAGGGGACGACGAAGATGCCGATGACATTGATCCTACAGGTTCTGCTGGGATGGCAACGGTGTGGCCGACTCGTAGGGCGGGATTTTCTTCTTATTCCTCTGAATTTGCTCAGCTCCGTGAAGATCTTCAGGCCTTCCGTGCGGATTGGAGCACTCAGTGGGGCCAATTTCAGCATGATGTTTATGGCCGTTTTGATGCACAAAATCGGCAGTTGTATTCATACCAGCAGCAGCTAGAGGAGCATAGTCAGCGTTTAGATGCTCAAAAACAGCAATTGCTCGCTCAGAATTGTCTTTGGAGCGAGCAGAATCAGCAATGGGCTCTCCAGCAGCAGCAACTTGCTTATCAGAATGCACACTTGGCCGCATTGGAGCAGCAGTGGGCTAGTTAGACACTGCATCATGGCCATCCACCTCCACCGCCTTCTGATCAACAGTGATTCTTCACTTTTGTTTCGTATGTTTTCTACTTCTTCTTTTGTCTGTTTTCTTTTATTTTATGTTATAGTCGTTTTTGTGTTTTGTTTTTCCTTTGTTGATGGATCAGTGTCGCTTTTGGTTTCGTTTCCTGCCCTCTTTTTGTTTCGTATTGTCTTCTTCTCTTTGTTTGTTTCTTTTTATTACAATGAGGGCATGTCCTCATGAGTCTTATTTTGTTCTAAGTTGTAAAAGTGATGATTGGACTTAATGAGTTATGTTTTGATGGACTTGATTGATCGGTGTGTTCTGTTATGAATCGATTGTTTGTGAGTATTATATAGCTATCTGTGGGGCCTTGTCATACTTGATTTATTGATGCTCGATAGTTGAATATGAGGTTATGGGTGAGAAGATTGTGCTTTATTGGTTGTATCCCAAGTAAAATAAAAAAAACACTATGAGTCAAGTTGAGAGGCTTCTGCATGGGAAACCACGTGAGGCCACTTTAGATTACCTCTAAATATTTACACCTCATGAATTATGGCCACATAACTCGACTTGACTTAGAGCTGTTTAATAATGTCTGTTGGTTTAAGCTTATGTGTGATTTGAAAGGCTCTACCCCTCTTTCTCATCTGCTAAAAATTGAATCTTTTATGCGAGGAATGGGTATGGGAAACCACACTAGGATGCCGAAATTTTTCCGAGGAAAAACCTAGTGAATTTTGTCTGGAATTTACCTTATTTCTTTTAGTTTCTGTGTGATTTGGAATTTGGGATAAGTCGAAAAGATGTGATATCTTCTCGCCTATAACCTTGTTTTAAATATTGGGTGGATTTAGGTCTTGTGTGGTGGGCCATTTGTTGCTGTTAGATAGTCGCATTCGATTGAAGATTAATGGAATGTGTTGTGATTGATAGGATGTCGAAGCATGTTTTGTTGAGTTTGATTGATCATTTTTGATGGCCCCTGAGCTGGGTCTTTGGTGTAGAGGGTGGGGGGGTGAATACAACAAAGATAGATTTCTGAAAACTTTTTCAAGTTTAAAACAGAATTGGTGAGCTCAGTTATGAATCCAGCTGAGGAAGGTCAGCTGGGTTAATAACTCAGTTGGCGGTGCTGAAAGTGGTGGTTTGAAAACTTAGCTCGATTGCTTAGAAAAACTCATCTTGAAAATATTCTTTACGTTTTCGACTTACTCAGGTTATGCAAGTTTATAGTCAAAACACAGCTGTCTTTGAGGAGCAGCTGAGTATGCAGATTTGATAAAGATGCAATATGTAAATGGAATTAGTACAATATCTGAAAATAACTAGAAAGTAAAGAACACAAGATTTTACGTGGTTCGGAGTAACACATCCTACGTCCACTACCAGATTCACTGGTCATTCACTACCACTTGGTTTCCAAGTACCAAGCAACTTCACAACTCAAACCCGAGCTGTGTTCCAACAGTTTGCGGGCACTGTCAAGCCTAACCTTTCAGTTTACGGGTACTGAAAAATCCTTACAACCACTTGAATTTCGCGCTTCAAGGAAGCGTAACCTTGACCTAACCTTTCTGGGTAAAGAGGGGTTTGGTTTGGGGTTCCAACTATGAACGAGTTCTTACAATGAAGAACTTAGAGTTAGATGAACTCGTTCGAAATCTAGGCTTAAGATATACAATGGTTTCTGCCTAGGAATCAGACGAAAAACTGGACAGTTTCTGGACTAGAAACACTTTAAGATAAAGTGTTCATTTAACTATTTAGATCTGCTTGTAAGCTTTTGAAGACTTGATAATTTCAGAGAATGAAAGCTTGTAGAGAGTTTTTCGTATCTGATCCTGAGGTTGAAGACGGGTTTATATAGGTAGAGATTCAAGACTAGCCGTTGGAGGAGCCGTTTGAATCTCACCTACTCTTCTTAAATTCCAAATCTGCCGTAGGGCGTTTCTGCACCTGTCTTCATTAGAGTCACATCCTAGGTTCTGAAGTCTAGGATGCTGATTTTGCAATCCCTCATTGGTCGAGGTATATTGACTTCCTCTGACACCGGGATTTCTACCTTCGGAGCTGGCTTTTGAATTCAGAGCTGGATTGGGTAAACTGACTTGAAGTGACGTCTTCAAAGTTAGTTCCCTTTGTTCTGTACAGCTGGACCAGCTGTGTCTTGAACTCAGCTCGATTTATCTCCAGCTTGATCCTGCTCTGTTTTGAACTCAACTCAGCTGGAAAACTCAGCTGATAGTTGACTCCTGTTGTAAACACAGCTGGATCTTCTGTTGTCTTCCGCTTCCGCTGTCTTCCGCTTCCTGAACCTATAAACTTAGAAAATCTAGAGCTCAAACAGGCAAGCTGGAAAACACTACGTAGGTTGATGCGATCATCTACTTGGTTGGAGAACAGTTGGGTTTTGGTATTAAATCAAAACTTTATAATTTTCCCAACAATTTCCCCCTTTTTGATGATGCCAAAACCTAACTGAGACAACTTATGAGCTTTGAGCAGCAAAAAAAATTGTGTTTTATTAATGTAAGAAATTACATCATAAAACAAGAAAAAGAAAGAAAGAAAAAAAATCTTCAATTCTTCAGTCTTCAATCCCAGCTGGCTGTGTCTTCTCTTCTGCATCCGCTGCTTCTTTCTTTTGACTCGTTTCTCCTTCAGCTGATTCAGCTGGTTCCTCTAGCTCAGCAGTTTGCCTCTTCTTTGTCTCATTCTCTTCCCCCCTTTTTGGCATGATCAACAGGGCGGGAGAGACACACCATCGTCTTATTGAGCTGTGCAATTTCCTGAATTGCGTCAGCGATCTTCGATGTATTATCAGCTGTTGCGATGTTTAGTTTGGCTATGTTGCGGTTGTCAGCTCTGAGCAGCGAGGTCTGGAGTCTTGGTAGCTCAGCTGTTGCATTAGCTGGCTCTTCTTCAATAGCATTAGCCTCAGCTGTGATTGCAGACACAGCTTCCTTGGCCTGTTTCAGCTGGGGCTGTCCAGCTGAGTGCTTGGAGGTATGAGTTGGCACTGGAGATGACATCTTCTGAGTAGGGTACAACTTCATTCCTTGTAATTTGGCTTCTTCATACTTCATTAGATTGAATGAGAAAGTCTGATTCAGCACTTCAGTTGCGCTTGTGACTCCTTTAAGCATGAGGTCTTCAAACCTTGAGATGGAGATGTCACGTGCAACTCTTGAAGGACTTTAGTATTCCCCTTCCACTTCTGAAGTGGTTGGTATGGGGTTCAGCTCATGTTTTCATCATCCAGCTGCAAGTGATCATCGGCTGGATGATGTTTTCCACTTGAGCTTGGTGCAGGGGCTTGAGCTCCAACTTACATAAGTGATCTTGAAGCTGGTGTCCCTGTTGAGCTGAAGGAAATTGAGGAGAAGGCGGTTGAAGTATTCCATCTGCTGTGGGGTTTAAGCTTAGTTGATCAGCTGGAATACAAATCTATCAACTGCAGTCGACGATTCTTCCGACCGCACTTATCTATATCTCAACTATGAAATACAAATCTATCAACGCCAAATAATTTAGGCTAAGAATAACTAAAAGAAATTGAGACATAAGTTGACTTGGTTTGGCGATTTATGCCTACGTCCATGGAAGGGAAAACAGGAACAGTTTATTGAAGATGAGAATGAGAATTACAGATCACTCTTTGAGGTCTAAAACTACCCAGAAAATGAAGAACCATTCACTATTTCTGCTATTGTCCTCACTCTCTCTTAGCTCCCAATTTCTCCTTATTCTCTCTCTCAAAACACTGCAGGATCAAAATTATAAATGAATTACAAAAGAGAACTACGAGCTTTAAAACTCAGCTATACACCGCCTTTGATAGATGATCTGCACCGTTGAAACTAATGTCCTAGATCGACACTAAGCATGCAGGAAACAAGGAAACAAGCTGTTATAACTGCCAAACTTTTACTAGTTAGCTTCAAGAACTCAAATTTGCATATCAGTCTCTCTCGCATTTGCTCTCTTGTGCAACTACATTCCTAACATCAACACCCATTACAACAAAAGTAAGCGGTTTCTCTTTTTGGAATTTCTCTTCTGGTATACGCTCCGAGAAAAAAAAATGTTCACTAGTTTCTTAAGTTCCAGTGCCTTTAGTTTTTTTTTTCTTTCCTACATCGTTTAGATGCCATGGTTTAGTCGATTTATCTCAATCAGAGAGGCTCAAAATGATGCATCTGCACTTTTCACGACACACTAACATAAGAAAAAATCAAATAAAGCTTAAAATCATAATTATTCATATATATTCATGGGAAAATTGCCTTCGGAAAGGACTTAAGTACATAACAATATCATAATAATATTGAGGGTTTCAGAGTGTCAATGTGAAGCCTAGTAAAACAAAAAGGTGCAAAAGCCCAACAATACTACCAAAAAGGTTCGGGAGGCCCCAACTAAGGGATAACCTTACCAATCATACTTATAATAATGATACTCCAACCCAACTATCTACTCTTTTCGTTGATTCTCTTTTCTAGGCTTCCTTCAGAGTTGAACAATCTTTGGCAAAGTGTCCGGTTGTTTACATTTGTAGCAAGCATTGGTACCTCGTATGCATTCTCCCAAGTGATTTTTGTGGCAATTAGGACACTCTGGTTTCTTCCCAACCTGGGGTGGTTGTTGTCTGTCTTCCTTCTTGGATTTCTTATTTTTCTCAGAGCTACCTTTACATCGATCTTCCCACTTGCGTTTACCTTTACTATCATGAGGTTATACAAATGGTGTCACTCGTTGCTCTGGTTGCCACTGTTGTCTATTCTTGGCTTGAACTCCAGATGGGCCAGCTTCAAAGTCATTCTTATCCCTGTAGTAATGTAGCAATCCGAATGGTCGTGGAGGAATATCCATAAAATGTGCTCCTGTAGTAGTATCTGTGTTCACAAGTCGTGTTGGTTGCGAAGTGGTAAGATTAACTATGAAATTCGGAGGGCTCCCAACGGTTGCAAGTCTCATGAATACACAACTCACCAAAAGTGAAAAGTCTGCAGTAGGTAGGAAAGTTACTCGATCTACTACAATCATCTGGCATAGATGAGTCTCAACCCATTCTTTCCACTCTAGTGGTAACTGTTGTATGAGGCGTTGGCATGCCTCATATCCCGTAACTCCGCGTTCCTTGGCAAAAGACCAGAGGGTCAGGTACGTCCCTAGAAAATTTCTCTCATAGTTACGAAATCGCTCCACGTGCCCTTCCAACTCTATAATCCTTTCTATGTGTTGCTTCAGAATAGCATACGTATCAACCATCTGGATAAATATAGATCATAGTCAGATCAAAGATCTGAAAGAATGAGAATAAGAAAATCAAAGTTATAAATCTAGAAAAAAGATTTATATTTTGTTTTCCTTGTCATTCTATATTCTGTTTTTCTAAGTTATTCTGAAATTCTTATACTAATTTGCTAACTCATAGGAAAGAAATCTTCAAAAAGATAACTTGCATCTCTCTGACTATGAGGGAATCTCATTCTGTTGAGCTGATAAGTTGTGAAACAACTTGTTTCGCCTACATACAACCGTTGAATCATGAATTTTCATAGGATCCTAATTTGAATCGTTGAATGCAGTAGGCTTTTAACTTAGTGCCACCATCTTACCGAAGATTTAAGAAACTCATATGGTTTCTGGTGTAACTAGGTCATAGGTTCGAAGAACTCTATAATGACCACATACCTGATATTCTGATTCTAGTCAAATGAGATCTATCTCCATAATAAAACTGATTCTGATATACGAGTCAAAACTCAAAATAATCATCTTTGCTAAACTGGGCCGTAAGGGCTTGCTGAACCCAATACGACAAACTGGGTTACAAGAGCCTGAAAGCTCATCTTATCTGGGTTAGACGGCTCATATGTCCAACTAACAAAACATATATTCTCATATTTTTATCAACAATACCTCATTAAAAAAATAAAACTACTTTGCACTCATTTTCTCAAACACTTTTTTTTAAAGTACAAATATTTTGTCGAGAGTAGTGCGACTGCGAACTGAGGGTTGCTGAAGGACTTAGAAGTCAAGAGGTACTATTCAAGACTTGATACTAATAAATGTTATTTCAGATACGGAAAAAAACTCCGCTCTGATACCATTATGTCACACCCCAATTCTGAATGAAGATAATTATTGGGGAATAACTAGGGATTAAGAATAGGAAAGAGAAAAATAACGGGCTAAGCTTCAACGAGACTAAAGATCAGACTTCATTCAAGCAAACTATTATATTCACAATAATATTTACTCCAAAATATACAGGATCGAAGTTCTAGTTCGTATTCTGAAATAGAAAGCTGACACAATATTCCATACATCAAAGTTAAGGTTCAAAAGCTAGGGAATTCAGAAGTCGACTTAGCTGAATGAATATAAAAGACTTGAACTAGTGGAAGCAATTTCAAATGTTGAACCCCAAACTCAGTTATGTCCGTCTGCACTTGCTCTACGACGTGAAAACGCGTTGGAAAGAGTTTGGGCTGAGCACTAATGTACTCAGTGGGTAATTCATTTCTTATAGTCACTAAAAACATAAATAAAGCATACCCATAACAACAAATGACACTTAGAAGATTTTAAAATAAAAACCACTTCTAAGTTCATTCAAAGATTTTCTCACACTTTGGGCCCGCTGCTTGTGACGATCCAGTGTTACTCTTATAAGTTGGAGAATCTCAAGCCAAAGCTTAGAGTATTCTCTGAGTGAATTTCGAGCCGAAGCTCAGAGAATTCACTAAACTGTGTCAAGTACACAATGGGGATCAACCATTGCAATATACGACTCTAGGGTGTACACAACACTCATCAAACGTGTTAGGTCTGTCAGAGTGTCTCGATCGATAATATAAGAGCTTTAAACACACAGAGTGCACATAAAACTTTTGTTCATGGATAGCATTTATCACTTTATAAATATCAGAGCTCAATAACTCAACACACATTTCGAAAGAAAAACCCACCAGGATAGAATAAATCTGAAGTAAAACTAAGATTTCAGAGATGGATTCACTGTGTTTCTCCAAATAGGCCTACAAAACGAGCCCTTGCTTAGTTCTTATTTAGATGGAATTTGGGTATGGACCTTCTAAATACAAAGACCTACGACTGTTATGAAAGAAGTTTACCAAAATTCCAAACAAAAAATGTCTAAATAAGAGGAATAATATCACTGCATGTTCGTCTGAAAATTGAAATTATGTTGTGCAGTCTTATGACAGGTCTAATTTGATCTATCAAATCAACTCCAAATTTAGTGAAATTTGGTATGAACGTACTACACACATAGGGCAACCTGTCATGAATAATTCTAAAAAAAACACATGTAATACCCCACTCTTTCATAATTGGACCTAAGATTAATTAGAAAGTCGCTGAGATAGTTAAGCCATGAGAATTTAGAAAGAAATTAAGTTCCGGCAATAAAAAAATATTTCGGCAGCCCTAATTTGCCGAAAGTAAAGAAATTAAGTAAATTAAGTAATTTAAGATGTTAATCTCGTCTCTGATGATCCGAGAAAGATTACGAATGTGTTTAGGATTATATGCTTATATGTTTGGATTTTATTTGAAAAGTGTGTGTTTAATTTGAAGATTTGATTTCTCCGGAGATCGTAGAATTTCTTCGGCAATGATATTTTTAGTCCGGATTTTTATTTCCGGAATTTTTCTCGAGAAAGCTTAAATTAGGGTTAAAGAAACCCTAATAAAATTTATAGAGCTCGAAAATTTATTATTTAAAGCCGGGATGATTTTGATTAACGATTTAATGATATTTAAGTGATTAATTAATTACTTAAATAAGATACTATTGGTAGATATTTTAAATTAAGCTTATCTAATAAACTTTGATTTAATTTTTATTTAAATCTAATAATATCTACATGGAATATTTGATGGTACAAAGGAATCCCATGATAGATGCTAAGTATTAATTAAATTAAATCCTAAAATCTAATATATAGATATGGTAGTACATCTAAATTTCATGATGGATATTAAAAACCAATTAAATTAAATGATAAAAATCTAATAAAATCTAATGATAAGATCCTTAATTTGATCTTATCCCAACATGTAATTATTGCAAATAGTAATTTTTGTCTAATGCATGAATGAAGATAGTAATTTTCTAACATCATTCATTCATCTCTCATCACTCACTCTCTCGGCACTCTCACTCTCTCTCTCAAAACACACACGCATATCACACACACACACAACCTCCATTGAAGATCAAGGATTCAAGCTCAAGAATTTAAAAGATCAAGCATCTATTTCATTCAAGAAGGTTAGATCTATACTTGATCAAGAGCTTAACCAAAGATTAGCAAGAAAAATCCATCTTTCTTCCTTCCAAAACTTTTCGAATTTTTCATGAAGTAGGATGAATGTTTTGATCTTTGAATATTATGTTAGATCTATGATCAAAATCTCATTTTAGCATCAATTTAAGAAGAATCTAACCTAAACCTAATTTTCTATTTTCTATTTTTTTTCGAAATGTAGCTTAAATTTAGGAGTTTTTGATCCTTTGACCCTATGATGAAATTGATGATGGATTAATGTTTATGAAGTTGAAACAAGCCTAGAATGAATTTTTGAGAATTTTTAGAGCTTAATTAAAGAATTTCTAAAATAAAGTTTAGTAAAATTTAGGGCTTTTTAATCTAAAGCATAAATTGGTTAACTAATGATACAATTAGCCTCTATAATTATTTCTAAGCATGTTAGAAGTGGAATTAGAGAAAAATAAATTTTCTAAACCCTAGAAGTGAAAAAGTCGAAACTTTTAAGTGTAGGGTTTTGATTTTTCTCCAAATTATTTAAGTAATTATGTTATAATTGAGGTTTATAATTTAAATTAACATGATTGGAAGTGATTAGAATGAAATTTGGATTTTAATTCTTAATTTATCAAAAGGACCGAAATATATATGTATAATAAAGCCATGTATTTGATTTTTAATGAAGAAAATAATGATAGAAATGGAATCTACGTTAAAAATTAAGTGACGTAGAATTTTTCGAAATTTTAATACAAAGTTTTGAAATTGAGAGTTTCTAGAGTATAATTTCTGGATTATGTCAGCTAGATCCAGCCAGCTTGATTAACTCAGCTGGATCCAGTCAGCTTGATTAACTCAGCTGAACTCAGTCAGCTGGAATTACCCAGTTGGACCCGATCGAGTGGATTTACTCGATTGAACTCGATCTGAATTACCCAGTGGACCCGATCATTTGGATTTACTCAGTGAACTCGGCCACTGGATTTACCGAAATTTGGACCCGATCAATTGAATTTACCCAGCTGAACCGAGTCAGCTGGATTAACTCATTTGGAGTCCGGCCTCGGCTCGATTTTCTGCCCGGCTCGGTTTTCCGGCCAGCTCGAGTTTTCCGATCGGCTCAGTTTTCCAGCCAGCTCAGTTTTCCAGCCAGCTCAGTTTTTCCAGCCAGCTTAGTTTTCCAGCTAGCTCAGTTTTCCAGCTAGCTCAGTTCTCCAGATAGCTCAGTTTTCCAGCTAGCTTGATTTTCCAGTCAGCTTGATTTATCCAGCTGATCATTGCTCAACTTGTTTTCAGTTGTTTCTTCCGTAAACTCAAAAGTTAAAATGTTAGCTAATTTTTCCTAATGATACGTTAATGATGAGTTTAATAATTAATGATACGTCATTAATGAGCTTATATGTCAAGGACATATATTGATAATATAATGTTAAGCTTAAATGTTATCAAAGAGCTTAAGCATTTTTGATGTGCTAAAATAAATAAAGAAAGAGCTTAATGATTAATGAAATGCTTATATGAAGAAATGAAATGTTTATTTTTTTTTATGATATGATGTTATGAATGATATGATAAGCTAAAGTGTTTAATGATGTAAATAGTATGAGTTTAAATGTTAATAAAGTGTTTATATGCTTAAGTATGAGATTAAATGATGAAATATGTGATTTTATGTTTCTAAGTGTTTCCTGAAGTTGTGATCGATTAGTTATCGATTAAAGAGTTAAGTAAAGTAGAAAAAGTAATTAGAAAAGTTAAGTTTTATATTGCAGAGAGAAAATCCTAGAAAGCCGAGTCGAAGTAGAGAATTTGGATTATGGCAGCAGCATCCCTCATTTCTTTGTTTAAATTCTACTCGATCTTATGTTAAAATCAAATTCTTAAATGAAGGATCGAGCAAGATCGCAAAGTGAGGGAAAAGCCGAGAAGCAAAAGTATAGTTAACGTAGCTTCAGTCCAGGTGGGCTTTCTAAACTAAAGAAATGTCGAATGTGACTAAATGATTATGATTATGTGATGTTTTAAATTGATTGACTTGCCAATGTTTAATGTATTTTTGTATGATACCATCTACCAAGGAAAGACGAATTCGGTCCTACTCAAGGTAGGATTTTGTGCACACAGTTCGTAATCGTGAGCCTTCCTTTTGGTAGGCTGGTTACAAGTGTTTGAGAAGGAGGCCTACTTCTCAGCACTATTATGTGATAGTAGATTTGGTACATACATGATAAGTATTTTTTGACTGCAGTCACTTATAATGAAGGAAAATGTTTTGGCATGCACAGGTTCGTTTTTTTTAAGTTTGCTTGTGTTATGCTTTATGGCAAGTATTCAATCTATAGCTCTAAGTAGCAACTTTTAAATTATTTTGGCACGTGTTCACTGAATACGAAAGTACTCAGCCCTGCATATTATTTCTAAAATGTGCAGGTTAGCTCGGATGGAGGTGGTGTGTGCTGGGCAGGCTTTTGTTGTTGACATCTCAAGTTATCAGTCTAAGTTAGAGCACGGTTATATGTCTTCATACATGTAACCAAAACCTATGTTTTTCCGCTGCAATATTCTGAACTTGTTTCACTTCTGTTATTTTGTTATGTTGCTTTTGTTATGGATTCTCTAAAAGCCTTGGTTCAGTTTGTTAAACCCTAAATTTTAGTATGCTTAACTCTGATACGAGATGGTGTAGCTTCTTGACCATACTCGTTGATCTTTGATCGAACTTGATATATGAATTATCGTTCTTGAGCAATGACGTCCTTGTTTAATATGTGATTTGATTCCGTTTGTCTTGATAGCATGTTTTGTTGTTTTGAAAGTATGATTTGGTATAATTTGGTTCCTGTTTGATAACTTGGGTCGTTATCTTATCCTTTGGTTAATCATAAATTGTGTAAGTCGCGGGACCCACCGGCTTAGTCATCTTCACTCTAAGTCGGGCTGCGACAGAGTGGTATCAGAGCAGCTTGTCTGTTCTAAGTCTAAAATTTTCTCTTGAGTCTAGTCTAGACTTGAATACCTAGACTAGTTAAGTCTTAAACAACAAAAGTCCAGCACCTCGTCTCATCCGGCAAGTCAGGTACGTATTTAAAAGTTTTCTAACGTTTAAAAGTTTTAAGTTTGAATGGAATCTTGAGATGTGTTTATGTACATGTTTATATCTATGTTTATATCTGTTTATTTGTGGCTTGTGTGACAAGCCTGAGGTTCTGATGAGATTGTTTTGTGATGGCATTCGTAAGCGTGATGATGGAACAATTGTGCAAGCAAGTGAGTTGTTTGTCTTTGGGAAGTAACGTGAGCTTGGTACCATCAATGGGAAGCGATATTGAGTATGTGGAAACTGTGGATTTTTGGAGACGTATTTAGTCTCCGTGTGATTGATTTTTTTTTAAAATTTTTCTTATACAGAATGGCAGCGCCTCGTCGTGACGATGCGATGAGAGAGTTTCAACATATCAGGATGAGTTACCGTGAGACCTTAGCCGAGTTCTTGGCACGTTTCCATCGTGTCTGGATGGATATCTGCGAGACAGAGATCTCAGGTGTTCAGGGCATCATACGTCTAGTTCCTCTTCTCCCAGAGGAATGACAGGAGTGGGCAGCTTCGCTTGTGCCTCGTTTTGTGACTGAGCAGTACTGGGATCACAACCTCTACGGCGACTGTCGAGGTTTTATCGCCGAGATCAGCTCCCGATACATGTGTTACTCAGCACCGCCGCCAGGACCGTACTCTCCACCCACCCACCACCCCGCAGAGGGTCAGCTGACTGAGTTCTTATCTCAGGATGACCCTATTCCGTTTATGATTCTGCAGGTTGAGCCTGAGTCGGTATACTTTGATCCCCAGTCGACCTATTTTGGTTTTGACCCGAGTGCTTTTGCCACTCAGCCCACTGTACCGTCGGATGGTTTTGCTTCACCCCCACCACCGACAGATACTTTAGCTTTAGTTCCAGATCCTCCTGTCTCAGAGTTGTACCCAGCACCTCCGCTGGAGGTAGCTCATTTCTCTCCTCCCAGTGAGATCCCTCGAGTTTTCGACTCTTCTGACCATGAGGCTCTCTACCATTCTTACCACCCTGAGCCTCAGCTCTTAGACGAGGGCAGCTCATCGAGGCCCCGTCGAGATGACAGTGACGGAGACGACCCTGCAGCCGAGGTCACCATTGGTTGGTCCGATCTCCGCCGAATCCCGTTCAGTTACCTAGGTTTTTAGCCTAGTTTTCCACCGACGGCAGGCACTGATGTCGACTAAGAGATTCCGCTCATATTGAACGGAGACGTGAGGGCCGAGGGCGAGGTTGTTCCTGAGAGTTCGAGTGAGGAGGGTGAGTCAGAGGAGGAGGACCCGTCAGAGGACGACGAATAGAGAGAGTCGTTCTTGTGTTGTTGTTGCTTTATGTTTATATGTATATGATGTAAATATGACTAAGAAATATGATGCATAATATGGTTTAGTAGCTCGGTAACGGATAGTAGACCGTACCGTAGTTATCTTTTGCGTGATGTTAGGACATCACGGATGACGTAGGGATATCTTTTGTTGTAGATAAGATCCCATATTTTGAAAAGACCTCTAAAAGGCAATTTCCAAATATATATATGAAAAAGAATGGCCAAAGCGGTCATTTAAATTAAGTTGATGCTTTCATAATATGCTTAAGTATAAAGAGATAATGCCTTGAGAATATTA
The DNA here is from genome assembly GCA_031470985.1 of Agastache rugosa. Lineage (NCBI taxonomy): Eukaryota > Viridiplantae > Streptophyta > Magnoliopsida > Lamiales > Lamiaceae > Agastache > Agastache rugosa. The sequence goes on along the minus strand of CM062606.1, from coordinate 28,782,440 downwards.
AAGAATAGCAAAAGTGTATCAATGAGATGAAGTTAGAAAGTAAAGAATAAGAAATTTCGGAAAACAAATTAAAGTGTAAAAGGTAAGTTGCTTTGCCAAAAGTTTAAGGTTAAATTAAGGTAATGAAGGAAGTTAAGTTAATTCTGTATTTGCTAAATGAGTAAGCTGCGAGATAAGAGATTTTATTGATTTCTTGAAGGACAAGATGAGCTTATTAAGTTAAGTTGTTGCTATTGATTATTAAATTATGAAAAGTTTATGAAGTTGAATTTTGTTATTAATTGCTAAGATGAGAAAAGTATATAAATCTAAGATGATTCATTATTGCATAATTATTAAGTTAAATTGTAAAAGTGATGATGTTATGCTTTGAATGAAGTTGATTGAATGGTTGAGGCAAATTTGCAAAGTTAAGTTGTGCCGTTGTTTCGTGATTCTAAGTTAAAGTTATGAAAGTGATTATGGTATAATATGATTTGAATTGTTTGAATGATAAGTTCTATCATTTACGTGGCTGTTTTTTAAATGTTTGCTTTAAAGCAAAAGAATAAATTAAGAAGTGCTCAGAGAGAAATGTTCGATAAGAATAAAGTTACTCTCCTTTGATGATTCCGTTATTTTCTTAAATTAGAATGCCTCCTAGAAGAAGAAATAGGGTAGAAGAGGAAGAGCACCGAGAACCTACCCTACCTCCTTCGCCTGAGAGGAGAATCGAAGAACTCTTTCTTCGACAAAATCCCTCGACCTTTGACGGAAGAGGAAATCCGTCAGAAGTAGAAGAATGGATTCGCGCTCTCGAGCGAATCTTTAGGTTCCTTCAATGTGATGACCATGAGCGTCTCACATGTATGTCCTATCAGTTGAAAGGATCTGCAGACTACTGGTGGGAAGCTCGCCAGAAGACGTATACTCCCAAGCAGCTCGAAAATCTTACATGGGAGCAGTTCAAGGAAGCTCTTTTTGAGAAGTATGTACCAAGAAGTTACCGCAAGCAGAAAGAAAATGAGTTCGCCAACCTGAAGCAGGGAAAGAAAACGGTTGCCGAGTATGACCGTGAATTCTGTGATCTAGCTCGTTTTGCCCCCGATAAAGTTGATTCCGATGAGAAGATGTCCGAGCTTTTCCGCACCGGGCTTAGGCAGGATATAAGAGTGGTCTTAGCAAGTCAGAGTGCTTTGACCTATGCCAAAGCTTTAAATCGAGCCTTGGATATGGAGTTGGCTATGCAGCCAGAGAAGCCAGTTCAAGCTCCAGCACCTCCCCAGTATCAGATTCAAACCCCAGTGGCCGTCAGACCGCAATCTTCGCACCATGGCCAGCAGCAGAAGGGAAAAAGGAAATGGAATGCTGGAAGCCAACCCAGCAAGAAGACCTGGCAAGGGCAGAGTCAGCAGCTTTCGACTCCAGGGAAACCCAGACCACCTTTTGTTGGTCAGAGTAGCTCGTCTCAGAAGCAGCAAGGGACTAATGGTGGAAGACCTGGCCAGTATCAACCTCAGCAGTTGAAGGCTATTGAAGGAGTCCCGCAATTGCATCCGCGCCAGCGCCAAGCGCCCCGCCCTCAGCAGTAGCAGCCGCCGCAGCAAGAGCCGCAACCGCAGCAGCAGTATCAGCGAGTTTTCGCTCTCGATCAGAAAGCATGCGTCAAGGACCAGGGCAATCTGGCAGGTATGGGTCAGTTAAATGGTGTACCTGTGATAATTCTTTTTGATACTGGTGCATCGCATTCTTTCATATCAAGTACATGCGTAGATACTCTTGGCCTTAAGGTAGAGCAATCTAGCCAGAACCTAAGAGTATCGACCCCGGTAGGTAAATCTACCACAGTTACGCATGTTTGCCCTAATTTGGAATTTGAGTTTGGATCCCTTAAGATGTCAGCCAACATCCTAAATCTAATTCGAATGTGGGATGTAGACATCATTTTGGGAATGGATTGGTTAACCGAGAACTTTGCCACCATTCGGTGCAAGCAAAGACAGATCTCTTTCCAGCCACCTGGAAAAGAGCCGACCCTATTCTTCGGAATAGAGAGAAGCAATAGAAGAATGTCGATTATTTCGGCAATTCAAGCAAGAAGGCTGTTGAGAAAAAAAGATGCGCAAGCATATCTGGTTTATCTCAACAAAGATGAAAATCAAGAAAAGAATATTGATGATGTAGATGTTGTTCGAGATTTCAAGGAAGTGTTTCCTGAAGTTTTTCCAGGATTACCCTCAGACAGGCAATTGGAGTTCATCATCGACCTAGAGCCTGGTTCGGCTCCAACATCCAAAGCGCCGTATGGAATGGCCCCGAAGGAGTTACAAGAACTGAAGATTCAGTTGCAAGAATTGCTCGACCTTGGTTTTATCCGACCTAGTGTTTCCCCGTGGAGAGCACCAATCTTGTTCATTAAGAAGAAAGACGGTAGTCTAAGAATGTGTATAGACTACCGAGAGCTAAACAAGCTGACGTTGAAGAACAAGTATCCTTCGCCAAGAATAGATAATCTGTTTGATCAGCTCAGAGGAGCCAGTGTTTTCTCAAAGATTGATCTAAAATCTGGCTATCATCAGCTGAAGATTCGGCAAGAAGATATTCCGAAAACTGCATTCCAAACAAGATATGGCCACTACGAGTTTGTAATAATGCCGTTCGGATTAACAAATGCTCCAGCAGTATTCATGGATCTCATGAATCGAGTTTTCCATGAATTTCTGGATAGATTTGTCATAGTCTTCATTGACGAGATTCTTGTTTATTCAAAGAGCGAATTGGAGCATGAAGAGCATCTCAGAATTGTCCTAGAAAAGTTGAGATCCGAAAGGTTATATGCCAAATTTAGCAAGTGTGAATTCTAGCTAAAAGAAGTGAATTTTCTCGGACATGTTGTTTCGTCCGAAGGAATTAAAGTTGATGATTCAAAGGTGCAGGCAGTTCAAGAATGGAAGTCGCCAGCATCACCCCATGAGATTCGTAGTTTCTTGGGTCTAGCAGGTTACTATCGGAGATTCATCGAAGGATTCTCCAAGATAGCAAGGCCGATGACCCAACTTCTCAAGAAAGAATTGAAGTTCAAGTGGTCTCCCGAATGCGAAGAAAGTTTTCAAGAGCTAAAGAAGAAGTTGACCACTGCTCCAGTCTTGGCAGTACCAGAAGCAGGCAAGGACTATGCCGTGTATACGGATGCATCGAAGAATGGACTAGGCTGTGTCCTGATGCAAGATGGAAAAGTCATAGCCTATGCGTCACGACAGCTCATACCTCACGAGGAGAATTATCCAACTCATGATTTGGAGTTAGCAGCAGTCGTGCATGCTCTGAAGATCTGGAGACATCATCTTTTTGGAGCCAAGTGTGAGATCTTCACAGATCACAAGAGCCTCAAATACTTTTTCGAACAGAAAGAGCTAAATATGAGACAAAGAAGATGGCTCGAGCTGGTAAAGGACTACGATTGCAAGATTTCCTATCTTCCAGGAAAAGCGAACGTAGTAGCTGATGCTTTAAGCAGGAAGAGCAGATCCGAGTTAGGATATCTGCTCACTCAAGAAAAAGAGTTGATTAAGAGTCTTGGAGAGTTGAAAATTGAAGTGGTTTTACCACCACAATCTGTAGAGCAACTAATTGCAGCTCTCGAAATAACTCCAGACTTGAGAACAAGAATTTCAAATGCTCAGAGGAAGGACGAGAAATTAGAAAAGTTGCGACTCAGAATCCGTGAAGGAAAGGTCGAAGAGTTTCGTGAAGCTGGAGATAATGCTCTTTTGTTCAGAGAAAGACTTTGTGTTCCAGATGAAGAAGAATTGAGAGCTGAAGTCATGAGAGAAGCTCATGAAACGCCTTACACCGCTCATCCCGGAAGCACCAAGATGTATCAAGATTTAAAGCAGAAATTCTGGTGGGAAGGAATGAAGCGAGATATAGCTTCATTTGTAGAGCGATGGTTAGCTTGTCAGCAAGTCAAAGCTTTACATCAGCGGCCTTATGGAAAGCTTCAGCCCTTAGACATCTTGGAGTGGAAATGGGATGATTTCACAATGGATTTTGTAACCCAGTTACCTAAATCCAAGAGAGGAAATACAGCTATTTGGGTGATCGTGGACAGATTGACAAAATCTGCTCACTTCATACCAATTCCGATGACGTATGGATCGGACAAGTTAGCTCAGCTGTATGTTCGAGAGATCGTGCGTCTGTACGGTGTGCCCAAATCGATTACGTCAGATCGAGATTCTAAGTTTATCTCCCGTTTCTGGAGAAGTCTGCAAAGTGAGCTGGGCACCAACCTAAATTTCAGCTCAGCCTTTCATCCTCAGACGGATGGTCAATCCGAGAGAACGATTCAAATTCTAGAAGATATGCTCAGAACTGTTGTGTTGGATCGAGGTGACCAGTGGGAGCAAGTTTTGTCTCTCATTGAGTTTGCATACAACAACAGTTACCAGATGACAATCGGCATGGCGCCCTATGAAGCTCTTTATGGAAGAAAATGTCGTTCCCCGCTCTATTGGGACGAAGTAGGTAAAAGAAAAGTATTAGGGCCCGATGCAATTGAAGAGATGATTGAGATCGTTCGTCAGATCAAGCAACGGATTAAAGAAGCGCAAGATCGCCAAAAGTCTTATGCGGATTCTCGAAGATCAGAACTTGAGTTCGCAGTTGGAGATAAAGTTTTCATAAAAGTTTCGCCGTCAAGAGGAGTTCACAGATTTGGCGTGAAAGGAAAGTTAAAACCCCGCTACATAGGACCGTACGAAGTTCTGGAGAGAATAGGTCAAGTTGCGTATAAGTTGGCTTTACCGCCAAGCTTTGGAAACTCGCACAATATTTTTCATGTATCCCAGTTGCGCTGATACATGTTTGATCCCAAGCATGTCATTCGTCAAGAAGAAGTGGCCCTAAAACCAGACCTCAGTTATGAGGAGACACCGGAAGCGATATTGGATAAAAAGGTCCAACAGCTAAGGAATAAATCGATCGCGTCGGTCAAGATCAAATGGAGACATCACGGGCCAGAGAAAGCGACATGGGAACTCGAAGATAAGATGAGAGATAAGTATCCCGAGTTTTTTTTTCTTCAAGGTAAACAAATTTCGGGACGAAATTTATTTTTAGGGTGGAAGGATGTAATACCCCGCTCTTTCATAATCGGACCTAAGATTAATTAGAAAGTCGCTGAGATAGTTAAGCCATGAGAATTTAGAAAGAAATTAAGTTCCGGCAATAAAAAAAAATATTTCGGCAGCCCTAATTTGCCGAAAGTAAAGAAATTAAGTAAATTAAGTAATTTAAGATGTTAATCTCATCTCGGATGATCCGAAAAAGATTACGAATGTGTTTAGGATTATGTGCTTATATGTTTGGATTTTATTTGAAAAGTGTGTGTTTAATTTGAAGATTTGATTTCTCCGGAGATCGTAGAATTTCTTCGGCAATGATATTTTTAGTCCGGATTTTTATTTCCGGAATTTTTCTCGAGAAAGCTTAAATTAGGGTTAAAGAAACCCTAATAAAATTTATAGAGCTCGAGAATTTATTATTTAAAGCCGGGATGATTTTGATTAACGATTTAATGATATTTAAGTGATTAATTAATTACTTAAATAAGATACTATTGCTAGATATTTTAAATTAAGCTTATCTAATAAACTTTGATTTAATTTTTATTTAAATCTAATAATATCTACATGGAATATTTGATGGTACAAAGGAATTTCCATGATAGATGCTAAGTATTAATTAAATTAAATCCTAAAATCTAATATATGGATATGGTAGTACATCTAAATTTCATGTTGGATATTAAAAACCAATTAAATTAAATGATAAAATCTAATAAAATCTAATGATAAGATCCTTAATTTGATCTTATCCCAACATGTAATTATTGCAAATAGTAATTTTTGTCTAATGCATGAATGAAGATAGTAATTTTCTAACATCATTCATTCATCTCTCATCACTCACTCTCTCGGCACTCTCACTCTCTCTCTCAAAACACACACGCATATCACACACACACACAACCTCCATTAAAGATCAAACATTCAAGCTCAAGAATTTAAAAGATCAAGCATCTATTTCATTCAAGAAGGTTAGATCTATACTTGATCAAGAGCTTAACCAAAGATTAGCAAGAAAAATCCATCTTTCTTCCTTCCAAAACTTTCGAATTTTTCATGAAGTAGGATGAATGTTTTGATCTTTGAATATTATGTTAGATCTATGATCAAAATCTCATTTTTAGCATCAATTTAAGAAGAATCCAACCTAAACCTAATTTTCTATTTTCTATTTTTTTCCGAAATGTAGCTTAAATTTAGGAGTTTTAGATCCTTTGATCCTATGATGAAATTGATGATGGATTAATGTTTATGAAGTTCAAATAAGCCTAGAATGAATTTTTGAGAATTTTTAGAGCTTAATTAAAGAATTTCTAAAAATAAAGTTTAGTAAAATTTAGGGCTTTTTAATCTAAAGCATAAATTGGTTAACTAATGATACAATTAGCCTCTATAATTATTTCTAAGCATGTTAGAAGTGGAATTGGAGAAAAATAAATTTTCTAAACCCTAGAAGTGAAAAAGTCGAAACTTTTAAGTGTAGGGTTTTGATTTTTCTCCAAATTATTTAAGTAATTATGTTATAATTGAGGTTTATAATTTAAATTAACATGATTGGAAGTGATTAAAATGAAATTTGGATTTTAATTCTTAATTTATCAAAAGGACCGAAATATATATGTACAATAAAGCCATGTATTTGATTTTTAATAAAGAAAATAATGATAGAAATGGAATCTACGTTATTTGGTTCCTGTTTGATAACTTGGATGGTTATCTTATCCTTTGGTTAATCATAAATTGTGTAAGTCGCGGGACCCACCGGCTTAGTCATCTTCACTCTAAGTCGGGCTGCGACAACACAACCAATAAGTACTCCTAGAAAAATCGGGAAGACAGCCCCTGATTCATACGAAACTATTATGAGTTAAATCTAGTTTTCTTTTGATTGCTTGTTCTAATTTAAGTTTCTTATTTAATCATATAAAGAATCAAATACATATCAATTATAATGTTTATATAGTTCCCTTTTCTTCTTTATCCTCATGGACCGATACTTACAAGATATGAGATTTAATTGAGTTTATCCCTACATTTTCAAGTTATAAAATATTAAAAGAATCCTTTATAAAACTTGAATCAAATCCACACACGCATACACACGTAAATACTTTATATAATATGTATATATATATATGTGTGTGTTTTTTTTTCTTATTCTTCTTATTTGCATTTAATTATACTCAAATGTACAAATAATTATTTAACAACAAAATTAAATAAAATATATTTATTTAAATCACATGTAGTCAAATAATTAGGTATCATTTTAGATTTTAAGTAAATAAAATCACATATAATCATATATACCCAAATAAATCAAATCATTTATTTAAAAATTTCTTTTTATCAAATAAATTGGTAAACTTTTGTTGGAATTAAAAGATTTTTTTTTCCGGGAAGTTAATCGCTAAATCCTAATACTAAAAATATGTTCTCTAATTTAAACGTATTAGCACGAGGGCTCTGGGATATCACATAAACAAACCGACGTCGTTGTGAAATTTATTTAATAAAAAATATAAATTAGATTTGGGTCGGGCAGTTTAACAATGGTGTTCTTGGTGAGGGGTTTGGGGGCAGTTTTGGTGTCGAAGAAGAGGATTATAGCGGCGGTGAAAAAAGGGGCACAACATGGTGACGGCGAAGGAAATTTGGACGGGAATGGAGAGAAAGAGGAGAGAGATCAAAGTGAGAAAATTTGGCAAAAAATTTAATTTATTATATTTTATTAAATAAATTTCAAAATGACGTCGTTTTGTTTATCGGTCGAATTGGCCAACTCAATTTTTTTGGCGGTCATGTCAGCATTAATTTGGCGAAAATTTAACATCAGATGCAAAATTAGAAACAATTGAGAGTTGAGGAATTTACACGCAAAATCTTTAGGTAGAGAGCAAAACCAGAAATTACAGAAAGTTGAGGAATTTACAGGCAGAATCTTTAGGTAGAGAGCAAAACCATAAATTACTGAAAGTTGAGGAATTTAGGTAGAGAATCTGGAGTTATTTTTTGTTGACTGAATACCCGAGCAGTATATAAATGTATTTAAGGCAGTAGTTAGGGATGGCAGTGGATCTTGGACCCGGTCCAGATCCGTGGATCCGGATCCGTTTTTCCGGATCTGGATCTCAAAATTTTGGACCCGACGGATCCGGGCCGGATCTGGATCCATATAAAAAAATTCGGGTCGGATCTGGATCTTGAATTTTCAGATCCGGATCCGGCCCAGATCCGACCCGCGGATCCATACTATTAATATCTATATTTTATTTTTTAATTAAAAAAAATAAATATACTCTTTTTTAATAAGTAATAACAGAAATCCTAATCTAAAGAATAAATATACTCTTTTTTGTTTTGGAAATTTGGATACTTATAATTTGTTGTATTGATTTTATTTAATTTTTTTTTTTAAAACGGATCCGGGTCCAGATCCGTAGACCCGCGGATCTGATGGATCTGGATCTGGATCTCAGATTTTTGGACCCGACGGATCCGGACCGGATCTGGATCCAAGCAAAAAATTTGGATCTGGATCTGGATCCAAAAGGATCCGGTCCAGATCCGGCCCGTTGCCATCCCTAGCAGTAGTGTCTTTTGTTGTATCCGGAACAATCTTGAACTTTTGAAGCTCTATAAATGCAGATATGATCTTTCAATTCAACTTCGATTTCTTGTTTATTTTTTATACTATCTTCTTGCATAATACTGCCTCCGTCCCTCAATAAGTGTCTTCCTTTCCATATTGGGTTATCCCACAATAGGTGTTCTATACCTAATATGGAAAACACATTCTCTCATAAAAAATGTATGGGCTCTACCACTTCTGATATTTTTAACCGTTCTTTTTAATATTCGTGTCGAAAAGAAACAAGATACTTATTGTGGGACGGAGGGAGTATATGAAATTCTTGGTAATTCCACTCTCTAGGTGATGTCTCGAAAACTTCGAATGTTTCCTCTATCTTAGGTGAGGGAATTATATATGCTGCATTTTGTGTGTGAAATCCCACATTTTTTTTGTTTATTGTTTTTTTTTCATGAGATCCCACAACCGCTATTTTTGGTACGCATGGGTAAACTCTCGTTCATGTATAATAGTCGGTAAACCACACTTTCAAGTACATGTATGACAGACTCGACCTATAGAGACATTAATGGAGTTTGAACCCGATATCTTTGACATCAGGCAGCTGACCCACTCTACTACTAGATCATCCTCAAGGGGACACCGAACATGTATTTTAATAAAAGTGGGATGACATGTCATTTAAAAAACTGGACATGTTAAAAAATCTATTACTTTCATACTATAAGGACTTGATTATTCTCTTGCGTCCCTTCAAACTGTTCCAGTATTTTCTTTTTGGTCCGTTTCATAAAATTGTGCCTTTTCATTTTTAGACGCTTTCTTTACTCACAAAGTGGTATACTTTCTCCACTCACAATACAAACAACACTAGATTTCTAATAACCCGTGCTGGAAAGTTTTGACACTGCTTTTAGGGACGGAAAAAAAATATTAAATATAGGAATACAAAAACTTATTAAAACGAAAAAAAAATTGAAATTGAATGGAGACCTATTGAAGAAAATAATAAAAGTGTATAGACTTTATTGTTTGTTTTGATAAATACTCTCTCCATTCCTGAATAAATGTTGTACTTAAAAATTAAATTTGTCACATCTTAAATGTCTAATTTCATAATTCAATAGATTAATGGTGAAACCATTATTCTAAATGCTAATTGACTTAGTTGTTCGATTTTCATGCAATTATTTAAGGTAAAAAGAATAATTTTTTTGGTACAGATGTTTAACGATAAATGATACTCCCTCCATTTTCCAAAAGTTTGCATCAATATTTGTCGCACGAATTTTAAGAAAAACTAAAAAAAATGGTGTGAATGGAGAAATGTTCCACAGTTAAGAGTTAAAGTTATGGCAAAAACTTGGCAGTGACCAGATCTGATCTGACTCAACTTCAATAATATAAATAAAATATAGTTGGAACATTACACAAATTTCTCGCTTGCCTGGTGATTGCCTACTCTGTTAAGGACCTTAAGGTTAATGGGATCGACTTCTATTTGACTTAGCATAGCTTTTCTTTTATTTATATTCCTATGTTCAATTTTTTTTTTCATTTTTCTCTATTTTTATTCCTATTTTCATTTCGTTTTGTTCTTTTTTTTTTAATTTCGCTTGTTTTTTAACTTTTAATTTAATGCTTTCAATAAGATTTGTTAATCCCCAATTCTTTTATTTATATTCCATTGTTCAATTCTTTTTTTTTCCTTTAATTTTTCTCTATTTTTATTCCTTTCTATAATTCTTTTGGTCTTTTTTTTTTTAAATTTCTCTAGTTTTTTAACTTTTAATTTAATTCTTCCAATAAAATTTGTTAATTCCCAATTAGAGTTTATTAATTTCCAAATATTACTTTTTTTCTAGTGCATTATTATTTTTTATCTCGACAAATGTTACTTTGAAAAATATTGCTTTTGTTTACGATAATTGTTGCATTGAAAAAATATTACTTTTATTTACGACAATTGTTATTTTTTATCCCGACAAATGTTACTTTGAAAAATATTACTTTTGTTTACGATAATGGTTACCTTGAAAAGTATTACTTTTATTTACGACAATTGTTATTTTTTATCCCTACAAATGTTATTTTAAAAAATATTATTTTTGTTGATGACAATGGTTACATTTAAAAAAATATTACTTTTATTTACAATAATTGTTATTTTTTATCCTGACAAATGTTACTTTAAAAATATTATTTTTGTTTACGACTACTGTTAAATTGAAAAAATATCACTTTTATGTACGATAATTGTTAGTATTTTCTATCCAAATGTTATTTTAAAAATATTATTTTTGTTTACGACAAATATTACTTTGAAAAATATTACTTTTGTTTACGATAATTGTTAAATTGAAGGAAAAAAAAATCTCACCGTCCACGAAAATGCTTCCTAGCCTTTTGTGGCACGAGTTTTAAGAAAAAAAGTAATAGTGAATATTATGAGTGGAAAAAGGAAATCACATTTAGTGTAGTACTAGTGTTGTGAGTGGAGGAAAGAAAATATTTTGTTGTGGGGTAGTGTCCCAAAATGGAAAGTGAAGCATTTTCATGGACGACCCAAACAGAAAAACTGTGTAGCATTTTCTTGGAAGGAGGGAGTGATGGTACCGGAACAAGGTCTTAGGTGAAGAGAGGGGGTGAATACACCGAAGATGGATTTTTGAAAACTTTTGCAGATTAAGACTAAGTTGAGTGAGAGCTCAGTTATGAATCCTGCTGACTTATAAGGAAGATGGTCATCTGGACTGATAACTCAGCTGGCGGTGCGAAATGTGGTGGTTTGAAAAACTCAGCTCGTTCCCTTTACAAGAATTCAGAAAAACTTAGTTTCAGTTTTCAGAAAAGTTTAGTTGAGCAGCTTTGGAAAAAAAAAATAATGCAGCTGGCTGGGTCACTCAGCCAGAGAATTTTGAGCTTGAAAACTTGTGCTGTGTTAATGCAGTTAGTTCTTTAAGGAGATAAAATGTAGAGGATAAGGAAAGCAATAAAGAACTCGAAATTTAACGTGGTTCGGAGAAACAACTCCTACGTCCACGACCAGATTTAACTGGTGAGTCCACTAAGGATTTCCACTTGATTTACAAGTACCAAGCAACTTCGCAGCTCGAACTTGAGTTGCGTTCTAACAGTTTACGGGCACTGTAGAAGCGTGTATCCTTTCAGTTTTTGGGTACTGAAAAACCTTAAACACTCGAATTTCGCACTTCGAGACGGCGTAACCTTAACCTAACCTTTTCTGGGTAAAGAAGAGTTTGGGTTTAGGTTTCCAACTTTGAACGAGTTCTTACAATGAAGAACTTTGGGAGATAAACTCGTTCAGAAATGGGCTTTGGATTTACTATGATTTCTGCCTAGGGATCAGACGAAAAACTAAATCAGTTTCTGGAAAGGAAACACTTGAGGATTAAGTGTTCTTCGAAGGATTTGAGAACTGCTTGAGGGCTTTTTAATGCTTAAGAGATTCAGAGATATTGAAAGCTTGTAGAGAGTTTTTCGTATGTGATTTTGAGGTTGAAGACTGGTATTTATAGGTAGAGATTCAAAACTAGACGTTAGAAGAGCCGTTTGAATCTCACCTACTCTCTGATCTGCCGATCTGCCATTGAGGATATCTTCACATGTCTTCATCATTGTGTCAGATCCTAGGTTCACCTTTCTAGGATGCTGAGATGTCGATCCCTCATTGGTCGAGGTATATTGACTTCCTCTGACACCGGGATCTCTGCCATTGGAGCTGGTTTTCGAATTTAGAGCTGGATTGGATAATCTGAGTTGAAGTGATTTCTTCAGAGTTAATTCCCTTTTTGTCTACTCAGCTGAATCTCTTAGACTTGAGTCAGCTCGATTTACTCTGCTCCGTTGGATCTCCTTGGTTGGATCCAATCTTCTTTGCTTGATAGAGTCAGCTTGATTGATATTTAGTCTGACTCAGCTCAGTCTTAAACTCTGTTCAGCTGGAAAACCTTTCAGCTAACTTTGGGTCCAGCGGATTACTCAGCTGGGTCTTCTGCTGTCTTCAGCTTCCTAATCTGTAAAGTTAGAAAATCTAAAGCTCAAACAGGCGAGCTGGAAAATATAACTTAGGTTTGAGCATTCATCTACTAGGTTGGAGATCAGTTGGGTTTTGGTATCAAATCAAAACTTAGAATTTTCCCAACAATTTCCTCCTTTTTGGTGATGCCAAAACCTAACTGAGAAAAACAACCTACTTCCTCCTTAATCAGAAAGTGGGGTTAAAACGATAAGTAAATTCAGCAGATATTCAAATTCAGAGTTCAGAGCCTGGACAAAGAGTTATTGTCATCAGGGTGAGCTTGAGAGCAAAAATATTTCAGTTTTATTATTCTTCAAAGAAGGTTACAAGAATTACAAGATTAAAAAACTGAAATAAGACAAAGACTTCAATCCCAGTTGGTTGGGTCTTCATTCTTGTGCATGTTGTTGTTTTCTTCTTCGATCTTCTTCCATCTGCTCATCTGTTCGCAATCTATACCGGTTGAAGATCATTCGTTCCAGCTTCCTATATTCTTCTTCATTATTTATCTTAGAAATTTTTCTCCTGATCGCCCATTTGTTTACCTCTGCGATGATTTGCAACTTGCCACGGAGATTAGTTCCAGGTATCAGCGGTGGCTGGAGATGATACAGCTGGGGAGCAGTGAACTGGATCTTCGCAGTCCTTACAGCATTGAAGAATGCTTTAGCAGTCATCCTGTCTTGAAGAAATAGCTCATTGAGATGCATATTGAATGCAACATCTGGTGGCGTATTTGGGTAAGCTCCCAGATAGTAGTAGACTTCAATGAACTCAAATTTGGTATGTTCACAGTTGTCGTTTAACTCTTTTGGAATCCATAAATCTACTCTTCTCCAGTTCATTGGCATCTGAGGCTTTTTCTTCGCTGCTCTGATGTTTGCTCTTTTCTTCTTCTGCTTCTTTTCTTCAGCATTGAGCAAGCTTTCCTTCTTCTTTTGCTGCTCTTGGAAGATTTTCATCTCTTGCTTTTGTTGATTCACAAAGTTACAGAGCCACTAAGTATTATTGAATTCTTCTGGCTTGGCTCCGCTAGCTTTGGCAAGAGAGATGATCATTTTGCTCCATTTTCCTCTCATTTCAGCTGGTACTTCTGCTTCTAGCTCAGCAACAACTTCATCAATCTCAGACTGCAGCACTTGGATATCGTCTTCAGCTACAGCTTTGCCTTTTCCCTTCCTTGATGTTTTTCTCTTGTCATTATCTTTCCCCTTTTTGGCATTATCAACAAGGATGGAAGAGAGGTTGACTACTATCTCATTCAGCTGGGCCAAGGCTTTGTCAACATCAGCAATCTTGGCTGTGTTGTCTGCTGTGATGAGATTGAGCTGTGTTGTGCTGTTGCTTCCAGCTTTGAACTGAGTGGCCAGCTCTTTGTAGAGATTGAACAGCTGGTGAATGTCAGTTCTGTTGGAGAGAGTTTGACGTTGGAGAGCTTCCAGCTAGCTGGATAAGTCGGTGACGCTATTTTCCAGTGGAGCTTAGAGTCTTGAAATGATCTCAGGAACTCTCTTCTCTAGATGATTTAACTGATCAAGGCTTTGAGAAATGAGAGATTGCTTGAGATCTAGACTGGTGCTTTTCTGTAGATTTTGGGCAAAAGTGTGAATGTCTTCAATTGACTGTGCTTGACTACTTGCCACTCTATAGCTGTGATGTGCAAAAGGGTGTCAGCATTGGATTTGAATCGATCCTGGAGTAGGATTGCCTCAACTTGTTTGGCAATTTCCTCCTTCATGGCATCTGAAAGCACGGCATCAGGATCTATCTGGGTATTTGAATTAAATTCAAAAAAAATTATCCTTAAATAGCATATTCCTCAGAGAAATAAATGAAAGAATCTGCAAACCTCTCAACTGATCATAGTAGTCAGCTGATACCGCGGCTGTATTTCTTTATGTTGATTGAGCTTTCCTTCAGTTTTATTGTCCAGCTGAGCTTGATTCCTCCTCAGCTGGTTTCCCTTCTTGAACTAAGTTAACGATCCAGCTGGGTATGGATTTTTCTAGCTTGATATCTCATTAGCTTTTTATTATCCAGATGAGTCTTGTTCCCCCTCAGCTGGATGAGGTTTCTTCATCTGGATTAAGCAATCCACACAATATTTTGAATCTAGCTTCCACCAGTGGCTTTGTTAATATGTCAGCTCGCTGGATATCTGTGTGAATTTTCTCAACAATGACATCTTTCTTTTCCACGTGATCTCTGATGAAGTGATGTTGAACATCTACATGGTTACATCTTATGCGAAGAACTGGATTCTCAGATATTGCAATAGCACTTGAGCTATCACATAAGATTGGAACTTGACCAGTTTTCACTTCATAGTCATCCAGCTAATGCTTGAGCCAGAGAATATAAGAGCAGCAGCTTTCAGCTGCCATATACTCTGCTTCAGTTGTTGATGTAGCGACACACGTCTGTCTTTGAAAACCATGATATCAATTTGCTTCCTAGGAACTGACATGTTCCTGAAGTTGACTTTCTGTCTAATCGATCTCCAGCAAAGTCTGAGTCTGAGTATCCAGTTAGCTGCAAATTATCTTCAGCTAGATACCACAGCCCAACGTTCTAAGTACCCTTTAGATATTTGAGAATATTTTTGGCTGCTTGCATATGTGCCTCCTTAGAATCAAATTGAAATCTGGCACATACTCCAACTGCGAATGCTATATCTGAGCGGCTGGCTGTGAGGTACAACAGAGAACCAATTATCCCTCTGTATTTGCTGGGATCAACTGGATGTCCTTCAGTTCCTGGTTCAATCTTCCAATTGGTATTCATTGGGATTTTTACTGATCTGCTGGATTGAACTCCATATTTGGCAATCAAGTCTTTAACATATTTTGACTTATTTATGAAAATTCCTTCTGCTGATTGCTTGATTTAAAGTCCTAGGAAGAAACTCATTTCTCCCACCATAGACATTTGGAACTGTTCTGACATCATTTCTCCAAATCTTTCGCATAAGAAAGTTGATCTTGAGCTGAAGATGATGTCGTCCACGTATATTAATTTGGACAACTAAGATATCTTTACCTAGCTTGATGGTGAAGAGGGTTCTATCGACTGAACCTTTCTTGAATCCTTTGGATACAAGGAATCTTGACAAAGTGTCATACCAAGCTCGAGGTGCTTGCTTCAGACCATAAAGTGTCTCCTTTAGCTTGTAAACTTTATTTCCTTCTACTTCCAATCCTGGTGGTTGTTCAACGTAGACATCTTCTTTGATTTCCCCATTCAGAAATGCACACTTCACATCCATTTGAAATACTTTGAATTTGTGATGTGCAGCGTATGCAAGAAATAATCTGATGGCCTCCAGTCTTGCTACTGGAGCAAATGACTCTTCAAAATCTATTCCTTCTTGCTGAGTATAACCCTTGGCAACTAAGCGAGCTTTATTTCTGATAATTACTCAAAGAGTATCCAGTTTGTTCTTGAATATCCATTTGAGTCCTATCACTTTGACTCCTTCTGGTCTATCGACTAGTTCCCAGATGCAACTTTGAACGAAATTCATTCAGCTCTTCTTGCATAGCATTTGTCAAGGGTACGCTCTTTAAGGCTTCTAGTATTGTCTGAGGCTCTGGAACTTGAGCTACATAACACGCCATGAGAGTTGTGTCTTCATCGTGGATGGTCAGTTCTAGCTCTACTGAGACTTGAGCTTCATCAACTGCTTCTTGAGGATTTGACAAGGATTCTGAGCAACTGAGCTTCTTGTTCTGACTCTGTCTGATGGTTCTCCAATGATTGCTGAAGCTGGATGATCTTCGATCCATCTTCGTCTTCTTCTAATTTATTCTTCTAGCTCATTGATGCTAGATGTTGCAGAGTCACTTCTAGCTTGGAGATATTCTGGAGTCATTTCTTGAGACTCGTTTTGCCTTGGATTTTAACTAGATTGTTCTTGAGGCGAGATCTGAGTGAACTCAGCTGAAGAGAGATCTGGGGAGTTAGCTGGGTCTAGATTTCCAGATGGTGGCATTCTCCCTTGGTCTGGTACTAGGGTTCATTCTGGATTTTCAGCTGGTTGATTAACCCCTGCTGGATTGATTTGAGGTTCTTTTGGTTTATCATCCCAAATCAATGGTTCAACAAGATTCCTGATTCAAATTGCTTAAGATCTCGTTTGAGCTGGACCGGTGCTTGATGTTCCAGCTGTGTTTCTTTGTTTGATCGACTCTCTGAATTTGAAAGATGTTTCATCAAATGTGACATGAGGTGTCACTTCGACTGTTTGCGTTCGCCTGTTGAAGACTCTGTAAGCTTTATTCACAGCTGAGTAGCCAAGCAATACTCCTCAGTCAGTTTTGGTGTCGAACATCTTCAGCTGGGTTTTTCCGTTATTTAGGATGACATTTTGAACCGAAAACCTTGAAGTACCCGATGTAGGGTTTTCTGTTGTTCCATAGCTCGTACGAAGTCTTTCCTTGTCTGGATGTGAGTAGCGATCTATTCTGAGTGAAGCATGTTGTGTTTATAGCTTCAGCCCAGAATTTCTTTGGAATGACTGAGCTTGCTAACATTGATGTAGCTGCTTCTTTGAGTGTTCTGTTCCTTCTCTCAGCTACACCATTTTGCTGAGGTGTGTATGCAGCTGAGGTTTGATGTTGTACTCCATTCTTCTCACAATATTCATATATAGTTTCATTCAGAAACTCTGTTTCTCGGTCTGATCTAAATGAGATAATTTTGCATTTCTTTTGAGTCGTCAGTCTTTCCAGCAGGGCCGACAGCTTGGATCTTGTTTCGCTTTTCTGATACAGGAATGACACTCATGTGAATCTGGATAAGTCATCTGCTACGACCAGAGTGTATTTTCTGTCGTTCAAGCTTGCTGGTGTCATTGGACCAAAAAGATCCATGTGAAGAAGTTGAAGAACTCGATCAGTTGAGGGCGTTGGCTTGAGAGAAAATGAAATTTTTTTCTGTTATCCTTGTTGACAAGCGCTGAAAATATGACTCTGGTTTCTAGCCAGTTTGTTAATTGTCTTGTAGTTGAGATGATTCAGTCGTCTGTGCCACAGCCAGCTGACTTCATTGCTACTTTTCAATACAAGACAAGTGTCTGGAGGGCTGCTGTTCCAGTCAGCAAAATATATGTTTGCATCTATTTTCCCTCTCAGTAATACCTGTTTGGTTTCTCTGTTCTTCACTGTACATCCCTGTGCATCAAACTTGACAGAAAAACCGTTGTCGCAAAATTGGCTAATGGAAAGCAAGTTATGTTTTAATCCTTGCACATATGAAATGTTAGATATTTTAACATTGTTTGTTTCAAATGTACCGTAACCTTTGGTTAGACCTTTAGAGTTATCACCAAAAGTTACTTGAGGGCCTGGACGCTCTACATATTCTTGGAGTAGGTGTTTCAGATGGGTCATGTGCTTTGAGCATCCGCTGTCCATGTACTACAGCATTTTCATCGACTCTTCTATGATGCGTCATTCCCTTGCAGCCTGTCACAGAAATCAAAATTTAGGTCCCCAGTTTTGATTGGGTCCTTATGGGTTAGTTAGAGATCCCTTCACGACCCAGATTTGTTTGATGACTCTGATTGGGTCATTTGATCTGATAATTCTCCCAGCTGTGTCTACGAACACATTCTTTGTATTCTTTGTTTGACTCTGCTGGCTGGGTCTTGACCTCTGTTTTCTCCCAGCTTGATTTCTTTGTTGTTCAGTTCTCATTCGGTTTTCAGCTGAGACATTCCTTTATCTCTGTCTCTGCTGTCTAGCTTGGTATCCCGACTGGAATTGATAATCCAGCTGGTGATCATATGACTGATATTCAGGCATCGATCCTGCTATTCTCAAGTGTTGTTTACAATGGATGATGATAAGGAAGATGAAGACAATTGTGAAGAAGATCCAGTCCAGATTTTGATTGAACTAAAGGATTTGTATGAAAAACTTCTATGCAAATGGAAAAAGCAATGCAAGGTTGTGCAATTGCTTACAAAGGAGAACATTGATGACAAGACATCGCTTGCTAGTCTTGAAGTGATGCTCACAAAAAATGAGATAGAACATGGAGCCATGAAGACAGAACTCGATCTTGCAAATGAGACTTTGAGGAAGCTCAATACAAGTAAGTCAAAACTTGTTGATGCTTCATTTTTGGGTAAGGTAGACTCATATGGATTAGGACTTGATAAAACTGTGAAAACTGTTTTCCCTAAAATTGTGTCAACTCATGGAAAATCTTTTGTGAAAACTAGTGAATTACAGCATGTTTCTCACTTTACTAAAAGAAAAAGGTACAGAAAGTATGTGTGTCATTACTGTTCCTTACCAGGTCATATTAGACCTTTTTGTCACAAGTTTTTGCAGGATTATAGAAAGGTTGTTTACTTTAGGAACAAGGCCACACGACCAAACCTTACGTTCAGAAATAGAGGAACAAGAGATATGGTCTGGAGGCCCAAAGTTGTGCACAAAGGCGTCTGCAATGTTGTGTTCACATTCTCTCAAACTCTCCAAACCAATTCGTGGTATTTTGATAGCGGATGTTCCAGACATATGACAGGAACCAAATCACATTTGTCCAACTATCAGAAAATTGATGGTTGTGAAGTCACCTTTGGATGATGTTCAAATGGTAAAATGGTTGGACAAGGTATTCTTAATGTACCAGATCTCCCAAGGCTCAATAATGTGTCACACGTGAAATGACTCACAACTAATCTGATTAGCATCAGTCAACTATGTGACGACAACTGTTCTGTCATCTTCAGCAAGCACAGTTGTAAGGTTGTCGATGGAAATGGGGAGCTCGTCATCTCTGGGGTAAGATCTGCTAACAATATTTATGAGATGAGGCAAAATAAGTGTCTAAATATGCAGGTCAATGATGTACAACTATGGCACCAAAAGTTAGGACATATTAACTTCGAATATCTGGAGAAACTTCAGAAATATGATGCAGTCCTAGGGTTGCCAAAGCTGAGTATCTCAAATCTACGACCATGTGGTGATTGCCAAAAAGGTAAGCAGGTAGAATCACATCAAGTGGTGACAACTTCAGGACGATCTTTTGATTCCACTCAGTACTTTGAATTATTACACATGAATCTTATGGGTCCCACGGAGATTGAAAGTTTAGGAGGCAATAAGTTTTCTTTCGTAATTGTTGATGATTTTTCTAAGTATACTTGGATCAAGTTTTTAAGTGAAAAATCTCAAACTCTTACTAGTTTTAAGGAAATTTATGGTATGTTAAGAGCCTCATATGGTGTTTATGTGAGTCGAGTTAGGACATATCTTGATGAAGAATTTGAAAATAGTCAATTTACTGATTTTTGTGCAGAGAAGAGAATCATTCATGAGATTATTCTCCCAAAAACTCCTCAAGAAAATGGGATAGCCGAGAGAAAAAGTTTGATCGTTTATGAAATGGCTAAAGTAATGTTAAGCTCTAAAAGACTTTATAAGTGTTATTGGGCTGAAGCATTTAATACCGCATGTCATATTTTGAATCGTGTTTATTTAAGACCGGGTACTTCTATGACTTCATATGAAATATTGAATGGTAAGAAACCCGATCTTAAATATTTTCATGTATTTGGATGTGTGTGTTCTATTCTGCATGACAAGAATCATCCTGCAAGATATTTTTCAAAAAGTGATAAAGGAATATTTGTTGATTATGCTCTAAATAATCAAGGATATAGAGTTTATAACTTGAGAACTAGGTGCATCCAAGAATCTGTAAATGTTGTTTTCGATGATTATACTGATATTACAAGATCACTCGAAGAAGACATTGACAGTTTTGTCGAGATACAGGGAAGTACAGGTCATGACTTGACCGCCAACGAAAGCACAATAGTACTCACAAGTACCGTACTCACAACCTAACCCTCTGTTGATGTCACATCTCCAAGGCTCAGCACAAATCTGATGACAATGGTGAGGACTTTGTTTTAGATTTTGAGATTGATTAGCTTGTTACTTCCAGGTACATGATAATCATTTTTTCTTCCAAAAAATGGGAGATAGATTTTGAGAGAAAGTTGATTCGTTTGGTTATTGGTTTATGTCTAAAGTTCCTCATAGTTCTACATACTGTTGGCCTTGAAGTTCTGCAGACTGTTGTGAAGACATTGATCATATGTGCATGGGGAGATTTGTTTGTTGATGGATCTATTTTGTTGATAGCTTGTTGTGTATTTTGTAGGGGGAGTTATGATACTTGTTGTTTGTGAAGTTGTGTTTTATGTCTCATGGAGAGTGATCTACACTGTATATAACACTTTGTACAGGTTTTGGGAAGAAAGACAAAAAGTGGGAGATTGTTGGTGCCAAAAAGGAGGAGATGGTGTTTTATGACTCATCATGTTTTAATAATTAATTAGTTAATTATTATATATTTTTGTTTTGTTTTTCTTCTATTTAGTTTGTTTTTGCAGGTGCTAAAATAATGGAAGAGAGTGGAGAAAGTCAAAGTTTGGAGATCAAGTCATAAGTGGTGAAGAAGAAAGATAAGGTTGTTGGAGTTTGTTACGGAGATAAGGCATGGATCATGGAGGATCATGGGCTTGAGAAGTGGGTTTGTGGATCTCTTGGAGTGGAGCTCAAGATTAGAAGATATAGTATAAATAGAGAGCAAATCCATGTAGATTAAGTGTGCTGACAAGATATATTTTTGTAAAGTTTTAGTTCAGTTTTCATATAGTTTCTCTGAGGATAGTTGTAACAACTTTAGTCACAACTTTCTGTGAAAGAAGTGATAAAGTGTTAGTAGTTTTCGTGACCTTATTTACTCAGAGTGTTTTTGTTGTTCACGTACTATTAATGAATATTTTGCCTGAGGCACTTCACGAGATTAATTTATAATCTCATGAAAATTAATTGTAGGTACCAAAGTTGTGATCGAAGATCAGACAACTTTGATTTGATACGCAGCGGAATAACAAACTAAAGATTGGACACAATGGATGTAAATTTTCACGAGATTATAAATTAATCTCGTGAAGTGCCTCAGGGCAAAATATTCACTAATGGTATATGAACAATGAAAACACTCTGAGTAAATACGATCACGAAAACTAGTAACACTTTATCACTTCTTTCACAGAAAGTTATGACTAAAGTTGTTACACCTATCCTCAAAGAAACTATAAGAAAACTAAATTAAAGTAGATGATAGCTATGAATATATCAGTAAGATTCGTATCAATCTACACAAATCCTTTCTCTATTTATAATTGCTCTTCAAACTTGGGCTGCACACACCATATCATCACATCTCCACTTTCGCAGCCCATATCTCGCATGATCTCAACCTTCCTTGTTTCTCGCAACAAACTCCAACACACCTTCTCAACAGACTTGTGAATCAGTCAATCTTTCCTTCTCGTAACAAACTTTAACATGCGTCCTTTGGCCGATCAAAAAGCTTGGTCAGTATTTCCTTTGACCCTTGACACCTGTACAAACAAACTAGAAGAAAGACAAAATATACTAACATTCACATTACAAGATGAAGTCCAATTTTGGCTTCAACAATCTCCCCATTTTTGTCTTTCTTCCCAAAAACAGCATAAAAATATTCACATCACACATAAGCACACTCTCCCTGTCACACAGATATCCAATCATCCAAAAAAGAACACAAACATGCAAAATCCAGAAAGCAAATAAACATGTTCACAAAACATTAACAAAACCAAAAGTTAGAAACGATAAAAATAGTGTTCATATGTTGAATTGCATATCACTCAAAACTTGCTGTAAATTCACTCCTCCTGGTCCTCATCAGTGTCTCCCCCTGCTGCTGTGTCCACCTCTGTTGCATCTCCAGCACCATCTCCAGTTCCAACTTCAGTGCTGCCAGCGTCATGATCTCCCCCTTTTTAGGAAGAAAATAAATGCTAGAGTTTGGCTCGTTCAACCATCAGTTGATTGATTTGCATGGTATAGAACTGAATTTGTTCATTTTTCTCTCTGTTGAAGTACATGCGATGTACTTTCACTCCCGCAAGCTTAGGTGAAAAAACATCATCCTCATCTCTCTTGAAGCCTTGATCTACCAAAATACTATATAGATAAGAGATGGACAGATGAGCTTGTTCTTGGAAGATCGTACTCCCAAATCTGCAATGCTCTTAAACCTTGGAGTTTGCTACTGTGAATTTTGTATAGAAGAGGGACGTACTCTGCAGGGACAACAGTGGAGTTTGATGTTGGAAGCCAATTATAGGTAGAGAGTTTGTGAAGAACAGAAAACATGGTAGTAAGATTCGAAGCAAGCCTTAACACCTTGTTTTCAGTATTCCATTTGTGAGCTTCTCCCCCTGTCAACACATTTTCCATTTCCAACATCTTTTCATCAGTGATATCATCCTCATCATTTTCTTCAACCTTTGGAGTATTCAGAAACTCATTTATAACATCTGGAGTGATGTCATATACTTTTCCACGCTCATAAACCTTTCCATACTTCTTAGAAGAGGAAGTTCCAAACTCAGATGAAATATTAGTATAAAAATATTTCACAATCTCAGGCACATAAGGTTTAGCGTAAGTAACACTCCCCAAAATGTTTCTGGTCAACAGATATTCTACCAACTTATTGTTTTGAAAATCCTTCTTATCAATTGCCCTATCATCTAAGATTTCCCGATTTCAAAAATTTGACCAATTTTTTCTATTCCCTGAAGCATAGAAAAGAGGAGAAATTGCAGCAGTTACCTCAACATCAGAATCAGAAGATTCATCAACTTCAACTGGCACCTTTGATGATTTGGAGAAGGTTTGGATGGAGTAGCCAGACACCTTCTGACATGAAATTTCTTTTTCGTTTGTGGAAGCTCCTGTTTTACCTTTTTCTTATCTTTCTTGGAAACCATGGACGGCTGATCCACTTCAATCTTCTCATCCACTTCAGTACTCAGTTTGGTCTGAGTGTCAGACCCATCACTCTGAGTTTCCTCAGATTTGTGGTTAGCAGAGAAATCTGACTGTGAGGATGCTTCATTCTCAGATTCCACTAGATCTATGGTTTCAGGAGGACCGGTGGAACGATGACTTGGGGCAAATAAGGACTGAAGTCTGCACGATCATCTTGACGGAGGAGGTGGCACCAATTTTGTCCTTTTCTTCGGAGGTTCTGGATTCTTTACAGCACAAGTTTTAGTCCGTCGTCGATGTTTTGGCGAAGTTTTGTCCTGATCTAGGTTTGTCTCTTGGTCGCTTGCTGAAAATGGTACCTCCACTGGAGTTGCATCATCATCTTGAGGAGGTTGATGAGAAGCATCATAGTGAAAGAGAGGTTCAAGAAACTCCTCTTGTGGTAAAGTCCCACCTGGTGAAACTATAATATTTGGCTTGATTTGAAGTGGTGCTTCAACCAAAGCCCTAGACTCCGGATGCTCCGATGTGGGTGGTAGAATTGAGGCAGCAGCAGAAAGAGGAAGTGGTATGCTCTGCTTCTCCGAAGAGTTCCCCGCATCTGGTGAGATTTCCATTGGTACATGACTACGGGTTGGAGATAACAAAGATGAACTGAAATGGGGGGTTTTTGTCTGGAGAGAGAAAATGAAATGGGTTTTGGGTGAGAGCACGAGAGGCTCCAAGGAGTTGAGGAGAAGAGGTGGTGACTTGGCGAAGATAATTGAAGGCATCGGGGTTTTGAAGAAGCTCGTGAATTTTTCCAGTTGTTTCTTCATCCTTGGTAAAGAGAAGAAAGAATTGTAGTGCACGAGAAGGAAGGAGAAGCTGAAACGGACGCTTGAGGAAAAGTATTTTTGGATGTGACAATGCAGACTAAAAGAAAGGTTATTTAAAAGAAAACGCCCGATAAAGTAGGAACCATATCTTTTAGAGATAAGTACAAAAAGTATATATTAAAAATTCGAGTAAGATTTGTTCCAGATATTCTCAACAACTGACATCCTTAAAAATAGCAGCAACCAAATTAACATATATTTATTTTGTTTTTCGAATTTGGTACACACGCCAGATCTCACAATAATTGTCATCACTTTTAAGTGATTTAACCAATTCAGTTTAAAATTTCTAAGACATCATATGCAAATAAGAAATATAGTGAAGAAGACAGATGGCGAATAGATGTATAACCAAGAGAATCTTGTAATCACCATTTATCTAAGATCTTTGATCTAGTTATATGGCTTTCTAAGAACGGTCTCGGTTTCACCTTACAAGGAAGGTTTTTACATCCTCAAATTTGTCTATCTTCATATTGAATAAAGACATTACGTATGATATATCAGAAATTATGACAACTGTTGTGATATTTTCTGTTCAAACAGTGCACAAACCTAGAGATTTTCTCAAAACTGAGAATCTCTCAAAACTAAGAGCTTTTGTAAAGATGTCAGCCAGTTGGTTCTCCGTACTAATATACTCTAATTTTAATATCTTCTTTTCAACTAAATCTCTAATAAAATGGTACCTTAGATGAATGTATTTCGACTTGGAGTGATGAACATGGTTCTTGGCCAGGTTGATGGCACTTGTGTTGTCACAGAACATCATCAACGAGTTACTCTCCAATCCATAGTCATCTAATATGGATTTTAGCCACACTAAATGAGTTGAGCAGCTTCCGGCAGCAACATATTCGGATTCAGCTGTAGAAAGCGAGATGCAATTTTGCTTTGCTGTGCTACGAGATCAAGTTGTTCCCTAGGTAACAACAATCTCCACTTGTGCTTCTTCGATCATCAATCTATCCTACCCAATCAGCGTCGTTGTACCCAACTAGATCGGTGTTGGTGTCCTTAGTGAACCATAGTCCTAGTTCACAAGTTTCGGCAACATAGCGGATGATTCTTTTCACAGCTTTGAGATGCTCTTCCTTAGGACAGGACTGGTAGCGGGCGCATGCACACACATTGTACATGATGTCAGGACGACTTGCTGTTAGATATAGCAAACTTCCAATCATGGATCTGTATAACGTGGGATCAACTTCGGGGCCAACTGCGTCTTTAGTCAATTTTTCAGTTGTACTCATGGGAGTTCTCATATGTTTGGCATTCTCCAGTCCAAACTTTTTGACCAGATTCTTTGCATACTTTGACTGAGAAACGAAGATCCCATCATTTCTTTGCTTAACTTGTAGTCCAAGAAAGTTGCTTAGTTCTTCCACCATACTTATCTCAAAGGATGTGGACATTGCATTTACAAACTTCTTCAATGCTTCCTCGTTTGTGGATCCAAACACTATGTCGTCGACATAGATTTGGGCAATTGTGAGAGAGTTGTCATCCTTTTTGATGAATAGACTTCTGTCAGCATGTCCCTTGAAAAATCCAAACTCAAGTAGAAAATCGGTTAAACGACTATACCAAGCTCTAGGAGCTTGTTTTAGTCCATATAACGCCTTATGAAGCTTGTAAACATGATCAGGCATAATTGGATCAACAAAATCTTTTGGTTGTTCAACATAGGCTTCTTCTTCAAGAATTCCATTCAAAAAGGCCGCTTTAACATCCATTTGATGAAGTGTTATGTTCAAATAGCATGCTATACCAAGAAACAACCTAATGGATTCAATTCTAGCAACAGGGGCAAAGGTTTCATCAAAGTCTATTCCTTCAACTTGAGTATAACCTTGGGCAACTAAGCGAGCTTTATTTCTAATGATATTCTCAAATTCATCAGTTTTATTCTTGAAAATCCACTTAGTTCCAATCACATTGATTCCCAAAGGTCTGGGCACTAGTGTCCAGACTTTGTTTCTAATAAACTCAGCAAGTTCCTCATGCATAGCATTGATCCAAAATTCATCTTTTAAGGCCTCATTTATGTTTTTTGGTTCAATGGTGGATAAGAATGAGACAAGACCTACCCTACAAATGATGCATGAGAGACATACCATCTTTACCATTTCCCTGTAGTTTACATGAATTTTGTCTCTTGTTTTGACCCCTTCATAAACATCTCCAATCACAAGATCTAGAGGATGATCTTTTGATTCTTCCTGGAGGATCTCTTCTTACCATCTCTTGGACAACATCCAGGCCTTCTGCTTCATTAGATGTTTCGTTTCTTTGTCCTGCATGTTTACTGGAAGAGATCTCCCCCGTGGTCGGCACTTCGCCTTCTTCAATGTGTACCTGCTTCTCAATGAGATCGTCAGTGTCATCTTCAGGAGTATATATACTAGCATGATCATCAAAACTGACATTGACACTTTTTAACACAGTTTTGGTCCTAAGGTTGAATACACGATAGGCATGACTGTTAAGAGAATATCCTAGAAAGATTCATTTGTCACTTTTTGAATCGAATTTCAAGACGTAGTCTCTATCATTCAATATATAGAACACACATCCAAACACATGGAAATATTTAATATTCGGTTTCTTACTATTAAGAATCTCATAGAATGTCATAGTAGTACCTGTACGCAGGTTAATGCGATTTACAACATGACAAGCAGTGTTCATAGCTTCAGCCCAGAAATGTTTTGACAGTCTCTTAGAAATCAGCATAACTCTAGCCATTTCTTGTAGAGTTCTGTTCTTCCTTTCTGCAATTCCATTTTGTTGTAGTGTTTTGGGAGATGAATACTCATGGTGTATTCCCTCATTCACACACAACTCTAGAATGTGCCTGTTCTCGAACTTCTTTCCATGGTCAGGCCTTACCCTCATAACACATGTTTGATAACAATTCCTAATTCGAGTATATAATTCCATGAAAGAATCAAAAGTTTCAGATTTATTGTTAAGGAATTTTATCCATGTGTACCTGGAGAAGTCATCAACAATTTATATGAAAGAGTACCTTTTCCCTCCAAGACTATCAACTTCAGCTGGTCCCATTAAGTCCATATGTTACAGTTCAAAGCATCGTTTAGTGGTGAAAGGTCTTTCTGAAGTTGTCACAACTGGATGATAAGCTTTCACTTGTTTTCCTTGTTGACAGTCACCACAGAGACGTGACCTGTTTATATTCAACTTCGGAACACCATGAATTGCATCAAATCTCTGAAGATTTTCCATGTTTCTATAGTTGGTGTGACCCATCTTTTGGTGCCAGAGGTCAACTTCATTGACCTGCACATTTAGACAATTTATTTTACCAACTTCATATATGTTATTTAGAGATCTTACCCCAGAGATCACGACTTTCCCATCTTTATTGACAACTTTGCAACTATGCTTACTGAAAGTTACAAGATAGTCACTATCACATAATTGACTGATGCTAATTAGATTAGCACTAAGTCCTACAACATGTGATACATTTAGGATTTTAGGAAGTCTTGCAATGTTGAGGTCACCCCTTCCGACAATCTTGCCATTCGCTCCTCCACCAAAGATTACCTCTTTTCAATAAATTTTTTGATAATTTGACAGATATAATTTAGTCCCAGTCATATGTCTGGAACACTCACTGTCGAAGAACCATGCTCCTTTACTATCAGTTACAGAGGCAGTGAAGACAACATTGCTGACATCGTTGACAATGACTTTAGGTCTCCAGATCATATGACTTCTCCTATGATTGAACACAGGTCTTGTAGCTTGATTCCTCATGAAGAGTCCTTCTTGTATTCCTGCAAAAACTTGTGACAAAAAAGGTCGAATATGACCAGGCATAAAGCAATAATGACACACAAAGTTTTTAGGTTTTTTCGCACATTGAGTTCCCCTAGCCTTTACAAAAGGTTTACCATGTGTGGACAGAATTTGCGAGTGTGGAAAAATAGTTTTTAAAGCTTTATCAAATCCTAGACCATGTGAGGTTACCTGAGTGGTGGCCAGAACTTCCTCAAGTTTCGAGGTACCTGTGTTCATCTTCTTGAAGGTCTCATTCGCAAGATCTATTTGAATTTGCATTTTGCCTATCACTTCATCCTTCTTTGTGAGCATAGCCTCCAATTTTACCAGTGAGGTTTTGTGATGAGTGTTTTCCTCATTCAGTTTTTCGTTCTCCTTACTCTGTTTCAGCCACTTGAGGTACAATTCTTTGTACAGTCCTTGCAACTTGATCAACATCTCAAATGTTTCTTCATTGGTAACTTCTTCATCATCGTTCTCATGTTCTGTATTAGAAATAACATAATTGAAACAAAAAAGATTATCATAGTATGATTCATCATACCTCTCAGAAAGTTACGAGCACTTCATCATAGTCTTCTTTATTCTGGCCATCATAGCAGCATGCTCTTGAGTCTGAACCTCAGAGACATCTTCAACCCTCACTTCAGTAGGTTCAACTTCATTATCACTAAGCGATATGAAGTTCACAGCTTTCCCAAGCTTTCTGAACGTGTTAGCACATTCATTTGCATAGTGGCCGAAACCTTTACATTCATGACATTGAATGTTAGAGAAGTCTCTTGGATCCCTTGGTTTGAATTGATCAGATGCAGTGCATTTGATAGACCTCGGATTTCTTGCCTGATTGAGCTTTTGATCATAGATGACCAAGGATCCGGAGTTATCTCTTCCTGATTGCTGCTGTTCAGTAGCTTTCCCTTTCTGCTGAAATCTTGTACGGTTGTTTGCATTGAAAATTAGAGAGTTCAGCTTTCAGGTGATTAGTGCAAAAATCTGCATTTCCCTGAATCTCTTCAAGAGTATCCTCCTCCTCTTCAACAAGGTTCAGTGTAGTTCCATCTCGTAAGTCTTTAGGTCGTTCATTAGGTTTGTAAACTCCATTGTGCTTATTGTCTTTGCAGTGTCAATTGCCATGACCTTCATATCAAAACGAGAGGTTAAGGTTCTCAGAACTTTAGAAACCAACCTTTTGTTGCTGATTGGATCACCGAGATCTTGGCACTCGTTTGCAATCTCGAGAATTTTGTTGTAGTAGTCCCCTACTATCTCATTTCCATCCATCCTCATGTTCTCGAATTCGGTGATGAGAATACGGTGGTGCCTTGATTCCTTGATCCCGGTGTCACCTTCACAGTGTTGCTGGAGGATGTCCCAAGCTTTCTTTGCTGACTCACAATTTTTCATTAGTTTGAACATTTGAATGTCCACAGAGGATTGGATAGCATTTAGAGCCTTGTCATTGAACGTTGCTTCATCATTCTCGGTACAGCTCCACATGTTTTCAGGAGTCCGAACAGTATCTCCATCTTCATCCACCATCTTGGGATGTGACCACCCTGTTTGGACAGCATTCCATGCCCTAGCATCAATAGATTTGATGCAAGCTCTCATTCGAATTTTCCAAAATGAATAGTTCATACCATCGAGGATTGGAGGCTTATTGAACAGCGGGTTTGATTGATCCATTGTAGTCACGAAAACAGGATCAACACTTAGTGTATCAAGTGTTGGCTCTAGAAGCCAATTGTAGGTACCAAAGTTGTGATCGAAGATCAGACAACTTTGATTTGATACGTAGCGGAATAACAAACTAAAGATTGGACACAATGGATGTAAATTTTCACGAGATTATAAATTAATCTCGTGAAGTGCCTCAGGGCAAAATATTCACTAATGGTATATGAACATTGAAAACACTCTGAGTAAATGCAATCACAAAAACAAGTAACACTTAATCCCTTCTTTCACAGAAAGTTGTGACTAAAGTTGTTACACCTATCCTCAGAGAAACTATATGAACTAAATTAAAGTAGATGAAAGCTATGAATATATCAGTAAGATTCGTATCTATCTACACAAATCCTTTCTCTATTTATAATTGCTCTTCATACTTGGGTTGCACACACCATATCATCACATCTCCACTTTCGCAGCCCATATCTCGCATGATCTCAACCTTCCTTGTTTCTCGCAACAAACTCCAACACACCTTCTCAACAGACTTGTGAATTAGTCAACCCTTCCTTCTCGTAACAAACTTTAACATGCGTCCTTTGGCCGATCAAAAAGCTTGGTCAGTATTTCCTTTGACCCTTGACACCTGTACAAACAAACTAGAAGAAAGACAAAATATACTAACATTCACATTACAAGATGAAGTCCAATTTTGGCTTCAACATCTTGCCACTTGCTGCTGATTTGAAGACGGCATAACCTTAACCTAACCTATTCTGGGTAAAGAAGGGTTTGGGTTTGGGTTCCAACTTTGAACGAGTTCTTACAATGAAGAACTTTGGGAGATAAACTCGTTCAGAACTAGGCTTTGGATTTACTATGATTTCTGCCTAGGGATCATACGAAAAACTAAAGCAGTATCTGGAAAGGAAACACTTGAGGATTAAGTGTTCTTCGAAGGATTTGAGAACTACTTGACGGCTTTTTAATGCTTAAGAGATTCAGAGATGTTGAAAGCTTGTAGAGAGTTTTTCGTATGTGATTCTGAGGTTGAAGACTGGTATTTATAGGTAGAGATTCAAAACTAGCCGTTGAAAGAGCCGTTTGAATCTCACCTACTCTCTGATCTGCCGATCTGCCGTTGAGCATATCTTCACATGTCTTCATCATTGTGTCAGATCCTAGGTTCGCCTTTCTAGGATGCTGAGATGTCGATCCCTCATTGGTTGAGGTATATTGACTTCCTCTGACACCGGGATATCTGCCTTTGGAGCTGGTTTTCGAATTTAGAGCTGGATTGGATAATCTGACTTGAAGTAATATCTTCAGAGTTAATTCCCTTTTTGTCTGCTCAGTTGAATCTTTCAGCTGAATCTCCTAGACTTGAGTCAGCTCGATTTACTCTGCTCCGTTGGATCTCCTTGGCTGGATCAAATCTTCTTTGCTTGATAAAGTCAGCTTGATTGATATTTAGTCTGACTCAGCTCAGTCTTAAACTCTGTTCAGCTGGAAAACATTTCAGCTAACTTTGGGTCCAGCTGATTACTCAGCTGTGTCTTCTGCTGTCTTCAGCTTCTTTATCTGTAAAGTTAGAAAATCTAAAGCTCAAACAGGCGAGCTGGAAAACATAACTTAGGTTTGCGCATTCATCTACTAGGTTGG
This sequence comes from Agastache rugosa, assembly GCA_031470985.1. Taxonomy (NCBI): domain Eukaryota; kingdom Viridiplantae; phylum Streptophyta; class Magnoliopsida; order Lamiales; family Lamiaceae; genus Agastache; species Agastache rugosa. The sequence continues at coordinate 28,750,812 of CM062606.1, read as the reverse complement.
AGATCAGTTGGGTTTTGGTATCAAATCAAAACTTAGAATTTTCCCAACAGTGAGTATTACTTTTGTTTACCATAATTTTTACTTTTAGTTAAATTATATTTTAATATTTAAAAAATAAAAAAATTGCTCAACAGGTTTGACCCGGGTTAGTAAGTGAGCGGTAGCATTCAAGTCCAGCTCTAAAGTTATAAGTTCTTTCTTTGAATAAATTAATAACGAAATTTAAAGACCGCACTACGGTGGACTCGAACCCGAAAACTTTTGATCCCTAGCATTATAAATTTAATGGTGGGGCCATGTACGTAAATATAATGTACAAAACTTTCGAAGAACATCCCAAGATATAATTAAATGCAAATTTTTGAGTAAGCTATCTATCATGTCATGTATGATAATAGAAGACTCAATCAATTTTTATTTGAGATGGAATTAAAGACTGAATCTAAAAAGTTGGGAGAAAGTGAAGGAGAGAGAGACAGATGGATAACTGCCTTATATATATGAGAATTTTCAGTTCAGTTCTTCACTCCCTCCATTTGACTCGGGCGCAGGCGCAATCTTACTCAGTTTCTCCCACCAAAATATTCTTCATCACAATCCACAACAAAGAACAAAACTAAACTAAACCCTTCTCACATTTCTCCATTTCACTTTCATTTTACTCTTTCTCCAAATAATCAAGCCACGTTCATCCATGGCGTACATGAGGCTTGGCTCCAAATCCGAAGCCTTTCACCGCGACGGCCAATCCTGGTAACCAAACACTATATTGCATTACTGTTGTACGTGTCGAATTGTGTGTTTTTGGAATTACTCAGTTACTGTACTTTATTTCCCGCAATTTTTGATGGAACCTATTTCCCAAGACTGATCTCGTTGTGGATTGTATCGATTAGGGTTCTTATTTCCGTGTTTGTGATTTTTTAGGTGATTTGATAGGGATAGAATGTGACGGGAATTTTATTATTTCTAGCTAACAGATCGTCGTGCTTCTTTCTTCAATGTGGTGAAATTCAGAATTTTTTGGATTTTTTAAATAAATTAATGGTTTTACATTAACAGGCAGTGCACTTCTGGCCTTCAGAGCGATGTAACAGTTGAGATTGGAGAAATGTCCTTTCATCTTCATAAGGTGAACTTAATTTCGAGAAAAAATCGTATGGATAAGTAAAATTGATAGATAAGTACTTAAATTTTGATAGATGTTGTATTGTTTGTTACAGTTTCCTTTACTTTCAAGAAGTGGACTGCTTGAGAAGCTTATTTCTGAAATGACGAATGCCGATGGATCGCCTTGTGTTTTGCAACTAAGTCAGCTGCCGGGAGGGGCTAAATCATTTGAGTTAGTTGCAAAATTTTGCTACGGTGTTAAAATAGAGCTTACATCGATGAATGTAGTTAGCCTTAGATGTGCAGCTGAGTATCTCCAGATGACTGAAGAGTATGGAGAGGGGAATCTGATTGCACAAACTGAGGCTTTTCTGTGTGAAGTTTTTGGGAATTGGACTGACACAATCAAAGCTCTTGAAACCTGTGAAGAGGTTCTGGTGCATGCGGAGGAGCTTCACATTGTGTCGAGATGCATACAATCCTTGGCAGTGAAGGCTTGTGGGGATCCTAATTTGTTTGGCTGGCCTGTAACAGGGTGCAATGAGACAGGACGGACTTCAGGGGCCGGGTTCTGGAATGGGATATGCACTGCTTCAAAGCCAATGCCGATAAGTGATGATTGGTGGTATGAGGATGTGTCATTCCTTAGTCTGCCTCTGTATAAGCGGCTGATCCAAGCTGTGGAAGCAGGTGGGATGAGGGCTGAGAATGTGGCGGGAGCATTGGTGTTCTATGCGAAGAAGTACATACCACAGATGAATAGGCAGTCCAGCTTCAAGAATTTGAATGCTGGTTCGACTATTTCCATCCCTTCTGAGTCGGACCAAGGGTCGCTTCTTGAAGAGATGGTGGAGTTGCTGCCTTACAAGAAAGGGGTGGTGCATACGAGGTTCCTTCTCAGGTTGCTACGTACTGCTATGGTGTTGCACGCTAGTCAGCCGTGTAGGGAGAATCTGGAGAGACGAATTGGATTGCAGTTAGACCAATCTTCGTTGGAAGATCTGTTGATACCAAACATTGGCTATTCTGTGGAGACATTATACGATATCGACTGTTTTCAGAGAATTCTGGACCATTTTATGTCGATAGAACAGGCTTCAGCCGCTGTTTCTCCATGCATTATTGTGGAAGAAAGTCATATGGAAGATGGGACAAACTCATTGACATCGTTAACCATGGTTGCTAATCTTGTAGATGCTTATCTTGCTGAAGTTGCACCAGATATCAATTTGAAGTTTCCAAAGTTCCAGTCTCTTGCTGCTGCAATTCCCGACTATGCTCGGCCCCTTGCTGATGGAATTTATCGTGCTATTGATATATATCTGAAGGTAAAAATATGGTAAATCTTACTGTTTTAAACATGCAACAGAACATTTTAGTTCACTTTGGCAGCAATTTGCTGATGTGCTGGAAAAATATAGAAGTTTAGGACAAAAAAAATAATGAATCCATTCTGCTAGATTTGCTTAATGTATTCTCTTATAACAATATGAAATGCTACAAAATATTAATGCTAAGCTATTTTAAGCAATTGCGTTATGTAAGTAGTCGGACTTAGCAAAATGGCTAGCTTCTACCTTGATTGAGATCTTAAGAAATGGATTCATAAATAGTATATCTGGGCTTCAGATAGAGTTTGATATGTCTTGGTTAGTAGATACATAATCTATTTAATCATATCTGTTGCAGAGCATTTATATACAAGTATGATGTAGTTCAATGATCAGTCTTCAAATAACTGCTCTTTCTTTCCTCTATTAATTGCTGAACTAAGAAGTTTTGAACTTAAATAGGATACTATATCTATGCATCTTTGTTTAATGAGATGAATTACTAAGAGAAACTAGTGCATCAGGCGCATCCTTGGCTGACAGATGCCGATAGGGAGCAAATGTGTCGACTGATGAACTGCCAAAAGCTTTCGTTGGAGGCGAGCACTCATGCTGCCCAAAATGAGAGGTTGCCTCTGAGAGTGATAGTGCAAGTGCTGTTCTTCGAGCAGCTGAGACTACGCACATCAATCTCCGGTTGGCTCTTTGTTTCCGACAATCTAGATAGCTCCCAGGATCCCAGTTCGGTTCTCCCTACAGCCAAGATCGGTGGTTGGCGCCACAGGGAGGACAGGGTTTCGGACATGGACGATGTGAGGGAACGCGTGAGTGAGCTGGAGAAGGAGTGCCAGACCATGAGAGAGGAGTTCAAAAAGATAAAGACAAGGAGAAGTTGGAATATATTTTGCAGGAGGAGATCAAATCAAGAGTGTAATGTTAAAGCTCAGAAACCATGCAGCAATGAGAAGAAGCAGCACCAAAAGGGTGAGTTGGGAATTTAAATTTTTGAACAGTGGAATGATTGAGTTTTGTGGTGTGTAACAACCTTTGAATATTTAGTGAAGGCAAGGCAGCAAGAACTTCTACACTCAATTCTTCTCCGGGGTAAAATAAGTAAATAACATTTTCCCAGCTTGCTTTACTTGACATCTATATATATGTTTCCAAGTAGAGTGAAATATGTGTTGATTTTTTTTTTTTTTTGAGACATGGGGAAGGGAGAACGGTAGAGCTTGAACCCGAGACCTCTTTGTTCACAGACAATATCTATTACCGCTTGGATGTTGTGTTGATTAAAATCTACAGATCTCAAAAAAAAAAAAAAAAATTAAAACATTGCATCTTACATGCATGAATAATGTCTAGCAAAACTCATTATAAAGTAAGTAATATTACTAAATCAAATATTTAGAATGGTAACATCTTATGATCAATAACTTCAATATTAATTATTTTTCTTTGTTATGGAAAATATCCAATCTAGCTATTTTGTGATTAATTTTTTATTTCGATAAACCCCGGCGCCATTCTCATTATGATTCTATCGAAGGAAGCTTTTTATAATTATTAAAAAAAATGTAAATCATAGTGAAATTTCTCATAAAATAGAACACATTGTATTATAATATTGCCCTTAAATTACGTGTATAATATGAATGCAAAAGACAACCCCAATTTTGTAAGAAATAAGGAATCATTATATCGGATCGTAAGAAATGCAAAAATAATTTACATGGCCTAGTTGAGACTGTGGAGGTGGCAAAACAAGCTCGGGCCAACCCGGTTTTCGACGGGCTTGGGCTTTCATATCATAGGCCCAATGTAATTTCGGGCCAGCCCAAAAGGAGTCAATGCCCGATGGGCTTGGGCGGCCCGGCCCAAAAATGTAAACTATATGTCTACTTTCGGGCCTGGTTTGAGCTCCGTATTTGTAGGCCCGATGGATTTCGGGCTGCCCGGCCAAGCCCAGCCCGATTTTTTCAAAATCGGGCCCATACTTTTGTCAGCTCTAGTTGAGAGTAAGGGGTGTAAATTAAAGGAGATTGAAGTAAAAGTATTTGTTGATTTATAGAATGGATGACAAATTAAAGTGCATATAAGAAATGGGGTTGAGGTTTGTGATGAGTAGTATATCCATCAACCCCACAAAATACCCACATATGCAGAATCAAAGTGAAAATGGTGTTGGGGCTATCATTTTGTCTTGAATTATCAAACAAGCACATGCCCTTTCAGCCCCCACAACACACTCCCACTTGTATCAAAAATCACATTTATTTGTAGAATACCATGTAACATTGCAACTGCAAGTATATGCAATTTTGAAGTTTTCCACTATGTTTTTCTTGCAAACTTAGCTATAAGATTGTGATGGCATAAAACATCAATTAGAATCTTATATCCCACTATGTCTTAATTACCTATGTCCCACTCTCATTTTTCTCCCTCTCATTTTCTTCTTCTATTTTAATTTCTTGTATTTTAGTTTAATTTTGTTACTTTTAGTATTTAATTTCAATTTTTAGTCAACAATTCATTGTTAGGGTTTATTATTCCATATCTAGGGTATATAATTTTTTTTAAGAATAGTATTAATTATGATTCATTAAATTACTATAATTCTTTATTTTTATAGTAAATATTATTAAATTAATAAATTTAATAGTGGGACATGGGCGAAACATAGAAATGTTGGGACAAAGGATTTGGGCCGATAAAGCAGGGCATAATCAATATGATATTCTTTTTTAGATGTCGTGAGAGCACGCATCCATTATCTTCGGTGCGCACTGAGTAAATCCCGCCCCTGTACGATAGTCTACAAACCATACAGGCCACATTTTCCAAGTGCCAATCTCATATTCTTGAAATATAATAAGTTGAGTTTGGTGAGATTGTTTTCTCTTTTTTTTTTTATTATCCCCAATATTATCTTTAGTTAATATATGTCCATACACTTAACACAAACCAAAAGGAAGAGACCATACTCAACGTTAAAAGCGGAATACTTTCCATTAGTGAGGAAATTACATAATGCATTCATTAGTTACAACTTGCAAAATCAAACTAAATTTCCATATTCGCCGAATATATATATAGAGAGAGGTATTACATAATGGGACCATTTCCCATATACATTTACAAAAAAGAGGATTTCCTAAAATCCCAAGTTAGCTTCTTCAAATGCCAAATTTTCATGATCTACGTATGGAGATTTTTATTCACCTCGACAAATCATAATCATCCGAGTACCCCAACTGCTCCATCTCCCAGCTCAGCTTCGAAGCAACTCGTTCGTGGCGCGGTACGTACTCCTACAACCACACGAATATTTTACCCGTAACATTTATTTCTCGAAGTGATCACAAAATTGGGTGGGTATAAACCGTAAAAAAAGGCCCAATTTTCATTTCTGGCCGGACCGATACGGCCCAAAATGAGTCTACATTTGTGATGTCGCAATGGCCACTATCACTAACTATGAGCTATTCATTCTCAATGATGTATGTATGTTGATTCAATAATATTTTTCTCTCATAAAAATTAAATTTCTCATAAAATTAAATTGCCAGATTTGTAATTTACCTCCAATTTCTTGACCAACTCCTTTGCGGTTGGTGCAGATACAATTATGTGGCGAGCATTTGGACTAATGAAGCCTTCCTCTACAGCTTTGTCAATAAATGACAATAAAGAGTCATAATATTCATCCACATTAAGCAATCCTACCTGCAAATTAATTAAAATACCATTACCATAAATACATTATTCATTTCCTATCTTTTCCAAACTCAAATTTTTCCTATACATACTATCATTGAATTTCACATCATGTTATTATACCGGCTTATCATGGATTCCAAGTTGAGCCCATGTTATGACTTCAAGCAATTCCTCCAAAGTTCCATAACCACCTGCAAACAACAACATTTTAAGCACGAAAACCTCGATTAGGTTCATTGCATCTCCGGATGATCGACAATCAAAGGCTAACTAGTCACAGAAGTGGATGATAGTTAAAGAAGAAGTACAAAAAGAGATCTCTCAGCTAGAGAGGAATGCTCATTTGATATGTGTAACCTAATTCAATTCAATTATTGCTCTAGCATTTAATAAATGGTAGGCAGCAGATACTCTGCAAGCATTTAGTTTTCAGAGTAGCAAGGCAATATATATATTTCAAATTATTATTATTATTATTATTTCTGACTCTAAATAGTAGACTGAATGAGCACTGAAATGTGCATGGAATTAAAAACATTAATTAACAATTTTGTATTACTCCCTCCGTCCCAAAATAAGTGTCTTCAGCCATCAAAATGCGCATACTAAGATAGTGGGCAAAATGACTTGATTTATTCCTAATTATTGCATGAAAACTGAAAAAGTAAACCTTTTGTTACGAGTCAAAGTGTAAATACGACAATTTGACGTAATTTTTGAATAAAAATTTGAAATGGAACACTTATTCAGGGACAAAAAATTTGGCGGCTCGAGACATTGATTAGGGACGGGGAAGTACCAAACAAGACCAAATACTTGAAGGGGACAGATGTAGTAGCTAGGAATTGAAGAAGTGAACAATGTTTTTTTCATGTCTAAAAAACCAACAACACAGAATGGGAACACTGAGATTGATTGTTCTTGTTCTGTTCTCACTTTCTTTCTCATCCCTCCCTCCCTCTCCAGAGTGATCAGAGAAGTATGTCTGCTCAAAGTGGATGAATGGAATTGAAGCAAGCAAATCAAGGGCCCTAATTTTCAGTGCAAGATTATGGGGGTTGGTGAGCACCATTACAACTGTCAGACATTATACAGGTCAAGTCAAGATTATTCTTGCTTCTTGATTTGATTATAACCAGAGCATCATTCATTTAGTTTCAATTTTATTTTGAGATATAGTACTATCATATATATGTCACAATCCCATTTGAGATTGATGATGATGTATGAATAGAAGCAGACAATGAGAGAGGGAAAAAATGGTGTGATGATTTGAGAGAATACTAATTTGATGAAAAGTGGAAAGAATGGAAACCTGGTAAGGCAATAAAAGCGTCAGAATGCTTAGCCATCTCTGCTTTCCTTTGGTGCATATCTGCAACAGCTTTCACTTCTCCTACTGTTTCACCAGTTAGCTGCAAAAGAGAGAGAGAGAGAGAGAGAAATCAAAAAAGTGCTAAATCCCATAAAGCAAAGGAAAATCAAACGTTGAAAGAAAAAAGCATGAAGCAGGAAGAGTAGAGATTAATTGTATTGTATTGGTTGCTGTGCAGTCTTTCTTGCAGTCAAGCAATGATGATTTTTTTTTTTGGCAGAGCAAAAATTAATGAGATAAATAGTTTTCCATTATTATTGTCTCATTTTTTGAGTTAAAAAAATGAATTAGAAATAGAAGGTGTGTTAGTGGAATTTTTAATTGAATAATTAATATGTTGCAAATAGAGAAATAAAGTAGGTAAAAAGAGTGAATAGTAAATGACACTAAAATTGAGGGAAAAAACAGTGAAATGTAGAGTAATTAGAGAGATAAGGATCACATTAGCAATTTAAATAGGGTTTTAATAATCCTTAATTTAGTCCAAGAAAGAACATTACAAGAATAACGGTACAGCCAAAAAAGAATATAAGACAAGAATAATGGGACGGAAGTAATAGTAAGTACTAATTTTTAGAGTCAGCAACGTCAGAACCGGTGGTGGATTTACAACCAGAGAAGCATAATTACAAAAATTACATAAATTAAAAGAAAATGAATTAAATGAAGAGGGAAAACGCCAAAATAGAAGAATACAAATAATAATACTACCCATAAGCAGAGAGCAGAGCAAAGTAATGGTGAAACAGAAAGGGAAAATAAGGGCAAACATTTGCAGACCCAAAAATGCAAACATTCTACTCAAACACAGCCACAACCTCAATTCCTTTACCTTTTGGATAAAGAAATAAATAAATAAATAATTTAATCAGATCAAATAATTAAAATAGTAGACAAATTCCCAGAACAAAATTCATCAAAAAAATGGAACTTGAACACACAAAAGGTGAGAAAAAGTAACTTCAGAAAAAGGGTTTTCAATTTAAGGAATATAATAAGAAAAAAAGAACCAAGATTTCTTGTTTTTTTTTCAACCATACCTCTCTTGGCATGAGAGTCTTGGGAATCACCCTGCAAAGAAGACAATAACATGACAAAAAAATAATCAGTTTTAAGTGAAGGATTAAACAAACAACACCAACTATAATAACAGATTATGGCCACTAATCATTTGAGACAAGTGGTCAAAGGATAAGAGTAGAATGCAAGAAAGAAAATAAAATAAAGAAAAAATAAAGAAAGAAAGAAAGAAGAAGATCAGTCACCCAATGACATGCCGACCGCCATCATGAACTGCTTGTGAGACCAAACCCATGAGGCCTATGCTGCCACCTCCATAGACCAAATCAATGTTCCTAGAAACCTTAACAAACACACCAACTCATTACTTTAATGTTTCAACATTCAATCCTGTTTTTTTTTTAATTTTTTTTTTCATGAGTGATGATTGAGAGAGTTACATTTCTTTTTTGACAGTTGTGGGGTAAATTTCATGGGTTTCTACCATGGTTAAGTGCAGACAGTATATACAGTGAAGAGTACTTGTTAGTTGTTATAATAATGCACTCAAATATTATGTTCTTGTCCATTTGAGGAAGAGAGAGAAGCATTCATGGAGTGAGAAACTGAGAGAGACCTGTAGATGAAAGCAACAGCACTAAAAAATGAAAAAACACATGTAAAGATTGTAACTTTCTTATCTCCATGGTACAGGGAAACAACCTGGAACTTAACTAGTTACCACTCTGTTCAAGTCAATAGAGAGAGAGAGAGAGAGAGTACTATTAAGTCCTAGAAAGAAGGATTAATTCAGCATGCAATATTCCTGCTTTAAAGCATATTTGCATGAGAATATGAAGCAATCAAAACCGAAGCATTCAACAATTCTGGGAAAAAATATTTGCTAAAACCAGAGACCAGAACAGACGACAACATCATTTTTCTTTTAAAAACATTTCTCATTTCACATTCAACATGACAACCCCACATAGGTAAGCCAAAACCTTGAAGAAAATCAAGAAAGGATGTTTAAATCACATATATATGTGTGTGTGTGTGTGTGTGTGTGAGAGAGAGAGAGAGAGAGATGTATTACCAGTAGTTTGCCAAGTTCAATAGCAGCTTCTTGATAGCTAGACTTCTTGCCTTGACTACTCCCACAGAAAACGCAAACCCTCTTGAACTTTGATGATTTCATTTCACTATCTATCTCCATTTTTTTCTTTTCTTCTTCTTTCTTCTCTCTCTACCCCTCTTTGGCCCTCTATATATATATATATATATATATATATATTTGTCTTTTATCTGGTAACGTAGGTGACAACTTGGAATAAAATAAGAATCTTGCTTCTAGTCTCCCCTGTTTATGGACCTAACTAATTTGTGGGCACAAACTATATAATGCCTATATATATATATATATATATATATAATGTTTATTTTTGTAGAGAGATTGTTTGTGCAATCATAGAAAAGAAATCACTCTTGCTTGCCCAATCTTGGCTCTTCAACAATGATATTTGGGGAAAGATTTTATTTATAAGCGCTCTCGCACGTACCAAGAGTACTGCACCTCTGGCACGTGTGGACCACTGTTCAATTTTATTTTGGATTTTATGTAATATATGGGCAGATATTTTATTTCGATATTTTTCCAAAGTATATACACATGTTAAAAATTTTATTTCTTGAAGGGAAGAAATAAATGAGTGAAAAAGACATTAGCATAATATTTCTGCAGATTATACAATATTGAAAATGTTATATTTTGCAGGAAAAAAAATACATAGGAAAGTTGTAAATTCTTTTAATAATTTGGTAAACCTTTATTAAAATGAATATTAGAGTTTGTTGTTTATCTGAAATAAAAGGAAAGAAAACAAAACTTTGGAGGGAAAAGATTAATCACAATATGCATCACGGAATATCAACATTTAATTCCATGGTATGTTTTTTATATGACAACAATAACAAATACTCAGCAGGGGACAAGATTTACAAAATATTTAAATTAAAATGTAAGCACAGTCTCATGATAATATAGGGGAAATAATGATAGTGACGGATCATTAAGACTTTAAAATCAAATATACAGTTTAAAAAAAAATCCCCCCTCCCCAAATATTATCTATATAAATTATAAAAGAGCGGATTCTTACAAAATTGGATTCGCCTATTATATTCCTATTATTATATTTATTTTAAGGACAATAGTATAAATCTATATTAAAGTTATTATAAACATAATAAATTAATAATATAGTCATACTCCTACTATAACTCAACTTAATAAATTAATTATTTTAAATAAAAGGTTATACATGCAACGCACGTAATCTATCTGGAGAAAATACGTTCTACTATTAACTAAACAAATATCCAAGATTTGGTGTTCAATTTCAGGCATATTTTCCCAAAGAAGCATATTGTGCCCGGTTAAATTGATGAAAATCTCTAATTACCCTCATTTTATTATTATATATGTGGTCCTATCGGTGATATTAAATTAGTGGACCTTCCTTCCCCAAATAAGAAGAGTCTCTCGAATTCAATCTTCACCACTCTCTTCTTGTATTATTGATATAAAAATTATCTTGTGTCCCTTTAGGGATGATCCTAGTAATAGAATGGATTGCCTGAGACTGAAAGGTCTCAAGTTCAAATCCCACTAATATCTATATAGGTCGAGCTTGTCACACATGTATTCGGAAAGTATGGTTTACCTATTTTATGTAGTTTGCAGGCTATTGCACAGGAACGGGAGTTTACTCAGTGCGCATTAAAAGCAGTAGCAGAGCCACAACCATCACAACCATAGATGGTGGGGCAATTGCGCCGCCCCCCTCCCCCCAAAAAAAAGAAAAAAAAATTATTATCCCAATTTATATAAAAATTTATGAATATTATGTATAAATTTATAAAATTATTTATATTTTACCCCACCAAAAATTAATAAAATAGGGGCAAAAATTTTTTGCCCCCATTACCCTCGGGGCCCAAGCTCTGCCACTAATTAAAAGTAGCGGTTACAGATTTCCAAGATATAAAAATAAATCTTGCACCTAGTAAAACCCCACAATTTTTTAATGATTTTCACTAACTGCGTAAATTTGCATAAAAATATCCTTTTCTTGTACATGAACGTAAAAAATGAACAATAATAAAGGGCCAAAATAAATTTCAAGACTATACATAGTAAATATTAGTCGATTGAGCTCAAACTTAAATGGATCAATAGCATCGATCGTAAAAATCGTTAGAATTATACATGGTGCAGAGAAATTACGGAAAATATCCGCACCATTAGCATACAATTAATCAAAGATGGTCATCAAATACTAATAAGTATAGGCCAAAATCTCAAATTAACAATTACAAAACCATGTTCTTGATTAACAAAAGAAATATTAAATTCTCAATCTGACAAACTGTAAGTCTTTCTCCCGTTGAGGGAAGGAAAAAATGAAGAAAGAAAGGAGCTTCTGCCATTTCTGCAACCTCCATTTTAGAAAATTAAATTGAGCATTGGGATTGTGTTTAAAGATTAATACCTTTTTCACCTAGTTAACTAAGACAATGTGAGATGGGCAGCGTGTGCATGCGCATTAAAATCGCAGCAGACAAATTATTTTTAATGGGTAAATTTCAAGAATTCAGATATGATTTTACCATGGAGCACTGTGTAAAAAATTAGAAGAAAAAAAAAGGAAATAATGATTGAATAATAAAAAAAAGAAATGGGTAATGAAGAGGTATAAGTTTGTGCCCTGATGGGAAAGTATAAAGAGACAAGAGTGCCGTATACGTAGGAAACAATGTATGTATTTTTATTACATGATCCCATCCCTTTCCCCATAACATTTGAGCAAGCATGCTGTCCCCAAACCTAATCCTTCACTAACCTTAATTCTTCTTCTATTACATTAAAAAGCTTAATTTAGAAGGCTTAGAGCATTCCGAACAGAATTCTCAAAATTCTGCTTCTAAATTTACTCCTAAAGCTTTCCTTATACTATATATTTCCCCTATTTTCCAAATGCATACAACAGTTCTCCTATTTTCATAAATTATTTTATAAAAATGGTGGGCCCAACTCAATTTGTAAGATAAAAGTAGATTTATGGAGGTGTAAATTTGAGTAAAAATTGAAGGTATAAATATTTTTGTGGTGTCCACTCAATTTAAGAGATTTATTGGATGAACTTTTTATCTCACTTTTTATTATTTTAGCATAAATTTTGAGTTTAAAGTGATTATAAGTGAGTTGTTGTGAGTTCTCTTAACCCATAGGTAATTACGGACATTCTGTTAATTACTAGTTTAATACGAGTTAAAAGTGATGAGAAAAAGGGAGGTGCGAATCCAAAAGTTTCTAAAATTGAAGTTAGAAAACTCTTTTTATTTCAAGATTACAAAATATCCGTTTAAACCAGGCATCGGGATTGGTACCGACCCGGAATTAGACCATGAAAATCGATGTGAGCCGGTTGGGTTGAGCCAGTTGAATAAATTGAAATGTGAAGTGAAGATTTGATCAGTTCAACCTCCGGTCCGATTTTGAAAGTATTGCAGCTTTCGAGTTCTACTCAATTTTATACATTTCGGACAATTATATTCTTCGGATCTTGAACCAACTAAACCAATCAAAATCAGTTTTTACCATTTGAAGTTATACTATAAAAATCAGTTTGTACCACTCCAACTAACAATATAATAAAAATAGTTTGTATCACTATCACCCTAGCATGTACAGTTAATTAACCACCACCAATTTTTAGAGTTATTTATAGAGTAAAAACTTGGATATAAAATAATACTTTAGAAAAGTTAATTAGGTAAAAAAAATTCTTGTAAGAATTTGGTAAATTTGCAGGTATCATAAAAACAAACAATATAAATATTTGTCATTTGCGGTTGGTACAATACACATTGCAGAAAAACATCATGCTCCGCGTAAAAAAATAATGATAGTTTTACTATACATGCACTTATCCATATTTCCAAAAAAAAAAACAATATTTAATTAACTTACAATATTTGACATTTGCATCTCTATAAATTCATATAATTATTTAATACGAAGTGTATTGTGCAAGATGTTTAAAGTTCACAAGCTCCATGACTTAGGGTATTTTAAAGTAGAAAGTGTGAATTAATTAGTTTTAATAATGTGTAGGATGACGTGAAACTAATATTGTGTATGAGAAGGTGCAAAAACCATTAATGCATGCGACCTAATATTTGGTCAAACTATAAAAGTATTTACTACTTTCTCACTTTGAATCTAAATTTCCCAAGACTTTTCAAAGGAAAAAGTACGTACGTTGATTTCGTGATTTATATATAGCTCTTCCAGATTTTACCAAAACCATCAGCATTTTGAATCTTTAGAAATAATTTTCTTATTTTGAAAATGTTTTATTTCTTGCATGACATTGATGATCTATAGGTACTCACTTAATTATTACTCCCTCTGTTTTTGAATACTTGATTTTTCAGGCTTTTCATCTTTTTTTTATTTATTTGATGTTTTAGCAATTTTTCATTTATCTAGGTAATTTATCTCTCATCTCATTAATATCCATTATGCATTACATATATAAGTGTTTTTTTAGCTCTATATTTTTTTTCAATGTATTTGGTCATGGAGAATGTGCGCATTAATTTTCAGAGTGAGAAGTTTTGGAATTACACATACGATCAAAGTTTTATTGATGAAGAGTAGATTTTCTAGGAGCAGTTAATAGTTTCTTAATTCTAGTGCAAATGATCAAAAAACTAAGTATTCAAAAACAGAGGGAGTATTTATTTAGAAATAATTAGTTCCGCCAATTTAAGGATTCTAGATTGAGTAGAGGCACGTACATTAAGTTCCCAACATTTATCGAATTCTGGAAAACTTAATGTATTTGAGATAAGACTTCCTACCTTCTAAACATGATAAGTATTCTAGTTGATGCAGGGCATCGATCTAGTCTCTGGGCAAGTGAGGAGGACAAGGGCGAAGCTAGAAAAATTCGTTGGCAGAGGCTGAGTTGAGAGTTTTCTAAATTATAGTGTGCAAAATTTTAAAAAAAATATGCGTTTTAAACCAATGCTCCAACATATACACAATACAAAAAAAATATGCGTTTTTATAAACCAATGCGTTTAGAGGCACGTACTTACTTGTCTGCGGTAAATCCAAGGAAGACGTTCCACATCTGTTGAATATGCAAGGCTGTTGAAGTTTAAACAATGTGGGCAATCATTCTCTCTTAACCATGGTTTTGAGGCGAAATTATGTCCAGCTATTGACAATCTGCATCACTAGTGAAATCATCTACATATTGCAAAGTGCATGGTTAAAGATTTATATAAAGTAATTCTTGACAAACATCGATTTTGTGCTCAATTTTGTCTTCGGCAAATCATTGATCGATGTGATCACGAAGTTTTGTATAAGGGTGATTTCAATCATGAACCTAACTCCCAACTTCTTTACTCCCATATCATCATTCCTTAATTTCCAACTTTTTTCTATCAACTCTTCAACTTTTTTCATCCGGTTCATATACAGACGTGCGATATATTCAAATGCAACCATTCAAGGACCTGCAAATTCGAGTCGCGGGCTTCTCACACACGTCAAATTTGGGGGTTCATAAGCTCGGTCATAATCATACATACCATTGAGAGTTGAGACACATGGTCAATCTCCATCCTCAAGTAATTACCAATGTTATCCTAAACTGTGTGGTCATTTTCCTCAACACAAATCTTATGTCATTCCCTCATGAGTTTCCGTTGTTCAAAAAATTAATTTGAAAATACAACACTTTAAACATATATAATGTTGTTATTAGATACTCACAAAGAAATCTGTGCTCAAGATGATCGTGTTGACAACATTAATCCATTTTAATGCATTAGCCATTTTTTCCAAACGTGTGCGCAATACTCTGAGGAAAAAATCAACGACCAACAAAAAATATTTGACCTGCAAATTTTGTCTTCGGCAAATCATTAATAGATGTGTGTATTCTTTCAAGAATATGAAACCTATGTAAAAGATGTCAAATTTTAGAGTAGCAATGGATGATCCAATTGAGGATGGTGAAGTAGTTGAAGACGCTATTGAATTGTTAAATTTAGTTGTTCAAGATTCAATTGAAGATGAAGCAAAGAATTCCAATGGAGAAGAAGAAGAAGTGAACCATTAATCTTAACTTTGTTCTTCCCATTTTTTTTTCTTGGTTCAACGTAGGTAGAATAGAATTAAGGAGAGAGATGTATTTAATCATCTCACATAACCCTATGTTTGACTATATATTAATTGAAAGATGAAATATATAAATTGTGAAGTGTCACAAATATTAAATAAAGTTATATTAATAAAATAACATTTTAATACAATTTTAATTAAGAAAATGAACTATATTACTTTTGGAACATCTTAAAAAAATAAATAAAAAAGGACTAAAATAATGGGATACAGGGAGTCATATACATTCACATTTATGTAGCAATCACAAATTAAAAAAAATAAAGCTAAAATTATCAAAGAAGTGAACCGAATGTGTGGCCACTACAATAAATAAATAACCTAAGGGCTCGTGGTAGATATGTTAGGATAAAGTAAGATAGATAAGGTCAAGATAAATATAGTGAATAAGGGGTGATTGTTATTGTATGTTTGTGTTTGGTAGATAAGATTAAAAACCTAGATAGCATATATTAGTTGTTTGGTACCCTAGATTAAATTCAAGATTAAGTGATAAATTACAATTATATCCCTCATAATTAATTATCTTTTAATTTTGAATTAATTTCCTCTCCTCTCTCTCCACTCGTCATTCACCCGCTGCCATCCTCCGCCGCTGCTGCCGCTGCCGCCGCCTACAATCCCACAACCCACCACCATGCCCCTCTCGCTCTCTCTTCTCTCACCCCTCTCTCTCACTCTCTCATCTCTCACCTCTACATCTCTCTCTCTCTCTTCTATTTGCAGAAAACATCCAATTTGCAGAACCCATCTCTCTCTCTCTTCTATTTGCAGAAAACATCCAATTTGCAGAACCCATTTCTCTCTCTCTCTCTCTCTTCTATTTGCAGAAACCACAACCAATTTGCAGAACCCGCCGCCACCACCACCACCTCACCCCTCGTCTCCGTCGTCACCAATTTGCAGAACCCACCACCACACCTTCGTCTCGTTTTTACCGCCACCACCACCACCACACCCCTCATCTCCTTCCGCCGCCACCACCACCACACCCCTCGTCTCCGTTGTCGCCAATTTGCAGAACCCACCACCACACCTTCGTCTGCTTCTGCCGCCACCACCACCACCACACCCTCGTCTCTTTCCGCCGCCACCACCACCACACCCCTCGTCTCCGTCGTTGCCACTTCGATCTTCCCTCGGCAGCGCTCAGTCGGAACCTCCGACCCCCACCGTGTCATCTCCGTTCAGCTCAACAATCTTCATCCACCTTCATTGGGGAGAGGGTTATTTGGGGAAAGAGACAATATATTCTGGGTTACTGTTCCAGAGTTATTACCAATCGGGCCAAAGGTGCCCGATTCATATACCAAAGCAAAACAGTAAATATAAAGCCGGGCTAGACTTAATCTCGGGCCCCCGTTTTAATCAATCTTGGCTACCAAACGGCCATATAAGCCAAGATATGTATCCAATCTTGAGCTAATCTTGGCTACCAAACACACCCTAATAAGATAGGCAGGAACTAAGTTAATTGACCAATGCCCTTCAACTAATGTCTTAATAAATCCAACAAATTACTAATCCCCAAATTGGCCACTTTCTAATTCTAAAAATAAAAATAAAATAAAAAAGTAAAAATGGCCACTTTCTGTCTTTGACCTTTTCCCACTTGTTTTGTCTGCCTTTTTTAATAACTTACACCACCATTCGCATCTAACTACGTCTTTTTATTTTTAAATTTTATTAATTATTTACTAATTTTTTTAGATACTTTCGTTATCCGGAACTGCCAAAATATTTTTTTTTTTTTAAAAGAATACAAAAATTTTAAAGGCCGTGTGACAAAAAAATTTTAAAAGACCTTTGACCTCCAACATTAATCACTCTACCACTAGACTAATACACACACTTGAACCCATGAAAATGTTTGTTCTCAAATAAGTGTCATATCATATAATTTTATGAAAAAATTATGTTAAATTACCATATTTACCCTTTTACTAGGCAAAAAATTTACTTTTTCAGTTTTCAATGCAATAATTTAGGGTAATAGTCATTTTGTTCACTATCTTAGTATACACATTTTGATAGTTAATAATACTTATTCAGGGACGAAGGGAGTATATATAGTAATTAAATAAAACAGATGCTCCTTGTATTCTTTTTTATTGGGAAGCACTGTTGTATATTTGAATAAAAATGTGTGTTATAATTGTTGCACGCGTTTACCGCATGTATTTGTGTGTTTAGTGAGTATACTCATACGTGCTACCTATACTGAACTGAAATGATGGGATGGCACCCCTTAATTAACGATTTCTTCTATGCAACTTTTTTTTTCCTTTTTGTTTTGTTTTTTGTTTTTGCAATAACTATTCTGTAAGCAATCATTTGTTTTTAGTACCTTAATTTAATAATACAATTTTGTCTTTTATCTAAATTGTGTGTGTTTAATAACACAAAGGTTACTCAATCCCATTTTTGGTGTTCCACTTGTATTTTCAATTTTTTGTTCAATTTTAATATCTTCTATTTTAGTTTAATTTTGAATTATTAATTAGGATTGATAATATCCAATCAGGATTTACAATTGATCTCTTTTAGCATTTAATTTTCAAATTTTAAGTTAATTAATAAATAATTGAATATTAGGTGAATTAAAAAAATAATTACTAGAGTTGATTATTTCATATACGTAGAGGTGACCGCGGTTCGGTTCGTTTCCGGAACCAGAACCGAACCGGCGGTTCTCGGTTCCATCCCAAGGGAATCGGAACCGAACTGCCGACCACTTCGGTTTCGGTTCCAAACCGGAACCGTAAGTTTCGGTTCGGTTTGGTTCCGCAGTTCCGGCGGTTCCAAATCGGAACCGCATATTTTGGGGTTCAATTTTTGTATTTTTTTTCATTTTTTTGCTACTTTTTCGTGTTTAATTGTAATTTTAAGCATTCTAACGTAATATTTAGGTGAAATAAATATGAACTGTAACATAAATATAGATAAAAACATAAAAAAAATAGGACGAACCTGCGGTTCTCGGTTCCACAACGTTGGAACCGAAACCGAACCGCCGTCGATGCGGTTCTCGGTTCCAAACTGGATCCGGCGGTTCGGTTTCAGAACCGAAACTGTCGGTTTCGGTTTGGTTTCGGCTCGGTTCCGGCGATTCCGGTTCTTTTGGCCACCTCTACATATACGTAATTTTTGAGCTTCAATTTTCAGTAATAAAATTTACATGGAGTTAGAGGTGGCCAAAAGAACCAGAACCGCCTGACCGAACCGAAACAGGCTGTTCCGGAACCGGAACCGAACCGCCGGTCCGGGTTCGGAACCGAGAACTGCATCGACAGTCGTACGGTTTCGGTTCCAAGGTTGTGGAATCGAGAACCGTTGGCTCCTCCTATTTTTCTTTTACTTTTTACGTTTTTATCTATATTTATGTTACAATTCATATTTATTTCACCTAAATGTTACATTAAAATGCATAAAATTACAATTAAACAAGGAAAGGTAGCAAAAAACGAAAAAATACATAATTTGAACCCCAAAACATGCGGTTCCAAACCGTCGGAACCAAGGAACCGAACCAAACCGAAACTTGTTGTTCCGGTTTGGAACCAAAACCGAAGTGGTCGGTGGTTCGGTTCCGGTTCCCTTGGGGTTGAACCGAGAACCGCGGCCACCTCTACATGGAGTTCATTATAGTAATTACTCCCTCCGTCCCGCTGAAATTGTCATCTTACTGTTCGGCACGGTTATTAAGGAGAAAGGTAAAAATAGAGAAAATGGATAGGTCTCATTACTTTTGAAGGGTTAATTATTTCATTTTTTGGGAAATAGGACTATTTAAATGGGACAATCCAAAAAGGAAAGGAGGATAATTTCAATGGGACGGAGGGAGTACTTTTTATTTTATCATAAATAGTAATAACAAATTTAATAGTGAGACATAAGTATATAGGACACTAAAAACACTGGAACAGAGGCCCAGGTGGAGTGTTTATCAGTTTATTATAATTGAAATTACCTCATTAATATAAGCATAATGAAAATTTTACGTGGAAATATACTTCTCAAATAACATGTAATCGAATAACCACAATAACTCGAAAAAGTAATTAGCCGTGATAGTGTAATGCTATCACAATATTAACAATTAATTCAGCACAATTTTGATCGTAGGCCAATGTGCTCCAAATGATGAAGTTTTCAAGAGAGAGAGAGAGAGATGATTAATTGGGAGCTAAACTACGCATATTCGGCCGCAACTCTGTTTTGAGAGATGAGAGACGCAACAATATTTGAGCAAAATTAAGCATGCTAGTTTGAGTGCTTTTCTGCATGCTCCTTTTCTTGCCTTTCACATTTAATTTGTTGCGCAATTTCAATATACTAATCATCTGTGGATTCTAACGTATTCCACTATGATACCAATTTCTTAATCATTAACCCACTCTCTCAAAAAATATTCTTTAATATATCGTTTAGAGTACGAAACTGCAGGTATGCCCATTATCGAGTAAAATTGATGCAAGCTAATTCAGTAGCTATCATCATAAAAAGCAACTTGTTAAGCCTATTTTAATCTAATCTACTTACTAAATTATACTAGTATAGTACTCCCTCCGTCTCATTCATAACATCTCATTTCTTTTGGGCACGGTTATTAAGGAGAAGGGTAAAAAAATAGAAAAGTAGTTGGTCCCACCACTTTTGAAGAGTTAATTATTTCCTTATTTGGAAATGAGACATTATCAATGGGACAGACGAAAAAGGAAAATGAGACGTTATGACTTAATTAATACAATAATTAATATGCAAAATATTTGAATAACATGTGACGGAATCAGAACATCCATTGAGAAAGAAATTAATTATGTCGTTTGCGTGTGGACAAAAATAAATGATTAACATGGTCTCAAAAAGAAAGAAAAAAAGAAAAAAAAAAGGATTAACATGCAACTATTGTAGGAATCAAAGATAGTAGTACATATCTATGATTATATATACATGCAATTAGAGTTTATGATTTCCTTAAAGAATCTTTATTAAGTACAGACGAACAAAGGAAAAGAAAAACTTTGTCCTGAATTGGATGTTCCACTAATTTCAATGTCTGACTTATGAGGTGTAATTGAGTCGAGCCGAGCTTCGAGCTTTATCTACCAAATACTTTAAGACTTGTGAGTAATCAAGCCCAAACGACCTTTCTAAATTTATATTTAAAATATTAATTAATTTCTATGAAAATAGATTATTTCAATCATAATAACACAATATATTCACTAAATTTTATTATTTTCACATAACATTTAAAATTAATTATTTAAAGACTTAATACAATTATTAACTAATTGTAGTATAAAAATATAAGTTGTATCTAATTAATAATTTTATATTTTCAATCTAATTCACTTAACATTCTTGCTCTGAATACTAGCATGCTCAAGCTTGGTTCGTTTAGCTAACGAGCTTCACTAAACGAGTTCGAACGAACTTTTATAGAATCGAGCTCTGAATAGCTCATGAGTAGCTTGGTTCATTTGCATCTTAATCGGACTATCTATGTCTGGCACTTAATTTTTTTTTTCAAGACTGCCAAGCTTGAACAAATTCTATTGAGGGAGGTGACAATTGAAAATTAAATTCTCTTTATTGTGCTTTTATCCTAGCTAGTTAATTTATGCCTTTAATTAAATTTCCTTTTAGTACAAAAGTACACCCCCATTAGTGTGTCCATGTGTATTTTTTATTTTGATTTTCTTTTTGTCTCAACTCGAATGATCTACGTGGTATTTTTAGATGAATAGAGAGTGATTGAGCATTACAAATATATAAATAAGTTTCCAATTCAGAGGAAACATTTGTGGATGCTGATAGCTTCTCACCAATTATTTTCTTTCTAATTACCTCTCACCTTTATGCCATGTTGGCACCAACTATAGCACGACACGTGTCTCATTACCCTATCCAAACCCTGGTGTTCCCACTTTCCCTAAATATTAATCTTTTCTTACAACATCTGGTCTCATAAAGTTTAACACAAGTATGACTTTGTTGTCATCCCACCGAATTTTTTAATAAAAGCAAGTATTATTAATTTATTATTTTTGCAACAATGTGCTGACAAAATTCCTTCTCTTTTCTTATTCATATTTTTTAATGCAACTTCCTATATACTCCCTCCGTCCCGTTGTTCTTGGCCTAGTTCTTTTCGGCACGGATATTAAGAAAAAAAATATTAAGTGTAAAAGTTATGTTTAGTGTAGTTTGTATATATTATTTTATTGACTTATAGTGTTTTTTATTGACTTTTCAATTATGTAGTATTTTTTATTGACTTTTGGGCTTAATTAATATACTAATTGAGCCATAATTTTGTCCAAAAAAGGAAACATGCCAAGATGAGTGGAACGACCTGTTGGGAAAATTAATAGAGTTTTGAAGTGATACCAAAACCCAGCTGACCCCAACAGAGTAGATGATTGCACAAGCCCAAGTGTTTTTCCAGCTCACCTGTTTGAGCTTATAGAGTTTCTAAGTTTACAGGTGGTTGCTGAAGACAGCAGAAGACCCAGCTGAGTACTCAGCAGGGTAAGACAAGTCGAGTAATCAGCAACATTATCCAGATTCAAGACGATCAAGTTCATCCAGACACAGCTGTAGGAAAGACCCAGCATGTGTGGCAACTCAGCTCAACGTCAAGACCCAGCAGAGTTCAAGACTCAGCTCAGCGTCAAAGATCCAGCAGAGTTCAAGACAGCTCAGAGTCACCAGCACAGCAGAGTCAAAGTCAACTTGAGATAAAGTCAGAACTGATCTGAACCATCAGGAACTCGACACCTCAGCACCTAGAAGTCAGAACTTGGATTGCTTTACGAGGAAATCAAGGAAGAAGACAAGACCAACTTGTCAGAAGTTAGGTAGAGATTCAGAACGGCTCTTTCCAACGGCTAGTTCTAATCTCTCCCTATAAATATGAGTCTTCTTCATCATCAGAAAGAGAGGTGACGAGAGAGAAAATACATAACGAGAGATCAACATACTACATTGAAAGAAGTCTAACCAAACATCAAGAGATCTCTCAGAAAAGCTTCAAGATCCAGCAGCCTTTTTTCTTATGAGTTCTTATTCATTCTCGGGCTGCTGAAGCTCTCTCCCACTAGTATCTAGGCATATAATCCTTCCCATCTTAAGCCTAGTTTGAACGAGTTCATCACACTCATTGTTCTTCATTGTAAGAACTCGTTCATAGTTGGAAACCCCAAACCAAAACCCATAAAAGGTTAGGTAAAACTACGCTTGCTCGAAGCGCGTAATTCGAGTGTTGGTTCTGTAGTACCCGTAAACTACAGGTTAGGCTTCAGCTGTGCCCGTAAACAGACTGGTTACGTTTCGATACAGTACGCGTAAACTTGTATCCAGCTTGAGGAACTAAGCTGCAACGCTTGCTGACTGCGCGAAAAGTCAGTGGTATCCTTAGTGGATTACCAGAGGTTTCTGGTCGTGGACGTAGGAGTAGTTTCTCCGAACCACGTTAAATTGCTTTGTTCTTTCCTGTTTTATTTATGCATCCAGCTAACTCTTCATAAGCATCTATCAAGCTGCATAAACTGACTAACTGAAAAGAGAAACAAAGCTTTGCAATATATTTGAAGTATCAGTCGGACTTTCCAAAAACCCACCACATTCCGCACACAGCCAGCTGTGTTGATCAAGCTGTCTTCCAGCTGGATCGAACACAGTCAGCTCACTCAAAAGAGTTTTAATTGGAAAAGTTTTTAACCTTGGTGTATTCACCACCTCTCTACACCAAGGTATCCGTCTTGGGACCATCAATTGATATCAGAGCAGTGGTTCAAAAGATCACTTTATTTGTGTCAAGTCAGCCTCTTTGCTGATAGTGGTCACCTGAACATATCCTTCAAAGTTTCAAATTTAAAAAAAAAAAATCATTATATTGCATACTGTCATGGAATCTTCCTTGTGCAGGAATCTTCCGACATTCTCTGTCGATGATTATCAGATCTGGAAGTTCCGACTCAAAAGCTTTCTGAGTGCGCATCACGACATGATGTGGGATGTTATCACTAACGGACCTATCATCATCATGAAATCAGAAAGACAAGCAGAAACCACACCTGGAGCTGAACCAGTACTCCGGCAAGTTGTAAAGCCCAAAAGGGAGTACTCTCCATAAGAAAGAAGACAAGCAGGTTTGGACAGCTACGCTCGCAACGTCATCTCCTCAACGGTGACGGACGCTTATCTCAGCAAGATCATCAACTGCGAGACAGCTAAGGGGATGTGGGACACTCTAGCCAAGCTGTGTGAAGGCTCGGAGGAAATTCAAGAGAACAAGTTCTCAGTTGCATGCCAGAAATTTGACAACTTCAAGCAACTCCCCTATGAGTCCATTGATCAAATGGAGCTCAGATTCTCCAACCTCGTCATCGAGATCGAGACGTTCCGAACTGGGAAATATACAGTTCGAGATAAGAACTTGAAAGTTCTTGCAGCTCTCTCCTCAGAATGGTGTACACACAAGGTGGTTCACCAAAGCAGAACTGATCTTGGCAGCATGGAGACGGAAAAATTGTTCTCCATCTTGAAGGCCAACGAATTTGATCTGGGGATCTCAAGCAGAGATTCATCCAGCCGAATGAATGAAGCAGAGCTGAGGATCAAGCCAAGAAAAGAAGCTCAATCAGCTCAGCTTGGAAGGACCAACAAGGAGCACAGAAATATGAGCAAAGAAGAATTGAACGAAGAAGTTGCCATGCTTGTACGGAGCATTAATCAGCTGGAACAAAGCAAGGAAAGGTACAAGAATATCGTGAAGGTTCATCACGACAAGCAACTCTATCCAAAGAGAAACCCAGCTGAGTCATCCTCCCGGAGAAAGGATAAAAGGTTCGAATCGAGTGAAACGGATGATGATCAAATCTCCTTCTCCGACTCAGATGAGGAAGATTGCTCTGATTAAAAGATGTCTGAAACATCTTATTGATTCAACCGGATAAAGAAAAGCTCATGCAGCTGAGGGGGAACAAACTCAGCTGGATCCCAAAGCTCAGTTCAGAAGGATTTCCCAGCCAAAAAGGGAATCAAGCTCAGCTGGACATCAGTCGAAGAGCTAAAGAATACTCAGCTGAGGAGAAAACTCAGTCAAGCAAAGAAGAAGACCGCCGTGGTATCAGCTGGATACTGTGTCCAAGCTGACCGGTTTGCGTCTCATGCATTTATTGCTCTGAGGAATATAATATTTAAGTTCAATCAATTTGAATTCTAATGTTAAGCGGACATATATTCCTTAGTTAAATTGTTTGATAAGTTTCCTTTCCCGTCGCATTAATTATAAAGTCTGCAAAGTACTGTAGCACGGAAGTATCGAGGCAGAATGTCAAACGTTTGAACTGCCTCACGCGCGGTTGTAATACACTTGCCGTAAGCACGTCAGCATAACGTGATGAGTGAAACCCTCCCAGTCGTTGATCAGAATATCAGCTGTTTCAATCTCAACCGTTGATCCATTATGGCAGTTGATATATATGGAAAAGATACGCGGATTCTTTCATATTACATCTTTATCTCTGCGAATTTCAAATCTTCAAAACCGCCATCTATCTTCTGCAAGTTCTTCGCACGATCAATTGGCTCCCAAGTTCAACAGATTGCAGAAATGGCTCCCAAGAAATCAATCGCAGGAATGAACCATTTTGAAGCTCTTTTGACAAAGCTATCATTTGAAAGTGTTCTGTCCACCTCCAACCTCCATATTTCAGAACTAAAAGAGATGGTGGATCTAGTTACAGACTCCGGTCTCTTGCTATGGGCAACCTCCATGCCTAAGCTTATGCTGAAGAGAGATGCTGCCCTCTTCTACCTCAACATCATTGATGAAGACGGCTTCTACTCATCTTCATTTGACATGATCGTCAAAGGCGCAGACGGAAAGTTTGATTCAGCAACCGTCAATATCAAACTTAACAAGATGCTACGAAAGGTGTTCAACCTACCCAGAGAAGGAGGATTCATCCCAGACGATTACAGCCGTGAAGAAGTGGATGAATTCCTCAGTCAAGAGATGCTTATCTCTCCAGAGCCATATAGAGCGAGCATGTCAAAGCTCCTTCTCAAGCCAAAGTACAGGCTGCTGCTGGATATCACGCAAAAGTGCATCTTAGGGATAGCTGGATCTCAAGGAGAGATCAGCATTCCAAAGCTCAAGCCGATGATTGCCATGATCAAAGGCGCAAACGTCAACTGGTTTGATTTCTTACTCAACCGACTGGTCAAGGAGTCAGAGAAGATCAAGTTCAACTCCACCAGGACGACGTACTCAACCTCAGAGCCACTGTATCTATGCTCTAAGATTTCTTTCTTGATAGAGCAAGCTGTGAAAGGGCACACAGTAAAGTGGGCTGATTCAGAACCGTTTCCAGAAACGAAGATTCTCTTCCAGAGAATTAGTCAAAAGAATGATCTTCTGAGGAAACAGCCTGATGTGAGCAAAGGCAAGAAGCAGCTGGAAGGAACAGAGCCAGAAGTTCCAGCTGAGAAGAAACAAAGGAAAAGGAAGCCAGTTGACCTCAAACCAGCTGGAGGCCCAGCTGAAAAGAAAAGAAAAGCAGTTGTCCTTCCACCAACGGAGACGAACTCATCTTCAGAGGCTACTCCAACAATCTCACCAAGCAAGCTTGCACTCCAAACAAGTCAAGCAATGGTGATTCTCTCCCCGCAGCCAGTGTCGGCCTTCAATCAGTTCGGATCAAACATCCTGGCTGAGATGGGATTAAATGATGAATCGTCATCCAGCTCAGAGGACGAGCTGGATAATCCAAAAGGCTCACCCCAGCCCTCACCGCCTCACAGCTCTCTGCCGAAACAGCCTTCTCCTCCACCCATCTCTCCAACCAAAGAGCCATATCCTGTAAAAGAGCAGGCAGATATTCAACTGGCTGAAGCTGCTTCACAGCCAGCTGACACCCAAGCTAAACCCACTACCACTAATCCCAGCTCACCCCCAAATCAGCCATCACCCAAAGCTCAAACTACCACGCAGTTGGCTGATGCTTCTTCACAGCCTACTGTGAACCCATTTGAACCAGTTCCTCAAATCTCCACAGAATCAGAGGAGAGTGATTCTACTGCCTCTCCATCACTCAACTCCACTGGCTCAGCCTTTATGGAAGCTATGTACGAGGACTTGCGCATTGCAGGGATCAAGAGTATTCTAATTCAGTATCCAATCTTGGCGCACCTGCCTATTGCCCTCACCAAAGTCGGAGATCTCAAGTTCTATCTTGCCACCAAAATGGCGACTTGGTACCAAAATGAGCAGCTGATAGAAACCTTCTCTTATGAGAAGTTGAAGACAGATGAAACATGCCTTTAACACTTTTGGCTTTGGAAGCCTGGAGGATGCATACTTGCATCAGGATGAGCTCATTAAAGGTATCATCGAAGTATCTCAGAAGTACCCCAAACCGCACCCAGCAAATGTCTGGGAGTCAGCCAACAAGCTTCTTACAGCAGCGGGATGAGAGACACTTTCTGGAGCTGGCAATTCCAAAGAAGTCTCAGCTGAGATTACCAAGGAAGCTGTACTAGAAAACACAGCTGAGGTAATAATCATTGAGGAACCAGGTGATGTAGCAGCTGAACCAGAGGCAGCAGCCCCACCAAGTCCAATTGCCAATGACACTCGCGCACTGGTCGAGTTCGAGGCAGACAAACCCAGTCATGTTGAATCCGGAACCCAAATGAAGTCCAGCACTGAATTCTCTCCTGCTCTTCAGAAACAAATCCAGGACTACGTCGAAAGGGCATTTCTTATGAAAAATATGAAAAATCAAGCTGACCTTCTTCTTCGGTGTACAGCTATTGAAATGCAGGCAGATACTCAAGGGAGGACTATCGATGAAATGCAGAAGTCCATCCATACCCTTGATGAGGACACCGACCGGAATCTCAAGCTGTCCCTCGTTTCTCAAGATCTCGAACTCAGAAATCATCTAGAGAAGAGGGTTCCTGAGATAGTCACAAGACTTCAAGCTCCACTGGTCGACGACATAGCAAATCTTTCAAGCCAGTTGGAAGCTCTCAAAAAGTCCACTCTCTCCAAAAGCTCTGACATCCGCCAACTCTTCAACTTATACAAAGATCTGGATGCTCAGTTCGGAAGCGAAGGACGGCCATTGCTCGGTGAACATTATCACAGCTGACAACTCAGCCAAGATCGCTGATATGGAAACTGCTCTCGCCAAGCTCAACGCAACAGTCGCTAACTTCTCTGCCTCCCTTATTGTTAATGCCAAAAAGGGGGAAGATCAGAATGAAGATGGAAAAACAATGGAGAGGGAAGCTGCAGCTAAGGGGGAATCTGTGCAGCCAATTCAATCAGAAATCGATGATTTCGCCAAAGAGCTGGATGAGGAAGAGCCAACCAAAGCAGTCAAAGAGACATGGAGAGAGAAAATGGTTGCTCTTGCCAAAGCCTGTGGACATAAGCCAGAAGAATACAAGGACTACCACTGGCTGTGTAACTTCCACAGCGAGCAAAGAAGAGAAATGCAAGAGCTGGATAAGATTATCAAGAGGAAAGCCGATTCGCTCAAGCCTGCTGAGAAAAAGCAAAAGAAGAAAAGGCAGAGCTACAGGCAAGCTAGGAAGAATCAAGTCCAAGCAGCCTCAACTGACAAGAAGAACCCAAATGATATCAATGAAAACTGGGAACGATGCAAATCAGAATTCATCAAAGAATTCTACTACTTGAATCATTACAAATGCATGGATCCAGAAACTGCGTTCCAGGATTATCTCCTCGAACTTCATGAGACAGATCCAATGATGGCAAGATCAATTGCCCTATATGCCAAGAGAAACAACATCCAGCTGAAGGCTCCAAAAGTCAAGCAATTGAAGCCTCCATCTCTAGCTGGAACGAACCTTCCTGACAAGGCCCAAATTATCAAAGAAATTCATCACTGGGCTGGCGAAAGAGGAATTTCCAAATCAAAGAATCAAGCAGAATGGAAGAAGCTGGAAGAGTTCATCTTCAACAGATATGGTCTCAAGACTGACCAACAGATTGATGAACAAAGGAAGCAACAAAACTGAAGACCCAGCCAACTGAGAATTATCTTTTGAACTTTTTTAATTAGAAAATTGTAAAATTTCTTCTTATTAATGAAAAGTTCGTTTTATCAAAATCAACCTGAAGACAATCTCTCTTTTTCCAGGCTCTGAATATGATTACCTGCTGTGAATGTTTAATCTTTTAAAGCCCCGTTTCCTGTTAAGGGGGAAGTAAATTGTTTTTCCAACTTGGGGTTTTGGCATCATCAAAAAGGGGGAAATTGTTGGGAAAATTAATAGAGTTTTGAAGTGATACCAAAACCCAACTGACCCCAACAGAGTAGATGATTGCACAAGCCCAAGTGTTTTTCCAGCTCACCTGTTTGAGCTTATAGAGTTTCTAAGTTTACAGGTGGTCGCTGAAGACAGCAGAAGATCCAGCTGAGTACTCAGCAGGGTAAGACAAGTCGAGTAATCAGCAACATTATCCAGATTCAAGACGATCAAGTTCATCCAGGCACAGCTGTAGGAAAGACCCAGCTTGTGTGGCAACTCAGCTCAACGTCAAGACCCAGCAGAGTTCAAGACTCAGCTCAGCGTCATAGATCCAGCAGAGTTCAAGACAGCTCAGAGTCACCAGCACAGCAGAGTCAAAGTCAACTTGAGATAAAGTCAGAACTGATCTGAACCATCAGGAACTCGACACCTCAGCACCTAGAAGTTAGACCTAGGTTTGCTTTACGAGGAAATCAAGGAAGAAGACAAGACCAACTTGTCAGAAGTTAGGTAGAGATTCAGAACGACTCTTTCCAACAGCTAGTTCTAATCTCTCCCTATAAATATGAGTCTTCTTCATCATCAGAAAGAGAGGTGACGAGAGAGAAAATACATAACGAGAGATCAACATACTACATTGAAAGAAGTCTAACCAAAGATAAAGAGATCTCTCAGAAAAGCTTCAAGATCCAGCAGCCTTCTTTCTTATGAGTTCTTATTCATTCTCAGGCTGCTGAAGCTCTCTCCCACTAGTATCTAGGCATATAATCCTTCCCATCTTAAGCCTAGTTTGAACGAGTTCATCACACTCATTGTTCTTCATTGTAAGAACTCGTTCATAGTTGGAAACCCCAAACCAAAACCCATAAAAGGTTAGGTAAAGGTACGCTTGCTCGAAGCGCGTAATTCGAGTGTTGGTTCTGTAGTACCCGTAAACTACAGGTTAGGCTTCAGCTGTGCCCGTAAACAGACTGGTTACGTTTCGATACAGTACGCGTAAACTTGTATCCAGCTTGAGGAACTAAGCTGCAACGCTTGCTGACTGCGCGAAAAGTCAGTGGTATCCTTAGTGGATTACCAGAGGTTTCTGGTCGTGGACGTAGGAGTAGTTTCTCCGAACCACGTTAAATTGCTTTGTTCTTTCCTGTTTTATTTATGCATCCGGCTAACTATTCATAAGCATCTATCAAGCTGCATAAACTGACTAACTGAAAAGAGAAACAAAGCTTTGCAATATATTTGAAGTATCAGTCGGACTTTCCAAAAACCCACCACATTCCGCACACAGCCAGCTGTGTTGATCAAGCTGCCTTCCAGCTGGATCGAACACAGCCAGCTCACTCAAAAGAGTTTTAATTGGAAAAAATTTTAACCTTGGTGTATTCACCCCCCTCTACACCAAGGTATCCGTCTTGGGACCATCACGTCCCAAAAAAGAAAACAAGCCAAGATGAATGGGACGGAAGGAGTATATATTTTTGTATTTAACAAATATCAACAATGTGGAAATAAAGTATTTCGCATAGAAGTGTCGTGGTTGTGTTGTATATTTTGATGATATGAAATGAAATTCATGCCAAAAGAATTTTCTTGATATGACGCTCGTCGTGTTGAACAATGCCTTGTTAATACTCCCTTCTTCTCATTAAATTTGTCTCATTTTCTTTATTTGTATGTGCAACTAGTAATGTCACATACTCAAATTAGCAGAAAATAGTTAACTCTTTCAAAATAGTGAGACCTACCTACTTTCTATATTTTTACATTTATCCTTAATCTACGTGTCCAAAAACTATGGGCGAGGGAGTATTTATCATGGTACCTTCAAAAAAGAAAAAGAATATATATATATATATATATATATATATATATATACACGCGCATAGGGGTTGATTCACAAACATAGCATTTTTTCCGTAAAAACTGAGAATAATACATTTTATCTACTCAAAATAATGCATTTTATGTATTATTACAATGCATCGTCATAATAATACATTTTTGGGTTACTATAATGCATTGTTATGATAATGCATCTCATGTTCAATTATAATGCATCGATCAATGACAACCGTAGATCAACAAGATCAATGGTCCAGATCACTTCTCATTTCCTATGGAAAAGTGCCCTATATAAACATTTATTATGATGTACGTACGTGTTTTGCACTATTATTTATGTACATATATAGTCCTTTGATTTTAATTAATTTTCAACAAAAATAAATCACATGTAACCAACTAATTTTATCAAGGAAAAAGGTGCAAATACCCCTCTCATGTTGGCAGCGCTAAGCAAATACCCCCTTGAACTTTATTTAGGTGCAAATTCACTATTTCCTATAGTTTTCAGGTGCAATTAACCCCTCGCCGTGATGGAAACGACACTTCCGTTAGCAAAAAAAATATTTTTGATTTATTTTTATTCTTGTTGACCCTCACAATTCCCAATGGTTACATAATTGGTGCTAAAAGCTCAAATTAGGAAATAAATTATTTCAAACCCTAGCTCACAACTATCAAAATTCAGATGAGGTTCTCCGATGATTTGCACGAAAAATGATGACGAACCACTTGAAGAAGATGAGATCAACAATATCAACAACAAATAGTTGGCTTGGATTGCAAATTATTGGAGAACTTCGCCTGGGTTTTGATAGTTGTGAGCTAGGATTCGAAATAAATTTTTTTCTAATTTGAGCTTATAGCACCAATTAATTATTGGGAATTGTATGGGTTCCACAAGAATAAAAATGAATCAAAAATATTTTTTTTGCCAACGGAAGTGTTACTTCCGTCACGGCGAGGGGGTAATTGCACCCGAAAACTTTAGAAAAGGGTAAATTTGTATCTAAATAAAATTCAGGGAATATTTGCATAGCACTGCCAACATGAGAAGAGTATTTGCACCTTTTCGCTTTTATCAATTTGAATGCCCGTTCCGGAAGGGGATAGTATGAAAGTGGAGTACATAGACGTCCTATAAAATATTCCTTTTTTTTTTTTTTGAAAGGACGTCCTATAAAATATTCACTATAAACATATATTTTATAAATCATAATTTAATCAACATATTAATGTCAATTATGATCGAGCCCAAATTCATCAAATAGGATTAAGGGCCACTTTCAAGGCAATTGAGCATGAAAAAGACCAGTTTAACGTTATTCTAATTGTTGTAAGTGTCACTTCAAAGACTATTGATTTTTTTTTTCTTTTCTTTTTGCATTGAGTATAAATCCCAAGTTGCTTAGTGATTATCTATTCCTTTGTGTGATGCAATGATTGCGGGATATATGTTTGGTTTATCATGTTATTTACATCCGTAGATTAATTAAATATCTAGAAAAATAATTAATAGCACAAAAAAACGTGAACAAAAATTGTGACCGACCGATAATATATTCATTACCAGAATATGCATATATGATATAACTGAGCTCCTTTGTCTTTATTTACTCTTATAATAAATAGATTTAGAGGTAATTAATTTAAATTATATAGTAATTGATCCTACTTTTATTAGTGTAAAGCTAGCTTTTTTTACATGAAGTATATATATATATAGGGATGGGTTACTATAGAAACTATTCCTCCCGTGAGAACTTGAGAACATGCTTAAATTTATATGTAGCCATGCTTATGAGATTCATGCTTTTTTGTATAAACAATTGTGCTTATATAAAATCATGCTTAAATTTATATATATTCATGCTTCGAATAATGACAACTATAGATCATACGAAGATCAACAGTTTAGATTAGTTCCTAGTTCCCACACTAGGAATAGTTTTTATATGAACCAATTCCCTATATATATATAATCAAATAAATTACCATACCATTATAAAAGTAGAATTACTACACCACAAAACAAAGTGGATTTTGATCAGGTACTCGGGTTGAATTGGAATGAATTTGCTAAAAAAAAGAATTGAAATACATTTTTGTAATTTTGTTGACCATGGGGGGTGTAATGGTAAATTGAGTTGCTTTCCTTGTCGACCTAGGTTTTAGGTTCTCTTTTAAGATCTTCACCTACAGATAATAATGGTTTGTAGAAGGGCTCTCATTGGCTGACTCTATATCACTTTTTTTTTTTTTTTTTTTTCATTCACATTTTCAACAATCATTTTGTGTTATCTTCCGCGGTGCTTTAATTTGTGAGAGATACTACTTTCTTACTTTCTTACTATAATTATTTAGATTATTAAAAAACTAAAATGAGCAATAGTATACACCATCAAAATAGGATCTATAGTAAATGAGTAACTAAGGAATTTATTGGTTTTATTTATTTCGACATAAGTTAAAAGAGTAACTACCAATTACTCCCTCCATGTTTTTATAAGTGTCCTCCACAATCAAATTACACATACCAAGGAAATAGAGAAATTTACATGTATAACCTTATTAATTATCATCATAAATATATATATACAACTAATTACCAAATTACGAAAAATATTAAAGAAAGATAAAATAGAAAGAATGTCATTATTTTACTCTCAAATTTTAAAATAAGATATTTATTAGGAAACAAGAAAAAAAAATCAAAATAGAACACTTAAAAAAGAACCGGGGAACACTTTAATATAGGTTGATTTGTATACTCTTTATTTTTTTTATGTAGTGAAAATCTACATGTTTGTATTGATCTCTCTCTCTTTTAAATATTGTGGAAACCCGCAATTACTACATTCGTTGCACACTGGGTAGATTCTCACTTTATGCAATAGCCTACGAATCACGCTTTAGAGATGTGAACCACACTTAAAAATCGGATGTGAATTGTGATAGACTCGACTATATAAGTATTGGTGGGATTCGAATATGTATTCTCTTTATTTTTTTGATGCCGTCTCAAACATATATGGTTCCTATACATATAGATATTTTCTGAAAATTTCTTTATTGATTTTAGACGTATAAAAATAAATTTTCATCTAACTCATATATAAACCGGCAGATAGCTAGTGCCTGCATAATTATGATATAGTTAGATAAGTGGGTGATTTGATTGATACATTATTTTCTGTAATGTCTGTAATCCTCACATGCATGATTATTAATTGCTATGTTTCCATAACGATTGAAACTGAACTCCAAAGTCGTAAGTTTAACTGAAAATCGCAACAAAATGATCATACAGAATTAAACTTTCGAAAGACCTAGAAAGCAATTTTTTCAAAATTCAAAATCATTTTCAATGATGATTGTCTCCATATACTCTATCAAGTGATAAGTTTGAGGAATTTTCGTTCAGTAATCAAGAAACTTCCTTGATTGGAGTGCATGTCAAAACAATTTTTTTTTTCTTTTTTAACATGCATACGTAATGTGCCCACTAAATCAATAAAATCATGATTTTCTTTAAAGATAAATACTATAATATTAGTTTAAATAATTAAAAATCAAAACAGTACTTGATTAATAGACATTAGTAATGATCTTAACAAGCAATCATGACTATCGTTTGCCCCAAAACTTTAAAATTTCAAAGCATTTTAATTACAATAAATCTATGCAGCGACAGTGTGATCAGTCATAAATTGATCTAATAAAAAATTCGGTTAACTTAAAATTTTCGGTGTAAGTGATTTCTAATGTTTTAAAATTTTTAGTTTATACAAATTTATCTTGATATATTTGGATATATATTGTCTGTTCAGGGACATTCAGACGGTATAGATCTTGTTTGTGAACAGAAAGGTCTCGAGTTCAATTTCTGCCGTTCTCTCCTTCCCCAAATAAATGAAACAATGTATATATATAGGGATTGATTCGTATAGAAGTTATTCCTAGTGTACATATACTTTTTAGATGAATCAAATATCTGAACCGAATTATGGCCTACTATATTATGGACGAATAACATCACTCTTTTAATTATATACCTTTTCTAAATAGAGATCAAATGAATGCTACATGCATTCAATGCACATGAATCGGGTATATATATATATGCATGCAACTACACTTAATATATATTCGAAAACATGCACACATGATGTGATCATATTAATAAACAAAATCATAGCTAGTGAAATTTTGAAACACACAATGATTATTTAAAATTTAAATTGGTTACATTGGTATTTATTATATATTCAAAATGAAAGCTCAAAATTGCAAGAAATGAAAGAAGAAGACAAGAGAAGAAAATATATGCATGTAGCACGTAAATTATGGTTCAAATCTTCACCTGAAATGGTGGATATCACCAAAACAAACTAGTCGAAAAGTCCACATGATGCTTACAAAAACACAAACATATTACTCTTGAGTGTACACAAGAAAGGTGACACAAATTCAAAAGAATTTATTTCCTAATGAAGACAAAACTCTTCGATGTTAGGTGTTCCTTTCCAATATAGATTTAAGACAATATTTCAATCTTTTTTATATTTTTAGTTTGGGTGTTTATATATAGGAAAGTATTTAAACAAAATTATAAATGAGAATAGGATAAATTGAATGATCTTTCCTTTTTTGCTTTGAGGAATATTTTGTAATTAAGTATTTTATGCGAGATCGCGAGAATCATGTTTCTAAAAAACAATATTTATTTATATTATTGGTTTGCACTTTTTTTCTCTTTTCTACACAAAACTACGGGAATTAAAAGGACAAATAACGTGCAGTGCACACAGAAAGAAATCAAACTGTTTCAGGTTATAATCTAATGTGACGCGCTCTTTAAATTTAATGTTATGATTACTAAAAATAAATAATCAAAAGGGCTTTCGGTTTATTGTTTAGTATTTGGGGTTCAATTTTAAAAGCCAAATGTTAAGGGATTGAGAAAAAAAGAGGAATTGTTTGGACACATGGGTTTAGAATTAGAGATGGAAAAGGGAAGAACTTTTTGACCTAATAAATGTGAGAAGTTTGAGGGCGGTGGTTATGACTTTTGAACTATTTTCTATTTGGATTTTGGAGGCAACTCTTTGGATTCAGAATTTTCCTAATCAGCCGACACACGCATTTATTAACTTCTCTGTAGTTGAGAAAGAAACCTCACTTAATTTTAATGTTTATTATTAAGTTTTGACTAAGTGTTCTTTTATTATATTAGCTAGGTTGGGTGAACCTTATACAAGTTGCATTTGTGTAATATCATGCTATTAATTACTTTCATTATCATACAAATGGGTGTCTATAAAATTTATTTGTATAGTATTTTATTTCAATGAATGCTAGATATTATCACACACTACTAGTAACTAACATAATCAATATATACTGTTTTAGTCATTAATATGTGGAAACCCTAAAATTGAAGAATGTATTATATTTTTTTGTATTGGGGGGATGCGAATTGGAATTTTACTCGTTGAATGACGATTCTGCATTAATTCATAATATCATGATTGGTATATTTTTACAATTAGGAATCATCGTTTTCGTATTAATAAGTGTCGCGATTTGAAAAAAGAAATTGTTCTTAAATGAATATCATATTTTAGATTTTGATGCATAAATGATGTCAAACTATCAAATCTACCCTCAAATTCTGTAATTGTTCAGTTTTCATACATTAATTAAGAATAAATTTATCCACTACCTTGATGTATAAATTTTGACGACTGTAAACATTTATTAGGAGAAATTATATCTCTATTTTCTTTTATAGGTACATATAGAAACCATTTATACGTGCACCCCCACAAAAGAATTAACCGATTTAAAGGACAAACTGAGCAAACATGAAATGATATGATATTTAACAAAAAACTAAACAATTAAATAACTACAAGATTTTAAATAGTCAAAGATCTGCAGTGACTTCTTAATTAATTTGTTCTTGATGATGGAATTACTTCAAACAAAAGTGGCAAGAATGATTATTAATAACGTCGCATCAAAAACTTAATTAATACTAGAGATCAAGTCCTAATCAAAGTTAAAACTTGAAAAAGATTCGATACCCCACCAACCTAATCCTAACGATCCCAACGGCTAACGGGCACTCTCTAGCTAATGGTAGTTAATACCGTTGCAAAAAGAAAGTCAATGTATGCTACTTGTAATTTTAAAAAATAATAATAAAGTTACATGCAAACAAAAAGAATATGATATAAGCCTTGGAAAGATGCCGACAGTATGACTTTTTATAGTAGTATTTTTTAGAAGCGTTGGATTGGTTAGATTAGACAAGACTTAGTCTTATGATATTTTGTTCGATTGAATAGGATCGGCTCGGTACTTAGTTTTGGGACAGTGTCACATTGAATTAGTCTTGATATTATGAATCTTGGCTCCCCGTATAACAAAAATAATCTTGAGTAATCTTGGGCCTATTCAATTTCACATAATCTTAGGTCAATTTAATCTTGATAATCGAATGAAAAAGATTAGAGCTGTAAATTGTCAACTTTAATCTTTGAGAGACCCAAAATAATTAAATTGATTCTTTTTGTAACATTACTTTAGAGCTATAAAGACCAAAATTTTCTACAATGCTATTGTTTTTTTAAATAGTGATGCAGGGGAATCGATCCAATTTTTGGACAAGTGAGGAGGATTCACTTGGCTATGGTAAGTTTGAGAGGACGTCCCACATCGGTTCAATATGCAATGTTGTTGAGGTTTAAATAGTGCGTGTAATCCTTCTCTCTTAACCATGATTTTGAAACGCAGTTAGGCCCAATTATTGACAGTCTGCATCAGATTGGTATCAGAGCCGGGTGTGCACTCAGTCCTCAAGGGAGGTGGATGATGCGGGGGCATCAATTTAGCCAATGGGTAATGAGGAGAACTCATTAGCTGTAGTAAGCCTAAGGAGGACGTCCTGAGGGGATGGTCCTCAAGGGAGGGTGATGATGCAAAGACATCGATCCAACCCCTAGGCAAGGGAGGAGAACTCACTTGGATACGGTAAGACTGAGGAGGACGTTTCACATCGGTTGAATATGCAAGGTTGTTGAGGTTTGATTAGTGTAAGCAATCCTTCTCTCTTAACCATGATTTTGATGTGAAATTAGGTCCAATTATTGACAGCATGCATCAAATAGTAAATGGAGGCTAATCGAATTTATATTATTTTTTATATCATATATGCAAATGTAATTCTCTAACTATTATTATTATTATTATTATTATTATTATTATTATTATTATTATTATTATTATTGTTATTATTATTATTAGCTAAAAGAGTATTTGAATACATTAGTAATTGTACTCGTATATTCATAATTAGGGATCAAGTATTTGTAAATTAGAAGCTATATTGTGCATAAATATATATAGAGAGAGTTTATCATGTGTAATAGTTACTGTGGATAATCAAAATTAATAGTTGTCCAAACTTAGTTTATTATAAATTTTAGCAAACGTTATCATGAATGTACTCAAATAACCTTTAAATAAAAAAAAGCAAAACCTACCACTTACTCTACAGTCACCACCCTCACTCTCATTTTTCTCTCTCATCTCTCATACTATTTCTCTCGTACTCTCTCTCCTTTCTACCATCTTCTTCAGAGTCTCCTTTCCGCCATCGCCATCGCCATCGTCGTTGCCACCACCTCTGGTCATCTTCTTTGACAGACCTTCATCTCCATAGTGTGATGTTTTCATCTCCATCGTAGATGTTCGCTTTCGATCATTCAACCTCGTATGTTCGATTTGAATCTCTAGTTGTCCGGATTTATTTTTTCGTTCAAATATTTATCTAGATTTGTTCTCTGGTTGCCTCCGATCATCTTTTCCGGCTTGACTTTCATATCCACAGTGACTGTGGTACGAATGGATCTCATTCGTCCCAAGCGTCCCACGGTGCAGTGCCATAACTTGGTACGACTGGTACGGATGAACTCATTCATCTCGTTCGTACCAACCAGTTGTGCTCCATAACTTGGTACGACTGGTACAAATGAACTCATCCGTCTTGTTCGTGCCAACTAATTGTGTTTCATACGACATGTATGAATGAACTCATTCGTCCGTTTCGTGCCAACTAGTGGCGCACCAGAACTTGGTACGAATGAATCCATTCGTACTGATTTTACCACGATTACGGCTCTCTATTTTGTGAATCGGCATTACTGTGACTGGATCTAGAGTTTTGCTTTTATGTAACAGCGCGATCGTCGGATATATGCTTCTCGACGTCTGAATTGGGGCTGGATCTAGGTTTTTATGGCTGGAATTTGATGTTTGTCGCCGGTTTGTGAGGCGGCGCCATCGCCGGAATTTCTGGATCTGATTTCGGCTTTTTGTTTGTGAATCGGCACCGATGTGACTAGATGAAACGACAACAGTAGGAGGGGCAGTGGATGTTGATGGCAGTAGAGTAGCGGTGGTTGGGGTTTTCAGGGAGAGAGATGGGACAATTGGAGAGAGAAATAATTAGATGAAAATTGAAATATTTGATAGAAAATGTGGGTAAGGGCAAATTTGTCCAGAAATCTAAAAGTTTGACAGAATTTATAATGATATAAATTTTGGACAACTATTATTATTAACTATTCATAATGACTATTTGAAATTTTTGATATATATATATATGTATAGGGAGATGATCAAATAGGAACTCATCTTTATATGTGTTGGGAAAATTAATAGAGTTTTGATTTGATACAAAAACCCAGCTGACCCCAACGAGTAGATGATTGCACAAACCTAAGCATTTTACAGCTCACCTGTTTGAGCTTATAGAGTTTCTTAGTTTACAGATAGAGTCGCAGACGCTAGCAGAAGATACAGCTAAACTGACCCAGCTAAATTGACCCAGCTAAGGCATTCAGTAAAACAGACTCAGCAGAGCAGACCAAGCAGAGTGAAAGACCCAGCTCAGTGACGGAAACCCAGCTCAGTGTCGAAAACCCAGCTCAGTATAAAAGACCCAGCTTTGTGTCGATGACACAGCTCAGGTCTAAAACACAACTCAGGTTAGTGACACAGCTCAGGATTAAGCCACAACTCATGTTAATAATACAGCACAGGTCTAAGACACAGCAGAGTCCAAGTCACTGATGACACAACAGAGACACTTAGCAGCGCGAAGACGAAGACCTTCTCAAAGACAAGATCCCGATGTCAGAAGATCTCATCTGACACAATCAAATCAGAGAAGAAATAGCCTCTGCAGATGCAGACCTACTTCGTAGGTTAAAGGCCAGAAGTAAATGAAAGTAGGTAAGATTCAAACGGCTCTCTTCCAACGGCTAGTTTGAATCTCCACCTATATATATATCTCCTCACCATTGAAGAAAGGTGTGGACTGACGAGACGACTGAAGAAATAAAAAGAGCAAACAGAAAAATGAACAACGATCTTAAAAGCTAAATCTTTCTAGAACACACAGCTAGTCAGCTGTGTTCTTAGTTGTTCACATACTCAGTCTTAGGCAGAATAGATCAGAATAGAAACATCTTAAGCCTAGTTTGAACGAGTTTATCATACTCTTTGTTCTTCATTGTAAGAACTCGTTCATAGTTGGAACACCCATACCCAAACCCAAACCCAGAAAGGTTAGGTAAAGGTACGCGTGCTCGAAGCGTGTAATTCGAGTGGTTAGGTTCTTCAGTACCCAAAAACTGAAGGTGTAGGCTTGACAGTGCCCGCAAACTGTTGGAACACAACTCAGGTTAGAGTTGTGAAGTTGCTTGGTACTTGGAAACCAAGTGATAATGAATTACCAGTGAACCTGGTCGTGGACGTAGGAGGTGTTACTCCGAACCACGTTAAAATTGCTTTGTTCTTTACTGCTTTGTTTTATGCATTTAGCTAACCCCTCACGCATACATTTCAAGCTGCATAAAATGACGAACTGAAAAGTGAAACAGAGCTTTGCAATATAATTTGAAACAACAGACGGACTTTCCAAATCCACCACATTCCGCACACAACCAGCTGTGTCGATCAAGCTGCCATCCAGCTAGATCGGACACAGCTAGCTCACTCAAAAAAGTTTTTATCTGGAAAGGTTTTTTAAACCTTGGTGTATTCACCCCACTCTACACCAAGGTATCCGTCTTGGGACCAACAATTGGTATCAGAGCAGTGGTTCAAAAGATCACTGTATCTGTGTCAAATCAGTTTCTTTGCTGATAGTGGTCACCTGAACAGATCTTTCATTGTTTCAAAATCTTTTTAAAATCATTATATTGCATATTGTCTTGTGAAATCATGAATCCGGGCATTTATCCGAGATGCGAATGTTATAAGAACTATCTCCATGACTTGGGGGTACGAAGAACAAGATACCAAAGTATCTTGGAGCACTGGAGAGGGGAACTTCATTCAGCAGCAAACCAGATGGACTGTGATGCAATCGTCTCAAGCCACCAGGAGATGAGAATAACAGAAAGGCTGATTGACGATTTGGAACGTCTCATACTCAGAATATATAACTCCATGAGAGACAACCACCAAAGTCATCACAATATCTGATGGATTTTCTGAAGAATGTCCAAGAGATGCAACAAACAAAATTGATCTGGGGGTCACATGAAGAAGAATCATCTAGCCAGATGAATGAAATAAAACTGACTCCCAAGGCAATAGAGACAGCCTTCAGAGCTCAATCAAGGAAAGAAGCTCAATTAGCTCAGCTTGAAAGGACCAACAAGGAGCACTGAAATGTGAGCAAAGAAAATGAAGAAACCCAGCTAGCTGACTGGGACCAGCTGTGAAATAAAGACAGCTGGATACAAAACTGAAGATGCAGCCAGTCATACAGCTGAGCACATTGGTCTCGAGGAGAATTCAGAAACAGCAGATGAATCAGCTGGATTTGAGACAGCTGACTACCTGCTATACAAATTGAGACCTCATCAAAGAAATGAGTCGATGGTAAGAAAGCCCGTTCAAAGGAAGTAGGATGGAGCTGAAGAAAAAGCCACCTACTATCAAATAAAGGGGGAACTTTACTTAGCTGGAAAGAATTAGCAAAATCAAGTAGAATACCCAGCAGGATGCACTCACCAAGATAGACTCAGCTGGAATCAACCAGCTGAGGGGGAATCAAGCTCAGCCGGATAATAAAACTGAAGAAAAGCTCATTCAACATAAAGAAAACACAGCCGTGGTATCAGCTGACTACAATGATCAGCTGACAGGTTTGCAGACTCTATAGTTTTTCCTGAGGAATATGCTATGAAAGGATAAAAATATTTGAATTTAATTCAAATACCCAGACATTCCTTAAACGGATTAGTCTGCAAGCTATCCATCCCATCGCATTTTAATGAAAAGTATGCAGAATACTGTAGCTCGAGAGAACTGAGGCAGAAGTCAGAACGGTTCGACTACCTCACGCACGCGTGACATACACTTTGTTTAGACACGTCATGTGACGTGTTGCGCAAATTACTCTCAGCCGCAGATCTTCCATTCTATTGCCAAGATCTCAACCGTCCATCAAAATGGAAAATTGATATATACATCAAACATATGCAAATCTTCGCCTTATTTTCTATCGCTCATACTTATCTCTGAAATTTATATTTTAGATTATTGAATATTTCTTTGCAAACTCGCTCCCCTATTATCTTCGTCTTTCTAACCTCTTGCTATAGAAGAAGATCATGGCCCCTAAGAAGAAAACACCAGGAGCAAGCCAGACTGAGAACTTAATGTCAAAGCTTCATTTTGAGAGTTGTCTGACTCTCAAGAACTACCAGAACACAGAGTTCCAGGAGGTGCTGGATCTCATCGAAAATGCCGGACTTTTGCAGTGGGCAACTGCAAGACTGAAGAACATCTTCCGCCGGGAAGTGGCAGAGTTCTTCCTAGAGATGAATAGCTGAGATGATTGACTCCGCTCCAACGTCTCTCTGCAAATCAAGGAGAAGACTGGACATACAACTCTGTGGGATGTTGACATCAACATCAACCGGATGTTGAACAAGCTGTTCGGCCTGAAGACTCTTGGGGACCGCTCCCCAGATAACTACACCAGAGAAGAAATCCAGGTCGAACTGGATAAAATACTGATCAAGCCAGAACCGTACAGGGCGAGCATGTCCAAGCTCCTGCTCAAACCCAAGTACAGACTACTTCTGGATGTCACCCAGAAGTGCATCCTCGGTATCGCTGGATCTCAAGGAGAGATCAGCATACCCAAGCTGAAACCAATGATAGCCATCCTCAGCAATGACCCTATGGATTGGTTCTCATACTTTATGGGAAAATTGGAAAAAGAATCTAAAAAGATTCATTTTGAAGATGACAGCTTCACCCGGTACAGCTGTAGTGAGACAATCTATCTATGCACCAAAGTGGCGTGCATAATAGAAAGCTACACTACCGGAAGGCAAATCAAGTGGCATGACACAGAAGAATTTTCTGTGTCCAGAATACTTTTTGAAAAGCCAAGTCAGCTCACTGACTTGTTAAAAAAGGCGGCCCCTGAAGGGAAGAAGAAAGTGCATGAGGCAAAGCAGCAGACTGCCTCTCCCTCTTAAGCGGGAAAAATGAAGCAACCAGAGGAGACACAGCCAGCTGGATCCCCACCTGCCAAGAAGAAGCTGAAATTCAAGGCAGCCAGCAAGCCAACTGAGGAGGCAGCAGAGAAACCAGTTGTTGAGCCAACTGGATCGGAATCCACTACCACAGCCTCCCCTGTCTAAAAGAAGAAAACTGAGTGGAGACCAGTCAATGAGGAGACAGCTCAGGGATCCTTCTCTAGCTCTGACAATGGATGGGAGTTTGTGATTACATCACGAGAAGCTGAAGAATCACAAATAGTGGTCCTTGACCCTGACCCAGAGGATGCTATTCCCCTTCGCCAAATTCTTCAAGCATTCTCACAACCCGCTCCAACTAATTTCACATCGGTTGGAATTCCTCAACATCAATCTCTTCTCATTCCACTTTATCCTCAGGTACCCTTCTCAGATTCCCCTCCCACTTCTTCCGTACCTGAAACCGTCCTACTCCCTCACACCCAAATTTCAGCACCCAGCTCTCCTCCCAAAGAACCATCTCCTATAAGAGAGCAGATAGATATTCAGTTGGTTGAAGCTTCTTCACAGCCAGCTGACTCCCAAGCTGAACTCTCTTCTATTCCCAGCTCACCTAAAGAGCCCTGTCCAGCTGACGCTTCTTTGCAGTTGGATGATGAAAACCAAGCTGAACCTTCTAGCCCCACTTCTTCTGAGGAAGTTGAAATCCTCAGTCCCAGAACCGGTGCACGTGCTGCCACTATCATGAGGTTCGATGACCTCAGACTTCAAGGATTAAAGAGCGCACTGCAACAATACCCATCTCTAGTTTCACTCCCCGCCGCACTAGCTGCCGTCAGCGACTTCAAGTTTTACCTTGCTACCAAGATGACTACTTGGTACGCAAATGAAGAACTGGTGGAGTTCTACTCTTTCGCTAAGCTCAAAGCCGAAGAAGCAGCTCTGCAGGAGATCTTTGGATTTGGAAGTCCTTAGGATGCTTTCATGCATCAAGACGAGCTGATCCAAACTCTTATCCAGAAGGCTAAGCAAGATGAAGTACCGCCATCTGAGGAGGTAATCACGAGAGCCAACTCTTACCTCCACACTCTCAGCTGGATTGTTCCAGTTGAGACTGCCAAGGAAGCTGTACATGCCGACACAGCTGAGGCAATGGTGATTGAAGACGAGCCAACTACTGCAACAGTTGAGCCTGCAGAAACTGCCCCACCAAGTCCAATTGCCGATGACACTCGCTCACTGGTTGAGATCGAGGCAGACAAAACCAGCCAAGTCGAATCCGGGACCCAGACGGATCCTGATGCCGTGCTTTCTGATGCAATGAAGGAAGAAATAGCCAAACAAGTTGAGGAAATCCTATTCCAGGATAGACTCAAATTAGATGTAGACACCCTCCTGCGCATCACAGCTGTAGAATGGCAAGTCCATTGTAATGGACA
Source organism: Agastache rugosa (assembly GCA_031470985.1). NCBI lineage: Eukaryota > Viridiplantae > Streptophyta > Magnoliopsida > Lamiales > Lamiaceae > Agastache > Agastache rugosa. Next base: position 28,705,855 of record CM062606.1, on the reverse strand, counting down.
GTCCATTGATGAAATTCACAGATTTGCCTAGAATCTACAGGAAAGCACCAGTCAAGATCTCAAGCAATCTCTCGCTTCTCAACGCATTGATCAGTCAACTCATCTAGAGAAGAGGGTCCCTGAGATCATTTCAAAACTTCAAGCTCCACTGGAAAACAGCTTCAGAGACCTATCCAGCCAGATGGCAGCTCTACAAAAACAAACGCTCTCCAACAGAACTGACATTCAAGCACTGTTCAATCTCTACAAAGAGCTGGACACTCAGTTCAAAGCTGGAAGTATCAGCACAGCACAGCTCAACCTCGTCACAACAAACAACACAACCAAGCTTGCTGATATTGACAAAGCCCTGGCCCAGCTAAATGAGACAATCGTTAACCTATCCTCCACCCTTGTTGATAATGTCAAAAAGAGGAAAGGTAAGGGGGAAGGAAATGACAAGAGAAAAACATCAAGGACAGGCAAAGAGAAAGCTGTAGCGGAAAATGAAATTCAAGTGCTGCAGTCTGAGATTGATGAAGTTGTTGCTGAGCTGGAAGCAGAAGAACCAGCTGGACGGAGAGGAAAATGGAGCAAAATGATCATTCCTCTTGCCAAAGCTAGTGGAGCCACGCCAGAAGAAATCAATGATACTCAATGGCTCTGCAGCTTTGTAAATCAACAAAAGCAAGAGATGAAAAGCTTTCAAGAGCAGCAGAAGAAGAAGGAAAGTTTGCTCAATGCTAGAGAAAAGAAGCTGAAGAAGAAAAGAGCAAACATCAGAGCATCAAAGAAAAAGTCTTAGATGCCAATGAACTGGAGAAGAATAGATGAATGGATCCCAGAAGAATTAAACGACAACTAGGAAAATATAAAAAATTCGAGTTCATTGAAGATTACTACTATCTGGGAGCTTACCCAAATATGTCCCCAGATGTTGCTTTCAAGATGCATCTAAATAAGCTCTTTCATCAAGATAGGATGACTGCGAAAGCATTCTTCAATGCTGCAGAAACTGCGAAGATCCAGTTCTCTGCTCCCTAGCTGTATCATCTCCAGTCTCCATTAATACCTGAAACTGATTTCCCTGACAAATCGCAAATAATCGCAGAAGTGAATAAATGGGCAATCAAGAGAAAAATTTCCAAGGTAAATAATGAAGGATAATACAGGAAGCTGGAACGGATGATCTTTAACCGGTATAGGTTGAGAACGGATGAGCAGCTAGAAGAAGATAGACAGAAGAATCAGCAGAGGAAGTAGCACAGCTGAAGACCCAGCCAACTGGGAATTTTGTCTTTTGAATTTTTGTAATTGTAAAGTAGTAAAATTTCCTTTATTAATGAAAAGTTCGCTTTTGCTCTCAAGCTGACCCTGATGACAATAACTCTTTGTCTAGGCACTGAACTCTGAATTTGTTTACCTGCTGTGAATGTTTAAACTTTTAAAACCCTGTTTCTTGTTAAGGGGGAAGTACATTGTTTTTCTCAGTTAGGTTTTGGCATCATCAAAAAGAGGGAAATTGTTGAAAAAATTAATAGAGTTTTGATTTGATACCAAAACCCAGCTTACCCCAACCGAGTAGATGATTGCACAAACCTAAGCGTTTTACAGCTCACCTGTTTGAGCTTATAGAGTTTCTTAGTTTACAGGTAGAGTCGCAGAAGCTAGTAGAAGGTACAGCTAAACTTACCCAGCTAAGGCATTCAGCAAAACAGACTCAGCAGAACAGACCAGACAGAGTCAAAGACCCAGCTGTACCAAGTCCCAGCTCAGTGACGGAAACCCAGCTCATTGTCGAAAACCCAGCTCAGTATAATAGACCCAGCTTTGTGTCGATGACACAGCTCAGGATGAAGCCACAGCTCAGGTTAATAATACAGCACAGGTCTAAGACACAGCTCAGAGTCAAGACACAACAGAGTCCAAGTCACTGAAGACCCAGCAGAGACACTTAGCAGCGCAAAGACGAAGACCTTCTCAAAGACAAGATCCCGATGTCAGAAGATCTCATCTGACGCAATCAAATCAGAGAAGAAATAGCCTCTGCAGATGCAGACCTACTTCGTAGGTTAAAGACCAGAAGTAAATGAAAGTAGGTAAGATTCAAACGGCTCCCTTCCAACGGCTAGTTTGAATCTCCACCTATATATATATCTCCTCACCATTGAAGAAAGGTGTGGACTGACGAGACGACTGAAGAAATAAAAAGAGCAAACAGAAAAATGAACAACGATCTTAAAAGCCAAATCTTTCAAGAACACTCAGCCAGTCAGCTGTGTTCTTAGTTGTTCACATACTCAGTCTTAGGCAGAACAGATCAGAATAGAAACATCTTAAGCCTAGTTTGAACGAGTTTATCATACTCTTTGTTCTTCATTGTAAGAACTCGTTCATAGTTGGAACACCCATACCCAAACCCAAACCCAGAAAGGTTAGGTAAAGATACGCGTGCTCAAAGCGTATAATTCGAGTGGTTAGGTTCTTCAGTACCCGGAAACTGAAGGTGTAGGCTTGACAGTGCCCGCAAACTGTTGGAACACAACTCAGATTAGAGTTGTGAAGTTGCTTGGTACTTGGAAACCAAGTGGTAGTGAATTACCAGTGAACCTGGTCGTGGACGTAGGAGGTGTTACTCCGAACCACGTTAAAATTGCTTTGTTCTTTACTGCTTTGTTTTATGCATTTAGCTAACCCCTCATGCATACATTTCATGCTGCATAAAATGACTAACTGAAAAGTGAAACAGAGCTTTGCAATATAATTTGAAACAACAGACAGACTTTCCAAATCCACCACATTCCACACACAGCCAGTTATGTCGATCAAGCTGCCATCCAGCTGGATCGAACACAGCCAGCTCACTCAAAAGAGTTTTTATCTGGAAAGGTTTTTTAAACCTTGGTGTATTCACCCCCTCCTCTATACCAAGGTATCCGTCTTGGGACCAACAATATGAGTCCGTAGGAACCATGCATTTTTATCACACAAGTTAATGTATAAATTGCATTATTTAAATGCATTAACCTATGTTTTGATTTAAGAGTCGAGCGAGAGGAGCCGAAGGCCTTGGAGCGAGCAAAAGAACATTAATGTTGCCACAATCATTATCTATAAATTAAAATCGGAGACGAAGTCAGAGACGAATTTTTTTTTGTTTTGCTATATTTGTGCATTAAAGTACTGTATTTTGTGCATTTTCGAAGTCATAAAAATGCATGGTTCCTACGGACTCATATAAAAATGAGTTCCTACCAGATCCATACCCTGTATGTATATATATATATATATATATGGGCATACAAATTAAATTTTATCATTCAAAGAAAATCCTGTGTATTTCTATTTTCTAATACTACATAAAAATAAAAAATAAAAATGTGTTAGTAGCTAGCCGAATCATTAAAAGCTAGCTAATCTCCCTGATGAACCGAAAGAAAAGAACAATTGATCACTCTGTCGTTGTGTTTACGTAAATATTCCTAAAATTATATATTCATATATACATAATATGATAATACATACGTACATATATTATATAATATATACATATATGCAGGTGATTGCAGTTTTCTTGTAGATACATCTTTTTTTGGATCTCAGTCCAAATTGACGGCCATGCATCATGCATGCGTATAATTAATTTTAGGAATAATAATTTGCATGTTACGACAATTGATCTTTTTGACTGTTTCTTTCTTCATTAATAAACAAAACATTCGATTTCAAATTTTCAACTGTGTTATCTAGAGTTTTGTTTATCCATGCGCAAGCGCGATGATTTTAATAAGACTGCATATATATGTGGTTATTCAAGTATGAATGAAGTGCAATTTTAAGAATTCCCAATGTGGAAATAATGAAACCACTTAAATTAGTACGTGAAGTGCAACTCACGAAAATTGAATAGCTAGCTTTACTTAAATACTTTAGAGCTTTAATTAATTTGATTTCTCAAATCGCTTAATTTCTCTGACCCATGTTAATTTGATTTTATTTTAATTGAACTTAAATTTGACATCATAGTTTATCGTAATAATAATAATATAGGAATCATAAATAAATAAGAGGTAGTATTAATTAGTAAGTGTGTAATCGAGCTGAGTCGAACCAAATATTGTCTTGCTCAAGCTTGATTCATTTGGCTAAACGAGCTTCTCATTTAAATATTAAACGAGCTTTTATCGAGTCGAGTGCAGATTCGAACCTAAACGAGCTTTTTAAATTTAGACTTCCATTTAAAATATTAATTATTTTTCTAAAATATAAGTTATTTTATACACAATAATGTAATATATTTGTTATTTTCTTGTAAATAAATAAAATTAACTAGATACTTAATCCAAATATTACTAATTATAGTATAAAATACTAAGACATCTAATTAATAATCTTATATTTTTAAGATAAATCACTTAACGAGCTTGATCATGAGCTAACGAGTCGAGTACTATCATGCTCAATCTTGACTCGTTTATTTAAACGAACTTTTATTGAATCGAACGCCGAATAGCTAGCATGTAGCTTGACTCGTTTACAACTCTATTAATCGGACCCAATATGATTTAGAAGATCGAACTAGAAATAAACGCCTGGACAAAAACGCGGGACGGCCGTTTTATTTGTTGGATGAAAGCAATCTGAGTCATTCACGACTCAAAAAGTGGGCCAAATTTTATTGCCGACTATGTTAATGTCACCGAAAGACCACATTCTTAAGCACGACAAAACATTATAGTGTCCCATAACTAACGCCTTTAATTACATAATATTCCAAAATTCGCCTTAATCACATCCCACCACATGCATATATTGACAATCACTATATACTACTCCCTCCGTCCCTGAACAAGTGTCCCGAGCCGATAAAAAATATATATCTAGATAGTAAATAAAATGATTTATTTTATTTCTAATTATTGCATGAGAAAATCGAAAAAGTCAACTTTTTATCTTGAGTCATGAATAAATATGACAATTTGTCGTAAGTTATGTATAGAAATCTGTGATATGACACTTATTTGCTCGTCCGACTCTCTCCGTTCATTTTTAAGTGTCCTATTTAGATTTTTTTTTCATGTTTCCCAATAAGTATCTTGTATCAAAATTTGAGAGTAAAATTATTACATTCTTCCCATTTAACCCTTCTTTAATGCTTTTCATAATTTGGTAATTACATGTATGTATATATTTATGATGGTAATTAATAATGTTACATAGGTAAATTTATCTATTTATTAATTAGTATGTTTAATTTGACAGCAGGTGACACTGATAAGAAAAAGTGAGGAGGTATAATATTTGACTGGAGTTCAAGGACTGACATTTTATACTTTTAATTTTTCATTATGGTGGTAAGTGATACTTAGTCATTTATTGATCATCATCGATAAGGTGATATCATTCATTATGGTGGTAAATGATTCATATTATGCATTACTCCCTCTATATATCCTATTGAACTTATCTCCTAATAGTTTTTGGTTTGTTTCATTAAACTTGTTCTGTTACAATTAAAGAATTAATTAACCCTTTAAAATGATGAGATCCATTTGCTATCTTTTTAATCTTATTCTTAATAACTGTGTCAAACAGCAAAATGATAGATTCAATAGGTGGTGACGAAGTTAGAATTGGCCGTGGTTCGGTTTCGGTTCCAAATCGGAACCACCGGTTTCGGTTCCTCAATTTTGACGGTTCCAAATTGGAACAACATGCCAATTATTATTTTTTTCAATTTTTTGCTACTTTTTCTTGTTTAATTGTAATTTTATGCATTCTAATGTAACATTTAGGTGAAATAAATATAGATAAAAATGTAAAAAAATATAAAAAATTAGGATGAACCGATGATTCGGAATCGAAACCAAATCGAAACCGACGGTTCTCGATTCCACAACTTTGAAACAGGAACCGCAAGTTTCGATTCGATTTTGATTCGATTCGGTTCTGACGGTTCCGATTCTTTTGAACAACTCTAGACGGAGTGATATATATTTTCTCATAATCTTTCTCCTGACACATTTAATTGGAAGAAAAAAAATGAGATAGAAAATAAAGGTGAATGTTTATGTGAGGGGGCCAGAAAACAGGGGCCCACAGACGGTTGCTGATGCTGTCTGGCTTTTACAAGGAATATATGTTTGGTCCCTTCTTACTTTGTCTACCTTCGCAATACCTCTAATTACTTTTGCAACTTGTCCTTGTAATTTGACTATTTTAGCCTTGGGGTGATCAAATAATATAATATCCCTACCCTTTCGATCAAACTTTTCTCTTTCTCATTCAATTTTATCTCAAAGAAGAACCACTTTAAGAAAATGTGGTTACTTCGTTAAATTTTATTGGAGTTATAACCAAAAGTGTGGGAAAAAAATATTCTAGAGGTCAAAAGTGTGAATCTTATTTCTACGTTATGTACTCCTTCTTTCCTAATAATATTCAAAATCTCAATGATAAATGAGGGGGAAGTGCAAGATTTGAATGTGGTCAAGTTCTTTGGTTCAAAAATGTATGTGGAACTGAAAAGGAGAAGTTGGTGGGAATCAATCATTCAAAATTAACAAAAATGAAGCAACCGAAAATTTGATAATATTCTAAATTTCTAAGCACGGTTGAAACTAGGGGAAAAGCATGTTACTTAATTTGATTTGTTGTGTTTTTTTTCTTTTTCTTTTTTTTTTCTTCTAATTGGAGGGTCAAAAGTGAGGAGAAAATGATTTCTAGTAACCAACCCTTTCAAACTTGTCATGACTCATCATTCATTATTATTATTATTATTATTATTATTATTATTATTATTATTATTATTATTATTATTATTATTATTATTATTATTATTATTATTATTATTATTATTATTTCCTTTTTTTAAGTTGTTGAATCACTATTCTAAATTCAAAATCGAATATGAAAAATGATAGCTCAAAGTAAATATTAAAAAGTAGAGCTAGATGGTTTTTTAGGACAATAACTTCTTTAGATTTGACAAAATTGACTTTTTTGTGCGGGTCCTTAACATAAGAACTAAATTTTTTAAATCCCATCCGCAGGACAATTTCGGGCCGAAAATAAGTGACTTGGGCTTTTTGCCACGTGATTCGCACGTGACCTTACACTTGGAGCCCGATGCTGATGTGGATGCCACGTTTCACACGAGTCAGCAAAAAAATTAATAAAAAATAATTAAAGTAAAGAAAAAAATTAAAAAAAAATGTTGATTTTTTTCTTCTCCTCTCTCTCTCGGCAACCCGCCTCCCCTCTCCGTCGATCTCTTTCTTCTCCGCCGACCACCACCATCTTCTCCTCTCTCTTCTAAAATTGAAAATCTACATATTCTCTTCTCTGTCTTTCTGCCCTCTTTCATATCAACCTTCAAATTCACTTCTGCCCAACTTTCTTCAAACCACCATAAATTGGAGAGTCACTAATTATTGGAAGCGACGGCGGTGGCCTAGGAGGAGCCAAAGTTGGTGTGCAAATTGAGGAATTTGGCCTCGGCGGCAGAGGAGAAGTGGTTTGGCTGTAGAAGAAAGAAAAAAAAATACGAAGTGAAGAACAATGGTGACTGTGTCCAGCTTTACTACAATGCGAAAGGTACAACCGATTATACGTAGTGGATTCTAGTTCTGCTCGATTTTTTTTCCTATTTTGTGGATTTTTTTTTTTCGTTTTGGTGACTTGTTGATGAAATTGTTTGTGCTTGTAAATGTAGCAGATGCAGACACCGCGAGTATTTTGCAGGAAGAGAGAGAAAGAGAACGAGAAAGAGAAAGAGAAAGAGAGATGAGGTCAGAACTAATACTCCGTCGTCCAAGAGCCTCCGCATTCGCTGCCGCCGCCACCGCCGCCGTTAGTGAAGAATGGTGGTCAAAGTTGAAGCATGGAAAAATCCCCTCTCCCCCGCCCTCTCCCTCTTGACCCTGTGTAGCAGCAGCTCCAGCGACCTTTTTGGCGACGCGATTCCGGTGGCAATTATAGGCCCTGGCCCCTGGGCTGCGGTGAGAGAGCAACGAAGTTTCTTGTTGGCAACCCTTTCCCTGCTGCAGATCCCGTCGCATGGATTTAAAAAAATAAATTGAATTCCGGCGATGACGGCGCCGGAAACCTCTAGGCTGTCAGCGATAGCGGCGTCTACAGCGGGAAATCAACAGGGGGAGGGAAATCGGGAGAGAAGGGAGGCGGGTGGGCGAGAGAGAGAGTGGGGAGAGAAAAAATCCATTTCTTTTTTCTTTTTTTTCTTTGTTTTATATTAATGATATTTTTATTAATTTTTTTGCTGACTCATGTGAAATGTGGCATCCACATCAGCTTCGAGCTCCAAGTGTAAGGTTACGTGCGAATCACATGCCAAAAAGCCCAAATCACTGATTTTCGGCCCGAAATTATCCTATGGACGGGATAAAAAAAATTTTTAGTCCTTATTTTAAGAGCCCGCACAAAAAAGTCCATTTTTCCAAATTGAAAAAAGCTACAGTCCTAAAAAACCGTCTAGCTCTTAAAAAGTACATGCTCCAACTTATTTTCATTTGGAAAATGGAACTTTGATTTAGTATATTCAATTTTAAAATATCCAAATTTATTTATTCATATTTACCGAGTGAATTGCATTTCTCATTTATCTGAAACATTTGTGTAATTGTAATAATTATAGGTCTTTATATTTTCCTTTTGGTTTAATTGGGTCTATGAACATTGCATGTGTCGTAGTTGCGTCCTTAAATTTTCATTTTGTTCTTATGTATATTTCTCACAAGCTTTGTGTTATGTTATGAGTGCATGCCTGCATATATATTTTCAAATTTTTCATATTTTTTATTATATAATGAAGTTCATAAATATACAATTCTTTCTATTTAAATAAAACATCAAATTTAGCACATAAAATGCTCCTCGTCCAACGCACAAATATTTGATTATATATATATATAGAGCGCGGATATATATATATATATATATATTAAATATATAATGTAAAATATGATGAAATTAATTTGGACATCTCATAAATTTTCAAATAAAATCATGTATAAAATGTTCGCCAAGCAATACTAGTTATTCTTTGATGACCATCCAATTTTTTTTTTAAATGCGAATAAAAATCATGTGGTTGGAGTCAAAAGAGGTGCGGAGAAAAAGTTGTTGATAGAATGATTAAGGCCAAAAAAAAAAAAAACTTTAAACTTTATTAAGACCGAACTAGCATAAAAATATAGGATTAACTTAAATAAAAAACCACTAACAAAGTTAATGAGTAGAATTTGCGTGTGGGGACGCAGCTAATACTCATTCTAACCTCCTTAATAATCATTAATCAATCAAAAACCTCCTCCATTCTCAAAATGGTCAAACTCACAATCTCCAAATTCCAGTAAACTATAATAATTAATTGCTACCAAACTCAACCTCATCATTATGCATTGTACGTATGCTAAGTTTGTCTTCAATTTGCCTTTATCGAGAGAAGCAAACACTAAAAATAAAATTTAAAATATTCAACACAAGGCTATGAGTAAGACTGCTTGTGAAAATGGTGGAATGCTACAGAAAATTAAGTCCTCAATTAGAGATTACAAAAGTGTACGATATAACCTAGCATTTGAATATTGAGGGAAAATAAAACTCAGGCAAAATGCATTCCAAAGTTACTATACTTTGGATTTTTATTTCATTAGCTCCTCGTACAATTTCTTCGTTTCACTAATTATATCCTTCTACTTTGATTTTTGATTTTAACGTCCATGAATAAGCTCGTCTTGCTCCTAAATCAAAATAAAAATCAATAAAAGGTCGGTTTTATTTATGAAAAAGTGCATATATCTCAAATAAACTAAAAAACAAATAGAACTCACATGTGTCATAACGGGCTTATTTGTGGTATCTTACTTGCAGTGTGAGCTCTCATCAGCGTAACAGAATTCTTCTTTGACTCTATTAAGGTATTTTTATTTTTTATATTATCTGTGGAAAAACCTAAGATAGAATTCAAACCAATTTTATAAAGCACCATATTACATTTTGATGCAGGGAGAAGCATCAAATATATTCAAACAATAAAAATATACGTCATCCGTTAATTTTGATTCACAAAATGCCAAAAAACATAGGATAAACGTTAATCCGTTGATTCAAACACGAATATCGGAAGAACATACGAGAAGGGAACAATCCCAAACTCTACATTTCAATATCAAATTCGACTCCCTAAAATATAACAAAAGACCCAATATATATACTAAAACCCTAACTTGACGCCCAAAACAAAAAATAAATAAATAAATACTAACATAGTACACGATCTTTATATTCGCCACATTCTTTTTTAGTTCTTCTGCTCATGGTATTTTAATGATCAGATCAAGATATTTAAATTTTATTATATATATGGCGAAATGCACGTACTCTTATAATTTCATTCTTCGGAACACATGCATTCTAGTGATTTTGTTTCTTAGTATGAGATTCAAGTCTTTAATTTTAATTGTTGACAACTTTGATCCTTAGTATCACATATTAGATCGATTTGTCTTGTTGGTTATGCTTGAAAGAAAAAAGATTAGTTTAAATTTTATTTTTATCCTTTTAACACATTTCAGCATGTTAATTTGTTCTTTTTATTATGAAATTAAGTAGTTGTCTTCCACTATTTTATATCGTATTTGCAATACTAGACTAAGATTTTCTCATTATCTTTTTAATAGATATATAAAAATAATATGGATCATCAGTGGATAAGGAACACAAATTGAATATCTCCTGAGTATATACAAGGGATTCACAAGTTCATTGTGACGACCCGTTTCCAAAGTCATTTATTTATATTAATTTTAATTGTGAAATTTCTTATCCTTTGATTTTCTTAAATGTGTAAATTTATACTCGAGTTATGATATAGTCTAAGTCGCGCCCTAGACGAACTTAAGTTCCATAAAATATTATAGGGTTAATTGTCGGAAAACTCCCAACTTTTTTTCAAATTCTTGTTTTTCCCCCCACTTTCTAATTTTGCGAAGAAATTTCTCACCTTTTAATGTTTTTGATTTTTTCCCCGGCGAACATTTCCAATCAATTGAAATTAAAAAATCAACATTATTTTGATCGATAGCATACCTGAAAAGGACAATACATTGGGCACAACGTCCTTTTCAAGCGTGACATGCATAATATATTTTAGTTTTAACAATTTAATTGGATTAGGGTGTTACAATATGGTATCAGAGCGGGTCTACTTTCCTGTAGACACCGTTAATTAAATCAAAGTATAAATTGATAGGTTTTAAGTGTCAATGTCATTCGACCCTTACGCGTTCCAACTCCAAGGTAAAAGTGTTTTGAATTTTTTGAAATCTGATGAGCTTAAATGTGTTAAATTTTTTTGAAATTTATATTACTTGATTGTGATTATTGAAATTTTACGTGTAACTTATAAATATTTGAATTATTTTGAGTCGCGAAAAAAAAAATGCTTTGAACTTAATCCTCGAACTTAGTGGAACTTAGAAAGACTTTCTTACTTGTGTCCCCCTATTTCTGTAGGACAATGGCGGAAAACGTACTCTTTGGAGAGCCTTTGAACAATCCTTTCTGGAATTATGCGTGGAGGTCCCAAGTAGGATTAATGAGAAACCTAGAAAATATGTTGGAGTACTGAAGGGAGTTCGACTGCCCTCGTTGTACATGGGGCCAGACGGAGGCTGCCTACAAAGTAGTGTATACTATTATGAAGGAAGTGAATTACATTGCGCATGAGTTAGCTTATCAGAGAAATCAGTTGCACCCATCTCGCATCGGTCGATTGGAGTTTGAGCCATTTATGGAACAAATGTTGCAAGAATATGCAGACATCTTTTATGGAATTCATGTCCTTGATGATGATGAATCAGTGGGACCATAGGCGGAGGCACCTCAGCCACCACCCAATATGGAGAACGAGAAGGAAGAAGAAGATCCCTCGGATGATGTCTCGGTCGTCGGTGATAACATGGACGACGACTAGAAGTTTTAGTCGATTTCTTTTAGTTGTCCTTTGAGACCATATAATAAATCTATTTTTATGTTTTCCTTGTTAAGAACCTTGGCTTGTCATTTCTTTGTTTTGGAGATTAACTTTTTGTTGGCATTTGGGATTGAGAGATATTCCAAATTTATTCTGGTTTCGTTGGTTTATCACATATTAGTACAAATTCGTTTTAGTTTGGATGAATTTATGTGACTTGAATGCAAATGGTAACTTAATGGTCCCTGAGCTGGGTCTTTGGTGTAGAGGGGGGGTGAATACACCAAAGATAGACTTAAAAACTTTTTCACAAGTTTAAAACAGAGTGCGTGAGCTCAGTTATGAATCCAGCTGAAGATGGTCAGCTGTACTTATAACTCAGCTGGCGATGCGGAAAGTGGTGGTTTTAAAACTTAGCTCGTTTGCTTAGAAAAACTCAGATTGAAAATATTATCTTTACGTTTTCAGCTTAATCAAGTTGTGCAATTTTAAGAAAAACACAGCTGTTTTTGGAGAGTAGCTGAGTATGCAGATTTGATAAAATAAAATGTGCCAATGGAGTTTGTACAATAACTGAAAATATCGAGAAAGAAAAGAACACGAGATTTTACGTGGTTCGGAGTAACACCTCCTACATCCACGACCAGATTCACTGGTAATTCACTACCATTTAGTTTCCAAGTTCCAAGCAACTTCACAACTCGAACCTGAGTTGTGTTCCAACAGTTTACGGGCACTGTCAAGCCTAAACCTTTTAGTTTGCGGGTACTGAAAAAACCTTACAACCACTTGAATTTCGCGCTTCAAGCAAGCGTAACCTTAACCTAACCTTTCTGGGTAAAGAGGGGTTTGGTTTAGGGTTCCAACTATGAACGAGTTCTTACAATGAAGAACTTAGAGTTAGATGAACTCGTTCAAAATCTAGGCTTAGGATATACAATGATTTCTGCCTAGGAATCAGACGAAAAACTGGGCAGTTTCTGAACTAGAAACACTTTAAGATAAAGTGTTCTTTGAACTATTTAGAACTGCTAAAGAGCTTTTGAAAGCTTGATAATTTCAGAGAATGAAAGCTTGTAGAGAGTTTTTCGTGTCTGATCCTGAGGTTGAAGATGGGTATTTATAGGTAGAGATTCAAGACTAGTCGTTGGAGGAGCCGTTTAAATCTTACCTACTCTTCTTAAATTCACAATCTGCCATTGAGCGTTTCTGTACCTGTCTTCATCAGTGTCACATCCTAGGTTCTGAAGTCTAGGATGCTGATTTGGCAATCCCTCATTGGTCGAGATAGATTGATCTCTTCTAACACCGGGATTTTTGTCTTCAAGCTATTTTAAGAATCTTGGAGCTGGATCTAATACTCTGACTTGAACTGATGCTTTTAGAGTTAACATTCCTTTGTTCTGTACAGTTGGATCAACTGTGTCTTGAACTCAGCTCGATTAATCTTCAGCTTGATCCTACTCTATCTTGAACTCAGCTCAGCTGATAGTTGACTCATGCTGTTAACACAGCTGGATCTTCTGCTGTCTTGAGCTTCTGTTGTCTTCAGCTTCCTGAACCTGTAAACTTAGAAAATCTAGAGCTCAAACAGGTGAGCTGGAAAACACTACTTAGGTTGATGCAATCATCTACTCGGTTGGAGTCAGTTAGATTTTGGTATTAAATCAAAACTTTATAATTTTCCCAATAATTTCCCCCTTATTGATGATGCCAAAACCTAACTGAGAAAACTATGAAGCTTCCCCCTACTTTTAAGAGATGGAAAAAAAATCAGCAGTTTTAATAAAGTTCAGAGTTCAGAGCCTGGACAAAAAGTAATTGTCATCAGGGTGAGATTTGAGCAGCAAAATAAACTTTGTTTTATTAATGTAAGAAATTACAGCAGTGAAAAAGATAAATCGAAAACGAAAAACTTCAATTCTTCGATCTTCAATCCCAGCTGGCTGGGTCTTCTCTTCTGCATCCGCTACTTCTTTATTTTGACTCCGTTTCTTCTTCAGCTGGTTGCTCTAGCTCAACAGTTTTGCCTTGCTTAATGAAGACATTTTTCTTCGTCTCATTATCTTCCCTCTTTTTGGCATTATCAACAAGGCGGGAGAGACAAACTATCGTCTTATTGAGCTGTGCAGTTTCCTGAATTGCGTTAGCGATCTTCACTGTGTTGTCAGCTGTTGCGATGTTTTGTTCGGCTGAGCTGCGGCTGTCAGCTCTGAACTATGTTCAGATCTTTGTAGAGGTTGAACAGCTTGTGAATATCCGTGCTGTAGGAGAGATTCCTTTGATCGATGACTTCCAGCTGGCGTGAGAGTTGAAAATTTTTCATCTAGTGGAGTCTGGAATCTTAGTGGCTCAGTTGTTGCATCGACTGACTCTTCTTCAATAGCAGTAGCCTCAGCTGTGATTGCAGGCACAGCTTCCTTGGCTGATACAGCTGGGGCGGTCCAGCTGAGTGCTTGGAGGTATGAGTTGGCTCTAGAGATGACATCTTTTGAGTAGTGCACAACTTCATTCCTTGATATTTGAATCAAATCATCTTGATGCATGAAGGCATCCTGTAGGCTTCCAATATTCAAAAATCTCTTACAATTTGGCTTCTTCAGACTTCATATGATTGAATGAGAAAGTCTGAATCAGCTCTTCAGTTGCGTACCAGGTGCTCACTTTGGTAGCAACGTAGAACTTGAAATTGGAGGCGAAGCTAGCTCCGAATTTTGTTGCAGTGTGCTTGTGACTCCTTTAAGTAAGAGGTCTTCAAACCTTGAGATGGAGGCGTCACGTGCAACTCTTGAGGGACTTTTAAGTATTCTATTTCCACTTCTGAAGAGGGGGTAAGAGGTTCAGCTCTGTTTTCATCATCCAGCTGCAAGTGATCATCGGCTGGATGGTGCTTTTTACTTGAGCTTTGTGCAGGGGCTTGAGCTCCAACTTTTATAAGTTGATCTTGAAGTTGGTGTCCTTGTCGAGTTGAAGGAAATTGAGGAAAAGACTATTGAAGTATTCCATCTGTTGTGAGGTTTAAGCTTAGTTGATTGGGGTCTAAGCTTAGTTGATCAGCTGGAATACGTCGTTGGGGTGGTGGCGATGATGATGTCCACGCTGGCACATGAACTTCTTCTCCACCATAAGAAACCACCGTTTGTAGACCTTCTGTTCATCAGAGAGTAGTTATGAATTTTCACTCAATGTCAGCTGGTTTCTCGGCTGACTGACTGGGCACCTTGAACTTGAGTCTTCTCTTTGAAGACGGTACTTCAGCTTGTTTTGTCTCCTCACGTTGTTTCTTATTTCCAGCTGGGAAGGGAATAGATGCCTGCTGCTTTGTCTCCTGCATCTTATTCATTGCCTTTTGTGGCGGAGCAAGAGTTTTGATATGTTTGCTCTAAAAGGCTCTGGCTTTATCAGCATCTTGTCTTCCTCTTTGGTGTATCTCTCTGGGGAGAGATTCCCGTATGTCTTCAGGTTGAATTCCTTCATCAGGATCCTGTTGACGTTGATCTCTGCATCCCAGGAAGTTGGGTGTCCTGTTTTCTCTTTTGTTTTGAGAGAAACATTAGAGCAGAGGCGGTCCTATTTCTTTGATATTTCCAGGATGAATTCTGCAATTTCCTGGTGAATGATGTTCTTGGGCTTTGCAGTCACCCACTGCGTTAGACCGGATCTGTCGATGAGCTTCATTATCTCCTAAAACTCCGTCTTCTTGGGGTTCATGAGAGTTAAGCAACTCTCAAAGTGAAGCTTTGACAGTAACTCTTCATGTTGATCGGCTCTTGGAGATATCTTTCAAGATTCCATGTTCTTCTTCTGTAAATTTTGCTAGTAGAACAAATAACATATATAGGGGAGGATGAAGAAATAGTACCGGATCAAAACTTTTTAGGGTTAAGGCGAAGATTTGCATATCTCTTCTAGCATATATATATATATATATATATATATATATATATATATATATCAACTATCTTGATGAATGGACGATCAAGATTGGTAGATTGATATAAATATCTATGACTGGGAGTGATTCTCGCATCATGTCAGTTTCTTGTTCAGAAAATGCGATTTAATGCGCGCGTGAGGACGGTTGAGGCGTTTTGACTTTTGCCTTGACACTCTCATACTTCATATCTTTGCAGACTTTTAATTAAATTTGATTGGATAAGACGTGATATGACTGAAGTCTGTCTAAAGCAGAATGAATAGGTATGTATTGATGTTGCAAACCTCTCAGCTGATCATAATAGTCAGCTGATACCTCGGTTATGAATAGTTGTGTTGAGTGGATATTTTTCCAGCTGTTTTTTTTAGTTGGTTTCCCCCTCAGCTGAATAACCCTTTAACTTAGGCGTCCGGCTGAGCTTGGTTCTTCTAAGCTAGGTTCTCCTTTGAGGTTGAATCTGAATTCCAGCTGGGTCTGTTTGCATTCAGCTGGATGTGGCTTCGTCTGGGTTGAGTAATCCAAGTAATCCGCACAGCATCTTGAATCTTGCTTCTACCAGCGGCTTTGTGAGTATATCAGCACGTTGTATGCCTGTGTAAATTTTCTCAACAATCACATCCTTATTTTCCACGCGATCTCTAATGAAGTGATGGCGCACGTCCACATGTTTGCATCTTGTGTGATGTACTAGATTTTCTGATATAGCAATAGCACTTGAGCTATCACAGAAAATTGGAACTTGTCCAGTTTTCACTTCGTAGTCATCCAGCTGATGTTTCAGCCAGAGAATTTGTGAGCAGCAGCTTCCAGCTGCCATATATTCCGCTTCTGTTGTGGAAGTTGCGATGCACGTTTGCTTCTTTGAAAACCACGATATCAACTTGCTTCCTAGGAACTGACATGTTCCTGAAGTTGATTTTCTGTCCAACCGATCTCCAGCAAAGTCTGAGTATGAATATCCAGTCAGCTGTAGATTGTCTTCAGCTGGGTACCACAGCCCAACATTCTGAGTTCATTTGAGATATTTGAGAATGTTCTTGGTTGCTTGCATGTGTGCCTCCTTTGGATCAACATGAAACCTGACACACACTCCGACTGCGAAAGAGATGTCTGGACGACTGGCTGTTAGATACAGTAGGGAACCTATTATCTCTCTGTACTTACTTGAATCAACTGATTTTGCTTCAGTTTCGGGTTCAATCTTCCAGTTGGTATTTATTGGTATCTTCGCTGTTCTGCTTGACTGAACTCCATACTTCATGATCAAGTCCTTTACGTACTTGGATTGGTTTATGAAGATTCCTTCTGGTGATTGATTGACTTGAAGTCCTAGGAAGAAACTCATTTCTCCCATCATAGACATTTGGAACTGTTTTGACATCATTTCTCCGAATCGTTGGCATAAGAATGTTGATCTTGATCCGAAGATGATGTCGTCTACATAGATTTGAACAACCAGGATGTCTTCTTCCAAATTGATGGTAAAGAGTGTTCTGTCTACTGAGCCCTTCTTGAATCCTTTGGATACAAGGAAATTTGATAGAGTATCATACCAGGCTCGAGGTGCTTGTTTCAATCCATAAAGCGCCTTCTTTAATTTGTAGACTTTATTTCCTTTTACTTCAAATCCTGGTGGTTGTTCAACATAGACATCTTCCTTGATTTCTCCATTTAAAAATGCACACTTCACATCTATTTGATAGACCTTGAATTTGTGATGTGCTGCATAAGAGAGAAATAATCTGATTGCTTCCAATCGTGCTACTGGAGCAAATGATTCTTCGAAGTCAATTCCTTCTTGTTGTGTGTAACCCTTGGCAACGAGTCGAGCTTTGTTTCTGATGATGTCTGCAAGGGTATCCAGCTTGTTCTTGAAGATCCATTTGAGTCCGATGACTTTGACTCCTTCAGGTCTGTCGACCAATTCCCAGACACAATTTCTGAGGAATTCATTTAGCTCTTCCTGCATGGCGTTTGTCCAAGATATGTTGTTTAAGGCTTCTAGAATGGTTTGAGGCTTTGGAACTTGAGCTACATAGCACGCCATTGGAGCTGTGTCTTTATCATAGACAGTCAGTTCTAGCTCTACTGAGAGTTGAGCTGTGTCAGCTGCTTCTTGATGATCCGATGTAGCTTGAGCAGCTGAGCTTCTGGTTCTGACTCAGTCAGATAGTTCTCCAATTATTGCTGATGATGGATGATCTTCGATCAATCTTCTCCTTCTACGAATTTCTTCTTCCAGCTGATTGATGCTAGAAGTGGCTAGATTTCGTCTGGCTTGGAGTTGTTCTAGAGTTAAGTCTTGAGAATGAGACTCTACTTGGATTGAGTTTTGAGGTGACTTCTATAGGAGCTCTGCTGGAGATAGAGCTGGGGATTCAGCTGTGTTTGGATTTCCAGCTGATGGCATTCCCCCTTGATTTGCCGTTGGAGGTTCCTCTTGATTTCCAGCTGGTGGAACTTCTTGATTGATTTGAGGTTCCTCCTCTAGCTCATCATCCCATATTAATGGTTCGGCCAGATTCCTGATTCGATTCTCTTGGGCTCTTGTCTGAATTTGCCTTGAAGATTCTCCTTCATTTCTTCGTTTGATAGAATCTCTGTATTCGAATGATGATTCGTCAAAGGTAACATGGGGAGTTACTTCGACCGTTTGAGTTCTTCTGTTGAAGACTCTGTAAGATTTACTCATAATTGAGTAACCAAGGAATACTCCTCGGTCAGTCTTCGCGTCGAACGTCTTGAGCTGGGTTTTTCCATTGTTTAGGATATGACATTTGGATCCGAAAACCTTGAAATATCCAATGTATGGTATTCTGTTATTCCATAGCTCATACGACGTGTTTCCTTACCTTGATGTGAGTAGAGAGCGATTCTGAGTGAAGCAAGCTGTGTTGATTGCCTCGGTCCAGAACTTCTTTGGAATGGCAGAGTTGGCTAGCATCGATGTAGCTGCTTCTTTGAGTGTTCTGTTTCTCCTCTCTGCTACACCATTCTGCTGGGGTGTGCGCGCTGCTGATATTTGATGTTGAACTCCGTTCTTCTTGCAGTATTCATATATAGTTTCATTTAGAAACTCCGTTCCCCGATCTGATCTGATTGATATTATCTTGCACTATTTTTGAGTTGAGAATCTTTCCAGCAGGATTGGCAGCTTAGTCCTTGTTTCGCTCTTCTGGTATAGGAATGATACCCATGTGAATCTTGAGAAGTCATCCACTACGACCAGAGTATATTTTCAGCCGTTGAAGCTTGCTGGAGTAACTGGACCAAAGAGATCCATGTGAAGGAGTTGAAGAACGCGATCAGTTGACTGTACTGACTTGAGTGAGAATGAAATTCTTGTTTGTTTTATTTGTTGGCATGCGCTGCACATATGACTTTTGTCATATACTTGATCTGAAATTCCATTAGCGAGCTGGTTCCTAGCCAGTTTGTTGATTGTTTTGAAGTTGAGATGATTCAGCCATCTGTGCCATAGCTACCTGACTTTATTGCTGCTTTTGGATACAAGATAAGTATCAGGGTGGCTGTTGTTTCAGTCAGCGAAGTACATATTTCCTTCTCTTTTCCCTCTTAGTAGTATCTGCTTGGTTTCCCTGTGCTTTACTGTGCATCAAACTTGACAGAAAAACCGTTGTCGCAGAATTGGCTAATGGAAAACAAGTTATGTTGCAGTCCTTGTACATATGAAACATTAGAGATTATAACATTTTTAGTTTCAAATGTACCATAACCTTTGGTTAAACCTTTGGAGTTGTCACCAAATGTTACTCGTGGGCCTGGACGCTCGATGTACTCCTGGAGTAGATGCTTTAAGTGGGTCATGTGCTTGGAACATCCGCTGTCCAAGTACCATAGCGTTCTCATCGACTCCTCAATGATGCGTCGTTCTCTTGCAACATATGACAAAAAATCAAAATTTAGGTACCCAATTTTAATTGGGTCATTGTGGGTTAGACAGAGATCCTTTCATGACCCAGATCTGCTTGATGACTCGAATTGGGTCATTTGATCTGAAGATCCTTCTAGCTGAGTCGATGTACACATTATTTGTGTTCATCGGTTGTTGCTGGTGGGGTCTTGATCTCTATATTTTTCCAGTTTGATTTCTTTGTTGATGTTCGGGTCTTTTTCGGTATCCAGCTGAGACGTTCCTTTGTCTCTGCTGTCTCTTGTGATATCTCGGCTGGAACTGGTACTCCAGCTGGTGATCATATGAGTGATATCCAGCTGGGTATCTCCTTTGATATCTCGGTTGATATCTCTTGAAGTGCTGTTGATGTTGCTGGTATCGGAACTGTCTAGCCCGCTGTCTTTGTTGAGTTTGAGCATGTTGCTATCTGATCTGTGCTTGAGGTTGTCTCACAGCTGGCCTTTTTGATGCATGATGTGTCCTCAATGGTTGTTGCTGAGCAGCTGGAATTAGGTTTTCCTTTACTTTTACAAACATTACCTTTGTTCCACTTGTGGAAGCGATGTTTGTAACGTCTTTAGTTCCAGTATAACCCAATCCTGTCTTGAGTGCTGCTGGATGCTGAACACTTATAATTTCGTCCATTGTTGTGGTAGCTTTGATTAGCGTCACCATCTTCATAGTTAGCGCCTCTTTATATTTTCTCAACACTAAGATCTCAGCTGTCTTTCTTTCTGATTTAGCTGTGGTCTTTTCCAGATCTTCCAACAGTTATTTCTTCTCATAGTAGAACTCTTCTATTATCTGATTTTGTTTCACTATTTTATCCTTAAGTGAAACAACCTCCTCTTTGAGCTGTGTTGTATCAGCTCCTTCCGATACCCTTTTCTTTTCCAGTTCGACCTTCAGCTCAGTATTTTCACTCATTATGATGTCAAGGATCTCTTGAAGCTCCGTGAAATCGTTCATAACTTTATCTACTAAACTCCAATCAGGTAGCCCTGATTCTGAACCCTGTGTAGAGTGTTCGTGTGATGGTGAGGGGTTAGATAGATTTTGAGTTCTTGACATTACCTCATCCTCATCGATTCCGTCTGTCTGCCCCATGATGCATGTGTCCCATTCAGGTTCATCATGGACCATCAGTGCTTCTTCTTCTGAATCTGAAAATGGCATGTCATCCTCTATTTTGTTGTACTACGACTCCTCGTCGGCGATGTAAGCTCTCCTTTTGTCAGCTGCCTTAGCTTTCAGTTGGTTTTTATCTTTCTTGGATAGCTTGGGACATTCTAGCCTGTAGTCCTGGTTTCTTGCAGTTGAAGCAACCTTCGTCTGTTCGTTTGTCAGCTGACTTCTCATCAGCTGCTGCGTACTTGTCTCTGTAAGTTCTTGCAAACTTCTTGTACTTGCCCTTGCTGGTGTTGAGTCTATTGTAGTTTTTGACCAGCATGGCTATCTCTTCAAGTAGCTCTTCCTTGCTCATGTCCTTCTTGTCCTTCTTTGAGGACTCTGAACGCAATCTCCTTTGGCGCAGGTGTCAGCTCTCCATCATTTTGATTGCTTGAAGATTCTTTCATGGTAATCTTCAAGTTGTATTCGTTGGCTTTGAGCTAGGAAAATAATCTCTCAATTGAAAGATCACCCAAGTCACTTCGACTTTGGTGTACCACCTTGTATGTGTTCCATTCAGCTGTGAGCGCTGAAATGACTTTTTGGTTCTTTTCAGGCTGGGTGTATTTTCCAGTTCTGATGGTTTCAATCTCTACCACGATATTTGAGAATCTGAGCTCCATACCTTCGATGGATTCGTTGACAAGCTGCTTGAAGTTATCAAACTTCTGGTAGGCAATCGTGAATTTATTTTCTTTTATCTCCTCTGACCCTTTGCATAGCTTGGTTAGGGTTTTCCACATCTCCTTTACGGTGTTGCAGTTGATGATCTTGTTGAGATAGGCATTTGAGACAGTTGATGATATAGTGTTCCTTGCGAAGCTATCTAATCTAGCTTGCTTCCTCTCTTCTGAGGTATATTCATTCTTTGGCTTGGGAATGAACTGATACGTTGGCTGTCCACCTTCTTGAGTAGGTACAAGCTCGTTTCCTTGCTTGTAAAAGAGAATGGGTCCGTCTGTGATGACGTCCTACATCATATCATGATGCGCATAAAGAAAGTTTTTCAATCTGAACTTCCAGATTACATAGTCATCAACCTAGATGGTAGGAAGATTCTTGTTAAGATAAGAATCCATGAAGATATGCACATTATGAAATAATATGAGTTTTTCCAAAAGAGGATCTGTTCAGTTGACCACTGACAGAGTTTCAAGACAAATATCTTGATTCAGAAACAGCGATCTTTTGAACCATTACTCTGATACCAATTGATGGTCCCTGAGCTGGGTCTTTGGTGTAGAGGGGGGTGCATACACCAATGATATACTTAAAAACTTTTTCACATGTTTAAAACAGAGTGCGTGAGCTCAGTTATGAATCCAACTGAAGATGGTCAGCTATACTTATAACTCAGCTGGCGGTGCGGAAAGTGGTGGTTTTAAAACTTAGCTCGTTTGCTTAGAAAAACTCAGCTTGAAAATATTATCTTTACGTTTTCAGCTTAATCAAGTTGTGCAATTTTCAGAAAAACACAGCTGTCTTTGGAGAGCAGCTGAGTATGCAGATTTTATAAAAATAAATGTGCCAATGGAGTTAGTATAATAACTGAAAATACCGAGAAAGAAAAGAACGCAAGATTTTACGTGGTTCGGAGTAACACTTCCTACATCCACGACCAGATTCACTGGTAATTCACTACCACTTGGTTTCCAAGTATCAAGCAACTTCACAACTCGAACCTGAGTTGTGTTCCAATAGTTTACGGGCACTGTCAAGCCTAAACCTTTCAGTTTACGGGTACTGAAAAAACCTTACAAACACTTGAATTTCGCGCTTCAAGCAAGCGTAACCTTGACCTAACCTTTCTGGCACCGAGATTTAGTCTTCAAGTTATTTTAAGAATCTTGGAGCTGGATCTGATACTCTGACTAGAACTGATGATTTCAGAGTTAACATTCCTTTGTTCTGTATAGCTGGATCAGCTGTGTCTTGAACTCAGCTCAATTAATCTTCAGCTTGATCCTGCTCTGTCTTGAACTTAGCTCAGCTAAAAAACTCAGCTTGACTCCCCGCTCGTTAACACAAATTTGGATCTTTCTGTCTTGAGCTTCGCCGTCTTCGCCTTCCCGAACTCCGTAAACTTAGAAAATCTAGAGCTCAAACAGGCAAGCTGGAAAATACTACTTAGGTTGATGCAATCATCTACTCGGTTGGAGTCAGTTGGGTTTTGGTATTAAATCAAAACTTTATAATTTTCCCAACATGACTTCGCGATTAGAACGTTTTATTCTCTTCCTTTCTATATTTCTGTAAGATGGTATAAGTCAGTAACCGTTAGTGTTGGTTGTTGTAGAATCATGAGACGCACTCGTGCAACTTCGCAAACTGAGGATTCTGAATCGAATCGAACCTCAAATGGCAATAGAGAAAATCTCATGGGGGAATTTATGAATGCGATTTGAGGCTTCGTGAAGGAGGAACCACAATCACGTATTAATCAAAATCAACAACCGGATCAGACGTCAGCATCGAAGGCCATAAGTGTGGTAGTGGAACAGTTTCGTCGTTATAATCCACATCGATTTAATGGTCATGACGGACCCCTCGTTGCGGAGGAATGGTTGGAGGAATTGGATCGGATTTTTACTCACATTGATTGCGAGAAAAGCAAAAAGTTTCATGTGCCATTTTCCGGTTCACTGAAGATGCGGGACGTTGGTGGAAGAGTTTTTACCGTACCTTGGATGCGGAGGACATACCATTGTTGACTTGGACCGTGTTCCGAAAAGTAGTGATGGACAAGTAATGCTCTAGCGAATTTCTGGAGAA
This sequence comes from Agastache rugosa, assembly GCA_031470985.1. NCBI lineage: Eukaryota > Viridiplantae > Streptophyta > Magnoliopsida > Lamiales > Lamiaceae > Agastache > Agastache rugosa. The sequence continues at coordinate 28,682,086 of CM062606.1, read as the reverse complement.
GAAGGAGGCTGAATTTTATGGTGTTCAGCAAGGAAATTCAACCGTTGAGGAATATGATAGAAAGTTTCATCAGCTAACAGGTTATGCACCACACCATGTGGACACTGAAGACAGGATTAGGGCTGAGCATTCGGTCCAATCCGGTCCGACCCGGACTGACCCGTTGGAACCGACGACCCTAATTTTTTGAAAATCTAGACCGACCCGCACAGAACATAGCCTAAAAACCGACCCGGACCCGGACCGAAACCGAACCTCGGGTCCGGTTCGGTTTCGGTCCAAACCGAAAAAATTTGGGCAGAGCCTTTCCCCTGTTTTTGCATCAATTTTTAGCATATACTCAAGCCCAAATCCATTCCCAAAATCGAGTTAAATTCGAGCTCTAATTTATCCCCAAAATCGAACCCTAATTCCTCCCTAAAATCGAGTTAAATTCAAGCCCCAAATCGATCCCCAATTCTAAATCCTAAACATGAACTTGAACCCCTCAAAAACTAAAATATAAATGGACTTAGCATTAAAAATTAAGGAACGGCCGTGGAGGTTGTGGGTGGTAAACGACTGGAGGCGGACGACTGCACGATTGGAGACGGGTGGACTGTGCTACTGCGGTACAGGAGGCGAGCGCTGGAGGCGCAGAGGCGAGTTAGCGTGCCGCGGTGACGACTGGCCGTGGCCGGGGACGATCGGTACCGCAGTGGGTACGTGGCTGTGAGAATGAAGGAGTGACGGCGACGACTGCGCGATTGGAGGCGGGTGGACTGCACTGCTGCGGTGCTGGAAGCGCCGAGGCGAGTTAGCATGCCGCGGTGACGGCTGGCCGTGGCCGGGGACGAAGGCGGTGCCGCGGTGGGTGGCTGTGAGAATGAGGGAGTGACCGCGATGGCTGGAATCAGGAGAATGGAGAATGAGTGATTGAGTGTGAAAGTGAATTGTGAAATGAAGTAGGTGGGTTAGGTTTATCTGTTTAGAAGAGATTCAGACAAAAGAGAAATAAAGGCAAATAAAATAATTCATTATATATATATATATATATACGGGTCGGTCCGGGTTTGGGCGGGTTGGGAAAATCAAACCCGGAACCGACCCGAAAATCATTTGGTTCCAATTTTTGTACCCGACCCGGACCGAACTTATAATAAAAACCGGACCGACCCGCCCGAACCCGTCGGTCCGGGTCGGTTTAGCGGGTTCGGGGCGAGTCTGCTCACTCCTAGACAGGATGATTGCAAGGTTCAGAAAAGGACTCCGAACTGAGATAAAAGGAATTCTGACGACACATGTGATAACAGATTTTAGTGATTTGGTCATGTAATGCCCCGGTCTTTTAATTCAGAGTTAATTAAATCTTAAGATTTTAAGTTAGGGCTTTTGCATTCTTAAGTAATTTAAATCGAGTAAGTCGATAAGCTTAAATTAGTTTCTCGTATTTAATTTAGAAAACGAATTTCTATATATATATATAAATATATATATATATATATTTATTTATTTATTTATGTCAAGTCATTTATTCGATAATTCTCAATCTGTAATTCGTGCAATTTTTCTCCGGCTAATAATTTTAATTTACGACCCAAGAATTTAATTAATACGATATTCCTACGATACTCGGAGATTTATATCTGTAATAAAAAGGAATCCCATGTTTTCTACAATATCCTAGATTAATTTAATGCTTACTTTTACCTTACCCACCCAAAATTAGACAACTCACTTAGTCTAAGCTACTCTATTCCCTTCACTCATCTCTGTCTTAAGTGAAAAAGAAAAGGAGTAGCAGCACACAAAAAACTTTCTGCTCATTTCTGCCTGCTACCGTAAAAAAAATATAGAGGGAGAAAGAGAGAGTTTCCTCCATTGTTGCACCTTGAAGCTCAAGCTCAAGTCCATTTCTTGATTCGATTTTTATTCCAAGCTCGTATTCAAGTAAGTTAGCTTCTCCTCTTCACTTCTATCCTAACAAAATTCGATTTTGAGCAACTAAGAAATTTTGAAAATTAGGAAATAATATGGGTTTGGTGTCCAATCTTTTTATATGATGTTCCTATGATGATTACATAGTGTTTGGGAGTAATTAGAATAATTTTGACCCATGTTTAGGACTAGGGCATGAAAAAAAACGAAAATAAGAAAGCTTGCATAATCTTGGGCTTCGATTTTTCTTGTGTTTCATTTATGGATTATGCTTCTACTTGACGAAATAATGCTATGGTGAATTTATCGAATTTTTATAAAATGTTTTGTATTTTCGTTGGAGAGAAAGAATTAAGTTTAATTCTTGGTATGAGAGTTTTATGACTAAAATAACTTGATATTAGTGTTTAGGAATGGAAAATGAACATGATATAATTTTTAGAATTTTATAAAATATTTTTGAAATTTTGTTGGAGGCAAAGGCACGAGCCTAGATTAATATATGTAGATGACGTTGGATATATGATTGGATATTTGTAATTAAGTATAAATGTGGAATATGTTGTGAGTTTTTGAGAACGGTTGAAGCATGTTTTGACCATGGTCGTATTAGGTCCGAAAATTAAAGAGAAATTAGAGATTTTGGATTAAACGTGTTGTTTGATGTTGGATGGTAATAGATGATGTATTTGGATGATGCATTGTTATAGGAATTGTTAGTTTTCAAATTGAATTTGTTAAAGTTGAGATTTTGCTAAAAGTTAGTAGGCATGTTTTGAGAAAATGAAGGATTTGAGGTTCAAATTGTATCGGTTTATAAAATTCGCTTATTGAATTCTACCTCTAAATTCGAAAGCATTAATTAAGGGCATGAGGCTTAATTGTTAATCAAATAATAAGTATGTTGATTTAAGATTTCATACATACGTACACGTGTTAAGTGATCACAGTGGTGTATAGAAGGTTATGGGACTTTGGTGAATTTTGTGAAATGGTTGCTCTCTTAATTGTCGAGAACTTAGTGAAAAAAAAATGATTTGACGATGAGTTATTAGGTTAGTTATTCCTTCGGATAATTGGGTTTTGATTGAAGAAGAATGTGATGGTTTGTACGTGTATATATGTACGTTATGGTTGCTTAAGGTTTGCATGATTAGGAGTTACTTGGCTAGTGTCGAAAGCTAAGTTCGTCTACTTTTTTAATTTCGCAGCAGTTCTGGCAGCTCTGCCACCTTTCACCAAAATGATCATAACTCTTTGCTCGTTTAATATTTTTGAGATCCGCAAGTTGGGCTGGAAAGTAGACATCCGTAGATTTTTAATGTTATAAATTATACCCCCTAATTCTTTTTGTGAAATTCCAGAATTGTGTCTCTGTCCAATACATGTGCACAGATTTTTATTTGTGATATTGCTAAGTGTTAAATGTGAATTCCGAACTAAGGGGTTTGTGAAGTTAAGTCTAGTTATCGTTTGATGGTTTAGTAATGTTTTGACATCTTTTTTGGTCAAGTTGAGCTATTGGTTAAATTCGTGGTTTCTTTATTTTAAAGAATTAGACGGAATGCAAAGCCCTAAAGTTCAAAACTTGTTATTGAGTCCGTTGTTCGTTAGAATTCGTTAGGCTCGATCGACCTCTAAAGCTTAGTTGTTTACGATGTAAGGTGGAGCAAGGAAGTGAAGCCTAAGGAAGAGTCGGAGGACGTTACCGCTTTGTTTTTCTTTTGCTGCACCAGGTGGGCTTTCTAACGAAAATGAATCGAGTTCTTACTCGTTATTTTGAAATACTTTAAAAGTGATCTTTGTTTTAAATGATTATCATGCATGAATGTTTTATGTTGATTCCTATAAACCTATCTACGTTGGCTTGCCAACCTATGAAAAACGATCGGATCCTGAGCTAGACAAAGGTTGCTAGCCAGGATTAGTGTACACAGTACTCGAGATTGTGAGCTCTCTTCGGAGTGGCCGATCTCGAGGAGTAACGTTCGCGGAAGGTATCCACCTTCCCCGGCCTATTTGGATATGGTTAATATGATGATGACATTGCGTAATATGAGATAAAATGATTTAGTAAACACAGGTTTTTCCTAAAACCCCTGTGTGTTTTGCTGCTTTATATGCATGATAATAAATATGAAAGTATGTTTTGTATTTTTTGGCATGTGTTCATTGAGTACCTTGTACTCAACCCTGCATATCTTTTAAAACTGTGCAGGTTGATCAGATGAAGTGATGGAAGGTGTTGAGTGGAAGCTTTTGTATTATGAAACGATGTTAAGCTCCGGTTATATATCTTCATATATGTAACTAAACTATGTCTTTCCGCTGCAAACACTCTGTTTTATCTAGTTATTTTGCCAAGTCTTATTATCTAAATACTTTGGAATATTTTCTAAGTATTTCCCTATCATTCGTATTATGTAAGTCCACATTGAATTCTAAGTAATTCTTTCGCGATTAATTCATCTTCATCTATATTATGCTAGGTTATTCATGGAATTTCCCTCTTTTTTTCATTGAAATATTATCATTCACCCCCCCTTCTTCCCCGTTTCTTAATTCCCCTCCCGAGTCACGCCTCGGCTGTCCGTCCCTAGGGATAAGGGGCCGTGACAGGTCAAGTGTGCTGAAGGAGTTGAGTTAGCCTTGGGAGTCGAGATCACTCCAAAGCCAGTGAAAAATCCTGCCAAGAGAACATGGGATAATCGGAACCAAGGAAAAGGTAGGTTCCGAAACAAGAAGGGAAAGTTTGGAAATGCGAGCAATGTTAGAGCTTGATCGAGCTCAAGAGCAGTAGCTAACGCTGGAGCACCTGGACTTAAGTCATTATGCCCTAAGTGTGACAAGCTTCACAATGGAAAATGTCTATGGGCATGAGAGCCTGATACTACTGCTTCGAGAAAGGACATAATTTTCACAACTGTCCGAAGAGGAGAGACAATGGGCCAAGAGATGGAGGAAACAAGGGACCTGAGAGAAAAGGAAATGCTCGTTTCTTTGCCTTGGCACATCAAGAGGTGGCGAAAGATAAAGACACAATGACGAGTATGTTATCTATCCTTGGAACTCCCATTGTGGTTATGTTTGATTCTGGAGCGTCGCATTCCTTTATATCTTTCAAGTTATATCATATGAAGAATATTGACTGCGAAGTAGAGAACCTAGCTTTGAATATAAGTATCCCTTCAGGTGATAACTTAAGTACCCATAGAGTTGTTCGGAACCTTAAGTTGAATTTTGGGAGCAGAGAATTAGGAACCGATTTGTATTGTATAGACAAGCAAGATTTTGATGTGATTCTTGGTATGGATTAGTTGAGTCGAAATTATGCGACGATCAAGTGTCGAGAAAGAGAGGTGATATTTGAGATGCCAAATGAAAAGAAGTTCACCTTCTATGGGGCAAGAGTAGGACATACGCCCATTGTAATATCGGCTATGAAGGCTATGAAGATGTTAAAGAACGGAAAATGTCAAGGTTACTTGGCTAACATAGTTGGAGTAGAAGAAGGTGGACCATCAATTGAGAAGGTGTTAGTCGTGCGAGAATACTTGGACGTATTTCCAGAATAGTTGCCTGGATTACCTCCCAATAGGCAATTGGAATTCACGATCGACCTAGTGCCTGGTGCAGAACCTGTGTCAAAAGCACCTTACCAAAAGAATTGCAAGAGGTGAAGGTGCAAATACAAGAACTTTTGGATCAAGGATACATTCGAGCAAGTATGTCGCCTTGAGGAGCGCATGTTCTCTTTGTGAAGAAAAAGGACGGATCGATGCGTATGTGCATTGATTATCGTGAATTAAATAGACTCACGATCAAAAATCGATATCCTCTGCCAAGGATAGAAGAATTGTTCAATCAATTGAGAGAAGCATGTGTATTCTCAAAGATCGATTTGAGGTACGGTTATCATCAACTGAAGGTAAGAGAGTGCGATATACCGAATACGGCATTTCGTACGAGATATGGTCACTATGAGTTTATAGTGATGCCTTTTGGTTTGACAAACGCGCCAACAGTATTTATGGACCTGATGAATCGAGTGTTTCACCCATACTTGAAAAAGTTCGTCATAGTATTTATTGATGATATTTTGATTTATTCAAAGGATGAAGAGCAGCATAATGAGCATATCAAAATAGTCCTAGAGAATTTGAGAAAGAGAAACTGTATGCAAAGTTTAAGAAATGTGATTTTTGGATAGACCGGGTTGTCTTCCTTGGACATGTAGTAACTGCTCAAGGGATTGAAGTGGACCCGAGCAAAGTGGAAGTTGTTAGTAATTGGAAAGTTCCTACTAATGCAGGTGAAGTGAGAAGTTTTCTGGGACTCGCAGGATATAATCGAAGATTCATTGAAGGATTTTCAAAGTTAGCGGGACCAATGACTCAATTGACGAGAAAAGATGTAAAGTTTGTTTGGAATGAAAAGTGTGAACAAAGCTTTCAAGAGCTGAAGCGTAGGTTAACCATAGCCCCGGTGTTGGCTATACCGGATGGTTCTGGAGATTTTGCCATCTACACTGATACGTCATTACAAGGATTTGGATGTTTTTTGATGCAGAAAGGAAAGGTCGTTGCGTATGCATATAGGCAACTAAAGAAGCACGAGCTTAACTACCCTACGCATGATTTAGAGTTGGTAGCTGTTTCGACTAAATTAACCCTAGTCGCTCGCAATTAAACGAGGTCACTATAGATTAAGCAAGCCAACCCAAGTATCGTCTCACAAGGAAAACTTAAGAGGGAAATTATTGTATTGCGAAAAGAAAATAAACAGAAAGCAGTAAATCAATTGGATTGGGGAGTTATAACTAGACGGAAAGAATAATTAAACACAAAATAATCCCTAGGCATGAATCGAAATTTAATCTAACAAAAGCATTAAGCTTTCGATCATAATCTGAACATAAATTCAATTAAGCAAATGAACGGAACAATTATAAGCATCAATTAAGAATGGAAATCGAATTAACTCACAAACGTAATTAAAATCGACGAACACAATAAACTGGAATTGGAATTGAAGGTTGCAATGTCTGTAGCCTCGAATCCGGAGTGCAATTACAATAGTAAATCGCTAACTATAAATATTCGAAAGCAACTAGGAGAAAACCTAAAAATCAATCTCTGAAAATGAAAGACAAATAAAATGGCGTATGAAAAAAACTGGAGACAGCTCTGAAAAACCCTCGCTCGGTATTTATACACACCGCGAATTAATTGCGCTCAGCGGTCTCCTAGCCTCAGCGACCGCTGAGCACAATTTAGTAAACCCGCTAAACGCCCGAAGTCAGCGGTCGCGTAGGGTGAGCGACCGCTGACTTCTCACCCTGTAATGGATCAGCGCTGGACTCAGCGGTCGCTCGGGTTGAGAGACCGCTGACTTCTGGCCCTGTATTGGCTGAACGGTGGACTCAGCGATCGCTCAGGAGCACAGACCGCTGACACCTCATACGTGAACGCAATGCCTGGAACTCAGCGGTCTCCTAGGTTGAGGGACCGCTGAGTTTCACTACACCAAAAACTCATTGTAGTGATGTAGATTGATCGAGCCTTGTCGCCTTCGTCGTTTCTGAGCAAAATCTACATATTCCACTGAAAGCTCGACAAAACATCATTAGCCATTTTTAATTTCCAAAATAATATAGAATCAAGCAAAAGGCATCACAAACACGCATGCAGATCATCCAAAAATACAACCAAAAACCAACGCAACAAACCCTCCACACACAAAACCTTGCTTGTCCTCAAGCAATTCTCATTTCAAACTAAGACGAACATGACTGATCAAACTCAACAAACATGCCTCGACATCCTGTCAATCACAACACATTCCATCAATCGTCAATCGCACGTGATTATCACACAGCAACAAGTGGCCCGCCACCCAAGGCCTGAATCCACCCAACACTTAAAAACAAAGTTACAGGCAAGAAGATATCACAACTTTTCAACAAATCCCAAATTCCACACCATGAGTAACTTAAAGAAATAAGGTGATTTCCAGGCAAAATTCACTAGGTTTATTCTCGGAAAAATTCCGGTATCCTAGCGTGGTTTTCCATACCCATTTCTCGCATAAAAGATTCAATTTTGAACAGACGAGAAAGAGGGGTAGAGCCTTTCAAATCACCACAAATTTATACCAACGAATGAAATTAAACAGTTCTAAGTCAAGTCGAGTTATGCGGCCATATTTCATGAGGTGTAAACATTAGAGATTATCTAAAGCATCCCCACGTGGTTTCCCATGCTCATGGTTCCCAGAAGAGCTGAAGCCTCTCAACTTGACTCAGATATTTTCTTCTTCTTTTTTTTTTATTGGAGTTGGGATACAACAAAAAAAACATAATCTTCTCACCCATAACCTCATCTTCAACTATCGAGTATCAATCAATCAAGTATGACAAGGCCCCACAGTTGCTATATAATACCTACAACAATCGATTCAAAACAAAACATACCGATCAATCAAGTCCATCAAAACATAATTCATCAAGTCCAATCATCACATTTACAACTTAGATCAAAATAACACTCATGAGTACATACAAGCAACACTGACAACAAAACATGCCCCCCCCCCCCCGAAAAGAAAAGAAAACAATGCCCTCATTGTAAGCGAGACAAATAAAAGGGAGGGAAAAAGCGAAATCAAAAAGTAACACTGATCCAGCAACCAAAGAAAGACAAAACACAAAAACAACCACGAAATAACACAGAACAAAACAAAGCAAAAGAAGAGATAGAACACATACGAAACAACAGTGAGGAATCACTGTTGATCAGGAGGTGGTGGAGGTGGATGTCCATGATGCAGTGTCCAATTAGCCCACTGCTGTTCCAAGGCGGCCAGATGTGCATTCTGATCGGCAAGTTGCTGCTGCTGGAGAGCCCACTGTTGATTCTGCTCGCTCAAAAGGCGATTCTGAGCTAGCAATTACTGATTTTGAGCATCCAAACGCTGACCATGCTCCTCTAGCTACTGCTGATATGAGTACAACTGCCGATTCTGAGCATCGAAACGGCCATAAACATCATGCTGAAATTGCCCCCACTGAGTGCTCTAATCAGCACGGAAGGCCTGAAGATCTTCCCGGAGCTGAGCAAATTCAGAGGAAGAAGATCCTGCCCCTTGAGTAGGCCACACGGAGGGTATCCCACCAGAACTTGCATGAGCAGCTTCATCATCATCCTGCTCGCCCTCCGGTTCAGTATGTGGCGGTGGCTCCGAAAGAGGATTGGCAGCCAAGCTATTAAGATGAGCCCGGACACACCTGCGCCGTTTATTTGGAACAAGCGTAGTCCCGGTGATAGCAAAAGGTGCACCACGCAATTCACTCAGATCAATACGCCGCGGTAACAACTTTGTCTGAACCTCAGGAGGAAACCCATTCGGCGGTATCAACTGAAAATGATGGGCCAAAGCAGTAGCAAAGTGAGGGAGCGCAGGATGACAACGAGAGCGGCGCTGAATATTCTGAAAGGCTTCAAACACAAAAGCCGTAGGACAAACTTTGACATTCTGGATAGCAGCAGTGAGTAGAAAAAGTTACCCTGTGTTAACCTTATTTGCTTCCTGATTCCCACTAACATTGTAAACAAGAAATTTGTGCAGAATGCCCAATGCAGGATCCTTAATAAATCCACTAGGCATACCCTCAGATTTCCAATTATTGAAACCAGTCAAAAACTCCCATGCCTCAGCAGGTTCAAACTCCGGTGGGGTCTTACGAAACCCCTCTAGTGAAAAACCAAACACTCGCTTCATAATGCGGTCAGTAACAGTAAACTCACGACCAAACATCCGACAAGTAAATTGAGAGAAATCATCCGCAAGATCAAAAGTCGTCAATAGCTCTAAACATAATGGAGAATAACCAGGTAACTCCATCCTAGCAAATTTATCCATTCCCAAATTTTTTAGGTACTGTTTAAGCGAAGTGAGCAGCCCAAGGGATTCCATCAAGTCCCAATCAAAATAACGAGGTACAGACACCTCAAATCGGTTGAAACGCTGAAACAGAGTACCTGATATAGGATTAAAGATCGGGAACGGATAACCATAATCTTGAGAATAGTCCACATGTTCCTCATCCTCCATGGGGTCTTGTGGTTGAGAAGTGGTCCCCGGAGCATTCTTGGTTCGGGCCATTAGACAAATGCTGAGGGAAAGCGAGCGTTGAAGGGAACAAGCGCTGAGCCGAGCGAGAGCTGAGGCTGAGCGAGCGCTGAGGCTGAGCGAGCGCTGAAACTGAGCGAGCGCTGAGTCGAGAAGAGTGCTGCGGTTATTGAAAGCGTCCGCTTCAGGTGAGCGACCGCTGCAGGTGAACGACCGCGGATGGTGAGCGATCACGGATGGGTCAGAGAAAAAACTCAGCGGTCGCTGTGAGTGGAAAACCGCTGAGTCGAAATGCAAGATGCAAAGCGCTGAGCGACCGCTGACGGTGAGAGATGGCGGCGGTTGCGGTGGTTGATTGTTGAAACGATGGGTGATGGTGGAATAATACGGTGGAGGAGAGAGACAACGAAAAGCGGAATTTAAAAAACTGAGGGTGGCGACTGAAATTAGGGCTGGAATTACATTTAACACATGGTAGGGTCAGCGGTCTCTGAAGGTGAGCGACCGCTGACAACAAACCCTAATCACGCTCAGCGGTCGCGTAGGTTGAGCGACCGCTGAGTTTTTGCCCTTTTTCTCCAAAATTTCGTTGCGCTCAGCGGTCGCTGAACTTACGCGACCGCTGACTTTCCGCCCTGTATTCCAAAATTTCACCAAACTCAGTGGTCGCGTATGGTGAGCGACCGCTGACTATTCGCCCTGTACTCCTAGACTTTGCCACACTCAGCGGTCGCTTAAGCGCAGCGATCGCTGACTCTCCACCCTGTACTCCGAAACATCACAACACTCAGCGGTCGCGTAGGGTGAGCGACCGCTGACTTCTCGCCCTGTATTTCTAATTTGTCCCTGCTCAGCGGTCGCTGATGAAGAGAGACCGCTGGGTCATACGAAGGCTGAAGTATTATGCGCTCCTTGAAACCAAAAATCATGCACATCACAAACACATACCTCGCACAGCAACTGACAAGAAAAACAAAACTTAAAGAAAAACAAACATAAGAAAAGAGAAAACAAAACTACCATACTATGGGTTGCCTCCCACACAGCGCTTGTTTAACGTCCTTAGCTTGACGTGGAACGAACATTTAGAGAACGGAATCCAAGAAGTGTACGGACTCTACCGTGTGTGCCTTAGTCTTCCCTTCAAGATACGGTTTTACTCGGTGCCCATTAACGGGAAAGGAGTGCTGCGTTTCCTCATTCAACAATTGGACCGATCCATATGGAAAAACTTCTGTGATGGTGTATGGGCCACTCCACCTAGACTTGAGCTTTCCGGGAAACAACTTTAACCGAGAGTCAAACTATAGGACCTTCATCCCGGGTTTGAGCTCTTTAATCAAAATCCTCTTATCATGAAGTCTCTTGACCCGATCCTTGTAAATCTTGGCATTTTCATATGCCTCGTTGCGGAGCTCATCTAACTCTGACATCTGAAACATCCGATGTTTTCCCGCATCATCGAGATTAAAGTTAGAGCTTTGATTGCCCAATAAGCCTTGTGCTCAATCTCAACAGGCAAATGACAATTCTTTCCAAACACCAGACGATATGGACTCATCCCCAATATACTCTTGTAAGCAGTGCGGTATGCCCATAACGCGTCATTCAACTTTGAGGACCAATCTTTTCGAGACGGTTGTACAGTCTTCTCTAAAATCCCCTTAATTTGCCTATTGCTCGTCTCTGCTTGTCCTGAAGTTTGCGGATGGTATGGAGTAGCGATCTTGTGCGTTATCCCATTCTTCTTCATTAGCTTCTCAAACAGCTTGTTACAGAAATGCTTTCCCCATCACTAATGATCGCCTTGGGAAATCCGAAACGACAGAGTATATTTTCCTGCACAAACCTTAGCACAACATGAGAGTCACAAGTCCTAGTGGGGATTGCCTCAACCCACTTGGACACATAATCAACAGCTAAGAGAATGTATTCGTAGCCAAAAGACTTGGGAAACGGTCCCATGAAATCAATACCCCAAACATCAAAAATCTCAACAACGAGAATATTGTTGAGGGGCATCTCATCCCTACGACCAATTGAACCAACCCTTTGGCAACGATCACAAGAAAGATAAAATGCATGAGCATCCTTAAATAAGGTTGGCCAGAATAAACCTGATTGGAGCACCTTGTGTGCTGTTTTCTGCCCTCCAAAATGGCCACCACAATGAGTCTCATGGCATAATTGCAGCACCTTGGCTTGCTCATCGTCAGGTACACACCGTCGGATCACGTCATCCTTACCAAGCTTGAACAAGTAGGGGTCTTCCCAAAAGTATTGCCTGCACACAGATAAAAAACGCTTCCTTTCTTGGGAAGTGAGATCAGGTCTCAACTCATTACAAGCTAAATAATTGACAATATCGGCATACCAAGGCACAATTCCTACACTCAAAGCTTGTTCAAAAGGAAACGACTCAAGCAAATTATCACAGACTATAGGAGAAGGTAAATTGTCAAGGCGAGACAAATGGTCAGCCACTGCATTGTCACTACCCCTCCTATCACGAATTTCCACATCAAACTCTTGCAATAAAAGCACCCAGCGAATAAGCCTAGGCTTAGCTTGAGATTTGGTCAACAAATAACGCAATGCAGCATGATCACTGTGAATAATGACCTTAGACCCTATGATGTATGCACGAAACTTGTCTAATGCAAACACAACAGCAAACATCTTTTTTTCTGTAGTGGTGTATTTCACTTGAGCAGAAGTGAGAGTCAGACTCGCATAATAAATGACACGAAGCATTTTATCTATACGTTGACCCAAAACAGCACCCACTGCAGAATTAGAAGCATCACACATAATCTCAAAGGGTTCTGACCAAATAGGACCAATCACTACAGGGGCAGTACTCAACTTCCCCTTAAGCAAGTTAAACGCATTAAGACAGGCATTGTCAAAAGTAAAAGGCACATCTTGAGAAAGCAAACGACATAGAGGTTGACTGATTTTTGAAAAGTCCTTAATGAAATGCCGATAAAAACCGGCATGACCAAGAAAACTCCTAATACCTTTGACATCACGAGGTGGAGGTAATCTTTCGATCACATCCATCTTCGCTTTGTCGACCTCTACACCCCTCTTAGAGACGATGTGACCTAACACGTTCCCCCTCCTTACCATAAAATGACTCTTTTCCCAACTAAGAGTCAAACAACTCTCAACACATCTCGCTAAGACCCGTTCAATTTTTTCAAGACAATCATGAAAAGATGCACCAAACACAGAAAAGTCATCCATGAAAATCTCAACGAAATCATTACGTATCTCAGAAAATATGGACATCATACATCTTTGAAAGGTACCTGGTGCATTGCAGAGTCTAAACAGCATCCTCTTGCAGGCATATGTGCCAAAGGGGCACGTGAAGGCCGTCTTAGCTTGATCCTCAGGCGCGATCGCGATCTGGTAGTAGCCCGATAGTCCATCTAGAAAGCAATAGAACTCATGGCCCGCCAATCTGTCGAGCATCTGATCAATAAATGGCAACGGGAAGTGGTCCTTCTTGGTGGCTGCGTTGAGTTTCCTGAAATCTATGCACATCCGCCACCCTGTCACAGGCCTCATCGGTACCAACTCCTCATTATCGTTCAAGACCACTGTGATTCCCCCTTTCTTCGAAACCACGTGCACGAGACTGAGCCATTCACTGTCAGCAATGGGAAAGATGATCCCCTCGGCCAACTGCTTGTAAATCTCCTTCCTAACAACTTCCATTAATACGGGGTTCAATCACATTTGGCCATCCCTCTTCGGAGTAGCTCCATCCACCAAGTTTATCCGATGCATACATGTTACGGGGCTGATCCCCTTAATGTCGGACAAAGAACATCCAAAAGCGGCCTTGAACTTTGTGAGCACCTCGACCAATTCTTCTTCTTCGTCTGCCTTGAGCTCTGCAGATATTATGACAGGCTTCCTTCTTCCTTTTTCAAGGAACACATAATTCAAGTTAGCCGGGAGGTCCTTAAGTTCAAGCTCGATCTCCTTCTCTTCTTTAGGAGGCTCTACCATAACTGGCTCATCAACAGGCAGGTTGGTTGGCAGCAAGGTTTCCATAGATGCTTCCTCTCTAAGTCTCTTCTCCAAGTCGACGGAGCCTTCAAAAATCTCTTCTATCTGATTCTCTTCCACGAAACATGCCTCAGTAAGAACATCAATGACATCTATGTAAGAGCAGTTTTCAATACTGCTGACTGATGGCATGGCTCGACTAGCGTGCACATTGTAGGAGAACGTCTCTCCCAACACTGACATCTTGATGATCCCATTCTTGACGTCGATCAACGTGTTGGTAGTTGCCATGAAAGGTCTTCCCAATAACAAAGTATGCTCACGTCCATCCTCTTGCACATCTCCAATTTCGAGAACCACAAAATCAACAGGAACTATCAATTTCCCAACCCGGACCAGAATATCTTCTACTACCCCTCTAGGGTGTCGAATGGATCGATCGGCCAGCTGCAGGCACATCCTGGTCGGCTTCAACTCTCCCAGCTCCAATTGTTCGAAAATAGAGTACGACATTAGATTAATGCCGGCCCCCAAATCTAGCATTCCTGATGCTTCTTTTCCATTTCCCATGGCAATCTTGATCACAAAACTCCCCGGGTCCTGTTGTTTTAGAGGTAATGACTGCTGCATAATAGAATTGACACTCTCGGATACCAAAATCTGCTCATTCTCCTCAAACCGTCTCTTCTTCGATGCCAACTCCTTGAAGAACTTCACATATGCTGGTACATTCCTGATAACCTCCAACAATGGTAAATTCACATTTACCTTAGAAAGCATCTTGTAGAAATCGGAGAACTGTTGATCTTGCTTTCCATTCCTCAATCTGCTAGGAAAAGGCACTGGTGGTCGGTAAGGCTTCTCAGCCTTATGCAATCGGACCTCCGATTCTTCATTCTTATTCTCAACTGCAGGTTGTGTTTCCTCTGAAGGTGTGTTTCCCAACTTGTTATCAACCCTCTTTCCACTTCGCAGAACAGTCACAGCTTGAGCTTGATGAGGTTGTTGACCTTGACTCAGAATTTTCCCAGTCTGTTGTTGCTGCTGCATCTGATTAAGTGTTCCAGAAATTTGTCCCACAGCTGTCTCGAGACGCTTGATGTTAGCATCTTGAGCTTCCCTCGCCTGTTTGCTCTCTTGCATAAAGGCAGTAAGATTATCATCAAGAGGGTTTCTTTGAGTAGGTGGAGGCGGTGGACGTTGAAATTGCTGTGGTCTCTGTTGAAATTGCTGAGGCACTTGCTGAAACTGATTCTGCTGAGGTGGATACTGCCACTGAGAGTTGTAATTCGGCTGCTGAGGCGAATACCACTGCTGCTGGGAATGGTACTGGTTAAACTGTTGTGGAGGATGACGATTTTGAGAATTTCCTCCAGATCCTTGTCCTTGATTCTGATTCCTCCATCCAGTGTTAGACTGATTTTTCCACCCCGAGTTCTACTGTTGCTGATTCTGATTGAATCTCTGTCCTTGATCAAACTGCTATCGTGGAGGATACTCCTGTGCAGCATAGACCTCTGTGCCTCCTTCATATGTCATCTCGCTCATTCTCTGGCACTCTTCAGGGTTATGCCTCTGCTCCCCACAGATGCCACACGGCTCAACAAACATCTCTTGTCTGACCGGTTCCTGTTGAGAAGGGGAAACAACTGCCTTACTCATCTTTAATTCCTGCAGCTCTCTCATCATGTTGGCCAGTTGTTTCTTCATGTCAGGACTTTCAGCAACTACACTCACCTCAACCCGTCGTGTGCGGGTAGATTTCTGCTGTGAACTAGCTGCAAGTGTTTCGAAGATCTCTTGCAGTTCATCGGCTGTTTTTACTGCAATGTTTCCACCTGCAGTACTATCCACCATAAACTGAGCCGTTTGCACCAGTCCATCATAAAAGAATTGCCACAACATTTCTAGTGCCATCTGGTGATGTGGACACTGCTGAAATAACTCTCGGAACCTTTCCTAAGCCTCATGGAATGGTTCATCTCCAGCTTGAATGAAGTTCATAATTTTTGTACGAACTTCCTGAGTCTTATGATTAGGATAATACCTCAGCATGAACTTATCGCAAACTGCTGTCCATGTGGTGAGCGAGTTAGGTGGAAGAGATAAATACCACGTTTTGGCCTTGTCCTTCAACGTGTAAGGAAAGCATTTCAGCTTCAATTGATCCTCAGTTAGAGCCAGCAAAGGGAACGATTGAACTACCGTGCAAAACTCTCGAACGAATTGCAGAGTATCTTCATTTGCCATCCCGTGATAAGAGGGTAGCAAATTCAGATGATTCTGCTTCAAATCATAATTCCTGACTTCTGTTGGCAGCACTATAGCAGAAGCAGTGGTTCCAAATGTAGGCCTAGCAAAATCCCCCATATATCTGGTATTGTTAGCCATTTCTTCCGGAAAAATAGGTTCGTCTGGCGGATCACACCCGGATTCTTCTGACTGAACAATAACTTCTTCTTCAAAACAAGGTTCGTCAACCTCGTTAAAACTGGACTCGGTTTCTTCTTGCAAATTTATCAAAATCCTGCGTGGTTGATTGATGTTGTCAAAATAAGGTACCAAATTGCTTTTCAAGCTTCTGCGACCTTGCATACACAACACTCAACAAACAGATTACACGCACCAGAGGAAGAAAAATAACCGAGTACCAAAAGAATAAAATAAATAAATATAAAATAAACTCAAATACAAAGCAACACAGATAATCGCCTAAAGTTTTCCCCGGCAACGGCGCCAAATTTGTTTCGACTAAATTAACCCTAGTCGCTCGCAATTAAACGAGGTCACTATAGATTAAGCAAGCCAACCCAAGTATCGTCTCACAAGGAAAACTTAACAGGGAAATTATTGTATTGCGAAAAGAAAATAAACAGAAAGCAGTAAATCAATTGGATTGAGGAGTTATAACTAGACGGAAAGAATAATTAAACACAAAATAATCCCTAGGCATGAATCGAAATTTAATCTAACAAAAGCATTAAGCATTCGATCATAATCTGAACATAAATTCAATTAAGCAAATGAACGGAACAATTATAAGCATGAATTAAGAATGGAAATCGAATGAACTCACAAACGTAATTAAAATCGACGAACACAATAAACTGGAATTGGAATTGAAGGTTGCAATGTCTGTAGCCTCGAATCCGGAGTGCAATTACAATAGTAAATCGCTAACTAGAAATATTCGAAAGCAACTAGGAGAAAACCTAAAAATCAATCTCTGAAAAATAAAGAAAAATAAAATGGCGTATGAAAAAAACTGGAGAGAGCTCTGAAAAACCCTCGCTCGGTATTTATTTACACCGCGAATTAATTGCGCTCAGCGGTCTCCTAGCCTCAGCGACCGCTGAGCACAATTTAGTAAACCCGCTAAACGCCCGAAGCCAGCGGTCGCGTAGGGTGAGCGACCGCTGACTTCTCACCCTGTAATGGATCAGCGCTGGACTCAGCGGTCGCTCGGGTTGAGGGACCGCTGACTTCTGGCCCTGTATTGGCTGAACGCTGGACTCAGCGATCGCTCAGGAGCAGAGACCGCTGACACCTCATACGTAAACGCAATGCCTGGAACTCAGCGGTCTCCTAGGTTGAGGGACCGCTGAGTTTCACTACACCAAAAACTCATTGCAGTGATGCAGATTGATCGAGCCTTGTCGCCTTCGTCGTTTCCGAGCAAAATCTACATATTCCACTGAAAGCTCGACAAAACATCATTAGCCATTTTTAATTTCCAAAATAATATAGAATCAAGCAAAAGGCATCACAAACACGCATGCAGATCATCCAAAAATACAACCAAAAACCAACGCAACAGTAGCGATAGTACACTCACTTAAGATTTGGAGACATTACTTGTATGGAAACAAGTGCGAGATATACACCGATCACAAAAGTTTGAAGTATTTCTTCACTCAAAAGGAACTCAATATGAGACAGTGGCGATGGTTGGAACTTGTGAAAGATTATGATTGCACGATACTCTATCATCCACGAAAAGCAAATATGGTGGTTGACGCCCTTAATAGAAAGGGTGAAGGAAGACTCACCGCGATGATCACTCAAGAAGAGGCTCTTGGAAAGGAATTTGAAAAGTTGAGCATTGAAGTGGTCACTCCGACCGTTAAGAATGCTATAATGGCTGCTTTAATTATTCAGCCTACCTTGCGATCGAATCAAGAAAGCCAAGAGACCAACAATTTCTTGTAGAAGATAAAGAGGTGACGAATGAAGGGAGAGAGGACAGACTTTTCAATTTCAGATGATGGGACACTACTCTTTGCGAGTAGACTTTGTGTGCATAAGGATAAGGATCTAATAAGAGAGATATTGGATGAGGCACATTGCACTTCATACACCGTACATCTTGGTAGCACCAAGATGTATCAAGACCTCCGAAGGATGTTTTGGTGGAAAGGAATGAAGAGAACTATAGCTGAATATGTTGGGAGATGTTTGGCATGTCAATATGTTAAGGCTGAACACCAACGACCGGCAGGATTATTAAACCCGTTGGGAATTCTAGTGTGGAAATGAGAAAAGATTATGATGGATTTTATCGTAGGAGTCCTTGGAAATGTGCAAGAAAATGACGGCATTTGGGTAATCATGGATTGACTTACTAAATCAACACATTTTCTACCCGTACGAATGACATACTCGATGGATCAATTGGCACGATTCTACGTGAAGGAGATTGTGAGATTACATAGAGTGGTTATTTATATTATATCTTATCCAGATCCAAGATTTACATCTAAATTTTGGAAGAGCTTGCACTTGGCAATGGAAACCAAGTTGAATTTCTCAACCGCATATCATCCTCAAATAGATGGACAATCCGAAAGAACCATCCAGACTTTGGAGGATATGTTGCGAACTTGCGTTATAGATATTAGAGGCAATTGTGAGACCCATTTACCTTTAATCGAGTTTGCCTACAACAATAGTTATCAGCAGACTCTTGGTATGGCTCCATATGAAGTGCTCTACGGAAGAAAGTGTAGATCGCCGTTATACTGGGACGAGGTTGGAGTGAGAAAGATGTTGGGCCCTAAAATGGTTGAGCAAACCATTGGGGTTATTGAAAAGATTAAAGAAAGGTGTTGGTCCCGAGACGGATACCTTAGTGTAGAGGGGGGTAAATACACCAGGGTAAAGAAACTTTTCTCTTTTGAAAATTCTTTGAGTGAGCTGACTGTAGTTGACCAAGTAAGGAGACAGCAAGGTAAACACAACTAGCTGTGTGTGTGTACGTGCGGAAGCTGGTGGAATTAAAAGACTGTCTTGAACTTAACTTCTCAAAACTTTGTTTTATCTTTTTAGTCAGAGTTAGCACCGAGAAATATGCTTAAAGACTGAGTTAATACAAACAAGAATAATGCAGTAAAGAACAACGGTTTTTAACGTGGTTCAGAGAATGACTCCTACATCAACGACCAGAAACTTCTGGTAATTCACTAAGGATAGCACTGACTTTCCGCGCAGTCAGCAAGTATTGCAGCTCCGTTCTTTGAGCTGGATACCCGTTTACGAGTACTATATCAAAACGTAATAAGACTGTTTACATGCACAACTGAAGCCTGCCTTTAGTTTACTGGTACTGAAGAACCTGACCATAACCTAACCTGTTCTGGGTAAAGAGAGGTTTGGTATAAGGTTTTCAACTATGAACGAATTCTTACAATGAAGAACATTTAGTTAAATGAACTCGTTCAAACTAGGCTTTAAAATATAAAGAATTATCTGCCTAGAATCTAATGGGAGAGAGAATATGTGATGGTCCCTGAGCTGGGTCTTTGGTGAAGAGTGGGGGTGAATACACCAAAGATAAATTTCTGAAAACTTTTTCAAGTTTAAAACAGAGTTGGTGAGCTCAGTTATGAATCCAGCTGAGGTGAGTCAGCTAGGCAAATAACTCAGCTGGCAGTGCAGAATGTGGTGGTTTGAAAACTTAGCTCGGTTGGTTAGAAAAACTCAACTTGAAAAGATTATCTTTACGTTTTCGGCTTAGTCAAGTTGTGCAACTTTCAGAAAGACAGTTGTCTTATGAGAGCAGCTGTGTATGCAGTTTTAATAAAATATGCAATGGGATGATAAAGTTAGTATTAAAACTGAAGATAAAGAGACAGAAAAGAACACGAGATTTTTACGTGGTTCGGAGTAACACCTCCTACGTCCACGACCAAGTTTACTGATAATTCACTACCACTTGGTTTCCAAGTACCAAGCAACTTCACAACTCTAACTCGAGCTGTGTTCCTACAGTTTGCGGGCACTGTCAAGCCTATCCTTTCAGTTTACGGGTACTGAAAAAAAACCTTACAAACACTTGAATTTCGCGCTTCAAGCAAGCGTAACCTTGACCTAACCTTTCTGGGTAAAGAGGGGTTTGGTTTGGTGTTCCAACTATGAACAAGTTCTTACAATTAAGAACTTTAGAGTTAAATGAACTCGTTCAAGATCTAGGCGTAAGATATACACTAAATTCTGCCTAGGGATCAGACGAAAAACTAAGCAGTTTTTGGAATAGAAACACTTTAAGATAAAGTGTTCTTTGAACTATGTAGAACTGCTTGATAGCTTTTGAAGGCTTGGGATTTTCAGAGAATGAAAGCTTGTAGAGTGTTTTTCGTATTTGATCTTGAGGTTGAAGACGAGATTATATAGGTAGAGATTCAATACTAGCCGTTGTAGGAGCCGTTTGAATCTTACCTACTCTTCTTAAATTCGATATCTTCCGTTGGGCAATTCTGCACTTGTCTTCATTTATGTCAAATCCTAGGTTCTGAAGTCTAGGATACTGATTCGGCAATCCCTCATTGGTCGAGGCAAGATGACTTCATCTGACGCCGGGATCTCTGTCTTTGGAGCTGGCTTTTGAATTCAGAGCTGGAATGGGTAAACTGACTTGAAGTGATGTCTTCAGAGTTAGTTCTCTTTGTTCTTTACAGCTGAATCAGCTGTGTCTTGAACTCCGCTCAGTTTGATCCTGCTCCGTCTTGAACTTAGCTCAGCTGGAAGACTCAGCTGATAGTTGACTCCTGCTGAAGACACAGCTGGATCGTCTGCTGTCTTCCGCTTCCTTATCGACTCACCGTAGACACGGTCGGGTGTTCTCCGTCGTCTTCCGCTTCCTGAATCTGTAAACTTAGAAAATCTAGAGCTCTAACAGGCGAGCTGGAAAACACAATTTAGGTTGATGCGGTCATCTTCTCGGTTGGAGAATTGGTATTAAATCAAAACTTTATAATTTTTCCAACAATTTCCC
Organism: Agastache rugosa; assembly: GCA_031470985.1. Lineage (NCBI taxonomy): Eukaryota > Viridiplantae > Streptophyta > Magnoliopsida > Lamiales > Lamiaceae > Agastache > Agastache rugosa. The sequence goes on along the minus strand of CM062606.1, from coordinate 28,660,746 downwards.
CCTTTTTGATGATGCCAAAACCTAACTGAGACAACAGAGAAAGTTGTGTTTTATTAATGTAATAAATTACATCAAAAAAACACAGAAAATGAAAGAAAGACAAAAAAATCTTCAATTCTTCAGTCTTCAATCCCAGTCGGCTGGCTCTTCTCTTCTGCATTCGCTGCTTCTTTCTTTTCACTCGTCTCTCTTCCAGCTGATTCAGCTGGTTCCTCTTGCTCAGCAGTTTGCCTCTTCTTTGTCTCATTCTCTTCCCCCTTTTTGGCAGGATCAATCAAGGTGAGAGAGATACACCATCGTCTTATTGACCTGTGCAATTTCCTGTATTGCGTCAGCGATCTTCGTTGTACTATCAGCTGTTGCGATGTTTCGTTTGGCTGTGCTGCGGTTGTCAGCTTTGAGCAGCGAGGTCTGGAGTCTTGGTGGCTCAGTTGTTGCATTAGCTGGCTCTTCTTCATTAGCATTAGCCTCAGCTGTGATTGCAGACACAGCTTCCTTGGCCTGTTTCAGCTGGGGCGGTCCAGCTGAGTGCTTGGAAATATGATTGGCACTGGAGATGACATCTTCTGAATAGGGCACAACTTCATTCCTTGCAATTTTTCTTCTTCAGACTTCATTAGATTGAATGAGAAGATCTGATTCAGCACTTGAGAGACTTGAGTATTCCCCTTCAACTTCTGGAGTGGTGGCTGTGGGGTTCAGCTCATGTTAGCATCGTCCAGCTACAAGTGATCATCGGCTGGATGATGTTTTCCACTTGAGCTTGGTTCAGGGGCTTGAGCTCCAACTTCCATAAGTAGATCTCGAAGCTGGTGTCCCTGTTGAGCTGAAGGAAATTGAGGAGAAGGCGGTTGAAGTATTCCATCTACTGTGGGGTTTAAGCTTAGTTGATCAGCTGGAATATGTCGTTGTGGCATTGATGATGACGATATTCACGCTGGCACATGAACTTCTTCTCCACCGTAAGAAACCACCGCTTGTGGGCCTTCTGCTCCTCGGAGAGTAGTTACGAATTCTCTCTTAATGTCAGCTGACTTCTCGGCTGACTGACTGAGCACCTTTAACTTGAGTCTTCTCGTTGAAGACGGTGCATCAGCTTGTTTTGTCTCCTCAAGTTGTTTCCGATTCCCAGCTGGGAAGGGAGTAGATGCATGCTGCTTTGTCTCCTGCATCTTTTTCCGTGCCTCCTGTGGCGGAGCAAGAGCTTTGACATGTCTGCTCTTAAAGACTCCGGCTTTATCAACATCTCTTCCAGTTCTGTTGACGTTGATTTTCGCATCCCATGGAGTTGTATGTCCCGTTCTCTCTTTTATTTTAAGAGAAACAGTGGGGCGGAAGAGGTCTTTTTCCTTTGACATTTCCAGGAAGATTTCTGCAGCTTCCTGTTGAATGTTCTTGTGCTTTGCAATCACCCATTGCATTAGACCGGATCTGTTGATGAGATTCATCTTCTCCTGGAACTCCGTCTTCTTGTGGTTCCTGAGAGTTGAGCAACTCTCATCTTGAAGCGTTGACAAATTCTTTATGTTTGATCGGCTTCTGGAGATCTCTTTCTAGATTCCATGTTCTTCTTCTGCAACTTTTGTTAGTGGAACAAATAATACCAATAGATGGAAGAAGAAAGAGTGCCGAAAGACTTTTTAGGGTTTTAGGCAAAATTTTGCGTATCTCTTCTACCATATTTATATCACTTTTCTTGATGAATGGACGATCAAGATTTGTAGGTTGATAAGAAGATCTACGACTGGGAGTCTTTCTCGCGTCATGCCAGTTTCTTAATTAGAAAATGCGAGTTAATGCGCGTGTGAGGATGGTTGAGGCGTTTTAACTTTTGCCTTGAAACTCCCATGTTTCAGTTCTTTGCAGACTTTTAATTAATTCTTGATTAGATATGACAAGATATGATTTGACTGATGACAGAATGAGTAGGTGTAGATAATGAAGATGCAAACCTCTCAGCTGATCTTTGTAGTCAGCTGATACCTCGGTTGTGAATGGTTGTGATGAGTGCTTATTTTTCCAGCTGGTTCCCTCTCAGCTGAATATTCCTTCAACTTAGGCGTCTGGCTGAGCTTGATTATTTCTCAGCTGATACCAATTGATGTTGGTTATGAATTCCCGCTGACTGCTTCCATTCAGCTGGGCCTGCTTCCATTCAGCTGGGTCTGCTTCCATTCAGCTGGGTGAAGCATCGTCTGGGTTGATAATCCAAGTAATCAGCGCAACATTTTGAATCTTGCTTCTATTAGCGGCTTTGTGATCATATCAGCCCGCTGTATGTCTGTGTCAATTTTCTCAACAATTACGTTCTTCTTTTCCACGTGATCTCTGATGAAGTGATGGCGTACATCCACATGTTTGCATCTTGTGTGGTGTACTGGATTCTCTGATATAGCAATCGTACTTGAGCTATCACAGAAAATTGGAACTTGTCCAGTTTCTACTTCGTAGTCATCCAGCTGATGTTTCAGCCAGAGAATTTGTGAGCAGCAGCTTCCAGCTGCCATATATTCTGCTTCTGTCGTGGAAGTTGCGACGCACGTTTGTTTCTTTGAAAACCATGAGATCAACTTGCTTCCTAGGAACTGACAAGTTCCTGAAGTTGATTTTCTGTCCAACCGATCTCCAGCGAAGTCCGAGTCTGAATATCCAGTCAGCTGTAGATTGTCTTCAGCTGGGTACCACAACCCAACATTCTGAGTTCCTTTCAGATATTTGAGAATGTTCTTGGCTGCATGCATGTGTGCTTCCTTTGATCAACTTGAAATCTGGCACACACTCCGACTGCGAAAGAGATGTCTGGACGGCTCGCTGTTAGATACAGCAGGGAACCTATTATCCCTCTGTATTTGCTGGAATCAACTGACTTTCCTTCAGTTCCAGGTTCAATCTTCCAGTTGGTGTTCATCGGAATCTTTACAGTTCTGCTGGATTGAACTCCATACTTGGCGATCAAGTCTTTCACGTACTTGGATTGATTTATAAAAATCCCTTCTGCTGATTGCTTGACTTGAAGTCCTAGGAAGAAGCTCATTTCTCCCATCATAGCCATTTGGAACTGTTCTGACATCATTTCTCCAAATCTTTGGCATAAGAATGTTGATCTTGATCCGAAGATGATGTCGTCTACATAGATTTGAACAACCAAGATGTCTTCTCCTGACTTGATGGTGAAGAGTATTTTGTCTACTGATCCCTTCTTGAATCCTTTGGATACAAGGAAGTTTGATAGAGTATCATACCAAGCTCGAGGTGGTTGCTTCAATCCATAAAGCGCCTTCTTTAGCTTGTAGACTTTATTTCCTTCTACTTCAAATCCTGGAGGTTGTTCAACATAGACATCTTCTTTGATTTCTCCATTTAAGAATGCACACTTCACATCCATTTGATAGACCTTGAATTTGTGATGTGCTGCATAAGCGAGAAAGAGTCTAATTGCTTCCAGTCGCGCTACTGGAGCAAATGATTCTTCGAAGTCAATTCCTTCCTGCTGAGTGTATCCCTTGGCAACTAGTCGAGCTTTGTTTCTGATGATGACTCCAAGGATATCCAGTTTGTTCTTGAAGATCCATTTGAGTCCTATGACTTTGACTCCTTCAGGTCTATCGACCAATTCCCAGACACAATTTCTGAGGAATTCATTTAGCTCTTCCTGCATGGCGTTAGTCCAGGGTACGCTCTTTAAGGCTTCGAGAATTGATTGAGGCTCTGGAACTTGAGGTACATAACACACCATTAGAGCTGTATCTTTATCATAGACCGTTAGTTCTAGCTCTACTGAGAGTTGAGCTGAGTTAGTTGCTTCTTGAAGATTCGAAGAAGCTTGAGCAGCTGAGCTTCTGGTTTTGACTTGGTCAGATGGTTCTCCAATAATTGCTGATGATGGATGATCTTCAATCCATCTTCTTCTTTTACGATGAAAACATGAGTTGAACCCCATAACAACCACTTCAGAAGTGGAAGGGGAATACTTAAGTCCCTCAAGAGTTGAACGTGACGCCTCCATCTCAATGTTTGAAGACCTCATGCTTAAAGGAGTCACAAGCGCAACTGAAGTGCTTAATCAGACTTTCTCATTCAATCAGCTGGACAGCCCCAGCTAAAACAGGCCAAGGAAGCTGTGTCTACAATCACAGCTGAGGCTAATGCTATTGAAGAAGAGCCAGCCAATGCAACAGCTGAGCCACCAAGACTCCAGACCTCGCTGGTCAGAGCTGACAACCGCAGCATAGCCAAACTAAACATCGCAACAGCTGATAATACATCGAAGATCGCTGACGCAATTCAGGAAATTGCACAGCTCAATAAGATGATGGTGTGTCTATCCCGCCTTGTTGATCATGCCAAAAAGGGGGAAGATAATGAGACAAAGAAGAGGCAAACTGCTGAGCTAGAGGATCAGCTGAAGGAGAAACGAGTCAAAAGAAAGAAGTAGCGGATGCAGAAGAGAAGACCCAGCCAGCTGGGATTGAAGATTGAAGGATTGAAGAATTTTTTTTCCTTTCTTTCTTTTTCTCTTTTTATGCTGTAATTTCTTACATTAATAAAACACAATTTTCTTTGCTGCTCAAAGCTCACCCTGATGACAATTACTTTTTGTCCAGGCTCTGAACTCTGAACTCTTTTCTGCTGATTTATTTATTTACCCTCTTAAAACGTAGGGGGAAGCTAAGGGAAAGCTTCATAAGTTGTCTCAGTTAGGTTTTGGCATCATCAAAAAGGGGGAAATTGTTGGTAAATTATAAAGTTTTGATTTAATACCAAAACCCAACTGTTCTCCAACCGAGTAGATGATCGCATCAACCTAAGCAGTGTTTTCCAGCTTGCCTGTTTGAGCTCTAGATTTTCTAAGTTTACAGGTTCAGGAAGCGGAAGACAACAGAAGCTCAAGACAGCAGAAGATCCAGCTGTGTGTACAGCAGGAGCCAACTATCAGCTGAGTTTTCCAGCTGAGCTGAGTTCAAGACACAGCTGGTCCAGCTGTATAGAACAAAGGGAACTAACTCTGAAGACGTCACTTCAAGTCAGTTTACCCAATCCAGCTCTAAATTCAAAAACCAACTCCAAAGGCAGAGATCCCGGTGTCAGAAGAAGTCAATATACCTCGACCAATGAGGGATTGCCAAATCAGCATCCTAGACTTCAGAACCTAGGATGTGAAACTAATGAAGACAGGTGCAGAAACGCCCAACGGTAGATTTCAAATTTAAGATGAGTAGGTAAGATTCAAACGGCTCCTCCAACGGCTAGTCTTGAATCTCTACCTATATAAACTCGTCTTCAACCTCAGGATCAGATACGAAAAACCTTCTACAAGCTTTCAATTTCTAAATTCATCAAGCCTTCAAAAGCTTACAAGCAGTTCTAAATAGTTCAAAGAACACTTTATCTTAAAGTGTTTCTAGTCCATAAACTGCCCAGTTTTTCGTCTGATTCCTAGGCAGAAATCATTGTATATCTTAAGCCTAGATTTCGAACGAGTTCATCTAACTCTAAGTTCTTCATTGTAAGAACTCGTTCATAGTTGGAACCCCAAACCAAATCCCTCTTTACCCAGAAAGGTTAGGTCAAGGTTACGCTTGTTTGAAGCGCGAAATTCAAGTGGTTGTAAGGTTTTTTCAGTACCCGTAAACTGAAAGGATAAGCTTGACAGTGCCCGTAAACTGTCAGAACACAACTCAGATTAGAGTTGTGAAGTTGCTTGGTACTAGGAAACCAAGTGGTAGTGAATTACCAGTGAATCTGGTCGTGGACGTAGGAGGTGTTACTCCGAACCACGTAAAATCTCGTGTTATTTACTTTCTCGTTATTTTCAGATATTGTACTAATTCCATTTGCATATTGCATCTTTATTAAATCTGCATACTCAGCTGCTCTACAAAGACAGCTGTGTTTTGTCTATAAACTTGCATAACTTGACTAAGTCGAAAATGTAAAGAATATTTTCAAGCTGAGTTTTTCTAAGCAATCGAGCTAAGTTTTCAAACCACCACTTTCCGCACCGCCAGCTGAGTTATTAGTCCAGCTGACCTTCCTCAGCTCGATTCATAACTGAGATCACAAACTCTGTTTAAACTTGAAAAAGTTTTTAAAAATCTATCTTTGGTGTATTCACCCCCCCTCTGCACCAAAGACCCAGCTCAGGGACCATCAATAATGTGTTTCACGTGTCGATGCTTCGGAAGTACCTACATGATCCTAGTCATGTAGTTCACCATGAAGATCTCCAAATTAATAAAGACTTGACTTACGAAGAAGGGCCAAGTACTATACTTGATCGAAAAGTTCATGTTCTTAGAGGCCGACAAATACCCTTGGTCAAAGTTCAATGGACTAGACATGGACCCGATGAAGATACTTGGGAACGTTAGGAAGAGATCCTAGCTCGTTATCGTAACCTAGAACCATGTAAGTTTAATTTCAAAGACGAAATTTTCTTTTAGTGGGTAGGGTTGTGACGATCCGTTTCCAAAGTCATTTATTTATATTAGTTTTAATTGTGAAATTTCTTATCCTTTGATTTTCTTAAATGTGTAAATTTATACTCGAGTTATGATATAGTCTAAGTCGCGCCCTAGACGAACTTAAGTTCCATAAAATATTATAATTAGCTATATTATATAATATACTCCCTCCGTCCACAATAAATTTGCCACATTGTGGATGGCACGGGTTTTAATAATTTGTTGGTTGATTGTATTGTGAGTGGAATAAGGGTCCCACTTTTATATAGTTTTAAATTGTGTTGTGAGTGGAAAAGTAAGTAAGGTAAGTGGGGTCTATTACTATAAATGGATGTGGCAAATTTTTTGTGGACGGACTAAAAAGGAAATTGTGGCAAATTTATCGTGGACGGAGGGAGTATTATTTATCTTTATATTTCAATATTCTTAAGCATATGCATGAACATCCATATATGATACATAGATATATAAGAAGGACGTCCTATATATTCAATAAATGTGTTTAGTATTTTAAATAATATATATATTTAAAAAAATAAGAAAATAATTTCCACCAACTTATTATTAGTCAGAGATACACACACATATATACACATATATGTTCCAAGAATAACTTAATATTAAATAAAGAAAATTTGTTAAGTTAACTTTAAATTTTTCAGTCAATTTTACATTATGCATAAATTGAGAAATTAGATCAATCTCACAAAAGTATTTCTTATTTTAAAAGTATAACAGAAGGAAAGATTAAACCCTAAAATGAAAGTATAAATACTTGGTTTTTGAAAATTTTCACTTTCAAACCACAAATCGTTTTTTTTATTTTCTCTAAGGGTTTGACGGCAGAAATTTTTTGATTTGTCTGAGTTCTCTTCCCAAAAAGTTCGAATAAAGGTAAGAGAATTCAAGTTCGCTTCTTTTAAAAAGTCTTAGAACATTTGCATAGTTAATCCACTTGCATGCACATGATATACATAATTAACCAATTAGGTTGCATCTAAATGTCTTTCTTTTTGTGTTTATTCTTTTTTGAAGATATGTTGTCAGACGAGAAGTTTTAATGAAATATAGTGAATTTTTCCTTTAATTTTCTTTTATTTATTTATTTCTTTTTTGTTTGCATTTATTATCTTATCAATGTATATATGTAATATATACACAAACTTTGATTAAAAATAAATAAATAATGTTTGAAATATATATGTATGAACATGGGATTTTGTTCTAGAGGTAATTAACAATTTTTGTGTTGTGTTACTTTGGACTCTGGCTATAAGATAAATTTTTCATAAATTAATCAAATTAGTTAATTTGTATTAATTAGGAGTTCAAATGTTTTGCTATTAATTAGATGGGTGTGTCGGACATAAGTATAGGAAGAGAGTGAGGGGGTTGATTTCAATAATTTGGATCTAGAAAATAATAGTGCAAATGTGTAGTTCGGTTTAGATCACTTTGCTAAAATCAACTAAAATTTTCGATTAATTAGTGTGTTGTGTGTGTGTCTGACGCCAGTAAATGAAGAGAGATAAGTTGTTTTGAATATTTATGTCCCTGGTTGTTGTAGATTAGAAGCAAATGTTGTTAATGTTTTTTTTTAATAATAAGCAAACTAAGTTTAATTTTATTTATTGTAATTAATTTTTATTTTATAATTAGGAAATTCAGGATATATATATTATATATATATATAGATATAGGGGAGAGTTCAAATGATAACTCTTTCCCTAGGTGTTAACCTAGGAACCGATCTAAGTCGTTGAAATAATAGATCAATGATCCTCATTTATTGTTAATTTCCTTTTATGTGTTATTCCTTTTTTTTAATCTTAAAGGCTAGTAAAGTAATTTTTGGACTATACATGTAACCGTTACTATCCATAATTATAGGGATTCTTTCATCTAAAATATTTAATTATATCTTAATTAAATCTATAATTTTCTCTCTCCTTCAATTTAAGCCAGCGAATGTTTTTTTAAATTTTCTTTATAAAATTCATTTTCTTCATATATATATTTATATAGAATATATTAATACAACACGTTTGCATAAATTAATTGAAGTCGTAATTTTTTTATAAATAATTTTTTATTATATTTTCATATTGTTATTTATTACAACTCATTCCTTTTCTAATTAGGTGTATTTGCTTATTTTGATATAATTCATTGTTTTTGTATTATAGTCTCACATATTTAGTAGGATATACGTTTGCTTTTTTTTTTTTAATATAAGTCATTGCTTTTTGTAATATAATTCATTTTTTTTTTCAATATAATTCATTTGCTTTTTTTATATAATTTTTTTGCTTTTTTAATATAATTCATTTGATTTTTCAAATATAATTTATTTTCTTTTTTAATTATAATTCATTTGTTTGTTTTAATATAATTCATTTGCTTTTTTAATATAATTATTGCTTTTTAATATAATTCATTGCTTTTTCAATATAATTCATTTGCTTAATTCATTTACTTTTTTTAATATAATTTATTTTTTTAATTATAATTTATTTTTTTATTTTAATATAATTCATTTGCTTTTTTTAATATAATTATTGCTTTTTTTAATATGATTCATTGTTTTTTCAATATAATTCATTTGCTTAATTCATTTGCTTTTTTTTAATATAATTTATTTGTTTTTTAATATAATTCATTGCTTTTTACTATAATTCAATTATTTTTTTAATATAATCATCAAATCGTTATATACAAATCACCACAAAAAAATTAATCATCAATAGAATATACCAGTAATTTATGTGCAAACCTAGATTGAGTATTTTATAAAGGTAGATAATATTATATATACATGGTTCCCAAATTAATCTACGAAAAAGGCATGGAATATGGAAATGGGATGAGTTTTACTGCACTGCCCTTCAATGCTTAATTCGGAAGATTGTCAATTATTCAAGATTTGATCCAAACCATCTATTTTATCCTAATCAATGAATTATAATGGTTCCTAAGTTAACACCTAAGGGTTGGTTTTCATTAGAACCCACCCCGATATGTATATATATATATAAAAGTTTTATACTTCATAGATGATTTAAGAAATTTGATTAATCAACACATATAGATATGATATTAAGGAAAAATAAATTACACTTTCTCATACCATGCAATCGATCTGTTCAACTATGCATTAAATTTTCGATCATACATTTATAGACTTAAATTTATACATCTAGGTACGGCGCGACTAAGACGTTAAATTTAATTTGAGTTTTGCTCGATTCATCTTCCCAAGTGAATTAAGGTGTGGGATCTTACTTAACTTTATACCGTTGATTTGATTTTGTCCATTTTAATATTTTGTGACTAGCCGTGTGATTATTTAACATTTAGTGTTGAGCTGGACCGTGCTAAGTTGTCCATTGACTTTGCTCTCACTTATTTGCGTTCAATTCATTTGATATCATATGATGAGCAGGACCGTGTTGAGTTGTCCATTGACTTTACTCATATTTATTGACGCGTTTGACTTTAATATTCACTACGTGTGTCTATTTTATTAAATTGGACAAATTGTTGGTATAAGTGCCCACGTTGAGTATATTCGTGTATACTCATCCCCAAACTAAACTTTTCAGATTCTTGAAGTTGGAGGCGTGGAGTGTCGAATGACGAATCCTAATAAATTGAATTTATTTCTAATTTTTTTATACATCACGAGTTTAGACGATGAGATTATATTTACTTAATTGTTCCATTTGGTTTAATTGGTTTTGGTTGTGCTAAGCTTTGGTTACTCATGGTTTTATCTAATAAGATGTAACATTTCTAGAATTTAGGTTTTATTTATTTAATTATTTCAAAAAATCTTTCTTTTCGTATTTTATTTTAAGGAAAAAAAATATATTCATAATTCCGCGTTAAACATTTATTTAAATATAGTTTTAACACTTTAATTAGATTAGGGTGTTACATTCATAGATCAATGTTGCCATACAAACTCTTAATTCAAGGGGATTAACCTTATGCCCTTGCAATAACTACATAAATATAAGATGGCCAAATGTCGAAGTCATTAGAGATCATTTGATTAATAAGGGAAGATAACTCATATACACGGTGGGTTTATCATGTTGAACAAGAAATTAATGACGATTCTAGTGAGAATTTCACTAATGAAGGCGTTGGTGATTTAGAAACAGGGCTATGTGATACTTTCGAAAATCAGTTTATTGATATTTGTCCGATTGATGATTTAAATGAAAATCAACAATCAATTAAGTACTGAGAATGCCAGTTATGAGGAGTTGTACGAAGTTGTACATAATCCTTTGTATAAGGAATGTGGTGAGTCTGCATTGTCATTTGTAGAAAAGCTAATGAACAAGTTGAACGATAAATCATTTAGAGTGCCGAGTTTATTAATGCCAAAACATATAACACACAAGGTATGTATCATCTCTTTAAAAGTAGATCTTTTGCATACCAAAAATTGTTAAAAGACTAAAATAACCTTAAGTCATACAACTAAATAAAAGAAACAATTAAAAGAAACAATAAAAATACAAAAAAATTAAAATTGGCCCCCCCAAATCTAGAGAAAGTTATCGGTCCTCCCTCCCAAACCCACTTTCTCTCTCTTCGACTCTCTCATTCTCTCTCTCTTCGACCGTCTCTCTCTCTCACAAAACCAAATCACGACAACCATCATCTCCCACCCACGATCTTCGCTTTGTCATGTCCGTATAAATGAGAAACCAGAGAAATGAGAGGTAACCGACGCCGTCATCGTCGGACCGAGGAGGTGGATTTTGAAATTCCTCAACCGTCGGTTAGTGCCCTAAATTCGACCCCAATTTGAATTTTTATTTCGAAATTTTTGCTGAAATTTTCTGTTAAATGCATGTTTATGTGTTACAAATGTATTTGATGATCATGTTTAGTTCGATATTGTTGGATGTGTGTATAGTTCGAAATTCTTGGGTGTTTAGTTCGAAATTCATATTGGTTGACTGTATATAGTTTGCCATTGTTAGTTGGGTGTGTTCTTGAGTTCTTATGGGCATGATGGAGGTGATAAAGACGACTGCATTGAGCCCACGATCGAGGGGCCGATCGAGCTCTTGGGTGAGATTGTCCACGATCGTGGGGCGCAATCGTGCCCACTGTGGCTGTGACCACCGTGCCCACGATGGCTGTGACCACCGTGCCCACAGTCATCACTGTAATCACGATCGTGGGGCCGACTAAGCCCACAGTGGTTGTGACCACCGTGCCCACGGTCGTAGCCTCGATCGTGGGCACGATCGTCCCCTTCGATCGTAGGCACGACAGGTCCCTCTCTAAATTCTTGTATTTTGTTGTTTTGATTGGTTCAAACACATGATGATGGTCCTAATTTTTTGTACTTTGATTTGGTAGGTTAACTGTTCTTGAAAGAGACCTACATTGCTCTATGTCACTCGTAGAATCAATCTTTATATGCGGGTTGAAATATTTCAAGAGGTTACGAAGGTCTTATCTGAAGTTAGCGGTAATGAAGCATTTGAGATATTTAAATTCGGCATTATGGGGTGCTTGATTGACGTGAGACGAAATCACAGTGCAAGTAATGCCCTACATCACGTTCTAGCCCGACAGTTGAAGGGTGATGATATACCTCAGATCGAGAGTTGGTTTCAGATTGGTGAAGAGAGCATTCGTTTTACGGCGATGGATTATGCCATCATCACTGGACTTCACTTCGGACTCTCCGACTTTGATCCACACTCAAATCATCAAATTCCTAGCGGCAACATTTACTACACATATTTCAAAGGTGAACCTATAAAAGTGAGTGAGCTGGGCAGGAAATTCAAAAGCAAAGAGTTGGGCAGAAACGTTGAAAACTATTTGAAGGCGACTAACTTGTTAGTTTACTATCTCTTCCTCTTATGTTGGGACGATCCCGAGATAAAGGATTAGGCATGGACATTAGTTGAAGACTTTGAGACTTGGGATAGTTTTCCATGGGGCTCGTACACGTATGATACGTTGTGTTACTATATAGACAACGTGGCGATGCACCCTAATCAAGCAGAAAGAGTTTTACCACTTCTACGGTCTAGTTTGGGCTTTGCAGATTTGGTCGTATGAGGTCATTCCAGCACTGGGAGATATGTGTGGATTTCGAGACCCACAAGTCCGATTGCCCCGATGTTTGAGGTGGAGCACAAGGCAGTTGAAGATGGTTGATTTTAGTCATTTCTTAGACAATCCACGGGTACATTTTATTTTATTATATTTTTTAAATTTGATTATATGATTCAATGTTAAATATCAAATATTACATTTTTATTATTTTTTTGCAGCTTGTAGTATATCCCTCGTTGGAACCTATTACTGAAGAACTAGACATGTGGTACATGATGAGCTTTGACAACGGGAAGGAGTTTGATGTGAGATACAAGCCTCGTGTACGAATTGCAACAAGGAAGGACCCTAAAGAAAAGTCAAAGGCATTGGAAAATTTGAAGAATATAGTGGGAAAGGTGCTGACTCCTGAGGCGAGGCGACCAATGCCCAAGCGTCGCCGTGAGAGTACTTCACTAGGTGCTACAAATGAGCTGCTACACTCAGAGCAACCAAACAGGGTCTGTTATGTGCACGGACGACCTTGTCCAGACCACGAGGAGGACACTAGCGGCGGTGACGACATAGAGCGCCGACTGAGGGCAGTTTTGAATGACAAGTCTGATACTGGCTTCCTTGCTCCACTCACTCGAATGATGTTTGCTCAGATGAAGGACTACTTCATTCCTAGGCTGTCTATCAGTCTTCCACAGCACTCGGTTGGGAGTCACAGAATGAGCAGGGAGCCACACTGTCACTCTATGTCAGCCGTTGATAGACACAGACGGTCTGGTGTGCAGGAACCCATCCAGGATCGTCCTCGTCACTTTTTTGCTGCAGGTGTCAGTTTGCAAGGCCTTCCCACCACTCTTAGCAGGGTGACCCTTCCCACCGCTCTCAGCAGTATGGGCAGGCTGCTTCCCACCACTCTCAGCAGCACGGTCAGGCTCCTTCTCACCATTTTCAGCACGAGCAAGCCTCTTCTCACCACTCTCAGCAGCACGGCCATACTCCTTCCTACCACTCTCAACAGCACGGTCGGGCCCATTCCCTAAACCCTTAGCAAGGCAGGACTCTTCCTACCACTCGCAGCACGAGCAGGCTCCTTCCTACCACTCTCAGCAGCAAGGGCAGGCCCCTTCCCACCACTCTTAGCAAGGACAGGACCCTTCCTACCCTCGCAGCACGAGCAGGCCCTTTCCCACCACTCTAAGCATGAGCTATATGCTGAGCTCTTTCGACCCGTGTACCCCACTTACCAGCACTTTCAGACTGAGAGGCCATCTTATCACAACTACCAGTCGTTTGAGCTCGAAGTCTCTAGTTCACTAACGCCTCATCCCGTTTTTCCTAATCAGTATTCATTGTACGAGCTCCAGGATGAGGATGATGATTAGAATGATGATGAGGTGGTTGACAGGAGCTTGGGTCTTCAACAGTCTAGACCATCTGCTTCTCTTATGACCCCTTACTAGGGCAATGTTCCGTCTAACACCGAGATATTGAGAAGGGAGTACAGAGCCTTCAAAGATTCAGGACCCGAGACCTTTGCAATAACCTATGAGACAAAGCACGCGCTAACTCAAAAGTTATTCGATATTGTGGAATATATTCATCAAGACTTCACTGCTGAGGTAACATCGTTTACATAGTGTCAAAAGCATAAATTAAATTGTATTGATATTGTCATCTAATATAAATTTTATATTTGTTAGATAATAGACTTGTACGTGTATTCCACTCACATGAGGATCCGACATAATTCAGCACTCAGTCAAATGTAGGTGCAACTGTCACGATCGTCGTGGGCTCTGCATTTTATGTAAGTTTATAATTTATTTATTGTTTTTATTATTTTTTTATAAAAAATATTGATCTTGTACATGATTACTTTTTTAGGCGGCTTTACTTTCCGAGCTAGAAAAGCTGCATCCGAAGGATCCACAATTTAGACGGGTGAAGGGAAAGCCAACATACAACAAATGGAGAATGCTCGTTGGAATAGATGAGTTGGTAAAAGGGCTAAATACGCCGATTGCGGCTCCATGGTCAAATACTCATCATGTAAGTTTACAATAATATTTACACATATTGAATATAACATGTTACTTCATTGATTCATTTGAATATGTTTTTGCTTAAACAGATTATTGTCATTTGTTGGATTGGTGGGAATCACTGGGTCACTGTGAGGATTTGTCTTCTTGACTGGAAGGTTGAGTTGTATGACTCAATATCACACCAGTATGACAATGATCGTGTGACAGAGCGCGACTTCCAGATGAAGCCCATTACTCGTCTCGTGCCTGGTATATTAGCTCTTTCGGGTTATTGGAAAAATAATTCATCAAAGATCAAGAATGACGATGAAATGCCAATGGTAGTGCGCTGTCGTAGTCGGAAAATAGAATGATCCAATTCGCAGTGAACGCTGACTCTCAGCATCGGTTCCAAACTGATGATGGTCCGATGAGAAGTGTTGTTGCCCGATAATTCTATCCATTTCTAGCGGTTGTCGAACCCAAGCAAAAAACTCTTCTGCCAGTGAATCAATCAAATTTTTGCGACGATCTTTCTCTTCGTCTTCGGATGTAGACATTACCTCAAATCTTTCCTAGAGTGAAAAGTAAGTAAGGGCAGTTTCAGTCATAAGGGCATCTCAAAGCCGATTTTCATCTCACCTCTTCATCATCTTTGGAGGAGTGATTGTCCCGGAACGAGTACTTCGGTGTAAAAGATGGTGAATACAGAAGTTAATACTTTTAAATTTTTTATCAAGTTAAAACTGAGAGTGGGAGCTCAGTCATAAATCCTGCTGACTTCTTGAAAAAGATGGTCAGCTAAACTGATAACTCAGCTGGAGGTGTGGAATGTGGTGGTTTGAAAACTTAACTCGTTCGCTTAGAAAAACTCAGTTGGAAAACTTATCTTTAAGTTTGCAGCTTAGTCAAGTTATGCAAGTTTTGAAAGTGCAGCTGGTTAGATCACTCAACCAGAGAAATTATAACTTGAAAAATTGTGAAGTGTTTGATGCAGTTAGTTCTTTATAAATATACAGAAAATAATCAAAGCAATAAAGAACACGAAGTTTTTAACGTGGTTCGGAGAAACTACTCCTACATCCACGACCAGATTTCACTGGTAAATCCATTAAGAATATCCACTTGGTTTAACGAGTACCAAACAACTTCGCAGCTCAAACCAGAGCTGTGTTCTAACAGTTTACGGGCACTGTAGAAGCCTGAACCTTTTTTCAGTTTCCTGGTACTGAAATAACCTACACACTCGAATTATACGCTTCGAGTGGGTGGACCTGAACCTAACCTTTTCTGGGTAGAAGGATTTGGATTTGGGGTTCCAACTGTGAACGAGTTCTTATAATAAAGAATAAGAGTTAGATGAACTCATTCAATCTAGGCTAGAGATATGAAATGAAGAGTACAGAATATTTTTTAGGACCGTAACTTTTGCCAATTTGCAAAAATAGGACATATTTTTTCGGACTTCCAATTATAGGACAAAATTTTAAAAATTGATTATCCCATGACAGATTTGGGCCCGATTTAGAATTTCGGGCTAAATTGCATGTGCTTATCACGTGAGCTCAATTTTTCGGCTCATTCCTATGTGGTTGCCTACTAAGCCGTCCATTCATCAAAAAGTAAATTTAGAATAATTCTACTAAGTCGTCTATTCAACTAAGCGGAAGTGAGTCAGGGCTCGAGCATGCAGCGGTGGAAGATGACTCGAGCATAGAGGTGTCGGTACGGTGGGTGAATGGGGGTGAGAGAGAGATGAGAGAGAGAACGAGAGTGGTTTTATGTTTATTAAATTTTTATTAAAACCTATTTAACATTACTTTTTGATGAATGGACAGCTTAGTTGGCAGCCACATAGGAATGGGCTGAAAATTTGAGTTCACATGATAAGCACATGCAACTTAGCCCGAAAATTATAAATCGGACCCAAATCTGTCCAGGAAATGATCAATTTTTAAAATTTTGTCCTATAATTGGAAGCCCGAAAAAATTTGTCCTGTTTTTATAAATCGACTGATGGTCCTGGAACTAGGTCTTCGGTGTAGAGGGGGGTGAATACACCGAAGAGGGATTTTTGAAAACTTTTAACAAATTAAAACTGAGTTGAGTCAGAGCTCAGTTATGAATTCAGCTGACTTCTAAAGAAGGTGGTCAACTGGACTGATAACTCAGCTGGCTGTGCGGAATGTGGTGAATGAAAAACTTAGCTCGTTCCCTTTACAAGATCTCAGAAAAACTTAGTTTCAGTTTTCAGTTAAGCAGATTTGAAAATAATGCAGCTGGCTGGGTTACACGGCCAGAGAACTTTTAAGCTTGAAAACTTGTGTTGTGCTAATGCGGTTAGTTCTTTAAATATATAAAATGCAGAGAATAAATAAAGCAATAAAGAACTCGGAATTTTAACATGGTTCGGCGAGACAACTTTTACGTCCACGACCAGATTTTAACTGGTAAATCCACTAAGGATTTCACTTGGTTTACGAGTACCAAGCAACTTCGCAGCTCTAACTCGAGCTGTGTTCTAACAGTTTACGGGCACTGTAGAAGCTTGTATCTTTTCAGTTTCCGGGTACTGAAAAGCCTTACACTCAAATTTCGCACTTCGAGAAAGCATAACCTTGACCTAACCTTTTCTGGGTAAAGAAGGGTTTGGGTTTCCAACATTCTTACAATGAAGAACTTTGGAAGATGAACTCGTTCAGATCTAGGCTTTGGATTTACTATGATTTCTGCCTATTGATCAGACGAAAAACTAAAGCAGTTTCTGAAAGTAAACACTTTTAAGTGTTCTTCAAAGAGTTAGATAACTGCTTGAGAGCTTTTTAATGCTTGAGAGATTTAGAGAAGTTGAAAACTTGTAGAGAGTTTTTCGTATTTTTATTCTGAGGTTGAAGACTGGTATTTATAGGTAGAGATTCAAAACTAGCCGTTGGAGGAGCCGTTTGAATCTCACCTACTCTCTGATCTGTCGATCATCCGTTGAGCGTATCTTCAAATGTCTTCATCATTGTGTCAGATCCTAGTTTCGCCTTTCTAGGATGCTGAGATGTCAATCCCTCATTGGTCGAGGTATATTGACTTCCTCTGACACCAGGATCTCTACCTTTGGAGCTGGTTTTTGAATTTAGAGCTGGATTGGATAAACTGACTTGAAGTGACGTCTTTAGAGTTAGTTCCCTTTTGTCTGTTCAGCTAAATCTCTTAGACTTGAGTCAGCTCAATTTACTCTGCTCCGTTGGATCTCCTTGGCTGGATCCAATCTTCTTTACTTGAGAGTCAATCTGACTTAGCTCAGTCTTTAAACTCTGTTCAGCTGAAAAACCTTTCAGCTGACTTTGGGTCCAGCTGTTTACTCAGCTGGGTCTTCTGCCGTCTTCAGCTTCCTTACCTGTAAAGTTAGAAAATCTAAATCTCAAACAAGCGAGCTGGTAAACAAACTTAGGTTTGCACATTCATCTACTAGGTTGGATAACAGTTGGGTTTTGGTATCAAATCAAAACTTTAGAATTTTCCCAACATCGACAAAAGTTACGGTCCTAAAAAAACATTGTGCTCTGAAATGAAAGTTGCCTAGAGATTACAGACGAAAACTAGCAGTTCTAGACTTGAACACTTGAAGATTAAGTGTTCTTCAAAGGAAGGCTGACTGCTTGAAGCTTTGAGAGAGATTTGAGACTTTCAGAAAGTTGATAGCTTGTTGAGAGTTTTTCGAATCTGAATCTGAGGTTGAAGACTGGTATTTATAGGTGGAGATTCAAAAACTAGACGTTGGAATAGCCGTTTAAATCTCACCTATTCTCTGACTTGGCGATCTGTCGTCTCCAGATCTTCACCTGTCTTCGTCAGTGTGTCAGATATTGAGCTAGTTGTTGATCCCTCATTGGTCGAGGTTTTTTGACATCTTCTGACACTGAGATCTTGTCCTAGGAGCTATCTTTTGAAATTCGAGCTGGATCCTTTAGTCTGACTGATTTGATCTCAGTTAAACTTCAGTCAACTTCTCTTTGTCGGCACGGCTAGATCTACTCTGCTGGATCTTCTTGAGTCAGCTCAGCTTTCTTAGCTCTGTTTAGATCTCTTCTGTTGTGTTCCTCTGATTGAGTCAGCTCAGTTTTATTCTACAACTGACTTTGCTCAGCTGTCTTCTATCGCTGTGAACTCTTCAGCTGATCTTCACACAGTTGATCACTCCAGCTGAACACTCAGTTGGGTCTTCTATTGTCTTCAGCGTCTTCTCCTGTAAACTTAGAAAAACTATAAGCTCAAACAGGCGAGCTGGAAAAATAACTTAGGCTTGCACAATCATTTACTAGGTTGGGGTCAGTTGGATTTTGGTATCAAATCAAAACTTAGAATTTTTCCAACAATTCCCCCATTTTTGACAATGCCAAAACCTAACTGATAAAAATAAAATTAAATCAGTTAAGTTAGTTAATCATTCAGAGTTCAGAGCCTGGACAAAGTTATTATATTCAGGGTGAGCTTGAGGGCAAAAGATCAATTTCATTAATCTTCAAAAGGATTTACAATGATTACAAGATTAAAGAAGAACAAAATTAAGAAATCAAAATCCCAGATGGCTGGGTCTTCATTCTTGCTGCTCCTTTCTCTGACCTGCTTCCATCTGCTCATCAGTCTTCAACTTGTCACAGTTGAAGATCATCTGCTCCAATTCATCACTACCTGCGGCTTCTTCTTTTATGCGGCTCTGAAGTTGGCTCTTTTCTTCTTCTCCTTCTTCTCCTCAGGCTTGAGCGATTTCTCCCTGTTTTTCTATTGCTCTTGAAAGATCTTCATTTCCTCCTTCTGCTCATTAGCAAAGTTGCAGAACCAGAGGATGTCATTATATTGTTCTGGCATTGCTCCGCAAGCTTTGACTAGAGGGATCTTCGCTTTGCTACATCGCCCTTTCCTCTCAGCTGGCTCGTCTGCTTCCAACTCAGCAACGACTTCATCAATCTCTGATTGTTGAACTTGGATTTTTTCTTCCCTAGCTACAGCCTTGCCCTTGGTTTTTCTCATATTGCCTTCCCTCTTTTTGGCATTATCAAAAAGGACGGAAGAGAGATTGATGACTGTCTCATTGAGCTTGGCGAGGGCAATTTCAACATCAGCTATCTTGACTGTGTTGTCAGGTATGGTGAGGTTCAGTTGAGCGCTGCTGCTCCTTTTAGCTTGGAGTTGAGCATCCAGATCCTTGAATATGTTGAACAGTTGGTGGATGTCAGAGCTTCTTGAGAGGTT
Organism: Agastache rugosa; assembly: GCA_031470985.1. Classification (NCBI taxonomy): domain Eukaryota; kingdom Viridiplantae; phylum Streptophyta; class Magnoliopsida; order Lamiales; family Lamiaceae; genus Agastache; species Agastache rugosa. Next base: position 28,640,924 of record CM062606.1, on the reverse strand, counting down.
GGACTGATTGATGACTTTCAGCTGGCTTGACAAATCCTGCACGCTGTTGGCCGGGGGAGCTTGAAGTCGGGAGACTATCTCTGGTACCCTCTTCTCTAGGTGATTGACCATTCGACATCTTGAAAAGCTTGGGACTGCCTGAGAGTTTTGTTGGTGTGCTCATCAAGGTTGAAGATGGATCTTTGCAGTTCATCCATCGTCCTTGAGTACGAACCTGAAAATCAAGAGCTGTTAATCGAAGGATGTGCTCGACCTCAGTTTTCAGTCGATCTTGAAAGATTGCTTCCTCGACAGCTTCTTGGATCTTCTTTTGGATGGAGGGAAAGAGTTCAGTGTCGGACTTCGTTTGGGTTCCAGATTCGACATGGCTGGGTTTAGCCGCCTCAAACTCAACCAGCACGCGAGTGTTATCGGTAGTTGGACTTGGTGAGGTTGTTATCTCCGGCTCAGCTGTTACATTAGCTGGCTCTTCGATGTCCATTACCTCAGCTGTGTCAGCAGGTACAGCTTCCTTGGTAATCTCTGCTGGGATAATCCAGCCGAGGGCGTTGAGGTAGGAGTTGGCCTTCGAAATTGCGAATTCGAATGGAGGCACAACATCCTCCTGGGCCTTGGTGATGATGAATTTGATCGGCTCGTCCTGATGCTGGAATGCATCTTGGAGACTTCCAAATCCTAGGAGTTGTTGTAGTTGTGCTTCGTCGGCCTTCAGTTTCTCAAAGGAAAACAGCTTGACAATCTCTTCATTCTCGTACCAAGTGCTCATCTTGGAAGCAAGGTAAAACTTGAAGTCTCTTACGGCGAGTAAGGCATTGGAAAGAGAAGCGATGATAGGGTATTGTTGCAGTGCGCTCTTAACTCTTCGAGCATGAGATCATCGAACCTCATTATGCTGGCAGCACGTGCAACGGCTGTGGGACTGAGGATTTCAACTTCCTCATAGGTTGTTGGACTAGTGGGTTCAGCTTGGCTTTCAACATCCAGTTGCAAAGGAGCGTCAGTTGGATGGGGCTCTTTGGGTGAGCTGGGTATGGATGTCTAATTGGAAGATGAGGGTTGACTTGATATAGGTAATGTTGTTATGGTGACTGGGTAGAAACATGGGACGTGTTGGAGAGGATGGTTTGGAGGTGGTTCCAGCTGATGCAGGGTCTGAACTTGGTTGTTCAGCTGGATCGGGTTGGGGCGCGGTTTGAAGAAACACTTGAAGAGGCTCAATGTCCTCTAGCTCTTTGGCTGGAGAGGGGTGAGATGAGGGGTTAGGTATATCTCCAATAACTTGAGCGATTACCTGGGAAAGGATAGGAGACGTTTCAGCTCGTTTCTCAGCTCCACCGTAAGAAACCACCACTTTGTCTTCAGATCTCTGCGGCTCCACCACAAACTCATGAACTCCTCCTGAGCAGGAGAAGGTCTCCTGAACTGCTCCACAGCAGCTGGTTTTCCCTAAGATCTCACTCTTCGAATGAGAGAGGCAGTTGGAATGATCTTTGACTCAGCTGGCTCCGCAGCTGGTGGGGCGGCTGCCTTGAACTTTAGCTTCTTGCGGGCAGGGGGAGCTCTAGCTGGCTGGGCTTTCTCGGGCTGCTTCCTCTTCCCAGCTAGAGAAGGCGATACAGCCTGCTACCTTTTCTTGCCTTCGGGGGTAGGCTTCTTTAACAAGTCCATAATTTGGTTTGGCTTGTCAAAGAGAACCTTGGAGGAATGAAATTCCTCTGGATTATGCCACCTAACCCGGTGTGCGGTTGTCTCCTACTCGAGCAAGTAGGCGACCTTCGAGCAGAGATAAATGGTCTCCTTGTTGTAGAACTTAAGACCAGTATCGTCGAAGGTTATCTTTCTGGCTTCCTTCTCAAACTTTCCAAGGAAGTATTGAAACCAGACGACGGGAGCGTTGTTGACGAGAGCTACCATAGGCTTCTGTTTGGGTAAACTGATCTTTCCTTGAGATCCAGCTATTCCCAAAATGCACTTCTGGGTGATGCCCAGAAGTAACCGGTACTTGGGCTTCAGCAGGAGCTTGGACATGTTGGCCCTATACGGCTCTAGAGTGATGAGCATCTCATCCAGTGCCGTATAGAGTTCCTTCTTTGTGTATTCATCTAGGGAGAATTTCCCCAGGCTCTTCAGCGCGAACCTACTGCACACCAGCCTGTTGAGGTTCACGTCGAGGTCCCATTGTTCCATCTTCCCATCTGCTCCTTTTATCTTTAGTGGGACGGAGGTGGAAAGATGTCCCTTTGAATTCTCCAGTTGCAGGAAGCATTTTGCAACTTCTCTCTTGATGATGTGGGTTGGCTTGGCGGTGACCCACTGCATCAGTCCTGCTCTTAAGATGAGTTCCAGAACTTCTTGAAACTCTGGAATCCTGTGGCTCCTCAGAGTGAGCGAGTTCTCAAAATGAAGTTTGGACATGAGAACCGTCATTTGATCTGCTCCTGGGGTGACTTTCTTTGATGACATCTTCTCTGTAGATGTTAGTAAATCAAAATATGTGCAAATAAAAGTGTGTAGGTTTGCAGAGATTGGAGAGAGAGATATGTTCTAGATTTGCAAAGACAAGGATTAATAAGGAGAGGGGATCTGCGTATCTTTGTTATATATATATCAACTACCATAACTGATAAGCGGCTGTGATTGATGTAGTTGACATTCAGATCGATGGCTAGGAGTGAAGCGCTCATCACGTCTGCGGACGTGTGTACAACGATTGTCTTCCAAGCGTATTCCTTAGAGAAATAAATGCAAAGGACGCTGTCGTGGCCGTCGTTCAACCACGCAAAATAAATTTATAAGCCTATGCCCATGGCTAGATAGCTAGCGGTAAGAACAGGGTCGATCCACATGGAATTGATCGTATCTCTCTCTCCTTCTTACTCCTCCGGTGTTGCAACGATTATGGTCGAGACTATCACTGCCTTGGGCACAATAATTGTAAAAACTAAACTGAAACTAAGAAAGTCGATTAATCAAATATAAGGTAAACCTGGACAAGGCTTGAATCATTGAACATAAACACTCACTCGGACATTGGTTCAAATTTATTCACTACATGTATCCATCAATCGGTTATAGATATGAAAATGATGTTTCCCCCAATTGTCACGCGTCACGCACAACACCACCCATATCCTTATATGTCCGTATGAATAAGAGTCACCCCTGAGACCCCCAGACGTTCTCTCCTAGCCTTAGACAACCATCTACGAAAACACTTCTATAGAAACCTTGCCCAAAGAAGCATTACGAATTAGGCTGACCCGAAACAGCCATTTCTCGTATCCAAGAGCACGGGACACCCTATGCATTGATCCTGAAATTATTTGTGATCAAGACTCCCTAATTAACTAGTGATCAATTAATTAACAAGATGCCCATATCGTATTGGATTCAGACATAGTGCTTCAGAAACACACACACGCAGATCATCACGCCCATATTAGACCTCTCGAGTGTTACGGTTCATGTTCAAATCATCTTGCCCAATCCAGGGTTAATAAATTTAGCTAGACATAAATAAAGTAACGATCAACATAAAATAAATAAAGGAAAACATACTTAGATTAAATGAACGAAAAACTTACTAATTCGTCAAGCATGAACTGTAGCCAAAACTGCCAACAAAAACATAAAGTAAAAATATTGAAGTGTTGCCCGTAGGACTTGTTTGTTCCTCACCACTCTCAGAATAATTAGGGTTACAGACATCGAATGAATGCTACATATATATAGGGTTTTGCTAGGGTTTCTGTTCTCCAGGCCTGCTGAGCTGGGCCTGATCTGGATCAGGCCTTCTTTCCTTATTTAGTTCTGCCCAGATCTGCCTTCCTTATCTTCAAGCAATCTCGCGCTGATCCGCATCTTCTAGATAATGATGAACAGATTTCTTTCCTTATCTTCTCCTATAGACCCGGAAGCATCCCTCGCCCATAGCACTATCATTCTCGTCATGCCCTGCAGCTCGCTCGTCTTGCCTTTGATCTTTGTCTGCATAAGGTTGGATTTCGTGCGGTACATGTGCTAGATACACCATCTCTACTCTGCAGCTCTGCTCATGATAAAAGCTTTGTTACTCACACTGCTACCTTCGATCTGGTGCCCAAAATGTTGTCTTCATGCCTCTTTCACGGAATGCACCTTATCTTGCCCATAATCACACATGTTCTGCCCTGCACACCCTTCCTCCAAACCGTGTCTTCCCAGACACAAACAGACCCGAAAAGACGCACAAAGACTCGATCTAAACCTAAATAAAGATGCAAAAAAATGAGCACAAAAATGGGCTCATCAGACGCAAACCTATTAGCTGAACATAGTAGTCAGCTGATACCACGGCCATCCTTCTGCTTGGCTGAATTCCCTTCTGCTGAGTTTCTGATGATTAGCTTGAATTTTCCATCAGCTCTTGCTGTCCAGCTAAGTCTGGTTCCCCCTCAGCTGGTTAACCTTCAACCTGAGCGATGCAATCCAGCTGGGTTTGGTTCTCCCTCATCTTGATGATCCTTCATCTGGATTCAACAATCCTAGCAATCCACACAACTTCTTGAACCTTGCTTTCACCAGCGGCATTGTTAAGATGTCAGTACGCTGTATCTTTGTGTGAATTTTCTCAACAATGACGTCCTTCTTTTCCATGTGATCTCTGATGAAGTGATGTCTCACATCCACATGTTTGCATCTTGTATGAAGAACTGGATTTTCTGAGATAGCAATTGCACTTGAACTATCACAGAAGATTGGAACTTGTCCAGTCTTGACTTCATAGTCATCCAGCTGGTGCTTCGGCCAGAGAATTTACGAGCAGTTGCTTCCAGCTGCCATATACTCCGCTTCAGTTGTAGATGTGGTGACACACGTTTGCTTCTTTGAAAACCATGAGATCAATTTTCTTCCTAGGAACTGGCATGTTCCTGACATCGATTTCTTGTCCAGTCGATCTCTAGCGAAATCTGAATCTGAGTATCCAGTCAGCTCCAAATTATCTTTTGCTGGATACCACAACCCAACATTCTGAGTGCTCTTCAGATATTTGAGAATATTCTTTGTTGCTTGCATGTGTGCTTCCTTTTGATCAACTTGAAATCTTGCACACACACCGACTGCAAATGCAATGTTCGGGCGGCTGGCTGTGAGGTACAGCAGGAAACCTATTATCCCTCTGTATTTGCTGGGATCAATAGATTTTCTTTCAGTTCCTGGTTCAATCTTCCAGTTGGTATTCATTGGAATCTTCACTGAGCGATTGGATTGAACTCTCTATTTAGCAATCAAGTCTCTCACATACTTCGAGTGATTTATGAAAATTCCTTCCGCTGATTGCTTGACTTGAAGTCCTAGGAAGAAACTCATTTCTCCCATCATGGACATCAGGAAATGGCTTGACATCATTTCTCCAAAGAGTTCGCATAGGTATGTTGATATTGACTTGAAAATGATGTCATCCACGTAGATTTGGACAACTAGAATGTCTTCTCCAAATTTGATAGTGAACAGGGTCCTATCAACCGAACCCTTCTTGAATCCTTTGGAGACAAGAAATCCTAACGAAGTGTCGTACCAAGCTCGAGGTGCTTGCTTCAGTCCATACAACGTCTTCTTCAACTTGTAGATTTTGTTTCCCTCTACTTCAAATCCAGGCGGTTGTTCTACGTATACATCTTCTTTTTTTTCTTTGTTCAGAAATGCGCATTTCACATCCATTGGATATACTTTGAATATGTGATGAGTTGCGTATGCGAGAAATAGTCTGATCGCTTCCAGTCGAACTACTGGGGTGAATGATTCTTCAAAGTCGATTCTTTCTTGCTAGATGTAACCCTTGGCAACTAAGCGAGCTTTGTTTCTAATAATTACTCCAAGAGTATCCAGCTTGTTCTTGAATATCCATTTGAGTCCTATGATTCTGCTTTCTTCTAGTCTATCGACTAATTCCCAGACACAATTTTAAGGAATTCGTTCAGCTCTTCTTACATGGCACTGGTTCAAGGCACGCTCTTTAATACTTCCAATATTGTCTGAGGTTCTGGAACTTGAGCTACATAGCACACCATGAGAGTTGATTCTTCATCGTAGACAGTCAGCTCTAGCTCTACTGACAGTTGTGCATCGTCAGCTGCTTCTTGAGGATAACATTTTGATCCGAAAACCTTGAAGTATCCAATATAGGGTTTTCTGTTGTTCCACAGCTCGTACGGTATTTTTCCTTATCTTGATGTGAGTAGAGATCGATTTTGTGTGAAGCATGCTGTGTTCACAGCTTCAGCCCAGAATTTCTTAGGAATGGCTGAGCTGGCTAACATTGACGTAGCTGTTTCCTTGAGTGTTTTGTTCCTCCTCTCAGCTACACCGTTCTACTGAGAGGTGCGTGCAGCTAAGATTTGATGCTGGACTCCGTTCTTCTCACAATATTCATAGATAGTTTCATTTAGAAACTTTGTTCCTCGATCTGATCTGATTGTGATGATTTTACACTCTTTATGAGTTGTCAGCCTTTCCAGCAGGGCAGGCAGTTTGGATCTTATTTCACTCTTCTGGTACAAGAATGATACCCATGTGAATCTTGAGTAATCATCCACTACAACCAATGTATACTTTCTGCCGTTGAAGCTTGCTGGAGTCATAGGACCAAAAAAATCCATATGAAGAAGTTGAAGAACTCTATCTGTTGAAGGAGTTGGTTTAAGGGAAAATGATATCTTCGTCTATTTTCCCTGCTGACATGCGCTGCAAATGTGACTCTTGTCATATACTTGATCTGGAATTCCATCAGCGAACTGATTCCTAGCCAATTTATTGATGGTCTTGAAGTTGAGGTGATTTAGCCGTCTGTGCCACAGCTAGCTGACCTCGTTGTTGCTTTTGGATACAAGACACGTGTCTGGAGGGCTGTTGTTCCAGTCAGCAAAATACATGTTTGCATCTCGTCTCCCTCTCAGTAATACTTGTTTGGTTTCCCTATTCTTCATTGTGCATCTATGTGCTTCAAACTTGACAGAAAAATCATTGTCGCAGAATTGGCTAATGGAAAGCAGGTTATGTTGCAGCATGTACAAAAGAAACATTAGAAATTTTAACATTGTCAATTTCAAATGTACCGTAACCTTTTGTTTGACCTTTGGAGTTGTCACAAATGTTACTTGTGGGCCACGTCGCTTTACATATCTCATAGTACATGCTTTAGATGGGTCATATGCTTCGAGCAGTCGTTGTCCATGTATCACAGAGTCCTCATCGACTCCTCTATGATACGCCGTTCTCGTACAACCTGTCACAAGAATCAAAATTTAGGTTCCCAGTTTTAATTGGATCCTTGGGGTTAGTTAGAGATCCCTTTACGACCCAAATCTTCTTAATGACTCTTATTGGGTCTTTCGATCTGATTATCCTTCCAGCTGTATCTACGAACACATTCTTCGTGTTCTTCGGTCGACTCAGCTGGCTGAGTCTTGGTTTCTCTTATCTCCCAACTTGATTCCTTCGCTGATACTCAGATCTCTTCTTCCTTCCAGCAGTGTGTGTAGCTGAGACATTCCTTCTTGGTTGTCTTTGCTATCTTGCATGATATCTCGGCTGGAAATTATAGTCCAGCTGGTAATCTTAGGGTTGATATCCAGCTGGCTTTCCCTGCTGATATCTGGTCACTTCGTGATGGTGATATTGGTATTTGGGATATCCAGCATGCTGCCTTCTTTGTGGTTGTGCACGATGTTGATGTCTGGCTTGAGCCTGTGGTTGTCTTACAACTTGCTTTCTCGGAGCAGGCTGTGTACTTGGTTCGTCCATTGTAGTTGTATCTTTGATTAGAGCTACCATTTTTGTAGTCAGTGCATCTTCTAACTTCTTCAATTCTGAGATCTCAGCTTACTTTCTTTCTGATTCAGCTGCGGACTTTTCCAGCTCGTCCACCAGCTCTTTTTTCTCATAATAAAACTCTTTCATCAGCTGGTCTTGTTTTACTAATTTGTCCTTTAGTGAAACAACCTCCTCTGCGAGTTGGGTGTCATCAGCTGCTTCTGACGCTCTTTTCTTTTTCAGTTCTATCTTCAGCTTGGCGTTCTCACACGTTGTAATCTCAAGGATCTCTTGTAACTCCTTGAAATCATTCATGACTTTCTCTACCAGATTCCAGTCAGGCATACCTTCTGATCCTGATACCTGCGTAGAGTGTTCGTATGATGGTGAGGGGGTTAGATATTACTAGGGTTTTAGAATTTACCTCGTCATCGTCAAGTCCGTTAGTTTGTCCCATTAAGCAAGCATCCCAGTCTTGCTCATCATATGCCATTAGTGTATCTTTCTCTGAGTCTGAGAAAGGCATGTCGTCATCCATTTTGTTGTACTCGGACTCCTCGTCGGCAATGTATGCTCTTCTTCTGTAAGCTGTCTTGGCTTTCAGAAGGTCTTTCTCTTTTCTGGACAGCTTCGGACAGTCCTGCTTGTAATATCCCGGTTTCTTACAGTTGAAGCAGCCTTCGTCTGTCCTTTTTGACGTGTCTGCTGACTTCTCATCAGCTGCGGCATACTTGTCTCGGTAAGACTTGGCAAATTTCTTGTATTTGCCCTTGTTGATGTTGACTCTGTTGTAATTATTTACCAGCATAGCAATTTCTTCGAGTAGTTCTTCTGTGTTCATGTCCTTCTTGTCGTTTTTCTTCTTGGATGACTCGACTGACTTGATATGAGTTGACTTTTCAGAGTTGGCTCTGAAAGCAACTTCTTTTGGGGCTGGGGTCAACTATCTGTCATTTTGCTTGCTTGAAGACTCCTCCATGGTGTTCTTCAAGTTGTATTCATTGGCTTTGAGTTGGGAGAACAACCTTTCTGTTGTTAGGTCGCTCAGATCACTCCTACTTTGATCTACAACTTTGTATGTATACCACTCAGCTGATAAAGCGGAGAGAACTTTCAGGTTCTTCTCCCGCTAAGTGTACTTTCCGATTCTAATCGTCTTGATTTTGACGATGATGCTTGAAAATCTAAGCTCCATTGCTTCAATGGACTCATTGGCTAGCTGCTTGAAGTTATCGAACTTCTGGCATGGTAAATTTATTCTCTTTGATTTCTTCAAACCCTTCGCATAGTTTAGCAAGAGTTTCCCACATAACTTTGGTGGTTTCACAGTTGATTATTTTGTTGAGGTATGCATTGGAGACTGTTGATGAGATGGTGTTCCTTGTGAAGCTATCTAATCCAGCTTAATTCCTTTCTTCAGACGTGTATTCACTCTTGGGCTTGAGGATTGACTGGTAGACTGGTTCTCCACTGGCTTGAGCTGGTACAATCTTGTTTCTATCTTTGTATATTATGATGGGTCCGTCAGTGATAACGTCCCACATCATGTCATGATGTGCGTATAGGAAGCTCTTTACTCTGAACTTTCAGATAGCGTAGTCGTCCGCTGAGAATGTAAAGAGATTCCTGCTAAGAGAAGAATCCATGAAGATATGCACAGTATACAGTAAGATGAGTTTTTCAGGGAAACGGATATGTTCAGTTGACCACTGACAGTTTAAGACTGATCTCTTGATTCAGATACAGGGGTCTTTTGAACCACTGCTCTGATACCAATTGATGGTCCCGGAACGAATACTTCGGTGTAGGGGGAAATACACGAAGTTAAAATTTTTAAACTTTTTATCAAGTTAAAACTGAGAGTGAGAGCTCAATTATAAATCCTGCTGACTTCTTGAAGAAAATGGTCAGCTTGACTGATAACTCAGTTGGCGGTGCGGAATGTGGTGGTTTAAAAACTTACCTTGTTCGCTTAGAAAAGCTCAGTTGGGAAACTTATCTTTAAGTTTGCAGCTTACTCAAGTTATGCAAGTTTTGAAAATGCAGCTGGATGGGTCACTCAGCCAGAGAAATTATAACTTGAAAAATTGTGAAGTGCTTGATGCGGTTAGTTCTTTATAAAGATGCAGAAAATAATCAAAGCAATAAAGAACACGAAGTTTTTAACGTGGTTTGGAGAAACTACTCCTACGTCCACGACCAGATTTCACTGGTAAATCCACTAAGGATATCCACTTGGTTTAACGAGTACCAAGCAACTTCACAACTCAAACCAGAACTCTGTTCTAATAGTTTACGGACACTGTAGAACCCTGAACCTTTTCAGTTTTTGGGTACTGAAATTACCTACACACTCGAATTACACGATTCGAGCGGGCAAACCTTAACCTAACCTTTTCTGGGTTGAATGGTTTGGGTTTGGGGTTCCAACTGTGAACGAGTTCTTACAATGCAAAACAAGAGTTAGATGAACTCGTTCAATCTAGGCTAGAGATATGAAATGAAAGTTGCCTAGAGATTAAAGACAAAAAACTAGCAGTTCTAGACTTCAACACTTGAAGATTAAGTGTTCTTGAAATAAAGGTTGACTGCTTGAAGATTTGAGAGAGATTTGAGACTTTCAGAAAGTTGATAGCTTGTTGAGAGTTTTTCGTATCTGAATCTTAGATTGAAGATTGGTATTTATAGGTGGAGATTCAAAAACTAGTCGTTGGAATCTCACCTACTCTCTGACTTGGCGATATGCCGTCTGCGGATCTTCACATGTCTTCGTCAGTGTGTCAGATCTTGAGTTAGTTGTCGATCCCTCATTGGTCGAGGTTTATTGATATCTTCTGATACTGAGATCTTGTCCTAGGAGTTGTCTTTTGAAATTCGAGCTGGATCCTTTAGTCTGACTGATTTGATCTCAGTTAAACTTCAGTCAACTTCTCTTTTTCGGCACGGCTGGGTCTACTCTGCTGGATCTTCTTGAGTCAGCTCAGCTTTCTTAGCTCCGTTTGGATCTCTTCTGTTGTGTTCCTCTGATTGAGTCAGCTCAGCTTTATTCTACAGCTGACTTTGCCCAGCTGTTAACTCTTCAGCTGATCTTCACACAACTGATCACTCCAGTTGAACACTCAGCTGGGTCTTCTACTATCTTCAGCGTCTTCTCCTGTAAACTTAGAAAAACTATAAGATCAATCAGGCAAGCTGGAAAAATAACTTAGGCTTGTGCAATCATCTACTAGGTTGGGGTCAGTTGGGTTTTGGTATCAAATCAAAACTTAAAATTTTCCCAACAAGGAGAATATGGAAATGAAGCTATCCTAGGGATGAGATTTTGATGGATAAGCAATTAGAAACCACTCTAATAATCAATTATCGATTGAATCCTAATTATCTAGGGCAATCTCTTTTCCACTCTAGCCCTCTCTCGAGCAATTAGAGTTGTAGATTACAAGCTAGTTATGCCGTCTCCGGTCACTAAGCTAGTCTATAACTCTTAACAGCTCCTTGGATCAAATTGTCCTCATTCAACCCCTCACTCTCTCGGTTTTTTGGAATTGAATGCCTTGAGTTTGGTTCTAGTATTGATCCCTCATCTCTCGAGCCTCAAATCAACACAACAAAAACATTCAAATGGTAACTAAACATTCAATTATTCAACCAAATCAACAAACACAAGGAAATAATAGAACCATCAACAATTAATAAAATAAAGATCAATCCATCACAAATCCATTTAATCAAATTTTTAAAATAGGGAAATTTAACTAATCGTAATGAAAAGTAAATATCCACCAACAAAGATAAACAAGAAAGGAAAAACAAGAAAACAAGAGATTCGTAGACAAATCCTTGGTCTTAAGCTTCAATCTTGACATACTTGTTGTCTTCTTTCCAATTCTTCCCCAAGCACACTTTCTCTCTCTAGGTTGGTGGGTGGAAGATGAAGATGGTGGAGGTGTGTGAAATGGTGGACAGTGAGAGAAAATTGAGGCTAAGAATTGGGAATATGGCTTGGATGATAGGGTTTGAATTTTGGAGGGGGAATTTATAGCGTTGGAGATAGGAGTAGGAAAAAGTATCAAAAGATATTAAAAAATGAGAGAAAAATGGGAGGAAAAATAGAAATCCCATTTTTTGACTTGCGCCACGGGTACCCCTCAAAAACCCTCGGCGGACTTTGGTAGTGCCGCCGGCAGCGCGCCTCTTGTTCCGATCGCCTATTTTTCATTTTGGCTCGTTCTTTCTTGTCCGGACTCTAAATTGCCTCTCGTTTTTTTCTTAGCTTTGTATCGAGCTCTTCTTCCTCATTCCAAATTCATCTCACTCCACTTTTGCCTTCATTTTTCTGCACTTTTGTTTAAACTTGCAAACGAATGTAAAATCTCATAAAAATAGCAAAGTTAAGGTAAATGCTTATTTCAAACATGATTTTCACTCATAATAAATGGCATCAAGTGCACCATAAACAACGTGAAAAATCCATGTTTGTCACCGCATCGCACAGAAAAGAGGTATAAAGCTATTTACGATGTCCTTATGTTTTATGAAGTTACTTTACCCAAAAGTATTTTTTTATGTCCTCGAAATTATTTCGATGGTTAGAAGACTCAAAACCACCAGCAAGAGCTCATCAGAGTTGAATGCAATGGTTAGATATTGGTTCACATCTTACATATGGTTAGCTTTGAGGACAACCTTAGGATTATGCAAAAGCTATGAAACGATTTTATTTCAGAAGGAGGAGAGTATATACTGACGTGGATGACATAGACAAGGTTATCAAGGTGATGGATAGCAGACTTGATAGTTTTGCATATGAAACTTTTGATGAGATTTATAACCTCTCTGGCAAAATGGTGAAAAATGGTCGTTTGATCGATTCATAGAGGTTCTTATCACAAAAGTGAAGATCATTTTCCTTGAAAGAATGCAGTCGAAGAAGGTCAGGGTTTTAACTCCAACCTTGGTTCAGAACTGGAGGAAGAGCCGACTATCGGCAATTAAAGCTTAACTATATTAGCATTCTTTAGAAAATTCAAATTATGTAATATTATGAATCCTTTCTAGTTGAACTTTATCGTTTTTGAACTTCAATGTTCACTATTACTATTATTATTAAATTTTATTTCCTTTCTTATATTTTACTTCATGATATTTAGGTGATGAATAAGTTTATCAGGATAAGGACAAGTGGAAATGTTCCAACAAGACCATTAGCGGAAAAAAACATCTACTTATGAAAGAAAGTTGCTAGATAAGTTCCAAAAGCTACAATGGAACATTAATAACAGAATTGAAGTGCATCTATTGACAATCCGAAACACGTGGAGAAAGATGAAATTGCAAAGTGTAAACCAAATCCCATTGACACTGCAGATAAATTTAATTCCATTTTACCAAAAATATCAAATTGGACGGCATTAGAAGTCATGGATGACCTCGCCGAGATACAAAGAAAAGGACCCTAGGCTTAGAGAGGTTCATCTCGGATCTCATAGAGGCATGGAAGTAAGATGTCTATAGAAGGAACATAAGACAATATTTCCTAATAAGAAGATGAAGAGGGCTAGTAGTGTTTTGAAATGCTAATTTTTGTTCTTCTTTAAATTATTTTTCCGAACTATCTTATGCATTGAATAAATAAAAGTATTGTTTTCTTACTTTTGAAATTATATGTTACTTATGATAGTGCGAAATATAATTAGAATTATGGCTAGGACAAGGGAAAACAAGCCAACGGTAATGGATGAATAATTTGATAGCGAAGCTACGCGTTATGAATAAAATGGCAACTCGAATCAAAATAATGTTGTTGGTCTCACTCATGTGATGGATCAAGTTCTGAGGGAGATAGTGCCACAACAGGTAAACCCTCAACCAATATTTTAAAAACCGAATCGGAGATCGAACCGGCAATGTCTCCAGGTCATGGTTCAACCGATTCAACCGTGGTTGAACCGTTTAATCGAATTGTTCAATAAATAAATAAAAATATTAATTATATACATGCTAAATATAAAAATATCCACATTTTGTAACCAATAAAATAAAAATTCATCATAAATACACATTAAAATTCATAATTATAATATATATTAAGAATATATATAATATATATTTATTTTTATATATATTTATTATGTATTAATATTATATAATACACAAATAATTAAGAATCGAAGAGAGATATCACTAATATTGGAGTTTGGAACATGCTTTTATACTGTTTAGAGGTAATTATAATAATAAAAATAGTCAAACTAGTAACAAATTGCTTATTGGTGGAGATGGACAAGGCCTCTATGCTTAACCTAGAGGTCATGGGTTCAATTCTCCTCCCCAGCATTTAAATTTTCGGCAATATTATAACCCGGGCGGTTTTCAAAAACCGTCACCGGTTTCCGGTTCTGACCGGTTTTTACCAGTTATTTCCGGTTTCGATTGGTTTTCACCCATTCTGGTTTTATAAGCACTGACCGGACCGGAATCATGTCTGGTTCCCAGTTCAACCGGTTGAACCGGCCGGTCCGGTCCGGGTTTTAAAGCATTGCCCCCAACAACAAAAGGTAAGCAATATTTCAGAGCATGCCGCCCTCTACCTTGAAAGGAAACAAAGGCTCATTGGAGCTAAAGAGTTGATTCGTCAGATGGAACAAATCTTCAACTACACGCGATGCAGAGATGACTTGAATGTGACTTGCGCAATCTTTCAGCTTGTGGATGTAGCAGGCCATTGGTGGAAGTTGAAAGCCAATGCTCTTACCACAGAAGAACTAAGAGCTATCACCTGGAAGGAATTCAAGAAAAAGTTATTGGTAAAATACTTTCCAAAGCCTTTTCGCAAGCCAAAAGAGGAGATATGAGCAAGGAAATATGACTATCCTTGAGTACGAGCAAAAGTTCACCCAATTTGCTCGCTATGCCCCTCACTTGGTCGACACCGATGAGAAAAAGACATGGCGTATCGAGAATGGCTCACATGATGAGATTGGGAATCACTTGACAACACTCAACATAACATCATATTCCGATTTCTTAGGAAGATATCAAGTTGTTGCCACTTGTTTGAAGTTGGAGAATCCTGTTGCTAAACCATCTAGATCTAGTGAAAAGAATCGCTAGGATGATCGAGACAGGAGAAAGAACTTTCAACCAGTAGAGACAAAGGAATGATGGAGGAAATAACGAAGGCTTGGGATCCAACAAGACCATTTGTCAACAATGTTCCCGCTACCACTTTGGGCAGTGCTGAGCTGGAGAAAATGTTTGTTTTCGATGCCATCAGGGAGGACACATAGCTAATAATTTTCCTAATAGACAGAATCCAAATTTTCGCAACAACAATAATGAAGGGCGAAACTACAATAATGAACTCAACAACAACAGTGTTGTTGGAAAACAAAATACACGTGTTTATGCCATGGCCCATGAATCAAGAAAAGACAGAGGATGATGCTCAGACCATGTCAGGTATCTTGCTCGTTCTAAACACATCTGCTCTGGTACTCTTTGATTATGGTACTCCTCATTCATTTGTTGCCAAGAGATTCTATGATATAGTTGATAAGAGATGCACTGAAGAAGCTCAATCCTTGAAGTTTAGCATTCTCTCTAGATAAGCTATGGAAATCAATCGTTTGATCAATAGAGTAAATATAGCGATCGGAGAGAGAAATCTCAAAGTTGAACTTTTTATTCTGTAGATGAAGGTCTTCGATGTCATCTTAGGTATGGACTGGCTAAATCAGAATCATGCTATCATCAAATGTCGTGAACAAGAAGTGATCTTCCAACGCCTTGTGAATAAACATTTTGCTTTTCGAGGGAGCAAAAACAAAAGAACCCATCATATCATTTCCGCTATGAAAGCTGTCAAATTGCTGAGAAAGAAAAAATGTCAAGCTTTTTTGATAAATGTGTTGATCCGCACCACACCCCAAGAATTGAAGATGGAAAATATCATCGTAGTCAGAGACTATCCAGAAGTTTTTCCAGATGACATGGCCGGAGTTCCACCAGATCGACATGTAGAATTCACCAACTATGGAAAAAGCTTTTTCCTTCATGAAGATGGTGAAAAGTCGGTTTCAAAATAAAATGGGTGATTGTTGTATGAATGAATGTTTAGTTGTTTATATTGAGAAGGAAATTTTTGATACAAATGGTATTATGTCACTTTTCGGAATATGAATAATCGTAAAAAAATATTTAAAAATTATTTTATTATAATATATTATTTTTTATAAATTATTTTAATCACTCTAAATATCCCCTCTTCGGGGCCTGGCTCCGCCATTGAATTGAAGGGTTGAAGGGAAAAATATTTGAAAGAAGAAGTGGCTAGCCTGCTTAGTGTTCACAAAATTTTAAAAGAAAAGAGGTGGCCAACGTGTGTCCTTAAACTACAAATTTACCAAATAAAATATCAAGGATGAAAAAATACCAATGTGCCATTGTTTTTATTTATTTATTTATATATACATTTCAAGTTATATAATTATTCAAATGGGTCTTTACCATTGCCCATAAAAAGGTAATTCTAAATGTAGCCTTTAAATTACTCTTCATAGTCCCCTATAAAAAATAATAATTAAAATTAATATAATTTTACTATTATACCTCGTAGCCCCCAAAAAATTATAATTAACTAATTTTCTAAATAATCAAGAAAAAAATGTAACTGATAGATAAATTATGCTTCTTATTTGCGGCTGACAGCTGATAGAAAGGGAGAAGAGGCATATTTCATGTTTGTTCGTGAATCTAATGTTCATGGCATACACCATTTATGAAGGAATTCCTGATTTTCATTGTCAATTCTCTCTATTTTTGGACAATGAACGGAGTCGATATATATTAGATTCACACAAAACACTCTTGATATGTCTTTTCAATTTAAATTTACTCATGATCTTGATCGATTCAGAGCTTATCTACCAAAGAGAATCGCTTTCAACCTCCATTGCAGAAAAAATGATTTTTGGAGGTTTGATTGTTGAATTTAAAATGTATTTCCTCTATTCATTAATTTATAGTTCTAGAGACATGACCCATTTTCTTCTACCCGTGTTTGTACTTTTGTGTATGTGGGTACTTAGAACTCTTGAAATGGTAACAATATTCTCAATAATTGTTTTTTTCCAATTTGAATGGTAAAGAGTACTTATTTTATGTATTGGTGGAAAATTACAGGAAATATATATGGTTTAATAATAAAAATTGCAATGATGAGTGTTTGAAAGTATACATAACTTGGAATCGATGGGTTTTCAGAATTGGTTCGCATACATGAAATGTTTAAGTTTTGTCATGCCAATATGTAAAGCCTTCTGAATGAATATTCTCTTGGCAATTATTTTCTGGGCAATTCATTCTTCCATGTCTCGACGTTTCGTACGTGTTATTCTATAATTTCTGTGTTGAGTTGGGGGCTATGATTTTGGGACTATATTAATATTACCGATGGATTATTGTTATTAGTTTAGGATTTTTGTAGTTATTAATTAATTATAAGTTTTTGGAAGCTATAAGGGTAAAATAATAAAATTATATTAATTTTTATCATTATTTTTAATAGGGAGACTATAGAGAGTAATTTGAGGCTATATTTAGCCAGTTAAAATATAATCCATAATACATACAGCCCAACAATTTGAACTGACCCTCTAAAATATACATCTCATAAAATCATGAAGCCCAATAATAAAAATTAGTCCTAAGTAATATTTACTTAGTTGCCAACACTTTTCAAAATCATTTTAGAAAATAAATTTTAAGGCCCAACATTTATTTAAAACATCATCATTCTATCTAAAAAGTGCGACTTCGACCAACATATACTCGACAATTAAACTTCACAAATTCCACAAGTCGATTTTCAAGTAAATATCACAATTAAATAATTTCAAATAAAATAATAAATGAATACGGTTCTTTTTTTTTAGAGATTTACACAGTATATATATATATATATATATATATATATATAATCAGATGATGATTTTCTTGATCTAAAAGATTTTTCGAAATTTAATCCTAACAAAGAATTTGAAGAAGATGAAATGGCATATGAAATTCAATATTATCAAAACGTCATCTTCCTTCAAAAGGGTTCAAAAGAAGAAATTAGATGCCCATATATTATTTTGGGATATATTAATTGTTTTCCAATTGAAAAAGATCTAAAAGGTCTTTCTCCAAATCAATTGGCACAAAGCTATCTTAATAAAGATATGCTACCAATCTTTGGAAAGAAAAGTCGAGAATATTTTGAAGCGAATAGTTTGTATAAATATATTGAGATGCTTAAAATGTTGTTCTATATTTTTTGAAAATATTAGAACGTCATCAATATAAACTAAAATAAAATCCATATGAGGATTATAAATTTGATTCATAATATTTTGAAATTCCATTGGAGCATTTTTTAAACCAAATGGCATAACATTCCATTCAAAATGCCCATTCAAAATGCCCAAAAGGAACTGTAAAAGCAGTTTTATATTTATCTTCTTCTTTTAGAAGAATTTGATAAAACCCAGATTTAAGATCGAATGAAGAAAATATATTTCCTTTAAACATTCGATTAATTAAATCTCTTTTATTTGGTAATGGATGTTTTATCCATTTAAGAGCTTTATTAAGCGGTTTATAATAATAACTAGTCTTGGAGCTCCTCTTTCGATTTCAGCAGCATTTTCAACATAAAATGCTGGACAACTCCATAGACTTTTACTAGGTCTTATTAAACCCTTTTTAAGAAGACTATCAATTTCTTCTTTACAATATTTTAATAATCTTTCATTCATAGCAATAGGTCTAGCTTTAGTGGAAATATTATTTTCATCAAAGCCATCTATATAGGGAAGACTAACTTCATGTCTTTTTCTATTTCAAAAAACATTTGGAACTTCTGCACAAATTTCATCATTAATTTGTTGAAAAATATTTTTTATTTTATTCTGAATTTTTTCAGAATTAATTTTTTCTTTAATATTTCTAAAATTTATCTCTTCCTTAAGAGAATAAATAAATTTAGTTTTATTATTAATAACTTTTTGAATTAAATTAATAGATTTAGTAATAGGAACCGATGAAAAAGGAAAATGTAAATTTTTTCCTCTAACCTTTGCAAAAAGTCCTTTCTCATTAATTTTATTAATGGGGAAAAGCATTTGGAAAAAAGGTGTTCCTAAAATAACTGGAGTAGAAATATTTATTATTAAAATAAAAGATGTGTTAAGACAAACTCCTGAGTTACAAATAGCAACATATGATAGTTTGTAATTTACTATGTGTGGTTGTTTATTAGCCGCAGTAATAAATTGAGTAGTTTTTGAATAATATTTTGAAGGGATAATTCATTCACTAATACAATTAACATCTGCTCCTGTATCAAGGAGTGCATTAATAGTAATAGTAAATTCTTTGTTAATAATCAAAGTAACTTCAGAATACCATTTCTGAGATCGGATTTGATCAATTTTATTGACCCAAATTAAATCCTTAAAAATAATTTGATTAATTTTAGAATCTTCTTCTCTATTGGAGATGACATCATCTTCTTCATCTGATGATGATGAATCATTCTTCCAATTGTTGATTTTGAGAAGATCAAACCTTTCATTAAGGTTTTTGACTTCAGATTTTATCTGATTAATTTCTGCTTTTAATTCAGAAATTGTGGGTTCTCTTTCACTAAAATTAGCCTTATCTAATATTTTTTGATAAGAGTATAATTCTCTTTCTTGACTAACTTGTTTAGTTAGTTTAGTTTGTCTTTGTTCTTGATTAGAACTAGATGATAAAGTAAGATAATGTTCTATAGCTTTTCTTTTTTCTATAGGATCTATGATTTGATCTATTAGATCAAGAATAAAGTTTTCTTCTTTTGAAATAATATTAATTTCAAGACCCATAAATTTTATAAGACAAACATTACAATCACAATATTCACCACAATCCTGTGGTATTGATTGTTCTTCTTCTGATTCATTTTCAGAAGATTCAACAGAAGAATAATCTTTAATAATATTAACAAAAATATCATCTTGTTCTTCTTCATTGAGAAGAATACTACATAAAGATTCTTTTAAATCTCTATCAATATTAAGATTATTAATTTTCTTTTTAACATAACATTTATTTGCTTTGTGACCAATTTTGCCACATTTCCAGCAAACAGGCTTAACATCATCATCTTTTTTAGCCTTTTTTATCCTTTCAGGATATCCTCTTTTAACAGACTGTTTAGAAGAATCTTTTGGATAAAATTTTTGTTTATTTCTAAACTTATGTTTTTTCTTTTTTCTATTAGGAAAATTTTCAGATTGTAATCCAATTTGATCACAGAAATTTCCAATTATATTTCTATTTTCATTCTTTTGCAATTCAAGCTGTCTTTTTAGCTTGATATCATTGCAAAGAACAATTCCTTCTGCAGTAATTTCTGCAGATATGTCTCCATAAGTGAGTTTTTCCCACTCAATTTTTCCATTAGAAAATTTAGTTTTAAGTTTATTATAAACTCTTTCTGCAAAGAGTGGAGAAAGTCCTGAAATAAATTTTTCTTTCCAGAAATTCATACCACAATCATTTCGAGTTAGAACTTTAGACATAAAAACATCTTTATACCATCTAAAATCAGATAGTGTTGAACATCTAAGGTTCATAAGCTGTTTTTCAGAGCCAGTAAGCGTGAAGAGAAATTCTTCATTAAGAATTTTGTAAAATTTATAAATTAAAGTTTGTGATTGCTCTACACGAGTTTTGCTCTAAATCGGGTATCTGTAAAACCTGTAAAGCCTAAAGGGTAAGGTAAGATTAAATCCTTGACAGTATCAATCAATAACTTTAATGAATAAATTATTACGAACATTCTCAATGAAGAAATCATCTTCAAGTAGTTCAGAGAACTACAAGAATAAAGAAATTATCCTTTCTAAAAATTTTGAGAGACACTTACATGACTGGAAATTACCAGATATTTTTCAAACTCAAATTTATAAAAAATGAAGCTTTGAATTCCGAAGCAATTATGTTGTAAAAACAATAGAAAAATCAATCCCCTTAAATGGAGGATTTGATTCTTTCAATTTGCTTACAAAAGATCTAATTGAAGATCATAAATTACAAAAGTTTAAATTCCTTCATCTCGGAATGGTCCAAATTGGATTAAAACCGTTAACAAGAGATGGATTAAATGTTAGTGCTTTAATTATGGTAAGAGACCAAAGGCACCTACAACTAGAAGATTCTTTATTAGGAATTGTTGAATCATCACTTTGTGATGGCCCAATATTTTTTAGTTGTTTTCCAAATTATACAGTTTCTCTTTCAGATCCACATATTATGGATACTCTTACTCTAAATATAAAAACAGAAGGATTTAAAATGACATCCCTTTCTGAAAACACTGTTCTTGTTTATAGAATCTGCTATAAAGTTATGAACACTA
This sequence comes from Agastache rugosa, assembly GCA_031470985.1. NCBI lineage: Eukaryota > Viridiplantae > Streptophyta > Magnoliopsida > Lamiales > Lamiaceae > Agastache > Agastache rugosa. Next base: position 28,619,686 of record CM062606.1, on the reverse strand, counting down.
CTATTTCTAATTATAATATCAATGTTGATCTAATGAGATCTAAAAAAGGAGAAACAACTCTCTTTCTTACGGATACTGCTAAAGGAAATATAGTTGTACCAAAAACTATAGAGTGGAATCAGGTTACTCTTCCAGAAACCTGGAGGCTTGAAAATGTAACCCCACCTGTAAAAGAAAAAAATAGAAAACTTGAAAGCATCATTCAGTATGTTGATGGTGATGTTGAAATCAAGTTTGAATCTAGAAAATTTCGTCTAAAATTAGATGAAAACTCTTCTAGAGCTTCTATATCTTCTATTCCTTTATCTGATTTTGAAAAAATAAGTATTTCTGGGATTAATAAAACTCCAGAACAAATATCTCGACCTGAATATAAGGTTGAAATGCCAGAGAGTAGGAATTCTAGGAGAAATCCTGGATCCCCAACTCTTTCTGATATGGGATATAGTAGTAATATTTTTATGATTAAAAATAATATTTCTTTTTCAAAAAGAATTGAAAAAAGTCTTAATAAGACTAAAAATGTTGAAAAAAGAAAATGGTTTCTTTGTTCCTTATCATCAGGTCAAAAATCTCTTTATACAAAGACATATGATGAATGGAATATAATAAATAATTCTAACCTAGATTTTTTCCTTTGGTTAGAAAATTTATATTTCCCTCAAAGAAAAAAGGAATTTCCTAATTTTACTAGTAAAATCTTTTTATCTGTTTTAGAGAAAAAATATAAAATTTACATTCATGAAACAGGTGAAGAAATAGAAGAAATTCATCCACCCTTTTCAACTCTTGTTTTGAAAACAGGAGAAAAAGAAATCTATGCTACTCCTATTAAAACCGAATCTGGAAAAGGAGATTTTGATAATTTAATACAGCAAAATAATTTTACTAATCTTGCTTTACATTCATTAGGTAATCAAACTAATAGGATTGAAGAACTACTTTGTCCTAAACCTATTAAAAAATGTAATAATAATTCTCTCATGATTAAACCTCTACCGAATCTTAAAAAAGAAAATTTCTTATTAAGTTCTAAAAAAGATAATGATTTTCTAGATGGTTTAATCAATAGACTTCAAAAAATTAGTGTAACTGAAAAATGTGAGAGTGGTTCTAAAATCATCTCAGTTATTACTAAAGAAGAAAATTCTTCAATAGAAACTTCTGATGAAGAAATGCAAGTTAATAAAATTGTTAAAGTTTCTAATGTTAAACCGTATTATACAAAAGCTACACCAATTGATCTTCAAATTGAAGAAGGTAAGGATTTTGCTCAGTTCAATGGCGAATCTATTACAGAATGGAATATTGATGGAAAATCTGAATATCAGATTAAAACTATTGTCAAGCAAATGCTTATTTATTCCTCTGCTGCTAAAATTAAAGGTAATAATGATAGGCAAATTGCTCAAGCTATTATTACTGGTTTTACTGGTCAGCTACAAGGTTGGTGGGATTTTTATATCTCAAAAGAAGCTAAGAATAAAATTCTTAGTGCCAGTATTAATGATCCTATCTCTAATAGAGAAGAATCTGATGTTGTTAATACATTAATTTATACTATTTTATCTAATTTTGTTGGAGCTAATGAACTTCAACTAGATAGATCTCAAAAACAGCTTATGAACCTTAGATGTTCAACACTATCTGATTTTAGATGGTATAAAGATGTTTTTATGTCTAAAGTTCTAACTCGCAATGATTGTGGTATAAATTTCTGGAAAGAAAAATTTATTTCAGGACTTCCTCCACTCTTTGCAGAAAGAGTTTCTAATAAACTTAAAACTAAATTTTCTAATGGAAAAATTGAGTGGGAAAAACTCACTTATGGAGACATATCTGCAGAAATTGAAGGAATTGTTCTTTGCAATGATATCAAGCTAAAAAGACAGCTTGAATTGCAAAAGAATGAAAATAGAAATATAATTGGAAATTTCTGTGATCAAATTGGATTACAATCTGAAAATTTTCCTAATAGAAAAAAGAAAAAACATAAGTTTAGAAATAAACAAAAACTTTATCCAAAAGATTCTTCTAAACAGTCTGTTAAAAGAGGATATCCTAAAAGGATAAAAAATGCTAAAAAAGATGATGATGTTAAGCCTGTTTGCTGGAAATGTGGCAAAATTGGTCACAAAGCAAATAAATGTTATGTTAAAAAGAAAATTAATAATCTTAATATTGATAGAGATTTAAAAGAATCTTTATGTAGTATTCTTCTCAATGAAGAAGAACAAGATGATATTTTTGTTAATATTATTAAAGATTATTCTTCTGTTGAATCTTCTGAAAATGAATCAGAAGAAGAACAATCAATACCACAGGATTGTGGTGAATATTGTGATTGTAATGTTTGTCTTATAAAATTTATGGGTCTTGAAATTAATGTTATTTCAAAAGAAGAAAACTTTATTCTTGATCTAATAGATCAAATCATAGATCCTATAGAAAAAAGAAAAGCTATAGAACATTATCTTACTTTATCATCTAGTTCTAATCAAGAACAAAGACAAACTAAACTAACTAAACAAGTTAGTCAAGAAAGAGAATTATACTCTTATCAAAAAATATTAGATAAGGCTAATATTAGTGAAAGAGAACCCACAATTTCTGAATTAAAAGCAGAAATTAATCAGATAAAATCTGAAGTCAAAAACCTTAATGAAAGGTTTGATCTTCTCAAAATCAACAATTGGAAGAATGATTCATCATCATCAGATGAAGAAGATGATGTCATCTCCAATAGAGAAGAAGATTTTAAAATTAATCAAATTATTTTTAAGGATTTAATTTGGGTCAATAAAATTGATCAAATCCGATCTCAGAAATGGTATTCTGAAGTTACTTTGATTATTAACAAAGAATTTACTATTACTATTAATGCACTCCTTGATACAGGAGCAGATGTTAATTGTATTAGTGAAGGAATTATCCCTTCAAAATATTATTCAAAAACTACTCAATTTATTACTGCGGCTAATAAGCAACCACTCATAGTAAATTACAAACTATCAGATGTTGCTATTTGTAACTCAGGAGTTTGTCTTAACACATCTTTTATTTTAACAAAAAATATTTCTACTCCAGTTATTTTAGGAACACCTTTTTTCCAAATGCTTTTCCCCATTAATAAAATTAATGAGAAAGGACTTTTTGCAAAGGTTAGAGGAAAAAATTTGCATTTTCCTTTTTCATCGGTTCCTATTACTAAATCTATTAATTTAATTCAAAAAGTTATTAATAATAAAAATAAATTTATTTATTCTCTTAAGGAAGAGATAAATTTTAGAAATATTAAAGAAAAAATTAATTCTAAAAAAATTCAGAATAAAATAAAAAATATTTTTCAACAAATTAATGATGAAATTTGTGCAGAAGTTCCAAATGCTTTTTGGAATAGAAAAAGACATGAAGTTAGTTTTCCCTATATAGATGGCTTTGATGAAAATAATATTTCCACTAAAGCTAAACCTATTGCTATGAATGAAAAATTATTAAAATATTGTAAAGAAGAAATTGATAGTCTTCTTAAAAAGGGTTTAATAAGACCTAGTAAAAGTCTATGGAGTTGTCCAGCATTTTATGTTGAAAATGCTGCTGAAATCGAAAGAGGAGCTCCAAGACTAGTTATTAATTATAAACCGCTTAATAAAGCTCTTAAATGGGTAAAACATCCATTACCAAATAAAAGAGATTTAATTAATCGAATGTTTAAAGGAAATATATTTTCTTCATTCGATCTTAAATCTGGGTTTTATCAAATTCTTCTAAAAGAATGAGATAAATATAAAACTGCTTTTACAGTTCCTTTTGGGCATTTTGAATGGAATGTTATGCCATTTGGTTTAAAAAATGCTCCAATGGAATTTCAAAATATTATGAATCAAATTTATAATCCTCATATGGATTTTATTTTAGTTTATATTGATGACGTTCTAATATTTTCAGAAAATATAGAACAACATTTTAAGCATCTCAATATATTTATACAAACTACTAAAAGAGTTGGTTTTGCTATAAATATTAAAAAGGTTAAACTTTTTCAGACTAAAATTAAATTCCTTGGTCATTATATTGAGAATAAAATTATTATTCCAATTGAACGGGTAATTTTATTTGCAGATAAATTTCCTGATAAAATAATTGATCTTAATCAATTACAACGTTTCCTTGGTTGCCTAAATTATATAGGTGATTTTTACCAAGATCTTGCACAAGATTGTAAGTTATTATTCCAAAGGTTAAAGAAAAACCCTTTAGCTTGGACTAATAAGCATACAGAAGCTGTTTTAAGAATAAAAGAAAGAGTTAAAGAACTCCCATGTTTGTCTATTGCTAATCCTGAAGCATTTAAAATAATTGAAACTGATGCATCTGAAATCGGATATGGTGGAATCCTTAAACAAAAGAATTCCAACAGTTCTAAAGAAGAACTAGTCAGATTTACTTCTGGAAATTGGAATGACTCTCAAAAGAATTATTCTACTATTAAAAAAGAATTACTTGCCATTGTCAAATGTGTCACTAAATTTGAAAGTGGTATTTTAAATAAAAAAAATTTAATTAGAGTTGATTGTAAATCAGCTAAAGATATTCTTTTAAAAGATGTTAAGAATATTGCATCAAAACAAATTTTTGCTAGATGGCAATCCATTCTTGCATGTTTTGATTTTGATATTGAGCATATTGCTGGAAAATCTAATTCATTACCAGATTTTCTAACCAGAGAATTCTTGCAGGGCAGAAGCTTGGAACACCATGGTAAAACAACGGTCCATGGGCAAAAGACCAATGGTTAATTTGACTACAAAGTCAACTTCATCAAATATGGCTAAAAAGCCTTCTGTTGGTCCCAAGACGGATACCTTGGTGTAGAGGGGGGGTGTGTTGGGAAAATTAATAGAGTTTTGATTGGATACCAAAACCCAGCTGACCCCAACCAAGTAGATGAATGTACAAACTTTGTGTTGTTTCCAGCTCACCTGTTTGAGCTTATAGAGTTTCATAGTTTACAGGTAGATTCGCTGAAGACAGCTGAAGACAGCAGAAGACACAGCTAAGTAGACAGCTTAAAGAACTCAGCAGAGCAGACTCAGCAGAGCAAACCAAGCAGAGTCAAAGACCCAGCAGTATCAAGACCCAGCTCAGTGACGGAAACCCAGCTCAGTGTCAAAGACCCAGCTCAGTGAAAAAGACCCAGCTTAGTATCAATGACACAGCTCAGGTCTAAGACAGCTCAGGTTAATGACACAGCTCAGGTTGAAGACACAGCTCAGGTTGATGATACAGCTCAGGTCTAAGATACAGCTCAGAGTTGAGACACAGCAGAGTCCAAGACGCTGAAGATACAGCAGAGACGCTTAGCAGCTCGAAGACGAAGACCTTCTCCAAGACAAGATCCCGATGTCAGAAGATCTTGTCTGACGCAGTCAAATCAGAGAAGGAATAGCTTCTGCAGATGCAGACCTACTTCGTAGGTAGAGGTCAGAAGTCAACAAGAGTAGGTAAGATTCAAACGGCTCTCTTCCAACGGCTAATTTGAATCTTCACCTATATATATCTCTCCTCCACCATTGAAGAAGATGCTGGAGAGGGAGGCTGACAAGACGACTGAAGAAATAGAAGAAAACAGAAAAATGAACAACGATCTTCAAAGCCAAATCTTTCAAGAACACCCAGCCAGTCAGCTGTGTTCTTAGTTGTTCACATACTCAGTCATAGGCAGAATAGATCAGAATAAATATCTTAAGCCTAGATTTCGAACGAGTTCATCATACTCCTTGTCCTTCATTGTAAGAACTCGTTCATAGTTGGAAAACCATACCCAAACCCAAACCCAGAAAGGTTAGGTAAAGGTACGCTTGCTCGAAGCGTGTAATTCGAGTGGTTAGGTTCTTCAGTACCCGTAAACTGAAGGTGTAGGCTTGACAGTGCCCTCAAACTGTTGGAACACAGCTCGGGTTAGAGTTGTGAAGTTGCTTGGTACTTGGAAACCAAGTGGTAGTGAATTACCAGTGAATCTGGTCGTGGACGTAGGAGGGGTTACTCCGAACCACGTTAAAAATGCTCTGTTATTTATCGCTTTGTTTTATGCATGTTACTAACCTTCATGAGCATACATTTCAATCTGCATAAACTGACTAACTGAAAAGTGAAGAGCTTTGCAATATATTTGAAGCAACAGACGGACTTTCCAAATCCACCACATTCCGCACACACACACACAGCCAGCTGTGTCGATCAAGCTGCCATCCAGCTGGATCGAACACAGCCAGCTCTCTGAAAAGAGTTTTAACTTGGAAAAGTTTTTAAACCTTGGTGTATTCACCCCCCCCCCTCTACACCAAGGTATCCGTCTTGGGACCAACAGGGTGAATACACCAAGGTATCCGTCTTGGGACCAAGTTAAAACTCTTTTCAGAGAGCTGGCTGTGTTCGATCCAGCTGGAGGGCAGCTTGATCGACACAGCTGGCTGTGTGTGTGTGTGCGGAATGTGGTGGATTTGGAAAGTCCGTCTGTTGCTTCAAATATATTGCAAAGCTCAGTTTCACTTTTCAGTTAGTCCGTTTATGCAGTTTGAAATGTATGCTCATGAGGGTTAGTAACATGCATAAAACAAAGCGATAAATAACAAAGCATTTTTAACGTGGTTCGGAGTAACCCCTCCTACGTCCACGACCAGATTCACTGGTAATCCACTACCACTTGGTTTCCAAGTACCAAGCAACTTCACAACTCTAACCCGAGCTGTGTTCCAACAGTTTGCGGGCACTGTCAAGCCTACACCTTCAGTTTCCGGGTACTGAAGAACCTAACCACTCGAATTACACGCTTCGAGCAAGCGTACCTTTACCTAACCTTTCTGGGTTTGGGTTTGGGTATGGTTTTCCAACTATGAACGAGTTCTTACAATGAAGAACAAGGAGTATGATGAACTCGTTCAAACTAGGCTTAAGATATTTATTCTGATCTATTCTGCCTATGACTGAATATGTGAACAACTAAGAACACAGCTGACTGGCTGGGTGTTCTAGAAAGATTTGGCTTTGTAGATCGTTGTTCATTTTTTCTGTTTTCTTCTATTTCTTCAGTCGTCTTGCCAGCCCCCTCGCCAGCATCTTCTTCAATGGTGGAGGAGATATATATATAGGTGAAGATTCAAACTAGCCGTTGGAAGAGAGCCGTTTGAATCTTACCTACTCTTGTTGACTTCTGGCCTTTACCTACGAAGTAGGTCTGCATCTGCAGAAGCTAGTTCTTCTCTGATCTGACTGCGTCAGATAAGATCTTCTGACATCGGGATCTTGTCTTTGAGAAGGTCTTTGTCTTCGAGCTGCTAAGCGTCTCTGTTGTATCTTCAGCGGCTTGGACTCTGCTGTGTCTTGATTCTGAGCTGTGTCTTTAGACCTGTGCTGTATCATCAACCTGAGCTGTGTCTTCAACCTGAGCTGTGTCACTGACCTGAGCTGTGTCTTTAGACCTGTGCTGTATCATCAACCTGAGCTGTGTCTTCAACCTGAGCTGTGTCACTGACCTGAGCTGTGTTTAGACCTGAGCTGTGTCATCGACACTAAGCTGGGTCTTTTACACTGAGCTGGGTCTTTGACACTGAGCTGGGCTTCCGTCACTGAGCTGGGTCTTGATACTGCAGGATCTTTGACTCTGCTTGGTCTTGCTCGCCGAGTCCGCTTTCCGCCGAGTTCTTAAGCCGTCGCCTTAGCCGTGTCTTCGCCGTTTTCACCGTCTTCAGCGAATCTACCTGTAAACTAAGAAACTCTATAAGCTCAAACAGGTGAGCTGAAAAACGCTTAGGCTTGTGCGATCATCTACTCGGTTGGGGTCAGCTGGGTTTTGGTATCCAATCAAAACTCTATTAATTTTCCCAACACCTTCTCAACAGAAATCAAATGATCAACAAAAATCAGATGATGATTTTCTTGATCTAAAAGATTTTTCGAAATTTAATCCTAACAAAGAATTTGAAGAAGATGAAATGGCATATGAAATTCAATATTATCAAAACGCCATCTTCCTTCAAAAGGATTCAAAAGAAGAAATTAAATACCCATATATTATTTTGGGATATATTAATTGTTTTCTAATTGAAAAAGATCTAAAAGGTCTTTCTCCAAATCAATTGGCACAAAGCTATCTTAATAAAGATATGCTACCAATCTTTGGAAAGAAAAGTCGAGAATATTTTGAAGCAATTCTTACTGAAACTGGATCTGTTGAAATTCAACATATGGATCGCGGTAAAGAATACGCTTATTCTAAATGTATTATTAAGAAAATTCTTTCTTCCTCAGATTGGGGATTACCTCTTTATCAGAGCAGGCAACTTGAAAATTATAAAGCACTCCCAAATTTTTATAGTTTTTTTATTATATTAAAGCTTGGGATAATTTGTTTATTTATGAAAATAATGCTAAAAAGCATTCGTGGTGGATTAAATTTGATCTTGATGATGTTACACAATACATCCCCATTTGGTTTTCAACATTTTTCTTTTCATGGGGGTATCACCTTGTATATTTCCTAAGAAAATAAAAATGATTTGGAAAAAATTTCAACAGGTTAATGACAACCTTGAAAGTCTTACTATTACTCTGTTCCATGGATTTTAAGATGGGACTATGGTTTGCAAGAGCAAAAAAGAGAAAAGAATGAAATTCAATTCACTCCAACAATTTTAGTTAGGAGAATTCTTATCAAATGGTGGCCCAAAGAAGATTTCTTTGGAGAAGGAAAAACTTATGATAGACGAGGAGTTTTGGCTATCAAACCATCTCAACAGATTTACAGAAGTCTCAATGCACAGACTCCTTCCTCAGACTCCTTACTTAAAGAACTTTTCCAGAAAATGGATAAAGACTCCATTAATAATATGTGGAAAGAAGTTTTTGGAAAAGACAATCCAGAAATTACTAAAGCAAGTTCCTCTTCATCTTCGCAGAGAAAAATATCTCGTATATCGAAATGAAAGAAATTGAAAATTTTGAAGAAGCCCAAGATCCCTACGAAGATCTAGACTGCATGAGTTTTCTTCTTGAAGGAGAACTACAAAAATAATTACTGCGAAATACGCATTCAGTGATATCATCATAGGTTTAGTAGGTTTTCCTTTTTAGCTTGTAGGTTCCTATTCATGAATAGTTTGTTACTATTTATGAATAGTATATTTACTTTTTGTTTTGTCGTTTCTTTTTCTTTTGGCTATTTAATTGCCCGTCCTCAGATGTTTTGAGGACACGCCTTTCTCTGCTTTCTCTGTTTTCTCTGATTTCCTTTCTCTTGTAATATTCTCTTTTCCTCACTACTTTCCTCTCTTCGTATTGTAATAATTCCAGTGTAACGCTCCCCAAGAATTAATGTAAGTTCTTGTTTTATGAATCTTCCTTGCAATTCATATGAATTTTGGAATGCACCGCATGATTATGATTATGTTCATTATAAAAATTATAAATTAACTGTTAGAGATAAACTATCTTCTATTAGAAATTTTATTTCTTATTTAATTGAATGTATTGAAGACTCTGAAATTCCAGAGGTTTCAAAAAGGATATATTTTTATCCTACTCTTAAATCCGCTAAACGAAGCTTAAGACTCTTTGAACAACAAGGGTCTTTATTATCTGCTTAAATTAAGCACTCTGATTAAATATCCTTAATTTTAAGGAGATACCACGTATGTATATATATATATATATATATAATTAAATAAATTGCTATAACACAATATAGGTAGGACCTCTGCACCACTAAATAAGGTGGGAATAAATTTTACCGTACATATGCGAAAGTGAACCCAAGACCTCTCGTTAAGGAAAGTCTTGTAATACCTCAATTTTGCCACTTGAACTAAGCTTCATTAGCAAATGAATACGGTTCATACTTTGAGAGTACAATGATATTCGCCCGATATATCAATCAAAATAACTAATATAATTGGGAAGAAAGTAGTTATGAAAAAACACCTTAATTACTAACACTTACTCAACATTTAACAATATAATTTGTACAAATTCCACATGCATCTCTATCAATCATTCACTATCATCACTCAAAAAATCAGGTTCCGCAGGTTTCTCCAACGCACTCATCATCTCCATTACCGAACCGTTCCTAAGGCTCCGATCCTTCCTGGTGCTGGAAGCCAGTCGCGCAGCATACATGGCGAACTCCGACGCTTTCGGCGGCAACGACGTGCACCGTTGTTCCTTACCTAACTCGGCCTGCCGCGTTACCGCGAAGCTCTCCTTCGCCTTCAACGCGGCCGCCTCCTTCCTTCTCTTGTACCGAAACCACGCCGCTTGGATAAAGCACGCACCCCACGTCCTCCACTGCTGCGAGTGGAACCTAAACTTGTGCTTCAGTTGCTTGCTGTGCAGCTTCCTGAACTGCGACGTCACGAACTTCAAGTCGTCGGAGCCGAGGGCGAACGCCTCCACCTCAGTGACGGCCCTCACCGTACGAGTCGACAAAGGAAGGAGGATGCTCGGCCGTCGGTAGAGAGCCCAACTCAGCAGCTCTTCGCCGCAAAACTCACCCGATCCCAATTGCGACGAATTGAAAAAACCGGTTCTGCCCCCGTCGGTAGTGTAGGAGTCGAGGCGGCCCCGTAGGATGAAGAGCATTTCAACCACGGGGTCGCCCTCCCGGACTAGGCAAGTCCCAGGGCTGAACTGAACCGGCTTCAGCCTTTCGCATATCGCGTCTAGGCTCAGCTCGTCCACCTCGTCGAACAGAGCAACCTGTTTTTGGCAGTGAGACGGATTAAAAATCCAGATCCAGATCCATATCTATAATTCATATATAGTAATACCCCTATAAATTATATCCAAAACGATTGGTGTCAAGTTCTCCATTGAAATTTAAATCTACGTGCATTTCTTCTCTAACTTTTCTAATTGCCTCTAAAAAAAATTCGATGTCGAGTTCTCCAACTGAAATAGCATATTTGTCTCATTCAATGCTTTCTTTCGCGTTAAAAATTGATCGATGCATGAATATATTCAATTAAAAATACATAAATCTATTTATTTTCAATATTCGTGGACGGAGGGAGTACAATATATTTCTACCCATGATCTTTATATAAATTATATTTATTGAAATTGAGAAATCACTCTTTTAATTAATAAAATATAAATTTATGGATATATCTCTCTAAATTAATAAAATTTCATGGTCGTAAGGTTATTAATTTATAGAGGTTTTACTGTATATATGTAAAGATTGGAACTAACTCGTCGGACGAGGTCCAGACAAAGATGGTGCTTGATGTCGCGTCGGAGATCCAGAGGCAGACTCTTGAGAATAGCTTCCTCGTCAACTCCTCTCGTCGTAACCCATCGATGCAGATCATAGCTGCGTACTCTCTGCTTCATCTCGTGAGGTAGTTGTCGATGACGCATCCATTTTTCGGTGTCGATCCGTCTAACCCTCCACTCTTCTAATCGGGCAGTTGAAGATTGGAGGTATGTCTGTTGAGTCGAATCAAATGCAACATATATATACACACACCTTCAAAATTCACAAGAACATAAAACATGCTCAGCTCGCAACAGAATACAAGTATAACCAACTTACTTGCATATTCCCTATGAGCAAAGCAAAAAGCACCAAGCCCAAGATTGCAATGGTTATGGCGAAATTTATCTCTCCAATAAAAGTAGTTGTTACCAGATTCTGCCCAGCAGAGCTGCAAAAGGATAAATAAATCTATACATGTTATAAAAAATCATTGTTTACAAAATTTGATTTGGCTATTATATTCTTATTATAGTATTTTATTATTAATAGGAAAAAATGAGATAATAGCACTTTTAAGATTAAAAATACTAATAATAGCAAAAAACGCAAATAATAGTACTTCTGGATATATTTACCCCTTCTTCCTTTTTCTATTTGAGAATTCACGAATTTTAATTAGTGAATTCGCAAGTTTAAATTTGTGATTTCACTCATCAGATCAAATACATCTTATTCAAATTTAAAATATTAATTCGTGAATTCACAGATTCACAAATTCTAATTTGTGAATTCACAAGTTATAATTTGTAAATTTACGAATTCTAATATGTGAATTCACGCATCAGAAAGGAGGTCGCCGGACGGCAGACGTCGTCGGAAAATTGCCGCCGGAAATAAGGAGGAAGGTGCACTGCCGTCACTTTTAGAGAATTAGGCACAAATTGAATCATGTGAAAAAATATTTTTGGTCATTAAGGGTAAAAATGTACAGAATTGCTTTAATTTATATTTTTTTAAAAATTGGTGCTATAATTAGTGTTTTTTTCCCTGAAAGTGCTATTATCCTACAATATTTCTTATTAATATCTATTATCATAAAATTATTTTATGTTTGACATATATATTATTAAAATCTATCAATATTACGTGTATCGCACGTATCACTCTATTAGTTAATCAAAACATACAAAGTTCGAGGTTGCATGAAGACTTTGCCTCCTTACCTTAGATTTCGCAGTCCCCACCAGAAACAATAGGAGTACTTGTTGGCGAAGCTCGACTTTGCAACTCCGTAAGTCAGAGCGTCGCCATAGATACCGAAATCGTAGAATTCGGTACCTGCTCCGCACAGTTTGGTAATATTGCTCGATGCAAACCAAGATCGCCGGTCAGAATCACTCGCCGTTTGACAGTCGAAGTAGAAATAGTGGCAGTTGGCTTGACCATCACAAACATTTTTCCAACACTTTTCTTGCCTCTCAATCGACAAGAGGTACCACAGGGAACCGATCACCTACACAAATTTATATCCTATCAACTCTTCTGCAGAGGGCCGGATCCAACAATTTCGGGGTTTGAGGCGACATACTAAAAGAAACACGTAAATGAACGGCTATATAAAAGATATATTTTCGAAAAATTCATTTCATATTCCTGCTTTTTCGGCCGCAAAATTACTTAGTAATTTTTTATAATCAAGATGTTCCAACAAATTACTTTCAATAGATAATAAACTGAATCCATTCAATCTATATCTCATGATATAGTTGATAATTTTGAAAAATTCTTTCGACAGAAGCAATGGAAAAGAGAGAAGAGAAGAGTTTTGTAATAATACTTCACAGTGTAAAAGAGAGAAGAGAAGAGTTTTGTTTGAGAGAATAGTGCTTCAATTTCGAAGCCTGCTCCTTGAAATTAGTAAAGAAGCAATTTTACCACTAGGCTAACTTGTTAAATATATAATTTCTTTATTTATATATGTATATACAAGAGGCCTAAAATAATCGGGGGCTGGGAGGGCGCTTCTCCCACCTCATGGTCCAGCCGGTTCTGCAAATGAAAAGATCGTCGTTGAGATTAAAGTCGAAAACTTACATGACTTGCGAGCATAAAGAGCAGGAGGTTAAAAGCTGCACCGGCCCACGCAGCTTCGACCACCACCCCAGCCGTGGTGATGATTTTAGACGAATGGGGGAAAATTAGGTATAGCCGGAGAAGAAACTGAAATATGATGGTGACGCGGAGGCCGTGTTTTGCACCAATCATATTGGAGCCTCTCAAGCATGGAACTACAACCCAGATCAACAGCTACGAACACCAAAATATCATCAGACAAACATGCAAATATTAGTCCGTCAGTAATTCAGTTGGTAACTCTTGATTTTTTTGTAGTGGAAGAAAGAAGAGCTTGAGGGGAATGAACTGAATACCTGTGGAAGAGGCAGAGCTGCTAACAAATCAAACCAAAAGTCTCTACGAAGGTATCTTGAAGCAATCTTTGAGGAGTCGATAACGAGCTCTCCCCTCCCAAATACGCGAGAAGAAGGCGCAACATAGGCCGTTCTGAACCGAACAACAATCTCGAGCAAGTAAAATGCATCAATAATGCAACGAATGGCTGTGAGAGCTATCTCAAGGGGGATGCTTGCTTGCATGCACGCTTCTTCCTCAACATTCGGCAAGTAAAAGAATAAGGGGTCGACGAAGAGGGAGATGAGACATGAGATTAGGAAATATTTATTCCAACTGCTTAGAAAAGGCCCTCGTGGATCGAAGATCTTCTTCTGCACTATCTCATAGTCCTCGGAGAATACTCGTGAAAGTTTCCTCTTCTGAAGAGGACTGCTGGAATGAATCTCAGCATTCTTCATGACAGAATTCTGTGTTCCTTGATCTATGCAGTGTCATGGCGTTTCTAAGTATAGCATTTATAATCGAGGAGATTATAAGAAATTAATGAAATAAAACAAAATCAGGCATACATGAAGAGAAGATAAGAATTTGTCACTTATAACAAGAGATGATTGACTGTTCAGTTGGCAGCATATCTCTAATTCAGACAGAGCCAGAATGTCTCAATTTTGTTATTTAAGGATTCAGTTTGCACATATATTACAGACAAGACATGGAATCTTGGGACACTGCGATTCGTATACCAGTCAGCATACAAAATTCGAGCCATTATACGTTTGTAAGGGCATCTCCAATCCTTGCTCTATTAACCTACTCTATAATCCTGCTCTAGTGTAGAGAAATGAATAATATTGCTCTATTAGAGCACTTCCAACAGTTCTCTCAATATCATCATTAACTCTAAATTTAGGCTAAAATAATAAAAAATTGAGATAAAAAGATCATCCAGCAAATCTCTCAAATTGGGTAGGGCCCACAAAAATATTTACACCTTCCTAAATCTTCTCTCAAATTTACACCTCCCTAAATCTATCATATCTCACAAATTGAGTTGGGCCCACAATTTTTATAGAATTGTTGTATGCATTTGTAAAATAGGGAATATAAATAGTATAGGAAACTTTAGGAGCAAATTTAACAACAAAATTTTGAGAATTCTGTTGGGATTGCTCTTAGTTATATTATTTTTTTTCCTTTTCTTTTATTACATTTAATTATATTTTTTAAACATATAATATTTAATTATACTTTACATATTTAGATTATATAGAATACTAAAATCACATTACAAAAAATTGACATATAAAATTACTAGATTCCAACAAAATTACGTAATAAAACAACTAAAAATACGAAAAATTGAAATTACAAAACGTTACTAGAACCCAAGAAATTACATGATAAAATAATTAAAGATACAGAAATTGAAAGTATAATTCATCCTAAAAAATACATATTATTGATTTATATATTTTATCAATAATTGAGATAAGTTTTATATACTGTTTATAATTAAATAAATAATAGTTGAATTTTTTAAAATAGAGTGGGAAGTAGAGCAATGGTAAAAATAGGATGCTGAATTTGCTCTATAGTATGACTGCTTCTATTATAAAGAAAGGGTTGGAGATGCCTTAAGGCCCCTAACAAACTCACTTCATTACAGTCGCTATTCATACTATCCTCGGCTTCATCGTCACTATCTCGACTCCGGCTCGGGTTCTCGTCCACATCCTAAGACCTTTGACCTCGGACATTAACCATTCTACCTTCTACCACTAGACTAATACACGCCTATTGATATCTTGAACTTATATTTGTGTCACAATTGAATAAATTTTTATACTATTCGTATGTTCCGTATTTTTATACTATTCGTATACAATTGAACTTTTTTTTTTGACACAAGTCCCTTTATTTCACTCCAAACTAGGTCCTTTTGCAATGGTTTTTCAAATACAAATACAAACAACATAATTATAATACAATTGGAAACATGAAACACACAAACTGTAGAGTAATGACGCGCATAATTCCAAAGAAAATATAGACTGGAAAGCCAAAAAACATCAGTCATTGCAAATATGCATTTCTAAATCTGAAAATATCAAATTAGAGCACATTCTATTAAAGCAATTAGGTTTATAAGAGCATCCACGACCATTGCACCTCGAGTTGTGGCCCCACCATCGCACCTAGCGGCTGGCGCTGCAATAGTGGGGCGTGATAAAAAGCGTGAGAATTAGTTTTAGCAGCAATCAAAATTGCCTATCGATCTAGGCAAAGTCTAGAGTGGATAATTTTAGAAATTCAACAACACAACCGAACAAATGAACTAACAAATTAGCTATTAGCTAAGACAAGAATAGAGGAAACAAAACACAGATCCCCCATTCAAACCCACAAAAGGGAATGTAAGAATCTAAAATGTGCACAATCAAATTAGATCAACACATTCAACTCTGTTTCCAAAACCATTTCTCGCTTGTGCAGAAGATGATGGAACGAATGGCTTTACCTCCATCATGATACTGAGAAAATAGGGGGTTGGCTCTTAATTAGTTTGATCAAAGTTCGCCTGCAAATTCTTTCAAACCACAACCCACGAAACCAAACGCCAACAACCGTGATTCTCATAACAAAATATCTAGTGGATTACATATTTTCAATTTCTCGCAGAACTAACATACATTTGCACAGCTACTATAGTAGCAGTAGATGCAGAAGCTAAATATTGTGGTTGCAACTTGAGTGTAGTTACCGGTGTATTTCCACTTTCATATCACCACATCAGCTTCAGGCCAACACCATGCGACTCTTGGTATATCTGGTACACAAATCAGACGGCTCAGTGAAAACACTAGCATCCCGTTGACAAGTACAAGATAAGACAATGTTATTCTGAATCATTCATTCATCACAACACAAGGTTTTCATAACTAATGATCAAAAACCTAAACCCGAGTCAAATTACAAGTGCATGAGAAAAAATAGCACATTTAAATACCATGAATGATCGTACGCTGGACCAAAATGTTTCGCATTTTAATTTCAACGACGGTCTTCCGCTGGATTGACTCGAAGAGGTCGGCCACCAAGCTCCTGCCAAGAAGAAATTTCAATGATATGACAAATTATAAGTGGCAGTTATAAAAAGCTCTACCTAAATCACTAGACAGTAGAGAATTTTATGTTAGCAGCTAAAGTATATTCCAATCATGAATCAATTAAATTCTTTTCCAGACCAGGATACTTACTGTGCCATCCAATCTTTCACAAGCTTTGTTGACCTCGTCGGTGGAGCTGTAGGTTACGAATCCAAATCCCCTTGATCTACCGCTATCTCTATCATAAACCACTCTCGCCTCCTGAACATTTCCATGCTCGCTAAACAATGTCTCAAGAGCAACATTGTCCACTTCCCATGCAAGGTTACCCACATAAATCTTGTTAGTATTACCATAACTTGATCGGTCCTGTCCCCTGGATCCTCCGAATGAAGAGTTATTGTCATAACTTGATCGTTCCCGTCCCCTGGATCCTCCTCCAAATGAAGAGTTGTTATCATAGCTTGATCGTTCGCGTCCCCTGGATCCTCCAAAAGAAGAGTTATTATCATAACTTCGTTCCCGTCCCCTGGATCCTCCTCCGAATGAGGTCTCCCTTTTAGGAGGTGGTGGTCCAGAGTTTACACGCAATGCTCTGCCCTCAATTTCCTGCAGAGATTCATAAATTTAACAATTAAATTTCAGTGACGAAACTAAGCAAAAAAGGCTTCGATATACAAGAGCAAGAAATAATAACAAATCAAGACATCACAAAATTAGCAATAATACAATTAACAGCATAACAAACAAATGTTGCTCCTTGTACTTTGGTACAGAATAACATAACAAAATTAGTAAAATATTCCTTAATTGTGGAAGATAAAGCTTACATATCCATTAAACTGTTCAGCTGCAGCTTCAGCATCCTCAACCGTAGACATCACAACGAAGCCGAAACCCCGACTTCTTCCGGTTGCTTTGTCATATATAACCTGCAAAACTTGGTTTCTCAGTTTCAAATTCAAATTGTATCATGATATACTACTACGTCGAAAACCCCTTCTAACCAAAAAAGCACAAACAAAAGCAAAAGAAATTTCAAAAAAATATGCAAGAGCCAACAATTAGAATACAAATCCTCCTCTCTTAAGCTTAAGAAATACAGCTCAAGAATTTGAGATTCCAAAATCTGAAACCTATATTATTTTCCCCAATTAACCACCAAGCAATAAAGCATTCCAGAATCAAAATCACCAAATTCAAAAGAAAATGGCGCCTTTTCGAGAATTGAATAGCAAAATCGTATGAGAAGCAGACAAACAAACTCACCTCAACCTGCTCGACGCTCCCGGCTTGTTCGAACAAACCAGCAAGCACACCACTGTCAACAGTAAACGGCAAATTCCCGACAAAGAGCTTCACATCGGGAGAGTAACTCGGCTCCTCCGCCTCAGCGCCGCCTAAATCCTCCAAGTCCGACGAAAACGCAACGTTCCGGACGAAGTTGGAAGTGGTGTGCGCGCGGCTGCTGACGGAAGAAAGGCCGAGCACGAGTTTCGGCAGGGTTTTGAAGGAACACGGCGTGAAGAGAGAAGGAGCGGAAGCAGCGGCGGAGGAGTTGGAGTGGTGGAGGGAGAGGGTTCGTGGGGCTAAGGATAAGAAATGGGTAGAAGCAGCCATTGCTACTGCGTGTTGTGTGTGTAGAGAGATAAGGTTTTGGGGTTTCTTCTCTAACAAATGAAAAGGGGGTTTAGAGTAGAGAGAGGGGAAGACCGAGTGTTATTTATTGATAGAAAATTTAGGTTTATGGAGGGAGAGAAGAGAGAGAAGATCGTGGAGCTGCAACTTGCCTGCACTGCCATCCCTCAATTTTAGCTTATTTCTAAACAAACCCCTTCATTTTGAAGAATCGAATCATATAAACTGGTAAGTAGAATGTCGAAAATCCACGGCAATTAATTTTACATTATAATTTATAAATTTAAAATATAATTAAATAAAATATTAAATGCTAATTTACTTTTTAAAAATTTGTCTGTTGTTTAATTATAAATTAATTTAGAAAAATAATTTTATATGAGATATATGAATTGATAATGCAAAAAATACGAGATACAAGATAAATAGGAATGGAGAATTCACATAGTAAGAACCAAAACATCGCAATTATATATACTATGATGATGGTTTAAATTGTGCCTGAATTATTTTAACTTTTTTTATACATTAAAAATTTGTGCTATGAGATTGATTAATTGAATAAAATAAAATAAAATAAACTAATTTTGAGTTTAAGAAGTACTAGGCTCGTTATATGCTACCTTAAAAATTTTGATAGTATCATATTTAGCTGATTATTTTATATTTTGAGTTAGAAATAAGGATGCAATGTTTATACGTTCGAATAAAATTTTAGTAAGTAAACTAATTTTGTAAAATAAAATATCTATTGTTCCAAAAAAGGAATGAAATATCTTTTGAAGAGGTAGGGTTTTAGATAAGGTTTTGATGTTTACCCTTTAGAAATAGAAAGGGTTTTGGAGAGAGTGAGGCGCGGCTGGGATATTTATGGATATTAGGTTTACAGAGGGAGAGTTGCACTGGCCTCCCTCAACTTTAGCTTATTGCTAAACGACCCCTAAACTTTGGAGAATATCTGTATGTAGGACCCTAAAAATCTAAATGCTCGAATTATCCGTGAGTTTTTTAATCTCAATTTTCGAAAATTTGATTACATAATTGAGTGAAGCTTGAAGTCGACAATATTTGAACTCCAAAACAAAATAATCTTATCCAATTTATACATTTTTTTTTTTTTGCAACATCCAATTTATACATTATTACTATCAATACAACTCACTTGACCAGAATTGTAACAAGAAAAGCAAACATATTTTTTTTTCTTTCTGGTCTTGGTACAAAGATCTTTTATTTATTATAAAGTAATTCAATCTACTACATTCTATTTCTATAATACCTCCTCTATTACGCTCATTTTATTGGTACTGAGATAAAGAATAAGGGTAAAAAGATAGAAAGTGGTAAGTAAAAGTATTTTGAAAGATAAATTCTTTTTTTATTGGGAAGTAGACAAATTGAGTGGAACATCCATTTAAGGAAATGTAGACAAAATAAACGGAATGGAGGGAGTAGCAATTGTAAATAGTTCTAAAAATATATATATGCATATATATAGAGAGACAGTAGTTAGGTAGACAAAGTGCATCTCCACAATTGATCAAGCAAATGCAAGAACCCAATCCCCCACACACACAGCATGATTTAAACAAATAATAGCACATTAAAACAAGAAATACTGGTAAATCAGATGAAACAAAAAAAACCTTCTCCATGTTTGTTACTTCAACGCCTAATAATAAATCAGATCAAAACAAAGAAATCCTGCATAAATGAAACTCAACTCTGAATGAAAACTCATTATTAACTGAAAAAAGGTAGCCCATTTGTTCTTGAGAGAAAACCATGTTTCTCTTAACTGTTCTATGCTACAAAATAATTCAAAAGACTGAACCTTAAAAAGCCAAGTCTCATGGCAAGTTGGAGGGATCAAATTCCACCTCAAGATGACTGAAAACTATTTAAATTTTTCAAATTTTATGCCGTTGCTGCTGTTTTATCTCCTTTCTTGCTACGAGCCGGCTTGTTCTTCCCCACGATCATCCGAGACAGAATGTCTGCTTGCTTTGTGTGTCCACCTTCATTGAGAGTCTTGATCAAGTCTTTGCAGCAGCTCCAATCAGTAACTCCTCCTTTCTCCATAATCTTGCACAGTATTGAATATGCATTCAGAGTCTTCCCAGCAGCTAGTAGAGTGTCCAGAACCTTCTCGATGCTTGAGACGCTGATGTCATAGTCCCTGTCCAAACCATAATCCAATACCTTCAAAGCAGCAATCGTCTTATCCTTTTCACACAGAACAGATAAGAGGCTGTCGAAATCAGGAGCGATGCCACTCTGCATCAACAGTTCAATTCGCCCGAGGGCTTCCTCAACATGACCCCTCATGAGCAAAGCTTCCAATATCTTAACAATCAAATCATGATGATCCGTCACCCCCTTCTCCAGCATCATCTTCATCACCCTGCTCGCTGTCTGCACTCGTCCATCTTCAAACAAGCCGCCCATCACCGACCTATACAGAGAGGAATCGGGAAGATGGCCATTCTCAATCATACTATCCAGCACGGATTTTGCCTCTGCAGGATCCTTCTTTGTCAAGTAGCTTTGGACAAGTGAATCAAAAGCACTTTTTTCCGAAGCAACCTTCCTCCTAAGCATGATCTTGAGAAGCTCGAAAGCAGAATCAGGGGTCCCTTCTTTCGAATGCCCACAGATGAGAGCATTTAAGGCCATGGGATCCTGCACACCCATTTTCATCAACTGCCGCACAAGGGTTTCAGCCTTCGCAGTCTGGCCATTGTTGCAAAGATACTCGATCATCGGATTGTAGGCACTAGGTTCCAGATGATAGGTATTCTGATGCCTCAGTATGATATCCTTCTCAATGAGCTTATCCAACAACTTAACAGCTCTATCATATTGACCAGCCTTGCAGCAATTCTCAATCAGAACACCATAATGCCCAGCTTCAGTCGGAATACTCAACTTAATCATAGCCTTCAGCACATCAACTGCAGCATCTAAATCACCCGCCTTGCACTGGCCCGACATTAGTTTCATGAAAATGGAGTTATCCGTAGGTGGAATAAACTTGTCCACCATCTCCCTCAAGAAACTCCGAGCTTCAGACATCTTCTCCGCAGCACACAGCCCAGGCAACAAGGTGGAATAAGTAATGGCATTCGGCCTAATCCCAAATGCCCTCATCTCCTCCACCAACCTCAATGCACCATCCACTCTCTCCACCAAAACATACCCTTTGATCAAGGTCGTATAAGTGATCACACTAGGCTCAATGTTCCTACCTTTCATCTCCACGAAATACTTCTCAGCCTCCTCCATTTTCCCAACCCGATTATACCCATTAATCATCGTGTTATACGTGACCACATCCGGCATAATTTCACGGGTCTTCATATCCTCAAAGAACCTATTGGCTGTCTCCACCTTCCCCGAAAGAAAAAATCCCCAAATCAAAACGTTGAAAGTATGCCTAGTCGGTTCAATCCCCTCACTCAACATCTTATTGAAATACCTCTTAGCCATCATGTACCTTCCCCTGCGCAAAATCACTTTAAACAGAACATCATAAGACTTAATAGTGCGTTCTACTCCCAACTCCCCCATTTTCTGAAACAGCTTCACACTCTCTTGAACTATACCCGCCTTCCCATAACTATCAATCATCAAAACCCACAAATCCTCATCCCATTTCAAACCCTTTTTCGGCATATCTAATAAAATGCACCTAGCATGATTAAGCTTCGAGGCCCTTCCCAAAATCTCAATCATCTTAAGATGGGTCTCCCTATCATGCTTAAAAAGATTCGATCTTTCGACCCAGCGAAAGAACTGGAGCGCGTGCCCCGAGTTCTTGGCGCCGTGTAACACATTGTAAACGAGTTCATGATCAAAACACGGTACCAGTTTTCGGATTGAGTTCTGTAAACGGGTCGTCCATGGCCGACTATCCATCATTCTGCAAATAGTTTCCTCTATTTTTTCCGGGTTCCGCAGGCGCCGACCTTCTCGAAGAGGCCTACTTTCGAGAAGAGGCGCTGCATCCACCGTCTCCTTTGCTGATGAAGAATCGTGATTTGGATCCGCGGAGATGGAGATTTCTTCATTTGAGATAGGTTCCAGCGGCTGCGACGGCGCGGAGGAGCAGAAGAAAACCGATTTGAAGGGAAATGGGGATGAAAGACTCGCGAGATTTGGATTCAAATGGATCTGTTTCGATGCAGTACGCGCCATTTTTGCTCAGCTTGCTCGAAATTGGTCAGAGAGAGAGAGAGAGGTGGAATGAATAGGGTTTTGAGGAGCTGAGTTCCATTGTAGGTGAGAGGAGCGAGTTAGGGTTTAAAGAAGCAGGCCAGATCTCTGAATTTAAATTTACACGCAAATATTTTTCATTTTTTTAGGGACTTTTTTATTACTCTTTTTGAAAATACATAGATATAATTGGAATTCATACATTCTTTTTTATTGGCTCAATAATAAATACTTCATCCACGATATAAAGTACTACTTACGCATTTATATTTGCCCATAAAAAAAAAAGTTATACTTCACTTTTTATACTATCACACCCTCCATTTTCTCCTATATTTACTTATTTTTGCACCCCTACAAATTCTACATTTATTCCAACATATTATACTTTATTGTACTTTTATTCCACAAATTGTACCTTTAACATTACCCTTCAAATTGTACTTTTATTCCACTCACAACAACTCAAACAACTTCCTTAATCTCTGTATCCAGCACACAACGAGACTTTATATCATGGACGGAGGGAATAAATAAATAAATGACGCCAAATATTTAACAGATTTTTTTGGATGTTAGTAAATTTTGTAAAAATTATCAATATAGTCATTTTTTTTTTTTTGTCAAGGTAAAATCATACAAAAAAATCGGTCAAAGTCAAATAATCAAATGACATGAGAGACTTTTTCAAAAAAAAAATGACGTGAGAGACACCTAAATTTAACTAACTAGGGCGTCTCAAAAATATAATCCTACTATTCATCCTTTTTTTTATTGTCATGGAACTCGACATTCGCTATTTTTTGTACGCACTGAGTAAATGTTCGTCGTTTTCTTTTAAGATTAGGGTGTATAATATGTTTATGACACCCTAATATCTTGTTTGGTATGAAGTATACGGCCCTTTATAAAGTTCGGGCCCGTATGAATAATACTTACTTTTGTTGTTATGTATACTACCTATGAGGTGGTATAAATAATACTGCAACTAATTATAGCAATAAATTACAATAATTACTATGTGTTGCAGAGAATTTAATACATCATACCAAACGGAATATTAATTCTTTATATTTATAAGACATCTCAGTCAAACATATCAGGCTTTATCCCATACTTTGTACCAAACGAGCCCGCAAATAAATACCGCAAGTGTACAGGTGTGTATGTAATATTTGGCAAGTAAGGTCGTGTCCATGGAGATTAATTTTGAACACTCATGATTACTATTACTACGTCATTTTAACCTATTTAAACTAATCAAATTTTGAGGGGTAATTACTAAATTAAACGAGCAAGAGGAATTAAACAAATTTGTCGTGATCCTTGTTTAAATTAACGAATTCAAATAAACTAAACAAGGATAACGACAATAATTTGAAACTTAAGGGAGATGAATTTCTAAGGACTAAGCATCGACGTCTTGCAACGGATTAAATTCCCAATATTCAAGCCCCGTTTTGTTATCTCTTTATCTAAGATGACCACTTGTTCACTCGAGCCTCATCTCGGACGACTAAAGTAGTAGATCACAAGCTAGAATTGTTGTCTCCAATCAAAAGCTAGCCTATAACTCCTAAAAGCACCTAGAATCACTCTACTATCATAATATCACTCACCCTCTCGGGCTATTGCAATATCACTCCTTGTGTTAGGTTCTAGTGTCGATTCATCCCTCTCTCGAGCATCAAATCAACACAACATACACATTTAAATGATAGCTAATCACTCAAATGCTCAAGCAAATCAACAAACACAAGAAGGTAAGAGAAACTCAACAATACTTGAATATCAAAGACTTTAATCCATACAAAATGTCTAGCTTAATCCCTAGAAAGAGAGATTTAGCCAATCATGTTCATAATCAACAAAAATCCCATATCAAGGAATAAAAACATCTAAAAGCAAGAGAATAGAGGTGAAGTGACAAATCTAACTCTTGATCTTCAATATCTCTTCCTAGACTTCTTCTTCCCTAAGCTTCAAGCTCCAATAATGGTGGATGGTGGTAGTGTGTGTAAAAGTGTGAAAGTGTGTGTGGGTGGTGGGATGGTGGATGTTAGACTAGGGTTGTGAGCCAAAATGAGGTATTTATAGGTTTATGGAGTGGGAGAAAGTTGCTATGGAGAGAAAATCTGAAAATAGGGGTGAAATAGAGGTAAAAACGTGTTTTTGGTGAAGGAGGGCGTGCCCGAAACCGTGCGCCGAAGGGTTGAATTTCTTCTTCAACGCGCGACCGAGCACCCCGTGGATTGTCCCGCGCGCCAAGTCGCGCCCAAACCCGCGCCAGAATCTGATTTTCACGTTGGCCCGGTGCGACCGCGCGCCAACCTGCTCCCGGCCGCACATTTTTTTTGTTTCGGACCGTTCTCCTCGTCTGAACTCTGAATTGACCTCCGTTTTTCCCGCGTTCTCGTATCGAACTCCTCTTCAACATTCCAAGCTCCTTTCACTCTTATCTTGTCTCCACTTTCCTGCAATTATTCCAAAAACTAGAAAACAAGTGTAAAAACTGACAAATCAAGGTTTAACTTAGGAAAAAGGTTAAACGAAATGATTTTTCACTAACAAATGACATCGAATGCACCCAAAACATCATGAAAAATTCATGTTTGTCAGTAAACAATCATCCTTGTGTAATCACCTGCAAACCACACAGTGTAGGTAAATCACACTTTTCAAATACGGATGTGACAAATTCGACCTATAGAGATATTATCGGGTTTGAATCCGATATCTTTTGCCTCAGGCAGCTCATTCTACTATTAAGTCATCCATAAGGGAACTATTGTAACACCCCGTCTTTGATAAGCTTTGATTCCTTTTACATTTCTTGTTATTGTTATTAATATTTTATTTTAGTATAAAAGTTTCAGCTCTTAATTTTGCTCAAACTAGTTTAGTTGGACTTGAGGAAATCTGTGGTTGCGCCTAGAGGAAATCTAATTGTTTGAAATTTGAACTCTTGGGCCTTAACATTTATTTTTTTTATGAGCAAACTTTAATATATATATATATATATATATATATATATATATATTATCAATAGCCTTTGGAATAGGCATTGCCGAGAAGGAGCTATTTGGTGAGATTTTGAGTAATACACATTTAGTTAAACTAGGAGATAGAAAGAGATAAGAATTAAATTAATTCTAATCACTTGTTTAGATATGTATTGATTTAGATTAGAAGTCTAGTAAATCTTAACTATAAATCAGATTTCTACGTTCACGTCTTTAGCCTTCTCTTCCATGTTCAAATATAATTCTCCATCTCTCAAATCCTTATATATTTTTTTTAAAACAGTTCTCCATCTCTCAAATTTTTTATTCTCTCACATTTCGGTTTTCATAACCTCTGCAATTTCAAGACAAAATACTCATCACAGTCAATTTAATTCCAACAACAAGATTCATTCCACCGGTGAGATTTTGATCACAGTTTTAAAGTTTGTTTTATTTTTAAGAATTTTAGTTTCCTATTTTCGTTCAGAAAACTGTGAATCTCAGAATTAGTATAGAAGTGGAAAGGAGTTTTTATTCTTTTAGTTAAATCTGAAACCATGTGATTAATATTGATTTGTATGGAATTTAGTTTTGAAGCAATTTTTTTATGTTGGATTAGGTGTACAGACTTGAGCCGAAAGAGGGTAATTGGTTTTCTTCTTTTTGGTTTCATAAATATAGAGAAGAGAGGGAGAATTGTCGAATAAGAAATATATTATATATGAATGAGTCATGTTAAAAAATGAGAAGATAGATGTGAGTTTGGGAATTTGGTGTTTTTTATGTTTTTGGAGTCAAGAGGTCAGACGAGAAAGTGAGAATTAAAGAGAGAGGATGACTAGGAGATTGTTGGGCTCTTGTTTAGTAAAAATTTTGGGATTCTATTTATATTTTAAATAATAGCAGATATTATAAAGTGTAAAAGAATATTTTTATTAACTAAATGCGACAAAAGGAAGTTGTATAATTACTTTGATTTTATGAACATACCTATACGTATCTATATACATGATATATACGCAGGAAGATTATTATAGAGAAAGTAGTATATATAAATTATTTGTCCAGTAGGTTAGACCATTAGTAATGGTTGGCAGATGTCGCAGCCCGAACCTCGATATTAGATGTCAAGGCCGGTAGGTCCCACGACTTACACAATTTATGATTAACAAAGGAAATTGAGATAGCGACCTGGCTATCGTTCAAAAGAATAACCATACTTAACATGTCGCAGCCCGAAACTATTACCCGTAGGCTCATTTGGAATTACCACTTGGAATTTACCCGGTGACCCGGCCATTGGAATTTCAGTGACTCGGCCAATTGGATTTACCCGAATTTGGACCCGATCATTGGAATTACCCAGTGACCCGACCATTGGATTTACCCAAATTTGGACCCGATCATTGGAATTACCCAGTGACCCGGCAATGGATTTACCCATTGGACCCGATCATTGAATTTACTCGGTGACTCGGCCAAATTGGAATTACCACTTTAGAATAATGTGTCATGACTCGAGACGATCAACTGAATCAATATGACATAACTCAAATCACTTGGAATCAAAAGACCTGATCAACCAAATAACCGACAATTGATCAAGAAGATGACGAATTTATTTGAGGATCAAGAAAACAAGATAAAGAAAACTGTTTCAGAAAAACTTAGCAATAGAGTTCGACTTTAGAAATTAAACGTTATAACAACATTAAACTTCATTTTATTGCAGCGGAAAACATGAGAATATATGTATGAAGACATATATTCTAGGTCAATTTCTAAAAAAAAAAACGACTTTCTCTACATAACAACATTTAACAACAACAATGATCCATCCAGTACTCATCATCTTCATCCCTGCTAACCTGCACATTTTAGAAATAACATGCAGGGCTGAGTACTACGTACTCAGTGAACACATGCCAAAACATTTGAAAACTTTGCTGAATACAGCTATATATATATGAAAACTTGCCAGAAAACATAATACGAGGATTTTCTGAAAACAACTCGTAAAATGCTAAAAATACTTTCTTTTCAAAACTCATTTGTCTGCAGACATTTATAATAGTATGAACCATATCTACAAATAAATAATGGTGATGAGAAAGAGGCCTCTTTCTCAATCACTTGTAATCGGCATATCAAGGAAAGGCTCACGATTATGAATAATCGGCCTATCAAAGAAATGCGCACGATTACTAATGTGTACACGAATTTCACCTTGCGTGAAACCGAATTCGTCTTTCTGAAGTAGATGGTAACATACTTAATATTTTTAAAATCATTTGGCAAGTATCAAAACTTTGTAAAACATACGATATCATACTTTTCACATATTTTAGTTTAGAAAGCCCACCTGATAAACTTAAGCTTTACTTTAACTTTAACGCTTGTAATCCTTTTACTTCACGTCTCCGCTTCTACTTCCGCTTGCTCCTTTAATCGAAAGCGATTAACGAATTTTTAGAACGAGAGCTTTTATCGACTAACGACTTCGATATCTTTAACGAAATTCTATTCAAATTTCTACATCGCAACTTGATGAAATTCGAGAATTCCTATCTTAACTTTTCAAACGTTCTTAATCTATCTTAATCTATCTAAATTCCTCATTAAGCATCAATTTCCATTATATAACACTTAATTTTTATTAAGAAGTTCATAAATGCAATTAATTTCTTAATTAAAATTTTATTAATATTTTATTTATTTATTTTAAATTCTCGGTTTTATTAAAATTAATATTTCTTTAATTATTTTCTCTTCTTTTTAATTTCTAATATATTTAATTATCATCTTAAGCTCATTTCTTCACTTAATTTCATTCAATTAAGTATTAATCTTTCAACCCTAATTTATATTCTTATTTAATCGGTTATTTTCTCAAAATTGAAATTGGTTGGAAATTTTTAATTACTTCCAACATGAATCATTCTTAAAATACTTAACTAAACTCATTTATATCATTAAATCAATCATATAATTCATGTATCCATTATTTCCTATTTTCTTCTCATTTTCGAAAATTGCCAATTGATAGCTAGGGTTTTCCATGCTTAAATCTAATTACATATTTGATCTTATAATCATATTCTAAGCATAATTCATGAAGAACAAATCATCATTCAATGCATGAATTAATATTTAGCATTTTCTTCTAAATTTCGATTTTCATGCAACTTAGGGTTAGGGTTTTGATTTTTCTAATTTAATCACACAATTCATCATATAATCATGATATAAGCATCATACTATAAGATCAATATCATCTAAACACTCCTCCATTTTTCTCCAAAAATGCCGAAATATATATATACATGATGAGAGTTATTCATGCATCATCTTAAGCTAATAATTGATCATCTAACATCTTAAAATCATCATATAAATAACATATGAAGGTATGAACCACATCTACCAATTTCTACAAATTCTCCCCAAAATTTCGACACATATATATATATGATCTTCCACCATGAACATGAATTAGGAGCTTGGAATAGAAGATTCTAAGCTTACTTGACTACTTGAAAGGATTGCTAGAAGTTGAAATCTTTGAGCTTGAAGATCAAGATGGTGTTCTTAAGTGTGTGTGAGTGTGTGTATTGAGATAGAAGAGAGATCGAGAGGGAGAGAGAGAAGCTGCTGCTGCTGCTGTGTTTGCTGTGTGTGTGCGTGTGGTGAGATAGAGAGATGAGAGAGTTAGATATATAATCTAACAACCTAGGTTTAGAACTATAGGGTAGCTTATTATTTTATTAAAACTTAATAGCTAAGTTTTGGTTAATTCATTTAATTAGTTATTAATTCAATTAATTAATAATTAATTAATCTTCTAATAATTCTCTAATTTCTCAACACAGTAATTAAGATTAAGGTTTCACGAACCTTAGATAAAAATCTCACAGAAAGAATCGGAGATTTGAAGCATTTTCAAATCGACCAAAACTAAATTTTTAAGAGATTAATTACGTAAAATTTCACGTAATTAAATTAAATTCTTCTTCTTGTCAATTAATGACTAAACATTTATCATCTATTGATAAATGTAAAAACTTCTTCGTTTCGGATTAACCGAGACAATAGAAATTAATTAAAACTCATTTTTCCGGTAGAATATATCTGCCGAATAAAATTTTCGGAAAGAAAATCTTTATTTTACTAAAATTCTTGTCTTTCTCAGAAGATTAATTATTTTAATTACTTAAGAAAGACGGGATACTACATTCTCCCCCTAAAAATAAATTTCGCCCCGAAATTTGCTTACCTCTCAGAAGAGTTCGGGATACTTTTCTCTCATTTTGCTTTCTAACTCCCATGTTGCTTCTTCTAGTCCATGATGCCTCCATTTGATTTTTACTGACGCGATCGACTTATTTCTAAGCTGTTGGATCTTCCGATCCAAAATCGCTTCAGGTTTCTCTTCATAACTGAGATCTGGTTCAAGGACTACTTCTTCTTGACGAATGACGTGCTTAGGGTCAAACATATATCTCCGCAATTGAGATACATGAAACACGTTATGTGAATTTCCAAAACTTGGCGGTAAAGCTAGCTTATATGCTACTTGACCTATTCTTTCTAGAATTTCATATGGTCCTATGTAGCGAGGCTTAAGCTTTCCTTTAACACCAAATCGTTGAATTCCTCTTGAAGGCGAAACTTTCAAGAAAACTTTATCACCCACATTGAATTCTAATGCTGATCTTCTGATGTCAGCATAAGACTTCTGACGGTCTTGCGCTTCTTTAATTCTTTGCTTGATTTGACGCACAATCTTTATCATTTCTTCCACTGAATCAGGCCCTAATATTTTTCTCTCGCCCACATCATCCCAATGGAGCGGAGATCTACACTTCTTTCCATAAAGGGCTTCGTAGGGCGCCATGCCAATCGTCATTTGATAACTGTTGTTGTAAGCAAATTCAACAAGAGGTAAAATTTGCTCCCATTGACTTCCTCGATCTAAAACAACAGTTCTCAACATATCCTCCAAGATCTGAATGGTTCTTTCTGATTGACCATCCGTTTGAGGATGAAAAGCCGTACTGAAGTTCAATTTGGTACCTAATTCTTCTTGCATACTTCTCCAAAAATGAGAAGTAAATTTTGAGTCTCGATCCGAAGTGATTGACTTAGGTACTCCGTGCAATCGCACAATTTCTCGCACGTACAGCTGAGCTAACTTATCTGCGCCATAAGTTATGGGAATAGGTATAAAGTGTGCAGATTTTGTCAATCTATCCACTATTACCCATACCGCTGTATTTCCTCGTTTGGATCTAGGTAACCCAGTTACAAAATCCATGGTAATTTTATCCCATTTCCACTCTGGAATGTCTAAAGGTTGTAACTTCCCATAGGGTCTCTGATGTAATGCCTTTACTTGTTGACAGGCTAAACATCTTTCCACAAAAGAAGCTATGTCTCTTTTCATTCCTTCCCACCAAAATGTTTGTTTCAAATCTTGATACATTTTGGTGCCTCCAGGGTGAGCTGAATAAGGAGTTTCATGAGCTTCGCTCATGATTTCATTTCTTAATTCTTCATCATTCGGCACACAAATTCTTCCTCGATACAGGAGAACATTATCTCCTTCCTCCTTAAAATTTTCATTTTTCTCTTGACGAATTTTCATTCGTAACTTTTCCAATTTCTCGTCTTTTCTTTGAGCATTGGAAATTCTAAATCTTAAATCTGGAATTATTTCCATAGCTGCAACCATTTGCTCAACGTATTTCGGAGGTAGAATTACTTCTAATCTTAGTTCTTCGAAACTCTTAATGAGTTCTTTCTCTTGAGTTAGAAGAAATCCAAATTCCGATTTTCCTTTTCTGCTTAACGCATCAGCAACTACATTTGCTTTTCCTGGATGATAGGAAATTTTACAATCGTAGTCTTTAACTAACTCGAGCCATCTTCTTTGTCTCATATTTAATTCTTTCTGCTCAAAGAAATATTTGAGACTCTTGTGATCTGTAAAGATTTCACATTTCGTTCCATAAAGATGGTGTCTCCAGAGTTTTAAAGCATGTACTACTGCTGCTAGTTCCAAATCATGAGTTGGATAGTTTATTTCATGAGGTCTAAGCTGTCTAGAAGCATATGCAATAACTCTTCCTTCTTGCATCAGGACACAACCTAGTCCGTTCTTTGATGCATCTGTATAAACAGCATAATCTTTATCCGAATGCGGGCCCGATAGCACTGGGGCAGTGGTCAATCTCTTTTTAAGTTCTTGGAAACTTTCCTCACATTCTTCTGACCACTTGAATTTTGATTCTTTCTTTAGGAGATAGGTCATTGGCTTAGCTATTTTGGAGAATCCCTCGATAAATCTCCGATAGTAGCCTGCTAGACCTAAGAAACTCCTAATTTCATGTGGTGTGGTTGGAACTTTCCATTCCTGAACTGCTTGTACTTTTGAAGGATCAACTTTGATTCCTTCAGGAGATACAACATGTCCAAGGAAATGTACTTCTCTTAGCCAAAATTCACATTTACTAAATTTGGCATACAATCTTTCGGTTCTCAACCTTTTCAGAACAGTTCGTAGATGTTCTTCGTGTTCTAATTCATTCTTTGAATACACGAGAATATCATCAATGAAAACTACGACAAACTTGTCCAAGAATTCATGGAATACTCTATTCATGAGATCCATAAATACTGCTGGAGCATTCGTCACACCAAATGGCATCACTACAAACTCGTAGTGGCCATATCTTGTTCTGAAAGTTGTCTTGGAAATATCTTCTTGCTTGACCTTCAATTGATGATAACCAGATTTCAGATCAATCTTCGAGAATACACTTGCTCCTACGAGCCGATCAAATAGATCATCTATTCTCGGCAAAGGATATTTGTTTTTCAAGGTTAACTTGTTTAATTCTCGGTAGTCGATACACATCCTCAAACTACCATCCTTCTTTTTAACAAACAGAATTGGTGCTCCCCACGGAGAAACACTAGGTCTAATGAAACCTAGGTCAAGTAACTCTTGTAGTTGAATTTTCAATTCTTGCAACTCCTTTGGGGCCATTCTGTATGGTGACTTGGAAACAGGAGCGATCCTGGTTCAAGATCTATTGTGAACTCCACTTGCCTATACGGTGGCAATCCTGGCAAAACTTGTGGAAATACGTCTCGAAATTCTTTGACCACAGCTACATCTTCAATGCTGCTCTCCTTATCTTCCTTCTTGTTGAGATAGATAAGATATGTTTTCACATCTTTCTTTTTCAACACTCTCCTTGCTTGAACTGCCGAAATAATCGGCGATTTCTTACAACTTCTTTCTATCCCGAAAAATAGAGTTGGTTTCTGACCAGGCATATGAAATGAAATTTGCCTTTGCTTGCATTGAATGCTTGCAAAATTCTCGGTCAACCAATCCATTCCCAAGATAATATCTATATCCCACATTTTAATTAAATTTAGGGTTTTTGCTAACATCTTGAGAGATCCTAATTCAATCTCTATATTAGGACAGATGCGAGTAACTGAGGTAGATTTACCTAACGGTGTTGTTACTCTCAAGTCTTGACTAGCACGTTCTACTTTAAGACCAAGATTATCTACGCATGCATCTGATATAAATGAATGCGATGCACCAGTATCAAATAAAATTATAACAGGTATGCCATTTAATTGACCCATACCTGTCAAATTTCCTTGATCTTTGTCGAACGGCTTCTGATCAAGAGCAAAAACCCTTTGATATTGCTGCTGGGGCTCCATTCTCAAATGCTGGGATTGCTTTTGCTTTTCTTTGGAATCGCGGCCCTTGGCGATTCCGTTGTTGCCGTTGCTGAGGAACAACTTCTATTGCCTTCAATCTCTGAGGCGGGTTCTGAGTTGGTCTACTTCCTCCTGCTCCTTGCAGTTTAGTTGGGCACTGATACGAATAATGACCAACTTGACCACAAGTATAGCGACTATTACTTCCACCTTGCATATCCCTTGATGCATCTTGCCACACTTGGAACATGGAGACATTCCTTGATAAGTTTGAGATGAACTGCCTTGATTGACGAAAGGCTGTTTGAATCGTCCTTGATTAAATTGCTGCTGTTGATGACGTTGTTGTCCTTGCTGTCCTTGCCAGGGCTTCTTACTAGGTTGACTTCCAAAATTCCATTTTCGTTTCTGACTTTGGTTGAACGGCTGCGGATTTGCCACTGCCACTGGGGTTTGAACTTGTGTGGCTGCTGAAGTCTGAGAAGACTTATCTGGCTGCATGGCCAATTCCATATCCAAAGCTCTGTTTAAAGTCTCGGCATACGACAATGCACTTTGACTAGCCAGAACGATTCTTATTTCCTGCCTAAGACCTGCTCGGAAGAGTTCAGCCATTTTCTCGTCTGTGTCCACCTTATCTTGAGCAAAACGTGCCAAATCACAAAATTCGCGATCATAGTCGGCTACTGACTTCTTACCTTGCTTGAGATTAGCAAACTCATTCTCCCTCTGCTTTCGATAACTTCGAGGAACGAATTTTTCGAACAAAGCATCCTTAAATTGTTCCCACGTCAGGTTCTCTAGTTGTTCAGGGGTATATGCCCTTTGACGAGCTTCCCACCAGTAATCCGCAGATCCCTTGAGCTGATAAGACATGCATGTAAGACGTTCTTGATCCGTACATCGAAGAAAACGGAAAATTCTTTCCAAATAAGACGAATCCACTCTTCAGCTTCTGAAGGACTTCCTCTTCCATCGAGAGTTGGAGGATTTTGCCGCAAAAATAATTCTTCTATTCTCCTTTCAGGTTGAGGAGGAGGTGGGGTAGGTTCTCTTTCGGGTTCATTTTCAACCCTTCCTCGACCTCGGCCTCTTGGTCTTCCTCTTGGCGGCATTTTCTAATTAACCAGGATTTCCATTCGAATTATTCTTTCTTTCTAACAAAGTCTTATTCTTTAATAAAAATTCTTCTTTCTTTAAAGTATTTTAAGGAAAAATTTTTTTTCTAGGTTTTAGAATTTAGAAAAATTTTCTTATCACCTTTTTAATGCATAAAATACTCATCATACTTTTAATGAATCACACCATTCATGCTTATCAAAACTTTCAATTACATCTAACAGGCTCATACTATTTAATGAATCAAAGATTTACAACATTATCATACATTGTAATCCCATAATTTAACTTCTTATTATCATCATGAACAATTTAAACAATTCACTATTGTCATAGATAACGAATCAACAATTCATTCATTACTAAAATCACAAAATATTTCAAGGACACATATTTTCATACTTATCTTTGCTAAGTAAAATTTAGTTAATATGTATTCCTAATATTTCGAGGAAATAATAATAATAATAGCATCATCTTGACATATAAACTTCATCATAACTTTAATGAATCAAAAGATTCACGCTTATCATCACATAATCACTAAAAATAAATTTTCCAGTAATAATTATTATATATATATTTATTTGCTAAATTTAATTAGCTCTTCATTCTTTATATTCAAGAGATGCATAATATCATCTTGATGTATAAACTTCCTCAGAAATCTCTTTTGAGATGATCTACTTCATCTTAACATTTTTCCTAACTAATGATTACAAACTAAGCTAACGATAACGAATAATTAATGGAACGAAAAAAAATGAACGACGCATTAAACTGATGATAGTCGAATAATGAACGAAACGATTAACGGACAAAATTAACGAGGAATGAAATGAATTATAACGAAACGAACTACAAACAAAATAAACGAAGAATGAACAACTACGAACGACAACGGAATGGACGAATAAACCCCGGCACTGGATCGGACTATCCCGCGCCAAGATCGCCGTCCCGTACGCAGACGTCGCGCGGTCAAGAAAAGATTTCCTTCATGTGCGCGTGACTTAACCTCCGGCGGATTGTCCCGCGCCACACCAACCCGCGCCTGATGCTGAAATTGTCGTGGGGCTGGCGCGCCACGCGCTGTGTTCGCGTCTGTTTCCGGTACTCAGCTGGGCCCAGTCAGCTGGATTTACCCAGCTGACTTAGCCAGCTGGAATTACCCAGCTGGACTCAGTTAGCTGGATTTACTCAGCTGACTCAGCCAGCTGGAATTACCCAGCTGGACCCAGTCAGCTGGATTTACTCAGCTGACTCAGCCAGCTGGATTTCGCAGCCCGATGCCGGTTCGACGCTTTGTCTTGTTTTCTTCGTCCGGGCTTTTAATCGATCTTTTTCCATTCCTTAAACCTTACTTCTTTACTTTAACTTCTATTATCTAAACCTCGGTCAGCTGGATTCACTCAGCTGGAATTAATCAGCTGACTCGATCGGTGGATTTCCTTGTTGAACTCGATCGGCTAGATTTACACAGCTGACTCGGCCAGCTGGATTTTACCCGTTGTAATTACCTGGTGATCTCGATCATTGGATTTACTCAGCTGACTCAGCCAGCTGGATTTTCCAGCCAGCTCAGTTCTCCAAATAACTCAGTTTTTTTTTTTTTTCCAGTTAGCTTTGATTTTCCAGCTGATCTTTGCTCAACTTACTTCTTTATTTAGTAGGAAAAATTTGCCTCTTTGAGGACTTTTTACAAAAGGTAGGGAATTATTTACACCCAAAAATTCCCTACATGAACCGTGATTTTCTAACATCACGCATAATGTTCTTATCGGAGCGGAATTCTACGTCGCTTCCGATTCGCTATTCTATCATATTATGCTTCTATATACAAGAACTTATTTACAACACAATTGTTAAAAGTTGTTCACTTACTAGTCTATTACATATATTTACATCATTATCTTCCCGACACTTTCCTTCACTGCTCATCCTCTGACGGATCCTCTTCTTCTCCCTCCTCTTCGTCGCCTCTCGGATCCTCCTCACTTGGATCTTCTTCCTCCGTTTCCGTGCTCTCCTCTGCCCTTTCCACTCCGTCCAAAGTCACACGAGGGGCATAAGTAATATCCTCTCCCGGCGACGGCCTAAAGCTAGGCTGAAAACTCAAATGAGTGAATGGTATTCTACGGAGGTGGAAGTATCCTTCAGTTGGTCCAACACGGATCAACGTTATCCTCGTCACTATCATAGTGACGTGGTCCAGAGGTGCTAGCCACATTAGGGTCAAAAAGAACAGACTGGGCTTCAACTATGGCATCAAGCTCTGAAGAATTCAAAGCTTGCAATGTTTCAACAGAAGGATCATTTGGAATTTCCTCAACAAAAGAAGCTGAGGCTACGCCGTTAGGCAAAACAGAAGGCTCAGGAACAAAAGTTTGAGTCTCAATTTGGGAGGGAGACGAAACATAGCCATTTGCCAATGGCTCAACAAGAAAAGAATTAACATCAAATCCATTCTCTCCATGGATGGGAGAAGCAATTGGTTCAGGATTTTCTGGAGGATTCTGATCCAGAATAGGGTAATCTTGAGGCATGAGATTTTGTAAACCAAACTCACCAACGAATCAATGGCTGAAATGGTCCAGAGGTGGGTACGAAAAACACATATATTGAGTACTAATTGCAGCTATAAACGCTCTGCAATCTCCAAACAAGACACCATCCCAAAATTGGGGAGTAACGTACCTTGCAGCAATCGATGCCGCCCACTCCTGCCAATCCTCAGGAAGCAGAGGAACTAGCCTAACTATACCAATAACTCCCGAGATATTTGATTCATGAATGTCCATCCAAACCCTATGGTACCGAGCTAAAAACTCTGCTAGGGTTTCTGTGTAGCTCATGTGTATGTGGTGAAATTCAATCATCGCTGCTACGCTTCTAGAATTGGACATCCTATAAAAGAAAATTTAAATAATCAACTAAACTGAAATTACGAATAGTCTTGAGAATCCACTGTCTCAACATACTCAATGTCGCTTCCAAAAGGGTGTTCTGGGCTCATGTTACATTCCACAGATAAATACTCAACTTGCTTGCACAACTGATCCATTATCTCGCTTATGATCGATCACTAACAACCAATCACATTAGAGGCACAACAATTATATATATATACTTCATCTTCCAAACTTTATAACTAGAAACGGTTGAAATTCGTACCTGGATAGCTGGATGAGATGAGAGATGCTGGACTTCAGTTGTTGTTAAAACTAACTAGTCTAGGAATTCAAACCAGACTAGACTTTCAGAATAACAACTTGGAGCAGAAGACATTGCTCTAACTAGTCTAGGATTTCAAAATAGACTAGATTTTTAAAAAAAAAATTTATTCAGAACAGTCAGACCTGCTCTGATACCACTCTGTCGCAGCCCGAACCTCGATATTAGATGTCAAGGCCGGTAGGTCCCACGACTTACACAATTTATGATTAACAAAGGAAATTGAGATAGCGACCTGGCTATCGTTCAAAAGAATAACCATACTTAACATGTCGCAGCCCGAAACTATTGAACACTCATGATTACTATTACTACGTCATTTTAACCTATTTAAACTAATCAAATTTTGAGGGGTAATTACTAAATTAAACGAGCAAGAGGAATTAAACAAATTTGTCGTGATCCTTGTTTAAATTAACGAATTCAAATAAACTAAACAAGGATAACGACAATAATTTGAAACTTAAGGGAGATGAATTTCTAAGGACTAAGCATCGACGTCTTGCAACGGATTAAATTCCCAATATTCAAGCCCCGTTTTGTTATCTCTTTATCTAAGATGACCACTTGTTCACTCGAGCCTCATCTCGGACGACTAAAGTAGTAGATCACAAGCTAGAATTGTTGTCTCCAATCAAAAGCTAGCCTATAACTCCTAAAAGCACCTAGAATCACTCTACTATCATAATATCACTCACCCTCTCGGGCTATTGCAATATCACTCCTTGTGTTAGGTTCTAGTGTCGATTCATCCCTCTCTCGAGCATCAAATCAACACAACATACACATTTAAATGATAGCTAATCACTCAAATGCTCAAGCAAATCAACAAACACAAGAAGGTAAGAGAAACTCAACAATACTTGAATATCAAAGACTTTAATCCATACAAAATGTCTAGCTTAATCCCTAGAAAGAGAGATTTAGCCAATCATGTTCATAATCAACAAAAATCCCATATCAAGGAATAAAAACATCTAAAAGCAAGAGAATAGAGGTGAAGTGACAAATCTAACTCTTGATCTTCAATATCTCTTCCTAGACTTCTTCTTCCCTAAGCTTCAAGCTCCAATAATGGTGGATGGTGGTAGTGTGTGTAAAAGTGTGAAAGTGTGTGTGGGTGGTGGGATGGTGGATGTTAGACTAGGGTTGTGAGCCAAAATGAGGTATTTATAGGTTTATGGAGTGGGAGAAAGTTGCTATGGAGAGAAAATCTGAAAATAGGGGTGAAATAGAGGTAAAAACGTGTTTTTGGTGAAGGAGGGCGTGCCCGAAACCGTGCGCCGAAGGGTTGAATTTCTTCTTCAACGCGCGACCGAGCACCCCGTGGATTGTCCCGCGCGCCAAGTCGCGCCCAAACCCGCGCCAGAATCTGATTTTCACGTTGGCCCGGTGCGACCGCGCGCCAACCTGCTCCCGGCTGCACATTTTTTTTGTTTCGGACCGTTCTCCCTCGTCTGAACTCTGAATTGACCTCCGTTTTTCCCGCGTTCTCGTATCGAACTCCTCTTCAACATTCCAAGCTCCTTTCACTCTTATCTTGTCTCCACTTTCCTGCAATTATTCCAAAAACTAGAAAACAAGTGTAAAAACTGACAAATCAAGGTTTAACTTAGGAAAAAGGTTAAACGAAATGATTTTTCACTAACAAATGACATCGAATGCACCCAAAACATCATGAAAAATTCATGTTTGTCAGTAAACAATCATCCTTGTGTAATCACCTGCAAACCACACAGTGTAGGTAAATCACACTTTTCAAATACGGATGTGACAAATTCGACCTATAGAGATATTATCGGGTTTGAATCCGATATCTTTTGCCTCAGGCAGCTCATTCTACTATTAAGTCATCCATAAGGGAACTATTGTAACACCCCGTCTTTGATAAGCTTTGATTCCTTTTACATTTCTTGTTATTGTTATTAATATTTTATTTTAGTATAAAAGTTTCAGCTCTTAATTTTGCTCAAACTAGTTTAGTTGGACTTGAGGAAATCTGTGGTTGCGCCTAGAGGAAATCTAATTGTTTGAAATTTGAACTCTTGGGCCTTAACATTTATTTTTTTTATGAGCAAACTTTAATATATATATATATATATATATATATATATATATTATCAATAGCCTTTGGAATAGGCATTGCCGAGAAGGAGCTATTTGGTGAGATTTTGAGTAATACACATTTAGTTAAACTAGGAGATAGAAAGAGATAAGAATTAAATTAATTCTAATCACTTGTTTAGATATGTATTGATTTAGATTAGA
The DNA here is from genome assembly GCA_031470985.1 of Agastache rugosa. NCBI lineage: Eukaryota > Viridiplantae > Streptophyta > Magnoliopsida > Lamiales > Lamiaceae > Agastache > Agastache rugosa. Next base: position 28,579,685 of record CM062606.1, on the reverse strand, counting down.
AGTCTAGTAAATCTTAACTATAAATCAGATTTCTACGTTCACGTCTTTAGCCTTCTCTTCCATGTTCAAATATAATTCTCCATCTCTCAAATCCTTATATATTTTTTTTAAAACAGTTCTCCATCTCTCAAATTTTTTATTCTCTCACATTTCGGTTTTCATAACCTCTGCAATTTCAAGACAAAATACTCATCACAGTCAATTTAATTCCAACAACAAGATTCATTCCACCGGTGAGATTTTGATCACAGTTTTAAAGTTTGTTTTATTTTTAAGAATTTTAGTTTCCTATTTTCGTTCAGAAAACTGTGAATCTCAGAATTAGTATAGAAGTGGAAAGGAGTTTTTATTCTTTTAGTTAAATCTGAAACCATGTGATTAATATTGATTTGTATGGAATTTAGTTTTGAAGCAATTTTTTTATGTTGGATTAGGTGTACAGACTTGAGCCGAAAGAGGGTAATTGGTTTTCTTCTTTTTGGTTTCATAAATATAGAGAAGAGAGGGAGAATTGTCGAATAAGAAATATATTATATATGAATGAGTCATGTTAAAAAATGAGAAGATAGATGTGAGTTTGGGAATTTGGTGTTTTTTATGTTTTTGGAGTCAAGAGGTCAGACGAGAAAGTGAGAATTAAAGAGAGAGGATGACTAGGAGATTGTTGGGCTCTTGTTTAGTAAAAATTTTGGGATTCTATTTATATTTTAAATAATAGCAGATATTATAAAGTGTAAAAGAATATTTTTATTAACTAAATGCGACAAAAGGAAGTTGTATAATTACTTTGATTTTATGAACATACCTATACGTATCTATATACATGATATATACGCAGGAAGATTATTATAGAGAAAGTAGTATATATAAATTATTTGTCCAGTAGGTTAGACCATTAGTAATGGTTGGCAGATGTCGCAGCCCGAACCTCGATATTAGATGTCAAGGCCGGTAGGTCCCACGACTTACACAATTTATGATTAACAAAGGAAATTGAGATAGCGACCTGGCTATCGTTCAAAAGAATAACCATACTTAACATGTCGCAGCCCGAAACTATTACCCGGGCTCAGTAGAATTACCAGTGAATTTACCCGGTGACCAATGGAATTTCAGTGACTCGGCCATTGGATTTACCCACTGGACCCGATCATTGGAATTACCCAGCTGACCCGACCAGCTGGATTTACCCAGTGGACCCGATCATTGGAATTACCACTGACCGGCCATTTGGATTTACCCAGTGGACCCGATCATTGAATTTACTCAGCTGACTCAGCCAGCTGGAATTACCACTTTAGAATAATGTGTCATGACTCGAGACGATCAACTGAATCAATATGACATAACTCAAATCACTTGGAATCAAAAGACCTGATCAACCAAATAACCGACAATTGATCAAGAAGATGACGAATTTATTTGAGGATCAAGAAAACAAGATAAAGAAAACTGTTTCAGAAAAACTTAGCAATAGAGTTCGACTTTAGAAATTAAACGTTATAACAACATTAAACTTCATTTTATTGCAGCGGAAAACATGAGAATATATGTATGAAGACATATATTCTAGGTCAATTTCTAAAAAAAAAAACGACTTTCTCTACATAACAACATTTAACAACAACAATGATCCATCCAGTACTCATCATCTTCATCCCTGCTAACCTGCACATTTTAGAAATAACATGCAGGGCTGAGTACTACGTACTCAGTGAACACATGCCAAAACATTTGAAAACTTTGCTGAATACAGCTATATATATATGAAAACTTGCCAGAAAACATAATACGAGGATTTTCTGAAAACAACTCGTAAAATGCTAAAAATACTTTCTTTTCAAAACTCATTTGTCTGCAGACATTTATAATAGTATGAACCATATCTACAAATAAATAATGGTGATGAGAAAGAGGCCTCTTTCTCAATCACTTGTAATCGGCATATCAAGGAAAGGCTCACGATTATGAATAATCGGCCTATCAAAGAAATGCGCACGATTACTAATGTGTACACAGATTTCACCTTGCGTGAAACCGAATTCGTCTTTCTGAAGTAGATGGTAACATACTTAATATTTTTAAAATCATTTGGCAAGTATCAAAACTTTGTAAAACATACGATATCATACTTTTCACATATTTTAGTTTAGAAAGCCCACCTGATAAACTTAAGCTTTACTTTAACTTTAACGCTTGTAATCCTTTTACTTCACGTCTCCGCTTCTACTTCCGCTTGCTCCTTTAATCGAAAGCGATTAACGAATTTTTAGAACGAGAGCTTTTATCGACTAACGACTTCGATATCTTTAACGAAATTCTATTCAAATTTCTACATCGCAACTTGATGAAATTCGAGAATTCCTATCTTAACTTTTCAAACGTTCTTAATCTATCTTAATCTATCTAAATTCCTCATTAAGCATCAATTTCCATTATATAACACTTAATTTTTATTAAGAAGTTCATAAAATGCAATTAATTTCTTAATTAAAATTTTATTAATATTTTATTTATTTATTTTAAATTCTCGGTTTTATTAAAATTAATATTTCTTTAATTATTTTCTCTTCTTTTTAATTTCTAATATATTTAATTATCATCTTAAGCTCATTTCTTCACTTAATTTCATTCAATTAAGTATTAATCTTTCAACCCTAATTTATATTCTTATTTAATCGGTTATTTTCTCAAAATTGAAATTGGTTGGAAATTTTTAATTACTTCCAACATGAATCATTCTTAAAATACTTAACTAAACTCATTTATATCATTAAATCAATCATATAATTCATGTATCCATTATTTCCTATTTTCTTCTCATTTTCGAAAATTGCCAATTGATAGCTAGGGTTTTCCATGCTTAAATCTAATTACATATTTGATCTTATAATCATATTCTAAGCATAATTCATGAAGAACAAATCATCATTCAATGCATGAATTAATATTTAGCATTTTCTTCTAAATTTCGATTTTCATGCAACTTAGGGTTAGGGTTTTGATTTTTCTAATTTAATCACACAATTCATCATATAATCATGATATAAGCATCATACTATAAGATCAATATCATCTAAACACTCCTCCATTTTTCTCCAAAAATGCCGAAATATATATATACATGATGAGAGTTATTCATGCATCATCTTAAGCTAATAATTGATCATCTAACATCTTAAAATCATCATATAAATAACATATGAAGGTATGAACCACATCTACCAATTTCTACAAATTCTCCCCAAAATTTCGACACATATATATATATATGATCTTCCACCATGAACATGAATTAGGAGCTTGGAATAGAAGATTCTAAGCTTACTTGACTACTTGAAAGGATTGCTAGAAGTTGAAATCTTTGAGCTTGAAGATCAAGATGGTGTTCTTAAGTGTGTGTGAGTGTGTGTATTGAGATAGAAGAGAGATCGAGAGGGAGAGAGAGAAGCTGTTGCTGCTGTTGTGTTTGCTGTGTGTGTGCGTGTGGTGAGATAGAGAGATGAGAGAGTTAGATATATAATCTAACAACCTAGGTTTAGAACTATAGGGTAGCTTATTATTTTATTAAAACTTAATAGCTAAGTTTTGGTTAATTCATTTAATTAGTTATTAATTCAATTAATTAATAATTAATTAATCTTCTAATAATTCTCTAATTTCTCAACACAGTAATTAAGATTAAGGTTTCACGAACCTTAGATAAAAATCTCACAGAAAGAATCGGAGATTTGAAGCATTTTCAAATCGACCAAAACTAAATTTTTAAGAGATTAATTACGTAAAATTTCACGTAATTAAATTAAATTCTTCTTCTTGTCAATTAATGACTAAACATTTATCATCTATTGATAAATGTAAAAACTTCTTCGTTTCGGATTAACCGAGACAATAGAAATTAATTAAAACTCATTTTTCCGGTAGAATATATCTGCCGAATAAAATTTTCGGAAAGAAAATCTTTATTTTACTAAAATTCTTGTCTTTCTCAGAAGATTAATTATTTTAATTACTTAAGAAAGACGGGATACTACAGCAGAACTTCATTAGTAAGTTAACAATAATTTAATTGTTATTAGAAATAAAAAAATAGTTTTTAGTCCTAATATTTTTGGAGATTAATCTATATGTAGCCAGGAATTGAAGTAAGCCTAGGAGACTGTGTCTGAAGTGTTGGCAAGAACTTTACTGCTTAAATTTTTTTAATTTTTTTTTGAAGTTAGAGAAGTATTTTGATTTACTTGCTAAAGATTTGTAAAATAAGAAAATGAGAGAGAAAAGAGATTTAGAGGTCAGATTATGCCTTACTGGAAATATTGTTAAAGTTAAGGATATTTTATATATTAATTGGAAATAGAGAATGATAATTAGTTTTATGTATTAATAAGGTTTCGGGAAATTTGGTTTAACTTTAATGATTAGAAAAGTTCCTTTAAAAATATTAGTACACCAATTGATTTCAGATTGATAAAATTTTATATAAAAAAAGGGATTTTAGGCTGCTTGCTAATGGTTACAGTTTTATTTAAACAAGTTTAGAAGGTTTGACTTATTTACTTATTAAAGTAAATTATTTAATTGACTAGGTGCGACGCAACTAAGACTCTTGTCCCTTAAGTAATTTCTTGGATTGATTGTGCTCTACTTTGAGGTGGGTAATGTTTCTTCTAAACTCAAGAAATTATTTTATGATGATATGTGGATTTAAATGTGAAAGAATAATGTTTGCAAGAATGTTTTATGTCCAACATGTTATATCGTATGGAAAGTGTGATGTGTTATGTTAATGAATGCATATAATCACCTTGAATGCCTAGAACGCTTGTGGATTATATGTTAATGGATGTCTTGTGCACAGTGATTGAATGTCCTATAATCGCCTTGTATGCCTTGAGCTCTTGTGGGTTATAGATTATTATGTTTTGTTTTTATATTCGCCTTGTAGGCCTTGAGCTCTCGTCGTTTATAGACAAGCATGATGATACGTTTTGCACTTCCTGCGTTATGTATGTTGTTGGACAAGAAAGTGAAATGATCTCATGATTAACCCACCACTGAGTACGTTTTATGAGTACTCAGTACTCACCCCCATGTTTTTAAAATGTTTTTAGGTTAATGAGCTTGAGCGGCGTGGAGAAAACGGAGGTGTTAGATTTTTATGTTTGAATTCTTAATTACTAATTATTAATAAATAATATTTGAAATCTTGAACGTGTCTTGGTTTTGAGTTTGAACTAGACGTAGTATAATGTTTTGATAAAATTTAAAATATTATTTTGAAAGTTGATCAATGAAATTGCTAGAAGCTATAAGTTTATTTTTATTTTTTTATGATCTTCAAACTAGCCAATGTATTACTCAAATGTCTTCGGGTTGAAAAGTGATTTCTATTTGTTGGTTTTTCTATAGAATATATTCACCTTGTATTTTGGAAAGTTGTCGAAATCAACTATTGTATAATTGTGTTTCCGCATTAAAGAATTTTAGAAGGAAAAATTTTAAATGGCTCGATTCTTTTATTTTAATTCCTCATTTTTGTCAAGAAAAGGTAATATTCTAAATTCAAAACTTAAGGTGTTACAACTATTCATCCTTCTTGGGCACAAAATCTAGTCCAATAATTCTTTCACCAATTTTCGTCTTTCATTAATTTAAAAGTTTTTTTAACGAGAATTGTGGATTTCTAAAATTTCAACAAAGAAAATCTCCAGCATGGTTAGTTACTCATGTTCTAACTTCTAACATTCCAACATCACATTTAAAATAGTGGTAGTTTTGATGCGACAATCTTTGGTTTATATATGCTTGTGATTAGATTGTGGTGGTATGGTAATAATTTAAAGAGGTAACAATTTTATACTTTCTATTTGTCTCCACTTTTATTTCAAAAAAAATAATAAAAAATAAAAAATAAAACTCGCTTGTAAGATATTTTTCTGCCCATTGTTTCATATAAAAGTATCAAAGCTAAACTTAATTTCGGGCCACATTTTGCATAACTTAGGCCCAACTAAACTCAAATTAAAATTGATTAATTAATTACTAACTGACAGAAAGCACTCGCCCACAAATGGGCCCGGCCCATCTGTTAAAAACATGTGTAATAATTAAGGTTAAGGATGACTTATAAAAATGATAAAAATTTCAAGTATATTTAGAAGATGAGATGCAATGAACCGACTGCCCCAACATTAATCAAAGTGAACACCATAATTAAATATTTTTTCACGAAACCCCAAATATCACAATCTAGTTAACTAATGAATAACAAAAATTAGATTCTTGGGGCAGTCATATGGCGATGTGTCATCCCCTAATTAAATTCTATTGTCAAAATACGAATCTCATTTCCTCATCACCAATTGATACGATGACTTTCATTAAGTTTCTTCAACCGAGTTCGACTCGAGTTATTTCAAATTCGAGTTGTTCGGATGATCTCATAACGTTTGCGGATGTCATAAAAGTACAATAATTTCATCTTTTTATCTCATTGATGGTTATAAGGACTAGTTTAAAAGTTTATTATTTTTGTAAGAATTTCCTATATACTATAATTTAGGTTTAATTATTTTATCGATTATAGTAAAATAGAAGAAAGAAAATTATTAGTCTTAAATTTGTAGGGACTATATCACATTGCTTAGTCATGTATGCTGCCTCAAAACGTTAAGTGCAATGTATTTGTGCGTCAGAATAGACACTAATTAATACTCAAAATAAAATTATATAATGGTTAAGGTATAAAAAATATTATTTGTCACGAAATACTTGCTTTGATTCAATGAATAATAACCGAAAGGCTGATTACACCATGTGCGCAAACTTAGCAATTATAGGAGCTTCTATAGAATATAATAATAAAATGTCATTTTTTGTATATTACTTCCACATACACTGAAATAAACTAGTTAACAAACATTTATGTTTTTTATCTTGTGATTCTTCCAAATTAATGTTTTAATTTTGTTGAGAGGGAATAATATATATACTCTTATTATCATAATTTCAAGTAAGTACCTTTTGTGATGATTCAACAATGGATGGCTGGTACGTGCCACTGATCAAATATCAATTAGAAAGAAATTGTGTTTGGCGTCCAATAATAATAATAATACTAGTAATAATAATAATAGTAATAATAACTCAATCAAATATAATGAGATTTATCATATCTTGTGCATCGTTGACATTACGAGTGACAATATTTTCATGCCACATGCAAGATAGAAATATTTTTGAGTAGTAGTATCTAATTAGAACTATTGTGGAATGATAGATCTAGGGTTTGCGAAAGTAGCTAAAAGAGACAATAACACGATGACACAAGGATTTACGTGGTTCGATCGATGTGATCTACGTCCACGGGAGAGAATATAGAGAGCTTTTATTATGCTTGAGAGTACAATGAGTATTGAATGTCCTACACCTCTAATCTTGCATCTATTTATAAGCCTTGGATCAAGCCCTAATCCTTCTAGGGATCGAACTCCTTATACATATCTAGTTCCATTATACATGCATATCCGATTCCCGTTCGTGGTAGAATTCTATCTTCTCTCAAAGTAGGGTTTCGTTACTTGGTCTTCAAGGCAGATGTTGACTTTGTTTGGGCCGAACTCCGTGGGCCGAGCTTGAATATATAGACCCAATTAGTCTTAGGTCAGGCCCAGGATGAGGCCGGTACTATCACATCCCCCCCAAAAAAAAGAGGAAAGAAGACTTGTAGACGCAGACTATGAGGGCGTATTTTCGAGGTGATTAATCGAGCAAATCACCTGTACGAGCTGAATTACCGAGCTTATGTGCCGAGCTGAAGTAGCAGGGGGAACAGGAGGAGCGATCTGAGTATCAGCGACCTTGTTAAGTTGGGTCGGTAGGTGAATTTACACGGCCCATACCCGATGTAGAAGGCGGGAAAAGTAATGGGCCATTTGAATTGTGTTGAGGGACGGTACATATTCCGAGAAAGACGGGCCCACGTTCACACGTGTCAGATGCAACAGCAGGATTCAAATATATATTCACAGAAGTTGAAACTTTTTTTTTTCCCCTATCACATTATTTCACATCCGCCGTCGTTAGCAGAAAAAGCCCTTGCACAGAAAAGTTTTCTTCTTCCCCAAAATCCCCAATTTACTGTTCCTGTACCGCCGGCGTTCACTCCGTTGGTTCCTCTGCGTACAGTTGGAAATCACCCGCCAGAGCATTTACCTTCTTTTTAACAAGTAAGTATGGCCTCCCTTTCTCAGTCTAGTAGTAGTGGTAGCGAATCTCCTCCGTTAGTCGGCTTCAGCAGAAGCGTTGCGTTTACCATTTTTTCATTAGGATCCCTCGTACCTACTGTTGAAACTTTAATAGTACCCCCGCGTGTGAAGGGGAAAGTGGCTGATTACCCCTCGACCTTAAATGAGGCTAGGATTAGGTTTCTTGCCCAAACGTATAATTTTCCTATTGACGCGGAATTAATAGAACCTCGCCCCGAGGATAGGGCATGCTCTCCCCCAATGGGGTTTGTTACTATTTATGAGGACAGTCTGCACGCTGGTCTTCGATTACCCCTCCCTGAGCCCTATTCTGAGCTCCAGAGGAAGCTGGGCTTAGCGTTAGGGCAGATAATGCCGAACTCGTTTAGGCAGTTCACCGACTTGGGTGTGGCAGCAATTGATAAGGGTCACCAAATATCCGCCGAGCTCATTCACGAGCTATTTGTTTTCAAAAAGGCGGGGGGCTGGTACTATGCCGCTGCCCGGACTGAGTTCAAGGGACGAACTCAAAATAAGGTGGACAAATGGCACAAGAAATTTTTCTTTTGTCGCCACAATAGTTTTGTCGACCTGGCTTGGCGGCTGGAAAAACCTTACGAATGGGTGATAGACGAGGTGGATAAGGATGTGGAGACTGCGGTGAATGCGATGAGGGATCGCGGTTCTTTTGAGGGGAGCTACAACGAAGACTGCCTAGCTGAAGCGGGGTTGAGCCCGTATGAGCCTCACAATATGGTGGATCCGGCGACGGGTGAGGCCCCGCTAGTGCTGTTAGGGTTGTTTTGTGTGCTGATTCGTCGTCCTTACAGTTTTGTTGTTTTCTTTTGTTTTGCAGTGAAGAACTTCGGGAAGCTAAAAGAGGTCGGTGCCAAGGCTACAGCTCGCGGGGCTAAGAGAGCGAGGCTATCTGGACGATCTGCCTCCTCCTCCGATCAGGGTCAGCTCGTGGGGGCTGCTGCGGCAACTGTTCGCTCTCCTTCCCCCAAACCACCTCAGAAACGATTGAAGGTCGGGGACCAGCTCGAAGTGGACATCATCGACGTCACGGGTAGTGACGCGAGCCCGGTAGCTCCTCCCAACAAGCTGGCTGGTCTGCCTTTTCCCGAGGTGAAGACTAATTCCTTTCATTACACAGTTTCCCTTAATTCTTGCCTGTGTAGCTAACTGTATTCCTTCTTGCAGGGCCTCGATATGTTCGTGGGATGGCTGAAGAACAGCGTCGGGGAGATGTCCTCGAAACACGAGGACGAGAAAAGCCAATACTCAGAAAAGCTGATGTCGGCCAATGCCCGGGCGAAGAAGGCTGAGACCGAGCTGATCAAGGCCGAAGAGGGCATGAAAGTTGTCAAATCCGAGCTGGCTGCTCAGCTTGCGATGGCCGAGGTGGAGTCCGAGAAAGCTCGGAAGCTTGAGTCCGAGCTGAATGCGGCGAAGGACCGGGAGGCCAGCCTCGCAGCTAGCCAAGGTGAGCTCCTCCGGGCATATACAAAGAGGTTCCTGTTGTCGGAGAGTTTCTCCGAGCTTGCCAATGACTTGGCCATGCTTATCAATGGGAACTTTGCCGTGGCTGCTTTGGAGAGGGCCGCCAAGGACTTCCCCAACCTGGATGTCTCCAAATATGGTTTCGAGCAGCTAGGGGATGAAGCCCTCCCTTCCCGGTACGCCAGAGTGGTCCGAGATCACCTCGGTCAGTTTTCTGTCCTGGAAACTCTGGCCAGCTCGTCCACTTTGCTATCCGCCGAGCAGATTGATGACTGTTCGGTAGATCGGGACCTCGACCTAGACGCGGCTTTTGATTCTCTTCCCGACGAAGAAGAAGAAGAAGGCGAAGCCCACGAAGAGGAAGTGGAGGAGGAACGGGAGGCCGGGACTGGTGAAAATCTGACCTCCAACAAGGATGTGGAGGACCCCCCCGCCGAGCAGCCACCTTCTCAAAATAAGGAGGTCGGCGATGTTTAGCTAGTTTTTTTTTTTACATTGTAGATTTGTACTGAACATCTTCGAATCAATGTATTTGTTTTCTTCTTCTTGAGTGTAGAGCTTGGATTCTGTCGGTGTTTCTACTTTGCGCATACAAATAGCTCTCCTTTCACAAGACCTGGTTGACCAACGGTCCATTGCTCAGCAATGGAGGGAGAAATGCCGCCGAGCTGAGGAGCTTTTCGGCAAAAAGTGTACTCTGCTGAAATCCCAAGAAGCCGAGCTGACGGGATGGCAGATGAAGTTCGAGGCACTTTGTGAGGAGGTTGAAGTCAAGCGGCTCGCTTTTCAAGAGAGTACCGACTTGCTTCAGGCTAAGCTTCTTCAGGCTGAGGAGGAGTTGGAAGTTGCCCGAGGTCGAGCTGGCCGCGTTCCCAAGGATTATGAGAAGATCGCCGAGGAGCATGCCGAGTATGAAGATATTATCCGTCGCGGCGGTGGTATCACCATATCCGAGGCGGAATTAAAGGCGAAAGAGGACTTGGAACAATATCTCGAGCTGAAGGAAGCACTCGGGTCCGAGTCTTTTGGGCTTCAGGGTGCTTTTGAGATGCTGAAGGAGAGTGCGGGCAGGTATAAGTGTATTTTGGACCGCCGACCCAAGTTACGTGCGCTTCTGGCAAATGGCGCGGGTGCGGCCCTCCCTTCTTCTGCTCGGACAATGCCTGCTCGTGAGGTGAAAACGGCTTCGTGGGGACATCAGGTCGGTCCGAGCCAAGGTAGGCGAGCTGTTGGTCGCGGTTCGGCTACCCTGCGAGGTCGAAGTTTTCCTGCTGGAAGAAGTCGAGGTCGGGGACGAGGTCGAATCTCGATTGATGATCTCCTGGGGCCTTCCTCATTTGAGGAAGATTGGCTTAGCTTTAGCAAGAAATACCCTCCCTCATAGATTAGCTCGATTCTACCTGTAATTTATGTACACACAAACTTTTCCAAATAGTTAGAAATAAAAGTATATATATTGGGTTTTAGGGAGTTGAACTCGGACTTCTTTGTGTTGACAAGGGAACCATGGTTCGGACCTCGTATTTTATCCTCCCGGGGGAACCTGGTTCCGACCCCAGTTGAGAACTAATTATCCTTAGGAGGGAGTTTGACTCGGACCTCGTGGGATATTCCTTTTGGGAGGGAGACGAGCTCGGACCTCGGAAAGGGTTTCCTTTGCGCATTATAGGATATTATTACCCCATGTCGGGTTATTACTGACCACGCAAGGGAACCGTAGTTCGACCTTATGAGGGGATTTTTGATGTTATGGACACTTCGTATAAGCAAATCAAAAGACTCAAGATGCAAGATAAAAAAGAAATTTTATTAAAAATGACCAAAAACAAAGTAAAAAGAGTTTTGATGAGCTCGTTAAAAACAAAACATTAAAGACAAAAAGAAAACCTAAGACTCTATATGCAAGACTTTGCTGCTTATACGAAGAATCTCTTTAGATGGGCGATGTGCCACGTTCTGGGTATTAGCTCGCCCAAAAGATAGGCGATTTTGTAAGCTCCTTTGCCGAGGACTTCGTGCACTCTGTAGGGCCCTTCCCACGTGGCTTCGAGCTTGCCGAGCTTCACTGAAAGGCTTATCTCATTGTTTCGAAGCACAAGATCACCGACCTGGAACTGTTGGGGTTTAACCCTTTGGTTGTAATACCGAGCCATCTGCTGTTTGTACCGAGCTTCTTTTATGCTGGCTTGTTCCCTTTTTTCCTCCAATAAGTCCAGGTCGGTTCGGCGCTGTTCTTCGTTAGCTTCGGCGGAGAAATTGATAGTTCGGGGGCTGGGTGCTCCGATCTCGACAGGTATGACTGCTTCTGACCCGTATACTAAACGGTACGGGGTTTCTCCCGTTGGAGTTCGGGGTGTAGTCCGGTACGACCACAAGTTATTTTGGAGATTGTAGATCCACTCCGTTTTCTCCTTCTCTAGGCGGGCCTTGAGTCCGTTCACTATTGTCCTGTTGGTGACCTCGGTCTGGCCATTAGTTTGAGGTCGGTTGACCGAGGTGAAATTTTGCTGGATATTGAGTCCTTTACAAAATTCTCGGAATTCTCTGCATGTAAACTGCGTTCCATTATCCGAGATGAGGACTCTCGGTACTCCGAATCGGCACACGATATTTTTCCAGACGAAGTCAACGGCTTTCTCACTTGTGACTTTTGTGGAAGGTTCAGCTTCTACCCCTTTGGTGAAGTAGTCGACGGCAACTATTAGAAACCGCTTTTGCTTAGGTGCCGGGTAGAAAGGCCCTACGATGTCAATGCCCCACTCCATAAATGGCCACGGACTTTGCATAGTAGAGAGGTCGGTCTGGGGTAGTCTCGTCACTCTGGCATGCAGCTGGCATTTTAGGCACTTTTTCACGAACTCTTCCGCATCTTTTGCCATTGTTGGCCAATAGTACCCCCATCGCATGATTTTCTGAGCTAGCACCCGAGCTCCAATGTGGCTTCCGCACGATCATGTGTGTACTTCATTTAATATGTAGTCTGCCTCCTTTGGTCCAACACATCTTAGGCGAGGCTGTAAGTATGACTTTCGATAGAGGACCCCTCCCTCGAGGACGTACTGTGCGGATCTAGCTAGAATTTTTCTAGCCTCCGTCTTGTCCTCGGGCACTTCCCCGCTCTCCAAACATCTTATTAGGGGTGTCATCCAATTTGGATCGTCCTCTATGATCGCATTGACTTCTGCCTCTTCTATACTCCTGTTTCGGACTTTTTCTACTAGCGTCGAGCTAGTTGGGGAGTTCGCCAGCTTGCTTAGCACGTCAGCTCGGGTATTTTGGCTTCTGGGAATGCGGACTATTTTGAAGAACTGGAAAGACTGTTCAAGGAGCTTGACCTTCTCCAGGTACTTCTTCAGCTTCTCACTTTTCACCTCGTATTTTCCTAACACATGGTTGACCACGACTTGGGAATCACAATGGGCTTGGACAGCTCGTGCCTGGAGGGTTTGGGCAAGACGCAGTCCGGCAATGAGAGCTTCATATTCCGCCTCGTTATTCGTAGTGGGGAACTCGAATCGCAGCGAATATGTTAATTCCTTTTTCTCCGGGCTGATGAGGAGTATGCCAGCTCCACTTCATTTCTTCCCTGAAGCTCCATCCACGTACATCTCCCAGCAGTCCGGGGGTGTCTTCTCTGGGACTTCCTGGAGTTCAGTTTTGGCTTTGATCTCTTTTGGGTCCTCGAGGTCTTTATAGTGAGCTTCTACAAGGAAGTCTGCTAGAGCCTGCCCTTTTATAGCTCGACGGGGACCGAACGATATGGAATGCTCTCCTAGCTCGATTGCCCATTTCGCGATCCTTCCTGAAGCTTCCAGTTTAGTAAGAACTTGCCGAAGTGGTAGATCGGTCAAAACTTGTATTGGATGAGCTTGGAAGTAGGGTTTTAGACGTCGAGCTGCGTTTATCAGGGCTAGGGCGAACTTCTCAAGAGGCTGATACCTCGTCTCGGAATCTTTGAGAACACGGCTGACGAAGTACACCGGTAGCTGCCGATCTCCTTCGTCTCGGACCAACACTGCACTTATCGCTTTCCCCGATGCTGCGAGGTACAGAGAGAGGGGTTCTTCCTTTTGGGGGACTGACAAGGTTGGTAAGTCCCCGAGGTGGCGCTTGAGCTCCCCAAAGGCTAGCTCATGCTCTGGTCCCCATCCAAATTCCGGTGCCTTCTTGAGAATTTTGAAGAATGAGAGCTGCTTCTCGGCGGCCTTGGAGAGGAAACGACTTAGCGCGGTTATACATCCTGTCAACCTATGCACGTCGCGGATAGTTCGGGGTACCTTCATCTCCTGTACGGTTCTAACCTTCAGCGGGTTGGCTTTGAGACCTTCTGGCGAGATCCAGCACCCTAAGAATTTTCTAGATCGCACGTTGAAAGTGCACTTCTTTGGGTTCAGCTTGAGGTTCGCCTGCCTCAGTATGTTTAGCGTAGTTCGTAGGTCGCTCACCGCCGAAGCCTCTTCTTTACTCTTGACGACAATGTCGTCTATGTATACTTCGACAATCTTGCCGATATGATCTCGGAAGAGGAAATCGACCATTCGCTGGTATGTTGCCCCGGCATTCTTCAACCCGAAGGGCATGTATTTGAATGCAAAGACCCCGAAGCTTGTTGCGAAAGCTGTCATGATCGCATCTCCCTCGTCCATTAGAACTTGATAGTATCCTTTGTAGAGATCGAGAAAACAGAATACTTCGTGTCCCACTAAGGATTCGATCTTTTCATCGATGTTGGGGAGAGGATAACAGTCCTTTGGGCAAGCTTTATTGAGGTCGGTGTAATCTACACACATCCTCCACTCTCCTTCTTCTTTCTTTACCACTACCGGATTAGATAGCCAAATCGGGTACTTGACTTCAAACAGAAGCCCTGCTTCCAACCATTGTTGCACCTCGTTGTAGATAACTTGATTTCGTTCGGCAGCAAATGATCGCCGTTTCTGCTTGACCGGTGTCGAGTTCGGGTTAATGTTAAGCTTATGCGTAATGATTTCCGTTGACACCCCCGTCATGTCTGTTGGAGACCAGGCAAAGACGTCTTGATATTCCCTGAGGAGCTGGATTACTTGCATGCGAGTTTGAGGTCCTCCTGCAAAGCCGACCATGACAACTTTCGCTGGATCTGTTTCGGATAAGGGAACCTGTTCCGCCGAGGTGTCTGGGATCGACGTCGTTTCTTCCAGCTCCTTGGGATACTTTGATTGCTACGCCTGTGGTTGACCTCGGAGAGCGACCTGCATGCACTCCTTGGCCTTTATCTGGTCACCTCGGACAGTAAGGATTCCAGCCGAGGTCGGAATCTTCAACAGCAGGTGGTAGGGCGAAATGATGGCTCTGACTGCATTTAGCCAATCCCGACCAAGTATGATGTTGTAGGGGGAGTTCGCTTTAACCACGTAGAACTGAATCAGTTTGTTGACGCTGGTCGGCGGGCTGCCGATGGCAACATCGAGCGCGATGGTCCCTTCAGGTCGCGTCTCGTGCTATGTAAAGCTCTTGAGGGGCAGGGGTGTGGAGTTCACCCGAGCTGGGTCGAGGCCCATCCTATCCAAGCAGTGTTGGAAGATGATACTCACGCTGGCCCCACCATCGATGAATACGCGATGGACCATCTTGTTGGCCACTCCGACCTGTATCACCAGGGCGTCATTGTGTGGTGTAGCTGTAGGTACATGATCGTCCTCAGAGAATGTGACGGTTTCTCCCTTCTTGAACCTCTTCTTCATTTGCTCCTCACCCGATGGGACTGGTGGTCTGCGAGCTTCTGCCTTTAACTTAGTCTTTGTCATACCTGGGGGTAGTCCGGTGATGGTGGAGACCACTCCGTCGTACTGTGGTGCGTCGTACTGAGGGTCGTCATCATCCTCGTCTTGATCGACCTTAGCTCGCTTACTGTTTGGGGCACAGCGACCCTGTCCTCCTTTCCGTTTTCCTTTCCTGTTTTTCTTCCCCCGGCTTCGTATTTCTTCAGAGTTCCTTCCTGGGCCAACCTCTCTATCTGTTCCGAGAGGTCGCGGCAATCCTCCGTGCGGTGCCCATGGTCGTCATGGAAGGAGCAGTGCTTGTTTCTGTCCCGAGGTTTAGACCCTGACATAGGACGTGGTTTAGTGAACCAGTCCTCGTGGAGTGCGAAAATCTCGGCATTCGTTTTCACAAAAGGAGGTCGTTGGGACAGTTCTGGTCCCACCCAAGGTCCAAGCCGGGACTGGATAGGTCCTGATCCGAGCCGGGACTGGATTGGCCCTCTTTGGAGGCGCTCGTGAGCACTTCTCCGATCACGATCATTCCGTCCCCGATCCCCTTCAGTTCTCTTCTTCTCGGTCTCTTCCCGCTTCAATCGGTCCGCATCTTGGCCATCAGCGAACTGGTATACAATCCTCCACATCTTCTGGGCTGTCTCGGGTTTCTGTTTAGCGAGCTCTTGGTTCAGGGACCCGGGAGCAACCCCATTTTGGAAGGCCGAGATGAGGAAGACATCGTCGATTTTATCGACCTTCAAGCTTTCCTGCATGAATCTGGAAGCGTACTCCCTTATAGATTCTTTGTCCTTTTGCTTCACCGATAGGAGGTAGGCTGTGTCTCGGCGAGCCTGAACCTTTGTAAGGAATCTTTGCTTAAAGATTTTTTCCAAATAGGTCCAGGACCCCACGCTGCCAGTTGGGAGGCTGTCAAACCAAGCTCGGGCATAATCGATCAGCATCTCGGGGAATAGCTTGCACATGTGTTCCTCCCTGAGACCCTGGTTGTGCATGCTGTACCGGAAACGCGTTAAGAAGTTAAGGGGATCATCTAGCCCATTGTAGGCCAGAATGTTTGGCAATTTGTACACCGTGGGGAGTTTGGTGTCAAGCAGCTCGTCGGTGAACGGGCTGACAAGCCGAGCAGGTTCCATTTCATGTCGGTGTCGGTTCCTCGGGGGACTGCAACTCTCACTGTAGCTCGGACTTCGGCACCTTCTGGGACTCCGAGATCGCCTTTGTGTATGATGTCGCCTGGGAGTCTGCTGCGAGCTTGGACTCTGACGTCGAACTGAACCCCGCCGGGGATCGTGCCTCTCCCTTAGCTCCGGTCCCTGCCTCTCGGCGTAGTGAGGAGCTTTAGGTAGGGATTTTTGCGTGGAACTCTCCCTAGCCTCGGGTATGAGAAGCATCCGGGTCGTCGCGAGAAAGCGTTTGAAACGCTCCTTGTTCGCTTTAGCGAATTCGGCGGCGGCGTAGGTGGTGGCAAGGTCAAAGTCTCTGGAGAGGT
Source organism: Agastache rugosa (assembly GCA_031470985.1). Classification (NCBI taxonomy): domain Eukaryota; kingdom Viridiplantae; phylum Streptophyta; class Magnoliopsida; order Lamiales; family Lamiaceae; genus Agastache; species Agastache rugosa. The sequence goes on along the minus strand of CM062606.1, from coordinate 28,562,691 downwards.
CATCCTCCTTCGACTCAGATTCCTTCGGCTCTGACTCATCGTGGATTTCTTCGACGTATCCTTCAGGAGTATCACCGGTTCTGAAGGACCGTCCGTTATGTGTCCTCCGACGCTGGTTTTGCGGTGGGTTTCCCTGAGGGATGTACTCTAGCGCGGGCATCCCTTCGTAGGGATTTCCTTCTATTGGGTCACTGGTGTGCCTCTCCTTTGGAACCGATCTGCCTTTCTGGCAATTCTCCTTGCTTATAGGGCGGCTTTCTGCTTCGTTAGGATTCCCACGTTGGCTTTGGGCCTCCCGCACGCTTTGTGATCGCGTTACCATCATAAATCAGCTACGTAAGAACCGTTGATGTTTTCCACAGACGGCGCCAATGATAGATCTAGGGTTTGCGAAAGTAGCTAAAAGAGATAATAACACGATGACACAAGGATTTACGTGGTTCGATCGATGTGATCTACGTCCACGGGAGAGAATATAGAGAGCTTTTATTATGCTTGAGAGTACAATGAGTATTGAATGTCCTACACCTCTAATCTTGCATCTATTTATAAGCCTTGGATCAAGCCCTAATCCTTCTAGGGATCGAACTCCTTATACATATCTAGTTCCATTATACATGCATATCCGATTCCCGTTCGTGGTAGAATTCTATCTTCTCTCAAAGTAGGGTTTCGTTACTTGGTCTTCAAGGCAGATGTTGACTTTGTTTGGGCCGAACTCCGTGGGCCGAGCTTTAATATATAGACCCAATTAGTCTTAGGTCAGGCCCAGGATGAGGCCGGTACTATCATGGAAAATATTTTATATCTTTCTCAAAATAGGTGGTTTTGATAATGATTTTAAGTAAAGGTATGCCACTCAAATGAATAATATATATTAACAAATAGATAAAATAAAATAAAAACTAGAATATAATTTAGGGCTGTTAATATAAAAAAACTAAAGGTACAGAGAACGTCTTAAAATTAATACTCGATAAATTAATAACTTCTCTAAGATAATAATTTTCTCCGGTCCCAAGTTGGGCTCCAAGTGTAAATTAATAATTTCAATAAATTAATAAGATAATAATTTTTTAGGAGACTCTTATATAAGTCTATGGTCCTATCAACATCATAAATTAATAATCTCCTAAAATTACAAAGATGACTATGATAACTTAGTTAGATATTTGCATAAAATGTTCGTTGACTAACTTTCAAATGAAAATATTGATCAAGCCAGCACAAACAATTTATTTTGGGTGCATGATGGCTTATCTCGGTTATACACACATAATTAGGGGTGAACATTCGGTTATTCGGTTTGGTTTTGGTCTAAACCAAACCAAACAGAATAAACCAAATTTTTAAAAGTTAAAACCAAACCAAACCAAACAAACCGAACGGTCATGTATGTTCTAAATATTTTATCCAAAATCAACAAAAATATACTTAATACAATAAGACAATAATAGTATTTTAATTTAAAAAATTAACATAACATATATATATATATACACACACACACATATTATAGGAAAAGCCAAATATGTTAAACGAGCAACAAAAAGATCGGTCCATTGCCTTATTGCATGATGTTGATATCCGTGCTTTATTTCAAGTTCTATTAGGTCCAACAAGCTCTTGCGCTAAATTCATTCAAATTATTTTTCATTATTGAGAAAAGTTATATATAAATATAATTAATCTATATATGTTATATAAAAAATTAATATATATATATATATAAATTCGGTTTTCGGATTGATTTGGTTGCCAAAGCATCAAACCAAACCAAACCAAACAAACCAAACAAACCAAACCAAATTTTATTTTCGGTTTGGTTCGGTTCGGTTTGGTTTTCGGTTGTTTTTGTTCACCCTTACACATAATACCTCATATGTTTGGTTTAATTGTAACATTTAGGTGAAATAAATATGAATTGTAACATAAATATAGATAAAAATATATTAAAAAAAGGAGAAACCGGCAGTTCGGAACCGAAACCGGCGGTTCTCGGTTCCGCAACTTTGGAACCGAAACCGGCGGTTCGGTTCCGGTTCCGGAACCGCCGGTTTCAATTCGATTCTGGCGGTTCCGATTCTTTTGGCCACCTCTATATGCAACTACGGGCACCTCCAAGCCGCATTTCATGATTTTCTTCTTCGGCCGAGAAGATATCAAATGAGAGAAGAAGAGATTGCAGTCCTTACAGTTCATGAGCGCCCCATCGCGCTTCTCCCCCATTCCGCCACCACACGTCATGCCGCACTGCCCCCCAACACTACTACCACTCATCGCCGCTTTAGGTTTTGGGTTTTTTTTTATTATGTTGGAGCAAAAGAAACGAAAAGAAGTAAAAAAAGAAGAAATGAGGGAGACGGGGGTGGGGAATTTTGTTTTAGGGGTTGTAATCGGCATAATTATATAATTCGTTTTTAGGATTTAAGTAAGCACAAAGGTTATATATTTCGGCAGGTTTTATCAACAGGTTATATATTTCGGCAGGTTTTATCGGCATGGTTAATAAATAGTTGCATAGAGTGCGAGTGGAACTCATGATAATGTTATTTTTCATGTAATGAATTTTCTGTGCAAAGTTTATCAATAGGAGTGTGTTTTATGCTATTTAGAGAACATAAGGGTATTTTATGCAGGTTTTAGAAAACATAAAGGTGTATCATGCTATTTACTCTACCTATACTCTATTTATCTTATTAATATATAAATTGCATTTTCCTTTTTCAAATATAAGAGTAATAAAATCATCGGGTGGGTGTGAATGAGTGATGGGAAATAACTTCTACAATAGCAAATAGTTTTTTAGTTGTGGAGAATCCTCTGTATTTCATTCTCACCCTAACAATTTAACATGAGGAAAATCAATACATCATTATACTAGGCTTTTGGTGAAAACAAATAATTGATCACTATTGCAAATTGACCATTTTATTTGTTTTGTGACTTTTGTCCCAGGACTTCGATTAGATGTAAAAATCATTATCAAATATCCAAAAAAATATGAGGGACCAGTTACATTTATTAGTGTGGGAGTTCTATGATTAGTTTAGCCAAATATTCAGTACAAGTTTTTGACTGTCTGCCTCTCCTATGTTCTTATGTTTTTCGAATGGATTTGGTTTCTGTTGATTTGGGGCCGAAGTACAAACCCTGAAGCTGCACGTACCCATAACTACTTTTAATCAAAAGTCAAATCATTTTCATTTGTTTATAATCTAAGGCAAATATATATATAAGGTGTGGATTTGGTAGTAACCAATATTTTTAAAATCGAACAGGAAGTCAAACCGGCGAGACCTCCGGGTCATGGTTTGATTGGTTCAACCGGTTCAATCATGGTCGAACCGTTTAATAATTAAATAAATAATAATTAAATATATGATAAATATAAACATATTCATAATTTTATTACTTATAATTAATTTTATAACATGTTCAAATCCCTAAAATTTATATATTGTATTACTATTAAATTTTGGATATGTTTATTCTAAGTAAATTATACTACTACGTATAATTATTGTAAAAGAATATATATTATAAATAAATAAAACAAAAGTAATTGATAAGGAGTATATCGAATAGAGAACAAAGAATTGAATTTGGTATGTTTTATAGTACTAAACGTTTACTATTAATATATATACTAGTGTGTATCCCATCGAAAATCGACGGCGAACTATACTATTAAAATAAAATGCATCAATAAGGTTGTTTCTTCGATTTTATTGTACTTCCTTTATCAAATATTTTTATTGTTATTTTGCAATATATAAGCATGAACATTAAAAATAATTTAATATTATTTTGGAGTAATAATATTTCGATAATTGATCAAAAAGAGTGTTTCTTTGATTTTATTTTTAGTTGCAAGAAATCAATAGAAATCAAGCTATTTTTTTACCTGACAATCTGAAGATTTCATTATATACGATATTAATTGTTGTGTACGCCTGATCATCTCGTCACAAAGTTAAATTTCGAGAATTATCCCTACGTGTATATATATATACAAATCCAAGAATTATAATTGAGAATGCATATTTTTGAGAATTTTTTTATTTAATTCAATTAAAAAAATTAAATTAAATAAATTAATATTGACAACTTAATAATTGATCAAATTAAAATTGTGAATAAAAATAAAACTATTTATTTGGCTAACAAATTAATTTGCCAAATTATATTGATTGCGCAAAATAATTGCGTAATGAGAAAATACACATGGATTGTGAGTATTTATATAGGTTCTTCAAGAGTGAAGTTTTATTAAGAATCAATGTGGGATGAAAAAATTTATATTAAATATACATAGAATAAATGAATAAAAATGCTCAAAATGAGGATTAAAGATAAATAAGAATATTGAAAGGAGATAGCGCCACGTAGGACCTCGAATTAAGGAGAGAGCTCGAATCCGCAATCGTTTTAATAATATATGGATAGGGATGGGTTAGTATAAAAACTGATCCTTCCGTACAAACTATAAACCATACATTTTCAATATATAATCATGCTTTTTAATATATACAATGATGATTAATACTACTATTCTCAATTCATGCTTTTTGTATAAAAAAATGATGCTTATATAAAATCATGATTTTTACATACTATTTTCATGTTTTGATGATTAACAACCATAGATCATACCATGATCAACGATTGAGATTAGTTTGTAGTTTTTACATGAGGACTAGTTTTTATATGAACCAAATCCTATATAATATATATATATATATATATATATATGTGGATGAGTTAGTATAAAAATAATTACTTCCGTAAGAACTTGAGAACCATGCTTAAATCAATATATAGTTATGCTTAATAAGATTTATGTTTTTTTGCATAAACAATAATGCTTATATAAAATCATGCTTAAATATATATATATTCATGTTTCAAATAATGACAACCATAGACCATACAAAGATAAACGGTTCAGATTGGTTCCTAGTTCCCACACTATGACTAGTTTCTATATGATCCAATTCCTATATATATATATATATATATATGAACGATATGACGCTTACTTATGTAAACACCGATCACTGTTTGTCCACGATAATATTATTTTTTGATTTTTTATTGTTTATATTTTAATATCCTAACTAGAGATTGATATTTAAATTATTAAATCTATAAAATACATAAAAATATAACTCGATTTGTTCATTTTCCTCTATCTTCAAAAAAATGAATAATAAGACTAATCGAGCTTTGATTTTTATGTATTTTATAGATTTAATTATTTCAATATCAATATTTAGGATTTTAGAATATAAAACAATAAAAAAATCAAAAAGAATAATGCTAACATAGACAAACGATGATCGATGCTCACCAAAAGTGAGTTGTGTATCATTTCTATATACTAGTACTGCACCCACATGATGCGTGGGGCGTATGAGATTAAAGAAAATTGAAATTAATACAATATTTATAAACAAAATAATTTAAGAGATAAATTATACAACGTTAAAACACTTTTTAAATAATGTCACTTTTTATTTTTGGTATATTGGTACACAATGTTTTAATATTTTTTTAATAATGTCATAAGCTCAAATTTCTGGCGTTGAAAAATATACGTGGCTCGTTGAAATTTCAAATGAGATAAAAACGACGATGTTTTGATATGAAGAAATTAAAACAAAAAATATCTATCAAATTGAAACTTAAGCAAAGAAAATAATAATAATAATAATAATAATAATAATAATAATAATAATAATAATAATAATAATAATAATAATAATAATAGAGTAGATGAATTGACAATATCTACCCGTCATAGTTGTAGTCTTCTCCATTTGTGGCTGATGCTCCAAGAATGGGTTAATATGGGTTGGGAGGGGAAAATGTTAATGAGTTAATGTGGTAAGAATGGTGGTATGTTATTGGGACAGACGAAAAAAGAAAACGAGACATTGCTATTGGGACAAACGGAGTAATAGTATAGATTAGTCCTAATTTTTATAGTCTCAATTGAGCTTATAGACTCTAGAAGCCCCACTTAATAATTCTAATAGATCCGTACTTTGGATCTTCTGCTGGAAAATGTTTCATGACTATATTCCGACCGATGAAAATTTGCGAAAGCATCACGTACCTACAAATGGCCTATGTTCCTGGTGTCTTTCAGAATGGGCCTAGTTTTATGAAAGCTATTTTCTCTTAAAAAAAATTAATAATTCTAATAGATGAACAACATAATAGCTCCAAGTGAAAAGAAAGAAAAAGAATTCTTTCCAAAAAAAAAAATATATATATATATAGAATGATCAGAATCGGATACTTAACAATGGATAAACTTGCCTATTCAACATGAGGGAATGATATATAAGATATTATGCAACTATATATTAATTGTTCAATATTTTTATTTGGAATTTACATGTAGTCTGATGTAGATGTAGATCAACCACCCAATGTATTAAACTTGGTGTGAAATCAACCACAAAACACAAACAATCACACATATCCGTGTTGGTGTGTTTGAAATGAGCGTGGAATTTACATACATGTTCTCTTTGATTGTAAATTTATTATTAAAAAAGAAGGAATAAGACAAGATGGGAAAATTTTATACTATCATAATAGTGGGCCCCACATTTTCTATATATCTCATGTTCACTAAGGTGAAAAATAAAATTTTACGGCATGGTAGTCCTTTTATCACATGATCCCCTTTTTTATATCCCTTATATTACATGAGAAAATATTATCACACTCTTCTGCCCATTATAATATATAAGATATTGTGCAACTATATATTAATTGTTCAATATTTTTATTTGGAATTTACATGTAGTCTGATGTAGATGTAGATCAACCACCCAATGTATTAAACTTGGTGTGAAATCAACCACAAAACACAAACAATCACAAATATTATCCATAATTGGAGTGAAAATGAGGGAAAATGTGTTACCCATAAATATTTTTCATCCTGTTCCAGGAAAATTTTTCATCACACAAGACATGTGAAAAGAGTGGAAAAATATAGTATCCATTAAGGGAACACACCCATAGTCCCATACTGTCTAATGCACACGTTTTCAAATTTGAATACTGTAAACACAAAATATTGTATTTAATTCAATAAACACAAATTTGCATACAAATATAAGAATTTCGAATATATGCGGGTCCAATCTCTATTTGATCCTATGATTCTTCTCTTCAATTTGACCCTCGAATGATCTTCAAGTTAGTCTTTGAGATTTTCAGAGATTTAGTGTCTCATTGATCTCTTTGGACTTGGTTTTCAAGCTTCATAACGTTGACGCGGAGGACTTTCTCCTTGTTTTCAAAGTAAACGTTGAGCTTTGGGTTTTGTGGAGGACTTTCGTTGTGTTTTCGAAGTAAACGTTGAACTTTGGGCTTTATAACGTTGATGCGGATGACTTTCGCCGTGTTTCTGAAGTAAACGTTGAGCTTTGAGCTTTATAACGTTGACGTGGAGGACTTTTGCCGTGTTTCCGAATCAAACGCCAATTTGAGACAATTTTGATGAAGACACACGTTGCTTACAAGAAGAACGCATTGAATCTCGCCGGACACCTTAAATATTGAGAGAGAAATCTTAGAGAATTTCTCTTGAATAATTGAGCTCTTGAAGATAATTTTTTTTTTTGTGTGATTTTGAAGTGGTATGAAGACCCTATTTATAGTTGTAGGGAAAGAGGTTTAAGTGTGCTTTTGGGCTTCATCATGGACTTTAGAGGTAAGGTGACACGATTTCATTAGCTCTAAGAAATTGATATATATCCTTCTTGTTGCCAAAGAAATATATATTTATCACCATATAAATACATATTTATTAATTAAATAACCTATTTAATATGAATTCTATAAGATTCCATAATCAAATAAAGTTATTAAAATTAATAAAAATATATTAAAATTTCGATATCTACAAATACTATACACATGTATAGCCCTTAATTATATGACATCGTCACATAGTACTATTGAACATACTAACCTTATGGTGTCATTCATATAATAAAGTAAAACTTACTAAATTAAAATTTTAATTTAATACTACAATATTTTTTTTCAAACATGATCATGTGCTTCCCTAGTAATAGTTAATATCATTTCCACAATAATAATCATGGATTATAGTTAGAATCGCCCGACCCTAAAACGCCAAAAGTAACTCCTTAACTATGTCTAACTTTTGTTAAATCAAACTCTTAATTCTATATTAACTTCTTTTAACAAATCTTACTCGTCATCTTATTCTCGGATATAATTAAGCAAGTTGAAGTGCAAAAATGAATTTAGTGCAAAAATGAATTAAGCAAGTTGAAGTGCAAAAACATGAGTGTAACCTACAATACAGTTGGTAATTAAGGAAAATTAGGGTATACTTAAGGGACTTAGGGGAAATTAGGGAGTAACTAAGGGATAATTATGACTTATTCATCCTCAATTAAAATTTATTAATTCCAACTATGGTTTATTAATCTCAATTGAAATTTGTTAATCTAATTAAAATTAATTAATCCTAATTAAAATTTAGTAATTTCTAATAATGCTTTTAAGCCCTAATTAAAATTAATTAAATACTTTAATTAATTAAAAATTCAAAAAAATAAAAAATAAATGGTGCACCGTACCGCCCGCAACTTCATCTCTTAAAGTTACTTGATCGAGTATTATACGTGTTAATTGAAATATTTATAGCATAGTTTAATTATAAAATGTCATAACATCAATTTACTAACCAATATTCTTGTAAGCAATAAACATGGCCCCCCCATTATTGTTAATGTGTAGCGAATCCAATTATATAATCAATTATTTGCGCTAGAAATGACACATCACGTTTATTTTATTAGATAATCAAGAAGTCAAATAAATTAAGAAAATGGATTTTGCTTAACTAAAGGGTCAATTTTAATTTCATTACACGTTTCAAGATTTTTTTGGGACCGCACTCCTTATAAAAAGTGTTTGCCTAGCCAAAGAATGGTTGACTCCATAAAGATTTGTTGTTAATTAATTCAACATATAAAATATCGAGTCGCTAAATTTATGATTGGTAATTAAGTATTTGACTGTAGAAGGAAATGTATCTAAACCTGATTTTTTTTAGGTACTAAAATAAACTGAAATTCAAAATTCAAAATTTGAATTTTAAATTAATTTTGAATATTAAGATGCAATTAGTCAATAAAAGGTATTGATGACAAAGCACTAATCTATATAATTACCGAAATTATTAAAATTAATTAAAACATAATCTTGTTACAATTATGCCACGCGGTGGCCAAAAATCTTTATTGTTTCATTAAAACGTCCAAATCTCGAGACATAGAGTCATGCTCTCCGATTGCCTTAAAAACATGCCTAAATTTTCTTTTTGATCCATCCCTTAAAGACATATATTTCCTTTTCTGGACATGAGTTCTTACAATATTATCCTTAATATATCTCCTTATTTACTCTAATACCTGAAATGACCCATCACTATTTAACCTAATTATCAATTAAAAACATCTCAACATTTAAAATGTGGAACCCTTTCTTTACTCACTATACACTTTATTAGAATTTCTTAAAATTTGTGTCACTCTAGGTTTGACATATTTATGGGGGACGGAGGGAGTATTTGTTCAAATGTTAAAAAATGTAATGGAATAGGATACTTTTCAGAATGTGAAAATTATATCCCCAGCTAGTAGATCGTAAGTGATAACCATCGATGGTGGAGTATTTAATATGCGGCATTTTTCTTTTTTTCTTTTAGAATTAATATGCGGCATTTTATCTACTACAGTACATTTTATGTATTTAATGCATGTCTGTACAATTTAAATAAAACTTACATCATAATGACACAATGTACAGATTTTTTTTTTTTGAAAGGGACACAATGTACAGATTAATATTTTTGAATTAATCTTTTCAAAAAAAAAAAATTTTTGAATTAATGATCAATAATTTTTAGGGTCGATATCAATCAAATATTGTCGCATGTCAAATTTGCACACGGTTAGGGTATGATATCTGTAAGAATTAAACTAAAGTGAAAAAAAATCTTTGACTTAATGCTATAACACCAATAAATTAATTTTTAAAATATCGAAGCAACAAATTTAGTTGCTGAAATATTCAAAGAAATTGCAACTCGCGATTTTCATTTTGATTCAATATATATTTAATTTGCACATGGTTTGAATTTAATTGATTAAAAATGCGAAAAATTTGTATTATATGGCAACATAATAAATTCTTTATTTCAGCTAATAAGTTATGGGTAAATAAATTTAAAATACACGAACTTTACACACATTTTGATATTTCACATCACCTTTAAAAGTTATGTCAAAATACAAAAACTCAACTCATTCTGGAGGTAGCCAAAAGAACCGGAACCGCCGGATTCGAACCAAAACTGGCGGTTTCGGAACCGGAACCTAGAACCGCATCGATGACGATTCGGTTCCGGTTCCAAAGTTGTGGAACTGATAACCGCCGGTTTCGATTCCGAACCGCCGGTTCCTCATATTTTTTTTTTGTATTTTTACCTTTTTATCAATATTTATGTTACAATTCATATTTCTTTCAACTAAATGTTACATTAGAATACATAAAATTACAATTAAATAAGAAAAAATAATAGAAAAACGACACCTTAATTAAATTATCCATGCATCCACCTTGGCAAGAAACGACACCTTAAAATGTTTGCCCCTAAAAAAATTTAAAAAAATTGAGAAAGATAACAAAATTTTAGAATATTAATTCCACTATTCTGTGTGAAGCGTTTTTACAGCCATTCATTTTCCTACCACCATCACTATGGCCCCTCTCTAAAAAATCCTTTACTCACCCGTTTTTCTTTTTTGAGCTAAAGATGTAAATCTCTTTACTAAAATCACTAGATAAAATTCAATTAAATTAGAAATTAGTTTGTGTCGGGATTTATTATGTTGTGGAAGTCGCAATCGATACTTTTGATGCACACTGTGTAAACTTTCGCTCCTATACAATGGCCCTTCTCGATTCACATAATTTTTTTTTTAACGAAATAAATAATGTGCTACTACATTGACTTCTTTTTTTAATGAACCACAATTTTCTTTATGCTTTTTTGGTTTTATGAATTTTTTATCCTATGCAATCAATATAATTAGTGCCATATTGTTTATTAATTAAATTGTGTCACTTAATTGGACCAAAACAATATATTTTCTCTCTCTCGAATGTGCTACTATTTGTTTATTAATATAATATGTTGTGTCACTTAATGGGATGATATTTTCTTTAAATTTAAATTTAAAATTTATGCACATTTCTTTTTAAGAATTCAATTAAAATATTCAAATTGGATAATAGCACAAGCTAGCAAGCTTCCACTTACAATGGTGTATGAAAACAGAGAAAAATAAAATGTCCAAAATTATTCGATACAATTGTCGCATACACTCACCAAAAATCGCCAATTATTTTCATGTACACACTATATATTTTTTTTATATTGTGAAAATCCGTCGTCGCTACATTCGGTACGCACTGGGTAAACATCCGTTCCTATGCAAAAGCCGGTTTGCAGGGCAGGTAAACACACGCTATTTTACGTGTTACACGAGGTAGTGTACCAAGCTTTCACTTTAAATATATTGAATCGCTTTAAATTTGATGTACCACATTAATAAAATCATCAATTTAAGATTAAGTTGCACTTAAAGATCATTAATTTATTTGCAAATAACTGACAAATAAAAATTGACGTGATCGGAAATATCACAAGTAAAAACTAGTCTAAAATCTTTTTTTTTGGATGATAAGTCTAATACACCCTCCGTCCCAATAGTAAGGTCTCACTTCCTTTGGGCACAATTATTAAGAAATAAAAGTTAAAAGATAAAAAGTGGTATGTCCCACAATTTTTGAATAAAAAGTGGTAGGTCCACATCTTTTGAAGGGTTAATTGTTTTCATTTTTGGAATGAAACCTTACCATTGAGACAGACGAAAAAGGAAAACGACCTTGCTATCAGTACAGAAGGAGTATCTTTTTTTGAAAGAACGGAATAAAACACACTCTAGAATCCAAACTAAGAGTTACCCTAAAAAAAGTAAAAAAATAAAATAAAAGAGTACTATGGTGCAATTGGTTGCATCCCAAGCGACCGGGTTGGGTCGGGTCGGGTTTGACCCAGGTCAACCTGTTGACTTTGAATTTTTTTTGATAATTCATTTTTTTTTCGATTTTTTTTCCGTCTCTGCCTTTGGCTCCGATTTCAATTATAAGATAATGATTGTTGCAACATTAATGTCCTTTAGCTTGTTCTGAGGCCTTTGGCTCCCCTCGCTCGACTCTTAAACATAAAAATAAAAATAATAAAAAATAAAAAAATAAAAATATAGATATTAGGACACTTAGAAGTGTCCTAATAAGCCTGACGGATTAAAATAATATATATGTTAGACGCGTGCATTAAAAATAAAAAAGTGGTACACGCGCCCAACTTAAAAAGTAATTGCATCCATACGACCGATACGACCGGTCGCAGACAAGTAATTGCAAAAATAAAAATAAAACTCAAAGTAAGAGCAGAAGTGATGTTTCATCCCAACTTAAAGTTCATTTTCGGCGCGTGTGTTGCACGAGCGACCGGTTGCATCCATACGACCGGTCGCAGACAAGTAATTGCAAAAATAAAAATAAAACTCAAAGTAAGAGCAGAAGTGATGTTTCATCCCAACTTAAAGTTCATTTTTGGCGCGTGTGTTGCACGAGCAACAGATTGCATCCATACGACCGGTCGCAGACAAGTAATTGCAAAAATAAAAATAAAACTCAAAATAAGAGCATAAGTGATTTATGAAACATGCAACAACACAGTCCCATTTTATTATTGTTTCCATCTCCAACATTTTTACAACTCACATAACCCTTAAAAGAGAAAAACCTAAAACAACCTTTCTCTTTGCATCCCCATTTCCCACTCATTCAACCCTTACAACAGAAAAACTTCAAAGAAGCTTTTTCTTGGCGGTCACCATTTTTAACATTTCCAACTCATTCAACCAAAAACTTAAAAGTATCTTTTTTCTTGGCAGTCACCATTTTTCCCCTTTCCCCAAAGATTATTTTTTATCACAAAGCCCCACAACCCCCCACCCCCACCCCCCACCCCAAGGCCTAGCACACACAAACATGTATACAATTAATTAATTAATATATGTATATATATATATATATATAAAATAAATAAATGTTCTCTTCCTTCCTTCTCTATCTATACTCTCCCAGCTCACACTCCTCTTTATCTCTATCTACATCTCTTTTTCTGTATCTATACTTGTATCTATAGTTTGCTTCTCCTTTTCGTTCAGTAAATATGCCAATAAACACGCGTGGCTTTCTTCAAACTCTCTGATCTAAACTCTGAGCACGTACGACCAAAGAGCGACGCGAAAAGGTGAAATTTAAGGAATTATTAAGGTAATAAAGTAGAGAGAGATGGAAAAACCCTAAATATTTGTGCTCGCCTTGCTCCAATCTCTCTGATAGCTACGCGGTTAATTGCGTGTAATGCGCGTGCCTACTTTGGTATTCGCAGCTTATTTTGTGCGTGTTGCTTGCTAATTTGGTCCAGATCCATTGCTGGCTGCTGTGAATTTATCTGCATGATTGTTATGGTTGTTTGTCAGCTTTGCCTGAATGCAAGATTTCGGCCCATGTTCTAGGTTTTTGGGGTTCAGAAAGTTGATTGGGGAATTAGGTCTATTTTGGGGGTTCAGTTCGAGCGATTTTCTAGTGGTATAGTATTAGCCGTGAAGTAGGAGATCTGTTTCGTATTAAGTGTGCTGCTGTTTGTCAGTCGTTGAATTTTGTCTTTGCGCTTCATCATCATTCCGTTAAGATGTTGATTTCCATTTTGGGATTTTGTTTTCCATTAATGGCATGACTTAGAATTTAAGATAGATTTCGATGGAGATGTCTACTTTGGTTTTGCTTTTAGTTGGGAGGTTTGCAATTTAGGCTTCCATAAACATACTTAATGGTGGCTTATGGGTTGTAGTCGAGTCGCCTGTGGCCTGTTGTTCCTATGAACTCTTGGAAAAGAGTTCTAATGTGGTGATTTTGTTAAATTTGCATGTTTCCGGATTTATCTGAATGGTTGTCCTCTTTCATTTGTCGGGTGATGTTATAGCATCATGGGGTTGAGATTGGAATTTCTTAGACCATTTGTGAAAGACAAGCAATGAATTTGGACACCGATACTGAGATATTGAGATCCATATGAAAGCTTCAGCCAATTAACTAAGCGTTGTATTTTATCATGCTTAGCAACTTATTCTTTGTAGGACATCAAATGTTGATGTGGAAACTACTAGAACTGTTAGTATTTTTGTTGTTTATCTCACTTGCATATTTTAAAATGCTAAAGTTCTTAAAGATTGTTCCTACACTGGATATCACATGTATATTTATTTACAAATGTTTATATTATTTTCAAATCAGGAACGGCAAAGTGCAGCACGACAAAGTTTCAGCATTTTATATCTTGATTGTGATAAAATCCAATTTTATTTATCAGAGTTTAACTCAATCAGAAGTTATTCTTGTAATTGCTTATATGAGAAAATTCTGATAGCGTAGGTCAACTCTTTCATATGGACTTGATTGAGCATTGGCATGAAGATGGTTTCTGTTGGAGATTTACTGGTGTCAAGATTATTCTTAATCAGCTTCTACTAATCAAACAAAAGTGAAATTGGAAGGAACGTCACTCATGCTAAGTTGTGGGCTGATTGCTTTACAAGTGCTCAGAGGATTTCCTGATTAACTTCATAGTCTGTTCCTTTCAACGTGGAAGTCAAGATTGGTAAAGTTTGATCTGCTTTGCAGCTGCTTGAAAGTTGCCAATCCTGAGAATAATGCAGTTCGTCTTTTATTTCTGAATAACAAAAAAAAATAAAATAATGGAATGTGAGACGTTGATAACTGATTATCAGCCAAGCACTAGAGGGCGAGTGCTTGCTGCTGTTGGACCGGTGCTTTGGATTGCTATCAGCTATGTAGACCCTGGGAAGTGGGCAGCATCTGTAGAGGGGGGTGCCCGGATTGGTTTTGATTTGTCTTTACTCTTGCTTATTGTAAATTGTGCCGCTATTTTATGTCAGTACCTGTCTGCACGAATAGCAATTGCCACTGGAAAGAATCTTGCACAGGTGATTTGTTTCCTTCAATATTTTGTTTCTCATGATTTGATAGTAACATTATTTTTTATCATAGCTAAAATCTGACAAAATGGATTAAATGAGAAGTCCTTTAGACTCTACTCAAATTTTATCTGTTGCAAGTATCAGATAATCAAGCTGCTTAATTTTAAGGTTTTATGCTTGAATATTCTTAAACGTTCTTTAAATTGACTTGGTTATACAACTGATGGAACTAGCTAGCTAGCTGTCCTATATTGTCTATTTCAATTCTTGAGGAAAACCACCCTGCAGAATGTTTTTTGTCATCAATTTTCAAGATAATAGTGATCATTCTGATTACTCTACTTGCCTGAAAGTTGGTCTCTTTCCCTCTGTCTAGTTGGTGATCTTGAACTCTTTGCTATTTTTAGCTAGGAATGTGCAACTTTGTTGCCTTAGTGTCCATGTTAAGTATCATCAGCTCATAGACAGCAACATTCCTGCTCCTCTTCTTCAATATCTTGTAAATGCTTCAGTATTGTATCAAACTTCTTTTTAGTGCACTGTATTTTAGAACTTCCATAGATTTTTGTATGCTTTATAAACTCCAAAAAAAATGTAAACTTACTGTGGTTCTTGATGATTTCATAGATTTGCAGCAAGGAATACAATGATTTGACTTGCATACTTCTAGGAATTCAAGCAGAGATCTCAATAATTGTGTTAGATCTCACTATGGTAATTTTATTCCTTATAAATTATTTTGGATTTAATCATTTCTTTTAACACTCTCTCTTTCTAATTGCGCAAATGTTTCATCTGGTAGATCCTGGGCACTGCTTATGGTCTCAATGCTGTCTTTGGAATCGACCTATTTAATTGTGTTTTCTTGACTGGCTTTGATGCCATCCTGTTTCCATTTCTTGCTAGCCTCCTTGTAAGTTTGTATGCTTCATTTAGCTACAATTTCTTTATTGGATTCTTACAAAATCTTAGTTACGGGGCGACTATTTTCCAGGGAAATCCAAGAGCAAAGATCTTATCCATATGCTTGGCATGCTTCATATTAGCATCTTATGGCTCTGGAGTTTTAGTAAGTCAATCAGAAAGCTCACTCTCCATGGGTGGGATTCTTAATAAGCTGACTGGAGAAAATGCATACACGCTCATGAGCATCGTTGGAGCAAATATTATGCCCCACAACCTATATCTCCATTCTTCTATTGTACAGGTCTGAAATCTTTCTCTCTCATATGGTAGCGCTTTTTGTTGCAAATATGTGCTCTGAGCGCTCTCACGATTGCATAGTCTCACATGTATACAGTGTTATTGAGTTTGTGGTTGCATGAACTTCTGGTAGCTTTATTTACTGATCCTGTGAACCTCTGGTGATCGTATTTCACTTTTTTTTTGGCAGGGTGAGGGACAAACAGGTGTTTCTAAAGGGGCATTGTGTTATGACCATTTTTTTGCCACTTTATGTGTCTTTAGTGGTATTTTCCTGATGAACTCCATGCTAGCAAACTTGTCTGCCAATGTGTTCTATAGTAGTGGAATAATCTCTCTCACTTCACAGGATGCATTATCATTACTGGATCAGGTTGGTTGTTGGAGTCACTAAATGTTGTCTTATCCATCATTTAAATACATTTTTGCTGTTTTCTGGTGTATTTCAGCCGGTATTAAAATTTTCTGGATGATGATGCAGGGATTTCGAAGTACGTTAGCTTCAGTTGCTTTAATATTCATTATGTTTGTCTCCAATCAACTTGTAGCTGTATCTTGGTGTCTTGGAAGACAAGTGCCTACCCCTGATTTCTTCGGATTGGAGATTCCTGATTGGCTTCACCGTGCCACTATCAGAATAATTGCCATAATTACAGCACTCTTTTGTGTTTGGAATTCAGGAGCTGAAGGTATATTTCAACTCCTGATTTTTACACAGGTTGTGGTTGCTCTTCTGCTTCCATCTTCTGTCATCCCCCTATTTCGAGTGGCTTCCTCCAGATCCATTATGGGAATCTATAAAAATTCTCTTCTGGTGGAATTCTTTGCTCTAGTCTCCTTTATTGGCATGCTGGGTTTGAAGATTGTATTTGTCATGGAACTTGTATTTGGAAGTAGTGATTGGGTTGTTAGTTTAAGGTGGAACATTGGAAGTAGTGTGCCAATTTCATATATCATTCTTCTGAAAGTTGCTTTTGCCTCCTTGTGTTTGACGCTTTGGCTGGCAATCACTCCATTGAAGTCTGCAAGTTTGGGTGTAGATACCCAGGCATTGAAGTGGGACAGTAAAGTTGCTGTGATTGAGCCATCTGTAGAGAAAGTCCCAACTGATGAGATCCAACATAAATTGGAAAATTGTGAGCAGATGCAGGAAACTGCGCTATCATCTGAGAGATACTCTGGGAGCCATCAGAACTTACTGACTCCAACTCTGAATTTGCCTGAAACACTTTCGGATTCGGAGACTACTCTAGATCTAACTACGATTGAGGAGAATACATCTGAGGTTACATTTTCAAAGCCTGCTCGAGGTTATCCTGGGGCACCAGCAACTTTATCAGAATCTTCCTTTCCTGGATCTGGGGTGATTGATAGAAGTGAATCATCGAATGATGTCGACTTGAGCATGGGATCCAAAGACATGGTGGAGAAGACGTTGAAAATTGAGGGAGATGTCCAAAATGAGAAGGACTACGAAGCAGATCACTGGAAACCTCATGAATCAATTAAAGATGTTTCTGAGAGTAGCCAGTCTTTGTCTTCTGATGGTCCAGGATCTTTTAGAAGTGTCGGTGCAAAAACTGATGAGGGAGGAAGTGGTGCAGGAAGTCTTTCAAGATTAGCAGGGTTAGGCCGTGCTGCAAGGCGCCAGTTAACTGTCATTCTTGATGAATTCTGGGGACAGGTTTTTGATTTTCATGGTCAAGTTACACATGAAGCCAAAGCTAAGAAACTGGATGTTTTATTGGGGATTGATTCTAGTATAGACATAAAATCTTCGTTGGCTCCAGTTAAATTGGAAAGCATCAGTAAGGATTCTACTGGATATATCCCTTCTCCTGGTGGTAGAGGACCTGATCTTTCAAGACCTTCTGGCTTTTTCAATTCCTCGATGCATCATATTGGACAAAGCACTATTGCCTCACCTCTTGTGGTTCAGCAGGGCTCACCAATGTGGTCTAATCATATGCATCTACTAGATGCATATGTGCGAAATTCCAGCCACAATACCCTTGACAATAGCGAGAGGCTGTACTACAGTGTGCATGTCCCGTCATCATCTGATGGTCATGATCAACAGCCAGCAACTATTCATGGTTATGATATGGCATCATATCTGGGTCGAATGGCAAAAGAAAAAGGTTCTGATTATAAAAAAAGTCAATTGGAGTCATTAAAACAAACCCCAGCACCCTCAGTTAAATCGAACTCCATAGATTCGTATAGTCGGCCATTAGGGCAGAAGCCACAAAATGGATTGCGCAAGCCACCTGGTTTTCACAATGTTCCTGTTTCTGTGTCTCGGATCAATTCATTAAAAACGGAGAGACCTGTTCAGGACAATAGCTCTCCTGAACTTGTGGATTACAATAATAACTCCCCCAATGTGAAGAAATTTTACAGCATGCCAGATATATCAGGACTTTATGTCCCTCACCGAGATTCCTCATCTGATAAAAGCTCTCAACGGGATAATTATATGGGCTACGGGCAGTCCATTAACCGCCCAGGTCGAGACCAGATGAATTCAAGTGCTTCTTCATGGGTTGGCACCGCTTTAGGATTTAATGAATATTCTCCTCCAAAGGTTTGTAGAGATGCTTTTTCGTTGCAATACAATTCTGGTGCAAGTGCTGGTTCGTTGTGGTCTAAGCAGCCTTATGAACAATTTGGTATGGCTGATAAATCGCCCTCAAAAATTCCAGAGGCTGCATCAATTAGTGATATGGAAGCGAAGCTGCTGCAGTCTTTCAGAAGTTGCATCATGAAACTTCTGAAGCTGGAAGGATCTGACTGGTTGTTCAGACAAAATGATGGAGCTGACGAGGACCTTATTGATCGAGTTGGTGCAAGGGAGAAAATCCTCTCTGAAGCTGAAACTAGGACTGTAGACAGAAAGCTTAGTATCGCTATGAGAATTGATGAAACGGACCCGTCAAAGTTTATGTCAGTCCCTAATTGTGGTGATGATTGTGTTTGGCAAGTAGATATCATTCTAAGCTTTGGGGTTTGGTGCATCCATAGGATTCTTGAACTTTCCCTCATGGAAAGCAGGCCCGAACTTTGGGGGAAATACACCTATGTACTAAATCGTCTTCAGGTAAAGAATTACTATATATGCTCCTTAGAATTTATTTTCGCACTCGTATAAACTGGTAACATGAGTGTGACTTCTTTATTTTTTCTTTTCCAAATTTATTTTATTCTAATATATTCTGATCAGTTATTTAAAGTTTTTTCTTCCTGTCAGTGGTTCTCCATCTTGATCCCAAATGTATGTTCTCTTCTGTAGGGGATTATAGATCTAGCTTTTTCAAAGCCTCGTTCTCCAATGGCTCCCTGCTTGTGCCTTCAGCTTCCTGTCGGATACCAGCAAAAGTCAAGCCCGCCCATTTCAAATGGCAGCTTGCCGCCTCCTTCAAAGTTAGGCCGAGGAAAATTAACAACTGCAGCCATGCTTCTGGACATAGTCAAAGATGTTGAACATGCTATTTCTAGCCGTAAGGGGCGAACAGGCACTGCAGCAGGCGAGGTAGCCTTTCCTAAAGGCAAAGAAAATTTGGCATCTGTTCTTAAAAGATACAAGCGCCGTTTGTCAAATAAACCGGTTGGTGAGAAGCCAGTGGTTTCTCAAGAAGTCGGATATGGACTACGCAAGACAGGTTTGTCATCTCCGTTATCATCTCCTCAGCCTCAGGGGCTGTAGTTGTCCATGTGTTAAGTTCATATGCGCTGGGCATTGAATTCTGGAGTCGGAGAAATGCATGCACTCAGCTGCTATGAACTAGTAGTTCCCTTTCCCTCTCCCTTGTGTATTAAATCGATCTTCACTGCACTTTTAGTTTCCTCGTACTTTGTCGTGTATACATAGGATAAACTGTGGTGGCGGATGCCACGCATCTGCAGGAAAGGAAACGAAAAGGGTAGAAGAAAGGTGGAAGTATATTTTTATTCAAGGTGGAATCTAGTTTAACTTACTTGGGCATGGTAACTGGTGTAGTATGTAGTAATTAATAATTACTGGAGGGTTGGTTTTGTTTACTTTGTGCCTCAATTAATCTCATCTCCTCTTGCAGCAAGAAACATTTTGCTGCCTGGTGAATGCTCGAATCATCCTTGGGTCTACTCCCTAGGTCATAAATATAAGCATTGTCGAATGCACATAAAATTTGTACAAAGTTGCATCTTTTTATTTTTATTATGACGAGGGTAATCTGCAATTGCAATCGGAATAGGAGGCGGGCACTTCTATTTGTGGATTAAGGTAGCGTTACCCTTATTTTTTTTTATGTACTTGGATTTTAAGTGTGGCCTCGAGAGACCTGAATTAATTAATTGGTTTTTTTATCTAATGATCTTTTTTTCTCTTCTTAGATTGGACCTAATAATCTATATTAAACACGCATAATATGCACGTCGTTAAGACATATGAATACTTATATACACAGGCGCAACCCTTTTAAAAGTTACTTTTTCTATGCACTCTCGTTTAAGATATAAAGTCTAATGTATATGTTGGATACAGAGATTAAGAAAGTTGTTGAGGTGTTGTGAGTGGAATAAAAGTACAATTTATAAGAATAAATGTACAATAAAGTACAATTTGTAGGAATAAAGATAGAATTTGTAGGGGTCTATCGATGACAAAAATAGGTAAATATAAGAGAGAATGAAAGATGTGATATTATAAAAAGTGAAGTAAGACTTTTTTTTATGGACAAATATAAATGGGTAAGTAGGACTTTATATCGTGGATGGAGGGAGTATTTGTTTTCGAATTATAATAATCATAATCTAAGGTTAGGCTAAGAAGTCTTATGATATACTATGTAGAATAGGCGATACATAAAAGATTGTATCCCAATGACTAATTCAACCCAATTCACATGAATTTTAAATGTTGACCTTATCGCAATCATAAAAATAAAGATAAAAAGGGTTATTTGTAAAATAATGCACAATTTTTTATTATATTTGTAATTTTAAAGCGATCTTTCAATTGTTGCAATTAAAACCCTACCATTATATTTTATTGCAATTTAAACATTCCCAAATTTTTCGATCACCGAAATCTTATGTAGCAATTACTGACATGGATATATTCACACATAAATCATCTTATCTTAGCTCAAGTGATCGCACCCCATAGGCTCATACGGGTTAGACCTGCCCATTTTTATGAATTGGCGGTTCGAATCGGGATCGAACCGCCAGTCAACGGTTTTTTAACCGGAATCGTAGTCAACGGTTCCAACCGTAACTAGAACCGGCGGTAGAAGGGCCGGTACTGTTCAAGCGAATGGGTAGCTGGAACCGGCGGTTAACCAAAGGGCCTAACCGGCTAGCCTATAAAACCGGCGAACCGATGGTTTATGTGATTAACCGACGGTTATCGGCTTAAACTATTATTTTTATTTTATTTAATTACCTCATACGTATATCTATAAATATATATATATATATATATCCCTTTTTGATTACATAATGTGGATCCAACACTAGTAAACAAAAGCTCTATCGTATGATGATTACAGTTGTAATTTACCATATATGGAAGGAGAGAAATAGCAGGAGATTTAAGGCTGTGATATCCAGTTTTGAAGGAATGTTGGGCAATGCCAAATTACTACTGCTATAAGTTGTAGTAAGGTTCCTCAGATTGCTAGGCTTCTAAAGTCTTAGAACTGTGTGTTGTTTTATCTGGTGTTTTCTTGTTTGTAAGTTGATGTTTTCCACGATCATTTGGTGAAATGAAAATTCCATTTGCCATATATATATATATATATATATATATATATATACCTTTAAGAATTTATTTCTTTCACACCATTTCTCTACACTTTATCTTCTTGTCTTTATTAAAATTTTCATTCTTTTCAAGCATTCATTGGAAGTTTGGAACTTATGCATATGTAATTATAAATTATGTAATGTTCATTTTAAGTATTACTCTTTCCGTCCCCAAAAGTGTGGTGTACTTTTAATTTGTTGTGAGATATATAATATTAGTTCAACCACACTAACTTGAAATAGAGAGAGTAAGAAAAATTGAGTTAATTTTCTTCATATATTTTAATGTTCGTTTTGTACTTCATTTACATAATGTTCTTTTTCGTAATCAAAATAAACCGGCAGGCAGAACCGTGAACTGACGGTTTTAACCGGAATCGGAACTGCCGGTTTTTTGGCCCGATCCGAAACCGGAAATAGTGTAGGCGGGCCGGTTACGGTTCAATCCCGGTGAAAACCGTAACCGGCGGTTCAAGGCCCGGAACCGGCGGGCCTTGAACCTTGGGCAGCTCATTTATTAGTTACGGGTAACTAGCGATTTTTTATTTAATTGTTGATTATTTTTTTGAAGTAATTTAATTGTTGATTTTTGTTTTGTCTATTTGCGATATTTATTTCCTTCCTGCAACAGATTACGAAAGCAAATAAAACAAAAAGAAACAATAAAGAAAAGAAATTAAACCACTCTGCTTAGAGCCTAAGATTGCAAATCTACTTCAAATTGGCGGTGCACATTTGAGCATCTCTCTCTCTCTCTCTCTCTCTCTCCATCACAAAAGTTTCCATATCTGTCACGAGGTTAGGAATTCGGTATTAATCAAGCTATTTATGCGACGGACGATCACGGTACGCTTTCATAACTGTTCCCAGAAAAAACTAAAAAATTGTTCCTTTCCTTTTATTTATCTCCCAATTGAAGAAATATTCTATTTTCTTCACCTTGGCAACAATTTTAGGCACAAGAAATCCAAACCAGAAATAACAGGGTTTTGAGTGTTTTTCGTTTTTCCTTTTCCAGAGGAAAAGTAGGTATGGTAAATAAGATATAAAACAAATAAATAATGTGATTTGGCACGTGCGAAAATTTTATTTTATATTGTTACAAATTTTATTTTGATGATGAATGTTTGTGTATTTTATTATTCATAAAATCTATGGATTTGTTTGATTTCGTGACTACTAAAGCGTGTATTTAATGTCACTGGTAGATTCTCTCAAATTTCTTCATTTATAATACATGCTGTTTTTTACTTTTCCATATTATGTTTTTGTTTCTGTTTACAGTTGTAAATATTTTTCATTATTTACAAAATTTCTTATTTATATGTACTCTAAAAGTCTTATATTTATTGATTGTTGTCGAATGAGCCTGCACAATATGTTTGTTTTTACATTTTTTTTTAATTATGAGAAGAGTCCAGACTTTATGAGAAGAGTCCAGACTCAAGATAATCTTTTCAAATTACGATAACTATAAAGTGCAAAATGAAAAAAAAAAAAAATTATTTGTTACATAATTTCCCTCAACTCTTCTAATGTACCAAGTTGATATCTGCAATATTTCACGAACCAAATAAATTGTAGTGGATACAGAATGTTGCTCTTTACAACTGCACTTTAGCTAATTAGTAATTAGCTAAATTTCAAGAAAATTTAATTTCAAACATGCTGAAACATTAGAGACTTATATAGAGTTGCTACATATATTGCCCTCTATTTTTCATTTCCATATTGTGATAATTTACAGTAGGGGACTAGAGAAGTCGATATTCTGGAACAATCCTCGACTTAGAAAGTGTTGATGGGGTACGTGGTGGTGATTTCTTTGCCGGTGATCTTGTTGTTCTTGATAACTGGCATTGCCTGTTATCTCTTTGGTAGGGCGAGAGGCCGACATGAAAATGCAAGGCTTCCTCAGTATCTTGGACCGCCGGTTCCAGCACCGGCCCCGCCCCCGCTCCCGCCCGGAGCACAAGACAAGTAGAACTATGTTATTTGGAGTGCATGTGCATATATGAGAGGCAGTGAAAAATTATTTGGTTAGGTATTGTGTAATGAAGAATTATTGTGTGAAATCTTTGTTAGAAATCAGTTTTTGTTCTTCCATATTGCAGCTGTTTAGATATTTACACGTGACTTTAGTCTATTAACCCATTTTGAACAAACTCAAACCGGCTCAATACAGACCCAACTACTAAAATTTGCGGTACCTAATTTTCTAATTAATAGGCCAAATTGTAATTTTGGATCCAAAGTATGTGTAGTTTCACATCTAAAACACACTTTAGGTATTATAAAAAATGGATATGATATATATAATTCGATTCTAAATCTAGAATTCACGCAGTTATCTATGGCCGAGTTGATGAGTTTGCAGAAGAAAAGTCGACTGCATAACCAAAAGGTTTTGTTTTTGGCTGAGTAGTTGAACTGGCCTTTTTTAATTGTTTTTTATAAGAGCATCAGCAGCGGTGCCCTCCAAAATGGAGGGCACCAATTAAATTTATAAGTCCAAGAGAGCTCTCTTTGTCCCCCTACAGTGGTGCCCTTCAAATTTGGAGGGCTCTTTCTTTTTTTGTTTTGTTTTTATTTTATAATTAATTTTATTTATCAAATTTAAATAATAATTATTTTATAAATACAAATTTTATTGAATAAAAGAAAAAAATATTTCATTAATTAAAAAACATGAAAATAAAATATAATAAAAACTCAAAAATAGGAAACAAAATCCCCAACTTGAATACAAATTTAAAAATTGAGTGAAGAATGCACTAAAGAAATCGCCACAAACTAGAACTACATAAATAAATATATAGTATAAAATATATAGTGTGGATAAAGAAGAAATAAAGGTCTCTTTACTCCCCTTCAGCCCTTCTTCCTTTCCGACTCCCCATTTCTTCTTCTTCTTCCTCTCAATCATTTCTGCAAATTTATAGTTGAAAAAAAAAAATTGAGGTAACGTTGAGACCAACATCTAAACCGTTGGCCAATCAACGCACGCCACCTCATCCATTCGCCTCCTCCGCCATCAGCTTGAAAATGGCGCATTTGTGCCCTCCACCGAGCGCCACCCGTGGGCGCCAGCCATCACCGCCCCCCAAAAACCTCTGCCCGCAGCGAGCGCTCGCCACATAATGGCGCCGTTGCGGGTGCTCTATATTGGAAAATTGATTTTATTAGATTAATTTATGGGTAATATTTATTTTATTAAATATTAAATATTTAAGTAAAATAAATATTGAATGGTTTAAGTTGGGTGTTTGATATGTTCTCAATGATGAGTGAGAAATGATATAAGTGAGTTGCGTATTGAAAATGAATTTGTTGTAGCCAAATTCATTATTGTGGTTAAATCCACATTGAAGAAAACGAGCTGCGGCTCAAGTGGTGAATCGTGGGCTTTCGATTTGAATTGGTTCCTTTGAATTAATTCTTAAACCAAGTAATTTTGAGAATTGGGTTCACAATCCAATTATCAAATTTATAAAATAAGTTAAACATTATAATGTTTAATTGGATGTAAATTTCGGCCCATTTATACAATACACATAAAGCTAATTAAACAACTTAATTATTTATTTGTTTAGAAATAAAGTCACGTCATGTGACTTGTAAAATGCCAACTCTTGGGCAGTGACAAACCATGAAACCGTCAACATTGATGTGTGTGATGCGGTGAATTAAATTTGGACTTTAAATCCAAATCATAAAACTGCAAATTGAATGGCATGATCAAAAGTAACACCCATTTTTTATAATAGCAGTCCATAATGGCTTTGATGAGCAGAATTGAAATTGCTCAAATGTAATTGAAGATGCTTTAATTCCCTACAGTGTGAGATGGCTATAAATAGGAGCATTTGAGCATGGGTTTGGTACGACAAGAAATCTGCATCTCTCATACTCGATTATAGCATTTCATTCTTCATAACTTGCTCAGTTCTTGATCTTCATTTAGTTCATCGGAGCTCGCCGGATTGTGGTGCTACATCCATCGAGATGAAGTCATTTCACCTTTGGGGACAAACCATCAAATCGAGAGCACTACCAGGGCGTTATTCGTCTTGCGGGGAGAAGGATTCTTTCGACTCGACTTACATATGAGTTCGTTATTTATCTTGTAATTTCAATTTATTTATATTTTTTATAATTCTCACTCTCTACATTTCTATAGTCCAGATTTTATTTATTTTTGTAAAAGCAAAAACGTGTAGCCCGGTGTTAACAATCGTAAGACGAATAACATCATTGTTGTTACATGTTCGTGAAGAAGGAGATATTGGACTATTTAATTTGACTTAAAAATTTCGAAACTTAATATCCTTTGCATTTGAGGATGTTTGCTTCAACTGAGCCTACTACCGCCGCTGCCACCTTTGGCTCCTCTGCCTCCGCCACCGTTGGCTCAACTGCCTCTGCTACCATAGGTTCCACCACCTCTGCAACCATTGGAGCTACCGTGTCAGCCACCATTGGATCAACCGTTTCCAACTCAGTTAGTTCAACCACTTCGAATCCGAGTGGATTCACCGGCGATCAATCTTCTACTATGGCTCTATTGCAGATGTCAAGGACGTTGGGGTTAGCCGAGAAGCCTCTAATCTTCTCGGGGAAGAACTTCAAGCATTGACAACAAAAAGGTGACCTCACTATCGTGGGGTTTGCCGGATTCTTAACAGAGGACAAACCGGTAACGCCAAGTGAAGAAGAGACGAGCTTTGAAGTTTGTTCCAATTTTGCTAATTGGTGCCAAGCCGATTTTCTTTGTAAAAATATTGTTTTGACGTATTTAGACAATAGCCTGTATGGCGCGTATTGTAATGTAAAGACCTCCAAAGAATTGTGGGGGTCACTAGAGAAAAAATATAAGGTGGACGAGGCAAGTGCGAAGAAGTTTGTAGTAGCCAAGTGGTTGGACTACAAGATGGTCGATTCTCGACCGGTGATGGAACAAGTGGAGGAGTTTCAAACTCTGGCCCATGATGTTCAATCCGAAGGAACGGCCCTACCGGATGCTGTAGCGGTGATGATTGAAAAGGTTCCTCATAGATGGAGGGATTTTCAAAATTACTTGAAGCACAAACGCACGGAAATGTCCGTTGAGAGCTTGGTGATAAGGCTTCAAGTAGAGGCTCATGTGAGGAGCCGTGATCAAAAGGCCAAAGCTCCAATGGAGGCTAAGACTAACTTGACTGAGAGAACTACTTCCAACAAGCGTCCTAGGCCAAATGTTAATAACAAAGGCAAGGGCAAGCAGGCGAGACCGTCGAAGTTTGGTGGCAATTGCTTCAATTGTGACAAACCGGGTCACATGGCTAAGGATTGCAAGAAGCCAAAGAAGAAGAAGGCCAAGAACTATGCTCACAATATTTAGAAGGATTTCAACAAGTGGGATCAAGATGATCTTGTGGCAGTGATTTCCGAGGTGAATAATGTTGAGAACCCGAAGGCTTGGTTTGTGGACACCGGTGCTACCGTCCACGTTTGCTCAAACCGTAGCTGTTTTTCAATGTACATGGAAGTGGGAGAAGAGAAGAAAGTCGACATAGGCAATTCAGACACCTCAAAGATTATTGGCAAAGGCAATGTGGTGCTGAAGCTGACCTCCGGGGTGGAGCTAACTTTACGTGATGTGCTGCATGCCCCAGACATCCGTAAGAATTTAGTGTATGGCTCTATTCTAGTTAAATATGGTTTGCACTAGTGTTTCAGTCTAACAATGTTGCGATAAAAAAGAGAGATAAGCCCATTGGTAGAGGTTTTGTAACCGACGGGCTTTTCAAGCTTAGTGTAATGACGGTGATCCATCCCCCAAAATCAAGTACTACTGGAAATGCTTCTACTTCTTCTTACTTGGTTGAATGCTCTGATTTATTGTAATACCCCGCTTTTTCATAACTAATCTTAGTAATTAATTACTTAGATAATTATTTAGAATAATTTTAAAAATGTTAAAATTAGAAGGAAATTAAGTTCCAGCATTTAAATTAATTCGGCAACCCTAATTTGCCGAATTTTGATGATTTAAGTTTTATTTTTGTTTCGGTGAATCCGAAATGAAATATTAAAGGTGTTTATGATTATGTGCTATTATATGAGCATTATATGAGAAATATGTGCCATTTTTGAAGTATTTAATTTTCTAGGGATTTATGAATTTTTCTCCGGCAATTTAATTAATTTTCGGATTTTATTTCTGGAAATTTTCAGAGGAAGCTTATATTAGGGTTTGAGAAACCCTAATAAATTTTTATAGATCGAGAGCTTTTTAATTAAAGCCTCCATGATTATTTATTTGATGATTAATTAATTAATTAAACTAAGGGACTATGCTTGATATTTTAGATGAAGCTTATCTTATAAGCTTTAATTTAATTTTTATTTAATTTATTCCCATAATATCTAAGGGATTATTTGCTAAGATTTGATAGCAATAAAATTAAATCAAAATATCTTAATTTAGATTTGATAAGATACATAAGATCTAAATCAAGATCTTATCTCCTAATATTTAATTAAGTTCAATGAATGTGCTAAGTGTGTTAGCATGTATTTACATCACTCATATCTCTCCTCTCTAACACACATACGTATAACACACATATACTCACCTTATCCAACATCATAATTACTTATGTTGGATGCTTAGTCAAGGTGAGTAGCCTCCAAGTAATTAGATGCAATGTATTTAATTAAATTCAATGTATATGGTTAGTGTGTTAGTAATTATATCTTCATCACTCTCTCACCTCTCTCTCTCGCCACACACAAACCGCAGCACACACACTCACACACACACACACAAAACTCCATTAAAGAGGAAGATTCAAGCTCAATTGATCCAAGAAAGTAGTACCCAAGCACAAAGGTTAGATCTATCATTAATTAAGTTTGTAGCTCAAGAATAAGCATGCAAATCCATCTTTCTTATTCTTTAAAATTTTCGAAAATTTTGTATATGTTAGAGGATGGATTTGATCTTCAAGTATGGTGTTAATTACATGATTTAGATTACATTGCTATCATTAAATCATTGAGAAATCAAACCCTAGCCCTAATTGCATTTTTCGAAAATTAAGGGATAAATTAGGAATTTTGATTCTTTGATTCTATGATAAAATTTATGAATTATATGAGCTTCTATGACGATTATAGGCATGATAAATGATTGAATTTAGCAAGAATTTATCAATTTATTATTTAAATTGAAATGGCCGAAAGTTTTGGCCAAAATTAAGATTTTTAGAATTTGATCTTCTATGATCAAATTGATGATTTATATGAGCTCATATGATGCCTATAAGCATGTTAGATAATTGAATTGAGAAGAATTTAATCAATTTCCTATTTATTTTTGAAATAGCCGAAAAATGTGACTAAAATAGGAATATTTGATTTTGATGTTCTATGCTTGAATTGATGATCAATGTAGGCTCAATTGATATTATTGAGCATGATGATATATGATTTTAATGAGTTGGAATTCTCCTTGCCCTAATTTGAATTAATTTCGAATTATTAGGGTTTATAAGTGAGAATTTTTGATGATAAATTTTTATGATGAAATTGATGATGGATTTGAGTTTAGAATGATGAAATAAGGTTATAATGAATTTATGAGAATTTTTGAAGCTCATATGAATGAAGTTGGAAAAATAAAGTTTGCTTAAAATTGGGGGTTTTTAATTTAAAGCATAATTTGATGAAGTAATGATATATTTGAGCTCTTGGTATTTATTTAAAATATGTGGGAATTTTGTTAGAAATTTTGGAGCTCAATTTCATAATTTTAGAAATTTTCAGCAATTAAAAATAAATTAAAAATAATTATTTAGAGCTTAAATTGATCAATTGAGATTATAATTAATCTCTAGAATATTAATTAAACATGTAGTAATTTGAAATGGATAAAAATAAGCAATTGTGCCCTATTTCTCATAAAAGTTGAAATATATATATAATAGGATTTTGATTTTTATCCAATTAAATTAAGTAATTAAGCTATAAATATAGCTTATAAATTAAATTAAGATGTTTGAAATTGATTAGAATGAAATTAGGTATATTTTCCAATTTCTAAAAAGGGCCGTAATATATATATATATATATATATTAAAAGGCCATGTATATGATTTTTAATTAAGAAAATAATGATGGAAATGAATTCTACGATAAAAATTAAGTATCGTAGAATTTTTCAAAATTTTAATACGAAGTTTTGAGATTTTTCTATTTTCCGGCCATTTTTCGAAGTCGGAGGTTTATACGTATAGAAGATCTGTTTTAATGATGTGATTATGAAATTATATCACATTTAGTATAAAAAGTATAAGGAATTAATTTGAAATTTTTCGGAGCTCGTTTGACGAGTCGAAAATATTTTTAAGTTAAAGATATGAATAATAGAGATTAAATATATGTTAAATAAAGGATAATGAAGATAGTAATCATCAATTAAATGTTAATGATGATTTTAGCTATTAATTATATATGTTAATGGTCATTAGTTGCTAATGACGTGTTAATGACGAATTAAGTATTAATGATACGTCATTAATAAATAAATATGTCAAGGACATATTTTATTAATATAATGTTATGATTATTTGTTAATAAAGAAGTTAAGCATTTTAATATGCTTATTAAATTAGAATAAGAGTTTAAGTGTTTAAAAACACTTATATGATTAAATGATATGTTTAATTTCTTTAGAATGATAATATATTTAAGAATAAGTTTAAATGAAGGATGAAGTAATTAATATGAGTTTAATTATTAATTATATGCTTATATGCATTTATGGAGTTAAACGATGAATTATGCGATTACATGTTTATTTATGAAGTTAAATGAGAAGTATATGGATTTATGTTTTAAAATATATCCTGAAGTTATAATCGATTATTTATCGATTAAGAAGTTAAGTAAGAAAGAGGAAGTAATTAGAAAAGTTTAGTTCCTAATTGCCGAGATAAAAATCCTAGAAAAAGCCGAGACAAATTAGAGAAATTTTAAGAATAGTTGCGGCATCCCTCATTTGAATATTAAATTTTTCTCGCTCTTATGTTTAAATTTAATTATTAAATGAAGGAACGAGCGGGACTGAAAAGTGAGGAAAAAGCCGAGAAGTTAAAGTATAGATAAAGTAGCTTCAGTCCAGGTGGACTTTCTAAACTAAAGAAATGAAGAATGTGATATTATGATACATATATATATATATATATATATGTGATGTTTTTAAAGTGACTGGCTTGCTTGCCAACTATTTAAAGTTTTTGTATGATACCATCTACCAAGGAAAGACGAATTCGGTCCTACGTAATGTAGGATATGTGTACACTATGTTGTAATCGGGAGTCTTCCTTTTTGGTGGGACGATTACAAGTGTTTGAGAAGGAGGCCTACTTCTCAACACTCAAAAGTTATAGTAGATGTGGTACATACATGATAAGTATTTTGACTGCGCAGTCACTTATAATGAAAGGAAAAGGTTTGAGCATGCACATGTTTGTTTATAAAAGTTACTTGTGCTATGCTTTATGGCAAGAATCAATCTATAGCTCTAAGCAGCAAATTTTCAATTATTTTGGCATGTGTCCACTGAGTACAAAAGTACTCAGCCATGCATGTTATTTCTAAAATGTGCAGGCTAGCTTGGATGAAGATGGAGTGTGCTGGGCGGACTTTTGTTGTAGACCTCTTGAGACTTTGTTGATGTTGAGCAGGGTTATATGTCTTCATACATATAATCAAAGATATGTCATGTTGGTTTCCGCTGCAACACTCTGCATTTATTCAGTAATTGTTGTCTTAGTGTGATGTTGAAGCTATGACTTGATAAACCTTGTTTTCGTTGTTAAACTCTGATACGAGATGGTGTTGTCTTTTGACCATTCTCGGCTATTTTGGTTTGACTTAAAAGAATGATTTATTGTATGAAGGGTTTTTGTTGGATAACTGGGTCGTTATCTTGTTCCTTGGTTAATCATAAATTGTGTACGTCGTGGGACCCACCGGCTTGGTTATCTTCATTCTAAGTCGGGCTGCGACATTTATGGCATTGTAGACTTGGACATGTGAATCTAAGTTCTATAAAAATATTAGTAAAATTGGATTTACTAAAAATAAATGAATTTAATTCACAAGATAAATGTGAAGTTTGTGTTGAAGCCAAAATGGCTAAGTTACCGTTTAAATCGGTAGAACGAAGCACAAAACCTCTAGAGTTAATACATACCGATTTATGTGACTTAAAGTTTGTGCAAACTAGAGGTGGTAAAAAGTATTTTATTACTTTTATCGATGCTTATGAGGTATTTTTATCTTTATTTGTTGAGAAGTAAAGATGAGGCTATTGAAGCTTTTAAGAACTTCAAAAATGAAGTCGAGAATCAACTAGGTTGTCAAATTAAGATGGTTCGAAGTGATAGAGATGGAGAATATGTAGCTCCATTTGAAGAGTTATGCAACAAAAGTGGTATAATTCATCAAACGACAGCTCCTTATTCACCACAATCAAACGATGCTGCTGAACGTAAAAATCGAACTCTTAAGGAGATGATGAATGCCTTGTTGATTAGTTCAGAATTACCCCAGAACATGTGGGGGGAAGCTGTGTTAACAACTAATTATATCTTGAATAAGATTTCTCTCAAAGAAAAAGATGTAACTCCATATGAGCTATGGAAAGGTAGAAAACTTTCTTATAAATACCTTAAATTGTGGGGGTGTCTAGCTAAGGTTGAAGTGCCTTTGCCAAAACAAGTTACAATTGGACCTAAAACGGTTGATTGTATCTTTATTGGTTATGCGCTTAGTAGCAACGCCTATCGTTTCCACGTACACAAATCGGAAATACTCGATATACACGTAGGGACAACAATTGAGTCAAGGAATGCTATATTCTTTGAGAATATCTATCCTAATAAGGATAAGATAGAGCAAAACTCTAGCAAGAGAGTTGAGAATGAAACTACAAATTCTAAAATTGTAGATGATGCTACAAGTTATAAAACTGTAGATAAAACCATGAGTTCTAATTCGGTGTTCTATGGACCACCAAATAGAAAAAGACCGAGATCTAATCCTATGGATGTAGAATCGAGACGTGGAAGTCGAGTTAGGACTGCAAAAATCTTTGGCTTGGATTACGTTGTCTTAATGTTAGATGGTGAACCAAAGACGATCAAAGAGGCCTTATCTGGTCCAGATGCGGTTCCTTGGAAAGAAGCTATCAATAGTGAAATTGATTCTATAATGCAGAATCATACGTAGGAGTTGGTAGATCTCCCTCCATGTTGCAAAGCCTAGGATTCAAGTGGATCCTTAAAAAGAAATATAAAGCCGACGACACTATTGACAAATATAAAGCCCGACTTGTAATTTAGGGTTTTAGACAAAAAGAAGGTATTGACTTCTTTGATACCTATTCACCAGTAACGAGGATCACGTCTATTAGGATGCTTCTAACTATTGTTGCTTTGCACAATCTCGAGATTAATGAAATGGACATGAAAATTGCGTTTTTGAATGGCGAATTGGAAGATGAAATCTATATGAAGCAACCTGAGAGGTTTGTATTACCTGGGCAAGAGCACAAGGTTTGCAAACTCAAACGGTCTTTATATGGGTTGATGTAAGCGCCGTTTCAGTAGCACTTGAAATTTGACGAAACGATGTTATCAAATGGTTTCAAGATCAATGAGTGTGATAAATGTGTCTACATTAAGAATTTAAATAATGATTACGTTATAGTTTGTCTTTATGTAGATGACATGCTGATACTGGGTAGTAACCCCCGTGTGATCGAAGAAACAAAGCACATGCTAAGTAAACACTTTAGCATGAAAGATATGGATTTAGCTGATGTAATTCTTGGAATTAGAATTCTGAGAA
The DNA here is from genome assembly GCA_031470985.1 of Agastache rugosa. NCBI lineage: Eukaryota > Viridiplantae > Streptophyta > Magnoliopsida > Lamiales > Lamiaceae > Agastache > Agastache rugosa. The sequence continues at coordinate 28,528,591 of CM062606.1, read as the reverse complement.
CACCTGAGGGAATTTCTTTAACACAATCTCACTATGTGGAGAAAGTGTTAAAAAAATTCAATGCTTTTGATAAGCCGATAGCTAAAACTCCTTGCGAACTCAATGTATATTTGAGCAAAAATCGAGGGGAAACATGTTGTTCATGAGGAATATGCTAAGATCATTGGGAGTTTGATGTATATCACAAACTGTACTCGTCCTGATTTAGCATTTCTGGTGAATAAATTGAGTAGGTTCACGAGCAATCCAAGTAGTTCATTAATGTAGACGAGCAATCCGAGTAAAGAACATTGGAAAGCTCTTGAACGAGTTATGAGATATTTGAAATATACTCAAAATTTTACAATTCACTATGCAAGAGATCCCCATGTACTTGAAGAGTACAGTGATGAAAATTGGATATGACGCTAAGGACTCGTTCTCAATGAGTGGCTATGTATTTACTGTGGGGGCAGTGCTGTGTTACGGAAATCCATAAAACAAACTTGTATAGCTAGGTCCACCATGGAATCAGAGTTCATAGCTTTGGATAAAGCTGGTGAAGAAGCTGAATGACTTAAAATTTTCCTCGAGGATATTCCATGTTGGTCGAAACCTGTGTCATCAGTGATGATTCACTGCGATAGCCAAGCATCTATTGGACGGGCATAGAGAGGTTTGTATAACAGTAAGTCTCGACACATTCGTCGTTGACATATATACCTTGAGACGTTTGATCACGAGTGGGGTTATTTCGATTGACTATATAAGGTCAATAGATAATCTAGCAGATCCGCTGACTCAAAGAATACATCGTGATCAAATGTATAAACTGTTAGAGGAAATGAGATTGAAATCCACATCTCAAGGATGATTATAGTGGAAACCCAACCATGATGACTGGAGGATCCCAAAAACTTAGTTGAAAGGGACAACCAAGCTATAAAAGTCCCGTGTGAAAACACTCAAAATCACCTATTTCCTAAAGAGAGTTTAGAAACCTGCATGTGATGAGGTTAAGTTTTTGACTTTTAATAATTCTTGGATACCTCAAGGAGGTCAAGTATAGCAGGATACATGGAAAAAGAATCACCCATGTAAGTGTGAAGTGTGGGCCACTTTGACGTTGCACTTATGAATCCAAATGGTGTTCCATGGCCTGTAAAGGACACAAACGTGAGAACGGATTGGGATTGAGACAATATTGTGTCAATGTTGTTGACTCGGTATACACCAAGAAGGACTAGTTCAAGGCATCGCGTCCACTAGGCTGCCAGTATACTCGATGATGTTGGATGTGGAAGGTTCAAGGTCATAAGCCACCTAGCTATCCAAATGCAATTGAGTCACTTGAGGACTGAGCTATGGGTCTGCATACATTTACATACGGCTTTCTCACTCATGTGGGGAATTCTTGGAAAATTGATTTTATTAGATCAATTTGTGGGTAATATTTATTTTATTAAATATTAAATATTTAAGTAAATAAACATTGAATGGTTTAAGTTGGGTGTTTGGTACTTATGTTCTTAATGATGAGTGAGAAATGATATAAGTGAGTTGTGTATTGAAAATGAATTTGTTGTAGGCAAATTCATTATTGTGTATAAATTCACATTGAAGAAAATGAGCTGGGGCTCAAGCGGTGAATCGTGGGCTTTAGATTTGAATTGGTTCCTTTGAATTAATTTTTAACCAAAGTAATTTTGAGAATTGGGTTCACAATCCAATTATCAAATTTATAAAATAAGTTAAACATTATAATGTTTAATTGGATGTAAATTTCAGCCCATTTATGCAATACACATAAAGCTAATTAAACAACTTAATTATTTAGTTGTTTAGAAATAAAGTCACGTCATGTGACTTGTAAAATGCCAACTCTTGGGCAGTGACAAACCATGAAACCGTCGACATTGATGTGTGTGATGCGGTGAATTAAATTTGGACTTTAAATCCAAATCATAAAACTGGAAATTGAATGGCATGATCAAAAGTAACACCCATAATGGCTTTGATGAGCATAATTGAAACTGCTCAAATGTAATTGAAGATTTTTTAATTCCCTACAGTGTGAGATGACTATAAATAGGAGCATTTGAGCATTGGTTTGATACGACAAGAAATCTGCATCTCTCATACTCGACTATAGCATTTCATTCTTCATAGCTTGCTCAGTTCTTGATCTTTGTTTAGTTCGTCGAAGGACGCCGGATTGTGGTGCTATATCCGTCGAGAGGAAGTCGTTTCATCCTTGGGAATGAACCATCTAACCGAGAGCACTACAGGAGCGTTATTCGTCTTGCGGGGAGAAGGATTATTTATATTTTTTGTAATCCTCACTCTCTACATTTCTATAGTCCAGATTCTATTTATTTTTATAAAAGCAAAACCATTATGGGTTCAGTTCCCTAATCTTCCTCTAAATTATTGGGGTGCTAATTCTCTGAGCCAAATAGGTAACATTCTGGGAAAACCGTTATATGCTGATGAATGCACTTCTAAACAAGATAGAATTTCATATGCTCGCCTACTGATTGAGATTGATGTAACTCAACCTCTAAAACATAAGGTGATTATTGAAGGAACTCATGGAAAACAAATAGAGCAGAAGATAGAATATGATTGGATTCCCACATTCTGCAAAGTGTGTCAAAAGGCAGGACATAATTGTGAGGAAAATGATAAGCCTAAGAGTTATCAAGCTGTGCTGATGAAACAAAAATGGCAACAAAAGAAACCAAATACTCAAGAACAAAGGGAAACAACTAAACTAGAGATGGCAAATTTGGCCTAGTCCGATGGGCCGGCCCGAGGTACCCGAGATTTAGGTTGGGCTGAGCTAGGAAATTAGAGGCCCGAAAAAATCGGGCCGAAAAAGCCCGCCTAGATAACCCCCTGGGCCGACCGGGCTTCGGGCCAAAAAAACTGTGGGGGTTTCGGGCCAAAAAGCCCGCCCGGTAATATAATGAGTTTTTTAATTAATATCAGTTTTACTGTTTGACTTTTGACTAAAACCCTAACCCTTTTGTCTTTCACTCTCACTCCCCACCCGCCGCAGACACTCTCTCTCACTCTTACTCGTCGAGTCGTCGTCTCTCTCTCTCTACTCTCATCGAACACAACAGCAGCAACAACCATCACCGGCATCCTACTCCTTCTCCGATGAGTCTCGTTGGTCGTTTTCTTGTCTCTATCAAAGGACACCACTTTCTCCACATCTCTCTCATTTTCCTCCCTTCGGTGCTCTCTATTCTCACTCTGCTGGAAATCCGGCGAGGTGCCAGATTCCGGCAGCCCCGCCGTCGTTCGCTCGACCCACCGGCCACCATTCCTTCATGATTGAACGGCAGCAGCAGTAGTTCCACCGTATAGAAGCAGTAGCACCACTCCACTCCTTGCCGGTCTTTTACCGTCGATGCAAGAATCAACTTATGCCCTTCAAAATAGAGCTTAAGAAGCAGAAGAAATTGCAGGTATGCATCATAACAACCATGCTACTGCAGTTTTTTTGATTTCAAGTTTATGTCTGAAAATATGAATGCAAGAACTTGCTTATTTAGTTATTTTCAATGCCATGATCTTCTAAGTATATAAATTATAACATATGCAACAATTTGTAAGAAATAAACATGAACAAATAAAGCTCTATGCTTTTAAGATTGTCTACTTACAGTCGAAGAACCATTCATCACAGTCCTTGTTGTTTCCAGAGCCAATCAAGTTTCCAAATTTCAATTTCTCAAGTTAAATTTTCTCCTATTTCAGGTGTAATTTGTATTCAATGCATTGAACGACAGCAACAGTAGCTCCACCGTGGTAAGCAACAGTAGCTCCCATCACCAATCCACTTTCGTATTTCTGACCGCCCACCGGCCACGACTATCCATGTCTGAGACTGAGAATCGTGAAAAAGGTATGAAATATGAATTATCTTATACGAAGGAAATATTGATTATATAGTCATTAATATTTTTCCATAATGTTATAGGAATATTCCCAACTCAAAGCTTGGAGGATATAAATGGTGATATGGTGGAGTTGATTGATGCTTCAACCATTATAACACCGGGTGCTACTTCTGTGAGTAAACCAGGTACTACTCCTACTGTTGACCATGGTAGTATTGGTGATAAGTCTAAAAGCAAGAGTGTTAGGGGGAAAGATTCTGAAAATGCTGATAGGGATGCTAAAAAATCTAAATCTAGGTGTGGTTTTTTTTTTTTTTACAAAGTTGGCAAAGTAGATGGGGTAGAAAATGCAAATGCAAACATTGTCAAAGGCTATATACTTGTAAAGTTGAGTCTGGTACCACTCACTTGAAGCGTCACATGTAGAAATATTTTAAAACTCCTAAGTATCATGATGTGAGTGAGTTGTTTGATAATAGAGCCCAATTATTGACGAAATTGAAGTTTGATAGTAAGGCATATCGAGATGTTTTGGCTAGAGCTATCATTAAGCATGATCTTCCTTTCAATTATGCTGAGTATGATGGGGTTAATGCGGTGAATAGGGTTATAAATCCTGAATTCAACCCTATTTCTAGAAACACAACAAAAGATGATTGTCTTGTAGTATACCATTCTGAAAAGAACAAGTTGAAGAGTTTGTTAGCTGCTCATTCTGGGCGAATTTGTTTGACATCTGATTGTTGGACTGCTGTTACTTCACGAGGTTATATGAGTGTGACTGTACATTTCATTGATTCAAATTGGAAGTTAAATAGTAAATTGCTTTCATTTTGTGAGTTAGACACACCTCATTCTGGTCTTGAATTATCCTCTAATTTGCTTGGGGTGCTTAAGGATTGGGGCATAGAGTCTAAAATTTTTTCGCTCACTTTGGATAATGCAAGTTCCAATGATAGCATGGTTAGAATTCTCAAAGATAGGCTGAATTTGCAAGATGGTTTGTTATGTCAAGGTGAATTCTTTCATGTGAGGTGTTGTGCACACATCTTGAACTTAATTGTTCAAGAAGGTTTGAAAGTTGTGGATGATGCTTTGAAAAGAATTAGAAATAGTGTTTAGTATGTGAGAGGATCGGATGAGAGGTTGAGGGATTTTCAAAAATGTGTGGAAGAGGTGAATTTAGGAAATGTCAGTGGGGGTTTCTTAAAGTTGGATGTGTCTACTAGATGGAATTCGACGTATATGATGCTCGAAAGTGCAATAAAATATCATCGTGCATTCACTAGTTTGAGCTATAATGACACAAATTACAAATATTGTCCAACTAATGAAAAGTGGGAAAGAGGAGAGAGGATTTGCACCCTCTTAGCCCCATTTTTCGAGATCACTAACTTGATATCCGGATCATCTTATCCCACCTTGAGCTTGTATTTTTGGCAAGTTGCAAGAATAGAAATAAAGTTGTATGAATACTTGAATTCTGAAGATGAGGTGATCAAAGACATGGCTAAACGGATGAAAGTTAAATTTGACAAGTATTGGGATTCATACTCTTGCATTGGAAATTGTTCTTGACCCAAAAAGAAAGTTGAGATACATAACATTTGTATGCAAGAGACTTTATCCCAAAGATCCTGAAGAGAAGGTGAAAATTGTGAAGGATGCATTGTACAAACTCTTTGCTGCTTATGAACGAGATGGAGTTGCATCAAACTCAAACATAGCTCCAATGTCAAGTTCATCATCTATGACTATGCCCTATGCCGACATGGATGTAAGTGTGATCTTGCACTATATATTTGTTTGATTTTATTATATGTTTATATTTAAATTCTATTAATTTTATGTTTTATTTATTTCATTTTAGGAGTATGGTATGGAATTTCTTCAAGAGTCTTCAAATACGGGTAAGTCAGAGCTTGATGTGTATTTGGATGAGAGTATCGCACCTCCCGGTGTTGGCAAATCTTTAGATGCCATAGAATATTGGAAAAACAATGCACAACGATTCCCTCAACTTGCAAGGATGACTTCTGATATTCTAAGTATTCCAATCACAATAGTTGCTTCAGAGTCTACACTTAGTATTGGAGGCCGTATCTTGCACAAGTATAGGAATTGTTTGCTCCCCGAAAATATACAAGCTCTCATTTGTGCGCGTAATTGGTTGCATGGTTTTAAAGTGGATGAAAATTTAGGTAATGATATATTAATATCCTTATTTTTTTAATTTGTAATTTTTGCTTTGAATTATAACTATTTGCATTTTTTTAATAATATAGGTGCACAAGAAGTGTGTCGCAGCCCGACTTAGAATGAAGATGACTAAGCCGGTGGGACCCACGACGTACACAATTTATGATTAACAAGTAAATTGAATAAGAACCAAGGGTGATACACATAGAACATATCTCATAACTAGAGCTGGCAAAATTCCGGGCCGGGCCGGCCCGGCCTGAGCCCATCGGGCTTTTTGGGAAAATCGGGTCGGGCCCATTTCGGGCTGGGCCGGCCCGGCCCGAAATTTCAGCGGGCCGGCCCGGACAGCTCTACTCATAACAAACATGCTTTTGAGAATGAAGACATTCAACATAATCAATGTCAACATAAGAATTTTAGGCAACGGATAGGTTTAGGATAAACATAAGTTTAACAAGTCATAAGTGTCTACACAAACATAAGAACCATCATACGAGTTCAGGTTACTCATGGTTTAGGAAACATAAACACCAAAACAAAACAAGTTCAAAGTGTTGCAGCGGAAGACATAATCCCGAATTATATGTATGAAGACATATAATCCTAGCTTAAACTACTTGCAAAAGAACTGTAACAACAAAGAGTCCGTCAGCACACTCCCATCTCCATCCGAGCTAACTTGCACATTTTAGAAAACAATATGCAAGGCTGAGTACTTCGTACTCAGTGAACACATGCCAAAAATAATTTAAAAGCTGCTACTTAGAGCTATATATTGAACTTGACTTAAAGCATAACACAAGCAAACTTTCATAAAACAAACCTGTACATGCTCAAATATTTTCTTTCATTATAAGTGAATGCAGTCAAATACTTTATCATCAAGTATGTACCAAATCTACAATCATATATTAGTGTTGAGGAGTAGGCCTCCTTCTCAAACACATGTAACCGGCCTACCTAAAGGAAGGCGCACGATTAGAGGTGCTCACGGGCCGGTTCCGGTTCGGAACCGGCCCGAAACCGCCGGTTCCGGTTCGGAAAAGTGGGACCGGAACCGGCCCGCCACAGCCCACGGTTCCGGGTCGGAATCGGCCCGTATTGGACGGTTCCGGTTTCGGGTCGGAACCGCCGGTTTAGGGCCCGAACCGTCTAAATTTTTTTTATTTTTTTATTATTTTTATTTTTTTATTTTTGAAAATATAACTTATATTGTCATGCAAACTCATAAATCATTAATGTAATGTATAAAATCGATATAGAACAAAATATATCTTCATTCATAATAATATATGATCAATTACAAATGAAAATATATAATTATTCAAAAACGGTTCTACGGTTCCGAACCGGAACCGCCGGTTCATGTTCGAACCTTATTAATATTATCACCATTTTTGGCTTTTTTTTCATTCAATTTACCATTGTAATTGTCATTTTTGCTTTCTATGTGATATAATTAATATGGATTAACACAAAATATAATTTAAAACTAAAAAAAATAAAAAAATGTCGGAACTGCCGGTTCGGAACCGCCGGTTCACGGTTCCTAGCTTTTGGAACCGGAACCGGCCCGTTGACCGCGGTTCCGAGCCGAAAACCGTTGACCACGGTTCCGGTTCCGGGTCGGTTGAACACCTCTACGCACGATTACAAAACTATGTACACAAATCCTACCTTGCGTAAGACCGAATTCGTCTTTCCTTGGTAAATGGTATCATACAAAAACTTCAAAAATATTTGGGAAGTCAATCATTTTAAAAACATCACACATAGATAATCATATAATCACATTCATCATTTCTTTAGTTAGAAAGCCCACCTGTCTCGCCGTTGCTTTAACTTACGCTTCTTCTTTCCCGAATCCCCTTACTTCACGCTCCCGCTCGATCCTTCATCGAAATTAGGTTTTGAGCGTAAGAACGCAAAAGAATAATGAGGGATAAGGAGATGTCGTCTCGACTTCTCTAAGTCACTAACACGACTTAGATTTCTAGGGCTTAACTTCTTACCCTTAACTTTCTTATCTTACTTAACTTAATTAACTTCATTAACTTAATTCTTAACTTCTAACTTAGCTTCACATCTCAATCAATTATCCATCATACTTTCAAACATTTACTTTGCTACATATCACACATGCTATTCTCAACATATAAATAGCACATAGTTAACACATGGTCATCACATACTTAACAATTCATCACTTACTCAACATATTCAACCTATATTCAATATATTCATCATATTCAACTTATAATTAACAATTTCAGCATATACTTTGTAATTTCAGAATGTAATTAACATTTTCAGCATATCATTAATAATTTTAGCATGTAATTAACATTTTCAGGATGAAATTAACATTTTCAGCATGCTTTTAATATTTTCAGCTTATTTTTAATAATTTCAGCATGCTTTTAATAACTTTTTAACTTCTCATATGAAGTCCAAAAATTATAAAATTAAATCCTTATGCATATCAATCCATAAGAAGCCTTTTAACATAATCAAATCATTTTCTTGACACACATAAATATAATAACTCTTAACTTGAGAAATTCATCGGAAAATGGAAAAATTCATAATACTTCATATTAAATTTCCAAAAAATTCTACAATACTACTCTTTAATCATATAACTCAAATCCATGCTTATTTTCTTAATTAAAAATCAAAATTATTTTTATTTAAATATATATAGGTTTTGACTTTTTCAAGAAAATAGGACAAGATGTCCAACTTCATTCCAATCAACTCCAAATATTTTCAATTAAATTATTAATCATACTATAACTTAATTACTTAAATAAATTGAAGAAAAATTCAAAACCTTATGCTTTAAAAGTTTTGAATTTTTCATTTAATTAAGCATAGGTGTTTAATTCTTCTCTAATCACTTATAATATGCTTAATTAAAATTAGGGAGGCTAATTATAACATCAATTAACCAATTCAAGCTTTAAAATAAAAAGTCCTAATTCTTAATACTTAAATTTCGAAAATTACAATTTAATTTCTAAAAATTCTCATAAATTCAACACATGCTTATTAAATCACCATAAACTTAATTCCATCATCAATTTCATCATGTAAAATCAAAATAAAAAATTCCCAAATTCTAAACCGTAAAACTTTCAAAATTTCCACTTCTTTAATAAGGGGTGTTCAATTTCTTTTAACTCAAGGACAATCATACTTAAAAATATCACAATAGCTCAAATATAACATCAATTTAAACAAGAAGGGTCAAAATCAAAACCCTAATTTATTCTTAAAATTTTCGGCCCTTGTAGTAAATAAACAAGAATGACCAATTCTTGTTTAATCCAACCAATAAACATGCTTCAAACAATTAATTGAACTCGATTCAACCATCAATTTAATCATCAAAAACAAAGATCAAAATTCCCCAAATTAAGGCTCAAATTTTCGGCCAGCATGAATATATATAGGGGTAAGCTTGTTTTTAATTTATTTTGATGGAAAAAATGAGGTTTTAAACATAAATCAAACAAGATATCAAAAGATCAAAACCATGTACTCTTTTTCTTGAAATTTTCGAACATGGAGGAAGAAGAGAGGGAGTGATCATGCTTGATTCTTGAACTCTAGACTTGTTGAAGGGTAGAACAAACTTTTACTCAATACTTAGAAACAATATGGCCTTGATTCTTGAAGATTGGAGCTTGATCTTGAATCTTGGTGGCTAGAGCTTGAGGTAGAAGACAACAATGGAGCTTTTGAGAGCTTGTGAGTGTGTGGGGGTGTTGGCCGAAAAAGAGAGAGAGAGATGTGTGTGTGTGTCGTGTGGTGTAAGTGAGAGAGAGATGAGAGTGTGTGTGAGGTGTGTGTCTAGTGAGAGAGGAGAGGGTGAGAGTGAGATGCTAACTTGTTAGCTATGTATGGAAAGAATAGGTTAAAACTCATTAATTGTTGCATTTAATGAGAGGGAGGATAAGTTAACAATAATTAATGAAGAAGGGGTGAGGTGACTTAATGGATAAGCATCAATTAATGGATGCATCCAAAATACTGTCTAGGATTCTTACAGTATTTATTCACCCGGTATCTTTTCAACTTTGTTAATTAAATTCCCGACGGAATATTAATTAAATTATTCTCTTAATCCTCTCATTAAAATTAAATCCTTAAAGAAATCTCTCACACTTAATTTAACTCTCACATTAATTCACAGAAATTATTTCTGGAAAATAATACATTTTGACGACACAGAAATATTCTCTAGAGAAATGAATCTCTTGGAAATAAATCATAATTCTCACACATTGAACTTAAACACACAAGCACACAATTACTTAATAAATATCCTCATCACTTTATCATTTAACCGAGACAGGATAATATTTATTAGACTTCTTCTACATCACTTAAAATTCTCGAGAAACTTATTCGACAGAAACTTTCTTATGCTTATTTAATTTATTATCTGAGCTTAATTAAAGCAACCATCTTAATTAATTACTAAGATAGATTATGAAAAGACGGGGTATTAAAAAGTGGAAGAGATACATTTATCGAAGCAAGATTCAAATGTGGTTGATGTTTGATGATGAGAGGAAGGCATGGAAGACTTTTTATTTAATAATTGTTATATTTTGGATCATTGTCTACTTTGACTAATGTTTAAGACAATGGAATTTTATTTGGTTAGTTTGAATTAGTATTTTCAAACTACAAGACTAGTACGGCTTTCAATTTTAAAATATTGTCATTTTATTGTGGATTGAATTATTGTCATTTTATTGTGGATTGAATGATTGATTTTAGTCAAAAACTTTATTTTTAATCATGTACAGAATTATTTTTGTCAATTTAATTACTGAAAAATCATTTTTTAACATTTTTTTTCTTTTGTACTATCGGGCCGATTTGGCCCGGTTGTCCGGTGGCCCGAAGGGGGGCTGGGCTGGGTTGCAGTTTTGGCAGCCCGAAAAAAAATTGGCCCAGTCCACCTCTTTTGCTAGCTCTAAACTAAACCTCCAAAAGCTCAGCAAGCAACTTCATCACATGGAGAAGAGAGATGGAAAATTCCTAAGAAAACATGAAACAAGATTATAGAGATTGGTCCTTCAACTCCTATTGTATCTGAGAATTCCTATCAGCTAATTAGTGAGAATGTAGAGACAAGAGAAAGATCAAAAGAGGGCGGGGACCTATTCCCCTTGGTCTCAAAATGAGAATTATAATGTGGAATGTGAGGGGTTGTAACAAACCCTTCAAGCAAAAAGAAATAAAGCATTTTTTGCTAACGAATAAAGTGGTGACTGCTGCAATACTGAAAACTAGAGTGAAAAAGGAGAAGTTTAAAAAGATATCAAAGAAGTTGAACAAAAATTGGGAGTTTATCAATAATTGTGATCATGCAGTTAATGGTCGAATATGGATTGGTTGGAACCCAAGAGTGGTGAATATCCAGATGCTTGAGAGTACTAGTCAAAGCATTCACAGTGATGTGATTGATCTTATAACATGAAAATTTTTCAACTGGATTGCAGTGTATGCTTACAACACGGGAACATCATTGCCCTGAGAGTGCGCTCTTGAGGTTGCTGGCCTGCCATTGCTTCCTCTTCTGGATTATTTCCCTCCAGACTTCTTGTTTCCCGTGTGCGTTGCCTTGCTCTTCTTTGTGCCCTCCTGATTGCCCTTACAGTTCTTTCAAGATCCGGATCGTATAATAAAGGACCGAGTTCTCCTGTAGGGTTAGGTTGAAGCATACACAAGAAAAACACAACCCACACTTAAGAGAAAATTACTAGAAATACCAACTTCCCGGCAACGGCGCCAATTTTGACGCGGCCGTCGTTTAGCACACCCAAAATGAATTTGTAATTTCCTACGCCCACAGCAAGCTTAGCAAGCGGTAAGTATAGGATCGAACCTAAGGGAGTTGATCGTAACCTTCTCTTCGTCACCGGTGTCGCTAAAAAGGGGTTTGGTCTGAACAATCTTCGATCTGGTCAAAGCGCTAAATAAAAGAACACTGAAAACTAAAAGTAGATACGGTCAAATGAAAGGGCAAAGCCCAGATAAGATTCGAGTCATCAAACATGAATATAAGCTCGATCATAGGTCTAAATGATTCCCCCACATGCACACATCAATCGGTTATAGCCCTGAGCAAAGTCCCCCCCATTGTCACGGTGTCACGTGCTCCTCTGCCCAGAACCAATCTATTCTTTCAGTGTAAAATAAGTAAAGTCGATGACGATTACCTATTATCTAATCTGACCAACTATCCTACGATGGCGTTTCTACAGAAGCTTTGCCCAGACAGCATTTCGATTTAGACAGACCCGATATGGCCAAAAGTATGCGCAAAGACATACGACCACTCGCCCACACTCGTTATACGTTCGGATGCAAGAGGGCATCTAAACATTTAGTCCGAAATTATTAGAGATCTTATTTTATCCAAGTTGTTAACGGCCTATTAACTACTCAAATTCGACAAGACCATTTTGGAATCAAACCTAGTGCTTCGGGAACATATGCATGCAAATTGATATGCCCAGAACAGACCTCACGAGTAATTAAGAATTCTTGTTCAAATCATCTCACCCTATCCACCAGGCCTTGATGATATAGCTAGACATAATTGAAATAACAATAAAAGTAAAAGAGATAAAAGAAAACATTACTTGGAACTGAAATAGAAAGCTTAATGTGTCCAACAGAAAGCTTTGGCCAAAGCGGCCAAGCAAAACATGTGCAGAAAAGTAAAAGGGTTTGCCCGTAGGGCTTGTTCTTCCTCACACCACTCGAAAATCAAAATAAAGACAGAATAATGAAGCTCCTAATTTCGTGCACCCCTCCTTCTTATTTAGATAAGCTTCGCGGGCTTCGTGGACGGTCCGTCCCATGGAAATTAGGGTTAGCCACCTTCCTTGTAGAGTTTGAAATTGTTAGGAATCTCTTTCCTTATCTTCAAAGATACAAATCTGGAACATATCTTCTAGATAAGGTAGAAGATCAGTTGTATCCTTATCTCCAAATCCGGATAAATCTCGCGCTCCGTCCTCTGCCCAAAGCATATCTTCATTTGCCCAAGGCGTGCACTGCTCTGCCCTTGTTCTGCCCATAGCACTCCACTTAGGTCTGGATTCCGCACGGTACCAAGTTGGGCTACAACACCTTAGCCTGAGAGCTTCAATGTATGCCTCACTTTGCCTCTTTTCTGTACTCATGCCTCTTTTGCGGAATGCAACCTGTTTTGCCCAAAACTCCACCTGCTTTGCCCTGAACACCCTGAATGCAAATTGTGTCCTCCCAGACATGACTACGACCAAAAAAATACGAAAAAGACTCTATATAGCCTATAAACAAGACACAAAATGAGCACAAAATATGGACTCATCAAGCAGAAAAAAAGTTTATGGAATTTTATTGATCAGAAAAGTCAAGCTACCTCTGAGCCTTTGCTTATTGGAGGGGATTTTAATAATATTTTGAGAGCAGAGGACAGGTTTCAAGGTAATTCTATCTCTATAGCTGATATTAAGGACTTCTTAGAATGATTACAAAGTAATGAGTTAACACCAATTAGAATGGTGGGCAATGATTTCTCTTGGTGTAATAATCAAGAAGGGGCGAATGAAGTGTACTCTTTTATTGACAGATGTGTAGCTAACACATTATGGTTTAGAGAATATACCTCTTGTGGTGGAATTGTTAGAAAAAGGAATATCAGATCACTGCCCCCAAATGTTAACTCCAGAGGATGATCAAATAAGAAAAACATCACCTTTTAGAATCTTAAATGTCCTCACTGAGCACCAAGGATTTGGAAGTTTCATTGAAGAAGGCTGGAAAGAGCAATTACACCAAAACAAATTGATGAACATCTGGTACGTACAAGCTAAAACAATTGAAACAGCCTTTGAAGAAGCTAAATAATGATCACTTCAGGAATATTCCTGCAAAAATTGTTACTGCTAGACAAAAGGGGAAAATTGTTGGAAAAATTAATAGAGTTTTGATTTAATACCAAAACCGAGCTGACCCCAACTGAGTAGATGATTGCGCAAGCCCAAGTGTTTTTCCAGCTCACCTGGTTGAGCTTATAGAGTTTCTAAGTTTACAGGTAGAGTCGCTGAAGACAGTAGAAGACATAGCAGAAGACACAGCTAAGCGGACCCAGCTGAGTACACAGCAGGGCAAGCCAAGTCGAGTGATCAGTAACGTTATCCAGATTAAAGACGATCAAGTTCATTTAGACACAGCTGTGAGAAAGACCCAGCTTGTGTGGCAACTCAGCTCAGCGTCAAGACCCAGCAGAGTTCAAGACTCAGCTCAGTGATACGACCAATCAATATGCGGAAGCAAAGACTCGAACTCACGTCAACGGAAAGGATGATTCAACCCAAAAATACGAACTGAACCAAAAGAGATTATACATCTAATGGACTGATCTCAAACAAGAATTGAAGAAGAAACAGACCAAAACACGAAACAATGCCAAAACAACGATTAAAAATCCTAGAAGACGACTCGATCAGAAACTATAGCAATTCAACTCCGATTACGCTGAAATTTTAACACAAACTATAAAATGATCACAGGAACAACATATCCAAAATTCAGCAAAAACGCACGAGTAGAACTCAAACATGCCCGGTGCTCAATTTCGGTCAGATTTAGGGTTTTAGCAATGCAATGGATTCGAATTTAATGAAATCTGGACTTGGGCGAAGGAAGGGATGATTATGGTCGAATTATGAGGGTGATAAGAAGGCATGGATGGCTGGGCGAAAAACACAGAACAAAGAAACGAACAGATTGGAGATTTACCTCAATACGGACCCCGAATCGACGAACGATTGAAACACGTATCACGGAAGCAATTCTCCGGCGGCGTAGTTAACCCGAGACCCACACGAGATTACGAACGAACTATAGATTTCAGATTCAAAGGTGCCAATTCGAATCCTACCAAGAACTAGGGTTTGTGTACTTGAAGAACACGTGAGACAAAGTCAAAAAATAACTTTTTGATTCAAAACTCGTCTGATTTTCGTCCAAAACAAAACCCTCTATATATAGAGGTGAAAACCTAATTCAACTAGGAAACTAAACATGGAAAATAACTCCTAATCTAATAAGGAAACAAATCCTTAGTCAAAACAAAGGATAAAAGTCAAAACTGACTCAACTAAGACCTAATTCCGGTCACCCTAAATAAACCCACGAAAATAATAAATAAAATAACAAAAATGACTAATTAACTAAACTACGAGTCTTCATGGATCAGCCCAAACATAAGATATTAAATTGATTAATCTTGGGCTTCCATCTCCATCTTCTCCAATGGGCTTCTTTGACAATTCTTAAGCCCAAACTTTTTCAACCAATCCACTTAGCACTTTCTTGAACTTCTTTGCTCGAGCTCTTGTGATTGGCCCAACAGGAACTTGGATCGGACTACGGGCTGCATCAACTAATCATCATGGTAGAAGTAACCAAGCAATCTCGAGCTGGAATATCTTCAATGGCATCTCTTGAAGCTTTGGCATCACCGCTCGAAAATGCCTTGGCTGGATCTCGTCACTCAGCATCAAAGATCCAGCAGAGTTCAAGACAGCTCAGAGTCACCAGCACAGCAGAGTCGAAGTCAACTTGAGATAAAGTCAGAACTGACTTGGACCATCAGGAACTCGACACCTCAGCGCCTTGAAGTCAGACCTAGGATTGTTTTATGAGGAAATCAAGGAAGAAGACAAGACCAACTTGTCAGAAGTTAGGTAGAGATTCAGAACGGCTCTTTTCAACGGCTAGTTCTAATCTCTCCCTATAAATATGAGTCTTCTTCATCATCAGAAGAAGAAGAAGAGAGAGAGAGAATATACAAGAGAGATCAACAGAGAAACAAGTCTAAACAAAGATCAAGATCTCTCAGAAAAGCTTCAAGATCCAGCAGTCTACATCCTTCTGAGTACTTATTCATTCTCAGGCTGCTGAAGCTCTCTCCCATTAGTATCTAGGCATAAAATCCTTCCTATCATAAGCCTAGTTTGAACGAGTTCATTATACTCAAAGTTCTTCGTTGTAAGAACTCGTTCATAGTTGGAAAACCCAAACCCTTCTACCCAGAAAAGGTTAGATAAAGGTACGCTTGCTCGAAGCTCGTAATTCGAGTGTTGGTTTTGTAGTACCTGTAAACTACAGGTTAGGCTTCAGCTGTGCCCGTAAACAGTTGGTTACGTTTCGATACAGTACGCGTAAACTTGTATCCAGCTTGAGGAACTAAGATGCAACGCTTGCTGACTGCGCGTAAAGTCAGTGGTATCCTTAGTGGATTACCAGAAGGTTTTTGGTCGTGGACGTAGGAGTAGTTTCTCCGAACCACGTTAAATAGCTTTGTTCTTTACTGCTTTATTTATGCATCCAGCTAACTCATCATAAGCATTCTTTCAAGCTGCATAAACTGACTAACTGAAAAGAGAAACAAAGCTTTGCAATATATTTGAAGTAACAAACAGACTTTCCAAAAACCCACCACATTCCGCACACAGCCAGCTCACTCAATAAGTTTTAATTGGAAAAGTTTTTAAACCTTGGTGTATTCATCCCCCTCTACACCAAGGTATCCGTCTTGTGACCAACAATTGGTATCAGAGCAGTGGTTCAAAAGATCACTGTATCTGTGTCAAGTCAGCCTATTTGCTGATAGTACTCACCTGAACAGATCTTTCAAAGTTTCAAAATCATTTTAAAATCATTATATTGCATACTGTCATGGCATCTTCCTTGTGCAGGAATCCTCCAACATTCTCTGTCGATGATTATCAGATCTGGAAGTTCCGACTAAAAAGCTTTCTGTGCGCACGACACGACATGATGTGGGATGTTATCACTAACGGACCCATCGTCATCATGAAGTCAGAAAGAGAAGCAGAAACCACACCTGGAGCTGAACCAGTACTCCGTCAAGTTGTGAAGCCCAAAAGGGAGTACTCTCCAGAAGAAAGAAGACAAGCTAGATTGGACAGCTACGCTCGCAACGTCATCTCCTCAACGGTGATGGACGCTTATCTCAGCAAGATCATCAACTGCGAGACATCTAAGGGGATGTGGGACACTCTAGCCAAGCTGTGTGAAGGCTCAGAGGAAATTCAAGAGAACAAGTTCTCAGTTGCATGCCAGAAATTCGACAATTTCAAGCAACTCCCCTGTGAGTCCATCGAGCAAATGGAGCTCAGATTCTCCAACCTCATCATCGAGATCGAGACGATCCGAACTGGAAAATATACAGTTCGAGATAAGAACTTGAAAGTTCTTGCAGCTCTCTCCTCAGAATGGTATACACACAAAGTAGTTCACCAAAGCAGAACTGATCTTGGCAGCATGGAGACGGAAATATTGTTCTCCATCTTGAAAGCCAACGAATTTGATCTGGGAATCACAAGCAGAGATTCATCCAGCCGAATAAATGAAGCAGAACTGAGGATCAAGCCAAGGAAAGAAGCTCAATCAGCTCAGCTTGGAAGGACCAATAAGGAGCACAGAAATATGAGCAGAGAAGAATTGCACGAAGAAGTTGCTATGCTTGTACGGAACATCAATAGGCTGGATCACAGCAAGGAAAAGTACAAGAAGATCGTGAAGGTTCATCACGACAAGCAATTCTACCCAAAGAGAACCCCAGCTGAGTCGACCTCCCGAAGAAAAGATAAAGAGCTCAAGTCGAGCAAGATAGAAGATCAAGTATTTTCTTCCGACTCAGAAGATGATGCATTTCATTAAAGAAGCCTGCTTCATGGGATTCTCAAACCCAGCTGTGAAAAGCAAACACAGCTGGACACACTGCTGAGTACATTGGTCTCAAGAGAAGAATTCAGAAGCAGCAGATGAATCAGCTGGATTTGGGACAGCTGACCTTATCAAAGGAATGAGCCAATGTTGAGAAAATCCGCTCAAGTGAAGTAGGAAGCAGCTGAGAAAAGATAGCCACCTACTATCAAATTCAGGGGGAACTCTACCTAGCTGGAAATAGACACAGCTGTGATAACAGCTGAGGACAAAGTCAATCCAGCAGAATATTCAAATGGAGAATCAAGAGAAATCCAGCTGATCTATCAAATGTCATCCTCTGGATATCAAACAAAGCTAGATCAAACATGGATCGCAGAATCCAGAAGAGGAATCAAGCTGACGGGGAACTCAGTCCAGCAGATTCACCAACACACCAACAATTGGTATCAATAATTGATATCATCCCAGTCCAGCAGAATTATCAAGAAGAGCATCCAGCAGGAAATACTCAGCTGGATCACCGTGTTTCATCAAGAAGAAATCAGACACAGCTGGATTAACTCAGCAGAAACCCCAAGGATTTCAAAATGATTTTATCAATTCAAGGGGGAACTCTACTTAGCTGGAAAGAGAACAAAAATCAAGTAGAATACCCAACATGATGCACTCACCAAGATAAAACTCAGCTGGAATCACCAGCTGAAGAGAAACCTGATCCAGCGGAGCAATCAAGCTAATTCTCTAACCCAGCTGACGACAAGAAAAGCACCCAAGAGATTTCTCAACATCTGAAGGACACCGTTGTTGGGAAAATTCACACAGAAGCATAACATGCTGAAATCTAAATCAAGATGTTGTGTGAATTACTTGGACTGCTCAATCCGGATGAAGAAAAATCATCCAGCTGAGGGGGAACAAACTCAGCTGGATCTCAAAGCTCAGTTCAGAAGGATTACCCAGTTAAAAGGGAATCAAGCTCAGTTGGACAATAGTCGAAGAGCTAAAGGGAACTCAGCTGAAGAAAAATCAAGCCAATCACCAGTTACTCAGCTGATGAGAACTTTCAATCAAGCAAAGAAGAAGACCGCCGTGGTATCAGCTGGATACTTTGTCCAAGCTGACCGGTTTGCGTCTCAAGCATTTATTACTCTAAGGAATATGCTATTTAAGTCCAATTATTTTGAATTCTTATTTTAAGCGGAAATATATTCCTTAGTTAAATTGCTTGATAAGTTTTCTTTCCCATCGCATTAATTATAAAGTCTGCAGAGTACTGTAGCACGGTAGGATCGAGGCAGAACGTCAAACGTTTGAACTGCCTCACGCGCGGTTGTAATACACTCGCCGTAAGCACGTCAACAAAACGTGATGAGTGAATCTCTCCCAGTCATTGATCAGAATATCAACTGTTTCAATCTCAACCGTTGATCCTTTATAGCAGTTGATATATATGGAAAAGATACGCGGATTCTTTCGTCTTTCATCTTTATCTCTGCGAATTTCAAATCTTCAAAGCAATCTATTTTCTGCAAGTTCTTCGCACGATCAAAATCAACAGATTGCAGAAATCGCACCCAAGAAATCAACCGCAGGGATGAACCATTTTGAAGCTTTAATGACAAAGTTATCTTTTGAGAGTGTTCTGTCCACCTCCAACCTTCATATCTCAGAACTTAAAGAGATGGTGGATCTCGTCGCAGATTCCGGTCTCTTGTTGTGGGCAACCTCCATGCCCAAACTTATGCTGAAGAGAGATGCTGCTCTCTTCTACCTCAACATCATTGACGAAGACGGCTTCTAATCATCTTCATTCGATATGATCGTCAAGGGCGCTGACGGAAAGTATGATTCAACAACTGTCAACATCAAGCTCAATAGAATGCTGCGAAAAGTTTTCAATCTGCCCAGCAAAGGAGAATTCATTCCAGACGACTACAGCCGTGAGGAAGTGGATGAATTCCTCAGTCAAGAGATGCTTATCTCCCCAGAGCCGTACAGAGCGAGCATGTCAAAGCTCCTGCTCAAGACAAAGTACAGGCTGCTGCTGGATATTACACAGAAGTGTATTCTTGGGATAGCTGGATCTCAAGGAGAGATCAGTATTCCAAAGCTCAAGCCAATGATTGCCATGATCAAAGGCGCAAATGTCAACTGGTTTAATTTCTTACTCAACCGACTAGTCAAGGAGTCAGAGAAGATCAAGTACGACTCCACCAGGACGACATATTCAAGCTCAGAGCCCCTGTATCTATACTCTAAGATTTCATTCTTGATAGAGCAAGCTGTGAAAGGGCACACAGTAAAATGGGCTGATTCAGAACCGTTTCCAGAAATAAAGATTCTCTTCCAGTGAATTAGTCAAATCAGTGATCTCCTAAAGAAACAGCTTGCTGTGAGCAAAGGCAAGAAGCAGCTGGAAGGAACAGAGGCAGAAGTTCCAGCTGAGAAGAAACAGATAAAAAGGAAGACAGCTGACCCCAAACCAGCTGGAGGCCTAGCTGAAAAGAAAAAGAAAACAACTGTCATTCCACCATCTGAGGTGAGCTCTTCTTCAGAAACAACTCCAAGTCAAGCAATGGTGATTCTCTCCCCACAGCCAGTGTCGGCCTTCAATCAATTCGGATCAAACATCCTGGCTGAGATGGGATTGAATGATGGATCGTCATCCAGCTCAGAGGACGAGCTGGATAATCCAAGGAGTCAGACACCTCTTCCACCTTCCCCAACCCAGGTTATCGCTCAAATACTTGGCGATATTCCTATTCATCCCAGCTCACCCCAGCCCTCACCGCCTCTCAGCTCTCCACCGAAACATCATTCTCCTCCACCTAGCTCTCCAATCAAAGAGCCGTCTCCTGTAAAAGAGCAGACAGATATTCAACTGGCTGAACCTCTTTCACAGCCAGCTGACACCCAAGCTGAACCCTCTTCTACTAATCCCAGCTCACCCCCAAAACAGACATCACCCAAAGCTCAATCTCCCACGCAGTTGGCTGATGCTTCTTCACAGCCTACTGTGAACCCAATTGATCCAATTCCTCAAATCTCCACAGAATCAGAGGAGAGTGATTCTACTGTCTCTCCATCACTCAACTCTACTGGCTCAGCCTTCATGGAAGCTATGTACGAGGATTTACGCATAGCAGTGATCAAGAGTGTTCTAACTCAGTATCCAATTCTGGCCCATCTGCCCATCGCCCTCGTCAAAGTCGGAGATCTCAAGTTCTATCTGGCCACCAAGATGGCAACTTGGTACCAGAATGAGCAGCTGATAGAAACCTTCTCCTACGAGAAGTTGAAGACGGATGAAGCATGCCTCCAGCACACTTTTGGCTTTGGAAGTCTGGAGGATGCATACTTGCATCAAGATTATCTCCTTAGAGGTATCATCGAAGTATCTTAGCAATACCCCAAGCCGCACCCAGCAGACGTCTGGGAGTCAGCCAACAAGCTTCTTACAACAGCGGGATGGAAAACACCTTCTGGAGCTGACAACTCCAAAGAAGTCTCAGCTGAGATTACCAAGGAAGCTGTACCAGATAACACAGCTGAGGTAATGATCATTGAAGAAACAGCTGATGAAACAGCTGAACCAGAGGTAGCAGCCCCACCAAGTCCAATTGCCGATGACACTCGCGCACTAGTCGAGTTCGAGGTAGACAAACCCAGTCATGACGAATCCAAAACCCAAACGGACTCAGCTGTCAAGCTCTCAACCGCCATGAAGGAAGCTATATCTAAAGAGGTTGAGGAAATTCTTTTTCAGGACAGACTGAAGTCTCAAGTAGATGTCATCATGCGATTCACAGCTCTAGACTGCCAAGTTAGAGAACAACAGCAGACAATTGATGAAGTCCATAATTTTGCCCAAAATTTACAAGAAAGTACAAGTCTAGATCTCAAGCAATCTCTCGTCTCTCAAAGCATTGATCAGTCAAATCATCTAGAGAAGAGAGTTTCTGAGATAGTAACAAGACTTCAAGCTCCACTGGTCGACGACATAGCAAATCTTTCAAGCCAGCTGGAAGCCATAAAAAAGTCTACTCTCTCCAACAGCTCTGACATCCGCTAACTTTTCAACCTATATAAAGATCTGGATGCTCAGTTCAGAGCTGCAAGCAACAACGCTGCTCTGCTGAACATCACCACAGCTGACAACACAGCGAAGATCGCTGATGTTGAAGCTGCTCTCGCCAAGCTCAATGCAACAGTCGCTAACCTCTCTGCCTCCCTTATTGATAATGCCAAAAAGGGGGAAGAAAAGAATGAAGCTGGAAAAATAATGGAGAGGAAAGCTGCAGCTCAGGGGAAACATGTGCAGCCAAATCAGTCGGAAATCGACGACTTTGCTAAAGAGCTGGATGAGAAAGAGCCAACTGCAGCAGTCAAAGAGACATGGAGAGAGAAAACAGTCGCTCTAGCCAAAGCTTGCGGATATAAGCCAGAAGAGTACAAGGACTATCACTGGCTTTGTAACTTTCACAATGAGCAAAGAAGAGAAATGCAGGAGCTGGACATGATTATTAAGAAGAAAGCTGAATCACTCAACCCTGCTGAGAAAAAGCAGAAGAAGAAAAGACTAAACTACATGCAAGCTAGGAAGAAACAAGTCCAAGTAGCTTCAAGCATTCCAAGATCTGACAAGAGGAACCCAAATGTAATCAATGAAAACTGGGAACAATGCAAAACAAAATTCATCAAAGAATTCTACTACCTGAATCAATACAAAGGTATGGATCATGAAACTGTGTTCAAAGAATACTTGCTCGAACTTCATGAAGAAGATCCAATGATGGCAAGATCATTAGCCATAGCTGCCAAGAGAAACGACATCCAGCTCAAAGCTCCAAAAGTCAAGCAATTAAAGCATCCCACTATAGCTGGAACGAATCTACTTGACAAGGCCCAAATTATCAAAGAAGTTCATTACTGGGCTGGCGAGAGAGGAATCTCCAAGTCTAAAAATCAAGATGAATGGAGGAACTTGGAAGAATTCATCTTCAACAGATATGGTCTCAAGACTGACCATCAAATTGACGAACAGAGGAAGTAGCAAAGCTGAAGACCCAGCCAACTGGGAATTATCTTTTGAACTTTTGTAATTAGAAAGTTGTAAAATTTCCTCTTATGAATGAAAAGTTTTTTTTATCAAAATCAACCTGTAGACAATCTCTCTTTGTCCAGGCTCTGAATATGATTACCTGCTGTGAATGTTTAATCTTTTGAAACCCCGTTTCCTGTTAAGGGGGAAGCAAATTATTTTTCCAACTTGGGATTTTGGCATCATCAAAAAGGGGGAAATTGTTGGGAAAATTTATAGAGTTTTGATTTAATACCAAAACCGAGCTGACCCCAACTGAGTAGATGATTGCGCAAGCCCAAGTGTTTTTCCAGCTCACCTGGTTGAGCTTATATAGTTTCTAAGTTTACAGGTAGAGTCGCTGAAGACAGCAGAAGACACAGCTAAGCGGACCAAGCTGAGTACACAGCAGGGCAAGCCAAGTCGAGTGATCAGCAACGTTATCCAGATTAAAGACGATCAAGTTCATTCAGACACAGCTGTGAGAAAGACCCAGCTTGTGTGGCAACTCAGCTCAGTGTCAAGACCCAGCAGAGTTCAAGACTCAGCTCAGCGTCAAAGATCCAGTAGAGTTCAAGACAGCTCAGAGTCACCAGCACAGCAGAGTCGAAGTCAACTTGAGATAAAGTCAGAACTGACCTGGACCGTCAGGAACTCGACACCTCAACACCTAGAAGTCAGACCTAGGATTGTTTTATAAGGAAATCAAGGAAGAAGACAAGACCAACTTGTCAGAAGTTAGGTAGAGATTCAGAACGGCTCTTTCCAACGGCTAGTTCTAATCTCTCCCTATAAATATGAGTCTTCTTCATCATCAGAAGAAGAAGAGAGAGAGCGAATATACAAGAGAGATCAACAGAGAAAGAAGTCTAAACAAAGATCAAGATCTCTCAGAAAAGCTTCAAGATCCAGCAGTCTACATCCTTCTGAGTACTTATTCATTCTCAGGCTGCTGAAGCTCTCTCCCATTAGTATCTAGGCATAAAATCCTTCCTATCATAAGCCTAGTTTGAACGAGTTCATTATACTCAAAGTTCTTCGTTGTAAGAACTCGTTCATAGTTGGAAAACCCAAACCCTAACCCTTCTACCCAGAAAAGGTTAGGTAAAGGTATGCTTGCTCGAAGCACGTAATTCGAGTGTTGGTTCTGTAGTACCTGTAAACTACAGGTTAGGCTTCAGCTGTGCCCGTAAACAGTTGGTTACGTTTCGATACAGTACGCGTAAACTTGTATCCAGCTTGAGGAACTAAGCTGCAACGCTTGCTGACTGCGCGTAAAGTCAGTGGTATCCTTAGTGGATTACCAGAAGGTTTCTGGTCGTGGACGTAGGAGTAGTTTCTCCGAACTACGTTAAATAGCTTTGTTCTTTACTGCTTTATTTATGCATCCAGCTAACTCATCATAAGCATTCTTTCAAGCTGCATAAACTGACTAACTGAAAAGAGAAACAAAGCTTTGCAATATATTTGAAGCAACAGACGGACTTTCCAAATCCACCACATTCCGCACACAGCCAGCTGTGTCGATCAAGCTGCCTTCCAGCTGGATCGGACACAGCCAGCTCACTCAAAAGAGTTTTTAACTAGAAAAGTTTTTAAACCTTGGTGTATTCACCCCTCCTCTACACCAAGGTATCCGTCTTGAGACCAATAGGTGGATACTCAACACAAGCTGGCTCATGACAAAATGAATGAAGAGCTTATCACAGCAGAGAGAAATCTCTTAAATGATCTGGAGAAATGGAGTAAAATTGAAGAGATAATATGGCAGCAAAAATCCAGTGCAGACTGGATCAAGCTTGGAGATTCCAACACAAAGTTCTTTCATGCCTACACAAAAGCTAGGCATAATAACAATACAATTAAATTGCTGATTCAATCTGATGGTACCAGATGCACAACTCAGAATCAATCAAACAAGAAGTGAGGGGTTTCTTTCAAAAGTTAATGGGAAGTGCTGCAGCAACCATTCCTATGGTTGATAAAAACTTGATTGCAAGAGGAGTTGTTCTTTCAGCCAACCAACAACAACTTCTCTGTGAGAGATTTACAAGCCAGGAGATAAAGAATGCTTTATTTAGCATGGATCCTCACAAAGCATCAGATATTGATGGCTATAATACTTTCTTTTACAAGCATAATTGGAATATTATTGGTCCTGAAATAATTACAACAGTTCAAGAGTTTTTTGACAAAGGCTTTCTTCCTAAAACTATAAACAATAGTCTTGTCACCTTGTTGCCTAAGAACTCGAATGCTAGCACCATTAAGGAATTCAGGCCAATTGCTTGTTGTAATGTGCTCTATAAGATTATCTCGAAGGCTCTTGCAAATAGAATTCAAATGGTGCTAGATAGCTTAATAAGTGAGAATCAGTCTGCTTTTGTGAAGGGAAGAGTTATATTATAATATCCTTCTGAGTCATGAGCTAATAAAAGGCTATAATAAAAAAAAGCCTCACCAAGGTGCATGGTGAAGATTGACATTTAAAAGGCTTATGATTCAGTTGAGTGGCCCTTTGTAAAACACCTATTACTGGAATTTGGATTTCCTTATCAACTTGTTCAAATGATAATGGCTTGTATCACCATGGTTTCATACTCTATAAATGTTAATGGTGAAGTGACAGAACCATTTGAGGCTAAAAAAGGTCTGAGACAAATGGATCCAATTTCCCCTTATCTTTTTGTGCTAAGTATGGAATATCTTCATAGATGTTTGATGGAACTCCAGACTGATAAGGGATTCAAATATCACCCAAGGTGTAAGAGACTTAACCTCATTCATGTCTGTTTTGCTGATGACCTTCTTCTCTTCACAAGGGGTGATATTGGATTTTGAAGAAACTCATGACAGCCTTTCAAAAGTTCTCTGAAGCTTCTGGATTGCAAGCTAATCAGACAAAAAGTAACATCTATTTTGGGGGAGTTAGAGACAGAGATCAAGAGAACATCATACAACAATTTGGACTGATTAAAGGTGCTCTACCCTTTAAATATCTTGAAGTGCCTCTCTCTTCAAAGAAACTCACTGTGATGCAGTGCCAGCCGCTCATTCAAAAGATCCTCTCTAGAATTGATTGTTGGACCTCTAAATTACTTTCATATTCCAGAAGAATCCAGCTCATTAAATCAGTTCTCTCAGCTGCCAAACCTACTGGTGCCAAGTTTTCCTCTTACCTCAAAAGGTGATAAAAAATCTTCATCAAGCTTGTCGATCGTTCTTGTGGTCAGGAAAATAAGGCTTAACCAAAAGGAATCTTGTGGCATGGGAACAAATCTGTTTACCAAGAGCAGCTGAAGGATGGAACATTACAAGTGTCAAGGAATGGAATAAGGCAGCTCTTTGTAAGCTCCTTTGGTGCATAGCTCAAAAGAAAGATAAATTATGGGTCAAGTGGGTTCATGGGGATATTATATCAAGCAACAAGATATAACTACCATGTCAAACCCATTGCAAGCGTCTTGGGTGATAAACAAGATCCTGGGAGCTAAAGATTATCTCAACAACCTATCTGATGGGACAAGATGGATGAACCAATCAACTTTCTTTATCAGAAAGGTTTATAATGAGATGAGAGGATCAGGTCCTAAAGTTTCATGGTACAGAATGCTCAGTCAGAATATAGCTCCACCAAAGTGCATCTTCATCACTTGGTTAGCTATATTAGGGAGACTTGCAAGCTGTGACAGATTGGGAAAGTTTGGATTTATTGGTGATAAAATCTGCATTCTTTACAAGGAGGAAAATGAAACAATGAAACACCTGTTCTTTAGTTGCGCTTATTCTGCACAGGTTTGGACAGCCCTTACAGATTGGTGTGGCATGCCAAGGACAAATAGGGACTGGGATGCAGAGAAAGAATATATGATAACTCAGTGCAGATCAAAGACTAGAAAGAAAATAATGTATCGAGTTGTGGTGTCAGTTACTGTCTACTATCTTTGGAAAGAAAGGAATAGCTGCAGGTTTCAAGATGATTTTACAGCTTATGAGAAAGTTGTGAAACAATGTCAGGTTATTGTAGCCATGCGATGTAGCAAGGAAGCAAGCTTAGCTAGAAGGCGCAAGTCTTAGCTTATTGAGTGTTTTGTGGTTTCGTGCTTGTAATGTTGATTTGCCATGATTTTGGATAAATAAAATTCTCTATTTACCAAAAAAAAAAAAAAATGTGTAGCCCGGTGTTAACACTCTAATAGTCACATTTTCCTATTTCATGCAAGAAATGACGTAGTTCTAGTGTCCAGTCTTCTTTGTTGCTAACTGACTCAATTCTTGATTTAGAATATAGTTATATTTGTCGGATTTGTTTTTTATAATACCTCAAGTGTGTTCTAAAACTAAAACTACACTAATTCTATGGGCCATAAATTGTAATTTAGCCAAAATCAAAAGAGCAAATTCACACACAGTTTTTGAAGTTTGCAAAACTATTACTCCCTCCGTCCCATAACAAGTGACTCATATTTTATGGGCACAGTTATTTAAGGGAAGGGTAAAAAATGGTTAAAGTGATATGACCCACAGTTTTTAAAGAGATAATTATTTCCTTATTTGAAAACGAGTCACTTGTTATGGGACGGTCCGATATGGTATACGAGCCACTTGTTATGGGACTGAGGGAGTACATAAAAAGGAGAAAATATACTCAAGATTCTATTTTTCTTTTTTATGAAGTAAAAGAAAAGGGTTATGGACATAATCTGATTAATGGATGTAACCTATAATATGCACATTCTTAAATGGGTTATTTGTTATGTAAAGATTTCTTCTGGACCCATTTAGATAAGTTGTCCAATGGGCCTATAAAAAATTTGAGTCGCGAAATTTAAGTTTCTAAAGTATCCCCACGTTTTTTGACCCAACATTTAAAATTTATTCACCGGTAATTCTATTCATAGCCCTCATTTTTCTATTTACAGACCCCTTTTTAAAATAATAATAATTTAAAAAAAATTCCTATTATGTCCTTATAGCATAGTTAACCTAGTGATTATGTGATTATATCGCCATACGTCTGAAGAAGAAAACAGACGCCATAGCCTCCATAATATTTGAAGAAAAAGACATGATGAACTTAGATCATTTTATCCCTCCTGCTCTCTTGTACCTAGAAGTGCACAGAGAGAGAGATTATATCATGGTAGAATCGAAGAGAATTATAAAAAAAGAGAGGAAACACCTCAGCTTCTTTTGTAAATTGATTTAGAAATATTTAGAAGATTTTTTTTATCGTTGTGCAATTGTTGAAGAATTTGACAATGGGACACGATTCGTAATTGCTTTAGGGATTGATGTTTTTGAATAGTTCGTAATAGAAATCATGATTGTGTGCAGCAATTTGACATAGATTTCATAAGGCAAAAGAAAATCATCATTGTGTAGATACGATGAAACAAAATTTACTAATAACTAAATTCAATTCAATTCCTCATAATAATTTCGTTTTGATGAAATGAACTTTTTTCCTCAAGTTGAAATTAAATTCCTCAACTGGCTGAAGGTTATACACTTGTTGAATCTCAATCATGGTTTTCATTCTACAGATTTTGAGGGCTATGAACGTATAAACTTGTTATGAGGAATTAAATTTGGGAGTTATAAGGGTATAAATTAGTAAAATTATTAATAATTTTATTATTTTTATGAATAGGGGGATGTGAAGAGAAAAATGGGGGTTGTATTTAGAATTACCCTTTATTCACTATCATTTTCTGTTACTGAATTTCATTTTAATTTGATTTCACTTGCCCAAACCCAATTATTTGTCGTTTCGACCTTTAATGAATTTAAGTGTAAGTTCATGACTGATATATGTTAATTGAATCTTTGCAGTTTGTGGAATTATCTAGAAATATCGATTTAAAACGTGCGTAGCTATAATAAATTTTTAGGGGTGTACTTTCGTGAGGTCAACCGACCGCAAGGTGCGGTTCATCCCTAATTTATGTTTTTATTTTTATTTTTATTAATTAATATAACTAATATTTAATAGAATCTAGTTAAAGGATTAACAAACTAGTTGAGATTAATTAACTTTAATTGAAATTAATAAATCTTAATTTGATTAAATAAGTTTTACTTGAGATTGATAAATTCTAATAAGAGTTTAAATAAATTTTAATTGAGTTTAATTAAATATTAATTAATCAAAATTTAAACAAATTTGGGTTGATCGCACCGTGCGGTCGGTATGGTCAACTGTATATTATAATACTTATTAATTTTATTATCGATCGATGTGAATTTAATCGAGCTAATTAAAATATACCATATGGTTAGAACTTCCAAAGAAGTCAGGACCATATAATGTTAGGAAATAACACGCAGAAATAATCACGAAAGTAATAAAGAACACACGAGAATTATTTATCCAGTTCGTTACGATATGTAACTACGTCAAGGAGTGATGCCAAGTGAGGGATTTACACTATATTTTTCGTATACAATATATAATGGGAGAACAACTATTTATACTAATTGCATTAATTAAGCCCTCATCCTAGTCACACTAGAATTCTCGCTCAGGCCTAAAACTGGATCGTACAGACAGTCCAAAAATTCGCCTTGGAGCTAGAGATCTTCGTGATCGTACTCTAGTGTTCAAACCTTTTCATGCTCCAACACTCCAACATATAATCCATGATATGTGATGTTCACAAGTAAAATTATAAAAATAGTTGTGATGTAATAACATCTCTATCTGGGGTGATTTTTTTTTTGTTTGAGTTACAATGCACGCACACATGACTCCAGGGGCGGAACCGCCCTATAGCAGCAGGGTGGCTCCGGCCCCTCCCAAATATTTTTTTATACTTACAAAAATCGTAACATCAAAAATTATACTATCGGCCCGTTGTTGTTGGAGTATGGAGAAGTACTTTAAGGGAAAACGATCAAAAACATAAGAAAATTTCGAGTTTGATGCAACACTTCTATAAAAAAAAATGTCGCCCTATCACATAAAAGTGAGCCCTCTTGACAAAAAATTTCTGGTTCAAAACCTGCCTGACTCGAGCCCCCAACTTCATGGTTGGAAGGAAGTGTCTTACCGTTATCACATGAAGTGCAATTTTTAATTTAATGAATTATCTAATTATAAGCATCTTAATAAATAGATTGTGTTTGACAAATCTTTTCATATTTAATTTGCATCCATTAATATCCTTCCAGCTTAATTAAATGATTATTGTGGTATTATATTTGGAACTTATAAATTGGATGGAAACTCTACATAAAATTTTAGAGTAGTGATAATGGGACATAATGTCCTAGACATAATGGGGGTATTTAAGTAAATTTAAAATTTACGAATTAATTGAATTAATAAATAGGATTTTTGCAATTACTCTATTATCCGTAGCACTAATTAAGGGATATATTACATGATTGATTTGAAATTTGGAAAATCAAATCATATCTATATATTCTATAATTAATTTCTAACTTATCCATAATTATTTCATAAAATCATGCTACAATTAAGCAACTAAATCAAAATAAAATCATTTATATTAATCTTTATTGAATTTCGTTTTTTTATCTATTATTCGACAATAATAAAAAAAAAAGAAGCCAACTACAATAAAATAAAAAAATTATTAAAAAAAATCAAAAAAAGTATGAAAAAATCGACATTAAAAAATTACAAACACTAAAAACTAAAAAATGATAAAAAAAAATATTAATCTTGATGCAATTTCAATTTTTTATGTATTATTCGAATTAATTCCTTATTTTATATCAAAAAAATAAAAAATAAAAAAACAGGAAGCCAACTACAATGAAATAAAAAATTATTAAAAAAATCGAAAAAAGTATAAAAAAATCGACATTAAAAAATTACAAACACTATAAACTAACAAATGATAAAAAAAAAATATTAATCTTGATGCAATTTCGATTTTTTATGTATTATTCGAATTAATTACTTATTTTATATCAAAAAAATAAAAAATAAAAAAATAGGAAGCCAACTACAATGAAATAAAAAAATTATTAAAAAAAATCGAAAAACGTATGAAAACATCGACATTAAAAAATTACAAACACTATAAACTAACAAATGATAAAAAAAAAAATATTAATCTTGATGCAATTTCGATTTTTATGTATTATTTGAATTAATTACTTATTTTATATCAAAAAAATAAAAATAAAAAAACAGGAAGCCAACAACAATGAAATAAAAAATTATTAAAAAAAATCGTAAAAAGTATGAAAAAATCGACATTAAAAAATTACAAACACTATAAACTAACAAATGATAAAAAAAATATTAATCTTGATGCAATTTCGATTTTTTATGTATTATTCGAATTAATTACTTATTTTATATCAAAAAAATAAAAAATAAAAAAATAGGAAGCCAACTACAATGAAATAAAAAATTATTAAAAAAAATCGAAAAAAGTATGAAAAAATCGACATTAAAAAATTACAAACACTATAAACTAACAAATGATAAAAAAAAATATTAATCTTGATGCAATTTCGATTTTTATGTATTATTTGAATTAATTACTTATTTTATATCAAAAAAATAAAAAATAAAAAAATAGGAAGCCAACTACAATTAAATAAAAAATTATTAAAAAATCGAAAAAAGTATGAAAAAATCGACATTAAAAAATTACAAACACTATAAACTAACAAATGACAAAAAAAATATTAATCTTGATGCAATTTCGATTTTTTATGTATTATTCGAATTAATTATCATCGATTAACCTTCTGATAAGTTAATTGATCATATATTACAACAAATTCTCATTGATTAACAATATTATTAATTGATCCATCAAATTCTCGCCGATTAACTAACTACTATATTACAAATGAATTGAGCTTATACTAGAGCAACTTCTCACTGATAAACTATATTGTTAGTGAAATGATCAAATTTTCACCGATTAACATTCTGATGAGTTAATTGATCATATACTACATCAAATTCTCAATGATTAACAATATTATTAGTGAATCCATCAAATTCTCACCGATTAACTATATTACAAGTGAATTGAGTTTATACTAGAGCAACTTCTAACCGATAAACTATATTGTTAGTGAAATGATCAAATTTTCACCGATTAACGTTCTGATGAGTTAATTGATCATATATTACAATAAATTTACACCACTTCAATATAAAATAAGTGAATTTAATCTATTATTTAAATTTAAAAGAAACTGATTTTTCTAATTAAATTTTATCTATTAGTTTACTTTTATAATTTTTTAATAATATCATCACTCAATTCTATATTTAAGTACAATTAAATCAATAAATTATTGATTATGAGAGGCCGTGTGTAAACATAATTAAACATCATATCTGTAACTATATTATAAGTGAATTTAATCTATTAATATGCTTTTATAATTTTTTAATTATATCTATACTCAGTCCTATTTTTAAATACAATTACTTGTCAACAATTTTCGCGGGCTTCCACTTACCTCAGTGGCAAAGTACTCTATATTATTCTTGGATGTCTCGAGTTCGATCCTAGTTAGTAACAATATTTTAGAATTTCTTATAAATTTCATTTTTTATTTTTTAATTTATTATTTTGTTTTTTCCGGTTTTTTATTTATTTTTATTTATTATTTTAGTATGTTTATTATGTATATGATACGATATCATATGTGAGCACGGTTCGATTAATCATATTTTTGGAACGATTTCGATGCGATTAGTCGGTCAATTCAATTTTTTGATGTTTTTTTTTGCTCATTTTTAGTTATTCACTCATTGGGGGTGAAATGCATGAACTGAAATCCAATACACGCAGAAACATTATACTAATAGCATACACGTATTAATTGAAATCGAAATCTCAAATTGAATGGAAAACAAGATCTGTATAGGTGATCTGTTTGTTCATATCGTGATAATCCGCAATCACTATTTTCGGTGCGTTATTAGAAAAGAAACCATAATATATACACTGTTGCGTTGCAAGAGTTGGTAAAGACAATATAATGCATTTGCGTTGAGGTTGGAGAAGTCCACTCCACGTAGTTATCCCAACACGAAAGAAGTCATAAGATGTTTAAATGGGAAGAAGTTATTTGATTATGAGAGGCCGTGTGTAAACATAATTAAACATCATATCTGTAACTATATTCTAAGTGAATTTAATCTATTAGTATGCTTTTATAATTTTTTAATTATATCTATACTCAGTCCTATTTTTAAATACAATTACTTGTCAACAATTTTCACGGGCTTTCACTTACCTTAGTGGCAAAGTACTCTATATTATGCTTGGATGTCTCGAGTTCGATCTTAGTTAGTAACAATATTTTAGAATTTTTTATAAATTTCATTTTTATTTTTTAATTTATTATTTTGTTTTTTCCGGTTTTTTATTTATTTTTATTATTTTTCTTATAAAATTCATTTTTTATTTTGTTTTTTTTCGGTTTTTTTTTTTAAATTTATTATAGTTACCAAATCCTAAGATTTGAAATCACAAAGATTTTTAAGTAATATATTATAGAATAATTTCCATATTATGTGCCAAAGAAATTGATTCGGAGGAAAAAGAAAAAAAATTAGCAAGAATATACCTATATAAGTGGCAAAGCAATTGACTCATAAAAAGAAAAAGAAAAAAAAAAGATAATTAGCAAAATGACAAATGTAAATCGTAAACAAAGTAAGGGATCAAATAATATGTAGGAAAAAAAAAAGGAAACAAGAATATGTAAATTAGAATATGTATATTTCGATTTTTACTAGAATTGATTCATAAACAATGTAAACTAAAATGTTCGTCTGGTAATTGTAAACAAGAATATGTAAATTAGAATATGTATATTTCGATTTTTATTAGAATTGTATATTTACCTAAATAAGATTATGAGGATAATTAAAATATTCCAAAATTATATAAGGGTACATTAGAGAAATGTGTAAACCAGAAAACCGGAAATGAAAGAATCGGTTTTGGAAGAACCGATTTTTAAAACAATAATACTTTTTGGACATATATGTCCGGACATAAAAAGGTATATTAATAATTTTAACTTAAGATTTATCTAATAAAATCATTTTAATCAATCATTTTATCTAATATTTTCATAAATACCTTTTATCATCAATCATTTTATCTAATATTTTCATAAATAACTTTTATCATCAATTATTTTACATTATTGTCACTTCGTTTACTACTCAAAAGTATGCAACTTTTTACCTTATTTCACTATTAATCTTTTTTAATATTATTAATTTATTACCACTGACAAAATTCTCAACTATGCATCTACCCAATTTTCTTTTTCATATTATTATTATTATTATTATTATTATTATTATTATTATTATTATTTTCTTTTTCAGATTTTATTTTAATTACAAAATTTATGTCCGGACATTTATGTCCGAATAACATCACTCTTTTTAAAATATATGGACAGAAAAAACCAATTATGTCCAAGACATTATGTAAAAAAATCTTTTCCCAAAATTTTAAAGATAAATCGCACGTTCCAAGCACGGACAGCTAAACAATTAGAAAAATCAGATTTTGCGCAGCTCTCAAATTGATCAAATTGATATGAAGACTTTTTGGGCATTCTTAATTTAATATCAATAATAAATATTTAGACACTGAGCTGTTGATGTCATCTCACACTTATGACTTCTGCACAAACTGGACCATCTTATTCGGTAAATGATTTGAGTAAAATTTGCATTGTATATTAACTTCTCCGACTTTTATTTTCAATTTATTAAGAGCTTAAATTATATATTTTGTAAAGTCATTATATTCTCAAATAACCTCTCAAACGTACATACTCCCTCCGTCTCATTTATATAGGCTTATTAGACTTTTCACAAGGATTAAGAAAAATTATTGAAAATGTAAATTATATAGTAAACTTTCAAATATGCCCCTATTTATTTTTTGACCATGCATATTTTATGAGTCGATCAAAGAATTAAATAGGGATATATTAGTAAATGAGTTAAGAAACATTATTTTTTATAGAAACAAGCTTATATATTTGGGACATTCGAAAAATGAAAACAAGCCTATATAAATGGGACGGAGGAAGTATAATTAAGTAGACAAAGAAAAAGAGTAATGCCAAATTGAGAAAATATTGGTAACACTGAATTCCGACATGCCACATCGTAATGAGAGCTCCAAAAATAGACTTCCTATGTTGTTTTTAAATATGTGCCCCGTCAAAAAAATCATACTCCCTCTATTATTGAATACTTGATTTTTTGATTATTTGCACTAGAATTAAGAAATTATTAATTGCTCCTAGAAAATCTACTCTTCATCAATAAAATTTTGACCGTATGTGTAATTCCAAAATTTCTCACTCTAAAAATTAATGCATTCTCCATGACCAAATACATTGAAAAAATATAGAGCTAAAAAAACACTTAAATATGTAGCCAATGCATAATGAATATTAATGAGATGAAAGAATTATGATGGTAATTAATGTGAGATCCAATATGTCGGCCGACTGTACATGAGTTTTTGCCTTGAGTTAATCATGTTGACTAGTCAATAAAGTTAGTGAAAATTAATAGTTGGCCACCAACTTTTTTTGTAGAAATTCTGGCCAACTTTGAGGATTTTGGACCAAATTACCCCTAATAATCTTGACAAATATGCTATTCACGGTTCTCTTTCAGAATTCATTTTCAGATTCAAAAATTTTCTCTTTCATCTCCATCATTCTTCTCCCTTCCGCCTTCCGTCGAGCCGTCTACAACTTCCGGCGCCGTCTGCATCTTCCGTCGTCGTCTTCCTTACAAAGTGGCGCCGTCTAACATCCAGATCTAGATCTAGATCTATGTATTTTCTCTCTCTGTTTTTGAGTTCCACGATTCTCTCTCAACTACAGAATTTCTCGTCCAGATCTATGTATTATCTCTCTCTCCGGCGTGGGCAGCTTTCTGCGGTCATCTTCTCCGGCAGATCTGTGTATTGTCGACTGAAAATTTGTTCTTTGATGGTGTATTGTAGGTTGTTGGTTTTATGCTTGTTTGATGGTTGTATTGTAGACTGATGATTTTTAATCTAAATATCAACTTTGAATTTAGTGTATTAATTTTAATTGAGTTTTCTAGATCTAGTCTGTCATGTTCTTGTCGTCCTCTTCGTGCATATGTGTTATTCCTGCATTTTTCACGTCACTGCGCGTCGCGACTTGGCACACCTGGTACGAATGCAACGTATTCGTACCAGGTGTGCCAAGGCATACCGCGCCTAGACTTGGAACACCTGGTACGAATACACACTATTCATACTAGGTGTGCCAAGTCTAGGCGCGGTATGGCTTGGCACACCGGAATGCAACGTATTCATACCAGGTGTGCCAAGGCATACCGCGCCTAGACTTGGCACACCTAGTACGGATACACACCATTCGTACCAGTTGTGCCAAGTCTAAGCGCGGTATGCCTTGGCACACCTGGTACGAATACGTTGCATTCGTACCAGGCGTGCCAAGGCATACCAGGATGCTGTTGACCAAAGACGAACACCATCCAATGACATTAGATCTGGAATGTGACGCCATGGATTCCGGAGAGAAAGCTGTGAATATGGCCGGATCTGGTGTGGCGACAGATCTGGAATATGGCCGGCAGAATGTGAAAGTTCAAGGCGGCGCGGGCGGGATCGGAAGTACGAAGACGGTGCGGCGGAAGGGAATTGAAGTACGACGACGCGGCGGCGGAATGAAAGTACGACGGCGGCGACGGCGGCAAAATGAAAGTACGACGGCGGCGACGGAAGAAATGGAGAAAAATAGAATTTCTAGAGAGAGACAGAATCTGAAATTTGAAAAATGAAAAATGAAATGGGTAGATGGATGGTTAATAGTGGTTCCAAGGGCAAATTGGTCCAAATTTCTAAAAGTTGGCCAGAATTTCTACAAATAAAGTTGGTGGCCAACTATTAATTTCCACTATCTATATTGGTTATCCCAAATTTTGCATCTTTTGCCTTTATATATATATATTCGAAAGCGCCATTCAATATTCGTCTTGAATAATACGGAGTAATAATTTTCAGTCTGACATGATCCGAAATGCCCCCATTTAGCCCACGGACTTGGGACCGTTCGAAATTTTCGTACTTAAAAACTAATTTTGTGGCCGGACTGGAATAGTATTTTTCAATCTAGTTTTTTGTTTTTTTCGAACAACACGTTTTTACCATTTGTCTGGGTAGGCCCTGCACGCTTTGAGTACTACTACACACGGCCAATAATTGACACACATAATTTAATACATTTATTATGTTTTGTTGGATATGGAATTATAAATAGAATAAATCTATACAGACACATTATGGCTAGCCATAATTTAATTCATTAACAAAAAAATATTGATTTATTTAATTTCTTTTTATTCTAAATGACTTTTAATATTTAAAATATTTAATTTATACAAATTTACCTTGATATATTTAGATTTAGACGTAATATAAATCTCGATAGATATAATAAAGGTAATACAAATATTTTTGTCGAAAAAATAAGAAAGAAATATATTTACACTAATCGTGATAGAAGTTAAGTCAAAAGTATAAATACTAATATAAAATATATAATCATATTTTTTATATGACAAATAATGTAATTAATATATCTCATTAATGGTGGATCTCACACTAATCATGTAATAGTATTTATAAATATATCACAAATAAAAAAAATTATGATGGTAATTAATGTGAGATCCAACATTTCTAGAATTTAGTTGTCAATTGTGAAAGTATCGAAATAGTATACAAAACACAACGCCAGTCATGTTAAGAACCGATGATGGACTTTTAGATAAGCAAAAA
This sequence comes from Agastache rugosa, assembly GCA_031470985.1. Taxonomy (NCBI): domain Eukaryota; kingdom Viridiplantae; phylum Streptophyta; class Magnoliopsida; order Lamiales; family Lamiaceae; genus Agastache; species Agastache rugosa. Next base: position 28,490,810 of record CM062606.1, on the reverse strand, counting down.
ATATTTACTTATACAAGTAATTAAATTAAGGCTGCGTGTGTTTAATTTAGATTAATTTGGATATCGTACTTTTTTAACTAACGCACGTTTACATCTCACGCATAATAATAAAATTATCAATAACATATTATATTATTTAGTAATACAATGCAAGATGCAAAGCGAAGACATGAAATTCTGTCTTAAAAATGGTTAAAATGTAAAATATTCCAATTATCACGTTAAGCATGACAACTTTTGACGCCACTAAAATAGGAATTACGTGGTAAGTTGCCCACTTACTTTATTTGATAGAGATTTTGACCAGTTGGAGAAGTGGTGGTTGATACATATGAATAAATTGCCTCCACCAACTCAAATTAATTAGGTATACTTGCTCCCTTTAGCTTAAGGTTTTACTTTTTCTTAAGCTTCAAGGTTTTATCTCAAAAATAGTACTCCCTCCGTATCATTTCAATAGGCCGAAGGGCCAGAGCACCGATGTTAAGAAATGAGTTGTTTATGATAAAGTTGAATAAAAAAAAAAGTACTCCCTCCGTCCACGATATAAAGTCTCATTGTGTGCTGGATATGAAGATTAAGAAAATTGTAGGAGTTGTTGTGAGTGAAATAAAAATACAATTTGAAAGGTAGTGTTAAAGATACAATTTGTAGAATAAAAGTACAATTTGTAAGAATAAAGGTACAATTTGTAGGGGTCCATCAACGGCCAAAATAGGTAAATATAGGAGATAATGGAGGATGTGATAGTACAAAAAGTGAAGTATGGCTTTTTTTGTAGACAAATATAAATGGATAAGTAGGACTTTATATCGTAGACGGATGGAGTAGCTTCTTTGGGGGTATTTTTGTCAAGCAAAGTAAGAGAGATGAGGGACTATAGTAGTTTTTTTTTGTGACATATGGTGTAAATAATGAGTCATGTTAGAGTGTTCGTAATGTATTGAGTTTCCATTTTAAGAAGTGGCCTTTGAAATGGGACGTCTAAATAAGATAAGGTGACCTATTGAAATGGGACGGAGGGAGTACATGCATACATTTTTTTTCCAAAAATAAAAATAGAAGAAGAATATGTATAAGAAATTATACCATAGCTTTATTTTATCTTCAACGGTTTGTCCATAATATTTCAATTTTATTAATCTAAATTACATTACTACTTACTAGCACACCGTAATTTACATTTACATAAAATTAAAATTACCAATGAGTGTTTCCAAGGAAAAATATAGAAAAGGTTTGTCCGTACGACAATAAAAATAACAAATTTGGAGAAAAGATACTCAATTTTCTAGCTCGCTCGTTCACAAAATTATATTCGATTAATGTTTCTTATTTAAAAAGTCTCTTTCTTATTGATAGACATATATATACAAAATATACTACTTGACAAGAATGAATATGTTGAGAAATATTCCATATTATTTTATCTATATGTAGTAGAGATGTTTAGACGAAAGTAGTAATGAAATTTCTAAGAATTGTCGATTTTATTTTCTATTAATGCAAAAAAATAAAAATAAAAAATGTTCATATGAAGAAACCTATGACCAGCGGATGGGTTATTAGGTTGGTGAAGTTATATTAATTGTAATTAACTAACTTCAGCCGCCAGATAAGACCCACCTTCTATATATGGCCAAACTGCAATTTTACTCAATATATATTTTTTTTCTTTTAGATTTTTTAGTATTATAAGTATTATTTTTATTTTTATTTCTATTTCTTTGAGTTGATCTTTTATTATTTTCTTATAATTATTGATCTTTCTATAGTTAAATACTCCTTTCGTCCACAGTAAGTGTATCACAATTTCCTTTTCCGTAAGTTCACAAAGAGTGTATCATTTTCCTTTTTGGGACAATACTTCACGCACATTCCTTATTTTAAACTTCACAACAATTCATTATGATGTCTCCTTTTCAATTCAGAAGCAATCCACCATCATTTATTAAAACTCATGACAAACCCAATATTATACACTTATCATAGACGGATAAAGTAGTATTTTAATTATGTTTTTAAGAAATTAAGAGTAGAATATTGTGAGTGGAGAAATGGTCTCATATTTTGTGAGTGGAGAAAGAATTTAAAAAAGAAAGACATGTTTTTAAGGGACGGTGGGAGTATTTACTTATACAACTGACTTAATTAAAATTAAGTTTAATTTTCCTATTTCATTATGATTTCTTATTAATAATTTATCGATTAATTGTATGTAAATACATGAATTTTGGACCAACTTCCATTTTACACACGAACTTTCAATTTTCTGTGATAATATAGGAACTTTAATCCGATTTAAATTTTTTGCACGATTCTGTATTTCGCCCAAATTAAAACTGATGTGTGGAATGGATGTTTGCCACAATAATGCCACTTGTTCGTTTTTTCCACACATCCACTAATATTTTCACCCATTTATATCATGCTATATAGTTCTTTTTTTTTTGTAGTGTATAATACTCCCTCCGTCCCTGATAAGTGTAGTCCACTTTCCTTTTTCGTCCGTCCCCCATAAGTGTGGTCCTTCCTTAAATGGATATGACCCCACTTAAAATTTTACCCTTTTATCCTTTAAAAGTAACTAACATTACAACAAAGTGGGTCTCATTCTTCACTCACTACACATCTACCTAACATTCTTCTTAAAACCCGTACCTCCTCCGGACTACACTTATCAAGGACGGAGGGAGTAGTTATTTCCTATGTAATTTTACATTATCCATTTGGGTGGAATCGTATCAATTGTTCATGGATTTCATCAGAGATATGATGAGTTATTGGACCTAAATTAAATGTAAAACCACAGCTAAAATAACAAACACGACGACTACCATTAGCATTGTAGTTAAGTGACATTAATTCTGTCCTTTGTAATAAGGATGAGAGATCAGGAAACAAAACTCTATCCTTCGTACCAACTAAAAAATTAAAATTAAAAAATATGACAAACACGATGAACGAAACACTCCATCTATTCTCGAATAAGAGCCTCTTGCTATAAAAAAAGGTATATCAAGAAAGCAGATAATTATAAAATTTACAATGATGATAAAGGTAAAATGAAAATATTGACATAATTTTATAGAGTTGCACTCCAGTGCATACGTATATACATACAACTAGATCCAGATTCAAGATCCGACCAGACCCGGACCTAGGTTAGATTCGGTCAACGTTCAACATTTGACTATTAACTTTTTCGAATTTCAGTTTTTTTTTTGTCTCCACCTTTGACAAACATGGATTTTTCATGTTGTTTAGGGTGCATTTGATGCCATTTATTCAAAGAAAACCATGTTTGATTTGAGCTTTATTGCAAAAAGTGTTGTTTTGTGAAGATTTCACACTTGTTTGGTAGTTTTGATTAAATCTCAGGAAAATGAAGACCAAATTAGAGTGAAAGGAGCTTGGAATGTCGTAGAGGAGTTCGATACGAGAACATGGAAAAAACAAAGGTCAATTCGAAGTTCAGACGAGAGAGAACGGGCCGAAACAAAAAAGGTGCGCAGCCGGGAGCGACTTGGCGCGAGGCCGCGTGGAACATTCTTAAAAACCAGCTCCGAGCGCGGTTTTCGGCATGGAATAAACCGTTGGTTGCTTGGTCACGCGTGAAAGAAGGATTTCACCTCTTGGGTGCGCGGTTTCGGGTGCGCCCGCACGTCACACCCACTTTCAACCAAACCCGTTTTTACCTCATTTTTCTCCTATTTTTCATATCTTTGACAAGAAAGTCCACCAACAAAGATAAACAAGAAAGAAAAACAAGAAAACAAGAGATTCATAGACAAATTCTTGGTGATCTTGAGCTCCAATCTTGAAATCTTTGTTGTCTTCTTCCCAATTCTCTCCCATACACACTTTCTCTCTCTAGGTTGGTGGGTGGAAGATGAAGATGGTGGAGATCTGTGTGTGAGAGAAAATGGAGGTTAAGAGTGGGGGTTATGGCTTTGTGGATGTTAGTTAGATGCTAGGGTTTGAGTTTTGGAGGGTTATTTATATGTTTTGCAAAGAGGCAAAACTTAGAATAGCCAAAACACATAGTAAAACACAAATGTTGGCCACAAGTTTAATTTTCACAAATTATGGCAAACATTTGCCTTTTTGGACCCTTTTACCCTTACTTTTGACTTTTTCCACCTAACTTACATTCTCTTTCCTCTATCATTATCAACCTACTTTTTACTTTTTCCACCTAACTTTACATTCTCTCACCTCTCTCATCAAATACGATCCTTACATATTCGTACCGTGTACCATATCAGAGTGTGGCATGCAGTTTGGAATCTAGCGAATGGTACGAATTACATTTATTTCGTAACTAGCGTGTAACACCTCGGTACGAATTTAATATAAATTCGTACCCCATGTTGCATCAGATTGCACGAAATCCTTGCAATTCGTAACAAGAGTATCATCGTCTGGGTACGATCCTTACATATTCGTACCGTGTACCATATCAGAGTGTGGCATGCAGTTTGGAATCTAGCGAATGGTACGAATTACATTTATTTCGTAACCAGCGTGTAACACCTCGGTACGAATTTAATATAAATTCGTACCCCATGTTGCATCAGATTGCACGAAATCCTTGCAATTCGTAACCCGAGTATCATCGTCTGGATACGATCCTTACATATTCGTACCGTGTACCATATCAGAGTGTGGCATGCAGTTTGGAATCTAGCGAATGGTACGAATTACATTTATTTCGTAACCAGCGTGTAACACCTCGGTACGAATTTAATATAAATTCGTACCCCATGTTGCATCAGATTGCACGAAATCCTTGCAATTCGTAACAAGAGTATCATCGTCTGGGTACGATCCTTACATATTCGTACCATGTACCATATCAGAGTGTGGCATGCAGTTTGGAATCTAACGAATGGTACGAATTATATTTATTTCGTAACCAGCGTGTAACACCTCGGTACGAATTTAATATAAATTTGTACCCCATGTTGCATCAGATTGCACGAAATCCTTGCAATTCGTAACAAGAGTATCATCGTCTAGGTACGATCCTTACATATTCGTACCGTGTACCATATCAGAGTGTGGCATGCTGTTTAGAATCTAGCGAATGGTACGAATTACATTTATTTCGTAACCAGCGTGTCACACCTCGGTACGAATTTAATATAAATTCGTACCAAATGTGCCATCAGATTGCACGAAATACATGCAATTCGTACAACAAAGAATGCCAACGAATGTAAGAAATACAAAATCGACGAACTGTAAATTCATGAGCTTCATGAGAAACCTAGATCTAAATATATAATTACCTCCATACAATTACAAATAATTACAGAAGCAGTTGTGGGTAAATATTTCAGAGGATTCGCCGCCGTATCGCCGCCACCGATCTATAAATACGCCGCCGCAGATCTAGAAAATTGACCGCCGTATCGCCGTGAATTAATCCACCGCCGCCGACAACCAACTGAAAAGAAAAAAAAAAACGAGAAAGATGAGCTCGAGCTCATCGACCTGAAAGAGAGAAAAATATACCGCCGCCACCGCTCTACGAAAATATACCTCCACAGATCTATGATGGGCGGAATAGAGGCGATGGTGGTGGTGGTGGCATAGAGAGAGAAATAAGAGAATGGAAAGAGAGAGAAAGTGAGAAGAGAAAACACAGCAGCAGCAGGAAAAAATGAGAAGAGAGAGAGGGAAGGGAAAAATAAGGAAAGAGAAAAAGAAAGAGAGAGAAAAAGTAAGGGTATTTTGGTCCGTAAAGGCAAATGTTTGCTATAATTTGTGAAAATTAAACTTGTGGCCAACTTTTGTGTTTTACTATCTCATGTGGCTAAAAAGGTGTATTTTCTCTTTTGCAAATGGGAGAAGTGAAAGGAAAGTCAAAGATATGAAAAATAGAAGAAAAATGAGGTAAAAATGTGTTTGGGCGGAAATGGGTGTGACGCGCGCTCAAGAGGTGAAATCCTTCTTTCACGCGTGACCAAGCACCTGGCGGTTTATCCCGCGCCGAAAACCGCGCTCGGAGCTAGTTTTCAAGAAGGTTCCGTGCGGCCGCGCACCAAGTCGTTCTCGGATGCGCACCTTTTTTTATTTCGGCCCGTTCTCCCTTGTCCGAACTCCGAATTGACCTCCGTTTTTCCTATGTTCTTGTATCGAACTCCTCTACGACATTTCAAGCTCCTTTCACTCTAATTTGGTCTTTATTTTCTTGAGATTTAATCAAAACTACCAAACAAGTGTGAAACCTGTACAAAACAATATTTTTTGCAATAAAGCTCAAATCAAGCATGGTTTTCTTTGAATAAATGACATCAAATGCACCCCAACACAAGATAAAAAATCCATATTTGTCAGCCTTCAGCTCCGATTTTAATTTATAGATAATGATTGTGACAACATTAATGTTTTTTAGCTCGTTCTAAGGTCTTCGGCTCCCCTCGATGGTCAATGTTGATCGTTGACCGGATAGAATCATGGGTCAGGTCGGGTCAATTCTAACCCGGATGTATCGTAGAGATGTTGTACACAAGTTTTTGCCAATTTTATATAGAGTGGCACTTGGGTACATCATGATGTATCCATACATCCGGTTCAACCCGACCCGTGACCCGACCTGACATGCCCCGACCAGCCCGATCCGGTCAGCGTTGACCGGTCAACGGTCAACGTCTTATCGTTGATTTTTTTTCTCTCCTCCTTCGGCTCCGATTTTTAATTTATAGTTAATGATTGTGGCAATATTAATATTTTTTAGCTCGCTCCGAGGCCTTCGGCTCCCCTCGCTCGACTCTTGAAAAAAAATTAAAAAAATTAAAAAATAAATAAAAAGTCAACGCGGTCAACGTTGACCATTGACCGGTCAATGTTGACCGGGCGGGTCAGGCGGGTCGGCGGGTCGGGTTGGGTCGCGGGTCAGGTTGAACCGAATGTATGGTACATCATGATGTACAAGAGTTTTGGCCTTTTATATATGTAATTCTAGAATACGGCGCATATTCATATACGGTGGGAGTAATTTATTGAACATATGATGGCAACAAATCAGCAAACAAGATCTTTACTCATAACTAGTTTGACGTGCGGATAATCAACCAACAAAACTTATTTTGGTTTCTCTCAAAACAATAATTAAGGTAAACTTCACATTATCGGCCTAATGACAAACAACCGCTTTTTATCTATTTTGAAGTTTCTCATACGTCAAAACTAAAAATTCCAATAACATTAGCGGGGGCGGTCACTGCAGGAGCCAACTGAACCGGCTGCCTAAGGATTTCGAAAATCAAAAACCCCCGAGTATATATATAATATTTTTGTGGATAAATACAAAATGTTATGGTGATGTAACAGTAAAGTATGGAACTCACATATCATGAGGTACATGGATTGTTTCCCCTTGCTACTTATTTTAATATTACTTTTTTAGAACCGGGTATGCGTTCTTACTTTTATAGCAGATATCAACGAACAGTAGAAACTGGACTTGAACAAAAGAACATCAGAAATTACAAAGAAATGAATTGAAATGATTAAATGAGATTACAAACTCAAATATGATAGCCGAGTCGAATGACTCCTCCCCGCAAGAAGGAAAACGCCCCGGTAATGTTCTCGGATACGACGTTCCTTTCCCTAAGGTAAAGACGAGCTCCGGCGAACTGAACAAAGACGAGAACTAAGCAATGACACAAAGAACTATGTTGTTTCGTATGCAATGAGAGAATGATTTCTAGTGTACAATGCAAATGAGAAAGGCATCTACTTATATAGGCAATCTCAATGTGGAGAATTAAAGCCAATTAAGGCATTGAATAGTCAAAATGGCCGTTACATAGGTTACGACATAAATAGCCATTAACCACATATTCAAATTTGGGTGGTACACCTTGACCACAATAAAGGCTCATCAATTTTGTCAGTTTCGTTTTTTGAAAATTAATAGTGCCCGTTATAGACAAACCGAACCATCTGTTTCGGCAAACGGATAGCTCCATCTGAAACACACACACCTATTGGGCCACACGAATTGGACTCCAGCTTATTCCCAATTAGAAAGTATAATCTCCTTACACCAACACCCATCTTCAGCATACAATATCTCACTCACCGGAAACCAGTTTTGAGACTTCGACTATATCACGTTTATCTACTCACATCGTAAATTAACATTTAATAATTATTTTACTTAAATAAAAAATATTTAATAAAATAATTATCATACAAAAATGGTTTATCAAAACCAAATTTCCAACATACTTCTCCTGAGCAAGGTGAAAATTGATGGAAATTATGAAAAACAAATCAGAGAAAATCTTGCAAAATGTTTATCCATCTATTAATTAGGAACGACTATATCTTCTATATATGACTAAAAACGGCTAATAGAAATTTAGGTTTTTTTCAAGAAAAATTAATTGATGAACATCTTTAAATAAAGTTGAGGCCTACTATTCAAAACAAAAGTATCTTAGGCTTAGGCCTTAAATTCTCTTGGACCGACCCTGAACATTAGTATAGAGAAATATCCTCAATCAAAAGAAAATTCCTTGTTCTATTAGGAATTAAATCTAACATAATTAAAATATTAAGTAATAAAAACACTGCGACCAGCCACACAAGATAAAAAAGGTATATAGATTTCGAAAAAAGGAAATAAAGGTAATATAGGTTCTGAAAATTGAATAATACCTTGATTGGGGAATCATATATAAACCCTAAGAAAAAAAATGATTATGTTGGTCCCAAGACGGATACCTTGGTGTAGAGGGGGGGTGAATACACCAAGGTTTAAAAACTTTTCCAGTTAAAAACTCTTTTGAGTGAGCTGGCTGTGTCCGATCCAGCTGGAAGGCAGCTTGATCGACACAGCTGGCTGTGTGCGGAATGTGGTGGATTTGGAAAGTCCGTCTGTTACTTCAAATTATATTGCAAAGCTCTGTTTCACTTTTCAGTTAGTCAGTTTATGCAGCTTGAAATGTATGCGTAAGAGGTTAGCAGAATGCATAAACAAAACAGTAAAAAACAAAGCAATTTTAACGTGGTTCGGAGTAACACCTCCTACGTCCACACCAGATTCACTGGTAATTTACTACCACTTGGTTTCCAAGTACCAAGCAACTTCACAACTCTAACCTGAGTTGTGTTCCAACAGTTTACGGGCACTGTCAAGCCTACACCTCTCAGTTTGCTGGTACTGAGAAAACCTGACCACTCGAATTACACGCTTCGAGCAGGCGTACCTTGACCTAACCTTTCTGGGTTTGGGTTTGGGTTTGGGTATGGGTTTTCCAACTATGAACGAGTTCTTACAATGAAGAACAAGGAGTAAGATGAACTCGTTCAAACTAGGCTTAAGATATTTCTATTCTATTCTATTCTGCCTATGACTGAATATGTGAACAACTAAGAACACAGCTGACTGGCTGGGTGTTCTTGAAAGATTTGGCTTTGAAGATCGTTGTTCATTTTTCTGTTTGCTCTTTTATTTCTTCAGTCGTCTCGCTAGCCTCACCAGCTTCTTCTCTTCAATGGTGAGGAGATATATATATAGGTGGAGATTCAAACTAGCCGTTGGAAGAGAGCCGTTTGAATCTTACCTACTCTCATTGACTTCTGGCATTTTGCCTACGAAGTAGGTCTGCATCTGCAGAAGCTATTCCTTCTCTGATTTGAATGCGTCAGACAAGATCTTCTGACATCGGGATCTTGTCTTGGAGAAGGTCTTCGTCTTCGAGCTGCTAAGCGTTTCTGCTGTGTCTTCAGCGTCTTGGACTCTGCTGCGTCTTGACTCTGAGCTGTGTCTTAGACCTGTGCTGTATCATTAACCTGAGCTGTATCATTAACCTAAGCTATCTTAGACCTGAGCTGTGTCATTGACACTAAGCTGGGTCCTTTACACTGAGCTGGGTCTTTGACACTGAGTTGGGTTTCCGTCACTGAGCTGGGTTTTAATACTGCTGGGTCTTTGACTATGCTTAGTCTGCTCTGCTGAGTCTGCTCTGCTGAATACCTCAGCTGTGTCAGCTTGGCTGTGTCTTCTGCTATGTCTTCTGCTATCTTCAGCGACTCTACCTGTAAACTTAGAAACTCTATAAGCTCAAACAGGTGAGCTGAAAAACGTTTAGGCTTGTGCAATCATCTACTCGGTTGAGGTCAGCTGGGTTTTGGTATCGAATCAAAACTCTATTAATTTTCCCAACAGATTATTTTTATTTTTACGATTAATTTTCTTTTCTTACGCGTGTGGCCGGCCACATGTGTGACTGGAAGTTTTATTATAAAATTTAATTCAACAATATCCACATAGTATCTTTAAAGCTAAGTACGTCACATCCTCCGTGCCAAACATTTTCTTCGGTCAGCCAAAATCTCTTAATTCAAAACATCGAACCATAGTCTAGAGTAACTCCATCATAGTACTCTCCCATAATTTAATGAGTATATACCATAAATAATATATATATATATATATATATATATATATAAACTGATTATAAACTGACCCACTAAAATATTATTATATCCATTTTTTTGTGTATAAAATATTGTATAAAATAAGGGGAAATATTGATATAAACTAGTCAACCTTATAATCATACAATATGCTTCAAATTTTTGATTTTTTACCCATCTACTGAATTTCTTCATTACATACTTCGATTTATCAATTCATCTTTTCAATTTGGAGATAAATCATGCAATACTATCAGGCCCATCACACTTCCGTATAAATAAATTCTACGTATACCAACTTCATACCTTTTTGACCGGAATGCTGCCGGGTATTTCCGCCGGAAGTTTTAGGGACCTCGTCCAACCACACGATCGCAACCGATGGTTTCCAGACGCAAACTCCTTCAGCAGCACACAGCACAGCCCTCGTTCGTTTCCTACTCGGGGCGTAGGGTTTTCGGTCGGTACACAAAGAAAATAATATACTGAAAGGGATGAACAAAAGTCCAAACTTTTATTTAGGAATTATATAATATTTATTACAACATAAGTATATCTCCTTTAGGGAGGAGACAGACTTGTTTAGCTACCTATGGTAGCGGAATTGAAATACATAAACTATACAATACTAGAATAGGAAATATAATAATTTTTATTTTTGAGAGAGCAGAGAGGATGGTGTAGAGGATTTCTGATGGATTTTTTTCGATATCTTCTGCTCTCCTCAATCCTGGTTTATATAGAGGTCTGAAAGGCCTCCATCCTGCATTATTGCCTTGGATGCTCTTATCCTTGGCCAGCTTGCATCCACGTGAATGGGTCCTCCCTTGTCTTCCATTATTGAATGAAGACAACCAACTTTCGGTGTGAGGTCCCTTTCTTGTGACTAATGGACCACCTTTCTTTTGGTAGTGGTTCTCCTGTTGCTTTACCCATCTGTTGCTTAGTGGGTAATTACTTTTCTTCCACCCACTATTGTCGTTTTCTTTTTAGTGGGTGATCCAGCTCAGAGTCACATGACTCCACCAACCTGTGTCGGGAATCTACTTTTTTCCCGGGGCCCTGGGCATTCTTGGTTTTGGCAGCGCCTTCTGTTCAAGATGCTCGTTGGACCGAGCCTTCTCTTTTCCCTTTCTGGGCATGAATCCCTTCCCGAACTCTGGTTCCTTCTGGTTCTGACAATCCAAACAAACGCGCTCAGACCAGTTTCCAAAATGAGCCATGTTGCAGTATTTGCGATGAGTGTCTTTACTCATCGCAATCTTGTTTTTCCAGAGCAAGGTTCTCTTTCTTTCGAAAGCTTCCTCTGCGAATCTTGTCGATTTTCCTGTCATAGTGTTTAACAGGAATGATTCGTTCACTGAATTCTGAAAGAATTTGAACGGAAACTTGACTTTGTCCATCTCTGTGAGACAGACCCATAATCCCCATGCTCTTCTGGTAGAGATGAGGTCTTCCGGTAATGTAGAGACTAAAGCAGTCTCTTTTTCCGCAGGCGCTTTGATCTTTTCAAGGGCGCGTGCATCTGGTCTCCGAAGCCTAATATAGTGGAAGGCTTCATGGTTTCCTTTCCCTGCTGGTTCTGGGGCTGCACTAATGAAATACAGCTCCAAAATGTCACCTCGGCTAAGCTGTGGATTGTTAGCCCAGGTATCATACACCGCTTCTTGAATCCACTTGGGTAGATTCTTGATTTCGACGAATGATGGAGATGTGGTATAAACTGAAGCAAGTACTCCGAATTCATACCATCTTTTGACTTCGTGTGGATCTGAATTTGGCATCATCCACACCCGAGGATATTTCCCCGAAACATCAACCCTTATTTTTTCTGGGTTGATTCCACTCATTGTATTGAGCTTCTCCCAGCTAGCTTGATAAACCTGCCACGAAGAAGAAACTTCAATCTTATCAGTATTAATGTTAGAACTGCCAGTCATTGGCCTAAGATTAATCTCTCCATCTTTTTTCCCAGAGGTGCTGGGTTGACATGATGGTTCAGAGTGTGACCCCTGAATATCATCTTTTTCTTGGGGCAATGGTTCCGAAGATACCACCACCTTAGAACTTGGGCAAGAGGTATTTGAATCCTGTGCTACAGGTTTAGAGCCCTATACTCGAAACTCTTCTTTTACCAAAGGATCTTTTGCCACCCGAAGGATTGGTGTTTGGCATGCAGCCCAGAGTTGCCCCTGAGACCATATGCAAGTTCATATTCTCTCGGTGACTTTCGTCTTGTCGAGAGTCTGCAATCTTCCTGCTTGTTTAGCATTCAGAATGCACTCGTCCCACTCTCCCGTTAACATCTCCAGATTTTCTCTGAGATGCCTATAGGCCAGTAGAATGGAGTTCACATCAGTTTGCTCCATCTCTTGTTAGGAAATCTGCAAGAACATTTTCGTGAGATTTCAAAACGACAATATCATAAATATAATATTGGCATTCAGCTTGCCATCTAATTAATCTTGCCTTTTCAGGCTTAGATTCAATCTTGTTTCTTAAGAAAGCCTTAACCTGTGTGTTATCGACTTTCAAAGTAAATTTCTTTGCTAATAAAAATAAAGGTAATTTTTTAAACGCCTTTCGGACTGCAAAGAATTCTTTTTCGTTGATGTGCCATCGCACGGCCCCATCATCTGAGAATAAACCACTACAGTATCTGCAGGGTTCTTCTCCATTAGGAGTGATCTTGGTTAAGACTGCTGCCCACCAATAATCACTTGCGTATGTGTACAGGACCAAGTCATCTTCGTCCTGTGATATCGAGAGTTTTGGGAGATTTCTGCAAACCTCTTTTAACTCCCTCATACCCTGTCGATGTTCTTCTGTCCAGATGAACGGAACATCCTTTTTCAGTAATGTACTGAAAGCTTTTCTATGTTTTGCGAGATCTTTGATAAATGGTCCCGCGAAATTAACAACTCCCAAAAAACTCTGAAGTTGTTTCTTTTCCTTTAGATCTTCAGGAAAATTCTGGACCTTCTGAACAATATGGTCCTGTAGAATAATTCCTGCTTCATCAATCTCGATACCCAGAAATTCCATTTTCCGAGTTGCCACGACTGCCTTCTTTTCAGACAGTACTAAACCTTCTTTATAACAAACATCTGCAAAGATCTCAAGATGTTTGATATATTCTTCCATATTTTTTGATGCTATTAAAATATCATCAATATAGACGAACATAAAAGAAAAATAATCTTTAAACAGATTATCCATCTTTCTCTGAAATATTTGAGACGCATTAGCTAACCCCATTGGCATTACTTTTCAAACATAATGCCCTTGTGGAGTAGAGAAAGCTGTAAACTTCTTACTCCCTTCCTCCATGCTAATCTGGTAGAAACCTAACTTGCAATCAAACTTAGAGAATACCTTAGCATTTCTAATGCAGTTAATAAGGTGTTCCCTACTAGGGATAAAATATCCATCAAACTCCAGAATATCATTAATTCCTTTGTAATTAATAACTAATCTGGGTTTACCTCGTTTGATCTCACCATGATTCCTTACCAGAAATCCAGGATTGCTGTAAGGCGAGTTCCCTGGTTCGATCAACTTTAAATCAAGGTGTTCCTTGATTATCTCCTTCATATCCTGTTGATCTTTGAGGTTCATCAGGATTGGTCTGTATCTAACAAACTCATACTCCTTTTTCCGGCTTCACCTTCAAGGTAGATTTGAGCTTGTTTCTGTCCCACCATGCCAAAGGATTCTCATTGTAATTCCTTTTAATCTTTCTTTTGACATCTTCTAGGGACACCTGCATCTCTTCTTTAATATCTTGATGAGATATTAAAGATGCTTTGAGGATCTGGACCTCTTCATCATTGAGATCCTCATCCCTAATACAGCTTAGCACTGCTTTGCTGAATCTCCTTTGATCCTTCATTTTTGGGTGTCGAAGTTTTCCTTCATCACCACGCTTGCTGCGAAAACTCAATGGTATCTGGCGATTAAAAGCCCTTTTGAGCCTCTGGACAATGATTTTGTGATCGCAAATGGTTGTAAACACCAATTGCCTCTTTTCATTATCCTGCATGTATCTTTTGAACATCTGTAGGAAATTGTTTCTCAACAGAATATCTGCACCTGTATCATGGAAATAAATTGGTGGAGTTTTAACCTTATACCAAGGTGTACCTCTGGCTCCGCCAATCAGAATTTCCGTTTCTTTTACTCCTTTAGCCAAGAGCAAAATTTTCTTTGAGAAATATCTTCCTGCAATTCGGGGTAGATCATCTTCTACTTCTGCTGGGAAGACTCCTCGTTTTGCAGTACAAATTCCTGCACCTGAATCAATATAAGCAGCAAAATATTCTGCTTTATATTTTTCATATAACATCCCTATAGAGATGTATATGGAGAATGGACTTGTCATTCGATCAATAGTTTTTTCCCATTAATCGTGATTTCCATTCCTTCTTCTTTATTTCCCCAAGGTTTGTGATCCTCAAGAAAATCCAAACCCAAAGGCAAAACTGCTTCTCTTCCAGCTCTACCCTTGATCTCCATCACTTGTCCCCCAATTTCCAGGGTACCTTTGTAATGATTGATCTCCGGCTGCTGTAGATAGTAAAGAATATTACAAGGGAAGTTGGTTTCCCACCTTGTAGTGTCAAATTTTACTATCACTTCTCTCCATCCCTCGGGACATTTCAGATTCACTGGAACTTTGTTACTCTGAGATGTTTGAGGGTGTGCTTCTCGAATGAGACTCCGACTCCTCCCATATGGCAAAGACATGATTTTGTCTCCTTGGAAAGATAATCTCCCTGAAGTTATCCTGAGATTTTGGTCGTGTCTCATGACTTCTCTATCTCGGATTTGAATATCCACATTCCTTAATCGAGCAATTTCCACTCTATCGGGACAAACCGCCGTTGTCACCTTGTTGAATATATCTGGTATCTCAATGAACTTCTTTCCCAGAAATAACTCAGTGTGATGTGAGTTGGAAAGAGCATATGATACCTGATAAGTAATGGAGTAAGGCCTATTTCCGTCCTCCAATAAATCCTTGCGTTTAAAGTCCTGATAAAGCGTCAGGGCTTTGCTGAAATGGGTATCATTAAGATTGTAAGCAATCTTTGGATAGATGATTCCCACTACTTGTCCTGCACAAAGATCTCCCGCAATTGTTCCCAATACGGAATCTTTCAGATTTCTAACTCTTTTATCACATATAGCGATATCGATCGGCGTGTGAACTCCGGTAAAGAGAGCAGATTTTAACATCAACTGGATTGCTCCAATATGGATCCAGTTCATCTTTTCAGCGACTTCAGGCTTCATCTTTGATAGATCTTCCCTGATGTCACTAGCTGGAATCAGCTGCATCTCCACTTGATTTCCTGTAAGCTCTATAGGAAACGACATTTCTCATCTAGAAATTTCATAGACGATTTGTTGTTTCCTGCTCCTTAGATTAAAGTTCCTTAGAACTTGATCTATGTTGTTTGCTGAAAAGCCTTGATACTTTTGTATATTCAGACTCTTCTTCATAATTTTGTCAATCAGACTTTGAGAGAGAGTTGTGTGACTGGAGAATCCCGTCCCGTCCTCTTTCTCCTGATGAACAATCTCTGGATCAGTCTGACTCCGATCTAGTTCCATCAGACCATTCTGAATCTTCTTCGCTGAAGACTTCTTCTTGTCCATATATACTCTCATCTGAGGGTATATCTTCGAACTGATATACTTGTATCAGTTCTTGGTAGTAGATGGCATCTTCGATATCCGGAGTGGATTCGAATTTATTGACACCTCTTCTCTCGTTGTCCGGGCAATTTGTGGAAATATGCCCCTTCGCACCGCACGTCCAGCAGTTGCAATCCTTGAAACTTTCATTAACTCTAGTGTGAGTTCTCCTGAAAGTTTTCTTGGCGGGTGTCCTTCCTTGGGATTTATTATCTCCTCGGAAAGGATACCTATTCCTTGATGGTCCACTTTTTTGGCCTGATTTGTAAGATCTGGCCTTCTGTCTTGACCATCTGGTTCTTGGCTTCCAAGAATTTCTTTTTGGATCTCCACCTTTATAATAGGGCTGAAACATATTTTTCTTACTTTTCTTCAGCCTCGGGGGTTCTCCTCCAATGATCGTTGGCAGATCATTGTCATCACAGTTTAGAGGAGCGAATTTATTAATTCTCCTCAGTTTCTTCATGTTTCTCAGAGCTGTTGCTTGTTGACACCACTCTGAGAGCTTCCGATGTACATATGACATCCTTCTTGCGACGTTCTTAGGATCTCCTGGTTCATAATCCCGAATTAGCATCTCTTTCCATGGGCTTGGAAATTTCAGAAAGAAAATTTCCAGTGCAACTCTATCATCAACTTTAGATTGATGTTGATAAAGAGTAAAGAGCTGTAGAAACTTGTTAAGCGATTGTTGATCTAGGACTGCAAGTCTTAGATTATACAATGCCATCAAGTATTTCTTCCTCTTTTCTTGATCAAATCCTTCGAAATATCCTTCTCCCAGAAAATAGTTTTTAAAAAGCATTGCCATATTCTGGATATGTTCTGTGTAGTTGTCACTCTCAAAACATGAATTTTTGATGTCCACAGGAAAAAATTCCCATGCTATCTTGACAATTCCTGCAAGACTCATTTCGAGAATTCTTACGAATCTTTCCTTGTTTAAATTGAGAGTTGCTGCTGCAATTCTCAGGGCTGACATCCACTCATCAATAATGGATTCTCGATCTCTAAAATTTACTTCATCAAGGTCGAGCATTACTCCGTAGGGATGGATAGGATCTAGGGTTGCCTTTCCATAAGGTGTATCTTGCACCTTTGGATACGGCCTTCTTGCCCTTGTCCTTCTTGCTGCCATGTATGCATCATTTGGGGTATGTTGATCATACCTTGCTCCAGTCTGAAAATCCTGGGCTACATTAATGGCTCCAGGTGCATTTTGAAAATCTTCTTGATTTCCAATAATGGCTCCTGGTGGAAGTTGATTCACTGGCTGTGGATTTTGAACCACATTCTGGTTCATTTTTAAATCAACCATCGTCATGTTAGCAAAAGATTCTGCTAACTCCTGAAGGTCGTCAAGCTTGATTCTTTCAAGATTATTCATCTTTTTCTTTCTCGAATCATTCTTTTCAAGGCCTCCATGTTGGGATCTTTTATGGTTTCTCCCACTGGAAATGGATAAGTGGGTTCATTACTAAAAGGATTTCTTCCTTGGCTGAAACGAGGTTGTTGCTCCAGTTTTTCGATCCGTGATTGGATCTCCTTCAGGATGTTGTAAATTTCATCCTGTTTCATAGTAATCTTGTAAAGATCGCGTGGTACACCATATAGGCTATCGCCATAATGTTGTACTGTCTTCTGTATTTCTCTCAGATCCGCCGATATCTTGGATGAGTCTGGAGAAATGTCCTGGTATAAAAGAGTAGATGATACTCCTTTATCTTTCTTTGAATCCATCAGAGCGATTCAGCTTAGAGCTGATTCCAATTTACTCCCAAATGGATCCAATGGTCTCTTCTCATGGCATGTTCTATCTCCCATTCAAGGAGGATACAACTATGGAGAAGATCTTCTTTTCTTTTGATTCCTTGGAGGCAGGAATCAATTAATTCTTTCTCCTGGTTTTGTTGGATTAGGATATCCAACTGCCTTCTCCAGTGTGTTAGCACACTCTGGTATCTTGTCCTTCTTTTCTCCAAGATTTGGAGACGTTCCTGGAAATGTCCACACCTTGGACATCCTTCTAGGTCCATCAGTCAGTATGGTTCTGATGGTTTTCTTTCATCACGTACTCCGTCCTTAGATGGAGATACTTCAACTCCTCGAGGAAGTTTTCTCTTTTTCTCATCTCTTGGTGGCAAGAGATAATAGATTCACAATCCACTCTCGGTCTTTGCAGTGGAATTCTCTTTTTCAGATTGCTAGTGCAGTCTGGGTTCTTGTTTTCTGTACCTCCAAATCATGGAGATAATTCCTGTAACCTTCGCATCTCGGACAATTGTCCGGATCCATGTTTTTCTTGATGTCTCCTCCGTTAGGATAATACTTAAAGCAATAAATAAAATATAATTCCCAGATAAACGTAAGGCTCTGATACCATTTTGAAAGAGTAGGATCGATCAGCAAAATATGTAATAAAGAAATACGTAGCTATCATTTTGGATAGCTAAAATAGGAGGGTAAATACATGATTTTATATGATTTTGATTAACTAGTCAATTTTTCCCCATTTCCACACAAATAAGACACATTTTAAGAAAGTGTCATAATAGATATAATTAGGAAAGTCAAAAGTCAAAGTGGTTATGTGTTATACATTCACTCAAAACTGGTTATGGGGAGTATACACTATCATCATACTGGATATACATAAATAATACTCTAAGTTATTTCCATTTTATAAAGCAAACATGGTAATTTTTGAAACAACTAACATCTTGCAAAATTAAATACTCCCTCCGTCCCGTTATTCTTGTCTCATTTTATTTGGACACGGATATTAAAGAGAAAGAAATTAGGGATAGAAGGTATGTTAATGGAGTTTTTAATTGAATACTTAATACGGTACAAATAGTGAAATAAAGTTAGTTCAAATAGTGAAATCAAGTGGGTAAAGAGAGAGTGAATATTGAACGTCAAAGAAGATGAGGGGAAGAATAATGAAAGGTGGAGTAGTTAGGAGAAATAATGGTCACATTAGCAATTTAAATAGGGCCTTAGTAACCTTTAATTTAGCCCAAAAAGAAAATGACAAGAATAACGAGACAATTCAAAAAGGAATATAAGACAAGAATAACGTGACAGATGGAGTATTATGTATGGCAATCCTCTTGGGATAGTCTATCGGTAATACTTCCTTTTGTGTGGAATATAGACTATTATATAGTCGTGATTAATCGGGAATCCAAATACACATGCTTATATATAACTATAATAAATTTAGAATCCAAAATTTAATTCCTTTGACTCTTATAAACATCTAGCACATAATAGTTCTGAATCATATATAACATCTGAATAAAAAATATATGACAATCTATGTATAGTGACTTGTAATTTTCCGGATATAATATAATTCTAATAGGATGATATTGTATAATTGATTCGACAAAAAAATAAATTTAGCATGTGAACTTTAAAGAGTCCAACCAATGCCATAAGTGTTATCATATTCTTAGGAAATTAGTTTGTCGCAACTGAATGCAATTATTCAATAGAAAAAGTATATTCATATACATAATAAAACGTTTAATTTCCTGCGTGTTAGTTATTACTCTTTTGTTGTTCACGATCACAATGCTAAGACATAGTACTATTTACTTTTTATGAATTTCAAAATGAATCGTAGAATGAAATTAAAAAGAAATTGTCAAGAAAATATGGTTGGAATCTATCATTTTTTCAAATACAACTGCCACGTGGGGGTGCATTTCGGATAGAGTCCGCTCATGCATAAGCATAATAGAATCGTTACCACACAAGAAAAAAATCGTACTCTCTAAAATTTTGTAAAACGCATTGGTGTAATTCAAATTTATAGTAGATTTTTTACGGTATGCACTCTCTCACTACACCACTAGTGAATCTTCATTAGAGGAGCTAGGTATTTAGAATCCGACAGACGAGCGATTACGTTTGGACTAACGAGATTACACTAAAATGCAAATAATCCTATAATGAGGAACACAATTAATACAACTAGATACAATCATGCAGGGTGGACACAAGATGGGAGGAGCGTGGGGTTAAGTCCCACAAAGATTTTTTTTTTCTTACTACTAAATTCATCGAAATTTTAGGTCTTTTTTTATGCATTGGACCAAGTTTTAATAAATCTAATATCATATTTTTTATCGCTATTATTATTGTGATTTTTGCAATATAATTGATGAGTGTGTATTTTGGTTGTTCAGAAGTTAAGTTTTCTATGATTTTAAATAGATATAATGCATGTTTAGGTGTGCTTTTTATACAGGAAATGCAGACTTCGGTTGTTGATATATTTTGATGAAAGAAGTCGAAAAGGATGAATTTTGTGTCCAATTATAGAAGATCGAAGTTAAAGATGGAAGAAAATTGAATGGCCGGGCTTTACTACTTTGTAATCCATAAACAATATATTTGGATACCTATTATATTTAAAATTCTATTATTTAATTATTTCGTAGGTTATTTAATATTAGCCGCAAATCATACACATATATATTCCGTATTGTTGAGATTTTCAGCCGCCGTATTTTAGAGAGTAATTAGTTTTTCAATTCCATGCTTAATTTTTATTTAGCTGCCAGGAGACTAGAAGGATTGCATAGGTTCAGTTTTATTTATTTTGCAGAATATTCAATTTGTTCTCTTTGATCGACATCTTGGAATCACGGGTGACGAGTTCTTGTTTTATTTCATTTACTTCAATTTATATTATGCTTTCTTTTTATTATTTATTTGCTTTTAATTTTATTAGTATGAGTAACTAATTCTTTAATTCGGCGAGAATATTGAAGTACTAGTCTAATAATTCTGTGAGATTTAATTGTTCGTATAATTAATTTCCTAGGGTTTCGATTTTTTCCTTATGTTTAAAGTTAATTCTGATTTTATTTAAGCCTGGTCAACTTAGATTAAATTGGATTACAGTCAATTAGTTCCCCAATCCGTAATTGTTGGAATAGGGCTAATTAGTGATAAAGCTACCATGTTCGTAGTAGGAATAAATTGGTAGGCGGGTTATTACTTGCTTTCTTGGGTAATGCGTCTAAATTGGGTTCCTTCAAAAGCTATTAGAGCATTAAATCTAGGTCTGGCGTCTCCAGCTAGGTTGTGTTTTAATAAGGGAAATAGTTAGGTCTGGCGTCTACAGCTAACTATCGATAAAGTACGTAGGAATTGGGGTTTGTCCGATGCATTCACGGTATCCTATAACTGGTTGGTTCTTGGTAATTAATTAATCTTTGCGTTGATGATCAGAGCCCTAGACTAGTGTGGATTTATTCGAAGCCGAATACTTTTCTTTTGATTAAATTCCCGTTTGTTATTTCGTTAATTTATTGCTTTCTTAGTGTTTAATTAATTTCTCTTAATTTAAGGCTTGGTGGCTACACCAAAAACTGATTTATAGGAAAAATAAGTGATTTTCCGTTCTCTGTGGTTCGACCCTGCTTGTTGCTATACTAATTTAATTCTGAGCAGCTTGCAGAAATTATTTGGTGGTTAACGACGTCCACCAATAATATATTATTTTTTAATATATATATATATATATATATGGAGTTTATTTATTTACATTTATATGTATTTAAACATATGAAGTGCACGAAACAACAGAGACCCCCACGTACCAACATTTTATTAGAGTACAGAGTTTTTTTAGGCCACTAACTATGAGCGTTTTGCAAAAATAGGACAATATTTTGCGGGCTTGCAATTTTAGGACAAAGTATCAAAAATTAAGCATTTGCAGGCCAAAAAAAGCTCGATCGGGCTAAATCGCACGTGTTTTGCACGTAGCGGTACTTTCTTCAGCCCGTTGATGATTTGGCTTCCACCTAAGCTAATGAGTCATTAAAAATGAATAAAAAATAAAGAAAATTAAAAATTCATTTCTCTCTCCTCTCTTTCTCTCTCCCCACCTGTCTTCGGCCCTCTCCCTCTCTATCTCTCTCTCTAGACGACCACCACCGCCGACCACCATCTTCTCTTTCATATGGGAATTTTTTTTTGGAGAGGACCAACCCCCACCTTTTCCGATCAATTGATGTGGATCAAGAAAATGTGAGCGGCGGCGGTAGAGGAATGGATTGTGCCTCCTCCACGACAATAATGGTGGTGGTCGTCGTCGGAGGTCCTTCGCCTAGGGGATCTTGCCGCTGCTCCATCTCATCGTTGGATTTGTGAGGAAGGAGAAGGTGAGAGAAGATTGGGTTTTGTTGGTCCCAAGACGGATACCTTGGTGAAGAGGGGGTGAATACACCAAGGTTTAAAAAGTTTTCCAGTTAAAAACTCTTTTGAGTGAGCTGGCTGTGTCCGATCCAGCTGGAAGGCAGCTTGATCGACACAGCTGGCTGTGTGCGGAATGTGGTGGGTTTGAAAAGTCCGTCTGTTACTTCAAATTATATTCCAAAGCTCTGTTTCACTTTTCAGTTAGTCAGTTTATGCAGCTTGAAATGTATGCGTGAGAGGTTAGCAGAATGCATAAACAAAGCAGTAAAGAACAAAGCAATTTTAACGTGGTTTGGAGTAACACCTCCTACGTCCACGACCAGATTTACTGGTAATTCACTACCACTTGGTTTCCAAGTACCAAACAACTTCACAACTCTAACCTGAGTTGTGTTCCAACAGTTTACGGGCACTGTCAAGCCTACACCTTTTAGTTAGTGGGTACTGAAAAAACCTGACTTACAGTTTCCGGGTACTGTAAAACCTGACCACTCGAATTACACGCTTCGAGCAGGCGTACCTTGACCTAACCTTTCTGGGTTTTGGTTTGGGTTTGGGTTTGGGTATGGGTTTTCCAACTATGAACGAGTTTTTACAATGAAGAACAAGGAGTAAGATGAACTCGTCTCGCCAGCCCCTGTTTTGCTGAGTCCCTCAACTGTGTCTTCTGCTATGTCTTCTGCTGTCTTCAGCGACTCTACCTGTAAACTTAGAAACTCTATAAGCTCAAACAGGTGAGCTGAAAAACGTTTAGGCTTGTGCAATCATCTACTCGGTTGGGGTCAGCTGGGTTTTGATATCAAATCAAAACTCTATTAATTTTCCCAACAGGTTTCGACAGAAACAAGAAGGCAAAGAGTGGTGAGAATGACGACTCTGGCCGTGAGGTGGGGGAAGGTAGACAAGTCATTGGAGAGGAGATCGACTACGGAGAAGAGAGAAAACCCTTCTTGGCCGGCCGCCGCAAAAACTGACTGGAAAAGGAAGAGAGAGAGAAAGGGAGAAGAGGTGATGGTTGGTGGAGGCGATTTGGGGTTAATTTTTTTTGTTTGGTGGTGGGTGTTGGAAAAGCTTGTCTAGGAAGGATGAGGAAAAGATGGTGATGGTGAGGAAGATAGCGTAGAAAGAGGGAACATAGGGGTAAGAGGTGGTCGTCGGCGAAGGTGGGAAGGTGGGGGTGAAGGTTGGGTGTTGGGAGAGAGGGAGGGAGAGGTAGGTGGGGACAGAGAAAGAGAGGAGAGAGGAATGCTTTTTCATTTTCTTTATTTTTTATTCATTTTTTTTATGACTCATCAGGTTAGGTGGATGCCAAATCATCAACAGGCCGAAGAAAATACCGTCACGTGCAAAACACGTGCGATTTAGCCCAATCGGGCTTTTTTTGGACTGCAAATGCTTAATTTTTGAAACTTTGTCCTAAAAAAATTATGTACTCATTTTATTATGCGTCTGCCATGCAATTTTTGATGTACTTAGTTATTTAATTTTTCATATTTTTAATTATTATTTTATTTGTTCGGTTTAGGCTAACTGTTAAGTCCATACACTAGGCTTATAATGCTTAGGAATTTTAGTTAGTATTAGTAGTTGTGAACTCTCATTATTATATATGAAGTCCATGAATATTCGTATTTTGAGAACCCAAGATTAGGCCTTGCGTGATCGTGCGGATTAGGATTGTTTACGATCGTGGATTATCGATTCAATCATGTAGCAGATTCGTTTCATTGAAAGCTTCAATGAAGCGAACCTGCTACAAGATCGCATCGATAATCCACGTTAAGCTTGCGAACAATCCTAATCCTCACGATCATGGGATAACTAACCCTAGGGTTCTCAACATATGAATATCCATTGACTTCCCGAAAATATCAAACATTCTAAATAATGTACATTAACTACGACTTCTACAT
Organism: Agastache rugosa; assembly: GCA_031470985.1. Taxonomy (NCBI): domain Eukaryota; kingdom Viridiplantae; phylum Streptophyta; class Magnoliopsida; order Lamiales; family Lamiaceae; genus Agastache; species Agastache rugosa. The sequence goes on along the minus strand of CM062606.1, from coordinate 28,466,535 downwards.
ATAATAGGCTTAATCTACGGGTTTAAGAGTTAGCCATGATGGGTTGTATACTGGAAAGCAAGTCTTTTGCTTAGATACATTGTTCCTTATATCCACTATTATTTTTCTATCCGAATTATTATGATTGCATATACTATATTATCCATTTATCTCAACATTATAGATTATATGGTGTGTTGTAGTTCACAGAAGACTATATAATTATTTTCTTGTGAGATATAAACATGACTTCACAACCGATATAACTTAGGACAAGTTGTCGATATAACTTCGCACTAAACCTTATATAGTAAACGAACCTCAACAATTTTCTTGGTTGCATTTATAACTACAGTGCTAGAAAGGGGCCGAGGGGACACCGGACCCTTCAATAATACTCCACTTTCTTTACAAAAGGAGTGTTTTATTATTTTTCTAGTATTTAAAATTGTCATTTTAAAAAACAAATTTCCAAAAATTATATAAATTCTAGATTAACTAAATATGTCTGAATTGCATAAAAATCGAAGCTCGATTTTTACTTTTTTATTCATCCAGTTGAAGTTAATTAAAGAGTAAAGGTATAATTAGAATTTGATATTTTTACATAATTTGTATAGTTGATAATTCCAACAATAATAATTTCCAAGGTATTATAACAAAAATTAATATTAAAAATTAAATAAAAGAACATTGATGTGGGCTAAATGTCAACGATGCTCACTGACGGTGTTCACAATTTGTGAACAATATATCGTTCATATATATATATATATATATATATATATATATATATATATATATATATAGGAAAATGATCATATAAGAATGGATCTTAACCTAAGAAATAAGAATAGATCTCCACCATACATCTACAAGGGATGGAGGGTCAGATCTAACCCAGGTCAAATCGGGTCGGATCCGGGTCAACGGGTCGGACCCGGTCAACCCGTTGACTTTCTATTTTTTTTTAATTTTCGATTTTTTTTTAAAATTTTCGAATTTTTTTTAAGAGTCAGATGATATGCACCACACTGTGCAATGAGATGCACCACTAAGTGTATTGAGATGCACCATTTTTAATTTTTTAATATTCTTTTTCACTATTTTTATTTTTTATTTTTGATTTTTTTTCAAGAGTCGAGCGAGGGGAGCCGAAGGCCTCGGAGCGAGCTAAAAAACATATAATGTTGCCACAATCATTATCTATAAATTAAAATTGGAGCGGAAGACGGAGACAAAAAAAAAATCCCAAACACTTGCTTATTGATATGGTATGAATACAATGATTTGGAAAGTAGTTTGATTTCATTATACCAAATCACCCCAAGATTTTTCCTCGTTTTGATATAGTTATACACACACACATAGTGTATGAGATAAATTTCCATGTATTATGAGATGCACCACAATGCATTTTGAGATGCAACACTATGTGTAATGAGATGCATCACCATGTATAATGAGATGCATCACAATGTGTAATGAGATGCAACACATAGTGTATTGAGATGCACCACACTTTATTAAAAAAAAACAGAAAAAAAAATTTCGAAAATTTTTTTTTCGAAACATAAAAAAAAATAAAAAAATTGAAAAGTCAACGGGTTGACCCGGATCCGACCCGCTTCAAATCTAGCCATCCATCTATTGTGGATCAAGGGTTGAGATTTATTCCTATTTCTTAGTTTAAGGGCTCTTTTCACTAGAACCACTCCCTATATATATATATATATATATATATATATATATATATATATAGGGTGTGGATCTGGTGAGAACCACCCTTTATATGAGAAATAGGAACTAATCCTAACCATTCATGAGCAAATTATGTATGGATACGATTAAATCCAAAAATTTAACATGAATTCAAACATAATAGGTGAAGGGCTATTTTGGGTAAGAGTTTATCTCTCTTTTTTCTCTCTCACGTTAGATCTTCTCCTTATCTCCATTCTTCTTATCTCTTCTTCAAAACCACAACCACCAACCACCAACCACTGCAACCATCATTGTCGCCACCACCATCGCCGGACAGTGCCGTCGCCGACACCACCACCATCATCGCCGTCGGATGTAGCCAGAAATTCTGAACTTTAATTTTTTTTTTTTAAATCTGCATCTCATCACATGTCATGGATGATGTTGTAGTTCCCGATTTTTGAATGGGTGGAGCAATTAGCCAATGACATGACAACGTTGAAACTTGAATTGGCCGCCTCCTCTCGCCGGCAGTGGTGCGAGCTCAAGGCAGTTTCTTTTTCTTCTTCTTTACACTTTCGATTTGATATTTTCTTCTCATTTCTTATTAATGGAGATAGCAATTGGTAGTACATATATAATCCATGTGAATTTTCGTGTACAAAGATTATATGAGTAGAATTTTGATCTGCAACATATTCTTATATTGCCAATGCTGAGCAACGATCAATATTCTATATGAAATCGATAAAAGAGCTTGATAAGGAAGGAATTTTTGTCTCAAAAAAGCACAAACATCTAAATAATTAAATATCCTTTTCTAATCTTTTTATTCTCAAGGATGAAACTCTGACGCTGCTTGTGCACCTAATACATCATGTGTGCTACAATAAAAAAAATACAATGTAATGCAAATATAAACAATGTAATGCACAAATATTATATATGTAATGCATTAATTAGGGTAATGGGTCTTTTGTGCATTCACGATTTCATATTGATGCATCACATAAATCGTGTTAATGCATCATAAATTGTGTCCAGAACATCAAGTAACAAATACGAATACGATATACATAATGCATCATTAATTGTGATATCATATGCGAATGTGAATTCGATATACATCGGCATAAATGAATGATACAACATGACAAAAAAATGCACAATGCAATGCATAAATCTAAACTATATAATAAAATAACGATATAATGAGTGATGCTACATGTAAAAAATACTACACAATGCAATGCATAAATTGAAATAATGTAATGCACAAATACTGTATACGTAATACATTAATTGTGGTAATGAGTTCTTCCCTATTATGTGCATTTGATATTTCATATTGATGCATCACGTATATCGTGTTAATGCATCATAAAGTTGTGCATTGAACATCAAGTAAGAAATACGATATAGGTAATATTTTAATTGTATAAATACACACTTTACAAAACTCTTTTTTTTTCTATATAAAACCTTGTTAAAAACATTATTTGTTCCACAAGAAAAAAAATAATTGATGCATGATATATGTGATATTGATGCATCACTTTATACTAATTAATGCATCAGTTTACGCTATTTTATGCATTTCGTTATTGCACTGGAAAAAAATAGCGAAAATTACCATACTAACCTTACTTAAGTAAAAAAAAGCGAGATTGACCAAAATAAACGGGATTGACCAATTAACTATGAGATTAAATCATATCCATAGATGTTATGGCTTGGATTGGTTCCTAGTTCTCATATAAATAGGAGTTCCTATTTGATCCTCTCTATTATATATATATAAATACATTAAAATGCATAACCCTCATTACTACTCATTCTCGATGCGTTAATACGGTGACAATTTATTTAATTATTCATGGGCTTTTTTTTTTTGAGGAAATTCATGGGCTATGTTTATTTGTACTATAGTTTTTTTTTTCTTTTCTTTTCCCTTAATGCATTAGTACTCTAGGTTATTTAAAATTGGAATTTCAAATAAAGTAGATCAATCAATAATATCTTTAATTTCATAGGGTTTCACAAACTTATCATAGATCAAATGCCTGCTTCGCAAGCAATCCCAAAGGCTTAGATATTATTGGTTGATTAACTTCATCGCAAGTACAACATCTAAATAGTCTTTACAATTCTAATGCATTATAAGAAGATAAATATAACCTATAAAATAAATAAACACGGCTAATAAATGAGTGAATAAATATACTACATCCTCCTAGTCGTACCATATGGTGACAAAATATCCATAACAATATAAAAGTTGATATAGTTAAAGTAAGGCTATCTAACTCTAGAAAGAGTAAAAATCAAAATGGTTAGAAGAAAACTCGTTCCAACTAATTCCCAAGTTGCTAATCCCATTTTCCCACCAACCACCACAACACAAAAATTGAAAATAAAATAATTATTCAAATTCCCACTCACAAGATCTGGCCAATCACCACCGTCGATCAAATCCAATCAACGGCCGATATCGATCCTCAACAAACCCCCCTCAATTGACCTGTGCGCAGCTCACCTACCAAAATCTATACGTAACATGTCACAGACCTCCACCATTCTCTATTTAAAACCACATAACTTACTAACCTCATTTCAGGACCCTCTCTATAAAACACATTCACACACTCACAACGAAAACACACACAACACGCACTGAACAAGAGAAATCTCCTCCGATCCACCTTCAGTCGTTTCTTGTGTGCGTGTTTGTGTGTGAAAAACTAGCTGCAGCAAGAAACGTATCCTATTTTCATGGCGGCGAACGGTCATCACGGCTCCAACGGTCATAATAATGGCGCGAACGGGTTCTGCGTGAAGCAGAACGACCCGTTGAACTGGGCGGCGGCGGCGGAGTCGCTCAAGGGCAGCCACCTTGAGGAGGTAAAGCGGATGGTGGAGGAGTTCAGGAAGCCGGTGGTGAAGCTCGGCGGCGAGACCCTCACTATATCTCAGGTGGCCGCGATCGCCGCCAAGGATAATGCGGTGGCGGTGGAGCTGGCGGAGTCGGCGAGGGCCGGCGTCAAGGCCAGCAGCGACTGGGTTATGGACAGCATGAGCAAAGGCACCGACAGTTACGGCGTCACCACCGGCTTCGGTGCCACATCACACCGCCGGACTAAGCAGGGCGGCGCTCTTCAGAAGGAGCTTATTAGGTAATAATAATAATAATAATAATAATAATATACCTCATCGGCTTTTTTTCACTCATCAGTTGCACTCAATTTGTCTATATTTATTTAATTAAATATTGCATTCAATTCGTCTAATTCCAAATAAAAAAAGAATTAAACGTTTAAAACTCTTCAAAACTGTTGTGATTTGTCCATTTTCTATCTTTTTACCTTTATTTTTAATTTTTATGGTGAATATTATGTAGATAAATTGAATGGCATGAAGGGAATAGTTTTTAATTTTGGAATTCTTGGAAAAAAAATTTAAAAAATCTTTGTTATGAGTTTCCTTTCTTAAAATGTTGCCTGAAATCATGTTGTTGATAGGGATTTTTGTACACCCAATTAGGAAGAGGGACAAGATGCTTTCTATCTGTTTAATAAATCATTCTAATCTCTATAGCCTTGAAAAGTGTAAATGACTGCAACTTTATCCTCATCTTTTATGATGAGTATTTAATACTAAACAAACAGCCCTTAATTATAGTTTGGCAATATTAGGTAACCACATTATCATAGGGGATTCAAATTCCAATCTACAAAACGTGGTGCAATAAATATACCTCTGGTTATTTTATTTCCTTTGGATACGTGTACCTATGAATTTGAATCTTTCCAAAATAATATAGGGTTTTTTTATATTTAATTTGATTCTTTTCTAATTTTTAATTAATTATTAGAATTCATTACATACTGTATAATTTTTTAAATTCTAATTTTTATAATAAATGTTAATTAACGTTCATTATTTATCACTAATTTTTTATTTTTAAATAAAATTTTTTAAAATAATAAAATTAATAGTGAGACACAGAAAGAACGAAGCATAGTCCGGTTGAATTATAGCTAAATTTGATGAATTTTATAACTGTAACAGGTTTGAATGTCGGAATATTTTTTAAAAATAGTAAACTAGTGAGATACGAGAGTGGAGCACAGTACGATTTAATTATGGCTAAATTTGATGAATTTTATAACTGTAACAGGTTTCTGAATGCCGGAATATTCGGAAACGCGACGGAATCCAACCACACATTGCCGCACACGGCAACAAGAGCAGCAATGCTGGTTCGGATCAACACTCTCCTCCAAGGCTACTCCGGCATCAGATTCGAAATCTTGGAAGCCATAACCAAATTCCTCAACCAAAACGTGACTCCATGCCTTCCCCTCCGCGGCACCATCACCGCCTCCGGCGATCTCGTCCCCCTCTCCTACATCGCCGGCCTCCTCACCGGCCGCCCCAACTCCAAGGCCGTCGGGCCCGCCGGCGAGCCCCTCACCGCCGAGCAAGCCTTCAAGCTCGCCGGCGTCACCGGCGGCTTCTTTGACCTCCAGCCCAAGGAAGGCCTCGCCCTCGTGAACGGCACCGCCGTCGGCTCCGGCCTCGCCTCCATCGCCCTGTTCGACGCCAACGTCCTCGCCGTCCTCTCCGTCGTCATGTCCGCCGTCTTCGCCGAAGTCATGAACGGCAAGCCCGAATTCACCGACCATCTGACCCACAAGCTGAAGCACCACCCCGGCCAAATCGAGGCCGCCGCCATCATGGAGCACATTCTCGACGGCAGCGGCTACGTTAAGGCGGCGCAGAAGTTGCATGAGATCGATCCTCTGCAGAAGCCGAAGCAGGACCGCTACGCCCTCCGCACATCGCCGCAGTGGCTCGGCCCTCAGATCGAAGTCATCCGCACCGCCACCAAGATGATCGAGCGGGAGATCAACTCCGTCAACGACAACCCGTTGATCGATGTTTCTAGAAACAAAGCCATCCACGGCGGAAACTTCCAAGGAACCCCCATTGGAGTATCCATGGACAACACCAGATTAGCCATTGCCTCCATCGGGAAGCTTCTGTTCGCTCAATTCTCCGAGCTCGTCAACGACTTCTACAACAATGGACTACCTTCAAATCTCTCCGGCGGGAGGAACCCTAGCCTCGACTACGGCTTCAAGGGCTCCGAAATCGCCATGGCCTCGTACTGCTCCGAGCTCCAGTTCCTCGCTAACCCGGTCACCAACCACGTGCAGAGCGCGGAGCAGCACAACCAGGATGTTAACTCACTAGGGTTAATCTCCTCGCGCAAGACGGTGGAGGCTCTCGACATCCTTAAACTCATGTCGTCGACCTACTTGGTCGCCTTATGCCAGGCCGTCGATCTGAGGCATGTGGAGGAGAACATGAAGCTCGCCGTGAAAAACACTGTCAGCCAAGTTGCCAAGCGAACTCTCACAATGGGCGTCAATGGCGAACTCCACCCATCCAGATTCTGCGAGAAGGAACTCATCCGCGTTGTCGACCGTGAGTACGTGTTCACCTACATTGACGATCCCTGCCTCGCGACCTACCCGTTGATGCAGAAGCTGAGGCAGGTGCTGGTCGACCACGCTCTGAAAAACGGAGAAAGTGAGAAAAACGTGAGCACGTCCATTTTCCACAAGATCGAGGCCTTCGAGGAGGAGCTGAAGGCCCTGCTACCCAAGGAGGTCGAGAGCGCAAGGATCGCCCTCGAGAGTGGGAGTCCGGCTGTGGTGAACCGGATTGAGGAATGCCGGTCGTTCCCCCTGTATAAGTTCATCAGGGAGGAGCTGGGGACCGGTTTCTTGACTGGGGAGAAGGCGGTGTCGCCCGGGGAGGAGTGCGAGAAGGTGTTCGCGGCGTTGAGCAATGGCCTCATTATTGATCCATTGTTGGAATGCCTTCAAGGATGGAATGGTGAACCTCTGCCTATCTGCTAGTTTTCGAATTAGTTTCTTTGTTTTTCGGAAAATAATTGATTTTTTGGATTTGTTTCTGTGGTTAAAATGCTCTTTGTTGTTTTGTGTTGATGTTGGTGAACTAATGTTGCTGGCCTTGAATGTGAGTTCTCTGTGTACTGTGAAATAATGTGTAAAATTTGAATGAGATTCTCATGTTGCTGCTTAAGTCGGATGCGTTTTTTCTACACAGTTTTTAAGTGTTTGTTGTTACAAAATATTTGAATCTATGAATGGATAAGAGGGATAGGAGCATAAACTTTGAATCCTTAAAATCACTACTTTAAAGATGAAAGACAAAAGAGATGAGATAGTGGATGAGACCAAACTTTGAATCGCAAAAGCTACTTTTGAAAGTATCATATTTAGCTCAAAAGAAGAAAGATAAATTTTTTAAAAGAAAAAAAAGAAAAAAAAAAAAGAGAGGGGGAGAGAGAGAGAGACAAAAGGAGATTTCCACGTGATATGAGGTAATATTTACTCTTATGATATTTAGTAATTAAGTGCCAAAAGCATGAGTAATAAATGCTGCCAAGTCAAGTAGTCAACGGTTACTTCTTCCAAAATTTCATTTACTTTTCGTCACTCTATTATTAAACTGTACATTTAGGAATATTTAGACTAAAATTAAGTATAACGAGTAAAATAATTAATTTACATTTTAGAAGACTACCCACCGACCTAAGATTCAAACCTCGAACTCAAATACTGACCTAATTTTTTGAAGTCTTGATCAATGTAGATCACATAAGATAGATATAATATATTAGGGCTGACAATTTTTTACACGACACGATAATCCGATACGAACACGCACGAAATTAATGGGTTAGTGTCAAGCCTTATTGGATTCGGGTCGTTATCGTGTAACCCGATATGGACACGAAATTATCAAGTCGGGTTCGTGTCGGGTTCGTGTAACCCGATAAGATTTATTTATTATTTATTATTTTTTTATTTTCATCATTAATTATTAATTTATTGTTTTTAGGGTTTTAAGTTTAATTTTTTATGTTTTTATTGTTTATATAGCTTATAGTGTCGTATAAATTTGTGTTTTAATCGTGTCGTGTTGTATCGTGTCGTTATCGTATCGTGTCAACACGATAGAAATCGTGTAATTTTCGTGTTCGTGTCGTGTTCGTGTCGTGTTCGTGTCGTGTTCGGATTTGAACATTTCGGGTCGGAGTCGTGTCGTGTCGAGCAAATCCTTAACAGGTCGTGTTCAGATTTGACCTTAACAGGTCGGGTTGTTAACAGGTCGACACGATAACGATCCGACACGCACGATTTGCCAGGCCTATAATATACCATCCATTTCCTCCAAACATGTTTAAGGGATAATTTTGGGTAAACGTTGCGTAATTGGTAGGGTTAAAAATGGTAAAAAAGATATAATTTCAAGTCACACGAAAAATATCAAAAATTCAAATTCACATTCAATAATATATTTGAAATTCATAATTACAAATATATCATTATATATAAATTTGGATCCAATTTATTGACTCGTCTAACTGTGAATCTGTCATTTCACACAAGTTTTTATGTAATGATAAATATATAGATATCCCATAGATTTTAGAGGCAAAAAAATAAACTTCACTTAGTAATTGCAAAATACTAGCCAGAACTTAAAAAACATACAGTAAACAGTAGTCACTCTTACCAAAATGCCCATCGCAGGTTTGCATTATCGCATAATTCATTCATTCGCATCTTCGTGTCATGAATTATTCACGTCTTTGCATCTTCACACATCTCACATTCACGTCATTAAAGATAACTTTGTCATTTTACCCAAGAAGCGACTAATAGTTATACATATTTGTTAAGTTATGTTAAATTATATGATCCACGATTTCTCGTGACTAAGGAAAACTAGAGTTGTCAAGTGATCCGGTTCAGGCCCAATAAAGTCCGCCAGTATATATGCCCACTCCAGCCCATATCCACAAATGGAATGAGCTTGGGCCGGGCTTTTCGCATAAATAGGTCCACTTGACAATTCTAGCTGTGACTATAATTTTACTTTTACTAAATAAAGTGAACATTTCCTTACCGTTGACACTAGATTTTAATCTCATTTAGTGAATACAATTTGCACCAAAAAGAAAAGAAAAAAAAAATGAAAATCTACAATAATAAGACGTCAATTACAACTCTCAATGGTGTGGGCTTATTGGGCCGTTCAGCCCCATCCAGTTCCCACCATCCTCATTTAGTAGTTAGCTAATGGTTGTGGGCCTATTGGGCTAGCATTTAAATTTTAGTGGTTCCTTCTCTATCGGGGATATTCAGTGCATAATATATCATTGACGAAAAGTGAAAATAATCATTTTAATAAAGCAAAGATAAAAAAATTAACTATACATATATTAAAAATAAAAATTAATCAAAATTCTTGTAAAATAATTTTTGTGCCCTTACTTTATTCTTCTTCTCTCACTTCATACATGACTAGCATATATGATATACATGACTATTTCTAGCAGCAGCGGTCAACTCCGGTGAGAATTTTCCGATGACTTTTTTCGATGAGAGTTTTTCGTTACTTTTTTCATACACAAATGAGTAGCATACATGAGTATCATATATGACTAACATTCCAATTATAAGTACATACATGAGTAGAATACATGAATAACATTCAGTTGTAAGTAGGGGTGTAAACGAACCGAATCGAAGCAAATACCACTGGATTCGATTCGGATTCGTGAAAATATTCGTTGATTCGAATTCGGATTCGATTCGATTTCGAATACTATATATGATTCGAATTCTATTCGAAGTCTAAATTCAAACTATTCGATTCGAATATTCGAATGGATTTTTTTATATTTATATTCTAAGTAAAAAATTTCGAATATTCGATTCGATTCGAAATATTCAATTCGATTTGAACATAAAAACCAAATTCAATTCTCTGTCTCAAAGTCTCAATACAAACCACAAATTATATTGTCTAACATAAAAACAATTATCAACTACATAAATAACAAAACATTCTTTTTTGAACAGTCGCATAAAACAGTCGGATAAACCCTAGATTTAAAAAAAAATAATATATTCATATATTATTAAGAAGGTATATTAGGACCAGTTACAGTTAGGTTGCTTTAAAAAATTAATATTACATCTATAATATATTATATATTATATTATAAATATTATATTATATATTTATTTAAATATCTAATCGAATCTTTACAAATATCGAATCGAATATCGTAATTACTAATAAAGATTTGAAAACTAATCGAATAAAAAAAAGATTTGAATTCGAATTCGAATCGTAAAATTTCGAATCTGAATATCAAAATTCGAAACGAATCTCGAATCGAATCAAAATATTTGATTTGATTTACACCCCTAGTTGTAAGTACAAACATGAGTGATATTTATCTCTACCATACATGACTATCATGCATGAATAACAATCCTGAGTTTCTCACATACACGAATATAATACATGTCATGATAGTCATGTATATCGTCGGAAAAAAATTCACCGGAAAAAAGTCGCCGAAAAAATTCTCACCGAACTTGACCGCCGCCGCCGAAAAGAGTCATGTATGATGTGAGAGGAAAAGATAAAAAATAGGGGAATGAGGGATATTTTAGTGAGAGTGATTATTTTTTTATCTTTTATATATTAATGATTATTTTTTTCTTTACTTTTTGAAAATGAATATCATTTGTAGATCATTTCATTCTATACGGTGTGTAAAGTATTCATTCGTGAAAAATTATTTATAGTAGAGGATCTTGTTTCATCTAATAAACATAATTTTGTTGAAAAATCCTTAAAAACATTACTAGCTATCATGTGCTTCATATCTTAGCAATACTAGATTGCCCCTGCGTTGCACGGTAAAATACATTATAAAATATGTAATATATAAATTATTAAATTACGGGAATAATCGAATAAGGAGTAAAGTGTATTAATTGTAAAATTTCAGGCAACAAAGAAGAATAATAATGTTTATATATTAGATTTAAGTGCAACATAAAGATATTTTCAGGAATAACAGTAACAAATACAACATATTACATTTCAAACATTACGAAAAGCTTTATATAAACAACATTTTCAGAAAATCTAATATATAAAAATTAATTTGATACATACCTATTTTTCTTACGTATATGTTGATTTATCCTAAATGGAAATAGAAAGAAATACATGTGCATTGCACAAAAGAATGCTACATAAATATATGGAATATATAAAGAGGTCCAAATAATTTGGTACCAAAATTTAAAGAGGATAAGTTTTTTAACCCTAAACTTAAAACTACAAGTTTTCTATACCAAAATTGATTAAAAGACTAAAATGCCCTTTACTATTTTAAATTTTGTCTCTCTCTCCATCAATCGGTCCCCCACCACAAACCCACATTCTCTCTCTTATCTCTCTCGACCGAAACCACGAAGAAGAAGAAGCACGCTCTCGACGGAAGACTTGCGGGCACGATGAGTTCGTCCGAGACACAATCTGACCACGATGGAGAGGCGTCGTCGTCGGCGGCGCATCACGAAGAGGAAGAGTTCCTAAACGAGCCGCCGGTTAGTGCGCCCTAATTTTCGAAATAAATTGAAATTTTTTGGCAAATTTCGATGTTTAATTCTTGGGTATTCATGCTAAAGTTAAGTTGCGAAGAAATGTACATGTTCTATGCGTTTAAATGTTGATTTTTGGTGTGAATTTGGGCTGAATTTATATGGGCACGATGGGATTGGGGGCGATGGTGTTGGGGTTGATGGGGTGAGCACAATGGGGGCACGATGGGGTTGGGGGCGATGGGGTTGGGGTCGATGGCTGGGGGCGATGGGTGTTATGCACGAAGGGGGTTTGGGGGCGATGGGGGTTGGGGTCGATAGTTGGGGGCGATGGCTGGGGGCGATGGGGCTGGACACGATGGCTGGGGGCGATGGCAGTCCATCGTGACTTTGCCATCGTGCCCAGACAGGCCGGTTTTTTTTTGTGTTTTGTCTTGTTTTTTTGAATTTGCTAGTGAATTTATTGCTTATGGTTGCCCGTTTTGTTATTGCAGGAAGGTTGTGTGTGGAAAAGGCCCACGTTACGGGCTGTGACACGTGGAATCAATTTGTATATGCGTTGTGATGTGTTTAAAGAGATACTTTCCACGCTGCGTCGCATTGGCGGGTCTAGACACGGAGAGCGTGCGATAGAGCACTTTACCTCCGGGGTCGTGGGCAGACTGATTAGAGTTAGGCGGACGGGCAGTGCTACTGGTGCCCTTCACCATCTTATAGCCCGACAGCTGCAGGGCGACCACATACCCCCGCAAGAGTCGTGGTTTCAGCTCGGGGGTCGGATCGTCCGTTTTACACCCCGTGATTATGCCCTAATCACGGGACTTCACTTTGGAAACACGGAGTTCGACACTACTAAGACTCACCTGATCCGTCCTGACAGTTTATTTCACCGGCATTTTCATGCCAAAGAAACAAAGGTGAGCGAGCTGCGCAACAAGTTCAAGGAACGCAAGGTAGGAGATGAAATGGAAGATTATTTGAAGGCGGCGAACTTGTTGGTTTACTACTACTTTCTCTTGTGCCGGGACAAGATGTCGGTCGAGAACTGGGCATGGGCACTGGTAGGGACTTTGAGCAGTGGGACAGGTTTCCCTGGGGTGCTTACACGTACTAGGTGTTGACTCACTACATCGACACCGTGGCTCTTACTCCCAGACAGGAAGAGATTGACTACCACTTCTACGATCCAGTCTGGGTCCTGCAGCTTTGGATGTACGAGGCATTTCCTCGTTTGAGAATCTACTGCGGAACGAGAGATGAAGTGATCAGGCTGCCCCAATGCTTGATGTGGGAGACGGGCACTGTGAAGGCGGACTTCAGTACCTTTTTTGACCAACCGGTACGTAAATCACTTTATTTTTTATGAATTTTTTGAAATTTCAAAATTTTATCGATATATAATTGTTATTTTATACGTATTTCATTACAGCTCGAAATGAATGATGTCCCGTTGGTCCCGAGGGAGGAAGAGGAAGCCGAGTACTACTTCCTTAGCTTTGAGAACGGGGATCCGTTTGATGTGGTGTACCCGAAGCCGGTCCGAATTGCTGGTCGGGGTAGGGCAGAGGTTGTGTTTGCGGGGCCCATCAAGAACAAGGGCAAGATCAAAGTTACGACAATGGAGAAGATGAAGGCGACCTTTGGAAAGGTGTCGAAGCGTCGCTGAGAGAGTAGTCCTCTCACCCGTCCTCAGACAGCAGAGCGAGTGTACCAGGAGAGGCCGGAGGACAGGGTGTGTTGTTTGCACGGACAGCTTTGTCCGGACCACAGAGTCAGCACTGACGACGTCGTCGATCGTCGGTTGAAGGCGATCTTGCACGACGACTCAAGCACAGGTTTCCTTGCTCGAGTAGCTGATAGGGTCTTCACTAAGATCGTGGACTACTTCGGTCCTAGACAGAGCAGGAGTTATCAGCAGCACTCTGCGACTAGCCACAGGTCGCAGCGTGACCAGCCCCGCCACTCCGCTGCTGCAGGCCCTAGTCACCACTCTGCGGGTTTCCTTTGTAAAGCGGGTGCACCCGCTTCGGTGGCTCACCCGCCTCGGCGGGGTACACGAGCCTATCAATTTTCTCCATCGCCCACGATTGGGAGACCCCATCACCCCCATCGTGCCCATCGCCCCCATCACGCCCATCGCCCCCATCTTGCTCACGATGAAGTCCCCATCATGCCCAGAAGAACAGGCATCGATAAGTATTTTTAATACCTTGATGTTATTCCATAGTATTTTTTATACCATATAAATACTTTTTTATACCTTACATACATAATTATGATCAATCTGAATGTTTTTTGCAACATCGATGATATACAACATATAATTTGAGAATTTGAAGTAAATATTCATTGAGATCCTTTTCATTCTTAAGATATGATATGATTCATAATCATATTAAAGACTACATTTAAATTATTTCAAATGTTCGTTTTTACTTATGAAATTCTTAAATAAGCAATTACAAATCAATATATCAGCACCACATCAACATAAAGTCCAAAAATGTCTATAAAATCAAAATTTCTTGAGGGGGCGATGGGACATGCATCGTGAGGGCGATGGCCACGATGGGGCAATGGGGCAATGGGGCGATGGGCACGATGGGGGCGATGGCACGATGGGGGCGATGGGCACGATGGAGGCGACGGGGGCGATGGGCACGATGGGGGCGATTGGGTCTCCCAATCGTGGACGATGGAGAAAATTGGCAGGCTCGTGTACCCCGCCGAGGCGGGTGAGCCACCGAAGCGGGTGCGCCCGCTTTACAAAGGAAACCCGCTTCGGCCCTGTTTTTTACATTTTCCAATTTCTAAACACAACAGAAGCTCAAGAAATAAATAAAATTAGGACAAATGAACCACATATTATAAATAAGAGTGGCATTGTCAATCGTGCAAAAAATAATAAATCACAAGTGCATCGGACATTTTCTGATTGTGTGTTCTTCACTACCACAATTGCGGTATTTTTTCTTTCGTCGCCGTCTCTAACTCGATGGTTCTCCCTCAGGGGGAACATTTAGATCGACATCTAAAGCGAGTGGTTCGGTGCAATTCTTTCTATTGTGGGCGCACCTTCAACTGCTGAACGAACACGCTGTGTCCTCGGACGGCCGGCTTGAAGAACTCCCACCGGCGGCAAGCAAACGATTCTTGCAATATCAGGCGGGACATTCCACTCCTCGGGATGTGGTACCGGCCTAATGGATTCTCTGTAAGTCTCGCGCAAGTCGTGTTGCTTGTAATACCGACTTACGAGATCAAACAAATTGACAGTGTTTCATTGGGTCCTGTAACGAACAAAAGATGGAAATATTGAGCCATGAAAATACAATTTAAGTAAAAAAAAAGCTATACATACCTGAGGGCGGCAGCTGCATGACAACATGGCATCTTATCCTGATCGAACTCACGACACTTACATGTCCAATTCCCAAGGTCCACCTCGAAGACTATCTTCTTGTCTTTCACTTTATTAACATTGTCAGTGGTAGGTTGTGCAACGAGCTGATGACTTGCTTCCACTGTCACAGCAAGCTTGTTGAAGGCCTCGAGTGTAATCTCATGCTCTCTCTCCCTAGCTAATGCCCTTTTCTCGTCGAACCATTTCTCGACAATGCAACGATACACCTCAAGTAACGAGCAAATAGGTAAACGTCTAGCCCACAGTAGCCTAGAGTTCAAGCTTTCGGCGGCATTGGAGATCATGAAACTGTACCGTCGAACTGGGCAATGTGACCTAGACCACCTATGAGCACCAATTTCGGAAAGTCGTGTGTGAGCACCCTCACATGAAGCTTTCAAGGCAGAAAAATTCTTCTCGAACTCTTCAACACGATAAGCTACGCTGCATTTTGGAAGATGGCAAGAGCTCGACGGCCGTATCGCGTCAGATTCTTCTGCATGTGGTGAAAGCACAATCCGTGCGCTGCAGTCAGATAGATGGCTTTCACGGCATTTGCAATGCTCTTATGTTGGTCAGAGACGATCAATAACTCATCCGGAGGATCGAAAAACCTGCGCAGATTTGAAAGAAACCAAGTCCACGACTCATCGTTCTCTATCGGACCAATTCCAATAGCTATAGGAAAGAGCTGCTTATTCCCATCTTTGCTAACAGCGACAAAAAGAACTCCCTTGTTCCTTCCCTTAAGATGGGTCCCGTCCAACACAATCACTGGCCTGAGATAGCGCTCGAAGGCACGAATACACTGTCCTAAGGCGAGAAACATGTGACAAAATACTCCCTCACTACTGATCTGCATGTTGTACTCAGTACCGGGATTACGCTGCCTCAAAAAATGTAGATACGACTGGACCATCTGATACGACTTGTCAAAGTCACCGTATGTCTTCTCTATCGCTATATTCCTCGTTTCTAGAGCGAGGCTGTACAACATGTGAACACCAAACTCTCTGCGCATCTCTTCCATCATCTCTCTCGGCTTCAAATACACACCCTCGCAAACCAACCTACGAGCAAAGTACACGGCTGCAACTTTAGCAGTCACCATCCGCTCGGCAGTACAAATCACGTTCAAGTGGCAGCTGTGATCCAAAGTCAACTTCGTAATGTACCAAATCGAGTCGCCCTCATCTTTTGGCCCCTGAGTACACAACCCAAACGTGCAATTATTCCTACCGTGCTTGCAGAGAAAGACTATACGATTTCTGGCGAAACGATCAATGACATACTCTAGCATGTGCTCCAGGTGAAACATTCCCACAGCCATCTTCAATTCATACTTAGACTGAAACGTAGCCCCCACTACAAGTTGACTGGTGAACGGTCCGGGCTGCTCAACCCACCCAAGTGGCAGCGCGCTGTCACACTCGACCAGTGGAATGCTTCAATTGCCTAGGCTGCTGCGTAGTTCATCATCATCACGACCAGTCTGATACTCAGATGTGAAATTCTGGTGCCAGAAGATCCTGTTTACTTATTCTGGCTATCTAATCCAAGCAAGAAACTCAGTAGTCACAGATTCAATTATATTCTTAAGCGTTCATCTTCTTCGTCGTCGGAGATGTGAGCACCCTCTGCTTCTGGTGGCATTCTATCATCATCATCCTTAAATAGATCCCGTCGTCCACTGCCTTCCACGTACACCTCAGGGGCAAAAACACTGTCTCTTTCAAAGACATAAACCATCGGATCCGACCTTTTCTCTTGCACTAGCAATCGAAGTAAATCCGTTTCACTATTTAATAAAACTATACATCTGCTCCCATCCTTCAAAACAGTCAAATAGGATAGCACATACTTGGAATCTTTTCGACCACACAAAGCATCTCTAATCAGATTCATGAGATGATCTCGATCATCATTCGTATCGTCCATGTGCACAACAACAGTACTCCCGCCTAAGTAAGCCAATCCCTCCCACTGACCTCCAAAACGTCCAATAACACGCCGCCGCCCCATCTAAAAATCAAAGAAAGAAGAGAGATTAGGGTTACAATACGAAAAATAGAAATTTACATCACAAACTGCCAGGGCACGAAGGCACCATCGTGGGATTGATAGAAAGGCTCGATGGTCATCGAGTTGGCCATCGTGCCCATCGTGCCCATCGTGTCCATCGTGGGCACGATCATGGGTACGATCGTGCCTTCCACATCGTGCCATCGTGGGGAGAAACCCTTCGCCCCCGACAGAAAAAAAATTCATAGTTTCCAACCCCTTACAAATCACATAATGCGAGTTATTTCAACTATTTTTTCTCCTAAACATATTACTAAACTTCAAGTTCTATTCGAATTTAAACAAATATCACTTAATATCTACATATTCCATGCAAATCGAAGACAATTTTGGGACACGATGGTCAAGGCACGATCGTGTTTACTTGGTCACGATCGTGCCTTGCCATCGTGAGTTAAATAACACGCACTAGTATATGCTTTTCGGACGGAGATTTCGGGTGTATACCTTCTTTATGAAGCCAGAAACGCGATGCCGGCCTTCCTTGATATCTTTTTCTTCTTTGAATTCACGTTTCGAGAGATTGAAGTAGCTTTTTTCTCTTCTTTTTCTTCTTCTTTCTTTTTAGGGTTTTGTGGTTTTTGGTGTTTTCAATTGTAGTGTTGTGATTAATTCGAACCTAACTAGGAGTTCTAAACCTTGTCAACAACATCTCTTACGCAAACTTTAATGAACTACCTTCATTAAATCCCTAGTTTCATCCGAAAATCTTCAGAGAATCGGATTTGGTAGGGTTCAATAAATGAAACCCTAGTTTCATCCGAAAATCTTCAGAGAATCGGATTTCGTAGGGTTCAATAAATGAAACGCGACAGAATCTGCATTAAATATTACTTTCCATCGTGTCCAATAGCACCATCGTGTCCATCCATCGCGTCCACCCATCGTGCCCAGCCATCGTGTCCAGTGGCCCCATCGTATCCTCCCATCGTGTCCAGAAGACATCTGGCCGACGACGGGAGAGAAATGAGAGAGATTGAGGTTGTTTTTTCAGATTTTTTTTTTACTTTTTTAATTTAATTCATAGGTGTATTATTTATTTATTAATTTTTGTTAAAGGGAGGGCACTTTAGTCTTATTAAGTTTTGGTATTTTTTCGTCCAATTTCTCATATATAAACTATCAAATTATAGTATTAAAGGAGAATAATGTAAAGATTATAAAATTACAACATAAAACGAGAATAATAATGTTTGTGCATTTTTAGTACAAAAATAAGAACATTTTCAGTATTTAACAATTTAATAATAATACATACATTAAATAAACATACGAAAATAAGTATAAATTTGATCATTTTTTATACTTCTGCACAATAATTTTAGCAACATACACTCTATCACAATAATTTTATGAATTATATTTTTTTTACTTTTAAAGAACTTCAAATTTATTTTATTTATAATTCAAAATATACAAAGCTATCATTATAAAAAAAATAAATGCTCGGTTTAAAAATATTCATCAAAATTTCAATTATTTCGATGGGATAAGTTGAATAAATAAATGAAAATTTCTTATCGGATATTATTGTCACGCCCCAATTTTCAAAAAGGATCGGGAAATGACTGAATTAAAAAAAAAAGCTGAACTTTAACATTATTTGAAAACAAGAATTTATATAAGAAGACCATCAAGTTCAACCGTAATATTTACTAATATGTCAATACACAATGTGGATCAAACATTGCATCACATGACTCTAGGGTGTACACAATACTCATCTAACGTGTTAGGTTATCAGAGTGTCTAGATCGATAATATAAGAGCTTTAAACACATAAAGCGTACATAAAATATTTCATCATGAATAGCATTTTCATTTCTTAATATGAGAGATTAATAACTCAAACATAAACTTTGGATAGAGAAAAGTATAGCCGACCTGATAAGTGAATGATGTAACATGCTTTGATCTCAAAGAACTTCTTTACCGTTTTGCTTCCAACGGCCTACAAAACGAGTCCTAACTTAGATTCAAACCTAAAGCCTTAAATAAAACTTAGTTATACTAAGCTACTACTTTCACTAATCTCATATTAAACTCATAAATTTCCATTTTAAACCACAACATTCGACTTCGGGAACCAACATCCCTTAGCTCGACCTTTAATATACAAACTTGACTCATAAGTTCCAAACAATAGAATCAAAATTTGAAAATCATTCTAGCCATTTATCTCAAATAACCGACATAATTAGCAAATAATAATAATTGAATATGTATACATGTACAAATGCTATGTTCTCTTCTTAAAAAAAAAAAAAGTTAAGATGAAAGTTCAGTATCCTGAGTAACAATAGCAAGGTACGTCAAATTCCTATGATATCCGGGGCAGAAGTACGGAGTGATCGCCGGTGCAGAGGCACGGACAAGAAGAGGCTTCGATAAGACTTCAAAGCCGAAGTGGATAGGAACGAACTGAAACAGACCCGAATGAGAGGGATTTCAAGAATATGTCAGAATGGAACGACATATTTGAGGAGAGCTTAAAAGAATTGATTGGGCTACTTATACCATCAAGATGCATC
This sequence comes from Agastache rugosa, assembly GCA_031470985.1. Classification (NCBI taxonomy): domain Eukaryota; kingdom Viridiplantae; phylum Streptophyta; class Magnoliopsida; order Lamiales; family Lamiaceae; genus Agastache; species Agastache rugosa. Next base: position 28,446,325 of record CM062606.1, on the reverse strand, counting down.
TTCTTTTCTAGTGCTCATTGTGGAAAAAATCCAATGTTAAGCGTGATTGACCTAGAGTAGGGCTGGCAATTTTTGACACGATATGATAACTCGACACAAACCGATACGAAATTAATGGGTTTGGGTCAAGCTTTATCAGGTTCAGGTTCTTATCGAGTCAACCCGATAAGGATCCGAAAATTTCGTGTCGGGTTCGGGTTGGGTTCGGCTTGGATTTGGGTTACGTGTTAATATTATATATATATATATATCATTAGGGTTACTCTAAAAATACTTTCACACTTCAGCCGCCTCTCTCCCTTTCAACGCCTCTTTCCCCTTTATCAGAGTAGCGCATCTTTATTCTTTCCTCTTCCTCAGTTCTTCCATTACTGTATACACACAAAATATTTTCCATCTCACAATGTATGAATCCAAATCAATGCAAAAATTATATTCGGATTTCCCCCAAATTTAAAAACCCTCATATAAAACTCATCTCCGCGGCGGCAATACTTCGTTATCAGTCGGATTTTCTTTCTAACCCTAGATCCACCTCCTCCATCGCAGTTCCTTCATTTGGCTTTGGCTCTAGAGTGGCGTCGTCTAGCTCTTCCCTGACGCGCGACTCATCATCTTCCGCTTCACCGTTGTCTTCATTATTCGAAGCCAGTTCGCACATCTGTGTTGGTGAGATTCTTGCTCGAGTATAACTCTGTAGGTGTATTGATTCGAAGCTGAGGTTCCCACTTCTTCAGTTCTTCAAGAATTTTTATTTTCGGTTGTAGACTAGTTAAGAATTAACAAAAATACAGACGCAATTATATGATTATTTTTATCAAAATAAAAGTGTTCTATTTTTTTTCGGTTGTACAATAATGAACAAGTAAAAATCAATTGATTTTTTAGTTGATGATTAATAAGATCCAAACAATTACGATAATTTCTTGTTTTTTGTCTATTTTCTCTGCACAGCTTCTGCGCTTACACCAGACAAAGTGAAACATTCATTGAATCTGCTATCACCAATCAATATTTAATATTACATCATTTTTTAAATATTTTTCTCCAGAATACGGCACTATATGCGCATCCAATTTCTTATATATATATTCTTCTGATATTGATTTAATTCAATGAAAAAACTTTAGTCCATTTTCTTACTAGAGGGACTGTAATATAATAAATAAAAATCGTATTTTTCAATGTAATCTGAAATTTGGGTACCTTATCCATCTCGTAGCTACTTCAGTTTTAATTTACACCACAGTTTAAATTTTTAACATATCCTTTTGCTATTTAATTAGGTAATCGATAATCATGTCCAATTTTGGTGATAGCAACAGAGGAGATAATACAATGGAAGATGATACAATGGAGTCAGAGATGTCTGACCAAGACAAAGACAATGAGGAGGGAAATACTGATTCAAAGGCGCTTACGAAGACAACAGGTAAAAGGAAACAAAGGTCAGAAGTTTGGCAACACTATGAAACTACTGAACTTGGTGGGGGGCTTAGGGATGCTAAATATAGATATTGTGGGCATCAATATGTTAGAATTTCGAGTAAATCTGGGACTGAAAATCTAAAACGTCATATAATTGCTTGTCTAAGAAAGAACACATATGATGTTGGTGAATTGGTGTCTGGTGGTAATAAATCCAAATTTGATTCTGAACAATTTCGAGAATTATTGTGTCAAGCTATAATTATTCATGATTTGCCTTTTCAATTTGTTGAATATGAAGGTATTAGAGCTGTCTTTGAGTATCTAAAGTGAGATATTAAAATAATAACTAGAAATACAATGAAGGTTGATGTCTTAAAAATGTATGAAAGAGAGAAGGCCAAGATTAAAACTGTGTTGAATAGAGCACCTGGTAGATTGAGTTTGACATCTGATTGTTGGAGTTCTATTACCACTGATGGTTGAATATCTCTAACATGTCACTTTATTGATGAGGAATGGGTGTTACAAAAAAGAGTGTTGAACTTCTCATTGATGCCATCTCCACATACTGGTACGACATTGGGCAATAAGTTGTTTTCTTTATTTTGTGAGTGGGGAATTGAGAATAAAATATTTTCTTTGACTTTGGACAATGCTAGTGCTAATGATGTGTCTGCTGAATTGTTACTAACAGAACTAAATTTTAATAATGCACTTGTCTATAATGGTGAATTCTTTCTTATTCATTGTTGTGCGCATATAATAAACTTGGTGGTTCAAGATGGTTTGCGTGATATTGAGAATGTTGTTGTGAAGTTTCGTGAAAGTGTCAAATTTGTGTGTGGTTCACAAATAAGGAAACAAAATTTCCTAGAGTGTGTAGGCAAGTTATCTCTGAGCAGTAAGAGAGGATTGAGGCAGGATGTGCCAACTAGGTGGAATTCTACATTTTTTATGCTTGATAGTGCTTTGTACTATAAGAGAGCTTTCATGAACTTTTAGCTAAGTGATTCCAACTACAAACATTGTCACTCTTCGCCTGAATGAGATAAAATTGAAAAGATTAAGGGTTTCTAAAGTTTGTTTTATGATGTATCAAACTTGTTTTCTGGAAGTAAGTATCCAGCGACAAACTTGTATTTTGGTCCGGATGTCATGTGCTATACTTCTTTGAGACAGAGTAGGGATGGTGCGGATGAGTATATTAGGAAAATGGCACATCAAATGCTACCGAAGTTTGAGAAGTATTGGTCCTATTTTAATTTGGTCTTGACTATAGCTTTAGTTTTTTATCCTCGCTATAAGCTTCAATTTGTGGATTTTTCCTATAAGAAGTCATATATATGGCCCTAATTCTCCTCAATTTCTTGACGTCAAAGATAAGTTGTTTGCTCTATGTGGAGAGTATTGTAAGAATTTCACTGACAACATTGGTAGTAGTGGGAATTCAACAATGGCTGATCATAGTTATAACTTCACAAATGAAGCATCTAAGGCAGCTTTTGAGGTAAGTTACTAGACTATATTGATAAATTTTGATGTGTTACTGATTTCATTTTCTTTTATTACTTGTTCATTTATATCTATTCTTTTCTTGTAGGAATTCAGTGCTTTAGATAATGAATTTGGAATGAGTCAAGCACAAAAATCACAATTGGAATTGTATTTGGGAGAAACAAGGAAGAACATCAAATCTAATCTTGACATTCTTGGTTATTGGAAAGGAATGCAGTTTAAATATCCAAAAGTTGCTTCCATGGCTCGCGATCTTTTGGCCATTCACATAACGACAGTTGCTTTTGAATTTGTTTTTAGTGTTGGTGGAAGAGTTCTTGATCAATATCGTAGTTCACTTAAACCAAACACAGTGGAGGCAATTATTTGCACTAGAGATTGGTTGTTCGAAGAAAAAGGTATAAATTTTTAAATATTAGATTTATTTAGTTTATATTAAGTTTTTAAATTGTTGCCATAATTATTTTTCATCTTATTAATTCTTTTACTTGAAAGTCTTCACAAGTGAATTACCACTAGCATAATTAGTTGAAGACTTCTTAGCTAGCATCAATGAAGAAAATCAAGTTGGAGCAAGCTCTAAAAAAGTTTGAAACTTGAAAGGTAGATTATACATTTATAAAAGTTGTGCTTTCTTGATTGTTATAGTTAATTTGCTCTCTAAATTAACATTTTTTTTTTATTATCTTAACATGTTATGCATTGGTGAAATTGTGACAATTTGAGACCTTGAAGCTAGAAGTTTAATTTTAATTTTGAGTGTATTGTTGGATAATTGGATTGTTGAACGTTTTGCAAAAATATTGATATATGTAGTTCTTGGATTTGAAATTGAAGTAGTGATGTAAAATCGCAGATTCTATATTATTATTGTTGTGATTTTTATTTATGTATTAAATTTGTATAACTTATCAATTTGGGTTATAAACGGGTCGTGTTAACCCGAACGAATTTGGGTTAAATTCGGGTTCGTGTCGGGTTCGCGTTTAGGCCTTTCGTGTAAGGTTCAATTTCGGGTTTGGCAAATTCTTAACAGGTCGGGTCGTTATCAGGTCGACCCAATAACGACCCAACTAGACCCGATTGCCAATCCTAACCTCGAGCAATTTTATGATGGGTGACCTCCTGGAAACCGTCAGTCCAGAAGCCGGATTGTTACAACTATAATTAAAAAAAAATCAATTTCTTAATGTCACTCAATTATTATAAATATTATAATCAATTGCATAATGCAACTAAATTACTTTAATACTCAGTTAAGACAAATTCAAGATCTTTCAATAAAATAAAAATTAAAAGATTTCATTAATATATAAAAAAATATTGAAGACAAATTCAGGATCTTTGAATAATTATGAAAATTTAAATATGTCTAGTATTTTATCCGTGCGATACACAGAGTGGACATCAATTAATGTTAATCTTATAAGAAAAATATTAAATAACACAATAAAATAATGATTAACTTTAATGGATAACAACAATCTATTGCAGGAGCGGACCCATAAATATATTTGTTGGGGTTCTAAAATTCAAATTTTTCAATAGAGAAGGGTGCTACATACATTTTAAGGTTGAAAAAAAGGACGAAAAATTAGTTGGGTGCTTCATCAGACCATGTCATACTGTATCTTTCCTGATCTATTGCATATAAGAAATACAAATATAATAGTAGAAATAAATAATCACAATAATCTAATTATCGATATTAAATGGTTCACATGGGTATTGTTACTCATAGTAAAACTCTCTTGGCAGTAAGAGAAACGACTTCCATCGCCAACATCAATTTGATAAGAAAAATATGTAAATATAAATAAATATAAAACAGTTTCCGTTGATCTATGTGCAATCTAGAATGCATTAATATGATTGAGTGTATATTTCAATCAATTTCATATAAAACTAATAAAATAATAAAACAAATACCATTAGAATTACATTTCAATCAATTTAAGCATACATGAGCAATAAAAATAAATTACAACTAAGATTTGCAGTAGAGTAAATGAGAACAATGACTAAGGTTAACATTATCTTCTAGAAAACAAAAGTCCATATAATTTTCACACACTACAAGAAAACTGACCTATTGCGACATATGCGCATGTGACATTAATTATATGTAAATGTCGTAGAACTACCACGCTTATGCTTTTAGTATCGTATATTTACATCATTAATGTGTCACCTATATACTGTGTCACGATTTTGTGATACGACATTTATTTTTGTGCCTCTAAATTACGACAATATATTTACAACACTATAATATAATGTCATAATTATACAACGCATATGAAATAATGTTGCATTTAGTGTCGTATATATGCATCAATTGTGCGTCATTTAACTATGTGTCACAATTTCCTGACACAAATACGACATTTATTTTTGTGCCTCTAAATTGCGACAATATATTTGCAACACTAGAATAAAATGTAATAATTATACAACACATGAAATAATATTACATTTAGTGTCGTATAGATGCGTCATATAACTATTGTGTCAGAATTTCCTGACACAAATGCGACAATTATTTTTGTGCCTCTAAATTGCGACAATATATTTGCGAATCTAGAATAAAATGCCATAATTATACAATAAATATTGAATAATGTTGTATTTAGTGTCGTATAAATATGCGTCAATTGTACGTCATATAACTATTGTGTCACAATTTTATGACATAAATGCGACATTTATTTTTATGTAAGTAAATTGTGACAACGTATTTGCAATACTTGAATGGAATGTCACAATTATTCAACATATATGGAATAATGTTGCATTAAGTGCTGTATATCTGCGTCAATTAAATTAAGTCTATTTTTTTGCATCGATCAAATTAACGATTTTTTTGGAATTACAGTAAATTATAAGGAAATTTCTCAAACCAATGTTTCTAAAATTGAACCGAAGGTCGAACTTGCGAGACCTCCTGCTCATTATTCATTTTGTTTTACCGGACGAAACATTTAGTAAATAAATAAAAGTAAAAAATAAAATACATAATAAATATAAAAATATTTCATAACATAAAAGTTGTAAGATAAAAATTCATAAATATGCAACATTTATAGTATTATATGATTTACGTATGAAATTTACATTTTTATTTATTGAGAATAAATATATATAAAAATATATATAACACAAAAGTAGAGTATAATCGAAGAGAAATCAGTAAGACTAAAATTTAATATGAAAAATTTATAATAATAATAATAATAATAATAATAATAATAATAATAATAATAATAATTGAGGATGGTGGAACTCTTATGTGCAATTTAAAGGTCTTGTGTTACAATTTTTTTGTGTTACAATTTTTTGAGTTTTTTATACAATCTATCAATGAAAAGTCTGATATAACCAATATAAAAATTTGGCATGATTTCATTTGTCTTTGCATATTCATGTCCTTTATAAAACCTATGAACATATCCTGTCACAATGCAATATATCCTCAAACAACAATTTATAAAAATAATTTACAAATCATGAATCTTATCAACTGGTCCAACACAAAACACTATAAAAGAACATGTCATATTGCATTATATTGTCTTAATAACAGTATGACAATCTTAAAATAATATTTTGCAAACCATGAAATTTATCAAATAATTCGGTATAATTTAATAAAATCAATCATTATGAAATATTTAGTGATACTCAATCTACATAATAGGCTCAAAATATAAATTGCACTACAGCAAGCTGTGCACAACAAAGACAATTCAAATCCACTCCTCCACTTCTTGAGCAGAGACCATTCAAATCCACTCATCCGATCCACTTCTTGAACGATCAACACATATATCCTGTATTTAACAAATATGTTTAGTTCGTAATTTAATCCCAAGGTAGTTAAATGAACAATAAACACCAAAAAATAAAACATACTAATTCTAGTGATATCAAATAAATATAAAATATAAATTTGATACTTACCGAATTTTCTAATCATTTTCATCCTCGTTTGATGGTATCATTTCTTCAAAAAAGTCATCAACATCATCACCAGAGTCATCATCATCATCACTTGTAGAATCTTCTACTTCATCATCAATATCATCCTCAAGGTCAGTATCATCATTATCTGAATCATTAACATTTGCTTCACCAATAGGATTGTCTAAGCTTGCAACTGTCACCCTATCAACATCTTCTCTAGTACATGATATATTTTGATTGCCCATATCCATTTCTTGTTGATTAGAAAGTTGCTCATCATCAATGTTTTCAAATTCATTAACCTCTGGGTCAACATTAAATATAGCTCGAGGGGTTATCTTTAGAGCTACGTGCCAATTTGGATCGATTTAATCTTGAATATACCAGGTAGGGGTGAGTAGACCCGCCCCGAACCCGTGAAACCGGCCTGAACCGATGGGTTGGGGTGGGTCGGTCCGGTTTCAAATGCCTTTCGGGCCGGTTCGGGTATAAAAATAGGAACCGAGATTTTTACGGGTCGGTTCCGGGTTGGATTTTCCAAACCCGCCCAAACCCGGACCTACCCGTATATATATATTTCACTCCCTATTTCTAACCTAATTCTACCCAGCAGACTCTCTCTCTGTCTCCCTCTCTCTTTCATTTCCTCACTCTCTCACCACCTCATCACTCACCAGCCGCCGCCCCGGTCGTCAGTCGCTCACCTCCCGACCTCACCACGCCTAAGAGATCCTGCCTACCGCTTCCCATCGCACTCGCATATCTCACATTCCCCGTCCCCGCCTCCACAGTCCTCCGCCCTAATCTTTCCACTCACCAGCACGTTGGTCGTCGGCCGGCCGCTCCGTCTGACTCCAACCGCTCCTACCAACCCGCCTGCACCATCGATTAGGGCTCAAATTGGTAACCCTAAGTCCCTAAATCGAATTAAGTTTTATTTTTTTAACATATTTAGGTCTTGATTTGGCTCGAATTTGGGTGTTCGAATTTGGGTCAAATTATTCCTCGAATTTGGGTCAGATTAGGGTTTGATTTGGGGTCAGATTATTGCTCAAAATCTACTGCCCAAAGATGTCCATTTTTTTTTCGGTTTGGACCCGAAACCGACGTCGGTTTTGGTCCGGTTTCGGCCCGATTTGTAGCCTTTGTTCGGGCCGGGTCGGTCTCAATTTTTAGAAGAATTCGGTTCTCGGTTTTGCCGGGTCGGTCCGGTTTGGACCGACTGCACACCAGGCTTGTTGTGCTTGAGAAGCTAGAATGAATGGTTCATCTATTTTCCTATTGCCTCTATATAGTAAGTGAGTAAAGTTCACCAAAGTGAAATTAAATTCATCATGTCTCAATCCCATATTGTAGTCAACCCAATCACATTCTAATAACACAAATTTCAAATCATTGGTGTATCTTACTTCTACTATATCCTTCAAGACACCATAAAATGACACATTCCCTGATTTCGTATTTTTGTCCTTACTACTTGAGAAACTATTCGTAGTAGCAGTTAAAAATACTCCACTATTTTGAGTTTTTCTCCTCATCTCCCGCTTCTTAGTATGAAAACATAATCCATTCACAACATATCCAGTATAACGTCGAGCCCATGTACTCGGTCCAACAGCTAAGTATGGAATATGATGGTCCCTGAGATGGGTCTTTGGTGTAGGGGGGTGAATACACCAAAGATAGATTTCTGAAAACTTTTTCAAGCTTAAAACAGAGTTTGTGAGCTCAGTTATGAATCCAGCTGAGGAAGGTCAGCTGGGCTAATAACTCAGCTGGCGATGCGGAAAGTGGTGGTTTGAAAACTTAGCTCGATTGCTTAGAAAAACTCAGCTTGAAAATATTCTTTACGTTTTCGACTTAGTCAAGTTATGCAAGTTTATAGACAAAACACAGCTGTCTTTGGGGAGCAGCTGAGTATGCAAATTTGATAAAGATACAATATGCAAATGGAATTAGTACAATATCTGAAAATAACGAGAATGTAAATCACACGAGATTTTACGTGGTTCGAAGTAACACCTCTACGTCCACGACCAGATTCACTGGTAATTCACTACCACTTGGTTTCCAAGTACCAAGCAACTTCACAACTCTAACCTGAGTTGCGTTCCAACAGTTTACGGGCACTGTCAAGCCTAACCTTTCAGTTTATGGGTACTGAAAAAACCTTACAACTACTTGAATTTCGCGCTTCAAGCAAGCGTAACCTTGACCTAACCTTTCTGGGCAAAGAGGGGTTTGGTTTGGGGTTCCAACTATGAACGAGTTCTTACAATGAAGAACTTAGAGTTAGATGAACTCGTTCGAAATCTAGGCTTATGATATACTATGATTTCTGCCTAGGAATCAGACGAAAAACTGGGCAGTTTCTGGACTAGAAACACTTTAAGATAAAGTGTGCTTTGAACTCTTTAGAACTGCTTGTAAGCTTTTGAAGGCTTGTAGAAGGTTTTTCATATCTGATACTGAGGTTGAAGACGGGTTTATATAGTAGAGATTCAAGACTAGCCGTTGGAGGAGCCGTTTGAATCTTACCTAGTCTTCTTAAATTCGAAATCTGCTGTTGGGCGTTTCTGCACCTATCTTCATTAGTGTCACATCCTAGATTCTGAAGTCTAGGATGCTGATTTGGCAATCCCTCATTGGTCGAGGTATATTGACTTCCTCTGACACCGAGATCTCTGTCTTTGGAGCTGGTTTTTGAATTTAGAGTTGGATTGGGTAAACTGACTTGAAGTGACTTCTTCAGAGTTAGTTCCCTTTGTTCTGTACAGCTGGACCAGCTGTGTCTTGAACTCAGCTCGATTCAGCTTCAGCTTGATCCTGGTTTGTTTTGAACTCAGCTCAGCTGGAAAACTCAGCTGATAGTTGACTCCTGCTGTAAACACAGCTGGATCTTCTGTTGTCTTGAGCTTCTGCTGTCTTCCGCTTCCTGAACATGTAAACATAGAAAATCTAGAGCTCAAACAGGCGAGCTGGAAAACACTACTTAGGTTGATGCGATCATCTACTCGGTTGGAGAACAGTTGGGTTTTGGTATTAAATCAAAACTTTATAATTTTCCCAACAATTTCCCCCTTTTTGATGATGCCAAAACCTAACTGAGACAACTTATGAAGTTTCCCCTTAGCTTCCCCTTACGTTTTAAGAGGGTAAAAATAAAATCAGCAGATAAGAGTTCAGAGTTCAGAGCCTGGACAAAAAGTAATTGTCATCAGGGTGAGCTTTGAGCAGCAAAGAAAATTGTGTTTTATTAATGTAAGAAATTACAGCATAAAAAGAGAAAAAGAAAGAAAGAAAAAAAATTCTTCAATTTTTCAATCTTCAATCCCAGCTGGCTGGGTCTTCTCTTCTGTATCCACTGCTTCTTTCTTTTGACTTGTTTCTTCTTCAGCTGATTCAGCTGGTTCCTCTAGCTCAGCAGTTTGCCTCTTCTTTGTCTCATTATCTTTCCCCTTTTTGGCATGATCAACAAGGCGGGAGAGACACACCATCATCTTATTGAGCTGTGCAATTTTCTGAATTGCGTCATCGATCTTCGCTGTATTATCAGCTGTTGCGATGGTTAGTTTGGCTATGCTGCGGTTGTCAGCTCTGAGCAGCGAGGTCTAGAGTCTTGGTGGCTCAGCTATTGCATTGGCTGGCTCTTCTTCAATAGCATTAGCCTCAGTTGTGATTGCAGACACAGCTTCCTTGGCCTGTTTCAATTTGTCAGTGAGTGCTTGGAGGTATGAGTTGGCACTGGAGATGACATCTTCTGAGTAGGGCACAACTTCATTCCTTGCAATTTGGCTTTTTCAGACTTCATTAGATTGAATGAGAAAGTCTGATTCAGCACTTCAGTTGCGCTTGTGACTTCTTTAAGCATGAGGTCTTCAAACCTTGAGATGGAGGCGTCCCGTGCAACTCTTGAGGGACTTAAGTATTCCCCTTCCACTTCTGAAGTGGTTGTTATGGGGTTCAGCTCATGTTTTCATCATCCAGCTGCAAGTGATCATCGGCTGGATGATGATTTTGAAGTTGGTGTCCCTGTTGAGCTGAAGGAAATTGAGGAGAAGGAGGTTGAAGTATTCCATCTGCTGTGAGGTTTAAGCTTAGTTGATTGGGGTCTAAGCTTAGTTGATCAGCTGGAATACGCCGTTGTGGTGGTGGTGATGATGATGTTCAAGCTGGCACATGAACTTCTTTTCCACCGTAAGAAACCACCGCTTGTGGACCTTCTGTTCCTCGGAGAGTAGTTACTAATTCTCTCTTAATGTCAGCTGGCTTCTCAGCTAACTGACTGAGCACCTTTAACTTGAGTCTTCTCTTTGAAGACGGTGCTTCAGCTTGTTTTGTCTCCTCAAGTTGTTTCCTCTTTCCAGCAGGGAAGGAAGTAGATGCACGCTGCTTTGTCTCCTGCATCTTTTTCTGTGCCTCCTGTGGCGGAGCAAGAGCTTTGACATGTCTGCTCTTAAAGACTCCGGCTTTATCAATATCTCGTCCAGTTCTAATTGGGCTTCCTCTCAGGTTGAATTCCATTGTCAGAATCTTGTTGACGTTGATTTCCGCATCCCAGGGAGTCGTGTGTCCCGTTTTCTCTTTTATTTTGAGAGAAACAGTGGGGCGGAGGAGGTCTTTTTCCTTTGACGTTCTTAGGAAGAATTCTGCAACTTCCTGGTGAATGATGTTCTTGAGCTTTGCAGTCACCCACTGCGTTAGACCGGATCTGTCGATGAGCTTCATTTTCTCCTGGAACTCCGTCTTCTTATGGTTCATGAGAGTTAAGCATCTCTCATAGTGAAGATTTGACAGACTCTTCATGTTGATCGGCTTCTGGAGATATCTTTCTAGATTCCATGTTCTTCTTCTGCAACTTTTGTTAGTAGAACAAATAATACAAAGGGGAGGAAGAAGAAAGAGTGCCGAAAAAAACTTTTTAGGGTTACTGCAAATGTTTGCGTATCTCTTCTAGCATATTTATATCAACTTTCTTGATGAATGGACGATCAAGATTTATAGTTTGATAAGAAGATCTACGACTGGGAGTGATTCTCGCGTTATGTCAGTTTCTTGTTTAGAAAATGTGAGTTAATGCGCGTGAGAGGATGGTTGAGGCGTTTTGACTTTTGCCTCGAAACTCCCATGTTTCAGTTCTTTGCAGACTTTTAATTAAATTTGATTTGATATGACAAGATATAATTTGACTGATGTTTGTCTAAAACAGAATGAGTAGGTGTATGTAATGATGTTGCAAACCTCTCAGCTGATCATCGTAGTCAGCTGATACCTTGGTTATGAATAGATGTGTTGAGTGATTGTTTTTCCAGCTGGATTCCCCCTCAGCTGAATAATCCTTCAACTTAGGCATCTGGCTGAGCTTGATTCTTTCTCAGCTAGGTTCTTTGAGGTTGGTTCTGAATTCCAGCTGGGTCTGCTTCCATTCAGCTGGATGTAGCTTCGTCTGGGTTGAGTAATCCAAGTAATCCGCACAGCATCTTGAATCTTGCTTCTATCAGTGGCTTTGTGAGTATATCAGCCCGCTGTATGTCTGTGTGAATTTTCTCAACAATCACATCCTTCTTTTCCACGTGATCTCTGATGAAGTGATGGCGCACGTCCACATGTTTGCATCTTGTGTGATGTACTGGATTTTCTGATATAGCAATCGCACTTGAGCTATCACAGAAAATTGGAACTTATCCAGTTGTCACTTCGTAGTCATCCAGCTGATGTTTTAGCTAGAGAATTTGTGAGCAGCAGCTTCCAGCTGCCATATATTCTGCTTCTGTTTTGGAAGTTGCGATGCACGTTTGCTTCTTTGAAAACCACGAGATCAACTTGCTTCCTAGGAACTGACATGTTCCTGAAGTTGATTTTCTGTCCAACCGATCTCCAGCGAAGTCTGAGTCTGAATATCCAGTCAGCTGTAGATTGTCTTCAGCTGGGTACCACAGCCCAACATTCTGAGTTCCTTTGAGATATTTGAGAATGTTCTTGGCTGCTTGCATGTGTACTTCCTTTAAATTAACATGAAATCTGGCACACACTCCGACTGCGAAAGAGATGTCTGGACGACTAGCTGTTAGATACAGCAGGAAACCTATTATCCCTCTATATTTGCTGGAATCAACTGACTTCCCTTCAGTTCCAGGTTCAATCTTCCAGTTAGTGTTCATCGGAATCTTTACTGTTCTGCTGGATTGAACTCTATACTTGGCGATCAAGTCTTTCACGTACTTGGATTGATTTATAAAAATCCCTTCTGCTGATTGCTTGACTTGAAGTCCTAGGAAGAAGCTCATTTCTCCCATCATAGACATTTGGAACTGTTTTGACATTATCTCTCCAAATCTTTGGCATAAGAATGTTGATCTTGATCCGAAGATGATGTCGTCTACATAGATTTGAACAACCAGGATGTCTTCTCCCAACTTGATGGTGAAGAGTGTTCTGTCTACCGAGCCCTTCTTGAATCCTTTGGATACAAGAAAATTTGATAGAGTATCATACCAAGCTCGAGGTGCTTGTTTCAATCCATAAAGCGTCTTCTTTAGCTTGTAGACTTTATTTCCTTCCACTTCAAATCCTGGAGGTTGTTCAACATAAACATCTTCTTTGATTTCTCCATTTAAAAATGCACACTTTACATCCATTTGATAAACCTTAAATTTGTGATGTGCTGCATAAGCGAGAAAAGGTCTGATTGCTTCCAATCGTGCTACTGGAGCAAATGATTCTTCGAAGTCAATTCCTTCTTGCTGTGTGTAGCCCTTGGCAACTAGTCGAGCTTTGTTTCTGATGATGACTCCAAGGGTATCCAGTTTGTTCTTGAAGATCCATTTGAGTCCTTTGACTTTGACTCCTTCAGGTCTGTCGACCAATTCCCAGACACAATTTCTGAAAAATTCATTTAGCTCTTCCTGCATGGCGTTTGTCCAGGGTACACTTTTCAAGGCTTCTAGAATTGTTTGAGGCTCTGGAACTTGAGCTACATAACACGCCATTAGAGCTGTGTCTTCATCATAGACAGTCAGTTCTAGCTCTATTGAGAGTTGAGCTGTGTCAGCTGCTTCTTGATGATCCGATGTAGCTTGAGCAGCTGAGCTTCTGGTTTTGACTTGGTCAGATGGTTCTCCAATGATTTCTGATGATGGATGTTCTTCAATCCATCTTCTTCTTTTACGAATTTCTTCTTCCAGCTGATTGATGCTAGAATTTGCTAGATTTCGTCTGGCTTGGAGTTGCTCTGGAGTTAAGTCTTGAGAAAGAGACTCTCCTTGGATTGAGTTTTGAGGTGACTTCTGTAGAAGCTCTGCTGGAGATAGTGCTGGGGATTCAGCTGTGTCTGGATTTCCAGCTGATGGCATTCCCCCTTAATTTGGCGTTGGAGGTTCCTCTTGATTTACAGCTGATGGAGTTTCCCGATTGATTTGAGCTTCCTTCTCTAGCTCATCATCCAATATTAATGGTTCGGCCAGATTCCTGATTTAATTCTCTTGAGCTTTTGTCTCAATCTGCCTTGAAGGTTCTTCTTCATTTCTTCGTTTGATTGAATCTCTATATTCGACTGATGATTCGTCAAAGGTAACATGTGGAGTTACTTCGACCGTTTGAGTTCTTCTATTGAAGACTCTGTATGCTTTACTCACAGCAGAGTAACCAAGGAATACTCCTCGGTCAGTCTTTAAGTCGAACGTCTTGAGCTGTATTTTTCCATTGTTTAGGATATGACATTTGGATCCGAAGACCTTGAAATATCCAATGTATGGTATTCTGTTATTCCATAGCTCATATGGCATCTTTCCTTGCCTTTTTGTGAGTAGAGAGCGATTCTGAGTGAAGCATGATGTGTTGATTGCCTCGGCCCAGAACTTCTTTGGAATGGCAGAGCTGGCTAGCATTGAGGTAGCTGCTTCTTTGAGTGTTCTGTTTCTTCTCTCTGATACACCATTCTGCTGAGGTGTGCGTACTGCTAAGGTTTGATGTTGAACTCCGTTCTTCTCGCAGTATTCATAAATAGTTTCATTCAGAAACTCCGTTCCTCGATCTGATCTGATTGACATTATCTTGCACTCCTTCTGAGTTGACAACCTTTCCAGCAGGATAGGCAGCTTAGCCCTTGTTTCGCTCATCTGGTACAGGAATGACACCCATGTGAATCTTGAGAAGTCATCCACTACGACCAGAGTATATTTTCTGCCATTTAAGCTTGCTGGAGTGACTGGACCAAAAAGATCCATGTGTAGGAGTTGAAGAACTCGATCAATTGAGGGCGTCGGCTTGAGAGAAAATGAAATCTTTGTTTGTTTTCCTTGTTGACAAGCGCTGCAAATATGACTCTTGTCATAAACTTGATCTGGAATTCCATTAGCGAGCTGGTATCTAGCCAGTTTGTTGATTGTCTTGAAGTTGAGATGATTCAGCCGTCTGTGCCACAGCCAGCTGATTTCATTGCTGCTTTTCGATACAAGACAAGTCTCAGGAGGGCTGCTGTTCTAGTCAGTGAAATACATATTTCATTCTCTTTTCCCTCTTACTAGCATCTGCTTGGTTTCCCTGTGCTTCACTATGCATCCCTGTGCATCAAACTTGACAGAAAAACCGTTGTCGCAGAATTGGCTAATGGAAAGCAAGTTATGTTGCAGTCCTTGTACATAAGAAACATTGGGGATTTTAACATTTTTAGTTTTAAATGTACCATAACCTTTGGTTAGACCTTTGGAGTTGTCACCAAATGTTACTTGTCGGCCTGGACGCTCGACTTCTGGAGTAGATGCTTTAAGTGCGTCATGTGCTTGGAACATCCATTGTCCAAGTACCATAGTGTTCTCATCGACTCCTCAATGATGCGTCGTTCCCTTGCAACCTATAAAAAAGATCAAAATTTAGGTACCCAGTTTTAATTGGGTCCTTGTGGGTTAGACAGAGATCCTTTTACAACCCAGATCTTCTTGATGACTCGAATTAGGTCATTTGATCTGATGATCCTTCCAGCTGAGTTGATATACACATTCTTTGTGTTATTCGGTTGTTGCTAGTGGGGTCTTGATCTCAGTATCTTCCCAGCTTGATGTCTTTGTTGATGTCCTGGTCTTTTTCGGTATTCAGCTGAGACGTTCATTTGTCTCTGTTGTCTCTTGTGATACCTCGGCTGGAATTGGTGCTCCAGCTGGTGATCATATGAGTGATATCCAGCTGGGTATATCCTTTGATATTTCGGTTGATATCTTTCGACGTGTTGTTGATGTTGCTGGTATCTGAACTGTCCAGCCTGCTGTCTTTGTTGAGTTTGAGCACGTTGATGTCTGATCTGTGCTTGAGGTTATCTCACAGCTGGCCTTTTTGATGCCTGTTGTGTCCTCAACGGTCGTTGCTGAGTTGCTGAAATTGGGTTTTCTTTTGCTCTTACAAACATTACCTTTGTTCCACTAATGGAAGCAATGTTTGTTGCATCCTTCGATTCATTGTAACCCAGTCCTACTTTGAGTACTGCTGGATGTTGTGCACTTATGATTTCGTCCATTGTTGTTGTAGCTTTGATGAGAGCTACCATCTTCTTAGATAGTACCTCTTCGGAACTTTTCAGCTCTATAATCTCAGCTGACTTCTTTTTTGATTCAGCTGTGGCCTTTTCCAATTCTTCCATCAGCTGTTTCTTTTCGTAGTAGAAGTCTTTCATCAACTGATCTTGTTTCACTATTTTGTCTTTTAGTGAAATAACTTCCTCTTGGAGCTGTGTTGTATCAGCTGCTTTTGATACCTTTTTCTTTTCCAGTTCTACCTTCAGCTCGGCATTCTCACACATTATGATGTCAAGGATCTCTTGAAGCTCCTTGGAATCATTCATAACCTTTTCTACTAAACTCCAATCAGGTAGCCCTGATTCTGAAACCTGTGTAGAGTGTTCGTGTGATGGTGAGAGGTTAGATAAATTTTGAGTTCTTGACATTACCTCATCTTCATCAATTCCGTCTGTCTGTCCCATGAAGCATGTATCCCATTCAGGTTCATCATGAGCCATCAGTGCTTCTTCTTCTGAGTCTGAAAATGGCATGTTATCCTCCATTTTGTTGCACTCCGACTCCTCATCGGCGATGTAGGCTCTCCTTCTATCAGCTGCCTTAGCTTTCAGTTGGTCTTTATCTTTCTTGGATAGCTTAGGACAGTCTAGCCTGTAGTGTCCCGATTCCTTGCAGTTGAAGCATCCTTCGTCTGCTCGTTTGTCAGCTGACTTCTCATCAGCTGCTGCGTACTTGTCTCTATAAGTTCTTGCGAACTTCTTGTACTTGCCCTTGCTGGTATTGAGTCTGTTGTAGTTTTTGACCAGCATGGCTATCTTTTCAAGTGGCTCTTCCTTGCTCATGTCCTTCTTGTCCTTCTTTGATGACTCAGCTGACTGCATGTATGTGGATTTTTCAGAGTTAGCTCTGAACGCAATCTCCTTTGGCGCAGGTGTCAGCTCTTCATCATTCTGATTGCTTGAAGATTCTTTCATGGTAATCTTCAAGTTGTATTCGTTGGCTTTGAGCAGGGAGAATAATCTTTCAGTTGAAAGATCACCTAAGTCACTTCGACTTTGGTGTACCACCTTGTATGTGTTCCATTCAGCTGTGAACGCTGAAAGGACTTTTAGGTTCTTTTCACGCTGTGTGTATTTCCCAGTTCTGATGGTTTCAATTTCTACCACGATATTTGAGAATCTGAGTTTCATCCATTCGATGGACTCGTTGACAAGCTGCTTGAAGTTATCAAACTTCTGGCAGACGATTGTGAATTTATTTTCTTTTATCTCCTCCGACCCTTTGCATAGCTTGGCTAGGGTTTCTCACATCTCCTTTGCGAGTTTGAAGTTGATGATCTTGCTGACGTAAGAGTTGGAGACTGTTGACGAGATCGTGTTCCTCGCGAAGCTGTCTAATCCCGCTTGCTTCCTTTCTTCTGAGGTATGTTCATTCTTTGGCTTGGGAATGAGCTGATACGTTGGCTGTCCACCATCTTGAGCTGGAACAAGCTCGTTTCCTTGTTAGTAAATGATGATGGGTCCGTCTGTGATGACGTCCCACATCATGTCATGATGCGCACAAAGAAAGCTTTTTAATCTGAA
This sequence comes from Agastache rugosa, assembly GCA_031470985.1. Taxonomy (NCBI): domain Eukaryota; kingdom Viridiplantae; phylum Streptophyta; class Magnoliopsida; order Lamiales; family Lamiaceae; genus Agastache; species Agastache rugosa. Next base: position 28,428,327 of record CM062606.1, on the reverse strand, counting down.
CTTCCAGATTGCATAATCGTCGATCGAGAAGGTGGGAAGGTTCTTATTAAGATAAGAATCCATGGAGATATGCACAGTATGAAATAATATGAGTTTTTCCAGAAGTGGATCTGTTCAGTTGACCACTGATAGATTGTCAAGACAAATCTCTTGATTCAGAAACAGCGGTCTTTTGAACCACTGCTCTGATACCAATTGATGGTCCCTGAGATGGGTCTTTGGTGTAGAAGGGGGGTGAATACACCAAAGATAGATTTCTGAAAACTTTTACAAGTTTAAAACAGAGTTTGTGAGCTCAGTTATGAATCCAGCTGAGGAAGGTCAGCTGAGCTAATAACTCAGCTGGCGGTGCGGAAAGTGGTGGTTTGAAAACTTAGCTCGATTGCTTAGAAAAACTCAGCTTGAAAATATTCTTTACGTTTTCGACTTAGTCAAGTTATGAAAGTTTATAGACAAAACACAGCTGTCTTTGGGGAGCAACTGAGTATGCAGATTTGATAAAGATGCAATATGCAAATGGAATTAGTAGAATATCTGAAAATAACGAGAAAGTAAATAACACGAGATTTTACGAGATTCAGAGTAACATCTCCTACATCCACGACCAGATTCACTGGTAATTCACTACCACTTGGTTTCCAAGTACCAAGCAACTTCACAACTCTAACCTGAGTTGCGTTCCAACAGTTTACGGGCACTGTCAAGCCTAACCTTTCAGTTTACGGGTACTGAAAAAACCTTACAACCACTTGAATTTCGCGTTTTAAGCAAGCGTAACCTTGACCTAACCTTTCTGGGTAAACAGGGGTTTGGTTTGGGGTTCCAACTATGAACGAGTTCTTACAATGAAGAACTTAGAGTTAGATGAACTCGTTCAAAATCTAGGCTTAAGATATACAATGATTTCTGCCTAGGAATCAGACGAAAAACTGGGCAGTTTCTGGAATACTCAACTGGGCAGTTTCTGGACTAGAAACACTTTAAGATAAAGTGTTCTTTGAACTCTTTAGAACTGCTTGTAAGCTTTTGAAGGCTTGATGAATTTATAAATTGAAAGCTTGTAGAAGGTTTTTCGTATCTGATCCTGAGGTTGAAAACGGGTTTATATAGGTAGATATTCAAGACTAGCCGTTTGAATCTTACCTAGTCTTCTTAAATTCGAAATCTGCCGTTGGCGTTTCTGCACCTGTCTTCATTAGTGTCACATCCTAGATTCTGAAGTCTAGGATGCTGAATTGGCAATCCCTCATTGGTCGAGGTATATTGACTTCTCTGACACCGGGATCTCTGCCTTTGGAGCTGGTTTTTGAATTAGAGCTGGATTGGGTAAACTGACTTGAAGTGACGTCTTCAGAGTTAGTTCCCTTTGTTCTGTACAGCTGGACCAGCTGTGTCTTGAACTCAGCTCGATTCAGCTTCAGCTTGATACTGCTCTGTTTTGAACTCAGCTCAGCTGGAAAACTTAGCTGATAGTTGACTCCTGCTGTAAACACAGCTGGATCTTCTGTTGTCTTAAGCTTCTGCTATCTTCCGCTTCCTGAACCTGTAAACTTAGAAAATCTAGAGCTCAAACAGGCGAGCTGGAAAACACTACTTAGGTTGATGCGATCATCTACTCGGTTGGAGAACAGTTGGGTTTTGGTATTAAATCAAAACTTTATAATTTTCCCAACAGAATATTTTGTTGTACACCAGTACTACTACTTGTATTTCCCATTTCCCTTACCTATATATTTTAATAAAAAAAAGTAATTTAACTATGCATCAGATTATATACAAAAAAATATGTATAAACTAAATGTAGTTATAATAATTTATGAACTTACATGAACTTTGAACCAATCATGAAAGGTTTCAGCATGAAGTTTTTCCCTATCATAACTTGACAAGCGTCGCTTTGTATGATGTAGCTCGCGCAAATGTTTCCTGCAATATTTGTAGTTTATTTAATAATATAATTTTTTTGAAAGAGTAATCAAATGCAACATATGTATGTATTACAAACAATTTAAAATTGTCCACAATTGCCAATTTGTTAAGCACATATCTATGTGCTTGAATCCATTCGATGTCGTCCAACATGAAAATTTCTTCTTTTCCCAAAGGACGACCACCTTGAGTGAGATTACTATCACCGTCTTCATTATTTCTATTTGGTCTGTTTAATTTGGACTCGACATCACTCAAATACATTGAACAAAATGTCATGCATTCTTCTGCAAGATAGCCCTCGGCTATAGATCCTTCTGGATGACTTCGGGTGCGGACATAATTTTTTAATGTGCACAAATACCTAAGAAAGAAAGATTTGTTACCTACATATAAACCATATAAGAAGAATTTTCATATAAACTAAATATTACACATTACCTCTCGATAGGGTACATTGAACGAAATTGAACAGGTCTAGCAAGTTTAGCTAGCCTCCTCTGGCAAGTGAATCGGCAAATGCTCCATAACATCAAAAAAAAAAATTCTCTAATTCACAATGAACTAGTGCCACTTGTTCCTCCAAAGCTTCAAAATTAGCCACAGTGTGTACTTTTGAATACAATTGCTTGAAAATATCACATAAGCCAATTATGGCTTTGCAGACATGTTTAGGAACTACTCTTCTTAAAACAACTGGAAGCAATTGTTGCATTAGAATGTGGAAATCATAACTTTTAAGACCAAAGATGTTCTGTTGTGCCAAATTAACACATTTTGAGATGTTTGATGCATACCCATCTGGAACCTTCACACTCTTTAATGCCTGCAAGAAAATATCCTTTTCTTTTTTACTCAATGTAAAACAAGCTGATTGCAGACAAATCTTATCACCTTCCTCTGTGGATGAAGTGTCTTTCATATGCCCATTTCTTGAAGATCCAATCTAGAATTCAGATTGTCTTTTGTTTTTGCAGCAACTCCAAGCAATGTCCATAAGATATTCTCTAGAACATTTTTCTCAATATGCATTATGTCAAGATTATGGATAACCTTATGTTCTTTCCAATACGGCAATTGAAAGAATATACTGAACTTCTTCCAATTGTATCTACATATTGAAGTTTGAGCATTAGGATCTTCCTTTCTTTTTCTTTTTTTCCCCATGTTTTGTGTAGCACACTTTCCAAAGTTGTTCACCATACCATCTAACTGCTCTAATATCTTTGAACTTGACAATCTTTTAGGTTTATCAGCTTTCTCAATAGTACCATCAAAATTAATCCTATTTGTACGGTATTTATGTCCGCTCGGAAGAAATCGACGATGTCGCATGTAACATTGCTTCTTTCCATTTTTTAGCCAACGGGATTCACAATTTTTATTACAACAAGGGCAAGCATATGCACCTTTTGTGCTCCAACCAGACATAATGGCATAAGCTGGGAAGTCATTGATAGTCCAAAATAGCGCAGCACGTAATTGGAACATAGATTTGCTTGTTGCATCATATGTCGGAACCCCATGATCCCATAACTCTTGAAGTTCATCAATCAACAGTTGCAAATACACATCGATATCATTCCCTGGACCTCAAGGACCATCGATGAGTGTGGATAAAATAATCGATGTTTGTTTGTTTCACTTAATAAAATCTAATTATGACACGGGACAATATAACGTAGAAGACAAACTCTCTTCGTACGAGAAAGAAAGATAATTTTATTAACCAGAAAATATCAAAGTCTGCTCTCAATATATCAGAGAACGTATTTATAGGCCTAAAACAAACCCTAATTGAAAACGGAAACAAAATCCAGAAAAGAAACGAAAACGAAAAATAAACGACAATAAATAAAAAGGCCAAAAGTGCATGAAAACAATGGAATTTAGGCCCGGGACCACTTAGGTCATCGTGCTAGGTATGATAAGTTCAAGTCGAATCGTCGTTCTGCTTCCAGAATGATATTATAATAGAAATTCTGAACCTCCAAACGAAAGTTACATCCGTTTTAAATTCTACCGACAACAATCTCTTTCGCGATCTTTCGCCATCAAATAATCAACAACAACTCGTTCCACATCAAATTAGTATCAATTTCACTTCGTATATTGTAATTTCACTATAGTGGTCCTAACTGAATCGAACTATATTCAATTTCACTTCGTATATTGTAATTTCACTATAGTAAAGTGTAATTTGGACCTAACTGAATCGAACTATGTTCAATTTCACTATATTATAGTATAATTTCACTTAATTAAAACGAAATTAGTGTCAATTTCGCTATAGTATGGTCTAATTTGAAATAAATTAAATCGAATTAATGTTAAAGATTTATTTTATTTGAAAAAAATAATGTATATATAGTGTTTATTATAAATTTGGACATCAATAGTTATTTGAAAATCCTAATATGTGATAGGTGATGTTACAGAAAATTAAAAAAGGAAAAAAGAAAAGAAAAGAATGTGTAGTGATCCTAATATTTGGTAAACGTCTTTCATTTGAAAAAATAACAATATATAAACATTTAGCTAAATCAAATAACATCATTAAAAGAAATATGATATGTAGGAGAGAGGATTCGAACCCTCGCCACTTTGTAGAAGAGAAGGTCTCCCTCCACTGCGCCATCAATATTACTTGTAATTTTCTTGTCCAGTGTAATATATATTACCTCTATCTATTTCTGCAGAACAGAAAATAATTAAATGGAGGGAGACAGTGATATTACCTCTATCTATTACTGCACTATTAATTAAGATAATATCAGAATTAAAAAAATCCTTGTTCTACTCATCAATATCTCGCGCCTAATTTTTTTCACACAATGAATCCCTATTATTCAGGGAAAGATCACGCACACACGATACAATATGGGGTTGATTTCTTCTGCTACAAAATCGTTCGAGATAAGGAAAGAAAATCAGAATTTCATCACAGAGGAAAAACCCAAGTTTCAATCGCAGTCCACGTTTATGAAGAGAGGTATGAAAATTTATTTATCATCCATCAATATGAAGAATTGGTAACATGTTAGGTTTTTTGTAAAATAATTTGGCATCGTTTTTATGCTATTTTATCTGCCATGAATGAGTTCTATCTTCTGACCTTCTTCACACTAGATAAACTTGTTAGTCTTTCACTCACTCTAACTTGATAGCACTTCAGTTATCCTGTGATGCGGATCTTTTTTACCGTGTTAAATTGATGTCTGGCGTTTATGATTTCGCCCTGAAACCTTTGTTGCTTAAGTGTTTGATGAATTGCCTGTGAAGATTTTGATGAATCAATTACTTGTTTGAGAATTAGGAAAACTCAAGGATTTCATTAGATTGTGAAAATTATTGCACGAGAATATTATTTGATTATTAGATCGTGATTTATGGCTTTCTTATCATTAGTTGTATGAATAATTGAAATAACTAACATACTGAGATGAATGTCACTATAAAAAATGGAAAAGTGATTTGTGAAAACCGCAAACATAACAGCTCCTGTATAAATTTTATACATGACATGGTTTGAGCAAAATACATATCTGGTGTCAGACACATATTTTTTGCGAGCCAAATACTAAATGGTAAAGGCATAAAACAGAATTTGTGGTGTCAGGAATTCATATATGGAGTCATAATTAACTGGTATATAACTATCTATCACTTTGTTTCTTATAGTTATAATTTTTTTTACCTTACTTATATGTTTTACTTATTGATTCGTACTCTAATCGAATTTTTTAGAGCCTGCATGTGATTTATATGGAAGAAATCAGTGGTGATCATTTTTGTGCTTATTATTGATTGGTTCTTCATCTCCTAGTGTTGTCTGCGATTTTAAGTTTTCTTATAATATCTTTTTCACACTATCTTTCCAAGTAATATGTGAAGAATCTATACATTATATTTGTTTTGCTTGTTATGCTTATCTGCATAAATAATTAGAGCCAACAAGAGTTAAAAAAAATTGAAGGCACTGTCAAAGTGGAAGAAAAGCTAAGTTGGAAAGCATGAAAATGTGGTTGTTTTCTTTTTTATTTATTTCTAGGACAATAAAAAATCACGTTGTGTGCATATTTTATTTGTGAATTTTAATTTGCAGTTGTTAGATGACATTCTTTATTTGCGAACTGTCACGAGAATGAATGTCATCTAGATAGATTGGAAAAATCATACTTCTTTTCCCTAAATTCAATATCCTTCGGAAAGATCAAACAACTACTCCGTTCCAACTCTTCTATCTTAGTTAACAAAAGATACTAAGCAAATCCTATACTTAGCCGAGGATATGGAAACACTCCCTCCGTCCACGAAAAGTGTGGTTCGGAGGGAGTGACACTTATTTTAAGAATAAGAGGGTGAGTTAGATAAATGTATTATGAGTGGAGAATGTGGCTCATGTTTATTATGAGTGGAGTCATTTCTATTTATGGAAAGACCACACTTATTGTGGATTGACGAAAAAGAAAAAAAGACCACACTTATCGTGTATGGAGGGATTTTTTTTTTGCAGTAAATTTCCAGAAGACTAATGTCATGTGATTCAATTAGGTGACGGTGGCTTTTGCACGCAGTCCCGACCCTGAGGGCGGGCCGGCATGGGCGACCGCCCCAGGCCCCAACTTTTAAGGGGACCCAAAAATATATTTTATCTATATATATTGAGTACTAATACTTTTCCAATATTAAAACTTAGCTCATTTGGTGAAGTGCCTTATTTTTAATGAATAGACCTGTGTTCGATTCCTTCTAATAACAGTTTTTTTGTAGTTCAAATGTTCAATTTCTTTTGTGTGGGCCCCAAATATGTTTCTGGAATAGTTCAATTTCCTTTATGTTGTGTGTAACACCCCCTATTTTATTTATTTATTTATTTTTATATATGCAGAATTAGACTTTATATTCTTAGTTAAGTTAGATCCTATTTTATTTTTGGGCCATAATATAATTAATTTTCTAGTACTATGTCCAAAACTATTATAAACTAGAGAGAAAACAGAGAATATAGTAGATAATAAGAATTATGTATATTCAAGTATATCGAAGTGTGTCGAAAGTGTGTACAATATGAGGACCAAAAGCCTCTATTTATAATGGTACAAAGCTAGGGTTTTAGGGTTAATACTTGGTCAACACACATATGATGTATATCTATAAGATATTTACAACACTCCCCCTTGAGTGACCATTTCTAAAACAACTGTTGCCTCATTAAAACCTTGCCGGGAAAATCCAGTGGTACAAAACATGATCGGAGGAAAAAGAGTACAACTGCTCCGCTTGAACTTGATCATTGTAGTCTTTGAATCGTTGCGTATCGATCTTGTGTACCAACTTTCTTAATGTTGACATCGGCAATGTCTTTGTGAATAAGCCCACCAAATTATCACTTGAGTGAGTCTCCGTTGAAACAATGATACAAGTATAACACTTCACATTTGATTTATTATTATGATGTGCATGCCTCGTTAAAAACCTTTTCAGAAAAACCCCGTGGGAAAAAAAACTCGATAGAGGAAAAAATTACATGACATACACTTACTCATGTGTTGCATTAGTTGCCTCGTTAAACCTTGACTAAGAAAACCCATCGGAGGAAAAACTTAGTAAGGAAAAACACGAGTCAACTATTCGGCCTTTAAAGTACAATCTTTAGGATTTTTCAAAATTAACCTTCATGGCCAAATCTTCATAAATATGTAGAAGTTTCTCACTCCCCCTGAAGATAATAATCTTCAAAATTAACATATTCACTACGATAAATGTACTTTCATTTATAGATTAAGAGGAGATTCAGTGAATAAATCTACAAGTTTATCACTAAACAAACTTTTTGGCCATAGTTCTAATTGAACATATTTCTGCAACACAAGTTGAATTATTCTTATAGAGAATAGTGGGGGATATATCTCATATCATTACACCAATTTGAGATATCTATCATAGGATGAGATAAATAACCAACATCCTTGTAGCCACCAATGTAAATCTCGATCTCTTTCATAAAATAGACTAAAGATCGTTTTAACCTTGAAGATAATGAATGATATGCTTAATATCATTTCAATGTCTCCTTATGAGAGCATTAAATCTTGCTAGCAAATTAACTTTAAAATGTTATATCATATCTGATAAAATATATAGTGCTATCGGCACTCAAAGTAGGGAACTTCTAGTCCCATAATATAATTGTTATCTTCTATATTCACTTCAAATCAAGTGAAGAGACAATCATTGTGGTCTAACTAAATGTGATTTATATTTGAAATAAATCTCTTTACAACTATTTCAAGTAGGTCGATTGGTGTAAAAATAATATGCTCATTTAGGAGATGCTCGATCTTCATATCGAGTCAATACTTATATTTAATTAAGTCTTCCAATCCAAACTCTACCTTTATGTATGAGTTGGCTCTTTCATCAATATAAATAAAAGTCATTCAAATACTTTTTTATGATATATATGTAGGAAATGGCTATTTGACTATCCGATTCGATTTGCCCACAGATCTATTTCGGTTATCTAACACAACAAAAATCTCACACTTTACCGACGGATAATTCCGTCGGTAAATCACTTACCGACGGAAATGCTCCCTCGTGATTTCATTCGTAGCTAAAGGATTTAGCGACGGAAATCTGATCCGTCAGTAAATTACCAACGGATTTATGACGGATTTTCCGTCAGTAAATTCTCGTTTGACGAACTGGTTTTCCAAACGGATTTGTGACGGAAAATCCGTTGGTAAATACCAACGAAATTAAATCCGTCGATAATGTTTGACGAATTGGTTTTCGTCAATTTTCGATTTTACTGATGGATTACTGACAGAATTTCCGTCAGTAATTACTGACGGATTTGAAATCCGTTGGTAAATTTTGACGTCTTCAATTTCGTCACGTTGAAAATATTGTGACGGTTTTGCGACGGAATTTCCGTGAGTATGGTAATAATTTTTTTGTTTTAATTTTATCCGTCGTTAATTTTCTGATATTTTTTGGAATAATTAATTATTTAATATTTTAGCCCGATTTTTACTCATTAATTTATTAATATTTTAGGCCCAAATTTTAACATACCAAACAAGCAATTTATAATATAAAACATAATATAAAAGTCGCTAGGTAATATAGTAATAAGAATCTGATATTTTTGGTAACAAAGTACGTACAAATATGAAACAAACATTAAAGTAAAAGAGTGTTTGTTCTACACTAACTAAAAATCACGGACTAGGAGGGTGGTTGCAACGAGCCATGAAGTCCTGCATCATCTTCTGTGTAGCCTCAAACTGGGCTTGTTGAGCAATAAATTGTGCTTGAAGAAGGTCTCTGCCCACTCTTTCCCGGCGCAGCTCCTCCTCAACTTACGTTTTTCCTCGAAATTTGGCGATGTAGTTTCAGACTCAATTCTAACGTCTACGGATGTTGATCGGATTATAACCACACTAGACCATCTCAATTTGCAGATCATGCAACATATCTCAGCACCAATCTTACACCAGAAAATATGCATAGAAAAACAAAACATGGTTAAAACACTAACGACAACATTTGAGTGATTACATTACAATCATTACCATATCTGTCAAATTCCACAGTTACTAAGGAATGAAGAGAGCAAGTAAATGCATCACTCTAAACTATCAAAGAATCATTAGACCTACAGATGCAAATTAGAATCGTTCAACTATTAGAATAACAATTATATCAGCTCATATAATAGCCTATCAGAAACTTTAAATTGAAAAATAAAATATTTTATTATATTAACTAAATATTATTATCTCAGTAGTCATTTAAAAACATGAAACTGTATTTGTCAAGTTTTTTGTTCCAGCTTAAAAAATCATGTTCACCAATCACTATTGAAAGCATGTAACAGGTCTAGACTAAGGGTTAAGTACTAATTAAAGGTTTGGCGAATTTACAGAAGAGATAAAGAGAGAGAATCGATTATGAGAGACTCAAAATTTGCATTCTGATTTCTGGCAGTAGCTGGTGATACCATCTACGAACTTATCAGTAGGAGAGCACCGGAAAACATATAATCATATAAAGGTGAAGATATTGAAAGAAAATTTTAAAAAATTAATAATAAATAAAATAACACACAAACACCAATAGAAAATTTGCCAACGTTGCATTTTCAAATACCTTTTTTTGATTCGTGGTAGTGCAATATCACATGAGTAATCTTTTGTCAGAAGCTCATCGATGTACTCATCAACATGCGTCAATGTGTAATCTGTAACAATCAAGCAAGACAATAAAAATTTAAGTTATCAAAGAATTCGAAACCAATAACACAAATTGAGAGACTGACGAACAAATTTCAAAATATGTTATTTCTGTTAATAAGCTAAAAATCGAAGCTTCAAACAAATTAAGAACAAGAGGGAGGAAGAGAGCTTACATGGCGGTGGTGGTTTCCGGCTGCCCGTTTGGTCGAAGGGAAAGCAACGCCATTCCAGTCGAAGACACAAGGTGGTGGTGTTTTCCTCGCCGAAATTTAGAGCAAGAGAAAGGAGAATTTCAGATTCTAATTTTAGGGTTTTCAATTTGGGGATCTAGGTTTTTGACTTGGGGATTTTTGCTGGGGGCTTGAGCAAAGGACAAAATCGAGACGACGACGACAACGGGACGGAGGCGGCGAACGGTGAGGTTCGCCGGAGAAGAAGCCGGAGTCGTGCTACTGCAGCTGCCGTCGGATAGAGACAGACAAGGTAAGAGGGGAGAAAGATGAGAGAGTGGATGGAGAGAGAGGGCGGCGGCGGCGGTGTGAAGGTGAGGCAGTGACCGGTGAAGTCTCCCCGGAGAAGAAGATGAAGGGAGTTAGTGCTGCTGCTGATGGTTTTGTTAGAGAGAGAGAAATGAAGAGAGGAAGAGAGAGCAGAAGAGAGATCGAGAGTTGTGAAGAGGAAGTGAGGAAGAAAGGAGCCCGGCTGTGAGTTAAGCATTCAATTTTACCGACGGATACCATCCGTTAGTAAAATCTGACCCGTAAAAATTTAACGACGGAGTATTTTACTGAGGGATTTATCCGTCAGTAAATTTAAATTTAAATTTATAATTCGTAAATACAAAATACTGACGGAAATTTCCGTTAGTAAATTAAAAAAATAAATATATAATAAAATTCTTCGAGAACGAGTCCCTAGTAGAGATTAGTCAACATCTAACTCAATCTCTTCGTTGACGAAATTCTCACGGACGTCATTAACTAATCACCACCATTATTTTAAAAATTTAATGAAGCGTATATATTATATATAACTCAATCTTTTCGTTTCCCTTTATTCTCGAACGTCTGTTCACTAGTCAACAGCTCACCGCCATTCTTCGAGAAACGACGTACACGGAGTACAAATTAATCATCTACTTGGTAATCTCTTCGTTCATTAATTAACTAATCACCGACATTATTTCAAAAATTTAATGAAGAGGATATATTACTCAATCCTTTCGTTTTTCCCTGATTCTCGGACGTTTGTTAACTAGTCACCGCCATTATTCGAGAAACGAGCGTACATCGAGTACAAATTAGTAAGTTACTTGGTAATCTTGTTGATTTTCTTGATCAACACGGAACATTGTTAAAGTAATTTGCTATAGAATTTCAATTTTTGATTTAGGGTTTACCAACGGATTCGAAATCCGTCACAATTTACCTATTTACCGACGGATTTAGTGACGGAAATTAAATCCGTTGGTAAACCCTAGGTGAACGCATTAAAAATAATTTTATTAAATTTACTGACGGATTACTGACGGATTTGAAATTCGTTGGTAAATTACTGACGGATTTGAAATCCATTGGTAAATCCTAGGTAACAGTAATTATTTTTAATTTATAAAAATAATTTTATTAAATTTACAGACGGATTACATGCCGAATCTAATTATCCCTCACTAATCCGTTGGTAAATCCGTCACTAAATCTATGAATAAAAAAAATTAAATCGAAAAAATTAAAAAAATTTACCGACGGATGACAAATCCGTTGGTAAAAGTAATTAGTTTTTATTAAAAAAAATTTGCATAATTACTGACAGATTTTATCCCGTCACTAAATATCCCTCACTAATCCGTTGGTAAATCCATCACTAAATATATAAATAAAAAAATTAAATCGAAAATCTATTGAAACATTTACCGATGGATACAAATCCGTCGGTAAATTTTTTTTTTAAATAAATAGTGAATATTACCAACGGATATTTCCATAGGTAATTTTACCAAGGGAATATCCGTTGGTAAATTCTTCGGTAATTTCGACGCGAATTACCCTACCAAATATCCGTCGGAAATTCGTCGGTAAATAGTTTTTAGCCGACCCGCTTTTTTCCGTCACAAATCCGTCGGTATTTACTGAGGGATTTGATATCTGTCAGTAAATCCGTAGATAAATTTTGGTTTTTTTGTAGTGTAACAAACACTTGTAAATCCAATGCTTCTATGAATTAGATGCAATCATAGGATATTTAGTGATATACCTGCAAACTTGACGGTCAAAGACTCCAGAGTGGATCTTCTGAATTGTTTCCGTAGCAGGACTCGTCGATGGATGGGATCGAACTTTGAGATCCTCTCCTCAAGAAAAATCGCCGCCTCTTTTTTTTCTCTCTGGGATTTTTAGTTCTCTCTATTTTTTCACGTAAACAACTAATGAATATTCCTAATATTTATAACTGGTATACAATACCTAATAAATATTAGAGCCCATAAGTCAAACCCATGTCAAAGCCCAGAGGGGCTTGACCTTAGAGAAATAGGCGCCACTTTCTAGGAGCTGGGTCAGTCGGGCCAATTCAGGGATCTACTAGCTTAAATAAAATTTAGGTATCCCAATGTCTAATTTCTTTTATTCAGCCCAGAATAATAAATTAGAACACAAGTATTAATTTATTCCACAATAAAATTAATACTGAATTACCATCTTATTTATTTGATGAGTCGGGGCTAGTATTAGACTTAATTAATCCTCGTGTTTAAGATGACAAATATCCATTAATTAATTAACAGCTTCTGATAGCTCTATAATTAATTAATAATAATTATCATCTTGAGTGCTACCACTTAAACTTATTATCATACTGGAATTAATTCCACCTGCAGGGTTTAGTATGATAAACTTATTAAGTTCCTCAAGGGATATTATCAGTATGTTATTAGCAGGACACGGAATCCTTAATTGCAGTTTTATTGCATATCAAATAAGAATCGTCATCACCCAAAATATCGAGTATATTGAGCTTATAGACCAAGCTCTCACCCTTGATAAATCAAAGTAATAATCAATTACTTATTTATATCAATAAACTCAATTAAAGCTAAGATTGATTTAAGTCACCGAGATCTTGATTCTTAAGTCAGATTATGAACTCATCTCACTGTGATCCTTTCAATACGTAAACGTATTAGCATAAATAAATAGTCAAGATAAACTATTTATCATTTATGCTACAGTCTAAACCAACAACTTGTCCTAAGTTGTCTCGACTGTGAAAATAATTTATATCTCATAAGAAACTGATTATATGATCTTCTGTGATCTACAACACACCATATAATCTATAATATTGAGATAAATGGACATTGATTTAATTATGCAACAATAATAATTCAGATAGGAAAATCATAGTGAATATAAGGAATCAATGTATACAAGCATAAAGGCTTGCTTTCAGTATACAACCCTTCAATTCTCCCACTTATACTAAAACAAACTTTTAGTATGCAATGAGACTGATAATAGTGATAATATCCATCTAACCTCTACAATTCTCCCACTTATACTGAAAGTTCTTTTAGTGTGGGAGGTAAAGGAGCCCTATTCCTTCAACATGCTTGTCAAAGACCTTGGCCGGTAGACTCTTTGTAAATGGATCAACCAGATTATCTACTCCTACAATTTTCTGCACATCCACATCTCCATGCTTGACCAGCTGTCTGATGATGTGATATCTACTGTTTATATGCTTACTGGCTTGATGACTCCTCGGTTCCTTGCTGTTTGCCACTGCTCCCTGGTTATCACAATAAATTGTGATACCCTTTGGCAAACTAGGAATCACATTAAGCTCGGTTAAGAAGTTTCTGAGCCATACAGCCTCTTTGGCAGCTTCACTAGATGCAACATACTCGGCTTCCATAGTAGATAGTGCAATGTATTTATGCTTTACACTTTTCCAAACTATGGCTTCACCTCCAAACGTAAACACATAGCCTGTAGTAGATTTTCATTTGTCCTTATCTGCTTGCAAATCCGCATCCATATAGCCCACCGGAATCAGTTCATCAGATTGGTAAACTAGCTTATACTCTCTAGTCCGTTTAAGGTACTTGAGTATATGCTTTACCACCATCCAATGAGCTTGTCCTCGATTAGCCTGATATCTGGATACTACGCCTACAGCATAGCAAATATCGGGTAAGGTACACTAAATGGCATACATGAGACTGCCCACAGCTGAAGCATAGGGAATCGATCTCATTTCTGCTATCTCCTTTGGTGTCGAATGACACAAAGCCTTAGATAGTTGAACACCGTGTCTGAAAGGTAGAAAATCTTTCTTGGCATTCTGCATGCTGAACCTTGCTAATACAATATCAATATAGGCTGTTTGAGACAAGCTCAACATTCTCCTAGATCGGTCACGACCAACCTTAATTCCGAGAATATACGCTGCCTCTCCCAAATCCTTCATTTGAAACTGTTGGGATAACCACTCTTTTATGCCTGACAATACTTTCACATTATCACTAATGAGAAGTATATCATCTACATAAAGTACAAGAAATACCAAGCTTCCATCGATACACACTCGGTACACACAACTCTCGGTTTCACATTGTTCAAAACCATAAGATTTCACAACGTCATCAAACCGTTTGTTCCATGACCGTGAAGCTTGCTTAAGTCCATAAATGGACTTCTTGAGCTTCCATACAAGATGTCTTTCTCTTGTATACCCACTTGCAACCTATGGTTGTCTTGCCCGCAGGTAACAAGCATTTCTCGTATACATCTATGGTAGTGATAATCAAATTCAGATTTCATACAAATCTGCCAGTTGAGAGCATCTGGATCTACTAATGCCTCAGAATAAGTCCAGGGGTCGGCTTCCACCTCTCCATTGTCCGGTAAATCCGAAGATTCACCATACAATGAATAACGGCTGGGTTTGTTTATAACCCTCCCACTACGACGAGGCTCTATAGTAGATGTAGTATCGATAGCCTGCACAACTTCTGATGGTATCTCATCTTGCACACTTGGCTGAATAGGTTGACTTGTCATCATCCCCTCTACTCTAAGTTCTTCCAGAACTATTTCACTTCTTGGTCTATGATTAGTTACATATCATCTTCCAAGAATCGTGCGTTAGTACTAATAACCACTTTCTGATCCTTAGGACAGTAAAAATAACCACATTTCGTTCCCCTAGGATATCCTACAAACAGTTTTACTTCAGTTTTAGGTCCCAACTTATCAGCATCTTTGTTTAACACATGTGCTGGACTGCCCCAAATTCGGATGTGGTTAAGACTAGGCTTGCGCCCGGACCACAGCTCGAACGGGGTCTTTGCAACCATTTTTTATGGAACTAAATTGAGTAAATAAGCAGCTGTTTCCAAGGCATACCCCCAAAACAAAATTGGTAAAGATTCAAAACTCATCATAGAACGAACCATTTCTAGAAGTGTTCAATTTCTTCTCTCTGACACACTATTCTGTTGGGGTGTTCCTGGTGCAGTCAACTGAGATGTAATCCCATATTCGGACAAGAATTCTTTAAACTCGTTACTGAGGTACTCGCCACCGCGATCAGACCGCAATGACTTTATACTTTTACCATGTCGTTTCTCTACTTCCGCCTTAAATGTCTTGAACTTGTCAAAAAATTCAGACTTGTAGCGCAACAAGTAAACGTATCCGTATCTCGAGTAATCGTCAATGAAAGTGACAAAATACTCATACCCTCCACGAGCTTGAGTAGACATGGGTTCACACAAGTCAGAATGAACCAATTCTAAAACTTCTTTGGCTCTATACCCCTTGGCCTTGAAAGGCCGAGTCGTCATCTTTCCTTCTATACAGGATTAGCAGACTAGGATTGGTTCTAGTTGGAATGACTCCAAGATACCATCGGAAACCAGTCTTTAGATCCTATTTAGATTGATGTGACCCAATCTTAAGTGCCAAAGAAGAGTTTGGTTCTCTAGAGAAGAAGCCTTTCTCTTCTTTTGGTTTGAAGTTAAGGATTAAACTGATGAAGAAGAATCATATGAAGCAGTAACAGTATAAAGAGAATTAACCAATATGCCATGACAAATAATCTTGTCGTCTCTCATAAAAGTAGCACGACTATAAAAAACTACTGAATATCCATCATTCGATTACATCGAAATAGAAATCAAGTTTTTGCGAAAATCTGGCACATATAAAATGTCTTTCAAAACTAGAACTAAATTCGGAAAAGATAAATGTACATCTCCAATAGCAGCAACATCCACTCTTGCCGTATTTCCCATGGAGATGGTCAACTCGCCTTTACTCACCTCCCTTTTCAGCAGAAAACCCTGCAAGGTGTAACAAACATGATCAGTTGCTCCGGTATCTACTACCCAAGAATGAGTAGAACTCGAAGCTAAACATGTTTCCGTTACTAGAGCTATGGACGTACCTTCCTTCTTCAACAAGGGATAATCAGTCTTTCAATGTCCATGCCTACGGCACTTGAAGCATTTTCCAGTTCCTTTCACCTTCGACTTTTTAACACCTCCGGTAGGAACAATCTTCTTACTCCCACTTTGTTTTTGGTCTTTCTTGCGATTTGGCCCTTCCACTTTTTCCCACCTTTCGATACAAAGCGAGAGCTATTCGCAGTAGCAAGTACCTGTGGACTCTTCCCCATAACTCCCTCGGCTGCAACCAGTTCATTAAGCAACTCGTTCATAGTGAACTTTTTCTTGCTCATCACTGCGTTGAGACGAAAGTTTTCATAAGACTTGGGGAGAGTATGGAGTATCATGTCAATCTTGGCTTCATCCATGATACCTCCACCGAGCTGATCTAGCTCATTGAAATGATTAATCATTCCGAGCACATGCTCGCGCACAGACGAGCCTTCCGTCATCTTCGAGGCCATGAGTTTTCTCATGAGCTCGAATCGGGCTGATCGATCAGATTCTCCAAAGAGCTCTTGAAGGTTTCTCATAATTGCAGTTGCAGTCTCAAGAGACTGATGTTGTTGCTGCAAATTGGAGGTCATAGTGGTCATAATATAGGCATTCGCCATATTATTGGCCTTATGCCACCTCCTATGAGCTTCCCTCTGCTCCTCGGTAGACCGAGCAGTTGGGGCCGCAGGGGCTGGAGCAGTGAGTACAAAATTGTACTCTTCAACAGTTAGGACATATCCCAGGTTGCGCTTCCATTCCACAAAATTTGGTCCGGTAAGCGGCTTAGCAGTAAGAACATTTAATAACGGACTAACAGTCATATCTGAAAAAACAATTAAACATGCAAACGCATATAAGTCACTTATTATTGCATAAAATTCAAAAACTTTAATATTGTAACCTTTTGATAATTAACAAAATTCTCCATTAGCCCAAATGATTTACACGCAAGCCACGATCGTGTGGACGTTTACGTGCGCACTACTTGACCAGACACCCAGTCTTTAATCTTACTCCATGCCAAGTTTCCTTATGACAAATAAGATTAATAAATGGACTTTATATAGACCATATTAACTTGAAAAGGAACTCCGATGGGGAGTTGTATTCAAATTAATATCTAAGCAATGACCACAATTTAACCAATCCCTCTGCGAGTTGATATAATTACTAGAATTATATCGCCTGAGAAATTATTTTCTTGGTTATCTTATTTTAATCTCTCCTAGAATATGCTGCAGGAATTAATACGGGTAAGCCACGATAGTGTGGACGTTTACACGCAAAACTCCCACTATTCACGAGATAAAAATATCCTTTTAAAAGTTTAACTGACAATCCTATAAATTGAGAGAGTGCGCAAGCCACGATCGTGTGGACGTTTACACAAACCCACAATTTAACTTGTCTTAAACCAATTGTGGAGGTCTTATCAAATTTAATTAAATAAATTAATATTATACTTGCTTAGTCTATTTGGTTCAAAAGGTTTTATTGCATGCTTATCACGAAAAACACGGAATTTTCTAAACATGTTGTTCTAGAACTCACATAATAAATCATGCTCGCTTGAATTCTAAAACATGCTTAGAAACGCAATAAAACCTAGCATGCATTTTTTTCTAAACGCAAATATTTGCAAATTAATCAAATATTTCATGCCTTAGAACACCTTAACGGTGATTAAATCCACGACATGCAAACATGCTTAATTTACGACAAATTAAATTTGCCGTCTTATCGTGGGTACTATGGTGGGTACTATGGAACCTGTTCGTCCCTGCCTATTTTATTACATTGAATAAAATAAACAAAATAAATGAATAACCTAACTATTACAAAATAGTCTTTGTCTTGGTCTTGTGTCTTCAAGCCTTTAAATCTAGTCCAGATGAATAAACTTGGGCTTCACCATAAAATAAAAAATCTGGGCTAGTCAACTCATTAAATCCAAGTCAACAAGCCCAAACAAACAACCCACAAACTGAGCCCAAACTTCTGACCCAACCTCCGGCCCGAAGCTCGAACCCGCGGCCCGTATCTGCTCCAGCCCGCGACCTGCGACCCGCCTGCTGCCCTAGGGTTTTCAACCCTAATGTGCACCGCCACTTTTCCGGCACCGTCACAGTCGGATTTTCACCGACCGCAGGCGACGCCATGCCAGAAAAATGGGAAAACAGCACGATAGCCCTGGAATCCCGCAACGAACGCCAGCATTGACCGCGCCACCTCCACCGCGGCGCTGGCCAACCCAAAACGTCGCCACCGTCCCAAATTCGTCGCTGTTTGTGTTGTTGTTGCCTTCGCTTTTCACACCTCGCCGGAAAAGAGACTGCGCCGTCGAGATGTGCCATAGCGCACGCTGATGCGCCGCCTTAAGCACATCGCTGACGTCGCGATGAAAAACCAGCAGCAACAACCGCTGTTTCCTTCACCGCTGCTGCTGCTATGTTGCTATTTTGCTGTTGTCGACTGCAGTGGCGGATCTAGCGTGGTCACCGGTGCGGCCGCGCGCCTGACCACGCCCAGCCACTGCCGCATCACACCACTGTGCTTCATCTTCATCGCCGGTTGTACCTCTTTCTTCTTCTTTGCTTTGTTATCTTTCTCACCCACTTACAGCAGACAAGATTACAAAGAAAACGGAAATACAAAGTAGAAATCCTAAACTATTTCATGGATTTTCTCGTGAAATTACAACAGATTTGGAGCCAAACCGGCAAAATGACAGAAAAATTAAATTTTCCACGATAAGACGACGAAAAAAACAAATCTGCAAACAAACATAAATCCAAAACAAGGATTTACTGTTCATTAATCCGACAGAACCAAAATAACTGATCCGGGCTCTGATACCAACTGTAGGAAATGGCTATTTGACTAACCGATTCGGTTTACCCACGGATCTATTTCGGTTATCTAACGAACACTTGTAAATCCAACATATGCATGCTCCTATGAATTAAATGCAATCATAGGATGTTTAGTGATATACCTGCAAACTTGACAGTCAAAGACTCCAGAGTGTATCTTCTGAATTGTTTCCGTAGCATGACTCGTCGATGGATGGGATCGAACTTCGAGATCCTCTCCTCAAGAAAAACCGCCGCCTCTTTTTTTTCTCTCTGGGATTTTTAATTCTCTCTATTTTTTCACGTAAACAACTAATTACTTATTCCTAATATTTATAACTGGTATACAATACCTAATAAATATTAGAGCCCATAAGTCAAACACATGTCAAAGCCCAGAGGGGCTTGACCTTAGAGAAATAGGCGCCACTTTCTAGGAGCTGGGTCAGTCGGGCTAATTAAGGGATCTACTAGGTTAAATAAGATTTAGGTCTCCCAATGTCTAATTTCTTTTATTCAGCCAAGAATAATAAATTAAAACACAATTATTAATTTATTCCACTATAAAATTAATACTGAATTACCATCTTATTTATTTGATGAGTCGGGGCTAGTATTAGACTTAATTAATCCCCGTATTTAAGATGACAAATATCCATTAATTAATTAACAACTTCTTATAGCTCTATAATTAATTAATAAGTTAATTAATAATAATTAACATCTTGAGTGCTACCACTTAAACTTATTATCATACTGGAATTAATTCCACCTGCAGGGTTTAGTATGATAAACTTATTAAGTTCCTCAAGGGATATTATCAGTATGTTATTAACAGGACACGGAATCCTTAATTGCAGTTTTATTGCATATCAAATAGGAATCGTCATCACCCAAAATATCGAGTATATTGAGCTTATAGACCAAGCTCTCACCCTTGATAAATCAAAGTAATAATCAATTACTTATTTATATCAATAAACTCGATTAAAGCTAAGATTGATTTAAGTCACCGAGATCTTGATTCTTAAGTCAGATTATGAACTCATCTCACTGTGATCCTTTCAATACGTAAACGTACTAGCATAAATAAATAGTCAAGATAAACTATTTATCATTTATGCTACAGTCTAAACCAACAACTTGTCCTAAGTTGTCTCGACTGTGAAAATAATTTATATTTCATAAGAAACTTATTATATGATCTTCTGTGATCTACAACACACCATATAATCTATAATATTGAGATAAATGGACATTAATTTAAGTGAAATTGGACAAAAAAATACCAAAACTTAATAAGCATAAGTTTTTTAGCCTCATTCATAAAACTATAAGTTTTCTATACCAAAATCATTTAAAAGACTAAAGTGCCCTCCCTTTAACAAAAACTAAAAAAAAATAATACACCTATGAATTAAATTAAAAAAGTAAAAAAAAATCTGAAAAAACAGCCTCAATCTCTCTCAATTCTCTCCCGTAGTCGGCCAGATTTCTTCTGGACACGATGGGAGGACACGATGGCTGGGCACGATGGGTAGACACGATGGATGGACACCATGGTGCTATTGGACACGATGGAAAGTAATATTTAATGCAGATTCTTTCGCGTTTCATTTATTGAACCCTACCAAATCCGATTCTAAAGATTTTCGGATGAAACTAAGAATTTAATGAAGGTAGTTCATTAAAGTTTACGTAAGAGAGGTTGTTGACAAGGTTTAGAACTCCTAGTTGGGTTTGAATTAATTACAACACTACAATTGAAAACACCAAAAACCACAAAACCCTAAAACGAAAGAAGAAGAGAAAAAAGAGAAAAAAGCTACTCCAATCTCTCGAAACGTGAAACCAAAGAAGAAAAAGATATCAAGGAAGGCCGGCATCGCGTTTCTGGCTTCATAAAGAAGGTATACACCCGAAATCTCCGTCCGAAAAGCATATACTAGTGCGTGTTATTTAACTCACGATGGCAAGGCACGATCGTGACCAAGTAAATACGATCGTGGCTTGACCATCGTGTCCCAAAATTGTCTTCGATTTGCATGGAATATGTAGATGTTAAGTGATATTTGTTTAAATTCGAATATAACTTGAAGTTTAGTAATATGTTTAGGAGAAAAAATAGTTGAAATAACTCGCTGGGTTGGAAACTATGATTTTTTTTCTGTCGGGGGCGAAGGGTTTCTCCCCACGATGGCACGATGTGGAAGGCACGATCGTGCCCATGATGGACACGATGGGCACGATAGGCACGATGGCCAGCTCGATCACCATCAAGCTCGTTACTTGAGATGTATCGTTGCATTGTCGAGAAATGGTTCGACGAGAAAAGGGCATTAGCTAGGGAGAGTGAGCATGAGATTACACTCGAGGCCTTGAACAAGCTTGTTGTGACAGTGGAAGCAGGTCATCAGCTCGTTGCTCAACCTACCACTGACAATGTTTATAAAGTGAAAGACAAGAAGATGGTCTTCGAGGTGGACCTTGGGAATTGGACATGTGAGTGTCGTGAGTTCGATCAGGATAAGATGCCATGTCGTCATGCAGCTGCCGCCCTCAGGACCCAAGGAAACACTGTCAATTTGTTTGATCATAGGCTGTATATCATCGATGTTGCAAAAAACATTCAGATTGATCATAATTATGTATGTAAGGTATAAAAAACTATTTATAGGGTATAAAAAATACTATGGAATAACATTAAGGTATTAAAAATACTTATCGATGCCTGTTCTTCTGGGCACGATGGGGACTCTTCATCGTGAGCACGATGGTCACGATGGGCACGATGGTAGCCATGGGCACGATGGACACGATGGGGGCGATGGGAGCGATGGGCACGATGGGCACGATGGGGGCGATGGGCACGATGGGGGCTATGAGCACGATGGGCACGATGGGGGCGATGGGCACGATGGGGTCTCCCAATCGTGGGCGATAGAGAAAATTGACAGGCTCGTGTACCCCGCCGAGGCGGGTGAGCCGCCAAAGCGGGTGCACCCGCTTTACAAAGGAAACCCGCTTCGGCCCTGTTTTTTACATTTTCCAATTTCCAAACACAACAGAAACTCAACAAATAAATAAAATTATGACAAATGAATAACATATTATAAATAAGAATGGCATTGTCAATCGTACAATAAATCACAAATCAAAAGACAAGCTAAATATCTTAGCACCTATCTCTTTACGATAGCTCCTAATGTATCTCACATCAATATTCTTTGTATGCCTTCTTGTTGGATGTTTGGACACCATACGATCTAGATACATGCAACATAAAGGACCGCAATTGACGCCATCGGTCTGGGCGAACTGCTCACTATGTGGCATTATGATCAATGGCATGAAGTCTTCTCTTCTTGTCTTGCGGGGGTTATTCATCCAGTAATTCCCCAGAGCAAGTAGCCTAGGAACGAGACAAGTGAGGGGCCTCATCTGCTTTATCCGAGGAGATTTATCGGCGTCATGTTGGTGTGACAATGAGTCATACAATTCGATGCACCAATCATCTATTTTGATCTTTGCAGTGACCCAATGCTCATCAAGAAAATAAAAGGCAATAATCTATTCAATTAACAAATATTAGTACAACTGCAAATCAAGAATACTGACAATTTGAAAGAAAAAGCAACTTAAAATCTATTTAAAATCACTTACTGTGTTGCAATTTAACCACGGGATCCCGTTCGGTGTGTCCATGCCATGAAAGAGATCCAGTATAGGTTGTGGCAATATCCATTTGTTTCCCTTCACTTGGTTGCCCTTTGGACTTAGCTCGTGGAACTCTTTAAGCATCAGTGCCTAAAAAAAGTAAAACAAGTTAAAAATAATTTTTTTATAAACCAACTCATACAACAAATAAAAGTCAAACAAAAACTTACAAAAAACGTAGACCCTTGAATAATAGTGGTCACTGCACCAACACCTGCAACCCCCCTTCGCTGCTTAGACCTAGTGAAGAGCACGTACAAGTCCATGACCTGTATTCAAACATTTTACATTACATGACGATATTTAAATCAATTTAAATAATTTAAATATGTGAAGACGTTAAATTGCAAGAAATGTTACCTCTGCAGTGAAGCACTCGTCGACGTTCTCCACAAGGTCGAAAAACGTCTGCGTCACCGTGTGGTCAATCTCTTTTATCACGCAGACAGTGTTGTCGCCCATATGTCTGAAGGCAGCGTACTGCTGATTGATCTGTGCACGAGAACTGGGCGTCTCACCAACATATGGCGTACGTAGTGCAGCAGACGGCCTAAGGTGTCTCGGAGGAGGACTACTCTCACCAAACTCACCCTGCTCCTTCTCCTCTTTCTCGAAGCTGGCCAACTCTGAAAGCGCTGCTGCAAACTGCTGGGTGAGGTCTGTGGGAAGGGCTGGTGGTGTAGCAGATTTCCTGCTCGATCACGATCCGCCTCGAAGTCGTGGTAGCTAGTAGTAGCAGCAGCAGAGTGGCGTGGCTGGTCACGCTGAGACCTGTGACTACCCACAGAGTGGTGACTACGGCCTGCAGCAGCGGAGTGGCGGGGCTGGTCACGCTGAGACCTGTGACTAGCCGCAGAGTGGTGACTATGGGCTGCGGCAGCGGAGTGGCGGGGCTGGTCACGCTGCGACCTGTGGCTAGTCGCAGAGTGCTGCTGATAACTCCTGCTCCGTCGAGGACCGAAGTAGTCCACGATCTTAGTGAAGACCCTATCAGCTACTCGAGCAAGGAAACCTGTACTTGAGTCGTCGTGCAAGATCGCCTTCAAGCGGCGATCGACGACGTCATCAATGCTGACTCTGTGGTCCGGACAAGGTTGTCCGTGCAAACAACACACCCTGTCCTCCGGCCTCTCCTGGTACACTCGCTCTGCTGTCTGAGGATGGGTGAGAGGACTACTCTCTCGGCGATGCTTAGACACATTTCCAAAGGTCGCCTTCATCTTCTCCATTGTTGTAACTTTGATCTTGCCCTTGTTCTTGATGGGCCCCGCAAACACAACCTCTGCCCAACCCCGATCAGCAATTCGGACCGGCTTCGGGTACACCACATCAAACGGATCCCCGTTCTCAAAGCTAAGGAAGTAGTACTCGGCTTCCTTTTCCTCCATCGGGACCAATGGGACATCATTCATTTCGAGCTGTAATGAAATACGTATAAAATAACAATTATATATCGATAAAATTTTGAAATTTCAAAAAATTCATAAAAAATAAAGTGATTTACGTACCGGTTGGTCAAAAAAGGTAGTGAAGTCCGCCTTCACAGTGCCCGTCTCCCACATCAAGCATCGGGGCAGCCTGATCACTTCATCTCTCGTTCCACAGTAGCGTCCCAAACGAGAAAATGCCTCGTACATCCAAAGCTGCAGGACCCAGACTGGACCGTAGAAGTGGTAGTCAATCTCTTCCTGTCTGGGAGTAAGAGCCACGGTGTCGATGTAGTGAGTCAACACCTGGTACGTGTAAGCACCCCAGGGAAACCTGTCCCACTGCTCAAAGTCCTCTACCAGTGCCCATGCCCAATTCTCGACCGACATCTTGTCCCGGCACAAGAGAAAGTAGTAGTAAACCAACAAGTTCGCCGCCTTCAAATAATCCTCCATTTCATCTCCTAACTTGCGTTCCTTGAACTTGTTGCGCAGCTCGCTCACCTTTGTTTCTTTGGCATGAAAATGTCGGTGAAATAAACTGTCAGGACGGATCAGGTGAGTCTCAGTAGTGTCGAACTCCGTATTTCCAAAGTGAAGTCCCGTGATTAGGGCATAATCACGGCGTGTAAAACGGACGGTCCGACCCCCGAGCCGAAACCACGACTCATGCGGGGGTATGTGGTCGCCCTGCAGCTGTCGGGCTATAAGGTGGTGAAGGGCACCAGTAGCACTGCCCGTCCGCCTAACTCTAATCAGTCTGCCCACGACCCCGGAGGTAAAGTGCTCTATCGCACGCTCTCTGTGTCTAGGCCCGCCAATGCGACGCAGCGTGGAGAGTATCTCGTTAAACACATCACAACGCATATACAAATTGATTCCACGTGTCACAGCCCGTAACGTGGGCCTTTTCCACACACAACCTTCCTGTAATAACAAAACGGGCAACCATAAGCAATAAATTCATGAGCAAATTCAAAAAAACAAGACAAAACACAAAAAACAACCGGCCTGTCTGGGCACGATGGCAAAGTCACGATGGACTGCCATCGCCCCCAGCCATCGTGGCCAGCCCCATCGTGTCCAGCCCCATCGCCCCCAGCCATCGTCCCCAGCTATCGACCCCAACCCCCATCGCCTCCAAACCCCCTTCGTGCATAACACCCATCGCCCCCCAGCCATCGACTCCAATCCCATCGTGCCCACCCCATCGACCCCAACACCATCGCCCCCAACCCCATCGTGCCCCCATCATGTCCATATAAATTCAGCCCAAATTCACACCAAAAATCAACATTTAAACGCATAGAACATGTACATTTCTTCACAACTTAACTTTAGCATGAATACCCAAGAATTAAACATCGAAATTTGCCAAAAAATTTCAATTTATTTCGAAAATTAGGGCGCACTAACCGGCGGCTCGTTTAGGAACTCTTCCTCTTCGTGATGCACCGCCGACGACGACGCCTCTCCATCGTGGTCAGATTGTATCTCGGACGAACTCATCGTGCCCGCAAGTCTTCCGTCGAGAGCGTGCTTCTTCTTCGTGGTTTCGGTCGAGAGAGAGATAAGAGTGAGAATGTGGATTTGTGGTGGGGGGCCGATAGATGGAGAGAGAGAGACAAAATTTAAAATAGTAAAGGGTATTTTAGTCTTTTAATCAATTTTGGTATAGAAAACTTGTAGTTTTAAGTTTAGGATTAAAAAACTTATCCTCTTTAAGTTTTGGTACCAAATTATTTGGACCTCTTAATTTAATTATACAACAATAATAATTCAGATAGGAAAATCATAGTGAATATAAGGAATCAATGTATACAAGCATAAAGGTCTGCTTTCAGTATACAACCCTTCAATATACACAAGTATATATATCATTATTCACATATCCTTATTTCAGAAGGATTAATTCACACTTGTTATGAATTTATATTTCACTTTCTTAGAAATTTTGATTCCATCAGAGATTTTCGTATATTCGCGTCCAATGACCCAAAAAATACGCGGATCAATAATATATTACTGCGAGAGATATTAAATAATGGAACGTGATGCCATATTAGAAGAATATATAAGCAAAATGAATTTAGGATCTCTGCCTAAATCATTGAGATGTCGCTTTATTTCTTCTTTTCCTCGTCAATTTCTTTTCTCTTAGTACAAATACTCATTTGTGTCAACATTCTTTGACATATGTACTACAGAACAAAAGATTATTTATTTAGCGAGTCAAGCTCTGCCTCGATTGCTTCTTTTAAATTTACTTAGTGCTTGTGGCACTTATATTCTCTTTAATTCTGAATCCAAAATATCATCAAATTAATATAAGCAATTTTGTCGAGGTAAAAGTATTGTCGACAATTATAATATTTTTCTATTGTTCATTTCTCTTATTCACATAATTCATGGCAATTTCAATTAACCAGATTTTAATCATTTCTCAATGGTATTTTTCTTTACTGGTTGTTCCGTAATCCCAGTCTTTTGATATTTGGTGCACGTGCATATGCACTGGGATTTTCGTTCTCAGGACGATCCCTTTAGGAGATTGATAGAGTGATATATCTTCTTTATTTAAATTTGTATTTCGCGGATCTTTATATTTAGCACCAATAGATCTCTCACGCTTATGGCGTTAAAGGGTATCATCTAATTTATTTAGTTCACGAGGAACTTCAATTCTTTATGGTGCATATACAATATGTATATGAGATTTGATCACTCGTTCGGCAGTAATAACTTGTTGAACTTCAAGTTCATCTCGTGAATATTTAATCCAACATACATATATTCTAACCTTTTGTTGGGAACCATCTTTTGTATGTTGTGGGTGTGCAATCGAGACTTGAATTCAAAAGTTTGTGGATGAGAATGAAATATTAGATTCTCAACCAATAATATACAAACTAATATTGTCTCAATGTGGGATTCTTTATAACGGATACCTTTAAAACGTAGTAAATTTCTTTTTGACTTACTAACATTTTCTATTGTTAATTTAGTATCAGAGTAATACAAGCTCTTCCAGAGCCATTTGTCATTTGTGCAATATATACGCACAAAAATTAGGGATAATCATACATTATTCACATATTAATTTATTTCTCTTCGGAGCATGTAATATTCTTCAGGAATATTACTTGTGCTACTTCAATAGCATCAATATATAATCTTTAAGATTATTCGTGTTTCTTGAGAAACTACGATTATTATATCATAATGATTCAAAAATAATAAACAGAATATGACATGCATGAAGAAATCCTAATTAAAAGGTATTTGAATTTATGAACAATATATATGTACCTCGTTGGAAAGACACGATTCTTTCCTAAGGCATACCTCCAATCAAATTCAATTGGTTAGAGACTCAGGGCTAGAGACTCGTGCTGATAACATGTTATAAACAAGAGAGAAAATAGAGAATATAATAGAGAATAAGAATTCTGTATATTCAAGTATATCGAAGTGTGTCGAAAGTGTGTACAATATGAGGACCAAAAGTCTCTATCTATAATGGTACAAAGCTAGGGTTTTAGGGTTAATACTTGGTCAACACTCATATGATGTATATCTATAAGATATTTACAACATTTTGTTTTAAGATATTTACAACATTTTGTTTTATTTTTTAAGAGAAAATATTTTTTATAATAAGTTGTATTTTTTTTAGCAGCAAGCTTAGATTTTAATTTAAGAACTATTATTTGCCTTGTTTCACAAGAAAAAATTTAAGAAGTTTCATCCAATTAGAATTCTAATACAATTGAGTTTTCTTGAGTATACAGTTTTAAAAAAATTATATACTAATTTTATTAGAATAAGTAAAATAGAAGAAAGGATTTGAGTTTGAATTTATCTTATAATTCTTTTACTTGTTCCAAAAGGATTTTTATTAAATGATAATAGATTCCACCAATTAGTTTTTTTTTTTTTTTGAGCAATTATGTTTCTTGATATATATTAAAATAATTCCCTATAATTTTATTGTTTCCTTATATGCACGTGAATGGAATAATATGAATATAAGATAGTTTCAATTCAATGGAACCTTATCTCTCTTTTTATCTTTATCTTAGTAATAGACTTCAATAAGATTCAGTTTTATTAACCACACGGTTTTACATGTATAAATAGGGGGTAGTGTAGCAATTGAGAACACACCACAGTTCGTACGAGCAATTATAAGATTTTGGAGAGTATATACATATATAGTTAAGATTCATCAAGTTTTGTTTTTCTCAACACAAGGTTAAGATAAGAGAATTTATGTACGTTGATTAATTATCTATGTATGTTTTTATGTGTTTATATCTCATGTTTGATTAACATGTATTCATACTCAAGTGATAGAGATACAGCCCTATATGTTCAAGTGAAAGGGATACAACCTTATATGTCAAGTTAAAGGGATACAACTCTATATGTTCAAGTTGATATTCAAATTTCATGCATCCAGTTTTATATGTTTATGATAATATAATTTATTTACACCTTAAAATATATATATGGATAATTGCATGTTTTCTCACTGAATATATATTTATATGCTCACCCCCTTTTAGATTGTCAGTTTTCAGGATTTGGAGTCAAAGCAGTCGTGGAGGCCGAGAATGACTAGACCAAAGATTCAAGAACTTAGCAATCTTTCTCAAGTTATAGGATTTATTTTTGCTTTCTTTTCGAGATTAGTTTATTTGAATGTTTAGTTAATTTATTTTCGTTAGTACGTTGGTTTTTCATGGATTAAGTTTGAGATTTCTTTATTATAGTTTATTTTTCTTAGATACGTAATTTTAATGTTAGTAACTTATAATATTTTCTGCCAAATAGTAATGGGTTATCTTTTGGTAATTTATTTGAATTGTTTGGATTAGTTTATTGGTATGTTTCCTTTGTGTTCTTATTTGCAAAGTGGATTCTTTTAATATAATTAAATTGGAGTTTGTTAGGAAAAACATAGTTAAATAATTTGTTGTCATTTCTCTTTTTTGGTGGTTCATGTATGCATTTCTCGTAAAGCATTTTTTTTTTGTAAATGAGTTATATATGATAAAAAAAATGTATTTAGTACTCTTTATTTGAAAAATAATTTAAAGGAAATTTTCTTTCGAAGTGTTATATATATATATATATATATATATATATATAATTTTTTTACAAGTCCTAAGTTCCGCTTTATTGTTCATGTTGTAAGTTTTATTGTAACACTATAGTTAACTAAGAAAATAGGGTGTTACATTGTGTTTCCAATATTGTAATTTAATTTTTATTTACGGTATGACCTCATTTCCCACTATATTTCACATATATATGGGCCCTTCAATTTCGTTTTAAGTTTTACATATATATACGAGTTATTTTACAATATATATTTATATTAATAAATATAATAAGACAATTATGAATTAATTTATTAAAAAAAATTCACTAAATTGTTACATGTATTTGTTTTATATGTATCTTTATAGTTGAAATTTTTTTATAGTAAATACATTATCTCAAAATCTCAAACACTTAAAATTTTTTTTTTTTTACTGATTTAGATCATGAAAAAAATAGTTAGAAGATATTTCTAATCTCTAAACTATAAGATTTGTCTTTTAGTTATTGGACATCTATCGAGAAAAATTTTATTATTTTTGTTGTATGCTACAACAAAAATAATTGGACGAGCAAGAAAAATTTTCACCAGCCTTTTATTTATACAAAAATAACTTATCAATTTATTTTTGTGAGTTAATAAGTTCGTGTATTTGTTATTAAATTATAATATTCCTCAACGAAAATTTTGTTCAAAAAATTGCCTGTGAAGCAAATAATATTATAAATTATATTACAAGTAAAAAAGCTAAAATAAGTTAATTTCTATGATTAAATTTTTATGTGTATTTGAATAAACGTCGTATAGCCATTTTACATGGTCGAAAGAGGGCCCTTTTTTTATTTCGCCTCGAGCTAATTTTTCGTTAGGACCAGCCCTGTTTGCACGGAATACTTATTATTGTCTATTTTTTAAGAATAATTATTTGGCGGGAGTTCCGTCAATGCCTACTACTTGACCTAAGGATCCATATCTTTTTTGTTCTTTTTTATTTTTTTATGACAGAGGAAAATTCGCAATTACTTTTTGTGGTGCGCATTGGGTAAAATCTTGTTGTTGTGAATAGTCTTCAAACCATGCATTAGAAGTAAGTCACATTGGAAAAATTTGGTGTTACAGATTCGACCTATATGATGTTGGTGGATTTCAAATTTAAAATATTTGTTAACAAGAAAAGATTGCCTCAGTTATTCACTCTCTTTGTTTAAGAGAAATCTACATATCATATTAAGAAAGTTATGTATGATGAGAGGGTTAGCATGACTCAAGCAAGCTTAACTTTGATCAAAAAATGCATTATTACCAACTCTAGTTAGTAGAAAAATTGGTAGATTGTAAATTGTAGATAAGAAAGATGAAGAAGAAACTATGGGTGCAAATTGTAATCAGTGAGCGCCCCCTGTTTCTAGTATAAGATTATGATTCCACGAATTAATCCTAATGGATTATGTTAGACTTTCTAAGATCTAAATGTAAACAACAAGAGTTACCAAGAGAGAGTTGTGACTTTCTTTTTTTTCTTTTTTCTTTTTTGAGAATAAAGAGTTGACTTTCTTTTGTGGCATTTTCTTCTTTAAGCTAAATGTAATTTATCTCTTACTCAGGTTCCAACTAATATACGCTATATATTTAAAATTCTTTTTGTCTTTTCCGCATTTTATCTCAAGTTCTGGTCGTAGATCGTATTGGGGGATAATAAGCGAACGTTATTTTATTTTTTAGTTATTTTGTC
Source organism: Agastache rugosa (assembly GCA_031470985.1). NCBI lineage: Eukaryota > Viridiplantae > Streptophyta > Magnoliopsida > Lamiales > Lamiaceae > Agastache > Agastache rugosa. Next base: position 28,396,872 of record CM062606.1, on the reverse strand, counting down.
ACATCAGTTGCCACCTCATACAATAAATATCATGATTTCTCCTCTCCGACGCCACGTTTTACAAAATTTCTCCATAAAGTTAACTCGGATGCAAAACCAAAATCTAAATAAATTTTGAAAATTTATCGGCTAAATTGATGTTTGAGTGCAAAACCAAACTCGGAGAAAATTTTGAGAATTTAGAGGCAATTTTCCCAAATATAAATCATAGGCATAAATATGGAGTAGGGGGGCTGTATTTTGCTGTGCACCATAGAACACACTATGGATTCATTCCCCAAAGCCACGCAAATTTACAAAAGGAAAAGAAAAAATAAAATAAAATATTAGTGTATCTTAATGGAAATGCAAACAAACACGTATAATTGAACCAAAGGTTGTCTCATAAATGAATTGATAAATGAGTGTATTTTACTTGAAGATTTTGTTTTCAGTTCAGTTAGCCAGTTGTTTTCTTACCTACCAACAATAATGCTAATACGTAATATACAACTCCTTAAAAATTAAAACCTCCTTTTCAACTCATTATTAAACCCACCATTTTCAATCTAACTACAACAAATTTCTATTTAGGAATCAAACTAATATTACATTATTATAACTAAAACATTTTGAAACTTTTGCATTTAAAGATAATATGGAAGCCAAAAAAATGATAAAATTATACTCCCTCTGTTCCGCTCATTTTGTCTACTTACTGTTCGGCACAGAGATAAAGTATAAGGGTAAAAAGATAAAAAGTGAGTATGTCCCACCACTTTTAAAGGGTTTTGAAGGGTAAATTCTTTAGTTATTGGAAATTAGACAAATTGAGTGGAACGTTCATTTAAAAGAATGCGGAAAAAATGAGCGGAACAGATGGAGTATTTGGTTTTTATTACTCCCTCCGTCCCACTCAATTAAGGAAAGGAAGTCCACTCAATTTGTCTACTTCCAAATAAGAAAAGAATTGATACTTCAAAAGCTATGTTGCATGGGTGCGGGGGCTATACGATACGAGTACGTGGATACGAAATTTTTAAAATTATAGGGTGCGATTCGGCAAATATACTTCTATTATTAATATTTTATTATATGTACGTAACATTTATAAAATAATTAGAAATATAAAATTTTCATAAATTATATGTATGGAATTCATTTTCTTTAACCCAAAACTTAAGCATTTTTAATTATGTAATTTAATTAAGTAACAAAATATCAATTCAAATATCATTAGTCCAATAGAAAAGCCATAATTCAAATAAAGTTATTAAAGTCAACCTCATACACTTACTTCACTCACGGGATTCGCGAATTTTACACATAGGATTCGCGAATCCGATTACTTTTTATTTTTTATTTGGAAGGATACGCCACGTGGCGAATCGGGTGAGAATCTCACGGGAATCCGACGAGAATCGCACCCTATTAAGAATTCGATACGGCAATATGGTATTTTTAGAAGAATATGTGCATCATAGTTCAAAAGTGATAGGACATACAAACTTTTTATCTTTATTCTTAATCTATGTGCCGAACAGTTGATAGACAAATTGAATGAAACCGACAGAGTATTAAGTAGGAAGCCAATTCATTATCTTATGATGAGCCTCATTTGACAAAATTTAAACTTCACACTACAATGACAACACCAAGAAACAGGCACCAACATTCATAAATTTATTCCCATAAACATTTTACATTTAAAAGACAAACAAACATCAACACTAACCAACAAAATTAAATAATTATCAGTACAATATTACCCCTAAATCAAGCTACTGGAAAAATGGCACAAAAATGTCGCCATTCTCCCCCAAAATGAGGTAATTAAGATATAATTAATTTCCTCTTAATTTACCTAAACAGTTAGTAATCACACATTCATAGCAACAACAATTAGTATCAGTAATCCTCCAAATCAAAGCTCACAAAAAACGGCACTCCGAAAACCAGAGGATCAATGCTGCTGCTGCCCGTCCTAAAATATGAGTGACCATAAAAATTAAAATTAATTAAAAACGTTAATCTTCAAAACCCGTTTGTTTCCAGATCGCATTTCTAACCCTGCTCAAATCCCTGCCCTTGAGCGTCCTCCCGATCCCTTCATGCACCGACAGCGACGCCACTCTCGTTCTCGCCAAATACTCGTGAGGGGGCATTCGGTCATTTCCATCCTCCTCCTCCTCCTCCTCCTCGTCCGTACACTCGCCCGCGCGTGCGCTGTACTCGCTCCTGAGGATTTTCGACCAATCCGGAACGCTCACCGGCAGGGATCTCGCCCCGATCGCCGCGCGGTCGACGTCGGCGGCCTTCCTCGCCGGCTTCCGGAGCGGCCGCGCGTTGGAATTGATGGATTTTCTGGTTTCTGTTAGGTTAGTTTGATCGGTGCCGGTCCAGACGACGTCGGATTCGTCGAACTCGAATTGATCGGCGAACTCCGACGAGGAGAGCCTGGCGGCGCCGCCGAGGTAGCGGTGGCTCTTGGCTGCTGCCATTGCTGCAGTTGGTGGTTGGGAATGTTGGGATGAGAGCAGACTTTGTTTGTTTGGGTTTGGAGGTGGAGGAGTTTGGTTGTAATTGTTCGAATATATATAATGTTTGTTTTGGATAAGCTCTGCCAATAATTTTGCCATTTTTTTTCTTAATTATTATTTTTCGTGCCAATAACAGGAGTTAAGAGTTATTTATTCAAATGAAGAAAATTATTTTAGTCGGATCGGATTATGGAGTTTGGTTGATTAAATCGTATACTCAATATGAAATCCGTGTTTACGGAATAAAGTTTGTTTGACACGTATTTTAATTATTTAATCTTTGGGATTATTTTTAAAGACAAGTGTATCCACAAGTTATGTTTATTAGAAATTTAAAACTTTTACTAATGTCAATTAATGTTGATGTGATGCTCCTTCCGTCCCATTTCAAAATATTCAGAAATTTCAGCACAGATATTGAAAAAATAAATTGTTTATAATAAAATTGAAAATAAAAGTAGATTTTTTGGAAATATTTTATCTAATTATTAAGAGCATGAGAGAAAAAGTAGCTTTGGATAATCACAATAGCATATTGCGTAATTTATGAATTATATGTATCTTACTCCCTCCTTCCATCACTCATTTGCCTACATTTTCTTAAATGACCGTCCACAAAATATCTCATTTATAGAAGTATGTCTCACACATTTCGCTTTACTTTTAACTTTATTTCACTCATAACTACTCATAAGTGGACCCTTATTCTACTCATATTTTAACTTTATTACATTTACATCATACCTACTAAGTCAATCCATTTTATTAAAACATGTGCCGGTCAACTCTAGGCAAATGGTTCATGGACGGAGGAAGTAGTTTTTATTTTAGGTTTTAGTCTATCAAATTACTTTTTCTGTAAAAAATGAGAATAATGCATTTTATATATTATTACAATTAATAGTCATAATAATGCATTTTTAGGTTACTATAATGCATTCCATGTTTAATTATAATGCATCGCTCAATGACAACTTTAGATATACAAAGATTAATGGTTCAAATCGCTTTTTATTTTTTACGGGTAAAGTGTTTATATATGATCTTTCCCTATATATATAGTTAGACCGATTTTATTTCTTATTAGTTTGGTACCTTTTTTCTTATTCCAGCTGTTTTAATCAATTTATTCTAAAGTTTTCACACTTTAATCAATGAACACACACACACACTAGAAAATAAAAGGATAAGTCCACCATATATATATAGATCGCAAGTACAATGTGATAGGTATTAATATGCAGTTACAATTGATTAACAACTATGCTCGTTCCTACCCACCTACTTCAAACCATACATTTTTCTTTTTACTTTATTTTTTCAGTCTTTAATTCTCGTACGAAAGAAAAAATGAATAATAAAGACAGGCGTCCACCTGTGCAAAACGACAAAATACTCAATCATAGTAGGATTCATGCACACCAGATCACTTGAATAATTGAATTATTATATTTTCTGCAATACTTGCACATTAAATATAATATTAATTGCACCACATAACATAACCTTTATCCGATTGTGTAATTATAGTAAAATATTTCAATTAAAATGTCACTTTTAACTGTTTTGCAATTATAATATCTTAAATATTGATCAATAATTGTAGTACAATGTTACATTGATAAACATGGTGCTCCCTCGGTCCCAATAGCAATGTCTCTCTTTCCTTTTTCATCTATCGATCTCAATATCAAGATCTCATTTCAAAAATGGAAACAATTAACTTTCCAAAAGCTGTGGGACCTATCACTTTTTATATTTTTACTCTTGTTCTTAATAATCTTTCCCAAAATAAGGAGGACCTTGCTATTGAGACAGTGGGAGTATTTATTTTAGAAGTGCATTAGTAATGTCCCGTGCAATGCACGATACACTTTAATTTATTTTTATTTTTATACGTGTCACTTTAAAATTATAATATAATACTGTGTAGAGTAATTAATAACATTAACCTCATCAACATTTCTTATACAATTTTATTTATTTAAAATTATAGTTCTAATATACCTAAATATGTTTTAATTATTAAAATATTATTTCTATGTACATATAATATGTAATAATTTTGCATTAGAATTATGAAAACATGTGCCTTTTTTAGAGAAATGTAAAGACAATCAATATATTCAATGAAATTGTAATTGGGCATGTGAAAAGATATATATAGACTAATAATTTAGACAGAAAAATGTAACAGTTCATTTCAAGTATAATATATAGATTTTAGAAGGTAATAATAGCAGTATTTTTAAAAATGTGTAAATATTACACATTTGAATAAAGATTATATTAGCTGCGTATGTAACGATCCGACTTCCAGATTGACGATCCCACGAACCACAAATCATCATAAGTTTTTTCTAAAGAGTTTTGTCCTCACTCGCACACTTCACTTATTCTAGAATTGTTTCAAGCAAAGCACATTTTACTTTGAAGTTTTTTTACAGAATGGAAATCAGAAAAGAAGATGCATCTTGATGGTATGAATAACATCTATCAAATCCTTTAAGCTTTTCTCGAATATGCAGTCTCATTCCTGCATATTCTCGGAATCACTCTTATTCGGGTATGATTCAGTTCATCCATGCCCCCTCCACTTTGAAACTTTATATGAACCGCTCTTTGTATGTGCCTCTACATCGGGGCAATCATTCCGTATTTCTGCCCCGAGTGTTACGTGAAGTACGTTAAAAAAAACTTTTGATGATTTGTGAAGTCAGACGACAATCCGGAAGCCAGATTGTTACAACGCAACTAACCCTCAAGTAATTATATAAACAAACAAAACAAAACCGACTATTCAGAAAAATTGGCGGTTCATAGTGTAGTGGGAAATAAAACAAGTAAATTGTATATCCAAATTTAGACAAAATGCCGAGCTGGGGGGCATAATTTAAATTCTTTAATGTTGGAATTATTAATGACGTGGCACGATATATACTTTGACCAACGATATGTAAGCCAAACATTCATAATCACTATTTCAATCAAAATAGTATTTTCAAATAGTATTGGTTTAAATATCATAACATTTATCATAAATTTATAATTACAATATCGACATCTTCAATATTTTGCACTAAAATAGTAGTACATTTTTGCACTACAAGAGTTTCAACTCTAATAGCTTGTACTAGATACATTAAAAATAATTGGATTTATATAATTCTCTCATCCCAACTATTAGATCAACTTAATTCTCTAGAGACACTGCCCTAAATTTAATCCAATATTTAATAGTTTTGCAATAAATTTAGTACAAAACTTAGCACCTACATTAAATTAATGTACGCAATTACAATAATTTAGAGATAATGTCCAAAAATATTGTTGACGTTTATAACGCAACGAATTTTTTTTTTAAATTTCTTGTAATGTTTGTTAAAAAAAGATATTTTATGTATAAACTTCGGTACAAAAATATTCTAGATGTTAAGTAAATCAATGGTGCAATAGTATTAGTTAATTAAACTGAAGGGATATATTTGCATCATTTATTTTGAATCAAAAGATATTTTTACACGTAAATTTACATTAAGAGTAATTGACTAAATTATGGCTACCCACATTATGGCAAAATATCATCACTCTTTTAATATTTCACCGTAAATACAAATGGCATTATTGCAGCTTGTCCCGTTTGGATAAAACGGTTGAATTGTAATGCTGAAAGGAGAGGTGGTCCGACTGACACATCGATGGGCAGCCAAAACCAAGCGTCGTTGTCACATAAAAGAATCTCTCTCTCTCTCTCTGTATACACAGTTTTTGTCATTTTGCGGAAACTTCTTGAACCTATCAAACTAGGCATGCTCACGGTTCAAGATCCGACGGTTCCAAGCTTCGAACAGCTGGTTACGGTTTCTTCGAAGGGTGAAACCGTAACCGGCCCGTCAACACTATTCTTGATTTCGGTTCGCGGTTTCGGTTTCGATTAAAAACGCTGATTCCGATTCAACCCTACTAGTCTTTGATCTTTTTTTTTTACTATATCTATTATACTATTATAAATGTATTACTTTGATTACGATAAAGACATTATGTAAATGAAGCATAAAACGAATACTAATTATTACTCCCTCTGTCCCGATAGCTAGGTCTTTCTTATATTTTTCGTCTGTCCCAATAATAACGTCTCTCTTTTCTATTTCATCTATCCCAATAGCAAGGTCTCATTCCAAAAATGGAAACAATTAACTATTCAAAAGATGTGAGACCTATCACTTTTTATCTGTTTACTCTTGTTTCTTAATAATCGTGCCCAAAGCAAGTAAGACTTTGCTTTTAGAACGGAGGGAGTAATACGAATGACGAAAATTAACTCATTTTTTTAATTGTATAAAGAATGAAAATTTTAATAAAGATAAAAGATAAGGTGTAGAGAAAATGGTTTAAAGGAGACGAATTCTTTAAGGTATATGTTTATAGATCGAAAAATAGAAATAAGATATAATTAATATATATATATATATATATATATATATATATATATATATACTCCCTCCGTCCCATAATAAGTGTCTACTTTCTTTTGGGCACGGGTATTTAGGAGAGAAGTGTTTAAAGGGTAAAAAGATAAAAAATGATGGAGCCAGTGGCGGAGCCAGGCCCCCGGATATCGGGGGGGCAAAATATTAGAATAACTCAAATAATTTATATAGATATATATAATAAATATCCTTACAAATTACAATAATTACCTACGATTACTCATATTTTGAAAACGATGTAATATCAACTCATTATCAATTGTATCGAATATTTCTTTTTCAATATAAGTAACCAAGCAATCATTCATCCAACGATCTCCCATTCTGTTTCGAAGCCGACTTTTTACGATCTTCATTTTAGAAAAAAATTCTTTCTACGGTTGGAGTTGTCACAGGTAAAACAAGCGCAACCTTAATAAGCTTATACTCCAATGGATACACAATATCTCTTTTTGTCTTCACTAATTCCCTTGCAAGACCTCATATCCCTTTTAAATTGACAAAGTCTTCACTAGAATGTACATCCGTAAAATAATTCTGAAGTTGATTATCTAGGGCCATTATCTCAACTGAAGAAAAATCAGTTTGATCAAAATTCAAATACACGTTAGCAATTGAGATGTAAGGCAGTTTAAAATTGAAATTTGAAAACCATAATCTCATCTCCTATCAATCAAACAATCAAAAGAATAAAATGTTCGGGCACTTACAATTAATAAGGTTGGTCGGGAACGACGAGAAGACTCCAAATTGAGAAGCAAAAGTTGTAGGCAAATCGGCGGTGGTAAGAAGTTTTTAACAGTGAAGAAGATGAAAGGAATTATTAATTGAATGAAATTTTAAAGCCTTTTTTTAGGGGGAAATTGAATTAAAGCCTAACCCATTTACTCTCTATATATCATGACACGTAAAAGTGTTTATATATATTAATGAAAAATTCCTTTTATTTATCTTTTAAAGTTTGCCCCTACATTTCACAATTTCTAGTGGGGCATAGCTGAATAGTTTTGTAATATATCACATGTATAGGGGTATAAATATACTTAATTGAGGGGGGGCAATTGCCCCACTACTCTACAATGTGGCTCCGCCCCTGGGTGGAGCCCACATCTTTTGTGTGAGAGAGGGTGTTTCCATATTAGGAAAGTAGACACTTATGATGGGACAGCCCAATAAGGAAATGTAGACACTTATGGCGGGACGGAGGGAGTATATAATTTTTGCAGAAAATCGACGGCTAATTACAAAAATTGTCGGTTTAAAGCCGAAAACTGTCGGTTTAAGGTCGAAAACCGGCAATTTATTACATGTATATATTTATTTTCGGAATATATATAATATTTATGATTTTTTTTTATTTTATAAATAGTCGGTTAGGCCTGCCAGTTCCAGTTACCCATTCGCTTGAACTGTAACAGACCCTTCTACCGCCAGTTCTAGTTACAGTTAAAAAATCGTTGACCGGCGATTTGGCCCGGTTCATAAAAAATGGGCAGGTTTATGTCAAACTATTACTATATTTGTCCAGGATAAATGTGGTACATTTAGAGTGGCATGAGTTTTAAGAAAATTAAGGTAAATGTTACTCCCTCCGTTTCACTCATTATGTCTCATTACTATTTGACACATAAATTAAGGAGAAGGGTTTAAAGATTGAAAGTGAGTAGATCTCAGTATTTTTGAAAGGTTAATTCTTTCTATATTAGGTATGAGATATATTGAGTGAGACCTACATTTAAAATGAGTGAGACATATTGAATTGGACGTAGAGAATATTTGAGTGGAGATAGAGACCCATCATTTTAAATTTATGTGATGTGTAAAATATAAATTATCTTCTCCTTTAAACTCTCTAATTAGCCTTTAATTACTCACTAAGTACTTCTAATGGCCTTAATTACATTCTAATTCTCCTTTAATTAAAACTAATATTACCTAGAATTGGTTATGCCCAATTCAAATTCTTGTCCTTATTCAATTATCAAATGGGATAACTAGAGCTGTCAAAAAAGGCTCGCTCCGACCCGTCCCAGCCCCACAATTTCAGGTCCGGTGAATTTTCCGATCCGGCCAGCCCGGCCCGATTTTTCCAAAAAGTCTGACGGGCTCGGCCCGGCCCGGCCCGGTATTTTGACAGCTCTAGGGATAACCATAGATGTCTATGCACTATAGACTTTTCTGATGGGATATGATTATGCATGCCTGGCCTCAAGTATGCTCATATTATTGAGCCTTTTACCCATCACTGAAATATTGTCTTGAAAATAAAATATAAAGAAAATAAAATAAAGAAAAATGAAAAGACAAACGTTGTCTTGAGTTCGAAGAAGGGTGTTTGGTGGGAAAGCGTCACATATATATTAGATTATATAACATGCTAATAAGTTCCAATTATTGAACCATTCTATTCCTCTTTTTTTCTTTTTTTTTTCTATTTTTTTTGGAGTTTGAGCGTCTCCAACCACTACTCTTTTATAGCTCTCAGTACTATAATAAAACAGTTTGCCTCTTCAATCATGTTCTATTTTTTGTTTTATAATAGAGAAATGAATATTACTGCTCTACTAGTAGAGCAATACTATTCATTGCTCTATTATTTTATTTTGTTTATATTTTACTTTTATTACACTTAGTTATATCTCTTTAATATTATAAATTATACTTTTATACATTAAATTGTAAAGAATTTTAAAATCATATAATAAAATTTTAACGTGTAAAATTATTAAAATTCAAAAAAATTACCATAATAAAATAACTAAAGATACAGAAATTGAAATTACAAAATATTAGAAAAAACATGAAGGCCCGTTTGGTTGGCAAGAATTCACCTTCAAGAAAGTAATCTGATTCCTAATTGTTAAATTTCTTTGTTTGGTAGGGTAAGGAAAGTAATATGATTCCAAATATGTTTGGTTTATTTTTTAAAAAATAAGTAAAGTAATATGAATCCTAGGAAGAAGGAAAGTAGAATTTTCTAGTATTCTTATTCTCTAATAAAACTTAGGTATTCTTTTTCCTAGATACTGGGATTTTAATTCGTACGCTAAAAAACGTCTCTCCTCTATTTCTTTTTTGTGTAATTTGTTAAAATACTCACCTTGCTTTTTGAAAAATTTGGAATACACCATTGCATCAAAACAAATTTATTATGCTCAAGATGACTATTATACCCCTCTGTTTAAACTATTGACAGTCCAGAATTACTATGGACAGAAAATGGCTATGTATTTCTTTATGGTATTGTTTTCTACTATTTTTGATCCACGCTTTCAAAATGGTATCAGAGCCCTAGGTTTATTAAGGAATTATATTTTATTTATCACTTTAAGTATTATCCTAACGGAGGAGACATCAAGAAAAACATGGATCCAGACGATTGTCCGAGATGCGAATGTTACAGGAACTATCTCCATAATTTGGAAGTACAGAAAACAAAAACCTAGACTGCTCTTGCAATCTAGAAGAGAGAATTCCACTCTGCAGCAACAAGAGTGGATTGTGAATCCATTATCTCTTGCCACCAAGAGATGAGAAGGAGAGAAAACTTCATTGAGAAGTTGAAGTATCTCCATCTAAGGACGGAGAACGTGATGCTAGAAAACTATCAGAACCATACGGACTGATGGATCTAGAAGAATGTCCAAGGTGTGGACATTTCCAGGAACGTCTTCAAATCTTGGAGAAAAGAAGAACAATATACCAGAGTGTTCTAACACACTGGAGAAATATGTTAAATCTCTTAGTTCAACATAACCAGGAGAAAGAATTAATTGATTCTTGCCTCCAAGGAATCAAAAGAAAAGAAGATCTTTTCCATAGTTGTATCTGCCTCGAATGAGAGATAGAACATGCAATGAGAAGAAATTATTGGATCCATTTGGGAGTAAATTGGAATCACTGGAATCACCTTTGATGGAACAAAAAAAAGGATAAATGAGTACCATCTACTTCTTCATATCAAGAAATTACTCCAGATTCATCCAAAATCTCAATGGATCTGAGAGAAATACAAAAGACGGTACAACATTATGGCGGAACCTATATAGTGTACCAAGGAGTGTATACGGAATCGAGAAGAAACAGGAGGAAATTTATAACCTCCTGAAGGATATTCGAGACCGAATAGAGAAGTTGGAACAACAACCTCGTTCCAGTCAACGAATGAATCTTTTTCCCAACGAGCCAACTTATCCATTACCAGTGGGGGAAATCAAGAAGGATCCAAATGTTGAGGCATTGAAGAGAATGGTTTGAGGAGAAAAGAAAAAATGAGTAACCTCGAAAGGATAAATCTGGATGATCTACAGGAGTTAGCAGAATTTTTTGCTAACATGTCAGTAGTGGATCTAAAGATGAACCAGGATGTGATCCCCAGACCACAACCGGTAAATTAATTTCCACCAGGAAATATCATTGGAAATCAACAGGATTTTCAAAATGCACCAGGAGCCATGGGTTTAAACCAGGAGTTTCAAACTGGAGTAAGGTACGACCAACATACTCCGAACGATGCATACATGGCAGAAAGGCGGATCAGGGCAAGAAGGCCCCAACCCAGAATACAGGATAGCCATGTTGGTAAAGCTACCTTGGATCCAATCCATCCATACGGAGTTATGCTTGATATTGATGAAGTAAATTTCAAGGATCATGAGTCCGTAATTGATGAATGGACGTCAGCTATGAGAATTGCAGCAACAACTCTCGATTTAATTAAGATTGCTTTTGTAAGGAACCTCGAGATGAGCCTTGCAGGAGTTGTCAAGATAGCATGGGAAAACATGTCTCTTGACATAAAAAAATCTTGTTTTGAAGATGAAAATTTCACTGAACATGTTAAGAATATGGTTGTCATTATTAAAAGCCATTTTCTGGGAGAAGGATATTTTGAAGGATTTGATGAAGAGAAAAGAAAGAAATACTTGGTGGCATTGTATAATCTAAGACTTGCAGTCTTGGACCAACAATCGCTTAACAAGTTTCTACAGCTTTTTTCTCTCTATCAACATCAATCTAAAGTTGATGATAGAGTTGCATTGGAAATCTTCTTTACGAAATTTCCAAGTCCATGGAATGAGATGCTGATTCGAGATTACGAACCAGGAGATCCTGAAAATATTGCAAGAAAGATGTCATATGTACATCAGAAGCTCTCAGAATGGTGTCAACAGGCTATAGCTCTGAGGAACATGAAGAAATTGAGGAGAATTGGCAAATACACTCCTCTAAACTGTGATAACGATGATCTACCAATGATCATCGGGGAAGAACCACCGAGGCTGAAAAGAAGCAAGAAAAATAGGTTTCAGCCATATTATAAAGGTGGAGATCCAAAAAGAAATTCTTGGAAACCAAGAACCAGATGGTCAAGGCAGAAGGCCAGATCTTACAAATCAGGCCAAAGAAGCGGACCATCAAGAAATAAGTATTCATTCAAAGCAGGAATTATTCTACAGGACCATATTGTTCAGAAGGTCTAGAATTTTCCTGAAGATCTGAAAGAGAAGAAACAACTTCAGACCTTTCTGGGGGTTGTTAATTTTGCGGGATCATTCATCAAGAATCTCGCGAAACATAGAAAAGTTTTTAGTTCATTACTAAAAAAGGATGTTCCGTTCATCTGGACTGAAGAACATCGACAAGGAATGAAGGAGTTAAAAGAGGTTTGCATAAATCTCCCAAAACTCTCAATACCGCAGGACAAAGACGACTTGGTCCTGTACGCAGATGCAAGTGATTATTGTTGGGCAGCGGTCTTGACCAAAATCACTCCCAATGGAGAAGAACCATGCAGATACTGTAGTGGTTTATTCTTAGAAGATAAAGCTGTGCGATGGCACATCAACGAGAAAGAATTCTCTGTAGTTCGAAAGGCGTTTAAAAAATGGCCTTTATTTTTATTAGCAAAGAAATTTACTTTGAAAGTCGATAACATGCAGGTTAAGGCTTTCTTAAGAAACAAGATAGAATCTAAGCCTGAAAAGGCTAGATTAATTAGATGGCAAGCTGAATGTTAATATTATATTTTTCATATTGTCATTGTGAAATCTCACGAAAATGTTCTTGCAGATTTCTTAACAAGAGATGGAGCCAACTGATGTGAACTCCATTCTACTAGCCCCATAGGCATCTCAGAGAAAATCTGGAGATGTTAACGGGAGAGTGGCACGAATGCGTTCTAAATGCTGAACATGCAGGAAGATTGCAGACTCTCGACAAGACGAAAGTCACCGAGAGAATACAAGCTTGCATACGGTCTCATGGTCAACTCTGGGCTGCATGTCAAACACCAATCCTTCGGGTGGCCAAAGATCCTTTGGTGAAAGAAGAGTTTCGAGTACAGGGCTCTAAACCTGTAGCAGAGGATTCTATTACCTCTTGCCCAAGTTCTAAGGTGGTGGTCTCTTCGGAACCATTGCCCCAAGAAAAAGATGATATTCAGAGGTCACACTCTGAACCATCATGTCAACCCGGCACCTCTGGGGTAAAAGAGGGAGAGATTAATCTTAGGCCAATGACTGACACTTCTAAGATTAATACTGATAAAATTGAAGTTACTTCCTTTTGGCAGATTTATCAAGCTAACTGGGAGAAGCTCCATACAAGGACGAGAATCAACCCAGAAAAAATAAGAGTTGATGTCTCGGGGAAATATCCTCAGGTGTGGATGATGTCAAATTCAGATCCACACGAAGTTGAGAGATGGTATGAATTTGGGGCGCTGGCCTCGATTTATACAACGTCACCATCATTCACCGAAATCAAGAATCTACCCAAATGGATTCAAGAAGCGGTGTATGATACCTGGGCTAACAATCCACAGCTTAGCCGAGGTGATATTTTGGAGTTGTATTTCATTAGTGCAGCCCCAGAACCAGCAGGAAAAGGAAACCATTAAGCCTTCCACTATATTAGGCTTCGAAGACCAGATGGACGCGCCCTTGAAAAAATCAAGGCGTCTACAGAAAAAGAGACTACACTAGTCTCTACATTACCAGAAGACCTCATCTCAACTAGAAGAGCATGGGGATTATGGGTCTGTCTTACAGAGATGGACAAAGTCAAGTTTCCGTTAACGTTTTTCCAGAATTCTGTAAACGGATCATTCCTGTAAATACTATGACAGGAAAATCAACAAGATTTGCAGAGGAAGCCTTCGAAAGAAAGAGGACTTTGCTTTGGGAAAACAAGATTGCGACGAGCAAAGAAACTCATCGCAAATACTGCAACATGGTTCACTTTGGAAACTGGTCTAAGCGCGTTTGTTCAGATTGCCAGAATCAGAATGAACCAGAGTTCGGGAAAGGCTTCTTACCTAGAAGGCAAAGACAAGGCTCGATCCAATGAGCACACAGAAAAAGAGTCGCTGCCAAAAGCAAGGACGCCCAAGAGCCAGGAAAAAAAGTAGATTCCCGACACAGGAAGGTGAAGTCATGTCACTCTGAGCTGGAAAAACACCCACTAAAAAGAAAACGACAGCAGTGGGTGGATGAATAGAAATTACCCATAAGAATCCAAATGGGTAAAGGCACAGGAGGAGCATTATCAATTAAAGATAATGCGGTATGATTCACAAAGGAGGTTGTACCGAAAGTCTTGCATCCTTATTCAATAATGGACGACAGTAGTGGTCCTACTCTTAGTGAAATATAGGCTGGCTGCGGAACAAAGGGATCCGAGGCAATTATAGAAGAAGGAGGTTGATAATTGAGACCTCTATATAAACCAAGAGTCTGGAGAGCAGAAGATCATCGAAAAATCTACACTTCATCTTCTTTGCTCTATCAAAATAAAATTTGTTATAGTTCCTATTCTAAGATAGTTTAGTTTATGTATTTCAATTCCGCTACCATAGGTAGCTAAACAAGTCTGTCTCCTCCCTAAAGGAGATATACTTATGTTGTAATAAATATTATATAATTCCTAAATAAAGTTTGGGCTTTTGATCATCCCTTCCAGTGTCTGATTATTCTCTAAATACCGACTAAATACCATACGCCCCGGGTAGGAAATAAGCGAGGGCTGTGCTGAGTGTTGCTGAAGGAGTATGCGTCTGGAAACCATCGGTTGCGATCGTGTGGTTGGACGAGGTCCCTAAAACTTCCGGTAGAAATACCCGGCAGCATTACGGTAAAAATTGTATGAAGTTGGTATGCTTAGAATTTTTATACGGAAGTGTGATGGGCCTGATAGTGTTGCATGATTTATCTCTATAATTTGAAAAATAGATTGGAAACAACAGAAAGAAATAAAGAAATTCAGCAAAAAGGGTATAATTGTCATTTTGAGTATAACTAATTTTATCCCAATGAAAGGTGTATAGCTAATTTTTTGATTTGAAAAAAGAGTATAAAGAATTTTCGCTCTTCTTTTTTCTCTGCAACTCGCCTCTCTCTCTCTCTCTACGTTCTTAAAAAATCATTGCAAATATATTTCATAGCTCATTCTCTCTTATCTGCAAATATATCTCTGTTTCATCGTCTCTCTGCAAGTCCCTCTATCCAAAATTATATCTTGCAATACTCTATCTCTCTGTTTCATGGTACTCTACCACAACAGTGAAAAGGTAAGCAATGAAGGATTGGCAATTGGACAGAATCGAGCAAACTCAGAAGCAGAAGGATTCAAACTGACATGGTCTTTTCTTGAAAAAGGAAATAATCAAAATAATAATTGTCTCCCTTTGTTTGATTTTCAAGGGTTGCTGTTGTTTTTTGTGAATTTGAAGAAACATTTGGGAATGGAAAGAGGGGCTTCCGTAAATTTCCAAATTCAATTACACAATCAAACCTTCATTCTTCATGGATTTTTTTTTATATAATTTTGTGTAAATTAGATTATCAAATTCTGCAATTGAGAATAAATAAATTGGACTCAAACGAAAAATATGAAAACAGTAGTACAAATTGATAGATCCCAAAAAATAAATATAAAAAAATAATGATATAAGTTATTTCTAATTTAATTTATATTAGTTGATAATTTTAAATCCCTAAAAAAATTAGAATCCTGACAATTTTCTTGGATTTTTCAAACACAGGATAAGTAATATCTTATAATTTACTTTCCTCATAATCAGATTCTGCATATTTAAATTCTTTGGAAACATTTTACTTTCCTCGTAATCATATTCCACAGAATCACATTACTTAATAAATTTACTTTCATGTCAACCAAACGGACCAGAAAGGTTTTAATGAGGCTAGAATTTTTAATTATGTGATTTTCGAGACTTGTAATTTTATTTTATTTTATAAAATAATCTTATTTTGTGCCTTCATATTATCAATTTATATATTTTTTTATTAATTGAAATAAGTTATATATTTGTTAAAATTGAATAATAGAAATATTGTGAAATAGAGCAGAAAGTAGAGCAGTTGGTTGGAGATGATATGCTGAATTTACTCTATCGTAGAGCAAAATTGTGCTCTATTATAGAGAAATGATTGGAGATGCTCTTAGGGGACGACGTAACTCATTTTTAAGAGATGAATATGACTAAACTACGAGATTTTGCTGCTATGAAAATCACTTTTATTATTATTATTATTATTATTATTATTATTATTATTATTATTATTTATTGTGTTTTATATACACCACAAAAAAATCTCAATTTAACGACGGAAAAATCCGTCGCTAAATCATCATTTTCCATCGTTAAACGTTTCTAGCGACGGATTTCGGGCGACGCGAAATAGCTCGTCGTTAAAACACTTAACGACGAAATTTAGGTTCCGTCGCGACGTTAACGACGGAATTTCCGTCACAAAAGTTACGTCGTCAAGTTCATTGTCGTGTCCGCGGCGGAATTAGCGACGGAATATTCCGTCACTAGTAGCGACGGAAAGAGAATCCGTCGCTAGTCCTAAATCGTTCGCGACGGACTAGCGACGGAATTTCATTAATTTTTTTTATTTTTTTTTCCTGCTCATTTTTAAATTTTATTTAGGCTAAACTAAAGAAAAATAAAATATCAAAACATTAAACAGTAAAGAGAAATTATATATATTCACAAGAATTGTAGTATACATTTAGTAACTTAATACATAAAGTCATCAATTCAACATTCAACTTCTTAAGTTCCACTAGCACACAAATGTACTAACTAGTATTCTAATAGTCTTGGCACTGTCAGGACTCTCCTTCCTTCCCTCTATCCGAAACTTCCTGTAGAATAAGAAAGCCAAAAGAACACCTCTCAAAAAAAAAGAAAAAGAAAAGAATAAAAAATAAAAAAAAGAAAGCCAACAGATTAACTACCTAGAATTTGATTTCAACAAATAACAAATATAGTTTTGATGTGGAAACACTTAACCGTATCTAATTTATAGAAGCACAAAACTTACTCTTTTCTAAGTTTAATGTTCTCTTAAGCATCAATGTTTCCTTGTTTATTGAGGCCAAAAATATGACATGTTCAAACTGAAGCAATCAACATACAAAATATCGATCTGCATACATAACACAAGCAAAACATACAAAAAAAACACTCTACACAATGTCGAAGTAATATGCAGTTTGTCAGTTGGTCATTATATTTGATAACCTCACAAATCTTTGAACATACAGTGTCTAATTAGGCCCCTGAGACAGCAAGAGGAAAGGATACATATCAGAAAACATAACATTGTATTTAGCCTCTAACATTTCTTACTTATATAGAATATAACTTTGTTTCATACCTGTACCTGCATTTGCATATGTAACATACCTCACATGGACCTGCATCAAGAATCAGTGAAAACATAAGTATATCCATAATATTCACCAACATCAGAACTAATGTTGAACTAATCAAGGAAAGAAGACATTGTTTGCCTCAATGAAAATTACATCTTTATCTATAATAAAATAGTAAATATATTTATTTCTTCTCATCAAATATATATATACAAGCTAGGGAGTGTTGCTCTGGTCATGAAAGTTTTTATTTAAAACAAAGATAAAGGAGACTCAAATCATCACTGTCAAGTGGTTTGCTATATATGATGCATTTATTCCTATTAAAATGGGAATAAAACATAAATACATCAAAACTTGTTATAAAGAAAACACATATCACTGCAACTAGACGCCTCAAAATTATGTAAAAGGGACCACCTAAACACAACTGAAAAATTAGTTAATTATGTAAATAATTCAGTCCATGTAACAAGATCATAGCATATTAGCACAAAAGTTGAATTCACAATCAAAACCATAAACAAAATTAAATTCAATACATCTGCACAAGTCAATTTTCCTAATGAATCATTCATTAAGAGAGAGAAATGGACTAACCGAGAAGAAAGTCAGACACAAATTCCGTGAGATTGAGCTAGGGCTCTGAAAAGATGAAGGCGGCTGATGGGAGATCGAGAAGAGCAGCTGGTGAGAGAGAGATGGTGGGAGAGACAACACGACAGCAGCAGAGCCACGCCGAGAAGGGACGACAGCGGCCGGAGCAGCAGTATCTAGAGCGAGTGTCAGAGAGAGAATGAGAGATGGAGTCTGTGAGAGATTTATAATGAAAGAGAGAGATAGACAGAGAGCGTGACTACCCGTGGCCGGAGCGGAGACGGGGGCCGGAGGCTGCGACGGCGAACTGAGCGGCGATAGCGGGCAGGAGGAGCAACTAACAATGGAATATTTCCGTCGTTAATAAATAAATTGAAATTAAAAATATTCGTAATACTCTAACGACGGAATATTTCCGTCATTAATAAGTAAATTATAATAAATAATTTGAAATTTAATACATAACGACGGAATACGCTTGACTACGACTTTTCCGTCGCAATATCCGTCGTTATAATTAGCACGAATAATTCGCGCCACTTGTCCGTCGGAGATCCGTCGCCAGTTCCGTCGTTAATCCCTTTCGACATGTTCCGTCAATAAACCGTCGTTAAATAGTGACGGAATACGTTCCGTCGTTATTGTTACTTTTTTTTGTAGTGATATGCTTGAGAAAAAAAAAGAAATATATGTGCGTGTGTATATATTATAAATAAGTATTTATGAACGAGACCATGCACTTACTTGATGCAGTAGCTAAGTTCTGAAAGAATAATGATTTCCATTATTCAATAATTTTGACAAATTACTATACAAAGAATAAAATATGCGCATTTGCATTTGCATTTGCATTTACATCAATGTGAATATCCAAATTGACTAAGTGAAGCCTGACTGAAGGCTATAAATTAATTTAATGATGAAAAATCTTGCACAATAATAACGTTTTTTTAGGGGTAAGGGTAATATATTTACAGTTACCTCTTAATTGATTATACATAAAATAGCCAACATCACTTTCTGGTGGAGAAATTAAGATGGGTAAATTTTCAATTAAAAATGCTAATATCTTTTGGGTGACCTGTGACGTGGAATATTTATAATTTATGTATATGTATTAAACTTATCATGTACTAATACATATTAAATAAATATACAGACATCACGTGGCATGCATGTAATATATAGTCAATATATATTTATTTTAGTGATTGAATTAATCGAGAATGAGATGACAATGTACATTGCATTATTATTGGCCTATCTTCACCAACTATAAATCAATCTCATGCACCAATTAACTTTCTTTAATTCTTAAGGGGCTGCCTAACTATTTTGACTTGTGTCACTCTCTCTATATGTTTATCCATTAGTGCCATGCCATGAGTATTGGTGGTGAAAAAGTGAACGAATACGACTGCAAATTTCCAAATTAAAATAATCGAGTATTCTTGACCAAAACTCTCAGCATCAGATCCTACCAATATATTATAAATTAAGTATGTGTTTGTTGCATTTGATTTTTCGTGTGCATTTTTTCCATGTGGTTTGTAAGTTGTTGCACATAAAATTTATTCAGAACGTATCTCGAATAGCGGCTGCAGATTATCCTCATCATAAAACAATATGTTATCTCTACAAGAAAACATGTAAATTCTAACATTGGAATGCACTAAATGTTTCAACCCCAAAACTTGTACGCAGAATTCAAACGGTCTGAATAGGTTAGATTCCATCGTGCATGACATGAACTGTATGGACGGTCCAGATCCAACCATTAATAGTTTTATAATCATTGGCCAACTTTATTTTCTAATCATGCATGGCCAATTTTTTTTCCCCTTTCATGATCAATCTTAAAATTATTATTTTTTAACGATGGATATAAAATTAAACATTGTGGTATTATTTAAACGGAAATGAAATCAACGACAAAACGTTATTTCATTTTTTACTCAATATAATCAATTTATGAAAACAAACTACTTTTTCTTTGCTATATTTGCATGTTGTGGCTGAATCTGAACTGTTCATATATTACATGTCATGCATATTGGAACTTACCGTTCGAATAGTAATGCGAATTGCTAAAAAATTAATCCAACATGTTGGTTGGGATTTGTTGACAAAATTGAATCCTCAAACGGGCTTAAAATCTCGTTGGGATAAAACACTTAATAAAGGCGTAACAATAACAAACACAATATACACTGGGCCTTGACAATATCAGCCCAAAATTTAGAGATAATTAGTGATAATTAATAATTAAAATTTATTAATTTTAACTATAATTTATTAATTTACAATTAAATATTAACTAAATTACTAAATTAAAATAAAAAAAATCAGAAAAAGCAATTATTTATTTATTTTTAGCAGGAAAGATACTCTCACTGTCCCCACCCAAAAATAAAAATAATTAACTCTTCAAGCTTGAAACCCACCATTTTTTTTTATCTTTTTAACTCTTATTTTCTAATAACCGTGTCCAAAACAAAGGAGACCTTCCTATTGGGAGTATGAATTAATATCGTTTAATTGTGGCACTTCTATCATAGGCCCAATCAATGAAATCAAAAGGCACACACAATAAAATCTTCATTTCAGCCCAAGAAACTATATCAGCCCAAACAAGGTCTAAAGGACAAAATCGTCATTTCAGAAACTTCATCTCCTTAAAACCCTAGCTAAATATAACTCAAATCGCAAAAGCACAATATTTACCTGCGCACACCGCCGCTGCTCCTTCACAAAACCCTACACCAGTCCGTCAAAATGCCGCCAAAGTTCGACCCATCTCAAGTAGTCGACGTTTACGTGAGGGTAACCGGCGGCGAAGTCGGCGCGGCCTCCTCCCTCGCCCCGAAAATCGGACCCTTGGGTCTCTCTCCGAAGAAGATCGGTGAGGACATCGCCAAGGAGACCGCCAAGGACTGGAAGGGCCTCCGCGTCACCGTCAAGCTCACCGTCCAGAACCGTCAGGCGAAGGTCTCCGTCGTCCCCTCCGCCGCCGCTCTGGTCATCAAGGCGCTCAAGGAGCCCGAGCGTGACCGCAAGAAGACCAAGAACATCAAGCACAATGGCAACATCTCCCTCGATGACGTCATCGAGATCGCTAAGGTGATGAGCCCGCGGTCGATGGCCAAGGACTTGAGCGGCACGGTGAAGGAGATTTTGGGGACCTGCGTTTCCGTTGGCTGTACGGTCGACGGCAAGGATCCTAAGGATCTGCAGCAGGAGATTACCGACGGCGACGTCGAGGTTCCTCTGGATTGATCCGGTTTCGTCGGATTTGTTTTCGAAGCTGAATCTTTTTCGGTTTGGATTTTGTTACTTTAGCTTCCTTTTTTGTACGTTTTGTTGTGTTTTGATTAAATGCATGGCGCGTCTTTTACTCGGATATAATCAGACCCAATTTTGATTTTCGTAATCCTGTTTTTATTAGTTGATAATTATTCATAAATAGTTCTGCATTTTATTGATTTGCGTTAAAGAAATGCATTTTGCTACTTCTCTGTTTATAGTTAGTGAGCTTAGGCATTGAATGTTGTGATTCTATTTGTGCTTCTAGTTTTCTAAATGTTTATAGTAAATGGAGTTAGGTTTCGTAGTTTTGTTAATTGCTATGGTTTTCATTAATTTCGTATTTGAATTCTCCTATTGTGATTTGCATTCTACTTGCTTGTGTTTTCTGAGACCTGTTTGTTAGATGTACATTCTATGTTTGGGGCATTAGCACTAAAATACATTGGTATTGCTGCAATAGAAGTAACAGCTTGATTTGAACTTTTGGTGTTGCGATATTTTCAAGAACAATTTTCTTACGATGTTCGTATGCTTCGTGTTATGTCCTAATAACTAGGTTGAGCTCCCATAACTGTTTTGTGGAAGGACTAAAAACCATTTTGAAAATGCTGATTGCCTCGATATATTGTAGAAACAGAATTCATGATTTTTATTTTTTTGGTACGTATCTTGTTGTGGAAAGAATATGTTTTGTGAGATTTATATGTGCAGTTCTGATTCTGGTAGATGCAATGTCTGATGTTATATGGATTGTCTGATTAGTTTCACTTGCATATTTTTGGGGTGCATGTTGTTTTGTTGTGTGAATTTTTGTGACCAGTTTGTTACTATCTTCTTTTATTATCTCACCCGTTTTCGGCATCTCATTTTTCAACGAGTTGCTTTTTTGGTTTGAATTATTTAGTCGGGTCAGATAACATCTCTTCTGCGCACTTGATCTTTGAGAATCTCTCTTGATCTCAATGTTTATTTAACAATTTTTTCTTGATCTCGATTTTTATCATTAACAATCTCACTTGATATCAATATTTATCATTTAGAATATCTATTGATCTCAATATTTGGGATCTTAGTAATGTGGTTATTCGATATTTCTCCTTTTTATTTAATGGCATGATTTAACAGATCTCTATTGAGTATCTTATTGGTGTGGTTATTCCGTTTTCCTCCCTCTTGGGGTAGTGGCCTCTAAATTACTGAACTTTCAATTTATTTTGATTTTGCCCCGTTTTGCCCCTGGCTGACGGGTTTTGGAAAAATAGATTTGGGAATTTGCGAATGTGCCATAAATTAATCTGTGTGGCACCTGAACGGCATTAAAATAGTATTAAGTAATGATATGGCAATTAAAATAAAAAATTAAGAGTGCAACGCTCCAACTCTCTCTCTCTCTCTCATCTCTCTTTTCACCATGAATGTGCATACCACCAGTCCTCCATGAATGGGCAGCAGTCTTGCTGAACTGGAGAAGAAATTTGCCATCACCAACATATTCAATTCATCCCCCGTGTCTACGACGAGCCTAGCTGCCGTTATTTTCTCTCTCTTCACTCCCTCTTTTTCCCGCTCTCTCGTCTGCAATTCATCCCATCCCTTTCCTCCAGTAAAGACGAGCCGCTATCGTTTTCCTCACCTAAAATAGCAGTGAGCCCAACTACATGTCTCTCCATTGCCACATTCAAAAACCCATAAGCAAAGTACATTAAAAATAAATTCAAAGATTATCTCGCAACTCCAAATTATCAAGCATAAACCATTCCAACAAGACAAATGGGTGTCAAATTCGTCCACGCCGCTGCGATGTCGCCCATTGCCGGATAAGGCTCCGGTGAGGTATTTGCCGTTGCCTATTCTAGACAATGAAGCCGAATTAGCTGCCTCCACCCTTGGTAACCCTAGATCCAGTCCCGATTTTTTATTTTCATTTGTGGGAGCAAGTTCTAAGTGTTAGAGTGGGCATGTGTCGAATTGGTGATGAGCTCTAGGTTTTGGGGAAGGGAGGCAGAGGTTAAGCTGGCGATTGTGGTGGTAGATGGGTGGCGGTGGTGATTTCTTGTTCTATTTTTCGACGGAAAAATGTACAGGGAAAGAGGGCAGAATGGTGAAGGATTTTTTTTTAATTAGTCAAAACGACGTTGTTTTTGACTAAGTGAAATGATACCATTTTATTCGTCGGCCAACATGGCCAATTAGGATCTTTAGGCTGCCATGCAAGCAGACAATTTGGGCTGTGAAGCATGAATACGTCTAGGAGGTGGCGTACTCACCCCAATACGTATTTAATACGAATACGAAAAAAATACGCCCAGAATACATATTTAACACGTATTAATTAATTAATTTTTTTTATTTGTCTTTTAAAATAAAATACGTATTACCCCTATTTTCTGGACTCGTTCGTCTCTCTTGATAAGCTCTCTTCCTTAAAACTTACCGTCGCCATCGCCGGTTGGGTCAGCGCCGACAACTCGGTCCGCCATTTTTCTCTTCTTTGACCCTCAGGTTTGATTTCGTCTTTTGCGGATTGATTGATGCACCAATTTCATCTTCTCTTCCTAAATTCTGGTTCGAGTAAACATGTAATAACAGTTGGAGATCTAGTAATGTAGAAAAGAAAAGGTAAGTTTTCTATGCCATCATGCACAACCAGGCTGATTTACGAACCTCATGTGCAGAGAGAGAGAGGGGGAACGGCGCACACATAGTGAGCAATATGTATTAAACCGTAACTCTTAATGGCCTAATTATCTACATTTTTGGGCCTGGGCTTGGGCATGGGCTTGGGTGGATATTTTTATTTTCCATCTCGATTCAGAAAATGACTGCTAACAAAAAGCCGGTTACTTTGCTATATTTTAAAATGAATGTGTTCATATAATTTTCATAATATTATTATAAATAAAATATATAATATATAATAAATAAATATAAACGTATTTTCAACTTATTCGTATCTTGATTTTTTGGAAATAAACGTATTTTCGTATCGTACCGTATTCGTATCCGTACTCGTGCTTCTTAGAATTTGGGGAATCAGAGGATATAGGTAAAATCAGAATCAATTGAAAGTTGGGGAATTTACAAGCATAATTTTTAGTTGGAGAGTAAAATCAGAAATTCTTGAAAGTTGAGGAATTTACAGGCCGTTAATCATTTCTTCTTTTGTTGAGTTGCTTAATTTTAATTTAACAGGATCTTCATGAGGATCTCAATAGTTTTGCTATTCTGTTTTCATTGTTTATATTTAGCACTTTGTTTATTAATTGTTTATTTAACATATCTTTGTGAGGATCTCAATAATGAGGTTATTCTGTTTTCATCATTAATTTAATTTAATTGCATAATTTAACATATCTTTGTGAGGATCTTAGTAGTGTGGTTATTATGTTGTCCTTTTCATTTAATTGTATAATTTGGCATATCTATATGAGGATTTTAATTGTGTGCTTATTCTGTTTTCATTTTATTTTAAGTACAGTAAATGCATAATTTAGCATATCTTTATGCTTAATTATATCGCACAGTAGATTCTTCTCGTTTTGTCGTGGGTAGCTCATATAATTTAGCTCATATATACCTAATTAAGATTAGGGTGATAATTAAAACATTTCAAAATAACATAAGGGTAAATCAGAGAAAGTAATAAAATCGAAAATCGAAATTTAAGGAACCGGTTCAATCAAAACCGGTTTTTAAATTATATGAGTAAAAAAATCGATTAGTCTAGGACATTATGTCAAATTCTTTTATCCACATCGATTATTTTAAAAAGGAAGATAACTTTGAAATTATCTATAAGATCTATTTGAGAGCCAAATATTCATTTATCCCACATCAATTTTGAGAAGAAAGTTATATTGGAAATCAAACTATAAAAGTTGAAGTGGGGTTTTTAAAAAAATAGTTGGGTAGTTCGAATAATATATTAAAAATCACAATTTAATTAAAAAAAATCATTAGTTCAAATCTTGAACTGCCGGTTCAAATCCGGAATTGGAACCGTCAAAGGCGGGCTGGTTTAGAGCTAACAATTTGGAACTGCGATTTCGATGGGCAGGTTCCAATTCCAACATTCCCAACCCGTAACTAGCACCTTCCACGCCGAATCCGATCCGAAACTGTAACCTTGAACACCTACCTACCTCTACCTAAATATCTTGGACACTCTATTTGGCTTTCTTCAAAAGAGTTACGTGTCTTATATTTTAAATTATTAATATACAAGAAAGAATTCCTATTTCCTTCATCATATTCATACACAGTACACACCTTTGACTTGCAAGTGCACACGTCTTGCCTTAAATTTAAAATAGTGGTTATTAGCGTCGCACGTTTTGGCACACGTATTCTATTTGATGAAATTGAAAGTAGAATAATGAGTGCTGCTGCTTCCAACTCCAACTTCGTTTGTTGCCGACATATCAAACATCCATCCCTATAAATCCACTAATTTCTCTCTCTCTCTCTCTACACTACACATTCATTCCTCTTTGCTAGCTAGCTTCTCTACATTCATTCGATCGATCGATCAATGGCGAAGCCTGTGGTGTTATTGAGTTGGTTGATTGAGGTTTCGCCCGCGCTGCTTGTCTTTCCTCGTAAGGATTCCACTTCTCCTAGGCTGGAGACTATTGCAGAGGATGATTCTCATCAAATCTCTTCCCAAAATCAAGCCATTGAGGAATCACCACCTTCATCCTAATTTTTTTTTAATATATTGTATTTTTAAGTACTAGAATACTAGGATTAGCTAGATTCTTTATTGATTCTTCTCTTCCTCTCTATGGCCAGTTTTTGGTCGCATCATATAGTTTTGTCTGAATTTAAGGGTTAGTGTATGAAATCTGTATTATCCATCAACACTTGATTATCAAATAAATGAATTACTATGTGTTTTTCCTAGTTTCAGTAACCTTTTGTGCAATTCGAATTTCCGACTTGAATGACGTGACATGATTAGTTTTTTTTTTTTGAGAGAAATATTGAAATTATTTTCAATCACAAATACATGGACCCACCATAGCAATCAGTAGTTCATCCCAAACATACGTAGAAGGATAATCTTTCGATAATTAGCTAGATTGTGTGCTATTGCATTGGCATCACGCCAAATATGAATGACACGAAAATTATGACCATAACGAAGAAGTAAACGACAACTATCAATGATAGCTCCAAAGTTTGAACTATCGTTCACATGAGAGGCCAAAGCATTGACTACAAGCTTGTTGTCCGTTCTGAATTCCACCGAAACCATGCCTTTCTGCTTGATCCAAGAGAGAGCTTCGTGAAGCTCCATCGCTTCCCCTTCGTCAACCCTCAGACAACCCGGTAAAGTAACCACTTTCGCCGCTTCAAAACCCCGTTTCTCATCTTGTGCAACAATCCCTAGTATGCATGACTAGGGTCTATATACCCACCTAATTATGATATATAATTATCTTCAAATCACCAAATGTTAATAATCCACCGAATGGAACAGAGAATGAAACACAATAATACAATAAGCAGTAGAGGATCAGAGTTACTTTTGTGGGCCAAGTTTCTTAATTTTGTTCAATTCACCTAACTTCTACTGATCATTTAACTTCAATTATTAGAATTAGGTATGCTATGCACTGTATCGTTTCAGTTTGCTGCTTCGCACATCAATATTGGTTGGCATGAATATTATATAAAAAATGAACTGTCATGAGTAATCAATATTCAGATTAGGGGGGTAATCAAGCCGTGCCAAGACGAATATTGTCGTGCTCATTGGATCGTGTACCATCGAGTCGAACCTCAAACTTTATTTACCGAATATTTTGAGGGTGGTCGTGAGGTTAATCGAGCCTTTTAAATTTAAGTTTACTTTTTAAAATATTAATTATTTTCTTTTAAATATAATTTTTTTATCCACTATGAAATATACTTCCTCCGTCCCATGGAACTTGTCCTGTTACTATTCGGCACGATTATTAAAAAAAAGAATAAAAAGATAAAAAGTAAGCAGGTTCCATCATTTTTGAATAGTTATATTTTTTTTTTTGAAATAGAACAAGTTAAATGGGACAACCCAAAAAAGAACGGAAAAAAAGTTTAGTGGGATGAGGAAGGAAGTACTATTATTTATTAAAATTTTCAAATACTTTAATAACAAATATTTAGTATATAAAAATTAGTTGTCTCTAGTTTATAATTTTATATTTACAATCTAGATCACTTAATGTGTTTACTTACGTATTAACGAATCGAGTACCATCAATTTCAAACTTTGCTCATTTAACTAATAAGTTTCACTAAATAAATAAATTTGGACAAATTTTTATGAAGCCGAGATCCGAATAATTCAACTCATCTACAATCCTAGGTAAGATCGTCCAATAGTCGTTTCCAATTTGTTTTTTGTATACTCACAAACTCTTCCGCCTAGCTAGTCCAAACTCATTTTGCGGTCTGTCTTCCTTCACCGCAATAATGTTTGTAATTGATATTGTCGTTCTAAAATCTTTTCTTTTTCCTTATTACAATATTGAACTTATATGATATTCTCTTGACAAAATATAAGAGTATAATTAATTTTGTAATTAACTCAATAATGTTGGTTCATTTATAGTTGTAACTCGAACAAATTGTCATACATTCTCCTTTTGTCCTATAAAAACATGCTTAAATTGCCTTTTTGATTCATCCCTTAAAAACACGTTTTTCCTTTTTTGGATCATTTCCTTACTTACAAAATGTGAGACAATTTCTCCAGTCACAACATTCCACTCACAATTTCTTAAAACTCGTGATACTCTAGAGTTGGCATATTAATATGGAAGACTTTCTCCGAGCACAATATTCCACTCACAGCAGTTCACTTATGATCACTTCTAACTTTAAATTTATGTTAAAATAACAAAAAGTGAGATAAAAAGTCCATCCAATAGATCTCCTAAATTCAGTAGACCTCACAAAAATATTTACAACTCATTAAATTTTTCTTCAAATTTACACCCCCTAAATCTACTTTTTATCTTACAAATTGAGTTGGGCCCACCATTTTTATAAAATAGTTAATGGAAATAGGAGAACTGCGGTATGTATTTATAAAATATGGGAAATATATAGTATAAGCGAAACTTTAGAAGTAAATTTATGAGCAAAATTTTGAGAATTCCACTAGGAATGCTCTAATTTTGCCATGTGTGCAGTACTGCTTACCTTTATTTCCTGTATCTTTCTGTTAATTAATTCGATGGCACTAGATCAAATCTAAGCAAATCAAGGCCACTGGTTTTTAGTTAGATAGCGAGTGTTGAAAACTCAAATTAATCATATTTAGCACGTGCAAACAGTATTAACTAAAGGTGGGGATTGTTCTAATCAAGCGTGCGTATTTGATCTTGCTAGTTTCCCTTCCACCAAACTTCTACCGACAGATCCACTACTATATAACTGCATACAACCATCTCATCTTTCCTCACTCATCACACAACTCTCTCTCTCTCTCTCTCTCTCTCTCTCTAGATGGCAAAGCGTGTGGGATGTATGAAATTTTGGATAGAGGTGGCACCCGCTTCTATTATTTATCCACAGAAGCCATCCAAATCAAATTTCCCAGGGCTGGAGACCATAGAAGAGGAGGAGGATGCTGAGATTCTTGATGATTAATTGATGCTGATTGAAGTGAGGAGAGCTAATTAATTGCGCCCTTTTCTCAGCTAGGACCATTTTTCCCTTAATTGATTAATTAGGTTATTCTTGCCTTGCTATAGTAAGTTTTATTATATATACAAGGGTTCGGCTTGTCCACCTCACCTGTAAATATTTCCAGTTAAATTAATTAATTAAACAAGTGTTACTTTTCAGTCTTTTGTTGCCCTAAATGACATTTTTCCTTTGTTTTCTGATATATGTGAAATGAGATGATGCACAACTTTCGGATTCACAAATTAGGCGCGGTTTCACATCCGAAAAATTAATCGTGCAAATATTTGTTGGAAATTAGTGTATGTTAATATGCTTACTAAATCATAGTAATTTATTATGAAGTTCCCATTATGGTGTTGGAAATAATTAAGCTATCAATTAATATATTCAAAATGTTAAAATTAATGTATGTTAATTTAATATGCTTAGGCCACCCGCATCGGCGATCTCCTCGATGTGATCTCTGTGTTTGCGATCACAAACATGCGATCGCCAGGGAGGGAGCTAGAATTTTTTTGAAAGGGGTGCTAAATATAACAAAGGTTATGCGGTCGGAAGAGGAGTGAAAGAAGAGGCGACTTCCAATATCATTCTACTAACCTATCTTTTTTTTATATTTTGTTCTTTAATAAAAAAATCTTCATTTTTATTTCTTGTTTCTTTAATATTGTCTTCCTCAAATTAAATAAAAAAAAAGAATGTTTTCATTTACTGAAAAGTAGATAATAAAATTTAAATTTTCAAAATTATAATCTTCTTCTATTTTTATTTTTTTTGAAAAGTATTACTCCCTCCGTACTCCAAAAGTGTGATCCAATTAATATTTTATACCTCACATATAATTAAATTTGAACCACACTTTTAGGGGACGGAGGGAGTATCTTCTTCTATGTATGATAGATAATGCAGATTTTCTTTTTCTTATATATTTAAATCTCTCCCCTCTCCTCCTAAAGTAGGCCTCACGATCCCACCCTCATCTCTCCCCTCCTTGGAAACCCCCCACATTAGCAACTATTCACTTTCTTCTTATCCCCACCGTTTCTTTGTAAATTTTTAGAACCCACATCTACATATTAATCCACACATCTCTATAGAAAATTCTGATAATTTTTCGTTTGGGGGGTGCGTAAGCGTACCCCAGCACCCCCTAGATCCGCCCCTGGAGATCGCTCCCCATTGCCGATCGCGGGGCAATGCGAGATCGTTGAAAAAGGGAGCGCTCGGTGGACACGTGGCGTGCATTGAGTGGCCGCCCCATAGTTGTTATTTTATATTTTGAAGTTAGAATTAATTTAATTTTAGAAATGCAAAAAAATAAAAAAAGCCATTAGAGATAACCAAGTTTGGTGATCTCCATTGTGAGCAAAATGAAGCGATCTCGGCGGGCCCATTGAATACTATAAAATAATGGCAGTGATCTATAAGGTTATCACTGTTGTGGATGGTTTTAGTAAATCATACTCCCTCCGTCCACGATAAATTTGCCACAATTTTCTTTTTGGTCCGTCCACAAAAAATTTGTCACATTCATTTATGGTAATAGACCCCACACACCTCACTTACTTTTCCACTCACAACACAATTTAAAACTATATAAAAGTGGAACCCTTATTCCACTCACAATACAATCAACCAACAAATTATTAAAATCCGTGTCATCCACAATGTGGCAAATTTATTATGGACGGAGGGAGTAATTTATTAGTATGATGTTTTGAAAATAACTAAGCTGGTAATAAATGTATTCAAAATATTACCTAGTGGTTCACCAAAGGAGCACACTCGATTACTTCTTTATGGCGCAGATACACTTACTAGAACATCTCTAGCGGTTTCCCTTAAAATAGAGCAGTTTCAGAATTAAAATAGTGCGAAACAGTCAGTAATTCATCTTCAACGATATTTTCTATTCTTTTACATAATAAATGAATATTCTATTTTATTTATTTAATCATAAAAGTATAAATAACTTATCTAATTAATGAAGAATAAAAACATAAACTCATTACATTAAAGTATTTGATGAAGATTATATTATAAATAAATAAATTACAAATGAGCATTAAAACATTAATAAAGTTTTGATCACATTTTTCACATGCCAAACACACATACAACTATTTAAATTTGAGTGTTTGTACCTTTTCAGATTTTCTTAATTGGCACTATTGAATTCGAATATGGTGTTGCTTCCACTACAAACGTGATCTGCTCAAAGTTAATATATTTAATTCCTTTTAAATGCACTAAACCCGTAACTCATTTTTCACACTAATTATACTAGCACTCATTTTAGAAGCCAAAGGGTGGGAATGTGGGATCCTGTTATTGTAGAATAATATAATGTACGTTGACTAGTCTAGTAACTAAAAATTGTACAATTTAAATACAAACAATTCTTTTAACATGTACGTTGACTAGGACAAATCAAATACATCAATCGATAAAAGTAGATTATTTTGTGGAAGAAATCACAATATTCGGCATTCAACTCGAAATTTTGGAAATTTGGTTACTTCTGTCGAACTTCACCAACCTATATCTGTCAATTCAACCTAAATTCAACTCATTTTCAGTAAAAAAACATAGCTAATTTTTGGTTCTAAAATATATATATGTATATATCTTTTTTTTTTTTAACAAACATTATAACAAATTTTAAAGGCCGCGTGACGGTGAACTTGAACCCGTGAAATCCAATAATCCAACACGCTAAATTTTAATACTCATTACTCACACAGCTAGCCCATGAAGCCCAATAATCCAACCCACCAAAAGGGCAATACGGACCTAGCCCAATATATTAATGGACTAGAGTTATATTAATTAAAAAGGCAAGCCCGCCCCGGCCCGACCCAGTTCATTGGTAGTTGTGTGCATCCTCTTCCCCTTCGTAATTTTCATTTTTGAAGATTCTCGATCAAACGTGGATTAGTGATATTTTTTCTTTAGATGAAAAAAAAGAAGGGGAAATAATCTTCATAAACATGAATTGTGAAGGGGAAGGGAAATGTATAAGAAAATAAAATTAAAAAAAAAAATGCTAGACGTGGGCTACACATCATTGATGTTCATGGATATATAGTGTTTGACGTATCAGTTCTATATATGTATGTAGAGACTAGAGAGAGAGAGAGAGGAAACGGTCACGAAAAATATTGTGATCTTGTTCATTTAAATTTTAATCAACTTCGTAAACTATCTTATAAGAATTTATGATGAAAATAAAGACCTTTAATATATATGTATTTATTTAATTCTTGTCTTGAGTGTTATTATTTATACTGGGTCTTTTGTTATATTTTAAGGTGGAGTCGAATTTGATATTGAGATGTAGAGTTTGGATTTGTTCTCTTCTTATGTGTTCTTCCGGTATTCATGTTTGAATCAACGGATTAATGTTTATCATACGTTTTTCCGGTATTTTGTGAATCAAAATCAACAGATTTCGTATATGTTATTATTTGAATATATTTCATATTTTTCCCTACATCAGCTGGTATGCAGAGCCTTGCTACGTTGCTCCTACGCAATATCTTCCCGTCAATCACCCGTTCATAATGTTCATATATTAAACGTCCTTATCTTCATCAGTTTATAAGCTCTATCAAAAGCTTAGCCAAATAAATAAGGCTCCGCGCATATGCAAATGGCGTGGTCAAATCGTTATCTATTTTATAATTTTTTATCTCAATTATTTCAAATATGATATCACTTTATCATCATATATGGATACAGTTATACAAATGTACTTTTATATGTTACTAATTAATATCACTTACATGTCATGACATAATTAAATTATACGGAATAATCGAATAAATGATTGAATTACAAGCAATTATGAGTCTGACTTGTGAGAAAACGTTCCTGTCTTGTAGCAAGTGGGGCCCTTTCCAAAGTTTTAATTTTGGATTGTGCTTTGTTGCAATTGTTAATTTGAGCACATTCTCGACGCTTCTTCCGGAACATGACAGTATAAAAAATGAACCTAAAATTTGCACCTCACAAACTTATCCACGAATAAACTTTTACAAAATAATAAATCATTTAATGACTAAGAAACAAATATAAAAGAACACACCACACATGAGGCCGAAAAGGTGTATGATATTCATGAATTGTCTTCTTTTATTCTACATTCATTTTATTTTAAAAAAAAATCACAATAGGGATGATCCACTCGACCTTTATTGTATAAAAAAAAATTTATGCGACAAGTTCAATTTATGAAGTATTGGTGAGATTCAAAATTATTATTCAAAATCAGATTGTTGACATATTGTTATGAAAAATAACTATAATCGGTGATTGATGGTTTATGAAAAAAAATCATGATGGCTGTATCAAAATTTTGTTTCCATGAGCAAGTACGCCATATCCAAAAAAATTAATCTCTTCAAGTATGTTAAAATTGAACGCTCGAACAACGAGCAACTGAAATATTAGGTCGATGAAAAATTTGAATGAGTTTTAACTATTAAAAGTTAAATAATTAAATATGCAACGTTTTGAAAATCATGTGTCAATTATTCCTAAATTTTAGGTCATAAGAAATTCAATATTATAAATATGAAAATTTGGATTTAAAAAGGCAATCAATGGGAAAAAAAAGATAAATATTTGGAAAAAAGGAAAAACAATTAACTTAATAAACTAATAAAATCGCTATTCCTAAGTTGTTTTCCTCTCTTCTTTTCATAATAACATGATATTACATTCCTTTTCTATTTTTTTAGATGAACTAATAGTACATTTTTTTTGGAGATGACTAATAGTACATACTTCTTCCGTCCACGATAGGTGTAGCACAATTTCCTTTTGCGTATGTTCACGATAAGTGTATCACTTTTCATTTTGAGAAATTACCCCACCTACTATCCTTATTTTAAACCTCACAACAATTCATTATGGTAAACCACTTTCTCCATTCAAAACTAATTTATCAACCATTTCTTAAAATCCGTAACAAACTCAAAGTGTTACACTTATCGTGAACGGAAAGAGTACTTATTTACGTTTAAAATTGGCATAAAAAACATGGGGAAATGGAATGTGGTAAGGTTCATCCTTCCAAAGTCGTAGGATAATAGTATTTTACTACCTTATCAACCGACCAAATAACATAGGCCACATCTATAAAATAGTAACAAAAATATGAAAAAGATTAGACATGCAGGACCAATACCCTCGCGACACGTGGCAGTCCGACAACTATGTGTTTGCGGAATTTGCCTTCGCTGTATTTAGAATGAGATGATTGGATTGGGTGGTTTAGAATTAGTAATTAATAATACTCCCTCCCTCTCCAAATAAATGTCGCGAGGTGTCAAAATTTTTGTCTTCAAATAAGTGTCATATTATAATTTTTAATGTAAATTTTAGGTTAAATTGTCACATTTATCCTTTGACTTAAGGTGAAAAATTCATTTTTTTGAGTTTTTTATATAATAATTATGGGTAAAATGCATCATTTATCCTCTGTTTTTGTATACGTATTTTGGCTGCTCATGACACTTATTTGGGAACAGAAAGAGAGTATGCGTTTAGCCTAAATGGTTGTTGGGTACTGTTGATGGAGAGATGACTCTGCGGCTGCCGGAGTGAGGTGGCGGGAATATAGTGGTTGGGAGGGTAATGGTGGGGCCAGGGCGGTGCTGTTGACGATGATGTCTGTTCTGGAATTGCATTTTTGCCTTTATAATTAGTGGGCGGTTCAATATGATGTGCCACATTAATATGTCGTCATTGCCTTTATTTATTAGAGTTTGATTAATAAGGTTTTTATACATATCTCAAAAAAAAAAAAAAAGGTTTTTATACATATGTTTTCAATGTTTATTTGAATTGATCTTAGCTTGTGTTAGATTTGAAACTATTAGATTACCAAAAAAAAATTAATAAACAATACAAAATCAAGAAGATTCATCATAAATCAATAAATCATGCAAAATGAATACGGCTTATTATTTTTTATTGGAAAAATTAATTGCAAATTAAATCACTAACTTTGTTCCATTTTGCAATTACAATAGGAATTTTGAAATACACAATCTTTGATTTCTTTATTATTAGAACAAACGAGTTTTTTCTAGCACCGAAAACAGTAAAATGACCATGTTAAATTAGTGTTGTAGGTGAGAAAAGGTTTTGGAATTGATGTGTGCGAATAGGTTAATATTTATGTGAAGGTAAAACACTATAAACAAGTTAATTTAACGTGGCACATCAACGCATCCGACGCCATAGATAGAACGTAAGTATTGAGTTCTAATTGCAAAAAATTCAAAATTTGTGTATTTTTATTACAAACTTTCAATGTTCGTGTTGTAAATAAAATTTGTGATTTAATTTACAGTTTTTTTCCCCAAACCATAGGGATTAAATTTCATTGTGCGGCACTGGAATATGAGTATATATTTCGAAATTCAAAAATGTCATGGTAGATTTTATGCTAAAATTATTTGCCCGCTTAAGACTATCTAACTCAATACAGTCACTTATTTGAGAATTCGGTGACATCGAAATAGATGATTGCTCTCTAAATTCTAATTGGCCAACGTGGACTTTAGTTACTTATATTAGAACAAAAAAGGGGGGAAAAATCGACAAATTTGATCTTTGATAAAAAAAAAAAAAGATTCACTTTATTGTGCATCACACAGTTAAAGTTAGGTGGTGGAAATGGAATATGAACATAATACTTTTCTTGTGAAAATGAAAGAAATGTATTAATGCAACCAGTTCTTGAAGCTTCACATCGAAAGCTACCACACAAAATAGTCCATCCGCTGGCATTAGTCATTACATGTAAGCACCACACTTACTGCACTACATTTACATTTCATATAATATAAGTAATTAACACGTCCAATTAAATTAATTTAGTGGTCGAATAAATAAGTTTATCACTACAACAATAAATTCAAATCCTCTCAATATATTACACACTGAACATACTGTATGATACTCCATTCGTTCCAGGATAGTATGGTGTAGGGAGTGCGACACAAGTTTTAAGAAAATGTAAGTAAAATGTTTGTTTAATGGGAAAGGAACCCACATATTTGATTTTTCGTGATGTATAAAATATTACTCTCTCCATCCCACTCATTTTGTCATGTTACTGTTTGACACGATTGTTAAGAAGAAGGATAAAAAAAGAGGAAATGGGTAGCTCTCATCACTTTTGAATGGTTAATTAGTTCATTTTTAGGAAACAAGACAATTTAAATTAGACAATCCAAAAAGGAAAAGAAGACAATTTTAGTAAGGCGGAAGGAGAAGTTAGTGGGGTATTTTCTATTTATAGAAACAACATACTAACCCGAAAACTGTCCAAAATGACAAAAACACTATACTAATCTGAAACGGGCGGAGTATTATTTTAGTAAAATATAAATATAAAATACAAATAAATATAGGGTCCATCACCAGCGGTCCAGCACGGTGAGTGGTAGGGTCGAGCGAAATCATACGAGATTAAAATTACCAAAATGGGGCGGCAAAATTCAGTCCAAAAATCAATTATTATAGCAATTCTCCCCGTATAAATACCCCTCAAATTCCGATCACACTCATCATCAGCCAAGAAGCAGCAGTCGCTAGTCAAGAGCAACAATTCCAATTTCCAGACAAGAGAGAGAGAGAGAGAGAGAAATCGAGATGACTAAGGATGTAGAGGTGGGCGGCCACGACTACGGCACAAAGGACTACCACGACCCGCCGCCGGCGCCGCTCTTCGACACGGAGGAGCTGGGAAAATGGTCGCTGTACAGGGCCACCATCGCCGAATTCATCGCCACCCTCCTGTTCCTCTACGTCACCGTGCTCACCGTCATCGGCTACAAGAGCCAGAGCGCCGACGATCAGTGCGGCGGCGTCGGCATCCTCGGCATTGCTTGGGCTTTCGGCGGCATGATCTTCGTCCTCGTTTACTGCACCGCCGGCATTTCCGGTGAGAATAATATTAATATATAACGAAATTAATTCGTTTAATTTTTAACATTACTTTTTTTTTAATTGTAACATTATCGCGCCACGGTGGACTGACTCCTTTCGACTACAGTCATTAATCACAATACTGCTAGACGCAATTTTAACACTATTGTCTGCAGGGGGCCACATAAACCCGGCCGTGACGTTCGGGCTCCTTCTGGCCCGGAAGGTGTCGTTGGTTCGGGCCGTGCTGTACATCGTAGCGCAGTGCTTGGGGGCCATTTGCGGCTGCGGACTGGTGAAGGCATTCCAGAAGACGTACTACGTCAAGTACGGCGGCGGCGCCAATGAGCTCAGCGACGGCTACAGCACCGGCACCGGGCTGGCGGCGGAGATCATCGGCACATTCGTACTTGTGTACACCGTTTTCTCCGCCACTGACCCCAAGAGAAATGCCAGAGACTCCCACGTTCCTGTAAGAAGATATATATAAATAATAGAAATTCTATCCTACAATGTACATGTACTATTCTTACGTGTTACATGAAAATATTTTAATTGTACATATAGATAGATAGTTCCCTTCTTGCTTCAGTTTTAATTTTCTATATCAAACTAATTCTATTTGTAACCGATTGTAGGTTTTGGCGCCACTTCCTATTGGATTTGCCGTGTTCATGGTTCACTTGGCTACAATTCCGGTGACCGGCACCGGCATCAACCCCGCTCGGAGTTTCGGCGCCGCCGTCATCTACGGCAAGGACAAGGCCTGGGACGATCAGGTACTAGTCAATTAATGCTTAATTACCTAATTCTACTTTAATAATGATAATTCCTTTAATTAATTTAAGCAAGAAAATGATGTTTAATTTAATATGTTTGATTTGATGTTACAGTGGATATTCTGGGTGGGGCCATTCATCGGAGCAGCCATTGCAGCAATCTACCATCAGTTTGTGCTGAGGGCAGGAGCAATCAAAGCTCTGGGATCATTCAGAAGCTCTTCGTATAATTAATATAATTAATTAAGAGATAAGAAAGTGTGAAATTTGGGGAAAATTTAGTGTGCAAATATTTATGTTGTGGGCTAGTTTGGCACTAGTTTTAAAGCGTGCCCAAGTGTGGTGTTGTCTTTAATTTGTCTTTTGTTTTGTTTTGAACTTTTGATGGTTTTTTTTTTCCTTTCTCCTCTACTTTAGCACTAAATTGTAGTGCTGTAATCATCAAACATAAAAGTAATAAAGGTTACTGTTTCAGCAAATTTATTTCTTGTTCTTGTTAAGGATAATTAATTTGCTCATTTAGGGTGTGTTTTTGTTGTTGTAAATTTATTATGGAAAAAGCTTTAAATTCCTCATTTTTAAAACATTTTCTATAGAAAGGAATTTTTACTCATTTTATTTCATCTTTTCAGTTCAAGGAGGGAAAATATTACCATGAGTGATAATATTTTTCTTACTTTGAGTGATGGTGAGAATAAGAAATGTTGGAATTCTTTTCTATAGAAAATGATGGATAAGAAATGAGGAATTTAAAGTGATAGAATTTTAATTTCCTACTTATTCATACTTATAAAAAATGATGTAACATATTTACTACTATGTTTGCCCAAAAAATTTCATCTTTTGTTACTATAGATCGCTATTATACGTTGTTGAAGTTGAAATTCAGACAATACTATAAGTTAATTGAAGAAGAACTTTGGATGACTTCGTCTTGAGGTATATATCCTCTTCTTAATATCTTAATGTTGTATTTTGACTTTTGATTGTTATAAAAAGTTTAAGAATTCCCAACAATTTTTTTTAAAAAGCATAACAAAAATGATAAATATTACTCCATCCGTTATTTTATAAGTGTCCCCCACCGTCAAATTATACATACCAAGAAAATAAAGAAATTTACCACTGTAACCTTATTAATTACCATCATTAATGTATACATACAACTAATTAACAAATTACTAGAAGCATTAAATAAGGATAAAATTGGAAAAATATCATTAATTTACTCTCAAATTTTGAAATAGAACACTTATATGGAAACAAAAAATTATGCTGAATAGGACATTTAAAAAAGAACGGAAGGAGTACTATAAAATAAAATAAATTCAAATACACTCACCAAATTTTTTTTACTGGAGTCTTTCTTTATTACGTGCGCTAGCACATCCTCTCTGATAAATATTACTCCTTCCGTCCCATTGATAACGCCGTATAACTTTTGGGCACGATTATTAAGGAGAAAGATAAAAAGATAGAAAATAGATAGGTCCCACCACTTTTAAATAGTTAATTATTTCCTTATTTGGAATTAGACGTTATCAATAGAACAGACAAAAAAAGGAAAACGAGACGTTATCAATGAGACATAGGGAGTACTATAGAAATTTTCCTAGTACAGCGGCGGGTGAGGAGAAGGGCGAAGGGAGGGCATGCGCCCGGAGGTAGGACGATCGCCGTTGGCGCCCAGT
Organism: Agastache rugosa; assembly: GCA_031470985.1. Lineage (NCBI taxonomy): Eukaryota > Viridiplantae > Streptophyta > Magnoliopsida > Lamiales > Lamiaceae > Agastache > Agastache rugosa. The sequence continues at coordinate 28,357,177 of CM062606.1, read as the reverse complement.
GCACTCCAGGTGAGATTTGGCTCGCGCTCTCACCCTCTCCGCCACCACCATTGGCTGCCACGTGTCGTTGCATTTTTTTTATTCTGTAATAAATAAAAGGGTTAATTTGGTATAAAACCATAAAGAATTCCCAAATTCTGGTTTTTCCCACAAACTTTTAATTTTGTTTCTAAAACCATAAACTTTCAATATTTCCGGAATTTCCCCTGAAATCGGATTCTGACCAAATCGAAATGATGTGTCGCTGGAAATTGCTGACGTGTACTTTTTATTAAAGAGTTAATTTGGTATAAATCCATAAAGAATTCCAAAATTCCTGTTTTTCCCATGAACTTTTTAATTTTGTTTCTAAATCCATAAACTTTCAGTTTTTTCAAAATTTTTAAAATAAATAAATTTTGCCATGTTAATTCTAAACAAACGTGTATTGATTTAGTCATGTTAATTTGTATCTTATACACGTACAATAATTATATGAATGAATGTCGTTGATTTGTTTCTTTTTGTCGTCCTAAGATACAATTATTCATTTATTCAAAAAATATATTCATACAAATAAGGACAATATTTATACATATAATTATTGTACGTGTATACGATACAAATTAATATGGCTAAATCAATACACACTTGTTTAGTAATTAACAAGCAAAATCTATTTATTTTAAAAATTCCGAAATAACCGAAAGTTTATGGATTTAGAAACAAAATTAAAAAGTTAATGGGAAAAACCAGAATTTTTGAATTCTTTATGGATTTATATCAACTTAACTCTTTAATAAAAAGTACACGTCTGCAATTTCCGATGCCACATCATTTCGATTTGGCCGGAATTTGATTTTAGGAGAAATTTCGGAAAAATTGAAAGTTTATGGTTTCAGAAACAAAATTAAAAGTTTGTGGGAAAAACCAAAATTTAGAAATTCTTTATGATTTTATACCAAATTAACTCTAAATAAAAAAAATTAAAATAAATTCAGATGACAACGGCTAGCAACATCAACTGCTAGTTTGAAAAAAAAATTACTCCATTTTCTACCTATAAATACTACACTTACATCCTCCAACACTCACACCTTCTTTACTCTCTCACTCTCACTTTCTACTCTTATTATTCAAAATATATATAAAAAAAAATAATACAAAATTAAAATAATGAAAGCCCTAGGGTGATAAACTACACTTTTGTAGACAATTTTTAGGTAGGGCTCTCAATATTGGAACTCCACCAAAAGTACAACAAATTGTCAAATACTAATAAAAAATTGGTCACACTAGGGTGCAAAATACTACCATTGTAACTCTTAGTACATTGATTTTAACGTTTTTTCTATAAGAAAATTAAAAAAAATAAAAATTTAATTTTCACATTTCTAGCCAAAAAAACCACGATACAATTATTTTTGTACAATAAGATTCGGTGTTCAAGAATATAATCCCAGAGTGCAAGTAGGGGCGGATTTAGAATTTAATAATATTTTGAGGTTCACAAAATTTTTGTCATGCCAAACTTGCAAAATATAAAATTCATAAATAATACTCCCTCCGTCCCTTGTAAGTGTGGTGCGTTTTTATTATATGTGAGGTATAAAATATTAGTTGAACCACACTAATTAACCTGAGACGGAGGGAGTACCATTTATCTCGTTTTATAAATTTAGTGAAGTGATGCCACTAACACAATAACACTTTTTATTGAGAAAGAAACGTTAAATCAAAATTCCATGATCATTCACAGACCTCAAGATAATGGCCCATTTACGTACTCTTGCTTGAAGATAGTTTGTTCTTCATCAACAAAACTACAAAAATATTTATAGGGTTGGAATACAAAAATATTTACATGAATGCAAAAATATTTATAGATCTATTTGTTAAATAAGAATGAAATGAAATAAAATGAAAAATAAACGTAGAATAAATTTTTAAAACTAAAAAATTGTACACGGACAAACTGTAATAAAAAAAATGGTACAAGAACTTAATAATGCATTTTGCCTGTATTAAAACCAAAGTTCTTCAAATTGATCTAATTACGACTAATTTGATTAATATACTGTATAAGTTTGATTATATTAAAAAAAAATTGGGTTTATACCAATTTTACTAAAACTTTAATCTTGTTATTTCATAACACAAGATTTTTCTTCAAAACACATACATATTCAATCGGAATCCTTTACATTTAACCACCAAAGGTCCAAAACATCACATTAATAAAATCCAGACTTCAATTTCTCTCTTAAATCGGAAGCAACTCGATGTAAAATAGAAATTTGATTTGGTTGGTAAAAATCAGACTATATTTTGAAAGTAAGAATTTGTTTTGGGCTGGGCTCATATTGATTTTTCTTTTTTTTTTTAAACTTAAAGAAAAAATATTTTTGGCTTGCATTGGGCTAGAGCCCAGTGAAGCCCCTATAATGATCCGCCTATGATGTGCGAGCACCTAGAAAAAAAGTTTCTAGTTATATTTTTATATAATGTCTAATTTTTTGTAGAACATTCTATCTAAAAGATTATAGATATTATGGTAGAGCTACGCACTTTGTTGATTGGGTAAAATTTGGCAAATTCTTTTGTCATTGATTTGATAATCACAAATATAAATATGATAGTGTGCCTCATTTTGTACCATATCAAAGATAAACAATAATTTTTTATAAAATTATTTTCAAAAATCAAAACATATAATCTATAGTTATACAAAAAGAATGTTGTTTTACAAAATTTGCTTTACTTATTATGTCCGTATTAGATATCTAATTTAAAAGTAAAACAAAAAGGCCTAATTAATTAGGAAGAGAAAATAAAAGTAAACTAGGTTCATCTACTTGATAAGATCAAGAACTTGGGAGTGAGTAGGAAGAGCTGGAATTACAATCTTCTTAGGCTATGTTCGGTTATAAAGATTAGGCTAGACTAAAAGCCAGATATGATTTTATATCACATTTGGTTGTTAAGATAAAGGCTCACGACTTAATGCCATGAAAAGTTAAGCCCGGTACTAAACTCTACAATCTTGTTTTTATGGGTCGGACCCATACCCCATCGACTATTTTTATCTTGTGACAAATACCAGTTTATCCTCCCATCTCTGTATCTCTCGCCCCGCTCTCCCCATCAACACATCTTTTATTTTTCTCATCCCATCATCCTTCTCTTATCTCTCACCGAAAATATGTAAGAATTCTATTACATCGGGCTTGCAGAAAACGGAAAAGAAGGCCGTCGTGGTAGTGGTGGTAGTTGCAGTGACAATTGAGGGGGTGGATGGGTGTGAATTGATTTTGGGGATTTTTATTCGGAGGTTTGGGGGAAGAGAGAGATGAGGCAAAGCTATTGAGAGAGAGATTTATTTCAAAATTGATGTGCCTATCCAATTTATGTGTGGGAAACTAACAATCCAATTTGCAATTTCGGATGGATGTCATGGACAGGAGAAGTTGCAGTAGAGTGAAGAAGATGGAGAATAGAGATTTTAGATATGAAATTAATGGGGAAGCTTTCAGTTGAGAGAGAAATGATGATGATGATGTATGTGAGAGAGAGAAATAGAGGGGTGTGAATAATTGTGACAGAAAGGTATAATAGTAAATAAACAAATTTATTCTGACATGTATAAAAATTATCAATCAAACCAAACAACTTTTCATTATATATGTTTCAATCTTTTTGTATCCCATACTATATCTCACTATTATCTAGTCTAAGAAATCGAATGGGACCTTAGTAGTGGTGATTGATCCACATGGATACTGCAGCACTTCTTTCAATTTTCATTCGTACTCAATAATTGTTTGATTAATAACCTTACAAAGTAGAGTTCCCACGAAAGAATCGCCTACTCTGATGGTGTCCACAGTATTGATGCCAAAATTGTCAACTGCTAAAAATGCTTCATACAATATCTACATCCCTTGTCTCTAAGTGTGACCATGAGAAGCATTAAATTGTCATGGTACAAAGACATTATTGCTTTGTCGTCGATTGCATCACTTTGAAGAAGAAAACTAAGCTCTTCGTCACTAACTTTGATGATGCCAAACTTATCCCAAATGCTCATAATTTGCTCTCTTGGCTCCTCTACCGAGGGCCACAACAACAATCGAAGGTTTGGGTCGTAGGAAAGCAAAGTGCCGGTATCCTTAGCCACTTCCATTGATTTCATGTATGCTGGTCGACACGGTTCCACAATCAAGTGGATCCATAGTGCATGGAACACTTTAGCCTATAGACACATCAAATTTATTTATGTAATTATTTAAGTGTTTAATTAATTTTGGAACACAACAATTAAAAAAAAAAACACAAATCGGGAACAAATCATGAGATTGTTTGTTCTAATATTCATGTGTAGGAACCATTAAAATTATAATGAGTGAAAAAAAATAATCTATTTTTATACTTCCTCCATCTCAGGTTAGTGTGGTTTAACTAATATTTTATATTTTACAATAAATCAAATATGCACCACACTTTTGGGGACTGAGTGAGTAATTATTTTAGTGTCTAATCGTTTTTGGAACACAACAATTTAAAAAAACATTTTAAGAGAAATAATATAATATAGTACTCCATCCGTCCCATTGATAATGACCCACTTTCCTCTTTGAATTGTCCCATTTAAAATGACACGGTCTAAAAATGAAACACTTTCTCTCACACAAAGATTAAATTTTCAATTACTCTTCACATTATGATGTCGTATTTTAACCAACTTAAAGATGGGATTTTAGCTAGGGAGAACAAATAATTAGAAACATAAAGAGATGAATCTGAGCTTTATTTCCAGAAACGGAAATGTATAAATGGCAAAAAGAAATCTTTCTATATTCGGCAACCCGTAATTTATATTATATATTATATAGATATAGATTATTATAAAAAAAATGATATGATATACATAATCATAATTTATTAAAATCAGTTTTTACGTGTGAATGCACGTTATTAATTTTGCTAGTACTAGTACTACACCCGTGCGATGCACGGAGTAAGTTGATTTTAATTTTTTTTTATAAAATAATATAAATATGAGTAAGGAATATATATATATATATAAAAAGAAAAGTATCAAATAATATAAATTAAAATTTCGTTCAAAGTTCATATATGTATAAAATTTGAAAATTTTCCTTATAAACAATGTTCGTTGTACATGCACTGCTCTTATTCTCTTTATCGCATATCAGAATCTTCAAACCATTTCGACTCCATACCCTCGATACAGAGACGTATAGTTGACCATATAAAAATAATACTTGGACTTTGTAAACGATTTCGATGTATGTATAGAATATCATCTAAAAGATTCTTCCAATACTTTTCCCAAACAATCTCCGATATGTTCATTGAATTAGCAAATAGTATATTTGCAATTGCAAACATATGTCTCAAAGAATGTGTGGACCGTGTGGTACTCCAATGACTTGCCTCTATAATTTCGTCGATGTATTCTCTATCATCGTCTAACAAACCACCCTCTTAATGTCTGCCAAATTTTTTTATAATGGTTTCATCCCATAACCATTTATACATAGCTTTTAGAGTGAAAATGAGAAATAGCCATACAAGATAGTAAAAACTAAATTTTGTCTACCAACTTAATTTTTATAAATTTTGGCAATATTTTCAAATTTCGGACCATTTTGCCCTTACTAAAAGGGGGGAGTCAAATTTCACATTTTAATACATTTGACTGATCTCTCCCCCCATTTTCATTCATTCAATTTCTGTAAATTCTTTCTCTTCTCTCTCTTTCGTAATTTTCTCTCTCTCGCGAAATCTTAGATCTCTGCCGTCGCGCCGCTCATCTCCGTCGTGCAGTTCCTCGCCGTCCATCGTCGTTTCTTTGTAATTCTTCATCGGCCAAAGTTCAATTCAAATACCGTTCAGATCTGAAAAATTCGTACAAATCTAAAATCAGCATTTTGTGAGTTTTTTTTGAATTTCTTATTAATTTGTAGTTTTCGTTTTGTTCCTTGTGATGTATGTATTTTCATATTGTTTTTGATGGTATTTGGTGATTTGAGTTTAAATCTGGACGATTTGGGTGTATTATTGTTGATTTTCTGGTTCATTTGCGTTGATTCAGCATGTTTATGTTTGCTGTCAAAATTCGTTGGTACGAAATTGATGTATTCGTACCAGTAGTAACTCGTACTAGTAGTCTGCAACTTATTATTGGCTTGTATTTTGCTTTGGTGTATTAATTTTTGTTGATTTATGGGTGCGTTGGTATGAATTGACACGTTGGTAGCACACCGTCATGGTACGTTGGTACGAATTGGTGTGTTTGTCTCTCTTTTTTATTTTATTTTTTACGTCACGACCACATTAAGGCGTGGTACGCCAGTACGAAGACACCATATTCGTACCAGAGTATCATGTTAGGTCATAGTAATCCGGTGCGAAAAATGTCATATTCATTCCGGAGTACCACGCTAGGGCGTGGTACGCTAGTATGAAAACATGATATTCAGATCGAAGTACCAAATCTTTGAATTTATGACAACGTTAGGGCGTAGTACGTCGGTACGAAAATACCATATTCGTACCGGAGTATCACGTTAGGCTGTTGTAAGCTGGTGCAAAAATACCATATTCGTACCTCAATACCACGTTAGGACGTGGTATGCTAGTATGAAAAATACGATATTCGTACCGAAGTACCAAATCTTTGAATTCGTGACCATGCCCTAACGTGGTACTCTGGTATGAATATTGTATTTTCGTACCAGCTTACCAAGGCCTAACGGAATAAATCGGTATGAATATGGTATCTTCGTACTGGCGTACCACGTCCTAACGTAGTCATGAATTCAAAGATTCGGTACTTCGGTACAAATATCATATTTTCGTACTAGCGTACCACGTCCTAATGTGGTAATACGGTACGAATATAATATTTTTTACACCAGATTATCACGACCAAACGTGATACTCCGGTACGAATATGATGAGTTCTTACCGGCGTACCATGACATCGCGACATCTAACCTTGGTATGTTAGTACGAATATTGTGTGTTCGTACCAGTTGTACCTGATATATTAGTACGACTGATTTATATTAGTATCATATCCTAAACTGTTTTTTACCTTCTTTTTTTTCAAGGTACAATGGACCTACAAGAGGTATGAAAGAACTCAAAAAATCGGTCATAGTGTCCTACAAGAACTCGAGAAATCAATATTTTGGCTGGGAGCATCTATTCTTTCAGCACGGATGAAAGAGTACTTACCGTAGGGATGAAGCTAGATTAAGGATTAGTGAATAAACACTTCTTATTTATAAATAATTTGCTACAATTTCTGATTTGTAAATATTTTTCTATACAATACTAGTATTATTAGTACGTATGCTCTAATTTATCAATTTGTCAAAATTGTATGTAGTTTGTAATTTATCTAATTTAGATATGTAGTTTCTTGGTACAATTGGCATCAATGAACCTATTAGGCCAAAAAAAATTAATTTCACCGGAACATTCCAAAAATAAAAATAACAAACGTGTTATACAATTGAAAATAATTATCAAACAAATTCTCGTATATATTGTTATTTCATATTCCTCAATGTGCAACAATAAAAAAAGATGGTCTCGGATGCATGAAAATAATATAGGTACTCTTGGTACGAACAAACTCGATATAATATATTTCGTACCACCGTACAGAGGCATGTAACATGACATGTTGGTACGAATAAGCGTACATCATGTGTGTGCACATCCAATTTTGGTACAAAAGCAAGAATTTAATGATTCGATTATTTGGTACGAATATCTTAATTTCGTAATTAGCGTATACGCCCTAATGTGGTACTCTGGAACGAATATGATATTTTCGCTCCAGTTTACCACAGCTTAACGGAATACTCAAGTACGAATATAGTATTTTTGCACTAGTGTGGTACTCCGGTACGAATATATTGTACTCCGGTATGAATATGGTACTCCGATTCAGCACTAATGTGGTACTCGCGGTACGAATATGTTGTCTTCGTACCGGCGTAGCATGTCTTAATGTGATTATGATGCAGAAAATACGAAAAGAGAGAAAAAAATGAGCTGAAAATAAAGGGAGAGAGAGAGAAAAATGCAACGGAAAAGTGAGAGGAGAGAGAAAATAAGATGTACATGTACATGCTCTTATCTTTCCTCAATCGCAATTCAAGCTTCCTCAATAAATCTTCGTACCCTATACCACTAACCGGTATAGGAATATACTCTTTTCGTCCACCCTCATATATGTTGTTATTCCACACTCCACCATGGGCAACAATCAGAGAAGAATTCCTTGTCTGCATGAAAATAAAAAGAGACAGATAGGTCAGGTACTCACAGTACTAACGTAACGAACTCACATATTTCGTATCTATATCATTATGAATTCGTACTATCGTAACACTCTCTTAGTTGGTACTTCGGTGCGAATATCTTGTACTCTCACCCGTGTACACACGCAAATAGTATGGTACTCTGGTACGAAAATCATATATTCGTACCACCACTATCTTGCATTTGTACACCGGTACGAATTTGAGATTTTCGTACTATCGTAGCAATCTCTTAGTTGGTATTCCGGTGCGAATATATGATTTTCGTACTATCGTAACACTCTCTTAGTTGGTACTCCGGTGCGAATATATGATTTTCGTACTATCGTAACACTCTCTTAGTTGGCACGGATCTGGTACTCTCACCCGTGTACACATGCAAATAGTGTGGTACTCTGGTACGAAAATTATATATTCGAATCACCACTATCTTGCATTTGTACACCGGTACGAAATGGGATTTTTACGACGGAGTGCCACACACCACATATCAATCACGCCATCATAATATTCAAGCCAAACACTGAAATATTCACGTTAAATCGCAGGCAAACAAAAATCGAAACAACAAAAAATCGAAACAACAAAATGCAGCAGAAGTAATACCGATCAGAATTCACAACATGAAAGAATGCAAAAAAATATACAGCAATCTGGAATTAAAACCTAAACCCTAAACGTAGCCTAAAAGCCAACGGAGAAGACGATCTCGACGACTATGAACGCAAAAACAATCACCGACGATCTCGACGACTATGAACGGAAAACAAACGCCAATTATCTCAACGATTTTTAAAAAACACAGGTACAATATTCTGGAAATAAAAATGCAAAATCTGCCGCCGCTGCATAACGTCGGAGATGATAAACGGAAAAAAACGCCGGCGATCGAAAACCAAAAAAAAAGCATGGAGGAAAGAGAAAGAAGCAGCCGACCATGGAAAGTTAGCATAGAGAGTCAAATCCAAACAGTTAGGAGAGAGAGTCAAATCCGAAAAGTAGAGAGAGAGAGTGTTGTACTATGTTGTGACTTTATCATAAAGTAAGGGCAATATGAGGAGTTTTCCCCAAACAATGACAAAATTTATAAAAATTAAGTTGGGTGACAAAATTTAGTTTTTACTATCTTGTTTGGCCATTTAACACTATTAAGTCTAGCTTTTAATATATCTTCTCCCAAAAGCCTACAAATTCTTTATTAATTTTATTATGAAAAATTCAATACATTCTCTAAAAATAATTATAGGACTTTATAATATGGTCTAATAATATAGAGTAGTTAATGAATTGTGTGGTCTTCATTCAAAATTGAATAATTTCGGATACTATTAATCTTATTACTGAAAATTGATTCATTTCTCTACATGTGGTTATTTGTATTAATTTATTTTAATATTAAGGAGTAATTATTGGGTTGTGTTTATTACCTAATAAGAGTGAGAAATACCAATACAATATGACAATCAATGTAAATTGAAGATATAAATAAAGTCTATTTTAGAATATGTTCATTAGTGTTTTGTTTTATGAAACAAATTACTTAAGTAGCACATTTTTTGGTAAAGAAGTCATTTTTCATCAAGAATAATTTATTGAAAGATCAAACTTTTACTCTAAGAATTTTTTTGTTTATTGATTAATTATTTTTATAATTTTAAAGTGAAAACAATCTTTTTGTAAACTTTAGTTTCTTTTTTTTTAAATGTTTGTTGTGTCTTGAGTTGCAAAAATTAATATTTTTTTTCTGCCAAAGTAAGTCTTATGTGAACAATAAAGACTCTAATAAAAGAACTTACTTTCAAAAATTAAAAGAATTATTTTATCAAAATATAAAATAAAAAAAGTAGAACTTGAGAATAACAAATTTATTGTAGATGAACAAACTCTAATGTGCAAAAATGCTGAGAAAAACAAATCCTGCATCATTTTCAATATAAACTCTCAGTGGTAAAATTTATTATTATGTATATAAATTGATCGAATATGTGTATAACCTTTTGGAAATTAAAGTAAAACATTATAAATATCTAATAGCTCTCAAAGGTATTACTTATTTTAAAAGAAGAATATTACTGTTTTACATTTTATTGGAATATAACTTCAATTTGTATATTCTAATCTAAAAACACTAAATACAAAATAATTCCGATGTAAAATCGATACAAACCAATGAAACAGCTACTATAGAGTGTGAATCTAAACTTCTTATAGGTTTCATTTCCAAGTTTTTCTATTTCCGAGAATGGAGCTCCTTCTTAGTTGCAGAGAACTCCAGTTCTAATTGCTGAAAGTATTTTAATGCTTCTGAAGGCAAATCTTCAAATATTTTAAGATTTGTTTTCTTCAATTCTTCCTCACACTCTTCAATAGTTCAACTCTAGCACCTACATAATTCTGACATCCCTCACCCTCATCCGTCTCCTATCTCATCTCCGATAATTGCATAATTTATAGGCAACAAAAGATATAAAAATGAAAAATTCATACTTGATTGACATGATTGTTGTTTTGTAACGCTGAATTTAATTAATGGCTATTTTAAAAATATTAACATTTTGTAAGTCTGAATCTAGAAGAACAATACATGAGAAACGTGACAGACAGAGGAGGCGCCATAGTGACAATAGTTGTTACCAAGTTCAAATTTACAGACAACTAACTCCATAAGGACATTTACAAACTTTTACAACACAAAAACGATATTAAAAGATTATATTTGTGCATCGATTTGGGGACCTCAATTTTGAGTGTTAATTAGATATGGTTAATGACGAATCAGTAAAAAAAGGTAGGTTAGAAAAAAAAAATATCAGATTTGAGCATTGATCGAGGGACACAATTATTGCGGCTAATTGAGACAATTAAATTAAATTTTTTAATTATATATCCTCATTTGGGATTGTTTAGTGGTGTTGTGGATATTTTTGAGGCTATATTTATTAAATTCGAATCCCCAATATCTTTATAAATCGAGTCTATCACTCCTAGTTTTTCAAGTGTGATTTAACTCTTATGTTATGTTTGACATACAGACTATTGTGTATTAAAGGATTGTTTCTTATGCGCATCGAAAATAACGACTACATATTTTCATAATATTAATTAAAGATATGATTTATCATGTAGATATTTTTTAAAACGTTACTCATGAATCATGATAACTTTAATTTTTAGTATTATTGCGAATGCGCTGATTAGTAACACTGCATATTGTATTGTAATTATAGTTATTGTATTCCAATTCATTATCTATGTGTCTATTTTCAATAGACATATATATTTTCAATCTATATGTATTTATATATACATATAAATCAATTGATATATAGTGTTTTCTTTTTTGAGATAGCCGTACTGGATATAAAGACATGTTTTTAATCAGTAGGAAAATTGCGAATAGTTAGTTGGTTCCAAATTTTTTTAATAGATGAGCAAATTAAAATTTGCAAAAAAATTAGAGTTAGCAATATCTAACAATATTATATAATACTTATTCCCACATATTTTAATCAGTAGGAAAATGAAACCTATTATAAAATTAAAAAAAATAAACAACCACATATTCCCACAGACATAAAAAAATTTATATTTTAACACACATATATATATATATAGGGGTTATTGCCTCTAAATACATAACCTTTTTTGAAATTCTGATATTGCACATGACCTTTTTATTCTGCCTCAGAATACATCAACTTTAGTTTCTTTCTAATTTTGTGTCGGTCATCGGTTTTCCCCAAATCGAATCCTCCGTGGAAGCCGGATTTGACACGCTGGACGACGGAAACTGTAAAACAACGTCGTTTTGTATAAAAATAAAATATAAGACAATAAAAATAGCCACATCATTTGCCAACTCATTTTTTTAATTAAAAAAAAACAAAAAAAAAACAAAATTCTCTCTCTATCCTCCCCCACCCCTCTCGTCTGTTCTCCCACCCCTCTTCTCTCTCCCACCCCTCATCTCCGACCGTCACCACCACCAACCTTCTGGTTCGCGGCGGCTTCTCTCGGTTATTCTCTCCATCTCTCACTGTCAGCTCTCTCTCTTGGTCGATCACCTCCCACACCCCTCTCGTCTGTTCTCTCTCCCATCCCTCATCTCCGACCGTCACCACCACCACCAGCACCACCACCAACCTTCTGGTTTGGCGGCAACGACGCGGCGGCGGCGGCGTCTGAAGTCTTTGCTGAAAGAGAATTTCTTCGTTTATTTTTTTTTCATTTTTCTGCCAGTGATGTGGGATTTTGGTGAAGAAATTGAAAATGGAAATTGGCAGATCGAAGGCTATCGTCGCCGCCGCCGCCGTGAGAGGGAGAGAATAACCTAGAGACGCCGCCGCCGTCGCCGTCGCGTCGTTGCCGCCGAACCAGAAGGTTGGTGGGAGTGGTGGTGACGGTGAGATGAAGGGTGAGAGAGAGAAGAGGAGAGGGAAAACAGACGAGAGGGGTGGGGGAGGTGATCAACCAAGAGAGAGAGCTGACAGTGAGAGAGAGAGAATAACCGAGAGAAGACGCCGCCGAACCAGAAGGTTGGTGGTGGTGGTGGTGACGGTCGGAGATGAGGGGTATGAGAGAGAAGATGAGTGGGAGAACAAACGAGAGGGGTGGGGGAGGATAGAGAGATAATTTTGTTTTATTTTTATTTTTTTAATTAAAAAATTGAGTTGGCAAATGATGTGGCTATTTTTATTTTTTTATATTTTATTTTTATACAAAACGACATCGCTTTACAATTTTCGGCGTCCAGCGTGTCAAATCCGGCATCCACGTATGATTCGATTTTGGGAAAAACCGGTGACCGGCACAAAATTAGAAAAAAACTAAAGTTGATGTATTCTGAGGCAGAATAAAAAGGTCATGTGCAATATCAGAATTTGAAAAAAATGTTATGTATTTACAGGCAATAACCCCTATATATATATATGTTATATATATATATACATTACAAACAAAAAATAAAAAATAAAGTAGTGCAACTCAGTGAAAGAAATGGTTGACAATCTAATAAGACTTAAATATATATATATATGAGTTAATTGTGTGGAATGTCATTTCAAGTTAGTGAATAATAATAGTTGTCCATCCACTTTATTTGTAGAAATTCTGGCCAACTTTGAGGTAAAGAGACCAAAATACCCTTAATTTCACCTCTCTCTCTCTTGTTTAAGATCCAGATCCAGATCTGGATCTGTGAACTCTCTCTCTCTCTCTCTCTTGAGTTCCACGATTCTCTCTCTCAACTTCAGATCTGTTTCTCCGGCATGGGCAGCTTTCTGCGGTCGTCTTCTCCGGCAGATTTGTGTATTATCGACTCTCTTCTTTCTCTCTCTTCTATCAGTCACAGCTCGGTAGATCTTAAGAAATCAGCATGGCCAATCTCTCCGGCGTCGATGCAACTTTCCTCTATTTTGCGGCTTTCTTCTCCGGTCATCATATCATCTCCATCTGAAAATTTGTTCTTTGATGGTGTATTGTAGGTTGTTGGTTTTATGGTTGTAATTTAGCTTTGATCGTAATAATGTATCTTGTATTTTGGAAATTTTCTTGTTTGATGGTTGTATTGTAGATTGATGATTTTTAATCTAAGATATCAACTTTGAATTTAGTGTATTAATTTTAATTGAGTTTTCTAGATCTAGTATGTCATGTTCTTGTCGTATTTTCCAGATCTTGCCGTCATCTTCGTGCATATGTGTTCTTCCTGCATTTTTCACGTCACTGAACGTCGCGACTTGGCACACCTGGTACGAATACAACATATTCGTACCAGGTGTGCCAAGGCATACCGCGCATAGACTTGGAACACCTGGTACGAATACACACCATTCGTACCAGGTGTGCCAAGTCTAGGCGCATCGCGACTTGGCACACTGTACGAATATGTTTTCGTACCAGGTGTGCCAAGGCATACCGCGCCTAGACTTGGCACACCTGGTACAGATATAGACCATTCGTACCAGCTGTGCTAAGTCTAAGCGCGGTATGCCTTGTCACACCTGGTACGAATACGTTGCATTCGTACCAGGTGTGCCAAGGCATACCAGGATGCGGTTGACCAAAGACGAACACCATCCAGGACATTAGATCTGGAATGTGACTCCATGGATTCTGGAGAGAAAGCTGTGAAATAAGGCAACGGGATCTGGAAGAATCTGGTGCGGCGGTATATCTAGAAGAATCTGGTGCGACGGCAGATCTGGAATATGGGCGCGGAATGTGAAAGTTCAAGGCGGCGCGGCGGACTGGACTGGAAGTACGAAGGCGGTGCGGCGGAAGGGATGGAAGTACGACGATGCGGCGGCGGAATGAAAGTACGACGGCGGCGGCGACGGCAAAATGAAAGTACGACGGAAGAAATGGAGAAAATAGGATTTTTAGAGAGAGAATTTGAAATTTAAAAACTGAAAAATGAAATGGGTGGATGGATGGTTAATAGTGGTTCCAAGGGCAAATTGGTCCAAATTTCCAAAAGTTGGCCAGAATTTCTACAAATAAAGTTTGTGGCCAACTATTAATTTCCACTATCTATATTGGTTATCCCAAATTTTGCCTCTATATATATTTGGAGCGATTACATGATTACTTTTGTAAATAGAAAATTATGAAACAACATTCAATAAATTTCAATAGAATCATACAAACACTAAAGTGTGAGTTGATCCAATTACATTGGTAGTAACATCGATCATATTATTCTTTAAAGAGACAAATATATGCTTATATATAAAAGGAATATATTTCTATGGATTTCACTGTATTCCTTGACAAAAAATTTGATGAAGTTATTGCTCCCAAATCTGGCCATTGATGTTTAGGAGATTTGATCTTTCTCCAAGATGTCGTTTCTGTTAGGAATTGATATGCGCGTTGTTTATTTAAAAAAAAACTTTACATCAAATGCTCTTTGTACGATAACCTCTGTCTCATCAATCATGTTTTTTCTCTAATTGAAAAAGTTGAAATGAAAGAGTATAAAGAATATGAATTGTGAATGAAATTGTTTGCAGAATTCTAGAACTTATAGGTAGAAAAATAGTATAAAAATGGAAAATTTATAATTATAATTAATTTTTTTCACAAATTATGTCTTTGTAACGTCCAACATTAATTATTTTATTGATAAATATTAATGAGCAATTAAAATAATAACAATTAAATATATTATTTCTAAAAATGGAATAAAAATAACTTAAAATGAAAGTTAATATTAATAGCAATCCGAGCTTGCTATTATATATTATAAAGATTTTTAAAATTTCACAACATGATAAACTCAAATCCTCCTAAAGAAAAATAAATTAGTAGAATAAAAAAATAATATCATCATGTTACACGAATTTGATCCGCATTTGACACGAATATGAAACTATAAATTCATGTGCTTATGGTATCGACACGATAAAACACTACGAACGTGATAAGACCTTATAATAATTCATGAATTTTGTTCGTATTTGTGTTATGTCAAAAATTGTCAACTCGAAAGAGAATTGAATGTAATGGGGAGGGAATAGAAAAGTCATTTCTACATTCATTCTCATTCTTATGATTGGCATGTCCATGAAATAAAATCATTATTCCCGATGAAATCTCTATTCCTAAAGGAGTGAAAATAACCATTCATTCCAACCCTCATGAATTTAGCCATTTCATTTCCATCGTTATTTCATTTCATAATTCACCATTCTTTAATTCATTTCATTCCTACCTAAATTTACATTTTCATATAAATCCGCTCCTAAAACAATTTCAAACCCCCACCCAAAGGCTCAACTCACCCCACTGTAGCTATTAAAGTGCCCTATTTAGACTTGGTAAAGGCCATAGCTTCTACATATAGGGTGGATAGTCCCTCTCGCTTATAAGGCCTTTTAAGAGGGGTAATGGCCCACTTCTAATATGGTATCAGAGCCAACCCAATCTAATAATGACTCTAATATCGTTGTCAACAAACAACGTTTGACATAGTCTACGTTAGGAGGGGGCATGGTAAAATGTCACACATTGATTGGAGAAAGTGGCGTAGACCACCTTGAATTGGTGATGTATTTACAAGCCGATTTTGTGAGGATAATTAGGCTCAATATTCAATTTTAATATGTTATCATAGCATACCTAAGTTTGATGAGAACTTGTTTGGTCCACTCGTAGAAGTCCGGTGATGATTCCAGCCTACAAGGGAAGAGGCGCATTAAAGTACCATATATTTGTTGTCCACATCGACTTCGTGAAGACCGTAGCTTCTACATATAGATTGGATAGTTTCTCTCTTTTATAAGGCCTTTTAAGAAAGATAATGGCCCAATTCTAATAGTAGTATTCAATCAATTGTTCAATGAAAAAACAAATAAATAATTTGTCAACCTATAAAACAAAACAAAATGGTTAAAAGTTACTCCCTCGACGAAGTTGTTTGGCCTGGTGGGAGGCCGAGCGCACCAAACAACTACCTAGGATCAAGGTCTTGGGTTCAAGTCACCTTGGGGGTAGGGGTGAAATCCTTTGATCTCCCTTAAATAAAAAAATAAAAAATAAAAAATAAAAAGTTACTCTCTCCGTCAATAAAAAAGACACATACTTGAAAATGACACAAATTTTAATAACTGAGTTAGTTTGTTGTTATTGGAATAATGGTCCCACTTGTTATATATTTTTAAATTGCTTTAAAATATGAGTTGAGTGTGCTGTGAGTGGAATAATGGTCCCACTTGCTAATTATGACGGGTCCAATAATGACAAAATGAGTAAATAATGTGTTGAATGTAGGGTTAAAATTAAGTAAATTGTGTAAGTCATATTGCTAAAAATGAAATGTGCATCTTTTTTGTAAACGAACCGAAATGAAAATATGTGCATCTTTTTCGTGTACGAAATGAGTACATAATTTTAAATTGTAAAAAGGGGGAAACAATTGTTTGTACATGCTCATTTGGAATGCCATCCAACGAGGGATGATGATATATATATTTTTTTTAATAAACATTACAAGAAATTTTAAAGGCAGCGTGACGGTGGACTTGAACCCGTAATCTTTGATCTGTGCATTAATCACTTTACCACTATGCTAACACACATACACTATATTTCAGGTGTTAGCTAGTGTTAGCCCAACTCTACACCTTGTTGGAACCACGTGGTGAATTGAGTCTTTGATTTTCCTTTTATAATCTTCGTATGACACTCCATCCCATTTTATATTTAATCATAATGTGTTAATTTTTTATACAAATTTATCATATTTTGTTTGTGGTGATTCACGAAAATATTAGTAATAATTCAATTGCATAAACAGAAAATAATTCAGATTTTTTATAAGTAAGAAGTAGTAGGTCTCCTCAATACATGATCAATGATTTTCCGTAATTGCAATAGAAGACGCCACACGAAAATACAATACATCCCACCTGCTCTTCATACACCTTTACCATTATCTTTTTAAATATCAAATTATATCTTTTTATAAAATATGTAGTAGACGTAATATGTTAAGAAAAACACCGCTTGCCCAAGAAAACTTTTATACATTTCATGAAACAATTAAATATATTATTAACATATTATAAGGAAAAAATAAATAGAGTATAATCACATTCAAATCTTACACAATATTGTAAATTCCTTCATAAATATATTTTTAGTCATATTATCGATTTTATTTTTCCTTGTAGCACAGATATTATTTTTCAAACATTTTTATACCAATAAACTTGATTTTTCTTTATTTTTTTTTGTATATTACTCAATCCGTCCCGCTATTTCTGACTCATTGTTTTACCTTTTGTCTCACAAAAAGTCAAACAATGAGCCAGAAATAGCGGGACGGAGGGAGTGCTATATTTAAATGAGTGGAGGGATATAAACGATCGGTGCACGTGCACGGACTGTAGGCATTAACCAACCCTCTCTGTTTCCCGCCAAAAAAAGGGGCCGTTTCCTACACCGCATTACCTAAAGACGGAGAGAGGAGAGCGAGAGAGCGAGAGAGAGAGAGAGAGGAATGGCTCCGGCAGCCGATCCAGCGACATCGCCGTCTATTTCCACCGCAAATAGTGATCTCCAGGTGACTTTTCCGGTTAACTATTTTTCTTCTTTCCTTTTCTATAGTGGGGGGGAAGGATAATCGATGAGAATTGGTAGAAACAAATTGTTAGAATTCGTGCGTCCTCTGCAGCCTTTCTTCGTTCTTCACAAAGCTGCTTCGCGGAAACCGGCCTCTAAAACCCGACGAAGAATCGATCTTTCTCCCAAAGCTTCCGATGGTTCTACCGAAGAGTACAATGACAACTCGCGATTTGAGACCTTCAAACTCCTGTGGTCCAACACCGAATCCATTATTAAGGTTCTCTTCTCGACTTAACTAGATTAAGCAGCATTCCTTCTTTATCTATCGCCTAACTATGCTAAATTTTGCACTTTAAATTTCAGGAAGTCTTGAAAAATCTCAACACTAACGTGTTCTATGAAATTGATAAGTGGGTTCACGCGTCCTTCGACGCAATTCGTGGGTGCCGAAATCTTGAGTTCAGTAGAGCTACGTGTATGTATCCTATTCCGAATAACGTACCAATTGGTGCGGGTGGTGCATCTTCACAAATCTTCACTGCATTGCTATTTACAAGTAAGCCTTGCTCCTTGAGAAATGGGTGATATTGATCACCCAATGTGATGTTGATCACACATTTTAGTGAATTGCTCTATTTTGCTTTGTGGCAAAATCATCTCAGTTGTTTAATCGGCGGGATTTACAGAAAACGTGGAATTTGTTGATGACATATCGACATTTGCCGACCTTGGTGCACATTTGAGATCGAATGGATGTTGCGTAGCTAATCTTACATCGGCGGACTTCGTTGCCAAGAATGGAGTAGGTGGTTGTCTCAAAACTTTGCTGAGACAGTTTCTGTTAGTCGGGATTGATGTAAGCATGTAAACTTTTTGCCTTGATTTACTCGGGGGGGAATATGAGTTTTTATGTGATTTGAAATTGTTTATAGTGCTAATCATTTTTCTTTAATTTCTTGTTTATTTATTAGGCACCTGAGATGTCCATTCTAGCGTCATGGTATACTGAACAAGAGAACTATGACAAACCTCTAGTTGTTATAATTGATGAGGTGGAAAGATGCAGCGGTTCTGTCTTGAACGATTTCATTGTAATGCTGAGGTATAGCAGCTATTTTGCTTCTAAAATGACATCATTGTAGTCTGCTCAGTTTACTTGTGCGCTCATTTTTTCTCACTTACATGTTAAATCATCTTGAATTAGTTGTTGGACAGTATGCTATAGAATAGTTACATCAAGTAACCAAGCCCTAGTATGGCCAGCTTTAATACTCCCTTCCTAGAAAGAATCCGTTAATATTTCACGAACTATTTTATATAAATAGTCCTTCCATAAATTGTAGGTTCAAGATTTGCTTCTTTTAGGGATCTCCAATGTAACATCTCCATGAGCGTTCTGTTTGCTATATTCGGTATGTGTGGGTTATATCATCAAATTCCACTTCCAGCCAAGCCTTGTTATTAGCTCCACCTAGCTTGATACAAGCATAAATGGATGGTCCAAAGTTTGGAGAAAATAAGCGAAATCTTCATATATGCTGGTATTCAAGGGTATTCTTTGGTTTTCTCGTGCTGATTGTGGAAAACTTCCGAAGTAAAAGTTAGTCATCAAGATGTATCCATTTAGGCAACATCCCCTATTCCTCTAAGCAAGAATTTTTATACACCAACTATTTTTGAGCATGATAGATTGTAGAAGCTATTTTGCTGCATGAAAGCATTTTACTTATATTTGTAGGCATCTATTATGTGGACTATTCCGACATGTCTCTGATTTCTTTACATGAACTTCTAAAGAGTCTGAATCCTTAGTATTACTACCTTATGGTTCTACAACCTAAGGAATCCCTGCATAACTTCTGTATTTTTTTCTAGATATTTTAGTCTCGATGTAAAATGTTTTTTTAACTGTCATCTGTTATGATGGCTAATCTTACACTGTAATAATTTTATAATGTGACAGTGAGTATATCTTTTTGTGAGACCATCATAGAGTAATCGTCAAGTATCTTGATATGGCTTTGGGAGGTTTGGGGGAGAGCTCCTCTAAGAGGATTGAGGAGGGAAAGTGAAATTTTGTAGTGTAAAGCACTGTTCCTAGTTCTTAAATTATGAAGTTAGGCCCGGCAGACTATCTTCTTTGCTAATTGCCATCCATAAAATGCCCATAGCCATTTCGGTCACTACTTGATATGCTTTTGTAAGTGCTGATTTTGAGATTTCAATATCATTTGAGCTGAAAATGGCAACAACCTTGCTCTCGACAGGGAATGGGTAGTAAAAATTCCAATAATCTTGATACTAGGAGTTGCAACAAGTGTTGACGCTCTAAGTAACATTCTGTGCTCAAGTGCATGCTTGTACCTATCTGTTTGCGAGTTCAATTTGAGAACCCCAGCTGAAAGGATGGATGCTGTCATTGAGGCTGTTCTTCTCAAAAGTTGGCATGGCTTCAATATTGGAAAACACGCATCAACTTTCCTAAGAAATTACTTCTTAAGACATGATGGAACACTGACCTTATTTGTTAAAGCTCTAAGGGTTAGTAACAGGCCTATTTTTTCTATATCTTTGAATGAGGTGATGAGCTTCTCCTACTCTCACAATTTTCACAACTTCACTTCACTTATGTATCTTTTGTAACAAGTGTTTTTTCAGATTTCTATGGCGCAGCAGGTTTTCTCTGAACCTTTAAGCTTCATTCTAAGGAAATTAGTTGATGAGGAAGGCACCGAGGCAAGATCAACTTATCTATTTTTATCTATGTTCCATCTTCTTTAAACTGTGCGTTTGTGACTTCTTTGTTGTTCTGTACTTAAGTTTAAGATTTGCAAGTATCTCTATTCTTCTTGATGCTTGAGATTTTATTAGCTAATTAAATTGATTTACAAATGAAAATTTATTAACTGATGATTATGTCTTCATTACATGGATACCGTTTTGCACACTAGCACAGAGTTTTCTCGTTATTAGCCCTAGAATATAGTTATTAGGGAACTACTGCTATATTCTCGTAAACTTCTTTAACTACAATGATACATTGTTTTTCTTTAAACTCCTTAATAGTTAATATATATCTGATTTTATAGTTGATGAAAAGTCCGGTCCTAACCAGATATGCAATTTTCACCATTTCAGGGCTTTGATGGAGACGATAATTTACTCGGAGAACCTGTTATAAAGCGGGCTCTTGAACTTCCATCTTTACAAAGGTTTTTAATCAAAAAATGTCTTTTATTTTAATAGACATGTTAATTTAGAGTTACATAGGTTTCTGACATTAGTTTACCAATATTATAATAGGTTTTGCGAGACTAAAGGCAACCGCATTGATTGGGTCTTTGCTTTGTCTGAACTGAAAAGACTTCATCAGCTTTGGAGCTCTTTAGTTATGGTAAGAACCCGAGTAAGACAAGTAGACAACCACAAAGTTCTAAGAGTTTTCAAGTGGAATGCTAGTTTGCTGTAGAAATCTTGAGTTTTGCATTTGACCTATAATAAAACCTTTATCTAGTTTCTTTATATGCTCTTCCGATGTGAAGGCTTTGTTTCTGTTACGTATAGTGACTGAAAGATGTTATGGTCTTTTATGTTCTGCTTTTTTCTTGGTTATTTAATTTATCTTTTCTGGAGACAACTGTGTTTTTTGCTGTAACATGAGACCTTTGTACTTTATCGCCTTCTTAGGTTTTACTCCATTCCTGAAAATATAGAGGTAATAGTCTGTTTTGTTTCGAGTAGTTGGCCTAAAACTTCACGGATTGTAACTAACCAAAGAGATGAATTTCTAATGTTGATGATATGTTGCAGTGCCTGTACGAAGTTGGAAGGTACCGCAAAATCACCCTGTTAGATTTATACTGCGAGATTCTCAAACTTGAGCCGCACAATTCTGGTGCTAATGATCTCGATGTAGTTAAAAAAGATTATAAGACCTCAGTGCACAATAATCATTCTCGTGGCTCCTTACAAGATCAAGGTTCTGTTGTTCGTGCATTTCAGATGCTGAGGTAAAATATTTCGCTTACTTTGTTGGATGATATTTAATATATTGATTCTCCTTGCACCTGCATGGCCTTGATTTAAGTGATTCTAAAAGCTGGAGTTTTCAAGAAGTGATTACATGTATACAGTATAAATTGGAAATGGTTTAATTTGCTGAATTTGTTAATGTTATAAATTATGGATATCCAGAAGGAATCTTTGTAATATTATTTATAGCCATTTCATTCCCTCAAAAAAAAAGGAAACAAGGACACATCAATTCTTCAATATATTTCCTTAACCAGATAAATAAATAAATCAAAATAAAATCATTCCAATACATTCTTTCATAACATTTCTCAAGAAACCCATAAAGAATCCAAACAATCCATTTACTCTGCTTTAGTCATCGAAATGGATTCTTGGATTTAATCTCATTTTTGTAATAACTCAGTTGAATATGGGGTACAGTAATAAGTCCCAAGGTGTGGCTTTTATTTGTGCAGGGATTTGCCAGCTACGGAGCTGTGCAAATTGCTGGACAGGTGGGAAATTCTTACTAGAGGCATAGCAGAGGTATGGTTTCTTTTTCTTGTGGGGCTGGCTGGTATACAATATTTTGTTGTTTTTTAGAAGTTTGAAGTGCAACTGATACCTAAAAATTATGACCGCATCTGCCTTTAATGCCTGCAGTTTTGTCAACTTTATAAAAGCTCCATTTTTTCACGTTCTGAGTTAGAATTTAATATATTTTATCTAAGTTACTTTAGGAACTCCCTAGAACAAGTGCATGTCATGAATCAAGGTATCTATGGATACAAGTACAAGTAAAATTGCCTCAAATGCAAAATTTATGCGACCAAGTATATTACTATATTTAAATATCAATAGATGATCATAGCAGAAAAATGGACTTTGGAGAAAAAATGCATTTAGGAACAGACGGACAGTGTGGTTGTTGAGCTTTTAATGTTTCAATTATGAATAGATTATACAGAGTTTGCAAAAAAAGAGGATATAAATTTTCCTATGATATATACTGCTAGTTTTCTTTTTAAATCTTGTGCTTCAGTTGACTTTAACTGATTTTACTAGTTTGCTTTATCTCTTGGCCATGTCTCTCCTGATGCTGATTTTCCCTTGTTACATCTAGAATGCATCTTGTAATACTAAATTTCCTTTTGCCCTTTTCATGTTTGCCTCTTTTGCAAAACTACGGAATTGATTTTATCACAACATCAATTCCTGATTTGTGATTATCCATATGTCCAGTATATCGCATTATATCTGATTGCCCCACTTGAACATTGATGTTTCCAGATTCATGAAAAAGTAAAGGAGCTACAATCTCGAACGGCATTAGACGAGAATCAGTCAAGACGTGATTTGAGAGAGGAATCCAAGTATTTCTCAATGCCCTA
This sequence comes from Agastache rugosa, assembly GCA_031470985.1. Lineage (NCBI taxonomy): Eukaryota > Viridiplantae > Streptophyta > Magnoliopsida > Lamiales > Lamiaceae > Agastache > Agastache rugosa. The sequence continues at coordinate 28,333,362 of CM062606.1, read as the reverse complement.
CTGATAACTGAATGATATTATCTAAGTTATTGAGTCTATTAGTTCATTTATGACCCTGCCATTTACTCTTGCGTTGAATGGTGACATTTCATATTGTGGACTCCATCGATGCATCTTCAGGTTGGAAATTTGTTTGGTTACTGTATATACCCTACTTGACACAAGTTGGTTCTTGGCTAGATTGATGCTTTAACAAATCCTAAAAATTGGGTATTAATGAAGCATACAGGACTTCCAGTCTCTTCATATTGTTATTTTTTCTGGATGTGTTTTCTGCACACTTCATAGTTTTGTAGAACTGATATGTCTTATTGTTTTATGTCTATCAGTAAACCTACAGCCAGGACTTCTAGAAGTGACAGAACAAATAAAATGCCAACCAATGAGAAAGCTGCCTCATTTCTACAATCTATGTTCAGGTACAAAATCCTAAACCTCTTAAATTAGACCAGTATTTTGGTATCACTAAATTCATTTATTCATAAATTCAATTGAGAACTGTAAAGGAATAAGATTTACATGGATTTTTCTCTTTTTCCGAACTGTATCATTGCAATTGAATGTCACGCAGTCACGACTAGATAGGTGAGATTTCAAAGATGCACCAAATAGCTTGACCAAAATGAGTTACCAGTGATACAAGAACTTTACCTCAAATGTAAGCATCACTCATTATGCTTTTTGATCCGAAACTTGAAGCATAGAAACCATGTAATGTCCCAAGTAAAGGTTTAAATTAGATTTGGAAACTTAAAACTAATTAGCTTGATAGGTTGATCCAGAAAGTAACTGAAGAATCAGATTAATAGCTTCTGTCTATCTATCTACTCGTATAGTCACTGCCAAGTGCTCCTCCGTATCATGCATATCTTAGTGTCCATAGTCTTGAATTATCTGATCTTTATACTTTATTTCCGTTTCCATTTAAATGATTTCCAACTTGTTTCTGTTTGTTCTCGTTGCAGGGAATATATCCAGACCATTGAGAGTTTACCTTTTCATGAAATAATCTTCATTGATAATGTTGACAATATCCATACAGTTAAGTATTTTGGAAAACTACCATCCTGTAATTTTTTCGAGCTTTCTGCAGTCTCTTGCCATTCTTCATATTTGGGGAGCCGCATGGAAAGATTAAAGAACATAGGAACGCTGGAAAAATGAAGAGACTTCAAATATAAGTTGTGGGATTCATTCTTTATTTTAAATGATTGTCAATAGCATGGAGGTGTTTAAAATGATGTCTGAACCTGTAGAGGATTAAAAGTGAAAATCTTATTGGGTTTCTGGGAACATCTAAAAGAATGAATTTTGTAAGATGGTTGAAGTTTTGTAACTTATGCTACTGTAATTTTTTAATGTTCTGTTTTGATCGTATCAGGCTTTGATAGGAGATCCTAGAAGAAGAATCCAGGCCGACCTTTTAGAGTCGAGAAAATACCTCAAGTGTTCTTGCTGCAGCAAGAATGATGGCGTTCTAGTTCCATCTATGCATGATACCTCTATTATGTAAGTGCACTCGTCTCCCTATGGCTGAGATTGGAAATTGCACCTTTTCAAGTACATTTTCCAATCTCTTTTAAAAAAATTACTACTATTGTGAATAAAATATGTAAAAAGATCACCTCTCACTTAGTCTGCTTTCACTCGATAACTTCTGCTCCGTGCTTTATATGATTTAACTAACTCGAGAAACAACTGGTTAGAGCTAAATATAAGCTTGACTGATGGTTAAACTTTTTATCTGGGTTGGTGTAGGTACACGCTGGCCCAAGAGCATGGCGATCTCATCAACGTTCACGAATGGTTTCACTCGTTCAAGGCAATCGTTTCATATCCACCCTTACAGGCCAAGAAAAGGTCGAGAACGTCACCTTCACCCAAAAAACGAAAGGACTCTAAAGAAGCTCAGACCAAAAGTGATGCATCAACACAGTATCCTCTGCCGTTTATCTTAATTCAGCACAACTTTCTTCTATTTCTTTCGCAAGTTATATATACTCCAGTTGATCATACATTGTTTGATATAAGTAGTCCTTAACTCGAGCGTCGAAGAGCAGAATTTTGCAGGGCAGTAACAGAGCTACAGATCACAGGGCTGCTACGAATGCCCAGCAAAAGGCGCCCAGATTATGTGCAGAGAGTGGCCTTCGGACTTTGAATGATTTTGAAGAAGTATATTTGTTGCTAATTCCTTTGTATTAATTCTTACTCCCTACGTTTTTTTTAAGAAGTTGTATTTAATTTTTTTTTTGTTTCCCAATTCAAAATTTGAGAGTAAATTTTGACATTCTTCCCATTTTATCTTTCTTTAATGTTTTTCGTAATTTGATAATTTGTTTTATATATATATATATATATATATATATATGATGGTAATTAATAAGATTATACAGTATAGGTAAGTTTTTCCATTATCTTGGTATGAAACACTTAACGCAAAAAAAAAAAAAAAAAAAAAAAGAAGCTAGAGGAGCATTTATTTTTCTTTGCCCTATAAAAAGTACTCCCTACATTCCATAACAAGTGGTTCATATACCATATCGGACTGTTCCATAACAAGTGGCTCGTTTTCAAATAAGGAAATAATTATTTCTTAAAAAGTTGTGGGTCATACTACTCTACACACTTTTTACCCTTCATCTAAATAACCGTGTTCATAAAGTATGAGTCACTTGTTATGGGACTGAGGGAGTATTAATTCCAATTTTAGAAGTGAGCTAACCATAATACCAAAATTTGATTTCAATTCATGTACGTGTATTAGCCTAGTAGTAGAGTGGTTAATGTTCGAGTCAAAGGTCATGGGTTCAAATCCACCGTCACGCACCTTTAAAATTTATATTGTAATGTTTGTTAAAAAAAAAAAATTGATTCCAACTCGATATGCCATTTAATGTCTACTTCAAAATTTCAAATCCTAGTAAAATTCAATAAGTACAAATCATACAAACTACAAAAGCATGAAACTCTAGTTTGAAAGTGATTGCTTAGGATTAGGAAAGCGGTCTACTTCATCCATAAATTAGATATTTTAGTATTTCAAGTGGCGCAGAACAGAATCGTTAGCCTAGATGATTACGGAATATTTTGATGGTTTCTTATTTCTATATAAGTTAATTCATATTTCTTGGCTAGGTTCATTTGTAAAGACTTTCATACCCTAAACTTCTATTTCTTGTTATTTTTGAATGCGATTTTTGATTTCTAGTTGATTTCAAATTGCATATAAATATCGTCTGAAAATATAGAATTGGCCACGCAAGGCATTGGTTGTACGCCCATTCACAACAGTCTTCATAGACTCCTATCATCGTCTTAATTGTTTATGTCTTAAGGCAGGACGACTCTGACATTTCGGGGTACTAGGCCAAAAAAAAAAGAAAGACTTAAATCCTCTATTATTTTGGTCGAGGTGAAAAGAAAGTGGAATTTGCTATTGATCTAAATGTTGGGAGTGATTTTGCGCTTTAGCCCAATAAGTTATAAAATAATTAAGAGCGTTTATCATAACCAATAAATACTTAAGTAAAATGGGGAACTGAGAGATGCCTATATAAAACCTACATATGCAATAATTCTATAACCAAGGCCAATAAAAGTGATCCAACCGTCCAACTGTAATATAATTAATTACAAGATATTAAAAGATCAGTCATCTAAATAATACTCTCTTTGTTCAAGGTCATTCTTTCCTTTTTTTTATTTGTCATAATAACATGTCTCATTTCAAAAATGAAAATAATGAGCTTTTCAAAAAGTTTGAGATCCACCACTTTTTATCTTTTTACTTTTGTTTTTTAATAACCATGTTGAAAACAAGGAGGACCTTGCTATTGGGACGGACGGAGTAGTACTATGAATCAGGGGCGGATCCATGATTTGACAACGGGGTGGGCTGGACAATAAACACTTCGTTGCATTACATATTGCCAAAACTATTTTGAAAAAGTTCAAGTCGCACCGCGAGCCAAACGAACTTGATCCGAACATTCTGTGTTACTAATCCAGTAACTTGTATACATAGTTGTGGTCTCCATATATAGATAACATAATGCATATATGAATAATAACACCGTATTTGACCAGATTTTTGGAAATTTCTTAGTGCTTTATTTATCTATAATTATCTTCATAATGCCATGATATATATTTGTATTATTAGATTGGCCTTCAAAAATTTATTCTATAAATCTTTATGACAATTTGCTGCTTGGCAAATCATAAATTTGTGAAATAAAGATTAAAATAAATATTTTTCGATTATTAAAAACAAAAATAATAAAAAAAATCCAGATTTTGAAGATATAAAGATTGTGGGTTTTCGAATGAAATCAAAATCGTTTAAAACATGCACGGTCCCATCTAACAGAAGAAAGAAAAAAAGGAAGAAAGGTTGGATTTTTTTTATTATTTTTGGAATTTTCTAACGGTCAAACCATCAAGCAAATGAAAGAAAAAAGAGTAAGAAAATAAATTACATGTACAGTAACTATAATTTAAAATCTAAAAAAGAAGACGAAGAATCTTCAAAGATGAGATGAGTAGTGCTGCAAGAGGTTCCTAATTTTGAGGTATTAAGTATTTTGGGCTGAACTTATTTCGAATTGGACTGAATTTAAATACAAGTGTATACAAAGATATTTTGGGCTTGCACCAGCCCAGTGTAGCCATTGAATAAATCTGCCCCTGCTATGAATCATGAATTTGTTAGTAATATGTGGTTATTTATGCAGGGCCGAAATTAGAGGTTCGTACCTTGCAGGTAAGGATCATAATGACTCAATCTTTGAATAAGCCCAAATTTGAAAAAGGGTCAAAGATGAGACCCAACAGGCCCCCTTAAGAATTAGACGCACACGAGAAGCAGAGTTGAAGAATTCACCTTGATCCTCTCAGAGCTAAAGAAGAACATCATCCGAGCCCTGATATTTGAGTCTTGACGCTTCAAACGTGACACGCTTCAGAGCTGACATTTGAGCTTGACACCTTCAGCCTGAGATGCTTCAGACTTGATATTCTAGACTTGAGTTTTGATAGACCTCAACTCCGAAAGTTAGTATCATTAGACCCCTCACCGTTAAAAAGACGAAAATGTCCCTCACTATAGTAAGCTTATAAATACTCCCTTTATCCTAAAATTGAGGTATTTTCTTCTCTATACATTTACACCGTTTGATTGATTTTACTTGCCCTTTACAGCTAGCTATGTACTCCCTCCGTCCCGCCATAAGTGGCCATATTTTCTTATTGGGCTATCCCATCATAAGTGGTCACTTTCCTAATATGGAAACACCCTCTTTCACACAAAAGATGTGGGCTCCACCACTTTTTATTTTTTTTATCCTTTAAACACTCTCCTCCTAAATACCCGTGCCCAAAAGAAAGTAGCCACTTATCATAGGACGGAGGGAGTATACGTTTTAGGAGATGAAAATAGAAACTTGTACGGTGCGTAGTACAATGAGTGAGTGCAATAAATGCTGCTAGCTAGTATGCGCACATGCATATACTAGCAAAAAGAAAAAAGAAAAAAAAAAAGAAAAGAAAAGAAATGATAATAAGATAAAACAAGTCCCTAGTAGTAAAAGAAGAACTGTTCAATTAAAAGAAGTGTTTTTCATAGTTGTAAGTAAAAACTCATCATCTGAAAATAAATAAAGACATGACGTGAAAGTGAAATGTTACAAATGTAAGAGTTCTTGTAGTATCATAAGCTATATCAAATAGTAGATTGGGGACCCTAGCTACAGTTTTATGTCTCATTTTCGGTTACTTTCTCTTTCTAATGTAAACAATTCCGGGCTCTCATATGGATTTATTATTGAAAATGGCAAACACTCCTCCACGGACTTAACCGTGTGGTCAGTGCGATCCACCCTATGATGATCCCGAAACGAGTCTTAATGGGGGAGAGGCAGTGGCGGAGCCAGGATTTCGATTTAGGGGTGTCCAAATTTTTTTTTTAATAAAAATATCTAATATAATTATAATATCATTTAAATTACATAACAAATCAAAGAAACAAATCAAAGTATAAACATGATTGCTTCAAGGTAAACAATTTTCTATTACAAATAATGTCCCTTCGATTTTATTTATATATTTTGATATAAATAGTAAAAAAATTAATAATATTGAAAATGAAACGACATTATGTTACCGACATGTCTATTTTTTTATATGTCATTTGATTAAGCAATATCGTTTTTTACACTATATTTCACGCCTAACAAAATAATATAAATGTCATTCGGTATATATTTAGTTAAGCAATGTGGTTTTGGATTAATAAACATATTAATGAAAAACAAGTTATAAAAGAAAATTTGATATAACATGAATAAATTTAACTTAAAAATTTCTCTATTTTCTATCAAAATTTAAAATTAAAATATAAAAACTAGTATGCATTCTTTTATGAGAAATATCTCTATATTCTGAACAAATAAATATAAAACCTATCTCTATATAAAGATCTAATCTAAGTTTCATAATTAGTATTTCAGAAAATTTGATAATATAAATTATACATATGCATTTAAAGAATAAAAAAAAATATTGAAAGTCTTGCATAAATTATATTAAAATAAAATAAGTAGTAGAAACCCCCAAGAAAGGAAAAGAAAAGATGAAAAGGTAAAATACAACATGCATATAATGATAATAAATACTCCATATAAAAATACTAGCTCATAACTTTTAATGGTGATTGAATTATTTTATGGCCAAACTTATTTTGCCAAAAACTTCAGTCCAAGTTGCATTTTCAAGCTATTATTGTCTATACAACATATTTCAAATTATAAACACACGTAGCTCGGCTCCATCCGTAAAATCTACTTCTCACCTCTGCTCACTTCTTCTTCTCACATCTGCTCCCTTCTTCTGCTCCATTCGTATATATAGCTAATTCTTTTGCAAAAGTCAGTGGGGTCCAGAGCCACCCCTGGCTTCGCCTCCGCCAGTGGGGAGAGGGGAATAGACACATATGTCCAATTCTTCTATTGCCTAAGCCAAGGTAATAGGCTAAGCTGTTGGATGATCCTGATAGCCCCGAACTTGATGGCACTGGGTCATATCCAGATGGAATCTTGACTTGCAGAATGAGAGTCGAGCGAGGGAAGCCGAAGGCTTGGCAGCGAGCTAAAAGATATTAATATTGCCACAATCATTATCTATAAATTAAAATCGTAGCCGAATGCGGAGAAGAAAAAATAAAATAAAAAAAATCGAATTAAAAAAAACCTGAAAATAAAAAACTTAAAAGTAAACGGGTTAATCCAATTTGATCGGATCGGATCAACCCGGATCGCATCCTATGAGGTTGGTTGCATGAGAGTGTACCTCATAAAGATATACAAATATGAGCAGTTAATCAATGCATCGGGTAAATAATAAATTAATTCAATCTTTTGCCCAACACCCTTTTTAATTTTTAATTTTTTAATTTGAATGATTAATATTTAATTAAATATAGTTAGGATTAATTAATTTTCAGTTACGATATATTCATTTCAACAAGAGTTTATTAACTCTAATTAAAATTTATTAATTTTTAATTATAATTAAGTAATCCAATAAAAATTAATTAAACATTAATTAATTAAAAATAAAAAATAATAATTGGTTGGACCGCACCGAATGTGCAAAATTTGAGTTGAAGCATTTTAATTCTGGACGTTCGATATTTGGTTTCGGAAATACGTGTATTTTTTTTTTGAGATGGATACAAGTTACATTATCAATCACGAATTTCATGATATTACAAATATTCTATATAAACCACAATACTTTCACAATTCTAACAAACTAGTATAAACTAGACACAAACTCATATAAAATAGAGAAGACAACATACACTTTAGTGAGACTTGAACCATTGACCTATTGCTTAAGTGATATGGGCTTCAGCTTTACCACTTCGCTAGGCTTCATCGACGTATTTAAAATATTTTTGGAACATGGCATAAGTTGCAAATTACTAAAAATATATATAAATTTGCAGGACATTGGTCACTCATCATGAAAATTTTCACGATATTCATCCCAAATTGCAAGTCCAAATCATCTTACATAGGATTCAAACAAAATATTTCTTTTTCTTTTTTTATTTTTGAGGAAAAATAATGCAATTCGAATATGAATACTCCCTCCGTCCACCTCTCATTTGTCACATTTTAACCGACATGAGTTTTAATAATTTTAATTGATTTAGTTGGTAGGGTTTCTTGTAAGTGGAATAAAGGTTTCACTTGTGAGATAATTGTGAGTGGAATAAAGTAAAAAGTAAAGTGAGATGTATGAACGTATAAAGTCCTAATTTTGATAAGTTAAATATTACTCCTTCCGCTCTAATAGTATGATCTCACTTGCTTTGGGCACACTAATTAAGAAACAAAAGTAAAAAGATAAAAAATAGTAAGTCCTAAAGCTTTTGAAGAGTTAATTGTTTCCATTTTTTAAATAAGACTATGCTAATGAGACAGATAAAAAAAAAGAATGATCTTGCTATCGGAACGAAGAGAGTAATACATAAAAATAGAGTGATTTCAGCTATAACTATTAGTAGTATATAAATGTAATTTTAACTGTTCCTACCATTCGATAGGGGCTCAAGTAGGGAAGGCTGTGGATGTTGGTTTAGAGCGGTCCTGCAACAGGCTAAGTTTATAGACCATAAATAAATGTTCAAGCCAAGCCCAGTCTTAACTGCTTTTTTTTTTTGGTGGAATGGCTGTAAAATATTCAACTTTTAATAAATTCTGGTTTTGCATACCAGGTAAAGATTCTGCTTTATAAATACCAAACTTTCAATTTCTTCTCATTTTGCAACCAAAAAAGAATTCCGGCGAAATATTAATTAGGAATTTGATTACGTGGTAAAATAATATTTGTGTGGCACCTACGTGGCACTTTTTGGCAAAATAATGCACACGCGTGTCATTAAATGTTGCCGTTTTAATTATTAGAGAAAAATTGAATGCAATTTTCTCTCTTTTCTTCCCTCTTCTGTTAGCCTGTAACCTAGCAGATGCAATTTATGGTTAATGATTTCAAGTTTAGGGATATATATGAGTTAAAGTTTAGGGATAAAAACTTTTCCGACAGCCATATCAGCATCAAATTCGGGAAAAATCAACCCGGTTGCAAAATGAGAAGAAATTGAAAGTTTGGTATTTACCACGCATAATCTTTACCTGGTGTGCAGAAACAGAATTTATTGAAAGTTGAGTATTTTACAGGCCATTCGGCCTTTTTTTTTTACCCAACTGCTACAATTTAGGGATGTATACGAATCAAATAATTTTGGTTCGGTTCGGTATTTGATTTCGAAATTTTGATATTAGAATTCGAAAATTTATGATTTGAATACAAATACAAATACTCCCTCCGTCCCGCAATAAGTGACCACATTTTCTTTTTGGGTTGTCCCGAGATAAGGCCACTTTCCTTATAAGGAAATATGCCTCTCTCACAAAAAGTTGTGGCCCCACCACTTTTTATCTTTTTAGTCTTTAAACATCATTCTCCTTAATATCCGTGTCGAAAATAATGTGGCCACTTATCATGGGACGGAGGTAGTACTTTTTTTTATTCGATTAATTATGAAATACAAATTCAAAATCATGATATTCGATATTCGAAAATATTTGATTATATATACATATAAATATATATATTTAATATATATATATATATATATTTGAAAACTAAACTAAAAAAATTACAATAAAAAAAGGAAATTTCATTTAAAATATTATTTTAAAATAATTTCCTTCAAAATTGCAAATCGAATATATTCAAATCGAATCGAATAGTCTAAAAAGTAAGGAAATTTGGAATCAAATCTTCGAATTGTATTGTTTATAACACACTTAAAAAAATCGAATTGAATATTCGAATAGTTCCGAATATTCACGAATAACAATTCGAATTGAATACGAATAAAAAATAAGATTCGAAATCGAATCGAATACCGAATCGAATATGTATTTATTTTTTCGAATCGAATACAGTGATATTCACTTCGATTCGATTTGTATACATCCCTACGCCACATTTTAGTTAAAATCGATCTTGCAGTCCAGGTCCACGCTTGGAAAGAATTTTTTGTTCAGGACATAATTTCTTGTTTTGGAGAAATAGGTAAAATACATTTAACATAGAATTTCTCGTTCGGGACTAGGGGTGCATAAACGGGTATCCATGGATACCCTACCCGTTTTTTCCGGGTACCCGTACCCGCATAAGCTAGAATTTAATACCCGTACCCGTCCCGTTTTAGCAAACCGGGTATCCAATACCCGGCCGGGTATACCCGACCCGGGTAACGGATACCCGGTCTACCCGTTTTAAAAAAAAAAAAGTCTGTTGAAATCTGCCAACAACTCAGAGTTTAAAAAATAAGCATCAAGTCTGTTGCTCATAGATGTAGTTTCATTTTTCTACTGATAAGCTGTTATAAATGAAACCGGACTTTCTTTTCTCTTATCATATTCTACCTAGCAAGTTCATTTATTAAATGCATGTTTCCAGTTCGCCAACATGCACCGCCAAAATCACCATATGCAATTATCGATTGTGAAGTTAGAGACGCAAATTTTACAAATTGCTGTTTTTACAAATTTTTGAGACACAAAATGTTGTTTACGTATTCTAAGCTCTAATTTGCAAACTTGCCGCATCTGTTAATTCAAAAAACCTTAGCAGTTCTAAACCATTCTTGCTTCAATCTGGCCTAGCTGGTGAGATTTTGGGCCACAAAAAAACTAGAGAAAGAATAAAAGTTCCCACCTTGCAGCAGCAGGAAAGCGATTTGAGGGAGAGGCGCGAAGCTGGAGGAGCGTTGCGGCGGCGACACCACGACAGGGATGAAGAGTGCTGCTATGGGCGACACCACGACGGGACGAGCGGTGGCCGGTGGCGGGCGTGTGATGGTGTCGGCCGTCGTGGATCGAGGAGGCGGACGGGAGAGAAGATGAATGAATTGAAAGTTGAAACTGTGGGAGGGACGGAGGGTGGCGGCGTGGCTGGGGAGTGGGGAGTGATTTGAATGTAATGGTGGAGTGTATAATTGTATAAAACTATTTTTTTTTTAATAATATAATTATTTTTTGACCGGGTATTGACCGGGTACCCGATACCCTAACGTGTATACCCGGTACTCGGAATTTTGAAAAAACTAATACCCGTACCCTACCCGTACCCGAAAATTACGGGTATTAGGTACCCGTTACCCGACCGGGTACAGGTAGGGTACGGGTTACCCGAAAACCCGTTTTCCGTTTATTCACCCCTATTCGGGACATGCCGTATATGTTCCATCCATCCTAGATTTAGAGAGAGTTGGAATAGTGACTGGTCGACATTATACCGAGAGAGAGAGAAAGGTCTACACTCAAGAGTAGAGAGAGAAGGGAAAAGTGATTGGTCGATGTTAACGTAATGGTACATTTCCAAAACACGGAAGAGAGAGGGACAAGTGAAACTTTGGGGGCCCCACCATCAACATAGCAATAACATTAGAGAAGGGCTCCTGTGACATCGCCACTTATAACTGACCGGATTTCGTTGACCCGATCCGGTCAAAATGGGTCAATCCGACTTGGTAAGTTTTTTTTTAATTCAATTTTTTTAATTTATTTTTTTCTTTTTTGTCTTTGGTTCCGATTTTAATTTATAGATAATGATTGTGGCAACATTAATGAATTTTAGCTCGCTCCGAGGCATTCGGCTCCCATCGCTCGACTTTTTAAAGAAAATAAAAAATAAAAAAAGTGAAAAAGAATTAAAAAAAAAACTAAAAAAAAAATCGGAAAAAAATAAAAAATTCGGCGCGTATAACACACGCGCCGAATAAAAAAAAAAATTATCAGGCGCATGCACTCGCGTTGAGGGGTGCGTGTGATGTAGCGCCTGACTTATATATTCAAAATTGGCGCGTGGTTTACACGCGTCCAGCACGGGTGGGGCTGACACCTAAGTGGCGGGTGCACACAAGTTTTTGCCGTAACATTATTACATTAACACCCCCTCTTCCATAATCTAATTGCTCCATAAAAATTCCACTACCTTGGCCACAAATTTGGCCTAAACAATCTTTATCCATCTCAAATTATTGACTAACTAATTTGATAGTATTATATAAATTTATAATTTATAACGCGTTCCGTCCGTGCAGCGTAAGAGTGCTAATGATGAGCAGTCCTCAACATTTACTGAAAATATGTTGTGTATAAAGAATTTTTCCGAAATATTTGAAATGTAATATGTTGTGGTATTTGTTATTGTTATTACCGAAAATGTCGTTATTTCTGTACTAAAAATTTAATATATAAATATTACTCCCTCCGTCCCCCAAAAGTGTGGTTCATATTTGATTTGTAGTAATGTATAAAATATTAGTTGAACCACACTAACCTGGGAAGAAGTGAGTATTATTCTCCTTTGCTTCGAAGAAATTTTATAATTAATATAATTTTCTCTTTATTCCTGTAATTTGATACTCCCTCCGTCCCGCTATTTCTGACCCATTATTTTGCTTTTTGTGAGACAAAAAGCAAAACAATGGGCCAGAAATAGCGGGACGAAGGCAGTAATTTATATATTACATATTATTATAATGCATTCCACCGTGTAATGCACGAGTGCGATACTAGTTAGATATAAAAGAGAGACTTTTATTTTGATACAATTTAATTTCCATTTACTATGTCTATGTATATTTAAAGGGATGGAGAAACCTAAAATTTCACATTTTATTTATGTTAAATTTAAACTTAAACCTTAGAAAAGAATGAAGTTAGATACATGTATTTAATTATTGGCTGAATGGTTGTAAAATACATAACTTTCAATAAGTTGTGGTTTTGCATACCCGATAAAGATTCTGTGAGATAAATACCAAACTTTTAATTTCTTCTCATTTTGCAACCAACAAAGTGTTCCGACGAAATTTTAATTAGGAATTTGATTACGTGACAAAATAATACACATGCGTGTCATTAAATGTTGTCATTTTAATTATTAAATAAAATTTGAACGCAATTTCTCTCTTTTCTTCCCTCTTCTATCAACTTGTGACCTAGCATATGCAATTTAGGATTAATGATTTCAAGTTTAGGGATATCTATGATTTAAAGTTTGGATAAAAACTACATCGTTTTGGCAAGCTTAAAGTGACACCCTTTTTTATATCGTTCGATTTCGCCACATTAACTTTTTCGGCAGCCACACTAGCATCAGAGTCAAGGAAAATCGATTCGATTTCAAAATGAAAAGAAATTGAAAGTTTGATATTTTACATTGCATTCCGCCTAAATTATTGATTGGAGTAAAACCATAAATGGCATATTTGTTTGTAGCCAGATATTCACGGTCAAAATCATGGGTTTCCTGTTTCGTACTCGTGGACAATTTCCATCTACCAGTTAAACATATTTTATCTTCACCTTCTCCATTATATTATCTTCACTTCCTTCACCACACCACACCAGAAATACTGAGATAGATTCAAAACATTTTTCCTCCATTATTATATTCTGCACTATTCTTCCCTTTTTTTAATTAGCTTATCCCAATCAATCTTAATTAAATAACCTTACCACAGTAGCCGGTGGCGGCCATGTGGGTAGAAGGAATCTGCAGCAGCGGATGGCGTCTCCATTTACACGGTGGGGGCCACCCTGCCACGTCGGCTCCCACTAATCCTTTAAAGCCACCGCTAATGACGGGCTGCAGATTACCAAAGACCGCGACTGTTTCCACGACTTACTTGAGGACACGTGGCAGCAGAGGCGGACGACGGCGGACCACCATGAGCGCGAACGCAGTGCCGGCGGCGGCGGCGGCGGCGGAGACTTTGCGGAAGGGGATCGCGGAGTTCTACGACGAGTCGTCGGGAGTGTGGGAGGACATTTGGGGGGACCACATGCACCACGGCTTCTACGAGCCGGCCTCCGACGTCTCCATCTCCGACCACCGCGCCGCCCAGATCCGCATGATCGAGGAGTCCCTCGCCTTCGCTTCTCTCTCCGGTAGGTTTTTTCGTCTCTGGATTTGGTGAATAATTTTTTTTTTCAATTTATTGTGGAAAATAATATTGTTACCAGTGTGCATGACAGAAGATTGGGGAAGTTAGAAGTAATCTGGGACGTTCGTTTTTGTCCGTACAAGTGAAATTCAATTAGTTGATGGCATGTGATGTGGGGTATGGTAGTGTAGAATGTAGATTCTATACATATATGGTGATTAATTATGTGATCGAGTTGTTTAAATTTGATTTGTGTATATATTATATTGATTGTGGATCATGGATGAATATGAAATTTGTGATTAATTATGTGATAGAGTTGTTTAAATTTGATTTGTGTATATATTATATTGATTGTGGATCATGGATGAATATGAAATTTGGCAACAAATTAAGTGATCAATCATGAATCAATATGAGATATATGTCACACATCTTTGATGAAAGCTGGTGTAATCAGTAATGCATCTTTGCTTTTTAAGTGAAGCAAGTAATTTATGGACAAAAGAATTCTTTGAAATTTGATTGGTGGTTTGAGAGTTCACAGATATAGGATGGAAAATTCTATGCACAATTTGGAAAGAAATGTGGAGATTTAAGACTAAAGCATTTTTTGGGATGAAAAAATTTGCAGATAATTCGATGCAGAAACCAAAGAATGTGGTTGATGTGGGATGTGGAATAGGAGGCAGTTCTAGATATCTTGCAAGAAAATATGGTGCAAAATGTCAAGGCATTACTCTCAGCCCTGTCCAAGCACAGAGAGCTCAACAACTGGCTGATGCTCAAGGATTAAACGCCGTAAATATGGAAATCTCTATTTCTTCATTAACTGAATATCACTGCTAAAGATGGATGATGATGATGATGATTTAAGCCTTGCATACATCAGGTCTCCTTTGAAGTTGCTGACGCGTTGAACCAACCGTTTCCTGATGGCCAATTTGATTTGGTTTGGTCCATGGAGAGTGGAGAACACATGCCTGATAAGAAGAAGGTTTGTACAGAGGCTGGCGTTGCTGATTGAATTTTCATCGTATTTTTGTTATATATGTAATGATTTTCCAAATGGATGTGTAGTTCGTAAACGAGCTGGTGCGGGTGGCTGCTCCTGGTGGAAGAATAATCATCGTGACTTGGTGCCACAGAGACCTTTCTCCTTCTGAAGAATCTCTGCGTCCAGATGAGAAAGATTTGTTGGACAAAATATGCCGCGCATACTATCTTCCAGCATGGTGCTCTACTGCTGATTATGTCAAATTACTCGAGTCCCTCTCTATGGAGGTACTTTTCCATCTCTTCTTCTATCTCGCTTTATATTATATTGAGCATCAACCATATAAATGACTGATTATGGAAAATCGAAACCAAAGTATTGGATCATAGGGATGATAGAAAGTGTTGTGCAGGATATTAAGGCTGCAGACTGGTCTGATTATGTTGCTCCGTTTTGGCCGGCTGTTATAAAATCGGCATTGTCATGGAAGGGCATCTCCTCATTGCTAAGGAGTGGTAATTCTATATCTTCTCTATACATATATGTCCTTCGCCTTTTCTTGCGTTGTGACTATTTCACGAATAATTTTTATGCTTTGGCAAAATCAGGATGGAAGACTATAAGGGGAGCATTTGTAATGCCATTGATGATACAAGGATATAAGAAGGGGGTGATCAAATTTGCCATCATTACATGCAAAAAACCTGCATCATAAACCAAAAATAGGGCCATAATTCTTCACTTTCTTATGTTAGTTACTATATATTTACTAGAGTTAAATAAGATAGCAGGGAAACTATTGTTGTAAGGTGCTACACATTATATCCCTTAGCTTAGTATGCAGCATTACTTATGATATTTCAATATTTGAAGCATAATGCTGCTCACCTTATGTAATGCAGTTTCTTACATCCATTTATAATGAAAGAGTTGTTCCCTTCATTTCATCAATAATTTCTGCGTGTGTGTGCGCGCGCGTGTCCAAAGACTGATTCGTCTCGTCGGCGACTCCGGCATTTTCTCCGGATTGGAGTGTGAAAACATAAGTGAGGAATTGGAAATGGATAAATTTGTTAGCTTTGTGATGCCAGTTACAGTATATATAATCTCAGGTTTCTGGGATACATCAATATAAGCATGCCAGTTGCAGTGTGCAGAGATACATCAGAAGGTTTCTGGTTTAGGAAATATTTACTGTGTAGATTGTATGAACTCATGTAATCCTTTTTATGCTCAAGAGATAATTTATTTGAACTTAATGTGAGAAATATCTTCCACAATTAATAGCACCTAAAAATTACTCAAATATCAATTTTGAAGCTTAATGATGACTAGATTATGCAGTTTATGATCTGCATTCGGCTTAAGAAATGATATAAGGATTAAAGGCAGTTTGTGGTAGGATAGAATCATAGATGCCCATGAATATGTAGATTATTAAGTAAAAGATGCAATCAAATCTCTGAAACTCTGAATGTTAACACGGGAATTCTCTAGTTTGGAATTTGAATGATATATCTATTATCTATCTATACCTATTATAAAATAGCGGATTCTTACAAAATTGCGGTTGCCTAATATATCCCTATTCTTATGTTTATTTTAAGGGCAATAGTGTAAATCAATATATTAAATTTATTATACATTTAATAAATTAATAATAGTCCTACTCCTACTACAACTCAACTTAATGAATTAATTAATAATATAGTCCTACATATATTATAATTCAAAAGTGAAAGAGAAATAAACCTAAATTTTGAAAGTTGTGCTAAGATTTATTAAAGCTTAATTGTATAAAATAGTTTTCTAAGATGAGGGAGAGGGAGGAGTGGGGCAGATAGTCGCGGCTGGTTATAGTGGTGGTGGTGGTTGTGAGAGGGAGAGAGAGGAGGGGACAGTGGGAATATTACCAATTTCTAAAGTTATGTGCAGAATACAGATAAATGTTACGTATTTTTCGATAATTAATCCAATAGTAATTGAAGTCATCATAGTAATATTACCTTTAAGTTTTAAAAACTGGTAATATATAAGATGGTAGCAACTTAACTACATTGTAATTGAAAATATATAATATGTACTTATACTTCTTCTAAGGTCACTTAATTAGTTAGAGGACTCTCTCTCTTTTTTTTTTATGGGATTTTTTCACTAGGATTTTACCCATAAAAGTTTTAATGAGGTTCGACTATGAGACATAAGCTGGTTATACCCAGAGTTTTAATTCTAGAACTCTCCGTTTTTTTTATATATACGACCCTTCAATCATAATTAGATTAAGTATATTATAATAAATGATTACGTACTTTTAGTACCATACAATTTTCAGAATTAGTTGTACAAAAAATACGATATAAGAAATTTGGTTTCATCTTTTTCTACTCTTTACACATACTTGCTAATATTTTATTTAAGTTAATAATTAATAATTAATAATATTATAACTTTAAAAAATTGTCATCAAATATATTTTATTTGTAATAAATTAATCATGTTAAATGAGAGATTATACGTGCAACACACGTAATTTCCTGCTAGTTATAATAAAAGCGTGAATTCTTATAAATTTTGATAGACCTATGATACCCCCATTTATTTAATATTCTAAGGTTAGATTAGTAATTTAATATATATATATATATATAAAAGTTTTATTTATCAGGATATAAGATAAAAATCTTTTTATATCTAAAAATTTATTATTTATATATAATTTTATTTAAATTAATAATCTTTATGTGGCCCTATCCTACCCGACACTTATGAGACCGAGAGAATAGCCCAAATCCGACCCGATGATCTAAGTTGCCACTTGCCACAACTTTTTACACTTCGGGCTATCTATTTTGGGTGATAAGATAGATAGATAAAAATAGTATAGGTTAATCCATCGTTCACTTTGATGGATTGATTACTTTTGAACTTGTTTGATTATCTAATCCTTCATATAGTCAATCCTATGTTTTATCAATCTATCCTATCACACAAAGTAAACGCTCATTCGTGTCTTATTTTATACTCCTTCCGTCCCGTTATTCTTGTCTCAGTTTTTTTGGCACGGATATTAAGGAGAAAAGAATTAGGGATAGAAGGTGTGTTAGTAGAGTTTTTAATTGAATACTTAATAGGGTACAAATAGTAAAATAAAGTGGGTTCAAATAGTGAAATAAAGTGGATAAAGAGGGAGTGAATAGTGAACGACACAGAAAATTAGGGAAATAATAGTGAAAGGTGGAGTAGTTAGGAAGGGTCACATTAGCAATTTAAATAGCGTCTTAATATCCCTTAATTTAGTCCAAAAAAGAAAACATGACAAAAATAATGGGACAACCCAAAAAAGAATGTAAGACAAGAATAACGGGACGGATGAAGTATTAAATAATATGCTTATAATTAATTGCAAAATATATATTACTACATTGTCTCCAAAATCAAAAGAGCATTATATATTATACGCTACAGCATTGTCGATTGCATCCCAAATTTCTGTCTAATTTCATCATGTACGGAAATCTGAGCTTAATATAGGTTGTCATCTCCTTTTCTACTCTCAATTCATAAATCTTAATACCATCTCCATCAGTTCGCACTAAAATATAATAGTTTCAGCAAAAATATACAGCAAAATCAGCAAGTCATCTCTAGCAGTATACTCTATATTTTTACACAAAAACAAAATATTCTAAAATATTTTTTTTTGTTTAATAATTAAAAATATAAATTATACTTATGTCAATTAATACAGAATAATAATAACATTCATTAATAAATAAATAAAATTACAAATATAATTGGCCTCATTAAAAACTAAAAGATTGATGATCCTGAAACACATGATTACTTTCAATCGGAGTAACAAAATATTATTCGGAAGCGCAAACAAAAAAAAGAAGTCAACACTAGTGTTTTGATATGTTTTGGAATTTATTTCCAGATTGGGGGGGGGGGGGTTCCGGAGATGGTCTCTAAATATATCGACTTTATTTTTATATTTTTATTATGTAATCATTTTTTTTAAATTTCTTTTTAGTTTGTGTGTTGAATGATCTGCACCAGAGCTGCAATCAAGAACTTGATTCTTAATTTTATGATGTAGGCTTGATTAGGCTTATATTTGTTATATATTTTGGGATATTTTTGGTGCATTTTTGGATGTTAATAGCCTTTCGATTATGTTTTACGGGATTTATTGCATTTTGTGATAAATTATAGGTGGTTGTGCATAATTGGAAGAATGGACATGGTTTTGGAGGTTTTTGCAGCCGAGGTGATTTAAAATTCCATGAAGAAAGCTGAGCAGTATGCCCATACCAACTGGTTGTCCGTGACGAACTTATTGAAAGACAATAGAAAGTTTTTGGAGGTTGACTTGTACGTGAATTTGGGCTGGTGCACGAAATTAAACCATGCTTTTGGGCTTGGACTTTTAGTATTAGAACTTTATTATTATTAAACTATGTTTTAATGATTTCCTAGTTAGATCAAAAGTAGGGTTTTTATTTCCTTATTTATAGTTGACTTTTATTAGCTTATTTAAAAGACTCCAAAAAAAAGAGCAGATGCAGGATACAATCTATTCCAGAGATTTATTTCATTATTTACGGTTCCCTTCTTCTTCGCGTAGCAGCTATCGTTCTTGCTTTTATTTATTCTATATACTTTTGTAGCTTGAATTCAATTATGAATTCGAGCTAAACTCTTTAATTCCAGTGAAGATTAATGAAGCCCTAGCCTAATTATTCTCTGAGATCTAATATGTTATTATACTTTAATTCTATGCATGCATCTGTGATTCTTTATTTTTAGTGTCGTTAATTATTTCAGTTCTGCTAGGTAATTCGAAATATTTTGTAGTTCAAGATTAATTAGTAGCCAATTAAATCGATCATCTGTAATTGTGGTTTAGATTTGATTAGTGGTAAATTGATTCTTCAGAGTCGAGGGATAAATAGTCTTAATTCGTAATCTTGCGTCAGAGTTTGTTGAATTTTGAATCGGGCCTCTATAATCATTAAAGCTGTTGGCTCATTAAATCTATAGAGCGTCTATAGGGGTTGTCTGTCGATTAGGGAAGTAATTGGTGAAGCATCTTCGTAATTACCGAGAAGTTAACCGAGAAGTTAAGGAGAGATAAGATCACGTCAGAAGCATCTTCGGTGATTATAACCGATTTGTTTTCATGAATTGGAGTCATTTTTGTATCAATGATCGGATTAGTAGAGTTAGGGTGGAATTAATCGGAAACCGAAATGCTTTTACATCTCAATTAATCGATATGACTTGTTCATATCAATGATCTGGATACTTTTTATTTAATTTTATTTCTGATTCATAAATATTCGTTGGTAAATTTGGGGTTACTTGCAGATTGAAATATTGGAAAAATTTTCGCCGGTCCTTTGGGAGACGATCTTGCTTACCGCTGTTCTGTGCAGTGTGGCGTACCGACTGCGTGTCGAATTATTTTTGGTGAAAACCGACGCACCAAATTTTGGCGTCGTTGTCGGGGACTGGTTTCTAAGTAATGATTATTCTGATTCTTCGGTTTGCCATATATATATATATATATATATTGGTTTATGCCCCATTCTTCTCGTACATGAGATTTAGTTTTTGATCCAGATATTGATAAAACTGAACGGAAGTTGAGAAAGTTGGCCAGAGAATCGAAGGAAGCTGAAACTGCTGCCTCTGATTCAGAAGACTTTGATACTGAATATATATTCAAAGAAGACATGGCCAATGAGGGGATCGTAATATCATACCAAGGAATTGTCGCAGCCCGGCCTAGAAATTAGATGACAAAGCCGGTGGGTCCCACGACTTACACAATTTATGATTAACAAAAGGATTAAGATAGCGACCCGGCTATCATTCAAGAACAAACAAGGCAACTCATGTTTGGCAAAACATGAACTTAGAATATTTATGACATGCATAACTCGAGATTAATGAAACGAACATTTGATCTCTTCTTTTTAAAAACATGCATATCATCAAATACGATCTCAAATCAGCTCGGAAATCAATAATCTCATCAACCAAATTAATAGCAACAACCATGAAGGGAATGAGCTGATTTTCAGGATCAAGAAAGCACGATAGAAAATAGTTTCAATATCAACAAAGCTTTCAAATAACGAGCAACTGATATGTATATATATAATCAAGTCGGCTAGGCTTCAAAATGAGATAACGAACATCGTTCGAGACTTCAGACTTCAACACTTCATCAAACTTATGCAAATCTCAACATCATAATCTTGCAGCGGAAAAACGAGAGAATATATGTATGAAGACATATATTCTAGGTTCTAAACTCATCATAAATGACTCTTATCAAACGAAACAATCACATCAACAACAACAAGAAGTCCGCCAGCACACGATCATCTTCATCCCAGCTAACCTGCACATTTTTGAAATAATAGGCGCGGCTGAGTACATCGTACTCAGTGGGCACATGCCAAGATAATTTGAAAACTTACTGAATACAGCTATAAATTGGACTTGCCGGAAGACATAGCACAAATAAAACTTGTGCATGTTCAAAAGAATATATATACATATATATGAGTATGTACCATGTCTACAATAAAATAGTGCTGAGAAGTAGGCCTCCTTCTCAAACACTTGTAATCGTCCATTCATTTCGGAAGGCTCCCGATTACAAAATAGTGTACACAAATCCTACCTTGCGTAGGACCGAATTCGTCTTTCTTTGGTAGACGGTATCATACAAAACTTTAAATATTTGGCAAGCCAATTACTTGAAAACATCACACATATATAATCATATATATATATATATATATATAGCATTCATCATTTCTTGGTTTAGAAAGCCCACCTGATAACTGAAGCTTTGGACTTAACCTTTAACGAACCTGAATCTTCGGATTCACACTTCCACTTGATCCTTCATTCGAAATAGAATTTACGAATTCAGAAAGAGAATTAACTACTATCGAATAAACGAATTTGATATTCTTAACTTCTAATTTACTTCGAAATTTTACGTCGAAACTCGACGAAACTCGAGAATTTCTAACTTAACTTCTTAAACGCTCTTAATCTATCTTAACTCATCATTAATCATCAACTATCAATCAAAATCACACTTACCACAATATTCATCAATCACTATTCATGCCAATCGAGTAAATCGATTTTAATCCGTTTAACGGATTCAAAAAATTCTCAAATTAATTCCACACACATTTTACAACATTATATACATAATTACACATTCACTTTACCAATTCGACTCGATTAAACATATAGACTCCCGACTCGAGAAATCCAATAAAAAAATAAAAAATCTTTATTACTTTGAATTAAAATTCTAGAAATTCACACAACATTTAATTTTTATCAAAGAGTTCATAGATGCAATTAGTTTATTAATTAAAAATCAAATAATAATTTATTTTTCTCTATTTAATTTCGGCCATTTTTAATTTAGGATTTCTAGAATTCTTTTCTCTTCATTTTAATTTCTAACATGCTTATATAATTAACTTAAGCTCAATTCATCAATCAATTTCATTCAATTAATCATCAAATTAAAAACCCTAATTCATGAACCCTAATTCGAATTTCAAGGGTTTTAGGGCTAATCAAGCTCTCTTTTAATTAATTCTTGATTAATCAAACATCATTAACATCATTAACATCATATAAACTTAATTCAATCATCCATTTAATCATATAACATCAATACTTCAAACCCTAATTTTATTCCTTCATTTTCGGTCATTTTCAATAAAATGAAAATGGTTGAGAATTCATGCTCACTTCCAACATGAAATATGCTTAGATTAATTAACTAAGCTCAAATATAACATCAATTTAATCATACTCACATGAATCAAAAACCCCCAATTTTCCAAATATTTCGACTTTTTAGGAAAATAGGTTTAGGGTTTTGATTTTCATAACTTAAAATCATATTTGATCTTCTAAACTTGAAATAAACATAATATTAAAAGATCAAAATCATCTAACCAATTTCTCAATTTCTTCTCAAAATTTTCAAAAATATTAGGAAGAATTGAGATGATTCAAGCTTGAATTTTGAGCTAAAAGCTTGGAAGATCATAGATCTAACCTTGATCTATTACTTGGAATAGATTGGATATACTTGAATCTTGATTCTTGAGCTTGAATTGAAGAACAAAGATGGAAGAACTTGAGTGTGTGTGTATGTGTGTATATATATGCGATCAAGAGAGAAGAAATGAGGATGAAGAATGAAGATGGCTAAGGTATTTATAGCATAGGTTAGAAGGTTCTAATTAAAATATCTAGATATTTAGGTGAATAGTATTAGGTTAATTAATTAATTAAATTCTTAATCAATTCAATTAATTAATTACAACCAACTCCTTAATCAAATCTCTAATTTCTCAACATAGGAATTTAATTTAGAGTTTCACAAACCCTAGATAAAAATTTCACAGAAAGATTCGGACAACCGAAATATTTTCAAATCGACCGAAACTAAAAAAATTAAGTGATAATTCACGCAGAAAATCACTTAAATAAATTAAATTCATCTTCTTGTCAATTAATGACAAAACATATATCATTCAATGATATATATCAAAACTTTATCGTTTCGGATTAACCGAGACGATCAAACTTAATTAAATCCATTTTTACGGTAAAAATATATCCGCCGGATAAAATTTTCCGAAACGAAAATTTTTCTTTCACTGAAATCTTATCTTTCTTACTAAATTAGTTATTTTTAATACGCAAGAAAGATGGGATACTACAGGAACAATGATAGAAGAAACGAGAGAGAAAATCCGAGTGAAAAACCTCAACCTCTGATATTGGAACTGGGCCGCCATAGGAACAATCGACCGAACTGCATCGTAATGCCAACTATTGCCCGAAATTCTGAAATCAGACCCGGCTTTATTCAAGTTCTACCAAAGTTCGACGATTTACTTGTAGAGAGTGCACATAAACACCTTGCCGAATTTGATTTAGTCTACTCTACTCTACGCCCTCAAGGTTTTGATGCAAACAAAATGAGGCTACTGACTTTCTCTCATATGTTGCAAGGCAGGGCAAGGGACTGGTTGTTTGATATTCCATCGGGCTCAATTCGGACGTGGAATGATTTGGAGGAGCAATTCTTGCGCAAGTTCTTTCCTTAATCGAGGGCTGCAAATCTAAAAATGGCGATCAACAGCATTAAGCAAAAGCCAAAAGAAAGTTTGGCTGATTATTGGGAGAGATTTCAATAATTGTGTCGTAAATGTCCAGACTACGGATTTTCTGAATACCAGTTGCTCACAAATTACTTTTACCGTGGCATGTCTTGTTTTGATCGGAAAATCGTTGATGCTGCTTGTGGAGGTTCTTTAACCAACAAGACGTTGGCTGATGCAAAGCAGCTCATTGTTGATATGATCTCGAATGGCCAACAATATGAAGACGATGACGACGATAGATATAGACATGTGAAAGGAGTTGAAGGTACAGAGAGTTCTGGTGTGAACGATAAAATTGAAGCTCTAACTTCTCTGGCTAGAGGTCTTGGTGTGGCACAAACTCAAGGAGCTCACTGTGGAATTTGTTCGGAAAATGGCCACTATGCTGATGCTTGTCCTACCTTGCAAGATCCTCAAACTAAGCAAGCATGTTATGGCTCCGGTGATGCACAATATGATGCACAAAGGCGGAGGAAGAATGATCCGTTCTCGCACACGTATAACCCATGATGGAGGAACCATCCTAACTTCAGCTGGAGACAACAAGATCAGAAGATACCTGGAGTTTTGACTAAAAAACAACCGCAGGGTGGTCAGTATGCCCATACTAATCGTGCAGAGCCAAGCATGAATGATATTATGAAAAGTTTGGCCCAGAGCAGTGAAATTGTTAAGAACCTGGTGCAGAGCCAGCAAGCTTTCCAGCAAGAGACACATGCTGCTTTGGGAAATATGGGCATACAAATCACCCAACTCGCCACTCAGGTGAATAAGATGCAAGCGAATCAGGGCTCCTTCTACTTGCATGCATCGCATTTTACTTGAGCCTGATTGTAAGCCTTCTCGAGATCTGCAAAGAAAATTGAATCCTGTCATGAAAGAGGTGGTGCTTAAAGAAATCCTTAAATTGCTAGATTTAGGGATTTTTTATCCAATTTCTGATAGTGTTTGGGTCAGTCCTGTTTATGTGGTTCCTAAGAAGTCTGGCTTCCACTTCTAGTTGGTTAAGAATGAGAATAATGAATTGATTCCCATGAGGCTTCAAACTGGTTGGAGTATGTGCATAGATTTTAGGAAATTGAATGATGCTACTAGGAAAGATCATTTTTCTTTACCTTTTATTAATGAGATGCTTGAAAGATTGGCTGGAAAATCATTCTTTTGTTTTCTTGATGGTTACTCTGGATATTTTCAAATTTTTGTGACCCAAGAAGATAAAGAAAAAAACAACTTTCACTTGTCCGTTTGGTACTTTTGCATGTCGTCGTATGCCTTTTGGTTTGTGTAATGCTCCTGGTACTTTCCAACGGTGCATGATGAGTATTTTTTTTGACTTGATTGAAAGTTGCATTGAGATTTTCATGGATGATTTTACCGTGCATGGAGATTCTTTTGATCACTGTTTGGCTAATCTGGAAAAATTTTTGTTGAGGTGTGTTGAAACGAATCTTGTGTTGAATTTTGAAAAGTGTCATTTTATGGTTAAGCAAGGTATTGTGCTCGGACATGTGATTTCTGAAAATGGCATAGAAGTGGATAAGACGAAAGTTGATTTAATTGTGAAATTACTTTATCCTTCTAACGAAAAAAAAAATTCGAGCTTTCTTAGGCCATGCAGGTTTCTACAGGCATTTCATCCAAGACTTTTCAAAGATTGCACAGCCTCTAACAAAGTTGTTGCAGAAAGATGTTTCATTCGTCTTTGATGAAAAGTGCAAGGAAGCTTTCGATCTCTTGAAGAGCAAGCTGACTTTTGCTCTCATAATTCAGCCACCAAAATGGGGACGCCTTTTGAGATCATGTGTGATGCAAGAGATTTCGCCGTTGGAGCTGTGCTTGGGCAAAAGAATAGGAAAGAAAGTCATGTTATCTATTATGCTTCGAAAACTCTGAATCCCGCTCAGTACAATTATTTGACGACGGAGAATGAACTTCTAGCCGTTGTATTTGCTTGTGAAAAATTTAGATCCTACATTATTGGTTCGAAAGTTATCGTGTATTCTGATCATGCATCTTTGAAGTACTTGCTCTCCAAGAAAGAATCCAAGCCACATCTCATACGGTAGATACTTCTACTACAAGAATTCAACTTGGAGATCAAAGATAAGAAGGGTGCTGAGAACAATGTTGCTGACCATTTGAGCATATTGCAGAAGGAGTCAAACGGTACACCCATATTGGACGATTTTCCTGATGAATTATTGCTGGCAGTCGAAGGTATGATCCCGTGGTATGCTGATTTGGTTAATTATTTAACCACTGGAATGTTTCCAAAAGGGACTGAGACTGCTAAGAAGAATAAACTGAAAAGTCAAGCGAAGTATTTCATATGGGACGATCCCTATTTATGGAAAATTTATGCTGACCAAGTGATTAGAAGATGCATTCCCGATGTGGAGATTCAGCCCATTTTGCACTTTTGTCATGCTCATGCGTGTGGTGGTCATTTTGGACCAAAAAGAACAGCCCGTAAGGTTCTTGATTCTGGTTTTTATTGGGAAACCATTTTTAAGGATGTTTATTTTTTCTGCAAGAATTGTGATAGATGCCAACGCACGGGTAATATCTCATCTCGTAATGAAATGCCTTAAATCCTTATTTTGGTTTGTGAGATTTTCGACGTGTAGGGGATGGACTTCATGGATTACTTCCCAAGTTCGTTTGGCAACTCATATATTTTATTGGCCGTCGATTATGTCTCCAAGTGGGTAGAGGTCAAGGCTACTCGCACTAATGACTCCAAGGTTGTTTCCAGCTTTCTTAAGACTAACATTTTCGCAAGGTTTGGTGTGCCGCGTGCTATTATCAACGATCAAGGAACCAATTTTTGCAAACGAACCTTGAAAGCTCTTTTCAAGAAGTATGGGCTTCATCATAGAGTAGCCACAACCTATCATTCACAGTCGAATGGACAAGCTGAAGTGTCAAATAGGGAGATAAAGAGCATCCTTGAAAAGACTGTTAATCCAAATCGGAAAGACTGGAGCCGCCGTCTGGATGATGCGGTATGGGCATACCGCACACAGCTTATAAATCACCCATTGGAATGTCCCCTTATCGACTGATTTTTGGGAAGCAATGCCATTTACCCGTCGAGCTGGAACACAAAGCATTTTGGGCTATGAAACAGTGTTGTCTTGATAGAGAAGTTGTCGGCCAAAAACGAAAGCTCCAATTGCAAGAGTTGGAGGAGATTCGATTGGAAGCTTATGATAATGCATGTCTCTATAAAGAGCGTACCAAATTTCTTCATGATAAGTACATCTGTAGGAAGTATTTTGAGGTCGGGCAGAAAGTTCTTTTGTTTAATGCTCGACTGCGAATCATGCCGGGCAAGTTGAAGTCTCGTTGGATGGGGCCATATGACGTTGTGAGTGTTAGTCCCCATGGAACAGTGAAAGTTTGAAGCTTAAGCACTTCCAAGGTTTCGAAGGTCAACGGTCAGTTGCTTAAGCCGTACTATGGGGAAACGAAGTTAGCTACTTTTGATGGAATGGATTTGGCCAACCCCCAAAATCGTCTCATGATCGATTTATCATTATGTCTGGCCTATAAAAGAAAGGTGCTACTTGGGAGGCAACCCAAGTATTCTTTTTTATTTATTTTAATTACTTTTTGTTTTGTTTTATATTATAGGTTTTTAGTGAAGCAGAGTTAAGGAGGCTAAAAATCAAGTGAATGGGTCAAATTTATGACGATGGAAAATTAAGGGACTATATTGCAAATACTTGATATTAGGGATTAATTTAAATTCCTAATTTGATTGCATACCACATTTCAACCGCTGTAAATTCCCAGGCTTCTCTCTCGGTAGATGCTACCGCTGTGTCAAACCACCCGCCATATTTTCTATTTTCACCGTCGTCAACCTTGCTCGTATCCATCACCGTTTCGATTGCTATGGGAACCAAACGAAGAGCACACAAAATTGGAGTGAAAAAGAATGCCCCCAATTCCACCGTATCGGAGGTTCCTTCTACTTCCGTCATCTTAACGGCACTGGAAGTTACTGCCGCAACCACCTCCACGGCTCCGGCGATGCAGCTGCAAGAGCGCGCTGCCTCTACTCTGCCATCTACTATTTCTCCGGTAGAAATCATTACCACGACTGGTTCTACTCCACCGCCGTTTTCATTACGAGATGACAGAACTGTTGCAGTCCCCCAGATCAAATTTCGGGCAACCCTTCTCATTTAGAGGATAATGTGGAGCCTCCATCATCACCGGGCAGGCCGCAAGCTGCCCCGATTCTACGACGTGTGAGGTAGAGAGGACGATTATCTACAAAGGCTAAGTCTGAGATGGCAGGTGAGGAAATTTCAGAGGGTCGCCGTACTTGTTCCAAGACCGCCACTGCTGTTGTTGCATCCAGAAATGCCAGTGCTGAAACTGAGGCCGAGCCATCCATTCCAGCAACCGTTCCATCACCACAGCAGAGGCGAACATATGTTACTCGGCCTGATTTTCTTCCTATAGCTGAGGTTAAAGCTCGAGTTTGTAAGAATTCTTTGCGATCTTTTATTAATGCTCGTCTTTTTCATTGGTCTGACATAGAAGTTTAGGTGTTAATTATGAGATTAGAAGGTATTTTGCTCATATAAGTTTGACGGCATTTTGGGATATTGATTGTAATGTCTATCGTGAGATGTGTCTGGAGTTTCTGTCGTTATTTATTTTTGATTCGTCTCGTGACTTGTGTGATTCGCATGCTGTGATGTTTTCTTTGAAAGGGCGACAATTTAATTTGTCTGTGAATACATTAAATGTGTTGTTTGGGTTTGAGACTGATGAATCGTTGAAGAGTGATGCATATGTGTATGTTGTTTGTGATATTCCTGATGATCTTTCTTCCACCATTAATCAAAGATGGCGTGAGTTATCTGTTGAGAAAGTGGGTTCTAAGAGTGCGAATATTGTTGATCATGGTTTGCATCTTTGTAATCTATTTTTCGTTCACAATCTTTTTGGTAGCCTAGACTCCATGCATATAGTTACTATGAATGATATTTGCATTTTGGGTAATATGCTTGCGAGTGTGAAGATGAATTTTGGTTATTGGGCTGCTAGACAGTGGCGAGCTAGTGCTACGCGTTTTACTGGAAAAATTCCTTTAGGTATTTTTGTTACTCAGTTAGCACATAAGCTCCATGTTTTTGTTGAAGAACATGTGTATTTTCCGCCATCTTTCTAGTACAGGTTCTTCTGTTGTCTTATCTCTCACCGAGCTCAAGGAACTTTTTGAGAATTCTGTTCCCCGTTGGGCGATTGCTTTGGAGGAAAAGATCGAGGCCAAGCTTGCTGCTTTAAGTGATAGGGTTGTAGCAGTTGAACCGGCCATGCTCAAGCTTTCTGCTTCACCATCTTCTTGACCATCATCCAGGAGAGTTTTTATAAAAGAAAAGAAAATAAATAAATAAAGACAAATGAAAAACAACTAAAAACTCCCATGGATGATGGTCAAGAAGATGGTGAAGCAGAAAGCTTGAGCATGACATGTTCAACTGCTGCAAACCATATCACTTAATGCAGCAAGCTGGCTTTGATATTTTCCTCCAATGCAATCGCCCAACGGGGAACGGAATTCTCAAAAAGTTCCTTGAGCTCGGTGAGAGATAGGACAACAGAAGAACCTGCACTAGAAAGATGGCTCGAGCCTGAAACACCTGGCTTCAACAACTGATAATTTTCCTCGTTATTCACATAAAGCAAACGCATGGTATTAAAATCAGAGAGGGTAAAAGTATAAGGCGGAAAATACACAGGTTCTTCAACAAAAATATGGAGCTTATGCGCTAACTGAGTAACAAAAACACCTAAAGGAATTTTCCCAGTAAAACGTGTAGCACTAGCTCGCCACTGTCTAGCAGCCAATAACCAAAATTCATCTTCACACTCGCAAACATATTACCCAAAATGCAAATATCATTCATAGTAACTATATGCATGGAGTCTAGCATACCAAAAAGATTGTGAACGAAAAATAGATGACAAAGACGCAAACATGATCAACAATATTCGCACTCTTAGAACCCACTTTCTCAACAGATAACTCACGCCATCTTTGATCAATGGTGGAAGAAAGATCATCAGGAATATCACAAACAACATACACATATGCATCACTCTTCAACGATTCATCAGTCTCAAACCCAAACAACACATTTAATGTATTCACAGACAAATTAAATTGTCGCTCTTTCAAAGAAAACAGCACAGCATGCGAATCACACAAGTCACGAGACGAATAAAAAATAAATGACGACAGAAACTCCAGACACATATCACGATAGACATTACAATCAATATCCAAAAATGCCATCCAACCTTTATGAGCAAAAAACCTTCTAATCTCAGAATTAACACCTAAAACTTCCATGTCAGACCAATCAAAAAGATGAGCATTAATAAAAGGTCGGAAAGAATTCTTACGAACTCGAGCTTTAACCTCAGCTATAGGAAGAAAATCAGGTCGAGGAACATATGTTCGCCTCTGCTGTGGTGATGGAACGGTTGCTGGAATGGATGGCTCGGCCTCGGTTTCAGTGCTGGCATTCCTGGATGCAACAGCAGCAGCGGCGGTCTTGGAAAGAGTGCGGCGACCTTCTAAAATTTCCTCACCTGCCACCTCAGACTCAACCTCTGTAGATAATCGCCTTTTCTTCCTCACACGCTGCAGAATCGGGGCGGCTTACAGCCGGCCCGGTGATGACGGAGGCTCCACATTATCTTCTAAATGAGAAGTGCTGCCCAAAATTTGATCTGGGAGGGCTGCAACACTTCCGTCATCTCGCAACGGAAACGGCGGTGGAGTAGAATCAGTGGTGGTAACAATTTCTGCCGGAGAAATAGTAGATAGCGGAGTAGAGGTAGCACTCTTGTGGCTGCATCGTCGGAGCTGTGGAGGTGGTTGCTGCAGTAACTTCTGGTGCCGGTGAGATGACGGGAGTAGAAGGAACCTTCGATGCGGTGGAATCGGGGGCCTTCTTTTTCGCTCCAATTTTGTGTGCTCTCCATTTGGTTCCCATAGCAGTCGGAACAGTGATGGAAATAAACAAGGTTGATGACGGTGAAAACAGAAGATATGGCGGGTGAGATGACATAGCGGTAGCAACTACCGAGATAGAAGCCTGGGAATTTACAGCTGTGGAAATGTGGGATGCAGTCAAATTAGGGATTTAAATTAATCACTAATATCAAGTATTTGCAATATAGTCCCTTAATTTTTAGCCTCCTTAACTCTGCTTCACTAAAAACCTATAAATTAAAATAAAATAAAAAGAAAAAAAATTCTCTCTTTAAAGAGCTTATAATAAAAACGAAAAGAGAATAGGGAGAATAAATAGGAAGAACAGATGTATGAAATAGATGTTGGTTTATAGGTTTGGAATTTTATATGCTCTATATGTTGGAGATCGGCAGGCACAACTTTTGTGAGATGATATTTTAGGAGTTGCTCTTGAACATGGTAGTTATGATATACTTGCATGTTTTCATTTGAGCCGTTCTAAGCTTTATATCCTATCTATACGCCCTAGCCCCGTCATAACCTGATCAAAAGACCTTTTGATTTGTGCATTAATCCCATGTTATGGTGGAGATAGTGACATACGGGCAAATCAATGTTGAGAGTGTCAAGTTGCGATTAGTGTGAATTAATTCTGCCCTTATTTTCTTTTGAGAGTATTGGAATGAAACTTAGTGAGACAGGATCGATTTTGCACGATTTTGACTTGAATGAAGAGTGTTTGCACCGTTTTGAAACAAGAGAATGGTTGGTGGTTTGTGGATGATCGTATCTTGGTTTCGACTTTGATTGTTGTCCATCGAAATGTTGTCAATAATAATCTTGTCGTTTTGAGTCTTATGCCAGTTTTTCTTTTGAATTAATTATGCTCGAGGGCGAGCATTGTTTAAGTGTGGGGGGACTTGATTGGGCTTATATTTGTTATATATTTTGGGATATTTTTGGTGCATTTTTGGATGTTAATAGCCTTTCGATTATGTTTTACAGGTTTGTTGCATTTTGTGATAAATTATAGGTGGCTGTGCATAATTGGAAGAATGGACATAATTTTGGAGGTTTTGCAGCCGAGGTGGTTTAAAATTCCATAAAAGAATTTGAGCAGTATGCCATATCAACTGGTTGTGCGTGACGAACTTATTGAAAGCCGATAGAAAGTTCTTGGAGGCTGACTTGTATGTGAAATTGGGCTGCTGCACAAAATTAAACCATGCTTTTGGGCTTGGACTTTTAGTATTAAAATTTTATTATTATTAAACTATGTTTTAATGTTTTCCTAGTTAGATTAAAAGTAGGGTTTTTATTTCCTTATTTATAGTTGACTTTTATTAGCTTATTTAAGGGACTCCAAAAAAAAGGGCAGATGTAGAATACAATCTATTCCAGAGATTTATTTCATTATTTATGGTTCTCTTCTTCTTCGCGTAGCAACATCGTTCTTACTTTTTTTTATTCTATATACTTTTGTAGCTTGAATTCGATTATGAATTCGGGCTAAACTCTTTTATTCCGGTAAAGATTAATGAAGCCCTAGCCTAATTATTCTGTGAGATCTAATATGTTCTTATACTTTAATTCTATGCATGCATCTGCGATTCTTTATTTTTAGTGTTGTTAATTGTTTCGGTTCTGCTAGGTAGTTCAAAATATTTAGTAGTTCGAGATTAATTAGTAGCCAATTAAATCGGCCATCTATAATTATGGTTTAGATTTGATTAGTGGTAAATTGATTCTTCAGAGTCAAGGGCTAAACAGTCTTAATTCGTAATCCTGCGTCAGAGTTTATTGAATTTTGAATCGAGACTCTCTAATCATTAAAGTTTTCGGCTCATTAAATCCATAGAGCGTCTATAGGGGTTGCTAGTCGATTAGGGAAGTAATTGGTGAAGCGTCTTCTTAAATACCGAGAAGTTAAGGAGAGATAAGATTACGTCAGAAGCGTCTTCGGTGATTATAACTAATTTATTTGCATGAATTGGAGTCATTTCTGTATCAATGATCGGATTAGTAGAGTTAGGGTGGAATTAATCGGAAACCGAAATGCTTTTACATCTATGTTAAAACCTATTTTCTGGATACTTGTTATTTAATTTTATTTCTGATTCATAAACATTCGTTGGTAAATTTGGGGTTACTTGCAGATTGAAGTATTGGAAAAATTCTCGCCGTCCTTTGGGAGACGATCTTGCTTACCGCTGTTCTGTACAGTGTGGGCATATTGACTGCGTGTCGGATTATTTTTGGTGAAAAACGATGCACCAAGCTACTGCACGTATTATCATACAATCAATTTGAACTTTGTCGCATAGAGTTAGAAGAAATCTTTTGTGAAACCAACGAGAATACAACTAAAAGAATAATACAGGAAAGAGAACAAAATAAGAAATGGAGTATAATATATAATAAGGAATAAATATAACAACAAAATAAATTGCAAAATGAATACTACAATGAACAGTGTTGCACTAAACCTAAAGCAACACTGTTCAAATCTCCATAATACAATTGATTTTTGGCGCTGAGTTGGAGAAAGATCTGCTGCACATATGGTGATATGCGGCACTCTCCAACTGGCTGGAGATGCCCTGATACCATTTATAATCTTTAAAATCTCTCATATATATAGAGAAGACAATCAAGTGGCATACTCTTAGGGTTATTCGGAGATTCCGGATCGCTGGTGGTTGTCTACCCCATCTTTTAAAACTTGTTCATATCAAAATATGTACTCTACTGTTTTTCATAGAGAGACGTACTAGACGGATACTCTTTTACTATATTAATTTTTTCCATGGTATTTTTTTTATAGGTTTTAATGAGGCCCGACCATGTTAACTCTCTTTTCAACAAGGTGGTTAGCTTTTTAGGTGTTTAGCGTCTCTTCTATCGTACTTTCCTATATTGTTCGCTTTTTAATATAAAGATCATATTATCCAACTCAAAAGAAAATCCCTTCAAATAAGAATCAATCAAACCCAATCCAATCCAAATCTAAAATTAATCCTAATTTGAGGACGATATGTTTTGTTTTTTTGTTTTTTATTTTTTGTTTTTTGGTTTTTTGTTTCTTTTTTGTATTGATTATTATGGTTTCAAAATATTTATACACATAATTTTTAAATTGATTTTAGATTAGTAAAATTTTAATAAAACCAAGCGGAACCAATATATGTGATGATTTTACTTGTAAATTTTTAAACGTTGAATCTATATGCTGAATTTGAACCTTATAAAATAGTATTATGAAGTGTTTCCTTCCCTAGAGTGGAGATATTTGTTCTAATTTTTATAATTTTGAGTAATGATTATCTATGATTTGAAGTTAATGTTTATTGAATTTTTTAGATTGAATTTTCATAATTTTGAGTATTGATAAGCTTATTTAATATAACTTCAAATTATCATTTAAAATCTTAAATTATTATCAATTTTACAAAAATATATATCCTGAACTATTTATAATAAATACAATTAAATGCATGAAATCTAAAAAAAAAATGTCCTAGGTATCAATTGCCGACATCGGAAAGCGGATTTGGCTCTCAAGATGCCTAACATTAATTTTAATTATGTACTAAGAATTAAGAAATGAGAAGGAAACGAAACGAGTTTCAATCCTTACGATAAATAGAAAATTAGTTTCCAACGTGCATAGGTACGACGTCCTTTCCCTTTAGAACAGAAAACTTATCTTCATGCCAATTTGGTTAGAGCACTTCAACAGTTCACTCTATTCTAGAGTGAACTGTAGAGTTGAATGTAGAGTAATTCTGTTTTATCTTCAACATTCAACTCTACACTTAACTCTACAATATAATATTCTACTTTTATACCTTTTAATATTAAATTTATACAATTATTATACATCATATATATTTGTAAATAGAAATTAATAGCATGCAATTACAAAATATTACATGACAAAACATAATTTATGTCGTGTATTTTTTTTTATAAAAAATGTTTTTATGTATTTGATATTATTGTACTTTTATGTATTGTCAAATGTTAGAAACCGGTGTACACGTCCTTTCTTGATTACAATATGAAATAAGAAATGTAGTAGAATGAGATTACAAAATGAACTAAATAGTAACTACAATATAAAATAACAAACTCAAATGATAAGTCTAGTCGAAAAAATCCTTCTCCTCACAAGACGAATAAATACGGTGTACGTCCGTTCAAAGGAGATCGAGATTGAACTAATAATTTTGATTAACAATTTTGAAACTAATCCCTTTGCTTGAGGATGTCGTACACCGTTCCATCCAACAAGTCAATCACTATCGGCTCAACCGACTCAGCAACTGTTGCTGCTATTGTTGTCTCCCATCTGTTTCGGCAAATAGACAACTCAACTATTGACTTTATTGTCCATCTGTTTGGGTAAACGAGCGGATTTTAGTGCGTAATGGCCCATTTCCATACATCGATAATGATGCCCGTTGCCGAGAAGCCTCCGACCTTCTCGGGGATTGACTTCAGAGAGTGGTCCTAAAAGATGTTTTACATCAAGACTTTGGGGCTAGCCAACTACCTCTGTGATGACGAGATGCCTCCGCCTAGTGAGGCCGAGACGGATATCCATGTGCGTATGCAATACGACACTTGGAGGAAAGACGATTTCACGTGTAAAATCGTCTTGCTGCACAGTTTAGCAGATTGTTTCTATTCTGTGTACTCCGGTATTAAGACCTCCAAGTTGATTTGGGAGGCGTTGGACCGAAAATATCGGGTTGACGAGGCCAAGGCTTTAATGGAAGCTAAGGCGAACATGATCAAGGAAGGTGTTGGAACTTCCAATAAGCGACCTTGCCCAAGTACTGAAAACGAGGGCAAGGCTATTGATTGTGAAGAGCCGAATAAGAAGAAGGCTAAGATCAGTGTCTATATCGTCGAGAAGAACTTTGACGAATGGGACGAAAATGTAATTGTTGTTTAAAGTGTAAGGACATGTGTCCACAATAAGCAAGTGCTAATAAAAATTGCATCGACTTCTTGTGCTTACTTGATTGAGTGCTTCGATTTATGGCTTTGTAGATTTCGACATCTGAATTTAAATGCTATAAATAAGTTTAGTAAAAATCAATTTACTAAAGATAAATGAATTCAACTCACACGAAAAATGTGAAATTTGTGTTGAAGCCAAAAATGGCTAAGTTGCCTTTTAAATCGGTAGAACGAAGTACTAAACCTCTAGAATTAATTCACGCAGATGTATGTGACTTAAAATTTGTGCAAACTAGAGGTGATGAAATGTATTTTACTTATACAAGAGAACCTTCTATACTTGAAGGGTACAGTGATGCAAATTGGATATCCGACTCTAAGGACTTATTTTCAACGAGTGTTTATGTATTCACTGTTTGGGTGGTGTTGTACTGTGCAAGTCTACGAAACAGACATGTATAACTCGGTTCACCATGGAATCAGAGTTCATAGCTTTAAAAAGAAAATTGGTGAAGAAGCCGAGTGGCTTAAAAACTTCCTCGAAGATATTCCAGGTTGGAAACCTGTGTCTTCAGTGATGATTCCAAGTGATAGCCATGCAACTAATGGACAAGCACAGAGTGGTAAGCATGACACACTCGTCGTCGACAAAATACCGTGAGACATTTGATCATGAGTGAGATGATCTCAATTGACTTTATAAGGTCAATCTAGTGGCCGCTGACTAAAAGCATACATCGAGATCAAATGTATAAACTGTTAGAGTGAATGAGATTAAAATCCACATATTGATGATGATTATAGTGGAAACCCAACCATGATGACTGGAGGATCTCAATAACTTGGTTCAATGGAACAACGAAGCTATAAGAGTCAGTGTGAAAAAACACTCAAATTATACCTATTCCCTGAAAAAACAGTGAGTGTTTAGAAATTTGCGTGTGGTGAGGTTAAATCTTAGACTTTTAATGATTCTTGGATAACTCAAGGAGGTGAAGTATAGCAGGATACTTGAATAAGAATCACCTATGTAAGTGTGAAGTGTGGGCCGCTTCGACGATGCACTTATGAATCCAAAGGGTGTTACAAGGCCTGAAAATGACACAAACATGAGAACAGATGAGGATTGAGACAATATTGTGGCAATATTATTGATTCGGCATACACCAAGGAGGACTAGTTCAAGGCATCATGTCCACTAGGCCGCCGGTATACTCGATGATTTTGACTATGAAAGGTTCAAGGTCACAAGCTACCATCCAAATGCAATAGCGTCTCTTGAAGATTGAGCTAAGTGTCTGCATGCATTTGCATACGGCTTTCTCACTTATGTGGGGGATTGCTGGATATAATGGTTTGAATATCATTATTTATGGCGATTAATTATTTAATTATTGAGAATTAAATAATGGAGGATTATTTTACTTGTCGAGTAGATAATTAGAATATATTCATGTTCTCAAAACCATTAAATGGTGAGTGAGAAATGATATATTTGAGGTGTGTTTTGGAATTGAATTTGTTATAGACAAATTCATTATTAGAAATGGTATATCCCACGTTGAAGGAACGAGATTGGGCTCAGACGTCTTAAGAATTGGGCTCGGCTCCGTTTGTCTAATTACAACTCAATTAAACATTATAATTGCTTAATTGTAATTGTAATTGTAAGTTATCAGCCCATCTGATCTCCAATATACACATTCAATTAAACTTTCAATTGTTTAATTATTTTAATATTAAAAGTCAATCATGACTTTTTCATTCATGAAACCGCCGGCAATGGAATGTTTTAAAGCAAATTGATGCAAATTCAATTTGTAAATTCCGTAACAGTCATATGATACCGTCAAGCCATGATGATTCTTGAGAAACAGATTCATGTGCATTAGATGGTGTTTAATTTCCTTCATGGTGAGATTGCTATAAATAGTTGGGTAGAGCATAACATTTTGTTGATCTGAAAATCTCCACTCCAAATAAGCATAAACATTTCATTTGTCAAAGCTCAGTCTCTCGTCCTCTTTTAGTTCGCTGGAGCTCGCCGTAATTGTGGTGCTACATCCGTCGAGACGAAGCCATTTTACCTATGGAGAAGGAACGTCGTATCCGAGAGCACTACCGGGGTGTATTCCTTCTTGCGGGCAGAGATCTAATCTCGACTCGGCTATAATAGTTTTGTCATTTTATTTCTTGTATTTCGATTTCGTTTATCTTGTGTAATCTCTGATCTCCTATTGTGTTAGTTCATATTCTTGTTATTCTTTTTCTATGTTTGTATAAGTACGAACGTACGTATTGTACCGGTTTTCTAACATCAAATGCAAAAAATAACTTTATGACTCATTGTTAGTACTCCATCCGTCCACAATAAGTGTGGTCTTCTTTCCTTTTTCGTCCGTCCATAATAAGTGTGGCATTTTCTTAAATGAAAATGACCACACTCACAATAAACATGGATCACACTCTCCACTCACAATACATCTATCTAACCTACTCTCCCACTCTTAAAATCCATTATTTTTATGAGTGTAATCCTATTTTATGTATTTATTATTATTATTTTAGGTATTTATAAGATCAAAAAAGAAGTATAAAATCAAATTATAAAAAAAAATGTAGCGGGATAAACAGTCCGTTACATCTATCGGTGCACCGTTCATCCGCTAGAAAATGTAGCGGTAAAGTAGGAAAAAGTTGGAGCACTTCTCAACTGTACAATAGCATGAGCCGCTATTGTAGAGTATCTCTTGGAGATGCTCTTATTTTTTGGATTTTTGATTTTTTTTTTGAAAGGGTACAAGAAATTTTAAAAGCCGTATAACGGTGAACTTGAATCCGAAACCTTTGGACTCGAG
Source organism: Agastache rugosa (assembly GCA_031470985.1). NCBI lineage: Eukaryota > Viridiplantae > Streptophyta > Magnoliopsida > Lamiales > Lamiaceae > Agastache > Agastache rugosa. Next base: position 28,294,268 of record CM062606.1, on the reverse strand, counting down.
CATTAACCATTCTTCCACTTTTTTGGATATTTGGTGCAACAGTTATAGCAATCCTTAAATTAGGCTCAATCTCGTTCGTGCACATACCCAGTAATTCAGCAATGTTTTCTGCGTCTACAAAATAAATCATGTCTCTCTCTCTCTCTCATGATAATTTTTAATACTAGTGTGTGAAGTACAGATTGAGAAGGGATGCTGTGAGGTTTCATAATGACAGAAGAAGACAGTATTTGCAGTTTTCCCCATCTCCATAAGATCTGTTTGCTTATCTGTCTCTTTTAATTTATTATTATATTATAATTAATATATATGCTGCATGCTTTTTTACTACTCACTGCTCTCCCATATGCCTTGTACCATACTGTACATCATCAACTTGCAAAATTATATATTCTCTCATCTGCATCCATATTATTATTCTGCTTCTTCACTATATTTTTCCTCTACCAATTAACTTGATCTCTAAGCTTTTGCCTTACAATCAAAGACTCAAACATACATGCAATATAAATTTTCAAAAACTTTATATATAACAGAATTAATTCAATTTTTTTTATTATGACGATATTCTGAAATCCATAATTGTCGTTTTGAATTATTTTCTTAGATAAGTCTGACATCATTTGAATTTCTTACTCCAAAAAACCATATTCTTAAATCAAATTATTAAATCTAAATCAAACGTTAGTACTTGGTAGTACGTAGAACATATATATATCACTCCTTTGGAGAAACACTCAGAATTGACTTTACCCATCACATGTTCATCTGACCATGAAGTGAAACGAATCTGAACTTAACCTGAATCCCATTATTTAATTTTAAATTACTTAATATATACTTATGATGCATGTTGAATCGAAGAAAAGTCAAAATCATATAAATATTCATTCGACCAAGCAATAGACAGGTCACGAGTGCATGTAAAATTTAATGTGGGGCAATAAATAAGAGAATATTATGCATGTCAGCCCGTACGTAATAGGTATGAGTTTTGTATATTAAATTAAATGTATTACATATCTCACATTTCATTAATTATTATCAATATCGAGTATGATGTGTGTATTTATTATTTTGATCACAACACACTTATTATTCTTTTTAATTTCTTTTAAAATATACTCCCTCCCATTTTTAATATAAGTCTTTTTAGACTTTTATAACTTTTGTAAAATATACGTCTTTCTAGCTTTTTTTAACCTCCTAAATACATAATTGCCCCTAATTAATTCACCTCAAATTCGCATTTTTCACTATTCACTAATTTCAATTCATCATTTATTAAGGATAAATTTGACAAAATAAAATTTTCTTAATTTATGTGCACAAGTCTAAAAAGACTTATATTAAAAATGGGAGGAGGTACTCTTTTAATTTTAGAGGTTCCGACACAGATACCAAGAAATGAGTGATTTATTGAAACAAGCGAATGCAGATGTATTGGGGGAGGGGGTGGAATACACCGGATGCAAATCTTTTCGTTATTCTTTTAACACTTAGGGGGCGTTTACTTTGCGTGATAGGATAGATTAATAAAACATATGATTGACTATATGAAGGATTGGATGATCAAACAAGCTCAAAAGTAATCAATCCATTAAAGTAAACGGTGGATTGACCCATACTATTTTTATCTATCTATCCTATCACCCAAAGTAAACGCCCCGTTAAGAGATAAACAATATAAAGCATGCGAAGACTTGAACTATCCAAAATGCTCTCAAGATTCATAAAATGTAGCTTGCTGTTGATGCTTTACCTTGAATCATTGAGAGATTGAAGGTAGAGTATACTGAGCTCAGCTGTGTGCGGAATTGAAATGCGCATGTTATTTAGACTCGCCTAAGTTCATTAAAATTATGTTTGACTCAATACTTGTGCGCTCAATTCATGCTCTTAGATTGATTGGTTGGTGTAAAACTTATGCTTGTGAGAAGATAAACAGTAATATCAAAGCAATAAATAAAGCAGTAAGAAAGCTGTAAACGACACAACGGTTTAATAAAGTTCGGAGTAAACTGCTCTTATATCCACGATCCTGTCCTCCAGAAAATCCCTTCACACTGGGATGCTCAAATTGTAGTGACGAGTTCACCGACCACCTCACTTCTCTTCTTGAAACTATTGGCAGTCCTTGGATTGTAAGTTGTTTTGGTGTTCCCAATTAGGTGAGAAAACCATGTACATTTAAGCACAATGCTAAGGTTAGGTTTTGTAGGAAACGACTATTTGACTAACAGATTCGATTTGCCCTCGGATCTATTTCGGTTATCTAACAAATAATTGTAAATCCGTCCTATGCATGCTCCTATGAATTAAATACGATCATAGGATGTGTAAGGATATACCTGCAAACTACATGGTCAGAGACTCCAGAGTGGATCTTCTGAATTGTTCCTGTGGCCAGGGGCGGATGCAGCTGGGGACAAGGGGGGACATCCGTCCCCCCAAATTTTTTTTTTTTACTATATATATATATATATATATATATAATAATTCAATATTATTAGTATTAATTAAATTTTCATTCTAGTAACCCCACCCACAATTAATATAATTCAATAGATTAACATAATATTTTAATAATTTAATCCCCAATTCACAAGGCCCCACTATCTTTTCCTATTTTTCATTTACGGTTGCCTTGTTCTTTTAAAGAATCGAATTTCTTCTTCTTTCTGTTTTGAAAATGTCATGGATCGATTCCTGATAATGAAGACTCGTCGGCTCGGACTCGAGTCTTCAGTTGTAATTATTGAATAATATTGTTTTTGAACTCTATGAATATCTCTTTATATACATTTTATCTTATTTTTTGCATTTTAAATCATTTTTATTATTGGATAGCTCAAAAAAAAATTCCGGGGGCGAACCCCCGAGCATGGAGGCCAGCCCCCTGCAACCCCCCAATCAATTTCGTACCCTCATATTTAAAATCCTGGATCCGCCACTGCCCGTGGCAGGACTCGTCAATGGATGGGATCGAACTTCGAAATCCTCTCCTCAAGAAAGAAACCGCCATTTTCTTTTTTTTCTCTGACATTTTTAGTTCTCTCTTATTTTTCATGTAAACAACTAATGACTTATTCCTAATATTTATAGCTGGTATATAATACCTAATAAATATTAGAGCCCATAAGTCAAACCCATATCAAAGTCCAGATGGGCTTGACCTTAGAGAAATAGGCACCACTTTCTAGGAGCTGGGTCAATCGGGCCAATTCAGGATCTACTAGCTTAAATAAGATTTAGGCAGCCTAGTTGTCTAATTTCTTTTATTCAGCCTAGAATAATAAATTAAAACACAAATATTAATTTATTTCACTATAAAATGAATACTAAATTACCATCTTATTTATTTGATGAGTCGGGACTAGTATTAGACTTAATTAATCCCCGTGTTTAAGATTACAAATATCCATTAATTAATTAACAGCTTCTGACAACTATGTAATTAATTAATATGTTAATTAATAATAATTATCATCTTGAGTGCTACCACTTAAACTTATTATCATACTAGAATTAATTCCACCTGCAGGGTTTAGTATGATAAACTTATTACATTCCTCAAGGGATATATTATCAGCCTGTAATTAGCAGGACACAGAATCCTTAATTACAGTTTTATTGCATATCAAATAAGAATAATCATCACCCAAAATATCGAACATATTGAGCTTATAGGCCAAGCTCTCACCCTTGATAAATCAAAGTAATAATCAATTACTTATTTATATCAATAAACTCAATTAAAGCTAAGATTAATTTAAGTCACCGAGATCTTGGTTCTTAAGTCAGATTAAAGAACTCATCTCACCATGATCCTTTCAATACGTAAACGTACAAGCATAAATAAATAGCTAATATAAACTATTTACCATTTATGCTATAGTCTAAACCAACAACCTGTCCTAAGTTGTCTCGATTGTGAAATTAATTTATATCTCATAAGAAACTGATTATATGATCCTCTGTGATCTACAACACACCATTAATCTATAATATTGAGAGAAATGGACATTAATATAATTATGCAACAATAATAATTCAGATAGGAAAATAATAGTGAATATAAGGAATCAATGTATACAAGCATAAAGGTTTGCTTTCAGTATACAATCATTCAGGTTTGCTCTCTAAACTTTGTATATTTTCATTTTAAGCTCGGGAATATGGAGGTAGATCTCACTAATGTTGAAGCTAGAGATGTCAACTGGGCCGGGCTGGCCCAGCCCAACCCGGTCCAAGCCCGGTATGGGCCAGCCCGATTCAATAAATGTGCGGGCCTGGGCTTGGGCCAGCCATTGAAATGGGGCCCATATGGGCCTAATTTCCAGCCCAGAACCGGGCCCGGCCCGGGTTTATTTCGGGCTTTGTTCTTCCTGAAATGGGCTTTATTTTTTAGGAAAGCCCGGCCCAGGCCCAGCCCGTTTCATTAGTGAGCCAGGCTGGGCTACACACTAAAAAGCCTGGGCCGGGCTGGGCCGGCCCGTCCCAGTTGACAACTCTAGTTGAAGCATCATGAATGATTAGCGGTTTCAGCTGGATGCTTCGTTTATCAGTGCAGGAGATCGGATGTTGGTTGTTATCGTCTCTACCGAAGTCGTTTCTTTTTCTTCTTCTTCTTCGTTCATGCTCAGGTGCCCGACTTTTCTTTTTAGATGAACCAATCGGCAAACAACTATTCAATGGCACAGTACTCTCAACCGCGCTTATCTCAGCTATCTCTTTTACCAGTTTCATTCAACTCACATTTGCTATTTCCTCAGTTCTTTTCTCCTCAATACTCACCCTTTACTCTTTACAAAGCTCCCTGACAATTGAGCTTTCCTAACCTGACACTTTTCGAGAACCATCTTGAAGAAGGGTTTTGGAATATAATCAAAACATATTTTCTCCCAGCGTTTATAATAAAATTAGAAAAAAATTAAATTACATTTTTTGGAGGGTATTTATGTCAAATCATGAGAAAAAATAACTTTTCTGCATGATATAGTGTGTAATTTATGAGTTATGTTGGTAATGTATAATTAATTTATGTGGGATGTTATAATTTCTATTTTGAGTATGAAATTAATTTGTTGGGACAACTAAATAAGAAAATTAAGACTAAATTTTTGGGATGGAAGGAGTATAATAAATAATGTCGAAGAAGTCCAATAGAAAAAAAATTGAACATGTGTCTTTTTTTTGAACGAAGGTAAGCTGCAGATACGTACTACTAGAGATGTGTATTGGAGAAATTCTGTTGTATTGTGCAATAACTTGCAAACCACACGAAAGAAAGATAAACAACTAATATGCGTATTGAATAGATATCGCTATTGTGCAATAGTCAGCAATCCTCACAGAAGGAGTGAAACGCGTACTAAAAAAAATCTAATATGATGAATTTTACCTATGAAGTATATATTGATGATATCGTTTCAAACTCGAAATCTTTGTTCACAAGAATATCTAATCGACCAGTGGGCATTCCTCATTGACGCCGCCCATTGTTACATAGATAAATATATGTATACCACTAGAATAAAGAATTAGCTAGGAAATATTTTCTTTTGCTATAAATGCACAAATAGTAGCATTTATTGTTAAAATACATCATTAATTTTCTTGCGTACATGAACAATAAATTTTTAGTACGTGCAAAATGTCTAATTGAATACAGTCACACCTTGATTCGTTTACTTCGACTTGAGTTTGAATTTAATTTATAAAATACATTCTGATCTTGCAAAATTATAAGTTTAAATGAGCTTTTAAATATTATTTTCAATTAATTATTCATCGTTAATTTCGCAAGCTAACGAAACCAGTATAATTTCATGGAACGAACTCGAGCTTGATGCACCTTTTTTTATTCCTTAATTCCTTATTGCGAGTTTTTAACCGATCGAAATTCAAATAACTCAATAATGATTTGTTTTATTTGTAACCTACAAATCTACGATCATGTACACATGATCTCAATTTCTGGCATCATATAGGAAGGTTCTAGTTTATATAAATATAAACAGAAAAATCTATGCGGAAATATATCTGTCTTTTCTACACAGACAAATCACATGAAGGCTGAAATGTATTTAGCACAAGTGGGATATAATTATTCATACTCAAAGGCCCCATGCACCCAATTGCAAGAAATTTATTATATTACATTATATATATATATATACATACATATGTGGGTCATGTATTTATGCACATTATAATCGTAACTAAAAAATGCAAAAGGAATTGGGGCCTCTTCCTCTAAAATTGTCCCTCATTTTGGCTATATATAATGATCTCACTAAATTTACTAAAAAATTAGTGGCTATTAATGTTTTCCTCTATCATACTGCATACATATATAATAACAATAATTTTATTATTTCACTGGGATGGCCTAGTAGAGTGGGTATTCTTGTGATCCAAGGTCTCACCAAGTTCGAATTCCACCAACACCTTATAAATCGAGCTTGTCGTAACAGATTTTTTCTAGTGCAGTTTACTCTCACATGTATGAGAGTAAGCTAATCATGCATGCATAAGGAAAGGTGATCCTCAAATGAATGGAATCATCATGCTATTGCACATTAACGGAATTTACCCGAGTACGCATCTGGGATAGCGGCTACAGGTTACTTTCATCATCATAAATAATTTTTGATATAACTCTTCAATAAATGTTTTTTTTTTGATAAGCTAATCATGCATGCATAAGGAAAGGTGACCCTCAAATTCATGCTTTAAACCTTATCATTCGGTGGTGATGTGCCTCAGCCACAATTTGGACAATAATGCATCTCTAATTCACATGCTTGATGAATTACAAAATCAGGCATTAGATTCACATGTCTCTAATTTTTGGACTGGTTTGTGTAATCTTTGACCAAGAATGAAACATAGCATTTTCACATACATGATGGACCCATCCATCAGGTGGACCCCACCACAATTTCACTACCAAGCTTAAACATCAAGTTTAACACATGCTCAGATGCTACATAAATATATAAACATAGTGACTGCTTACCAAGTCTTACCCAACAAATTTATATATGTGTATCACTCAACTATTAGTTTTTGGTTTGAATATCATCAAAAGTCAAACTAAGCACAGTTGTTTAGAATCATCAGTTAAATGAGATTACTAGAGGTTACATGCATCTCATCATAGAGTAAATTGTTTGAAATAATCTGAGCTCAGTCTATCTGTACATGCAAAATTATTTAAAATAATCCGAACTTTTATAAGTTTCGCAAAAATGATCTAATTTTTCAATTACTACATAAATTTTTTCAACTTTCGCAATTTATAATAAAATTAGACCCCAACGACCCAGTCATGATCTGGTACATGCCAGATCTAGCTACGTGACGGAATTAGATTGAATTAACTTCTTTTTTTACTTAATTATAACTATAGAAATTTTGAAATCTAACAAAATTATACTAGTGAAGGTCACATAACTTAGTGCATTATAAAACATACTAATCAAATGTTAATAAAAAAAATTCTCAAAATGATATCAAAGTATATTTTTGAAACAATTTTAGCTAGTAGTAATACTTATAATCACATATTAATATTTTAACATTAGAAAACAAAATTACATACTCCCTCCGTCCCCAAATAAGTGTCCCGAGCCGCCAAAATTTTTGTCCCTGAATAAGTGTCCTATTTCAAATTTCTATACAAAAGTTATGTCAGATTGTCATATGTTTGACTCATGCCAAAATATTTATTTTTTCAATTTTCCATGCAATAATTAGGGCTAACATGGGTCATTTTGCCCATTATCTTGGTATACACATTTTGACGGCTGTGGATAATTATTTGGGGACGATGGGAGTATTTATCAGTGCTTCTCCATATCCCTCACTCCAATATATATTAGACTATATTAATATGTAAGAGTTGCAAAAGTTGAAGTTATTTTAAACAAAAATGTCACCTTATACAGATTCAGTAATTGACTAAACTGGTCCAAATTTAAATTAGCTAGCTAGCCTAACATGAAAAGCAAAAGATGTTGCAAAGTATAGAAAGTGTAATTGGTAAAAAAATATTGGGCAAAGAAAGGAGAAATATTGGAATGCATGTGCATGGCAACAAGAATCCCTAGCCAAGTATACAAAGTACTAGCAATCTGCAATGCTACTCCCACCACCAATCCATTTGATTTTATTTGCTTAAAATAGTAGTAACTTTGGGTGTTGCCAGCTACAAATATACTAATATATCTATATTTGCTAGTTGGTACCTTGACCAACTACCCCACCTCAATTCCCATCTCAATTAAGCCTTCATTATTGTTATTAGTAGTATATTTTTTGCTTGGAAGAATTAATCATTATTGCTATCTCTACATGGTGTTCTTGTTACTGTAATTACAGGATCCATTAATTAAACTATTTATGACCCCCTTCTGTTAACAAAGAACAAAAAACAACTCCAATTTTCCATTCATTATTGTATAGTCATTTAAACAATGTGCAAAAATAATGCTCTTGTTCTTAAATTTATGCATCAAGTAGAGCTGTAGTATGATGAGTTTCACTCAAATTTGTATATGGTGGTTAGTAATGTACATATCAAAAATTGTGAGACAAGATTATCAGATTGAATTTGAGCATTATTTAAAGGGCTGCATAAACGGGTACCTATGGATATATCCTACCCGTTTTTTTTTCGGGTACACATCATTCCTGTTTAAGCATAAATAGCATACCCGTATCCTAACCGTTCTAGCCAACCGGGTACCCAATACCTGGATCGGGTAACGGGTACCCAATCTACCCGTTAAAAAAAAAGGACAACCTTATTTTTTAGTTTTCCACATGTTTTCAACTTGATTTTTCGACGATTTTCAACGACGCAAATAAAATAACCATCAACAATTAAACAAGAGCAACAAATCAATACCAAATACGTATTCAAACATTTCAACTTCAACACCAAAAATAATTAAATATAATTAAACATACTAAATATTATATAAATAATAAAATAATTCTTTGATCCGAAATTTTTTGAAAAGCTCATACCCGTACCCTACCCATACCAAAAATTACGAGTATAGGGTACCTGTTACCCAACCGGGTACGGGTTACTCGAAAATCCATTTTTCCGGATATGCACCCCTAATTATTTTATAGGAAGTCAGTCAAATTAAGTATGCTATTTTTGGGAATTTGAGTCATGAACTCTACTAGACGAGTCCTTCGCACAAGAGGTTTCTTTTTTCTTTTTTTTTTTAAATAATCCACCTCTACAATAGAATCGGTTTGATTCGTTTTATAATTTGAATAAAATATGTCAGCTATGTTTTAGTTATATTTAGAATTAGAATTTGAATTAATAAAATAAAATCTGAAATTTCAAGTAGACACACACACAGTACGTATTTATATGCAGGAATTTAGACGTTAGATTCTGTATCAGGTGAATAATCTCTCTCATCTCACATAGCATCTGCATGAAGGAACATACAAGATGAATCAAGCATTTGCATAATATAGTAAAATCTCCAAATATTTTACACTTACAGCGATGATATAACATTAACAGACGGTAATTTCAAGATTCCCAACGGTCCAAACCATGAAAAAACTGAAAATATGGCAACACAACACAACAGCCGCAACACCCACGTTCTCTCCTCATCACCTCCAACCTCATCACTCTCTCTCACATTCCTATCTTTCTCACTCCATGTCCTGCATACCACTCCTCTGCACCACTGCCGTCGATCAGAATCATGACAATTCCTCTCACTTGGCCTAATCCCACATCACATCTTTTCCTACTCCTTTTTCTCCTCATTCTCGCCGCCTCCGCCTCTGGCTTCGGCTCCATGGGCCCCATTTCGGCGTCGTTCGGAGATCACGCTCTCTTCTGCGCCATCGACGCCAGCGGCAAGCAGGCCGTCATCTGCTGGGACGCCGATAACAGCTCCTCTACGGCGTCGCGCTCGTCGCAATACTCCACCGCTCTGCCGCCGATGGCCGCGCTCTCCGGCGGCGACGGATTTCTCTGCGGCATTTTGGCAGACACCTCGCAGGCATTATGCTGGGACTCAATGGGATTCACCAAAACCTCCGATCTCGTTCCCGATGTATTCAAGCTCAACGCGTATTCCCACATCGCTTCCGGCAAAGATCACGTCTGCGCCATTCGAGGTTCGTATTTCTCCGAAAACGTCACAGGCGCCGTCGATTGCTGGGATATCGTCAGAGTGTCCAACGCAAGCCTATCCTCGAAACAGAGCTTCCGCTTCTACGATCAGAACGCCAGCTCCGCCGTGTACACCAAGGTCGTCTCCGGCGACGGCTTTAGCTGCGGCGCGGTATTAGACGGAGGGATCTCCTGCTGGGGCCCAACCGCCGCTAATCTCGCCGTTCCGACCGTGTCCGAGAATTTCGTGGCGTTGGCTTCCAATGTCGACTCAATCTGCGGCGTCTCGCAGATGTCCGGCGAGATCAAATGCTGGGGCAACAACACCGGCACCCCTCCGGCCGGGATCAGACTGGTGTGGCTGGCGGCGGGGGCCCACCATTTTTGTGGGATTCGAGAGGATAACCATGGCGTAGAGTGTTGGGGAAGTTTCAACTCCTCATTGATCCCCAAAGAAGCTGGCTTTCTCTCCATCGCTTCGTCGGAGTGGCTGACTTGTGGGATCAGAGAAGGCGATCTCGTTCTCGATTGCTGGTTCTCCAACGTCTTATCTCAAGCGAGCTTCGATCCGCCATTGCAGCTCTGCAGCCCGGGACTCTGCAGAGCTGGCAATTGCGGGGAGGGGATGTTTGGCTTCAACGCCAGCCTCCTCAACGAGCCCGATTTGACGAGCTTGTGTGTGAGGAAGGATCTCAAGATTTGCTCCCCTTGTGGCTTCAATTGCTCTCAGGGCTTCTTCACCTCCAGTGTGTGTAGTCTGAGTGCAGACAGAGTCTGCACTCCTTGCTCCCTCTGCCAGAATAGCACTTGTGAGGATGTCTGCAGACTAAAGTCGTCACCACTACAATCGCGTAGTGGTGACGACCTGCGACAGCTACTCCTCATAATCTGCTCTTCTGCTTCGGGCCTCCTGCTCATTCTTCTTGCCTGGTGCCTTCTGCCCCGCGTGCTGGTGGCAAGGAATGAGCAGGGGACGAAGAAGAACGCGAGGCCATGCTTTTCCTGCTTTGGGAAAGCCGAGAATGAAGCTGATACAAACGTTGATCAGCACACCCCAGCAACGGTAGCCCCATGTCCGGGGGTGGCTCAAGTTTTCCGCCTCTCTGAACTGAAAGACGCGACCAACGGGTTCAAGGAGTTCAACGAGCTAGGGAGGGGGAGCTACGGCTTCGTCTACAAAGCAGTGCTCTCAGACGGGAGGCAGTTAGCCGTGAAGAGAGCTAATGCAGCCACGATAATCCACACCAACAGCCGAGACTTTGAGACTGAGCTCGAGATTCTCTGCAATGTTAGGCACTCCAACATTGTCAACTTGTTAGGCTATTGCGCGGAGATGGGGGAACGCCTTCTCGTCTACGAGTTCATGCCACATGGCACGCTCCACGATCACCTCCACGGGGGGCTCTCTACCTTGAACTGGACTCTAAGGCTCAAGATTGCAATGCAGGCAGCCAAGGGACTTGCATACCTGCATAAGGAAGTTGTACCTCCTATCGTTCATCGTGATGTGAGGACCTCGAAGATCCTCTTGGATGCTGATTGGGGAGCCCGGATATCAGATTTCGGGCTCCTCACACCCAAGGAAGGGGACTCCACTTCAGACATGAAAATGGATGTTTATGGATTTGGAGTGGTGCTTCTTGAGATACTAAGTGGAAGAAAAGCTTACGACGAGGAGTGCACCCCTCCAAACATAGTAGACTGGGCATTGCCTCAAATTAAGCAAGGCAGGGCTGCTGCCACAATTGATCGCTATGTGGCTCTGCCTAGAAACGTCGAGCCTCTGCTGAAACTAGCAGACATAGCAGAGGTTGCTCTGAGAGAAGATCCTAACCAGAGGGCTTCTATGTCGGATTTGGCTCTTTTACTCGACCAGTTAGTCAAGGAGGGATTGATTTTGTAGTTTCAGATTCATTTTCCATAATTTTTTTGGTGTTATTTTTTATTTTTTGCTATATTCCTTCAAAGGTGAAAGCTTTAAATGTTTGAGTGTAATAATAATCCTGCAATTGTACATTTTATTATGAGCTTCTTGTAAATCCAACTTTTCATGTTAACAGAAATGAATTCCTATTATATTCTGTTACTTTTTTCTAACATGAAAAGAGCTAATTTGGTATTTACTATTATCTCATTGTTTGGTATGTTAACCTTATTTTGTTTCTAGCAATGAAGCAAAGATAATTTTCATTTCACAGCTGCTGATTAAAGGAAAAATGCTACACACATTACACACATATACAGATCCTCTTTTTGTACAAAAAATTGGCTTCAAGAATCAAATCTGAATGCATTCCTATATCCTAATGACTGTATATTATCGCGCTTGAAAACTACCCGTACTGCTGGATCCCGGGGAAGAAGTGTAGTTCGATGAAACCCTCTTCCGTATTTTAACTTCCATCAAATCAGAAACAAGGCCGGGCTGAGATATCTCAACATCATCTGTGCTCATCTCATTCTTCAACATCTTCAAGGCTGCAGACATTGCAGGCCGGAGCCTCGTAACCTCCTGCACGCACAGCAGCCCGACTCTCAGAAATCGAAGGGCTTCCTCTTCTGAGAATTCTCCCTTCAATTCAGAATCCACCAACATCAAAAGGCTCTTGGCATTGTGCAGCTCCCACGCCTGCCACAGGTTAATGATTAGTATCAACATAGGCTAAATTTTTTCTCATTAATTACTTTAACTGTTTATGGTTGACAAAATCAAAATGTGTTACCTTCTCCACAAGGAACTGTTCTCCATATTGCAAGTGGTATTCGACAACTTGTCTCCCGCTGACAATCTCCAGCAGCAGCACTCCGAAGCTATACACATCTGACTTGCGCGTGAGGTGGCCGCTGTAGGCGTATTCAGGAGAGAGATAGCCTCTGCAGAGAAGACAAGACATGATGATGAGTAAACACGAACTTCTTCACCAAGACGTACATGATCAAGACAAGACGACTTAGAACTTCTTCACCAGATGTACATGATCAAGACAAGACACGACTTAGAACTTCTTCACCAGATGTACATGATCAAGACAGGACACGACTTAGAACTTCTTCACCAAGATGTACATGATCAAGACAAGCTAGACGGCTTAGAACTTCTTCACCAAGATGTACATGATCAAGACAAGACGACTAAGAACTTCTTCACCAATAAGAACTTCTTCACCAAGATGTACATGATCAAGACAAGATGACTTAGAACTTCCTAGCTCACCAAGATGTACATGATCAAGACAAGACGACTAAGAACTTCTTCACCAATAAGAACTTCTTCACCAAGATGTACATGATCAAGCAAGATGACTTAGAACTTCCTAGCTCACCAAGATGTACATGATCAAGACAAGACGACTAAGAAGTTCTTCACCAAGATGTACATGATCAAGACAAGACGACTTACAGAGTTCCAGCAACGCGAGTACTAATGTAAGAGATATTGTCCCTGAAGAGCTTGGCGAGGCCAAAATCCGCGAGCTTGGGCGTGAAGTCATGATCAAGAAGTATATTAGTTGCCTTGATATCGCGATGAACAATGTGAGGATTCACCTCTTCGTGGAGGTAGCAAAGCCCCCGCGCAATGCCTAACGCCACGCGCTGTCTCAGAGGCCAACTGAATTTCGCTCTCTTCTGCTCCGAACCTGTTACAGTTACAAATTACAATCCAAGCTTAATTTCAACAACTGATCTCAAACTCAAAAACTCGGAACTTTTTTGAGTTCGTACCGAGAAATGTATGAGCGAGGCTGTTGTTTTCCATGTAATGATAGACAAGAAGTCTCTGTGCTCCATCAACGCAGCAACCTTTGAGAGTGACGAGATTGTCGTGGTTGATGTCAGATAATACTGCAATCTCAGATATGAACTCTCTCTCTCCTCGCATCGATTCAACTTCAACAGACAATACTTTGACAGCTATGAAATTGTCGCCGATCAGCCGCCCCTATAATTTCGATAGTTGACCATACAAGAATTAATAGTATTAAAATAAAAAAAAATAAAAAATTTGTGAGCATTGATGAAGAAGAAAGAAAAATGTGGAGCAAACCTTGTAAACAGAACCAAATCCTCCCTCTCCAATCTTGTTCTTGAATCCTTGTGTAGCAACTCTGAGTTCATCGTAAGAAAACACTCTGAAATTACGTCTTTCTGCAGCAGAATGATATATACACGAGATTTGATCATAAATTCATAACAGAAGAAAAGGAAAAAAAAAAAAAACACGTAGAAAACACGCACCTACTTGTTCTTCTTCTTCTTCATCAGTTGCTTCATTTCGATGGTCAAACTCAGACGTGGAGGGATGGAGACATCGCAAAAAAGAAGATGCAAATTTCATGTCTGGATATTATTAATGTTTGGTTTGGTAGATCGAATTGCGTAACGGTTATTTAATTATGATTATGATTATGATATGATGGGCTTCAAAAAAAAATTTTAAAAATTAAAAGTAGTTGGAACAAGTAGGGAGGGAGGAAATCACTGATAAGTCATAAGTCGTGTTGGGCACAAAATTTTATCTACAAAAAAAAAAAAGAATATATGTAATGTATGAACTCAATACTTTTTTAGGGTTATACTAATATTTTATATTTATAGCAAGCGCCCGTTGAATTGGAATTCAACACATACATGACCAAAAAATATTACTATTAAATTAATAGTGTAGACTTTCCCTAGTGTGTGATATGGGTTATTATTACTCTTTTTTTTTTTTGGTTGGGTTATTATTATTTTACAATTGGTTATATCAAACTTGTGATTTGCTTCTACTTTTGTCTTGAATGATTGTAAATTCTAGTTGAGGGCATAGATTTTCATTCTACATACGTGTGGGTTGATTATTCTGCAAAAGAAACAGCCGAATCTACAAGAATGAATATTCAGATTCCAGAAATTATATTAAGGGTGTACATGTGAGAGATGAGTGTGATACATGTACATTTAAAATAGAATTTCTCATTCAGATATTAAATTGGAACATCAATTTTAAACTTATCTAGAAAAATTCAGACATGCACATATGATTTTGAGCAAGGGCGGATTTATTCAATGGTTGCACTAGGCAGCCTAGTGCAAGTCCAAAATATCTTTATATACACATGTATTTAAATTCAGTCCAATTCGGAATAAGCTCAGCCCAAAATACTTAATGCCTCAAAATCAGGAACCCCTGCAGCACTACTCATCTCATCTTTGAAGATTCTTCGTCTCCTTTTTCAGATTTTAAATCACAGTTACTGCACATGTAATTTATTTTCTTACTCTTTTTTCTTTCATTTGCTTGATGGTTTGACCGTTTGAGAATCCCAAAAATAATAAAAAAAAATCCAACCTTTCTTCCTTTTTTTCTTTCTTATGTGAGATGATACCATGAATGTTTTAAATGATTTTGATTTCATTCGAAAACCCACAATCTTTATATCTTCAAAATCTGGGATTTTTTTATTATTTTTGTTTTTAATAATTGAAAAACATTTATTATAATCTTTATTTCACAAATTTATGATCTGCCAAGCAGCAAATTATCATAAAGATTTATAGAATAAATTTTTGAAGGCCAATCTAATAATACAAATATATATCATGGGATTATGAAGAGAATTATAGATAAATAAAGCAATAAGAAATTTCCAAAAAATCTGGTCAAACACGGTGTTATTATTCGTATATGCATTATGTTATCTATATATGGAGACCACATTATGTTTCTGCTGCTACAACTATGTATACGAGTTATTGATATTAGTAACACAGAATGTTCGGATCGAGTTCGTTTGGCTTGCAGTGCGACTTGAACTTTTTCAAAATATTTTGGCAATATGTAATGCAACGAAGTGTTTATTGTCCAGCCCACCCCGTTGTCAAATCCTGGATCCGCCTCTGATTTTGAGAGGTAGTGTTATATGTGCGTGTATATAAATTTTCAACAAAGAGAAGAAACAATTATAAATCCTTTTCTTATACTAGCAATAATCACGTGCATTCGCACGTTAAAAGAATGACCGTAACGATGAGTGCACATTTTATACTACTCGCTTCGTCCCAGATTAGTGATATTTTATATCTCACAACAAATCAAATACTCACCACACTTTTGAGGGACAGAGGGAATAATACGTACCATTTTTATTATATTTTTATCTAGTATTCCTTTTTGACCTATCCCGTTATTCTTATCTTGTTTTCTTTTCTGGACTAAATTAAGACTTATTAAGACCCTATTTAAATTGCTAATGTGGCCTTTATTTCTTCTAACTACTCCACCTTTCACTATTTTTTTTCCTCATTTTCTGTGTCATTCACTATTCACTCTCTCTCTACCCACTTTATTTCACTATTTGAACCCACTTTATTTGTATTCAATTAAAAACTCCACTAACACATCTTCTATCCCTAATTCTTTTCTCTTTAATACCCGTGCAAAAAAAAAAATGAGACAAGAATAATGGAACGGAGTGAGTATTTATTAATTAGGATTCACTTCAATTAGAATTTATAATTTTCTACAGTTAATTTGCAATTTTTAGTTAATAATTGATTATTTCATAATTAGGGTATCTTTTAAGCTTCAATTTCTAGTAATACATTTAAATTAGGATTCATTGTATAATAATAATTTTTATTTTTATAATAAATACTACTATTAAAATTAATAACGAAACATTACGAGACACAAAAAATTGTGGGACAAATAATCCGAATCATAAAATATCTTGTTCCATTAATGAGACCAGGAAATCAGGATAAGTTTGAATAAGAGAAACTGGTCGCTTGACTGATATTGATTTCCATGTTTTACTTTTTGAAGACAATTTCTAAGCGTTTTTATCTGAGCTAACGTCGTTCAATTTTATATGACTGGTTTATTCAAATTCAGATTTGGTATATTTTAGTTTGGAACATATAGCAAGTTTTTTTTAATTTAAATGAGTAACCTTATTTTATACTCCCTCCGTCCCAGATTAGTGTGGTTCAACTAATATTTTACACCTCACATATAATAAAAAAACGCACCATACTTATAGGGAACGGATGGAGTATCTTCGAGCTCGATCTTTCAAAAACAGACAGGAATTCGAGCTCAAATGGTTTATCGCAGATGGCAATAAAAAAAGTCATCCAAATCTAATTTACTATGATGATTTGTTAAAGGTTGATTTAAATTCATTAAATAAGTTGATCCGAATATCAACAATAAATATATTTATTAAATGTGAGTTAGATGATAGTATATATTTCCAAGTGTGAGTAGGTTTTCCTCACCTATGTGCGAATTGTTTGTTTTGATTATTTGTGAGTTGAGCTCCATGACTATAAGATTGCATTAAGCTATAGTTGTTATTAAATGTTATTTTTAATTATATTTATAATTCTTCTTCCTTTATTTAAAATAAAAAATAAAAAAGAAGAATCCAAAAGCTTCTCTTGAACAGATCAACAACCTAGTTGTTGCTTTACCTAACCTAATTAAATTGAGTGCGATATTAATAATTATTTATTAGATTAGATTAAATTAAGGGTTAGTTTACCTAAAATACACCACCTTTATTCGGATTTTGAAATTTGACATGACTTTTAAAAAATCTATGTAAATGTACATCACCTTTATATTTGTTTGAATTTTGACATTATTATGAAAATCCTCAAATTACACTTAACGTGGTTGTCGGAATTTCACGTGTGAAATTTCTTTGCAATGAGAATTTTACACGTGGAACTTGACATGTGGTCAAGTAAAAAACAGCGTCGTTTTTTCTCGCCGGAAAGAAATTCCACGTGTAAAATTTCGACAACCACATTAAGTGTAATTTGGGGGTTTTCAGAATTATGTCAAAATTCAAACAAATATAAAGGCGATGTATTTACAGAAATTTTTTGAAAGTCATGTCAAATTTCAAAATCCGAAAAATATGATGTATTTCAGGCAAATTAACCCTTAAATTAAATTAGATTAATACTCTCCCCCAAAAGGAAATTAAATACGATTTCCAAATTACATGGAATTACATGTACATGAATAATGAATGGATCAATCCAGCCTGCGTGCGGTGTAGTATATTTCCCACCTTGTTTGGTGGTGTAGTGGTCCCACCCTGCATGGTGGTGTAGTGATTCCACATTTATATGGTATAGAGGTCCCGCCTATATGGTGGTGTAGTGCTTGATTAGATTATATATATATACCTTGTAATTCTCTAAAAAAAAAAAAAAAACTTTTCTTACACAAACAAATTAATGTTTCTAACAATGATAAATATTTATTGACTTTATCAACATGGATCCTACGGAAATAGACTTAGCTTACGCACGGGTGGTCATTTATTTGATTTGAAATATTCAAAAAATCCATTTATTTTAACGATTTTTAATATTTGATTTCAATATTGAACGGCAGCCGCCAAGTCCAACCGTAACCCTCTTCTCAAGTTTCTGACATCATTTTGAACTGATCGAATCTTGTTTAATTAATTTATCTAACATTCGATCCCTCAAAATTCTTGGATGAATAAAGGAATGAATCTAGTTAGGTGTGAACTTAACGATCATCAGGCTCGTTTGGTACAAAGTATGGAATAAGGCATGATATATTTGACTGAGATGTCTTATAAATATAAAGAATTAATATTTCGTTTGGTATGAAGTATTAAATTCTCTGCAACACATAGTAATTATTGTAATTTATTCCTATAATTAGTTGCAGTATTATTTATACCACCTCATAGGTAGTATACATAACAACAAAAGTAAGTATTATTCATACGTGCCCGAACTTTATAAAGGGTCGTATACTTCATACCAAACAAGATATTAGTGTGTCATAGACATATTATATATCCTAATCACCCCTACCAAACGAGCCCTCTAGTATTAGTAGCTAAATTCAAATTCATAATTTTTGTTGATTCATCAATTAATTAGGTCACTCAAGATTCTCTTTTATTCCCTCAAAAAAAAGATTCTCTTTTATAGACGACACTTATAAAATGGTGAATTGCAAAAATATTATATTCTCTATTTACATACTATTTATATAAACAAAGTACTTAAACTAAAATACACACACATATATATATATATATATAAAATAAATAAATAAATCATTGATAAAGCAACCTTTTAAAATTTAAATAATACGAAATATTAAATATATAATTCAATTAATCTCCAACCATTGATCAACAAATATCTACGGCATATAAAAGTTTCTACGTACTACGGGAAAATTAGTTTCTATTTGAACTCTCCCCTATATATGTATATATATATATATATAAGTACTGAAAAATATATGTTTGAGTTGGTATTGAAAAATATAAAGTAAAAGATAAAATTATCATACCATATAGTATATTTTTTGTTATCTATAATTGTAACTGGATTTCATATATAGAACTGAAGCTATAGGCTCAATTTCTTTCCAATTAATTTAAGTGTTGATTAATAGTACCATTAAACGTGTAAATTATCATGTGTCGTACAATATTCACATGTTAAAATAATAAAAAATAGTCCCAGTGGGGATGGCCTAGTGGTGGAGTGGTTGCCTGTTGACCAATAGGTCAGAGGTTCGAGGCCTCTCGGCCACAAAAAAAAACTCTAGGTTGGGGTGTGTGAGTATTAATATTTGTAATTATATTCAAAATAATAATAATAATAATAATAATAAATGAAAAAATGCGTTGCAACACTGCAGCTATTACGTCAGTGTGAGCAAATTAACATGCATGTTTGTTTTCATAAACTATACAATTTTTAGAGATATTACGTGACATAACATCTTTGTTTTGACTTGGCTTCCACTAATTTATTCCGTTGAGTGATATTTTGATTTTTATTTTTTGTGTGTGATGATGGAAACTGCAGTTTTGGATCCTCCATCTCAATAATTTATTATTCGACTACTGAATTTATTATTACAATAATTTTTATGATAAAATAAAATTTATTATAACATAATAAATTCTAATTAATATTAACAACTAAATTTTGAAAATTTAAAATTATATACAATCATAATAATGAAATATCAAGTACAAAATTAAAAACATAAAAACTTAGGTTGAACTATCTAACATGTGAAAATATCCGGATCCAACAATATCCCAATGATATGTTATATTTACATTTTACTAGTTTATACTCCCCCGTCATGTTCATATTGTCTTCATTTTCTTATTGGGTTATCCCACCCAATAAGGATTAACTCTACAAAATCCTTCAAAAGTGATGGGACCTACTCACTTTTTATTTTTTTTACCATTATTCTTAATTTCCGTGCCGAACAATAACAGGACAATATGAGCAAGATGAGAAGAGTATGTAATTGTATTTGAGTTTAGATATTAGTATATGATACCGTTTTACACACTCCTTAAACTCAAAATTGTCATGAAAGAAACGATAATTGGTAAGATGTACTATCGTTACTGCGGTTCTAATAGTTTCTAATCGTTTTAGACTGGATGAAAATAAAAATAAGAATAATAAATTTTGATTTGTAAAATAGTCAACTCTGAGTTGTTATTTGTTGAAGGCATATGCCACTTGCTCTGAACATTAATGGCACATAATTGGTTTATTAATTGAATTATTTCATTTATGACTGATGCATGTATAATGAATCAGCATATCTTGGCTTCGGAAATTGAATATTTCCAAATGTGAAGGGAAACGATATGATTATTTAATTTGATTATATAAATAACATCGTAAGTATAAGTTTAAATATATTATTGAATTTTTTTAGGTAAAGAAGACTTGGTTGAGAGCTGCGAAAATCATCGAATGAGAGATTTAGTGGTTAATTTGACAATGATTCATTTTCCCCCTAATATCCTCTAAAGCTTATTCGAAGAAAATACAAAATAAAAAAATTATAGATTAAAAATTAAAGTAATTGGTTGGATCAATGTTCGCGCAACATGTCGCATCAATAATAACTTAAAAAATTGATCCATAAATTAGATAACTAACCCACATAATTATTATAAATTGTTGTTTTAATTTTTTGTTAATTTTAAATTTATACTCAATCTTTGGTGTCTCTTGAAATTTGGACCCAATTTGGTTTTTTTTTTTTTGGCAAATTCGACTTGCCCTATATTTTTCTTCATACGGTAAGCTTATTTGGCGTGTTTTAACAACGCGGACTAGGTTTTCGTTATGTATATTATGTGTGGTCATAAATTTTTTAAAACGTCATTTTGAGGGACGTGATCGACAAATTGAGTTCTTCAATCCTATTTTTTTTAATATTTAACTACAAAAATCATGTTATTTTGAAAGACACTTACCAAAACATAAGTCTTAAATTTTATCACTAAAGTCTCTTGTAATTGATAGCTGCCCATTTTCTCCATAGATTATAACTTCATCAATCGCGCGGGAAATCTCTAATTCGGATAAAAAGTCAAATTCCATTATTGCCCTCTCCACGAACCCGGTTCTATGTAAATCGAATTTAACGAATAACTACCGGTTTCACCTGAACAACTCTCTCTCTCTCTCTCTCCAAATAGAACTGATAGGAGCAGCGTATATTAAATGCAATGTAACAGTTCCTAGTTATTTATGATATCAGAATTCTACTTGGATGAAGAGTTTATGTACAGCAGAATTACATGGCTCTTCAAGTCCAGTTGAACTCTCTCTCTCTCAAAAGACTAGAGTTATAGACATGTATGATGCTACACACATTGCACTACTGAACACAGATTTTACTGCTAATTAGGCCACAGTTAGCAAGTGAAGATAGATTTCTCTGTTTACCTTTGATAGATTACGCGGCCTTCTTGGACTTCCTCACTCGATAGGACGACTCTTTCCAGGGACGAGCACCATCTTTCGAATCTTGGGTCTGAGTGCATGTGCCTCGAGCTTTTTCTTGAGGCCACGCACTCTTCGTGGCTCTTAATGATCTTTTCGTGAACTCCCCCACATGATTATAAATACTGCATCACGAAAAATATAGTCAGAATGACGACCTAGTGTTCTACTAAAGAGCTCAAAATTGCTGGATTCATAAGACTGGGATAGTATTTATGCTTGAGGATTTATGTCTGCTGTAACTTAAGAAGTTTGAGTCCTCTATTCTCTATCGTGTTTCAAGATCATGCTAAAATCGACTGTTCCCCTGCTTTTCACATTCTTCAGGCTCGACTAAAAAAAGCACGCACAAGATTCAATCGTTTAGCTGTAAGGTATCCAATTCGTTAGCTCACGAACTTGCTTGTTTGCATGTTCATGAATCTATTACTGGACTCAAGCCCAGCTCGATTTTATGCTTACGAGCCTATTCACAAGCTCGAACTCGAGTTTTTTTCCCTCCAATTTTTATGTGCTTAATAAGTTCATTGCCATCTAATTATATGCTTAATGAGCTCAAGCTCGAACCTAGTTATACGCTCCGTCAATCTTGAGCTAGGCTCGTTTAAGTGGATAAACGAGCCATTATAAACCAAGTTTGAGCTGTGCACAAGCCTTATTATTTTGATTCGAGCCAAAGTCCAACTTAATTAACAAAGCTTGAATCAAGTTCAAGTCTAGGTAAAAGTCAAACGGGTCAAGCTCGAGCCTGCTAGTGTTCGATTAGGGTAAGTACTCGAGATGTACCTTAGCCGGTGCCTATTACAGGCAGCAAGAAAAGCCACCAAACCATTGAGAATACTTCGGAGAGCACGAAAAACCTGATAAAAGAAAAACAAGAAAGATCAAAAGCTGCAAGCAGATCAAATATGCAACAACATATAGCAGCTTTAGTTCTTGCAGTAAACTTACCTGAGAGAAAAGGTCATTCCAAAGAGAACGCCACATCGAAATCTCGACAGTGCTCACGGTTGAGTGAACACTTCTTGTCACCTGAAATATTCCCCTTGCAGACATCCATATGTCTCTAAACAAGGCGTATGCGATTGTACACGATGATGTGACAATGCTGCAGAAGCCAAAGAGCAGCCTAAACGGAGCGTAAACAAGTACCCAGGCAACAGGGTATACGAAAGTTGTTGCTGCAACGAACACTTTTCAGATGTCGAAAAAGATACAAGATTAGGGATAATTGCAAGTAAAATATATGAACTTTGGGTTGAAATCATGTCACCAAGTACATGAACGTTATTTCTTTTGCAATCATAACATAGTTCACATTTTTTACCATTTGGAATAGACGTGGTGCAAGATGAAATATACATGTACACCCACGTGAACACCACGAACAACACATAATCCTCTCATCTTCATTTTCAATTGGTCGAAAATGTGAATCATGTTACAATTGCAAAAGTCCCTAAGTTGTTGTATTTGGTGCACGATTTTAAAAGCTGTGTGCAGAACAAAAAACAGCACAAAGTTCATGTATGTTACGAAAATTTATCACTCGAGTACGCGCAGGCAAGAATTGCGTGAAGAAAAGCTTGTCCTCTTACCAAGATTCCAAGCTATTGTGAAGAAATACCACACTGGCAGCAGGAACATCTCCAAAATATCGCCTATCATCGTGAAAGAAGACTCAATCACTGTCCAAATCACTGAGAAGAAATCCTGTGCTACTGGTATGAACATATTCCAAAGGGGAAAGAAGAGCTCTATGAACTCAGCAAAAGGTCGTGCCATTGGCGCGACGAAGAAGGAGAGGATAGAAAAAATAGACCTTGTTGCTGTGAGAAACCACCTCATGGCCTTTTGAAAGTTATGTAGAAACAACATAGTTCCTAAATACTGAATCCTTGAAGTCATTTCCCAGGCGTCTATCCAGTCGAAGAGGGGTCCGAACATTCTAGAAACTGTTGCCTTAAGAAGGGGTACATTTTTGTACAAGTCATAGAATCCAATGAGGACAGTGATAACTGAAATAAGGACGTATAGACCTCTTGCTAGAGGACACATCCACGGACGATAAAGACGGCAAAATCCCGGATAAGACTGCAGGAAAATAACCCAAGATGGAAGTCCAGCTTCGAGTAGAGTAAGTAGCCATAGTTTTGACATTATTATGTCCCTTAACTTGAAGGGGAGAAAGGGATCACTGAACCTGAATAGAATCAAGACATCGCGATAGATTGTAGCCTCGATTTTTTCTTCTCTATCACTTACATTAGAGGTCTTCGAACATACTTTATCCGGTTCATTTTTTGCTTCTTCAGAACTACTATCGTGCTCAGCTTCACACTGACTATGGGTTGTATGGTGTGTGTTCTTGATTATCTTAGCTGTCTCTGGGCACGCACTATGAGTGTGAGTTGCAGAACAGGGAGATTCGTTCTCATCCCTTGTAACACCACTAATACTTTCGTTGCCATACACATCAATAGTCTCCTCAAAACTTTCTTGTGCATCATAGTAAACCTCTCCTGAAATAACATCAAACTTAGTTATAACTTAGACAAGTTATTGTAAAAGACTCTCAACATATAATAAGTGTTGCACTTAGGAGAGAGTGCGTTTCTAACTAGTGCAGGTCAGGCCATAGGTGAATTTTTTTTTGTTCAGAACAAAATTGATTGAGGCCTTGGACTATCAAGAAGCATGTCTATGGGATACAAGTTCGAACTATTTGCAGTTTCGTTTAAATGTAATGAATTTGGTAGAAAATACAGTCAAGTCATACAGATATAGGTGATTGGCAATAGACAATAGTAATTTCCATCATAGAAACTGAAGATTTTAGGAGGATTGAAGATGAAAGATGGAAAGAGAATCGGACAGGATTTGCTACACTTATGAACTTAGACACTGAAAAATCATATCGACAAGCACAAGAATCACCATCACTTGGTTTTGCTTATGGTTGCAATCTGGACATGGTTAAGTTTATATCTGCTCATGTTTCACCCTTTAAATATGTGTATAATGCAATGCTGAAAAACCTTATTGCCACTATAGTTTACAAGTATACAGCTAATGTGTTTAACAGTAAATGCCATAGAAGGAAACTCATTAAATCTAGTAAAGCAAGAATGCAGCATGCTTGCACATATTGATGACCAAAAGCATACCAGAAGGAACCTAGGGACAGATTTAACTTGATCAACATATTTAGTTGTACATAATTAGAAAAAAATGGCCAAACTCTTAATTTATAGCTTACGAGAAGAAACGAAAAGACAAAATCATGCAAGAATCTTGAATGCAATGTTTGTACAAATACCTAGAGTGGTGGCCAAATGCTCCTTCAAGATAATTTGTTCTTTCATTGTCCCAGGAAACCATGAAGATATGCTTCTGACAGCTTGTGCTATACTGTCAAATTCCCACCTCTGCATAATTTTAGCCTCTATTGCAACCGATGTGTCTGTCTGAAAACGACAAACAAGAAATCGACAAAACCAGATTTCAGTCACTTGGTTTCCAAATGCAGTAACTAAAGTTATTCTCTGCAATCACTACCTACCTGAAGCTCATTATAATAGTTGATTCCACGTACATTGCTCCATCCAACCTCAAACACAATAAATCCATACAAAGTTCTTTGTATCAAGCCATTTGCAATCAATGAGTTTGTAAGCTTCTTCACGGGTAGCAAAGCGTCCTTCCTAGATACAAGTACAGCATCAATGACAGAGAACCACTCTCTGAGGTTCCTTGATTTTCCGGGAGTTGGTGAGGAAGAAGCCGGTAACTCTGAAAGTTCCCCGCTCATCTTTCTTTCCTTCATGGCCCTTGTATTCGCGAATGGAGACAACCTGGACTGTAGAATTATGAGGATTACTTCTAAAATATCAGTTTTCGACTAAGCTTATGCCGATATGATCGCGATAATTATAATAATAATAATAATGGAACAGAAATTATCAGCAACCTTAGTGACCATCAATTGCCACCAATGAGTAGACAGAGATGCAAGATCTTTCAACCATGGCCTATTGTCCACCAAGATATAGAAATTCCCACTTTCAGATGCTAGAAATAAGTGTAGATGTGAAAGGTAGGACTGCAAATCCCTGCAAATTAACATATTGCCAGTAAAACGAAAAGAATAAATGTCATATTTTGAAATAAAATTTGTCCCCGAATAAGTGGCGTATTTCGAAATTCTATAGAAAAATGATGTCAAACCTCCCATTTTGCCCTTGTCCACAATGCAAATTCTTTAGTTGGTCGGTTTTCAATGCATTAACAAGGGCTAAAAAAATTAGATTAGTCAATTGGTATACGAGTTTTGACAGTAGGAGCACTTGCTGACGGAAAGAATATACAGTATTCGTAAAATTTCCTCTCTTCATAATATTTCCTTAATAAGGTGGAAGGCTTTTTTTTCCCTCACAACTGCAATTCTACAAATCATGCTTGAAGAATTCTGACACCATATGAACCATCACAAATACGTAACGATACGTGTTTTTTTTTTTTTTTTGGATAAATTAGCAATGAAATTTAAAGACCGCGCCACGGTGAACTCGAACCCGAGACCTTTGGCCTCGGGCATTAACCACTCTACCGCTAGACCAACACGATACGTTTTTTTTTTTTTTTTTTTGTACAAACATTACAAGAAATTTTAAACGTCGTGTGACGGTGGACTTGAACCCGTGACCTTTGGCCCGGGCATTAACTCCGATACGTGTTTTTACCCTCCTAAAGTTGGCCTAGTTGATGGAGTGAATGAGTTCATTTGATCGAAATGTCATAAATTCGAATAGCCCGCCCCACAAGAATATGATCATAATCACACACACACACACACACACACACACACACATATATATACATGCATTTATGACAAAATCAACCAACACAGCTTCCAAATCCAAACTTCAGCTCGAATTAAACCCAGAAATTACCCAATTTGCAAACTCGTCAAGGGAAAAACGCAGCGTTCCACTTCCCCTTTTGCCATTGCCCGAAGAAGAATCCCTTAATCCTCGCTTCTCTCTCAAAGTTCCTCCTACCACCATCAGTTCAACAACATTCTTTTAAAAAAAAAAGAGCGGGAAACGAAAAGGAAAATTTGGTAAACCAAATCAAATACCTGAATAAACGAAATGCAGCTTAAATTCAGGGGAATTCCATAAGAAATCTTGGCACGAACAATCGAAACAACAAACCCCAAAGACAAGCTTCATCAACCTTAAATTGGGAACCCAGGGAAAGGGATTGATAATATTGTTCGAAGGGGTATGCTGAATTAGATGCTGAGAATCACAACTTGTTTACTTCAGCAGAGGTAATGAAGGGCAGCCATTAATGTGGATGGACAGAAAATATAGGAGGAGAGAGAGGGAATCGTGAAATTTTAATTTGCTTTTGTTTTGTTATTTTTTCTATTTTTAGGAGAGAATCTCTTCAACAATTAATTTAGAAGAAGATACTTTAGTTGGTTAACTTATCCAAAACATATTTTAAATGGTACACAACTACCTCCGTCCACGATAAATTTGCCACAATTTTTTTTTATGTCCATAAAAAAATTGTCATATCTATTTATAATAATAGACCCACACAACTCACTTACTTTTTCACCACACAACTCACTTACTTTTTCACTCACAACATAATTTAAAACTATAAAAAAGTGGGATTTTTATTCCACTCATAACACAATCAACCAGCAAATTATTAAAATTCGTGTCATCCATAATGTGGCAAATTTATTGTGGACGGAGGGAGTAATATATTATATTTTTTTATTAAAAACAAAGAATAGTTAATATATCACGTGAATTAAGATAATGAACATTTTAGGTATTTATATTTTCTAAATAATTCAATATATATTTATTTATTTATTTGAAAATTGGGGATTGGACTCACCTACGTCACTCTTATACAAGAGTGTACAACTATCTTTGAGTGATTTTGATGGATTTAAACATTCACTTAGCATGAAATCATTTTAAAATATTTTTATCGAAACGAAATTCTTCAATTTTAATGCGTTTTGCTATTCTACAACTAGCTTTTCCCACTCACATACTTTGTAATTTGATAAAGAGTTAGTGACAGGTCCCGTTCAGTGGCGTTGGCACTTACTCCCTCCCTCCCAATAATAAGATCTCTTTTTTCATTTTCATCCGTTCCAATAGTAAGGTCTCATTTCAAAAAGGAAAATAATCATCTCTTTAAAAATTGTGAGATCTACCATTTTTTA
Organism: Agastache rugosa; assembly: GCA_031470985.1. Lineage (NCBI taxonomy): Eukaryota > Viridiplantae > Streptophyta > Magnoliopsida > Lamiales > Lamiaceae > Agastache > Agastache rugosa. Next base: position 28,266,015 of record CM062606.1, on the reverse strand, counting down.
TCTTTTTACTCTTGTTTCTTACTAACTGTGCCCAAAATAAGTGAGACATTGCTATTGAGACTGAGGGAGTAATTTTTACTTAGTATTTCACGTGAGAATTTCATAGTTTTAGCCTATCAATCTTGTTTAGTGAGGTACAGTAAAATCTCTATTTAAGTCATATTTTTGGGACTACAAAAAAATTACTCCCTCCGTCCCGTTATTAGTGGTTCATACTTTTTGGGCATGAGAATTAAGAAGAAGGTATAAAATGTAGAAAAGTGGTAGGATAAAAAGTTAATTTTTACCATTTTGGGTCCGAGCTACTAATAGCGGGACAATCCAAAAAGGAAAGTCAACTACTAATAACGGGACGGGGGAGTATTTTTAAATGGAGATTATTCTTAAATAGAGCTGTAAGATGATTTTTTTTTCTTTTCTAATTTTAAAGTTCATGCAAAATATATAAAGGCTATAATTACCAAATACATGTGTATCTAGGAGAATTTTAACAAACATAATATTGTACATGCATATACTTGGTGAAATTGAGGAAAATAATCCTGAGGAGGGAAATAATTCAGAGGATGATAGCACAAAACTGACAGAAGTACAAAAAAAAATTCATGTGATGAATCTTTAAGTCTGCTCGACAAGTTGGAAATATTTTTGGTTCAACAAGATGACGGTCATGTGGACAAGCTATTGAGCACACACAAGTTAAAGAATGTTGTTACAACACAAAAGATTAATTATTGTTACAAGCAACCTTAAACAAGTATTTTGAATTAAGTTAAATCTATTGTAACGAGACATATATATATATATGTGTATATTAATTACTATTTATTCCTAAATGGAGGTGTATTTCTTTAAGGCTAGATCTAAAAAAAATATATGAATTATGATAATGTAAACCTTATTTCTATTTAGAGTGATGCTATTTGGTCATACTGTGGCTAGCCATAATTTGGTCGACTAAGTGAAGATAGACCAATTTTGATAGATATTTAATTCATATAAAAAGTATGATTATATATTTTATGTTAATGTTTATATTTTTGACTTAAATTCTATCATGATTAGTGTAAATATATTTCTTTCTTATTTTTTTGACAAAAATCTTTGAATTACCTTTATTATATCTATCGAGATTTATATTACGTCCAAATCTAAATATATCAAGATAAATTTGTATAAATTAAATATTTTAAATATTAGAAGTCATTTAGAACCCAAAAATTAAATAAATCAATTTTTTTATTATTACATGAAATTATGACTAGCCATAATGTGGCTGCATAAATTTATTCTTCTATTTATAACTAATCCCAAGTTGGGACCATAAATTTTTATTCCTAAATAAAATTTATTCCTTACAGAGCATTCCTTTGTAGATGAAGGATGTAATGTAAATTTTTATTCCTAAATAAAATTTATTCCTTACAGAGTATTCCTTTGTAAATGAAGGGTGTAATGTAAGAATTTTTTGTGGATAATCGAGGACAAAACCGTTTATTAATTATCTTATATAAAATTCTGGAAAATTGCAAGAAATTCATTCAAAAAAAATTATAATAATTATAATAAAAATAAAATAGAATGTAAAATCACATAATAAAAATTATTTATTGGAATCATTCTTTTTACGTCCTAACTAACTGTCTTAAAAAAAAATCAATTCGGTAACTTATATACTCGATGAATATTAATAAATTCAATTTCGAAATTCTTAATTCAATAAAATTCTAATTTGAATGTATGAATAGCGAGTTCAACTTTTAATTTTCAACTACATGATCATCAAATGAGCCAAAAATAATTATATTTAATCTTGATTGCCAAGATGCCCATGGAATATTTAAATTTATTTATTTTTTGATTAAGTGGAATGATTAAAAATTATTGTGATTTATACGAATATCTCTCTTGTATCACTCAAACACGCACGATTAGCAATATGATATATAAAATTTATGAAGTTAAACGCGAAAAGTTTATCCAAATAGTAATAGATCTTGTATGTGAGTAGAGAGGTTTCAGGTTCAATCCCTACCGCTCCAATTCACCAAAGTTTAAAAAAAAAAAAAAGTTTAATGGATCGGAGATTACAAACTGTTTTCATGGTGGGACCATAACTTTAAACATATATCCTTATAAAGAAAAGTAGCCACTTATTTCGGGACAATTCAATAAGAAAATGTGACCACTTATCTCGTCCTATGTAGAGTGGCCACTTATTATGAGACAACCCAATAAAAAAATGTAATGACTTATCTCGAGAAAACACAATAAAGAAATGTGACCACTTATTTCACCTCAATAAAAAAATGTGACCACTTATTCCAGAAGGGAGGGAGTAATTTTTAACAAAACTTATTTGCAAAATATTCAATTCAATATGGCTGAAGATACAATACACATTAAAAGCTGAAGAGAGGCCACAAGGCACAAGCTACAACTATCATGTCAACAATTTTCAACCGAATTATCATTAATAATTTAAGTGAGAAAATGACATTTTAATCAAACTTAAAGATTATTAAAAATAGCTCAAAACCGATAATTTAAGTTAATATTTAACCCAATATAAAAATTAATAATTTGTCCGTTAATTTACTATTTATCGATTATTCATTAACACCCCCTCCACAATCACTCATGTTAATATCGAGACGGTCGAGTTGACTGAAGCCAAAGATCTCGAGTTAAAACTTTACTATTGTCTTGAACATATTACATACATACTTAAAGTGTGATTTACCAGTGAAAGTAACCTGCTTTTATTGCATATATAGTTGGATAAATATATAAATAAAAAATAAAATAGAAAAAATAAAAATATGCAGCCGCAAAAGAGCCTAATTTTGTTTGTTACACAAATTGGTTCTTTTTCCCCCTTCTCTTTCATTCTCGGATTTAGGAAAACCTGAATTTTGATTCTTGCTCAACCCAAATCTTCTTTATGCCCCCCTCTCTCTCTCTCTCTCTCTCTCTCTCTCTCTCGTCTTCTCTCTCCTCCGAATAATAATTAATTAAAAGTATGGGCAACAGCAGTAGCAGTAGCAGCGACGCGCAAGACCGGAGAAGAAGCTCCGCCGGCGCCCATCCTCCGCCACCGCCGAACGTTTTCGCGGCTTCGACGGCTTATCCGAACCCAAACTCGAATTCTGCGCCGTATTACCAGTACCCGGGTTTCTATCCCCACCCGGCGGCGATGCCGATGCCTATGCCGGCGCCGCATGCCAATTGGGTCACTGGGCGGTACCCGATGCTGCCGCCTCAGGCGGCCGTCGAGCATCACAGGGCGGTCACCATTCGCAACGATGTCAATGTCAAGAAGGAGACGCTCAGAGTCGATCTCGATGAGGAGGATTCTGGAAAGTTCCTCGTCTCTTTCTCCTTCGATGCCACCGTGGCCGGGAGGTACTAATTCTCTCTCTCTCTCTATTGGTTCAAATCATTTTATTGCTATTCTGTTTATGTTTATCGGTTATTGAAATTTTATAGGAATAGTTGAATTTAGTGGGGATGTTTGCGATTGTGCTTCATTTTCTACTGTGCTTACTGCTTAAGTTGGCCTGCAAATAGCTGCTTTAGTTTTGATCGATTTAACTGAAGCAACTTTTCAAGATTCATTCTGGCAAACTGAAATTGGCTTTATTCAGTAAATTTGATTGGTGTTTTTGTTAGGTTAGCTTTGATCTTCAAGATTTTCTTGGTATACAGTTTGATTAGTTTTTCATTAAAGCTTAACTTGATAAATAAATTAGCAAGGTGGGGCCTTTGGTATCTGGTGATCGTCATATTAGCTAGGTTAACTCAAGAGGGTTCCATTACTCTATGATGAGCTAATATTTCCAAGATTAATTGCCCTTGCAATTGGTTGTAGTGATTCGAATATAGCAAGCACAGTCTATGTTTTCAGAAGGATGGAGATTTGTCGGTGAAGCCCGGCTTGTAACACGGAACTAAGTGTGCCCTTATTTTTGTTTGAGATTTTCAATATCAGAGTGGACTAGCTTGATTCAGAATTTTGAATGTATCAATGTGGTAAGTAAGTGTTTTCCAAAAGACTTAATCACTTGCATACTTTTCCCCCATTTGTGGTTTTTGTTTGTCCTTTTTCCAAGAGTTGGAGTTGACAGCTCATGGTAACTCGCGACTATCTTCATTTGTGTATTACATTCCTTTTGTATGAAGTAGGTACCTTTTTTTTGTGTTTCAATGTACTTCATGATGGATGTAATTGGACATCAATAGTTACATAATGACCATTTCTTGATCTTTATTAACTGAGACTTGTGAAAGTATTAATTGTTTAATCACATTTGATCGCTCTTTTACCTAGTTTAATGGTACAAGTGGTGGTCAGTTAAAAGATAGGAAAATAAAGTTAGGAAAGGAGTGAGGGATGTGAGGAATAAAGGATAGATCTTAACATCTTCCACGATCAAGCTCAACATTTTTTAGTCTAAGAAGACAGCAGTGCGTCTTTTTTCCTAAATGTAACTACAAAGACAAAGAGGTAGGAAGATCAAGGTCATTGTTATTATCGTTTGCCTCCCTTGGTATTTTGTTGGAATGAGTCATTTTGAATTCATTTCATCAAGTTCAATGTTGTTTTAGTCCATCATGCTTCGGCAAGTAGAGAGAGGAATGCAGGGAGTTCTCTCATTTTTCTTCTAAGTATTGCGCTGCGCCAGTCTCTGCTGCCTCTTTTGCTGAATGATGACAAGAAATTTAATTTCTAATTTCAATGTTAATGCAGCTTAACGTTAATTTTCTTTGCTAAGGAGGGCGAAGATTGTCACTTGATTCCAATGAAAGAAAGCTTGTATCAGCCCATAACTATGCAGTTTCAGCAAGGTTTATCGCAGAAGTTCAAACAACCCTCTGGAACTGGGATAGACCTATCAAATTTTCAACAAGGAGAGTTATCAAAAGACAGCGACTCGGGCATGTACCCTCTGGCGATTAAGGTGGAGGCCTCATTGGATGATAAAAGTAGTCGGAACGCAGATAGTGAGCCCACAAACTCCCAGATAACTCTGGCTGTGTTCGAGAAGGACAGAGAAGAATATCAGGTTAAAGTAGTGAAGCAAATACTATGGGTGAATGGCATGAGGTATGAACTACAGGAGATATTCGGAATAGGAAATTCAGCCGAGGATGAATTTGATGGGAATGATCGTGGAAAAGAATGTGTAGTCTGCCTTTCAGAACCGCGAGACACCACTGTCCTTCCATGCCGGCATATGGTAACCTCCTCCCTCTCCTCATTTCTCAGAATGAACACGGCTAATATATATATATATATATATATATATGTGTGCAAGTTTTGTGTAATGAATTTGTGTGATGCAGTGCATGTGTGGCGAGTGTGCGAAAGTTTTGAGGTTTCAAACAAATCGGTGTCCGATTTGCAGGCAGCCAATTGAGCGCCTTTTGGAGATCAAGGTGAGCAATGGGACTACTGATGATGAATGAAGATTGAAGAAATCCAATCTTCTTCTGCACCAAAATGTGTATGTAATATATATATATATATATATATATTACTAAATATTCAGTTTGTTCAACTGGATATGATTCCTTCAAATGATTTTGTAAAGGGGAATACTTGCTTTATCATCTATCAACTTTACTAAGTCGTGGTTTTTTTTTTGTTCCGTCTTATTTTGTAAATTCAACACGACTTTTCGAAAAGTTTCAATAAACCACCATCATACATGTCCCATTTTTTTAGCATCGAAAAGTTCCAATAAACCACCATCTTGCATGTCCCATTTGTTTTTAGCGATGCACGGATTCTTCTAAAAATACCATATTGCCGTATCGGATTCTTGTTACGGTGCGATTCTCGCCGGATTCCAGTGGGATTCGTACCCAATTCGCCATGTGGCATATCCTTCCAAATAAAGAATAAAAAGTAATCGGATTCGCGAATTCTGTGTGTAAAATTCTCGAATCCCGTGGGTGAAGTGAGTATATGAGGTTGATTTTGATAACTTTATTTGAATTATGGTTTTTCTATTGGACTAATGATATTTGAATTGATATTTTGTTGCTTAATTAAATTACATAATTGAAAATGCTTAAGTTTTGGGTTTAAGAAAATGAATTACATACATATGATTTATGAAAATTTATATTTCTAATTATTTTGTAAGTGTTACGTACATATAATAAAATATTAATACTAGACGTATCATTGCCGAATCGCACCCTGTAATTTTTAAAATTCCGAATCCACGTACCCGTATCGTATCACCCCGCACCCGCCTCCACGCACCCATACAACATAAGTTTTTAGCAGAATTTGTCCAAGGCGTACTGAAATGACGTCTTCTTAATGCTAAAAAAATTTGTTGAAGTTTAGTAGTCGAGTGGTTAATGTCTGAGGCCAAAAGTCTAGGTTTCAAGCAATGTTTTAAAAACCGGACCGGAGATTGAACCGGCGAGGCCTCCGAGTCATGGTTCAACCGGTTCAATCGTGATTGAACCGTTTAATCGAACCGTTCAATAAATAAATAAAAATTATAATTAAATGAATGATAAATATTAAAATATTCATAATTTTATAAGAAATACACATTAATATCCATTGCAAATATATCTATTTTTATTATATGTAGATATTCTCAATAAATATATTTAATATTTATACAAGAAAATATATTTGGTATAAAAAGTTGTTGAGAATTGAAGAAAGAACATTAAAATTGAAATTACTTTTATAGTATTTAGGATTGACTATAATAATTATAAAGGTTGAATATAAAACGAGTGTGGGATAGTGGAGATGGTAGAGTTCCTGGGCTTGTATCCAAGAGGTCTTGTGTTCAAATCTCAATGAAAATATGAATTTTTGGGTATTACTCCCTCTGTCCCTGATAAGTGTGGTCCGGAGGGAGGGGTTACTTTTAAGGGTCAAAGTGTAAAATTTTAAGTGGGGTCATATCCATTTAAGGAAGGACCACGCTTATGGGGGACGGACGAAAAAGGAAAGTGAACTACACTTATTAGGGACGGAGAGAGTAATTAAGAACCAGCCAGTTTTTAAAACATTGATTTCAAGTGTAGTCCACCTTGTTAGGCCACCTTTAATATTTTTTGTAGATCAATAAAAAAAACTAAAAATTATTGCTTATTACCAATGCCCAAATTATGGATTTCTCCAAATAAGGTAAAGGGAAAAAAAAATTAAAGAAGCCTTTAATGGGCTTTTTCGGTGGTGGGCTGACTGGTATTGGGATTAATTCACTATTAACCATAAAATAATAATCCTCACATATTGTTGCTCCAAAAAAAAAAAGTCCTCACATATTGTCCATACAATAGCAGATAAAATGACAAAAAAACATAAAATTGACTAAACATTGAATTAATATATTAAAATTTTGTTATTTAAACGTTATTTTCTATTATTATCGTCACCTATCTCTACTTAATCTCTGAAAAGTTAATTATATTAATTAGATCTTTATTTATTTGCTTGCTACCTATTATAACTCATTTGTATAAACTACAATATTTTCTCTCTCTTTTTTTTTTTCTCTTTTGTAGAAACTAAATTCTTAATTGGTTACCAAGATTAAATTGGCCTTAGGTTGGATGAGATTTAATTGGCTCTAAATAAGATGAGATTATTTTTATTATAGGGTGAGCCAAGATTCATTATGACTAATTCTACATGGTAGCAGTGGCGGATCCATGTGGGAACAAGGGGGTGCAGCTGCACCAAAAAAAAAAATTACTAGTATTGATTAAAAAAAATTAATTTTTGCACCCTTAAGGTAGAGAAAGTGTTTTCTGGAATGTAGAGAGAATGTTTTTTAGAATGTAGAGAGAGTATTTTTTAGAATGACTAATGTTAAGAATAAGTTGAGAAATAGCATGGGGGATCAATTTTTGAATGATTGTTTGGTCACTTTCACTGAAAAAGAGATGTTTCTACAAGTTTCCGATGATAAGATTGTGAATCGCTTTCGACAAATAAAGATTCGTCTAATAATAAACTAGATAGATATGTAATTTCCTTTTGTATTTGAAATGCATTACTTTTTATGTCATAAATTTTTTAAGTCTATAAATTTATAATTATTTTTGGCACCTCAAAGTTGAAAATCCTGGGTCCACCACTGCATAGTAGTGCCTCAAGACTACCACTGAAGTCTCCGCCGCAACACCCCACTGTAGTCTCCGGCGCTACCCCAGCCCAACTGTAACCTAACCGATTCTTCCCCAGATCTCTCTCTCTCTTTTGTCGACGAGCCATTGCCACCGCTCTGCTCTGCCTCGCCGCCACAACACCTTGTCGTTTCTCAGTCTCTGGCGCTCCCTCATCCCATCTCTAACCTAATCGAGTCTTCTCCCAAATCTGGAAAACGGTACAGACATTCTATTTTGCAATTTTTACGCTATTTTTGGTTGATTCATTAAAAGAGGGTTGGTTCTTAAGGGTATTTTTTGTTGCATTCTAATGTTGTAAGAGCACCCACAATGGGAGACCTACCTTTGGGTAGGTCTCCCAATACTTTAGCATACTTTATGCACTTTTTGTGGAACCTCAATGATTGAGAGACCGGTCTCTAAATCGGTCACAATGGGGCAGGTCTCTCACCCCGGTCTCTGACCTAGGTCTCTCATTATTTTAATTATATTTTAATATTATTTCTATGTTTTAAATTTATTTTGAATAATAAAAATAATTATAATTAAAATACCATATTGTATTGAAATATTGGAAAATTAAACTTGAAAATTAAACTTGAAAATTAAACATGATTTTTTTTTTAATTTTAAGTTTTATATTTTTTTAATAATAAAAATAATTATAATTAAAATACCATATTGTATTGAAATATTGGAAAATTAAACCTAAAAATTAAACATGAAATATTTTTTTAATTTTAAGTTTTATATTTTTTTAATAATAAAAATAATTATAATTAAAATACCATATTGTATTGAAATATTGGAAAATTAAACCTGAAAATTAAACATGAAAAATTAAACATGAAATATATATATTTTTTTATTAAACATGAAATAAAAAAATAATAAAATATTAGCAACCCAGGTCGGTTGCTCGGTCGCTAACCCGACCTGGGTTGCGACCTATGCGGTCACTACAATGGGGAGGGACCGGGGGTAGGTCTCTTGTGGCTGTCGCTGGCCAATCGACCGGGCCGAGCGACCGCCATTGTGCATGCTCTAGAGCATCTACAATGGCGGTCGAAGGGCCCGGTCGCTGGCCCAACGACCGCCCCTATCGACCACCCCCCCCGGTCTCTCCCGTTGTAGCGACCTGGTCGGTCGCACCCCAGGTCGAGCTTGCGCCCGAGGTTGCGACCTGGGGTAAGTGTTATTTTATTTTATTTTTTTCTGTTGCAATAAAAAAAATTATATATATATATATATATATCAACGACTATTTCATGTATTTTTTTATTTTTTTTTCACATTTTCTACCTATAAATACCACATCTCACTTCAATTCATTTCACTCATTTTCTATTCTATTTCACTCATCTTCTATTTCATTCACTCATAAATCTACATTCATTATATCTCTCAATTTATCTACAATCATGTCTTGGCCCGGAGCTTTATTCAATCGTGAAGAGGAGAATGAGCGTGTGGAGAGGGCGTTGGAGCTGGCTGAGCAAGCAGTTGAAATAGTACGCAAACGGCGTCAAGAGCATGCAGCTGGAACGAGTAGCATTCCAATGAGAGTGTACGTTGATCGAGATCGTGAGGGGGCTACCGGCCGCCTCATTCAAGATTATTTTGCAGAAAATTCAAGGTGGGGCGAAGCCGTATTTCGCCGCCGGTTTCGCATGAGCAAGAATTTGTTCATACGCATAGCGGAGACATTGCAGACTCGAGAACCTTTTTTTCAACAACGCCCAGATGCAACGGGTAGATTGGGGCACCATCTATATGTTAAATGCACTGTCGCTTTGAGACAACTTGCAAACGGTGGATCAGCAGATCAGTATGACGAGTATCTGCACATGGGCGAGTCAACGGGCAAATTGATTCTCAAGAATTTCTGTGCGGCCATCAGATCCGCTTTCGGTGATGAATACTTAAGGAGGCCAACGAGCAGTGACGTGGCCAGACTCGTATCGATGCACGAAACGAAGCATGGGTTCCCCGGTATGCTTGGTAGCATCAACTGTATGCACTGGGCATGGAAAAATTGTCCAACCAAGTGGAGAGGTGCGTACACAACCCAACGAAAAGGATATCCTACACTCATCCTTGAAGCGGTGGCCTTTCAAGATTTATGGATTTGGCATGCTTTTTTCGGTGTCGCCGGCTCCAACAATGACATCAACGTGCTTAATCAGTCCGACGTTTTCAACGACGTCCTGCATGGGAGGGCGCCGACGGTCAATTTTGTTGCAAATGACAACGAGCACAGAATGGGCTACTATCTCGCTGACGGCATCTATCCGCGTTGGGCAACATTCGTGAAGACACTCCCACAGCCAACGGAGCCGAAAAGACAGCGGTTCGCTCGGATGCAAGAAGCTACACGCAAGGACGTTGAAAGGGCTTTCGGCGTTCTCCAATCTCGTTGGGCAATTATAAAAGGGCCTGCACGCTTGTGGTTTCGAGAACATTTATGCGACATCATGTATGCGTGCATCATTATGCATAACATGATCATTGAAGATGAAGGAGTTCAATCGACTCACTTTGAAGCCGAACAGAGCACGGAGGGCGATCGAAATATTAATAGGGCACCGGCAATCCAAGGTGGACCCCCTGCTTTTAGAGCATATGCCCAGAGAGAAGCGCAGCTTCACGATGCGAGAGCCCATGAACGTCTTGAAAACGATTTGATTGAGGAAATTTGGACACGTTTCGGTCTACTTAACTAGTTCTACATTAATTTTAAATTTAATGTATTTTTCTTTATTGTATTGTAATTTTCCAATATTTCAATACAATATGGTATTTTAATTATAATTATTTTTATTATTAAAAAAATATAAACTTAAAATTAAAAAAATAATTAAAATAATGAGAAACCTAGGTCAGAGACCGGGGTGAGAGACCTACCCCATTGTGGCCGATTTAGAGACCGGTCTCTCAATCATTGAGGTCCCACAAAAAGTGCATAAAGTATTCTAAAATATTGGGAGACCTATCCGAAGGTAGGTCTCCCATTGTGGGTGCTCAAGAGACGAGAGAAAGAGAGAGGAGAGAGAGAGTGGAGAGAGAGAGAATGCTGGAAGAGACGGTAGAGAGAGAGAGTTGAGAGAGAGAGAATGTTGTTTAGAGACGGTATAGAGAGAGAGTGTGGAGAGAGAGAGAGATTGACATTTGCTGTATTTTGTAACCAAATAATAATAAAACAAATTTATAATTTTTAAGCAAATGCTCATTGATAATTCAGAAGAGCTTATAAGAGAATTTATCCAAACAGTTTTAGAGCTTATAAGCTCTTGTGATATAACAACTTTTAAGCTCTTATGACAGCTTATAAGCTCTTTAAAATAAGCTTAGCCAAACACCCTCTAAATATCGAGCCATATCTAGGGGTGAGCACGGTTCGGTTAACCGACCGTTGACACACACAAAAACCGACCGTACAGTTTTTAACCGGTTCGGTTAATCGCTTAAAGGTGAAAAATTAAAACCAAAAACCGCTATATCGATTAATCTAAAATCGGTTCGGTTAGCCAATTATTCACCATAATAAAAGAAATTGATAAATTTTTATAAAAATTCTTAATGTAAAATAATTCATATCACATAGACTTCAAACAATAACATTTAAAGAAGTAAATATCTTTAAGGTAAAAAAGATAAAAACTTTAACATATTAATTTCCAATAGAATACACTTCTCATCCATTTAAACTAGCAATCGAACCTCCTTCAATTGGTTATGCAATTATGTTAATTTTCAAAACTCCAAAGTGGGTGGTCTTCGGGTTAGATAATATTAGCTTATATATTACCCTAAATACTACATTTATTGTATAAGATTAAATTAATTAAACATTGCCCTAAAAGAATTAGTTTAATTTCGAGATGATAACCTACAAATAAGTATATGAGTATGTATTTGGCCTATTTTAATCCTGTAAATTGATGTTATATTGCAGATATGGCATAATTCAATCAATAATTATTTTTTTGAGATAAATAATTCAATCAATATTATATAAACTTTAATATGGCAAAAGTGATGAATTTACATTGTCGAACCAAACCAAATTTGATATTTTGATTCATTAGGCATCACACTAGAAACAAAAGATAATAATTTAAAACCAAACCAAATGAAGAATGCAAAAGCTTACCTGTGATGACAATAGAAAATTGAAGAGAAACAAGACAGAGAAGATTTGAAGAGAGAGTGGTGACTCCAACGTTGTTTATGAATTTTATTTTATGAATTTTATTTGTCAGAGTAAATCTAATAACTATATATAATATATATATATATATATATTAATTAAATTTTAATTTATTTAATGGGTACCGGTTCGGTTCGGATAACCGTCGGGTTCTGATATGTAAAAACCGAAACCAAACCGTCGGTTCAGTTAACAGCTTTTTTGGTACAATTTCGGTATGGTTAGTCAGTCGATTCAATTTTTCGGACTTTTTTGTTCAGCCCTAATCATATCTACCCAACCGAACAACATATCATCAGACGAAGTTTAATCTACCGTCTAATCTAAGCAACCGAACACACAAGCGAGTAACTATAACGACTCTATACATATATATCAGACTATATAAGATTTCATTTTCATAATAAGATTTTTTTTTTTTAAAGTCTTGTCAGGTAGGTGGTTGATAAAAATATCCCTTTCCTACGCAATCATGATCATTTTGTCCTTTAAGTAATCGACTGGAATTTTTCTTTCTTTTGGTTTGGTGCGTCATCTCTACTTCAGGTGTTATTTATTAATACTCCCTCCGTCCCATTATTGTTGTCACATTTCTTTTCGGCACGAGTATTAAGGAGAAGGGTATTTAAAGGATAAAAAGATAGAAAGTGGTGGAGCCCACAACTTTTTGTGAGAGAAGTATATTTTCCAAAAAGGAAATATGCCAACTTTCGTGTGACGGCCTAAAAAAGATTACAGGCCAACAATAATGAGACGGAGGGAGTAATAATCTGGCATTTGTAAAATAAATCAGAATTATATTGACTGTAACTAAATATTTATTTTTATATATATGTGCACATAAAATAGTTCTTTGGTAGGATTCGTATCTTGGATTATATGTCAACGAATACATAATGACAAATTAGAACCCGCCAAATTAAGATGAGGTTTTTATCATAATTTTTGACAGAATACAATTCAAAACTTTGGAGGCGACACCATCTCATGAACATTTTTTTTTTTTTGTTATTTTTCTATTTTTAAGAGATATTATATCCAACAATTAATTTAGAGGATATTTGGTTAAACTTATCTAATGTATCTTTTAAATTGTACAAAGTTTTTGTATTAAACACAAAGAATTGTTAATATATCGGGTGAATTAAGATAATGAACGACCTTAAATTTCAAGGTGTTTATAAAACCAATTTTAGGTATTTATATTTTCTAAAAATAATTCAACATATTCTATCAAAGAAAAAATAATTCAACATATATTTATTTATTTATTTGAAAATTGGGGATTGGACTCACGTCACTCTTAGACAAGTGTGAGTACAACTATGTTTGAGTGAGTTTGATGGATTTAAACAATCACTAGGATGAAATCATTTTAAAATGTTTTGATCGAAACAAAATTCTTCAATTTTAATGCATTTTACTATTCTACAACTAGGTTAAGTTTTCCACTTACATACTTTGTAATTCTTCAATTTTAATGCATTTTACTATTCTACAACTAGGTTAAGTTTTCCACTTACATACTTTGTAATTTGATAAAGAGTTAGTGGCAGGTCCCGTTCAGTAGCGTTGACACTTAATTTTACTTAGCAATTCACGTGAGAATTTTAGAGTTAGCATATCAATCTTTTTAGTTAGGGACATATTTATCAACTGTAAAAGTTGGATTTCATTTAATCCGGCACATGAATAGCCGATGATGCTTAACTTAACTGGCTAGTTGAGACACTACAAGTCTCTCTTTAATGAACGGTCTTAGGTTCAATCCCGCCTGCGTGCGATGTAGTTTATTTTCCACCTTATTTGGTGGTGTAGTGGTCTCACTTGTGTGGTGTAGAAGTCTCACCTATATGGCGGTGTAGTGGTTTATTTTGATGTAGTTTATTTCCCATCTTATTTGGTGGTGTAGTGGTCTCACTTGTGTGGTGTAGAAGTCTCATCTATATGGCGGTGTAGTGGTTTATTTTGACAAAAGATAGGAATCATGCATTTTATTACGGATGTAGATCTGGTAGGAATTCATCTTTATATGAGTTTGTAGGAACCATGCATTTTTATCACTTCGAGAATGCACAAAATGCAGTATTTTAATACACATACATGACAAAGGACAAATTGCAATATGAGTTTGTAGGAACCATGCATTTTTATCACTTCGAAAATGCACAAAATACACTATTTTAATGCACAAACATGACAAAGGAGAAATTGCAGTAACTAAATGTACAAATATTTAATACATTTTTTATGCACAACGTGCAATAATTTAATGTGCCAATTAAATCTTGATAATACATAAAAAAATTGAAGCTTCAATTTTTTCACTAACATATGTTTGTGCATTAAAATAATGCAATTTGTGCATTAACCGATGTGATAAAAATGCATGATTCCTACGGATTCTTATAAAGATAAGTTCATATATATATATATATATACCTCGTTGTAATTCTCTAAAAATAAAATAAAAATAAAAATCTGGCACATGAATTGATGAAGGATGTAAGTGCCCAAAAATAGTTTTTGTGTATTACTATTAAGTCCCAAAATTTAGATTTGTTAGATTAGTGTATTGCCGACAACTGAAATTATTACTAAAAACATTAAATGTAAAATAGACATCAAGTTGCCCTGCTATTCAATATTATTATAAACTTAACCAAATCAATAAAAAAAAATGACTCGTAAATCGTAATCCATACACATATATATTGATAATTTTTTTACCATCTTTTGTTAAATAGCCAGCTCGGCCATGAGTGAATGCGACAATAATATAAAGTTATCTTTTTATATCATTGCACGTGTTATTGAATAAGATGCATTATTTCGTTTGAGAACTACCATTTAAGTGTTAAGCTTTAATTTTGAATGAAATAAACATTAGGCTATTTTTTCCAAAGAAGCAATTACTCCTTCCGTGCTAGCTATTTCAATGGTATTATAGATCCGGACACGGATGTTATGAAAAAAATACGTTGTTTGTGATAAAATAGAAAAGAGAAAGTAACTTCTGAAGGGTATTGATGTCAAACCAAGTAGGAAAGAAAAGGGATATAGTAGTTTTTTTGTGACATAATGTATAATTTATAAATAAAGTTCAAGGTGTTTATTATATGTTGAGGTTATTTTAGGTATATAATCATTGAAATAAGACAAATAAATAAGACAATCAGGACCATTGAAATGGGACGGAGGGAGTATATTCTTTTTTACATATTTTTTTAATATTGCTTAACAAAGTCTCGCTACCATATGTTCGTGAAATATTCCATGCTTAAATACATTGCTTATATATGTATTGCTACAAATATAACAAAAAAAAGATAAAAAAAAGGTTAAAAACATGGAAATAAAATATTCTTAAAATGATTGAGAAAAAGATCATGTCAAGAGAGATAAAGATATGTATTGTTTATGACGATTCTACGTAATAAATGAATTTCTTCTTTCCCCTAAAAAACATTTGGAATTATAAAAAGGAATAAAATTTAAATGAAATTGTAATTAAATTGTAAGCATTGATCTAAAAAACTGAATGGTATAAATTAGTTTTTAATTAACATATTTTTTAAGGATAATTTTTTAATTAATGACGAGCGATGTCGCTAACACTCGACAAAATAATTTGTTTGCCTATGCTCACAATACTGTAGACAATATGGAAGTACATGGTCGATTTTCAGGGAGTTGATTGCTACTATCTTTTGAATCATCTACAACCTGGTTTCAAACTAGGGGGTATTGATACCGATCACTTGAACTATCTTGCCCGATAAGCAAAACTTAAATAACACTGAAAATAAACAAGCAACTTGATCAATAATAAAATGAACTTGACCTGGGCATACTAACTAAATAAAAACACTAGCTCGATCATTGGTGCAATAATCTTCACTACATGTATACATCGTTGGTTATGGAATTTGAATGCCAAGATCATTTTTTAATCGTCACGCTCTTAACAAACCCTTCCCTTAACTATCCTTACTTTATTGGCGACGCACCGCCGACTCTCTACTCTGGACAATACCTCTGTCCCCGAGTCATCGTCCAGTTTCTTGCCCATAGAGCATTAAGAACTAGAAAGGTCCAATTAGGAATAATCACGTCTGTCTTGTCCAAGACAGACACCTTCACTCACTGTTTATTAATTTCGACCAAGGTAAGTTGGGAAAATTCTCCTTAAACCTCTTGGTCAATTTAGTGATCTAATATAACCTAAGCAATTAACGGCCTATTAACTACTTAGACAAATTAAACCGTATTAGAACAAGAACATAAACAGATTTAGAATGCATACTTGTAACTTTTCCAATTAGACCTCACGAGCATTGGTTCCTATTTAACTAGATGTTGCCCAGATCAAGTATAAAGATTTAGCTAGACATAAAGTAGAGTAAAACAAACACGAAATTGGGGGAAAACATAAGAACTATATTAAAGCAAAAAACTTACGAAGTATTCAACAAAGAAATAACCGGCCACAAGTACCGATCGAAAATAACAACGGGAAAACAAAAGCATAAACTGAAATTGCCCTCGGGGACTTGTTTCTTCCTCACAAACTATTAAATGGAAAACAAAGCAGAAGTGCATAAAAATACGTGGTTGGTGATGGTTGCGGCCATGCACTCTATTTATAGGCGTTGATGTGCTAGGGTTTGAGCCCCCAGTCCTTTGCATGGAAGGTTCCATGAGCTACCTTGGAGTGCAAGTAATTACTTGATAAGCACGACCCCAATATGGTATGTCACGTCGATCTTCAAGATCCCTCCCGTATCCTCTACCTAATCGGATAAGGAAAGAAATTTAGGTTAGATCTTCTTATCCTTATCCTCATAGGTTTTGGAAAGAGACAGGCGCCCAGCATCTTACTTTCTCTGTCAGCACGTATTCTGCTCTGCTTCCTGCCCAAAATGATAGACACGGTATGGAGATTGAGCCAGCGAATCCATTCAACAACTACGCGTCTGATGTCATCATACTTGCCCAAGCTGGAGGTCCATCGGTTGCTCATTGTCTGGTATCAATGCTTGTACCATTTCAGCAGTGTTCAGTCATGTCTTGCCCTCTAATGCTCCTGCCCTGTTCAGATCCACCTGTTGTCCAAATAGTACCCTCATAAACACCAAAACAATACAAAATGACATATAAAGATTAGATCTAGACTATCTAAACACACACAAAATGAACACAAAATATGGGTTCATCAATTAATATGTTACACGTGGAAGAAAATTTTCATTTCGTCATTGAACCACCCAAGAATTTCAGCAAGAACGTATATGGCATGTATGTCCATCATCCACTAATCTTCAATTAGAAGGTAATTAAGTAACAATACTATACGGGACATACAAATCGTAATAGATCTTTCCCCAAATAAAAAATAATATTCTCTTCGTTATCGAAAAGTGTTGTTAATTTGCGATTTTGGGTCTTCCCTTATAAGTGTGATGTTTTCATAAATGGATGTGACCCACTAACTTTTTAATATTTTATACCTCACAATAAATCAAATATGTGATCATTTCCCACTCAAGAAATATTTACTTATCTTTTCTTAAAACGTATGTCGCACTATTCGCATCACACTAATCTGAGACGGAGGTAGTAATAATTAGTGATATTATGGCGTTGTTGGAACATTATCCATTGAAAGAGACTAGCAGTTTATAATGCATCAAAATCAAAATATCATACCAATTAATATTGTTAAACGATCTACTCCAAAATATGTACTATATATATAATGGTAGTCTGTTTCATGATTGTATAAAGTTAAAGTGGGCATTTAAGTGCTTATTATGCTCGAGTCAGCACATACAACTGTATTAGTAATAAGTTTAACTTAATTGGTGAAGTTTTCAATCAACTTAAACAGTACTCCCTCCATTCCTCAAATTGTGGTGCCAATTATGTGGCACAAATTTTAAAAATTATTTAGTACTCTCTGCATTTTTAAATAAGTGTATTCCGCAGTCAAAATACATATACCAAGACAATTGATAATTTATTCTCTTTACCCCTAATTAATAACATAGAAAACTTAAAAAAAATGTTGCATTAATAACATGGATAAAATGTGAAGTTTCATTTTGAAATGAGACACTTATTGAGGAACAAAAAAAAATAGCTAAATTTGACACTCATTAAAAAATGTAGAAAGTAGATGTTTGTTGAGTGGAGAAAGGAATCGCCTCTTTTAATTTGTTGTGAGGTTTAAAAATATAAAGAAGTGAGTAGAGTTATGTACAAGAAATGAAAGACCACACTTATTAAGGAAGTACGAATATAGAGTAATAAAATCACAATTTTCAGGGACGAGAGAGTATTTTTTTTTTTAAAGATAGAATTAGATATAATAAGTATTGTAAACACCGATTTTATATTGATTTTGTCATTTAAAAAAAAAGAAAAAAAAGACTAAGACTAGATTTTGAATGATTAAGATCTTTATAAAATGGCCTAAAAATGGGAATCATTATTTAAAAGAGAAAAGCTAAACGAGTTTTTTTTTTCTCTCATGTGAGCCATTTATTGTGTCTCTTGATGAGTATTGACCCTCGAATTTTGAGTATTCTACTTTCACGCAATTTACAGGGTTCAACAGGCAATCGATATTTCACGATTAAGGGCTCGTTTGGTAGGTATATTAGATAAAATAAGATAGATAATATCAAGATAAAAATAGTGAATAAAAGGGTGATTATTAGTGTATCTTTGTGTTTGGTAGATAAGATATATAACGTAGATATGATAAATTCGTTGTTTGGTACCCTAGTTACAATTCAAGATTAAATGGGAAATGACAATTCTACCCCTAACTATAATTAATTATAATTTATAATGTTATATATCTTTCTCTCACTATTTCTCTATCTCTCTCCACTCACATCTGCCGTCCTCTATTTTTCTCTCTCTCACTCTTTCTCTCTTCACACACCACCGCCACCTACCACCACCGCCGCCGTCAACGGCGTCGCCCTCTGCGGCACCCTCCTCGGCCAGCTCTTCTTCGGCCTCCTCGGCAACAGGCTGGGCCGCAAGCGCGTCTACGGCCTCACCCTCGTCATCATGGTCTTCTGCTCCATCGCCTCCGGCCTCTCCTTCATCTCTCATCCACCACCTGTAAATTTTGGACGGGAGAGAGAGAAAGAGAGGGGGGGAGATTTGCACCACTCTTCTCTCTCTCCCCTTGTCTTTCACCGACCACCATCCGCCGCCGCCGCCGCCACCACCACCGCTACCCGCAGCTGTTCCGGCTTCTCTGGCGGCGCCGCCGCCGCTGCTGCTGCCTTCATCTCTCATCCACCACCTGCAAATTTTGGACGGGAGAGAGAGAAAGAAAGGAGGGGAGATTTGCACTACTCTTCTCTCTCCCCCCCTGTCTTTCACCGACCACCATCCGCCGCCACCACCACCGCTACCCACAGCTGCTCCGGCTTCTCTGGCGGCGCCGCCGCCGCTGCTGCTGCCTTCATCTCTCATCCCCGTCGCCACCGCCTGCTTCCCGACCCGTCGCCGCCATCATCTCCTTCCCGGTCGCGATCCCCGTCGCCGGCGCCTGCTTCCCGACCAGTCGTCGCCATCATCTCCTTCCTGATCACGATCCCCGTCTCCGCCGCCTGCACCCCACGAGAGGATTTGAGGGTAAAAGAGTCTTTTGAGAGAATAATACATGATACTGTTCAAGTGGGTGTAAATAATACTAGGGGAAATGAGGTATTAGTTAAGTGGCTCCAACAGTGAAACAACACCGGGCCTTTGTTTAGTACAGGACTATCCATACAAATAATATTTCCTACCAAACAATACATAAACCTATATAAATAATATAGTAGGGGTTAATACAACCTACCAAACACCCCCTAAGGATGTAAATACTATTTGTAGTAGCAGTCCTTATATATCGTATTAACAATTGAAATATGATCAAAGGAAATAATCTCTATTTAAGGGGGCTTCTTTTTATACCTATGAATTTCATTGGACCCATAAATGATACTCCCTCTATTCCAATAGCAAGGTCTCGCTTTCCTTTTTTGTCAGTCTCAATAGCAAGGTCTCATTTCAAAAATGGAAATAATTAACTCTTCATAAGCTGTAGGACCTACCACTTTTTCTCCTTTTACTCTTGTTTCTTAATAACTGTGCCCAAAACAAGTGAGACCTTGCTATTGGGACGGAGGGAGTAGTACCTTGGAAGAAATATTCGGTTGGGTCTTCCAATATCAATAGGTTGATTGTTTTGCTCTTGTATCTTCCAAGAGGAAAAAAATTTCTGAGAGTTATTTCCTAAATCTGAAAGAGAGTGCATTAGGATTTTGAAAGTATCGCAACAAATTACCGTTCCATTTTTCCCCGATAAAAGAAAAGGATAAGATCTGTACAAGGGATCCAAATTGAAATATTCATCTTACAAATTGCCTTAATTTGGCTAATAATTAAATTTAATCTGACTATTAATTTGGCTAATAATTAAATGGCTACACAAATTTTTCTTCATTAAAGAAAAACTTATTATAGATTTGTCATTAATGTTTACTATGCAACATTCAAGTTTTTATTGAGATGAGTACTCAATTTGTCACAGACCCAAATTCCGAGAGACGGCTAAGTCGGGGTGCGACTAGGAGTTGAAATTAAGAAGCGGGGAAGAAGGGGGATTACTGAATAAATGAGGAATAGATATTAATCATCCAAGGGAATATAAACTGAAATGTATTTCAATAAATTAAAGAGAGACAATCTCGAAAGATTTCTCGACATAGGCATTTTAGTATTGTGAGGGTATTAAGTGTAGAATATTTAAACCAAAAAGTATTACAACAGAAAGAGTGCGGAAAGACGTAGATTGATTCCACATATGAAGATGTGAAATTAGGGCTTGACTAGCTTTATTTCGTTATTTACAACGACTCAAACTTCCGCCGTCGCCATCTCTCAACCTGTATATTTATAAATATATACAGGGCTAAGTACAACGTAATTAGTGAACACATGCCAAAACATATCATAGCTTTAATAGATTAAATCATGACACATGGGTTTTTCAATAAAAACCCGTGCTTACTAAACATTTTCTTTTTCGTACTTGCGCAAGTTTTCATATCAATTCATCAAAACCATATCTGAAACAATGTCGGGGAAGAATGCATTCTTCCGCGCACGCTTCTCACTGAGGCTGGTCGCTCCTCAACAGAATCCATACTCACGGCTACCGTGTACACTAATTCTGAAAAATACACCCTTTTGGTGCTAACTCAGAATCTGATCAACTTTTCTTGTTGGCAAACCAACTCAGATATGCATAAGATATCCAAAATAATTCTTTTATGCATGATAATCACTTTAAAACATACTTTTAAAATATTTCGAAAACAGAGCAAAGCTCACATTATTTTTGTATATAGAACAACCCAGCTTAACTGATTACAGAGCTCAGCAACAAGTTTCCATCTTCCGTGCTTTCTTCTAATTGCGACTTCATCTTTTTAACGCAAACATTCATGTTTTAGCAAAACTGATCGAGACGGAAATAAAAATGAAAAACGAACTCGATACCGGTTAAGCTTTAGAACTTGCACTTGATTCATCTTTTATTAAAAGAAATGAGATTTGGGAAAAACTCAGTTGAAAACCCACCATGTTCTCAAGTTCGACCTTTAAAAAAATTACTTAGCATTTTCCAGTTTACAGGCAAAACAGCTGAAGACAGCCAGAATATCCAGCTGAGAGGTCTGCTGTGAAAAAGCCAGCTGAGCAAAGGTCATCTAATTGAAAAGGCAGCTGAGCAAAGGTCAGCCGAGCGAAGCCAGCTCAGCAAATCCAGCTTAGACTCCAGCTGGGCAAATCCAGCTGAACGAGATTCAGCCCAACAACGAAGCCAGCTTCAAGATAAAAACTCAAAACTAGAGGATAAAAATAAAACGGATGAAGAAGTATATAAGAAAACGACGTGAAGTCAGAAAGTAGGTAAGATTCAAACGACTCTTCTAACAACTAGTTTGAAATCTCCACTTATAAAAACAAGTCTTCATCCATAGAAAAAATTGGGGTGAAATAGGGAAGAAAAACTCTCTGAAGACCAAAAATCATACTCTCTGCGATAGTCTGCTAAAAATTCTCAAGAACACTCAAAACTCCAGAATTTCTCTAAGCGTTATTTTATTGCAAAAGTTTGTTCGCATAGAATATACATCCATATATCGATTTATAGAAGCATAATTCACAAACCAAACATCAAAATTCAAGCTCAATCAAAAAGTCCCAATTTATAATATATTTATTTCGAAAATTCCAATTAATTTCTCTATCATGGATGAATCTTAAAATAAACTAATTCTAGACATTTACAAACATCCAGGTGCAAGAATACAAAGCTCAAACACCAAATTCCTATACCTAGGAACTTTGGGCCTTTTTAATAATTGAAAAAAAAGGATTTTGTTTGGTTGGAATTAAAGAGGAAGATCCTACCTTGTTAAAGCCGAACTCGGATTGAAGATTCATCAAGATATGAGAGAGTTATCAAGTCTTGAAGCTTGAATAACAATGAAAGTTTGCAACAATGGTGGTGTGCGGTTTTGGAGAAAGAAACAAAAGAGGAGTAGTGAACAAGCAAGAGTAATTAGCGAGAGAGATAGACGGTAATTTTAATATGTAGCAAATAGGGAAGAGAAAGACAGTGAAAAAGGTAGCAACTTTGGGGGGGGGGGAGGGGGGACATGTGATAATTAGGGAAGGGTGAACTAAAGCAAATATCTAGATATTTGTTTAGAACCGGGAATTAAAATGAGCAACGGAAATTCTACGTCGCCAATATTTTTAATAAAAATGGACGAGCTCATTAGTTCCAGAATATTTTAATTAGTTGGGAAGGACGGTTCATTTTTTGAAAAATGAGAAAAATTCGAGACGCGACGGGTCGATAATTAAATCTGAAAATGACAAAACTGACTTTTTGAAAAAGATTTATATTGTAAAATAAGTGAATGGAAAAGCAGACGCTGATTTAATATGAGGTCTCGAACGAAAACTTAAACGAGTATCGAGACCTTAACCCGATTATCAGTTTGTCAACTTCCGCAGTTTATTTTCTGAAACGGACTGCGCCAAAAGTCTTATGATTAATTTTAATAACTTTAGAGTGCAAAGCCCTAATTAATCTAGAAGAAAGTTAATTACGACGAGATTAGAAAATTCGGGATATTGCACAATTATTATAACATCTTATATTTAATTATAGATATTTTTATTAACGGACATTGCTATACGGGTTGCGGCGGGAACATGTAGTAAAATAATTTTCTAATCCGACTAGGGACAAGTTTCTTAAATTGTACAATTTTCAAATTTATACTTAAATTAGTAGGTATTGCTATATGAGTTTGAGAAATGAATGAGTAATTTAGGATGAGAACGGATAGTAAAATTATTTTTTGATCGATTTTGGGTGAAGTATAAATTTGAAGTTGATTTTTGATCGATTTTGTAACTTATAAGTTTAGGACGGGAGTATAATTTTTGAGTTTATACTTGAAAATATTAACTTTTAAGTGATTGGCATTTATACATATATTAATAATATTTACTTTGTTCTAATATTTAAGTTTATAGCGAGTATTATTATGCAGATTTAAGACGTGAACAAGTTGTAATTTTTTTTAATTAGAAAGAAATGGGTACGCATATATAAATAAATGGGTTCGAGTTATTAACGGATATTACTATACGTGTTGTGGTGGGAACGAGTATTAAAATTACTTCTTAAACTGGCTTGAGACGAGTTTCATAAATTGTATAATTTTCAAATTTATACTTGAAACTTATTTTTTTAATATTTTGTTAATGTTTCCTTTGTAATATACAAGACTTTATTGTGTATTACTATGTGAGTTTTGGACGATAACAAGATATAAAAATTATTTTTTAATCTGATTTGAGACGGGTAACGACTATATAAATAAACGGGTATTTATACAATATATTATTAATATTCAGGTTTATAGCATACAAGCTTAAGATGTGGACAAGTTAATTTTTTTTATTTGGATATTAACGGGTATGTGTATAGAAATTAACATGTTCGGTTAATTAACGAGTATTTATTCTATGCGGATTTTAAAACAAATCGAATAGTTGTATAACTAATTTTTCTACAAATAATATATATATATATATAATATGACAATCTCGTCGATATTCCACGGTCAACATACTAATTAATGTTTAATCCGGTTAAATAATCTAAGACGAGAGAGGGTTGACTTCATAAGGGTTTGACATTTGTATGATGATTGTCCACATAATTATTGGTAATGATATTTTTTTTATTTAAAAAAAAAAAGGAAAGAAACAAAACTAGAGGCATAGTTTGAAGGAATTCCACTCCTTCAACCAAGAATGGGACTCGGCCTTTGAATGCTTGAAAAGACGAATTTTGGTCATCATAAAATGATGTTAATTTAGACTTTTAGCTAATTAAAGTTACAATTATTTTCTCTTTCTTATGCCCAAATGGGGAAAGGGTCGATATCCAAACTTTACTCATGCATGTAACGAGAAAGCTAATTTTTATAATTTTATACTAATTTAAATTTTATTTTCTTTCGAATAACAAACTTAAAGTAACTCGCAACTTCTTCTAGAGGTGTGCAATATAAATTCATCGTTCTTGTATTTTTAAGATGTTGGTGAGATTCGAACTTAAAGCATTCGTTCAGCCGTAAGAATACTCACTCCATCAATAAGTCAATTCAAATGCTATTTTTTAGTTGTGTAGCAGTGAGGATTGAACCCTTAACATCTCTTTACATAAATAGAAGAAGTCTTCATCGCTTGGACACCCGGAGACAATTCAAATGTAATTCTTGATTATGCAGCAGCTTAAAAAAGTCTTAATATATAAAGTGTACTTATATTTAAATGTAAAAAAAAACAAAGAAGATAAAATTATACTCCTTCATAAATTTCCGGACATAAATTTTGTAATTTAAAGAAAATATGAAAAAGAAAATAATAATAAGTAATATGAAAAAGAAAATTGGGTAGATGCATATTAGAGAATTTTGTCAGTGGTAATAAATTAATAATATTAAAAAAGATTAATCGTGAAATAAGGTAAAAAGTTGCAAACTTTTGAGTAGAAAACGAAGCGGCAATAATGTAAAATGATTGATGATAAAAGGTATTTATGAAAATATTAGATAAAATGATTGATGATAATGATTTTATTAGATAAATTTTAAGTTAAAATTATTAATATACCCTTGTATGTCAGGACATATATGTCCAAAAAGTATTATTGTATATTTAAATGTAAAAAAAACAAAGAAGATAAAATTATACTCCTTCATCCCACTAAACTTGTCTCCCTTTCCTTTTTTGGATATCTCATTTAACTTGTCTTATTTTCAAATAAGGAATTAATTAAGGGAGAATGGGATTTTAGCATTTTGTAGATTGGAAATCCTAATTCTAAAACTACTTTTTAAAATATACAAATTCTAGCACTTTTGTACATTTTTACCTTTCCTCTTTCTTTTCTATTTTATTATTTTTTCATTTTTCGTTTTTTTCCTCTCCCACTCTCCTCCTCTCTACGTTTCTCTCTCTCTATCGAAACCAAACAACAGCAGCACCACAGCCCTTCATCTTCTCCTCCGGCGAGACTACGCCGGTCGCCGGCGTGAGATCGGCGGACGAAGTCTCGCCGGAAACGAAGAAGACGGCAGTATTGACGTCGGTTTCGCCGGATTTCCCATGATAAAAAATGGGAATTCACATGTGAATTCAAATAAAAAAAGTGAAAAACTCGAATTCACATGAAAAATAATGTGAATTCTCGTGGAAAAAATGGGAATTCACATGAAGAAAATTGAGAATTCACATGGGAATTCAAATGAAAAAAGTGAAAAACTCGAATTCACATGAAAAATAATGTGAATTCACGTGAAAAAAATGGAAATTCATATAAAAAACCATGTGAATTCGAGTTTTTCATCTCTATCTCCAAAGAAAATGAAGCGGAAATGTTAAGAAGGCAAAAAAATAGGAGAAATCTTCCGGCGACACCGGCGACCACGAGTAGGAGAGGGGCGGACTGGTGGAGGCGCGGTCGCGCTGCTGATGGCAGCGACGGCGGCTGATGTGGTACAATTTTGGCAATTAGCCGAAGCACCCAAACCGATATTACTGATGCTATTAGGCGATAGCGGAGAGCTTCGGGGAGTGGGTGAAGGATGAGTTGGGGAGAGAAAGAGGAGCGGCGGTGGCGGTGAAAGCGGAAGCCGTAAAAGTGTCGTTGGGGAAGGAGCCGAGGATTTCCGGCGGGGTTCTGAGCGTGGTGGTGGACGGATGAGTGCAGCAGTAGCTGCGCAGTAGAGTGTTAGAGAGAGATGTTGAGATTTGAGAGGGAATTTGGAGAATAGGTGACGGCGGCACCACCGGCGTATGCGTCTCGCCGGAGAATGGAAGCAGTGGCAGCGATCGTGCTACTGCTGCTGCCTTCGAATAGAGAGAGAATTAGAAACGAGACTAAGAAGGAAAGAAAGATGAGAGACAGGGATGGAGATAGGAGGCGCCGGCGATGGAGAGAAGGCGGCAACCTGCGAAGTCTCGCTGGAGGAGAAGATGTAGGGGGGCGGCGGTGCTGCTATAGGTTTCATTAGAGAGAGAGAGAAACAAATATAGGAGACGCACTGCAGAAGAATAAAAATATACTCCCTCCGTCCACAATAAATTTGCCACATTGTGGATGACACGAGTTTTAATAATTTGTTGGTTGATTGTATTGTGAGTGGAATAAGGGTCTCACTTTTATATAGTTTTAAATTGTGTTGTGAGTGGAAAAATAAGTGAG
This sequence comes from Agastache rugosa, assembly GCA_031470985.1. Classification (NCBI taxonomy): domain Eukaryota; kingdom Viridiplantae; phylum Streptophyta; class Magnoliopsida; order Lamiales; family Lamiaceae; genus Agastache; species Agastache rugosa. Next base: position 28,238,779 of record CM062606.1, on the reverse strand, counting down.
GTGTGTGGGGTCTATTACCATAAATGGATGTGACAAATTTTTTGTGGACGGACCAAAAAGAAAATTGTGGCAAATTTATCGTGGACGGAGGGAGTATATGAAAAAGTATTTTAATTCATTTACAATAAAAGATAATTTAGAAAAAGAAAGAGTGGTAAAAATGTACAAAAGTGCTAGAATTTATATATTTTAAAAAGTAGTGCTATTATTAGTATTTTTTTTCCCTGAAAGTGCTATAATCATGTATTATCTCATTAATTAATCCTAGAGCTGTCAAAACCAGCCCGGCCCGGCCCGATAAATTTACACTATAAAAGGGGTTTCCGGGCCGGGTTGGACTTCACATTTTTTGGCCTGGAGGATTTTCGGGCCGGCCCGGCTCGATTTTTCCAAAAAGCCCGGCGGGCTCGGGCCAGCCTGGAAAATTGCCAGCTCTAATTAATCCTTTAAAAGTGATGTGACATACTCATTTCCTCTTTTTTTTAATTTCTTCTTAATAACGGTGTCGAACAATAAAATGACAAGATGAATGAGACGGAGGAAGTACTTGATCTAACATTTTGCCAATCGCTAAATTATTGCAGATCTGTACGACTCCTATATGAGTCAAGTTGAAACTAACATTCATAATCCTTCAAAAAGAAAAAAAGAATCAATAAAATCCACCTAACGAATTTGGAGGTTGGACGAACCAATTTCAGAAAAACTACAACCTTCCGTACATATTTCTTCTTTCTACTTATGTCAAATTGAAACTTCTTTTTAGATTATGCACGTCATTAATTGGTATATTTTAGAACGATATTTTATTTAATTTAAACTAATTAATTGATCTACGAGCAATTTCGATAAAATTCTCAAATTTTTGTTGTTAAATTTGCTTCTAAAGTTTCTCCTATAATATTTATATTTTCTATTTTACAAATGCATACAACAGTTCCCTTATTTTAGAATACTAATTATTCTATGAAAATTATGGGTCTAACTCAATTTGTGAGATAAGATAGATTTAAGAAAGTGTAAATTTGAGAGAAGTTTTAGGGAGGTGTAAATATTTTTGTGGGCATTACCCAATTTGAGAGATCTGCTGGATGATCTTTTTATCTCATTTTTTTATTATTTTAGCCTAAATTTATAGTTAATGATGATTTTGAGAGAGCTGCTGAGAGTGCTCTTAACTAGCTAAAGTGGAAGCATTAGCTATTTAACTATAAAAAATTGTAGAAATATTTTTGTTAATTAAAATCGGTCTAAAAAAATGGTCTCAAATAATATTAATCCATATTTGTTAATTATTTCCATCGCATTCCGATCGTACATAATAAAATCTTGCCATTTTTAATCGAGATGTCGCTTTAAAGATTGAAGTAGTTCTTGTCAAATCTGCATTCTAGCTTAAGATAAATGTGCTCAAAAAATGGTTTGGGATGGACTCTCGTACGGTCGGACTTACCATACGATATCTATATCCCCTTAATTCATTATTTATTTATTTTTAATTAATTAATATTTAATAAATTTTATTTAGAATTAATAAATTCTAATCAAGATTAATAAATTTTAATTAAAAATTAATACATTTTAATTAATAATTAAAAATCTCCCCATAATTATACTAATTCTCTAATTAGTCGTGCCTAAGTAAGTGGACCGCCCAAAATTTTATGAAAAGTTTTTAGGACTCTGGCTCGTTGTTTAGATACGAATATACAGTAGAACCTCTCTATAATTATATTTTATATAAGAGTAATCCTCTTATAGTGATAAAAAGTTCCGGTCCCAATTCGGGACAAGTTATAGATAAGAATAACTCATACATTGTAATATTTCGGGTTCTTTTAAGGTCCCGTATGTATAAAATTGTCCCTATATAGTAATAAAATGACAATAATGTAATTTTAAAATATATTTATATATAAATCAAGAGAATTGTTTACAGCAAATTTAAGATGACATGAAGTATTTATCTAAAGTTATGATTTAATTTTTTAGGTTACCACACCATCTTTTAACTTGCGTGTTCGTAGTACCATATTGAACATACGACGTATTTGATATTTTAAATACATACTTAAGTGAATCTTTTAAATATATACATAATGTACCACATGCATCATGTATATATGTGAATTTATTATTATAGAATCAATGAATCTTAAATAATTTATTAAAAAAAATATAAGTCAAATTCTACATAAGAATAACCTCCCTATAAGAATATTTTCTTTTAGTCCCAAAGATATTACTATAGGAAGGTTCTACTGTACAATAATAAGTCTTAACATACTTTAATCTATGTAATACATTTATTTGTTTAGTAACAAGTGTGATTTCAATAATTAAATTATACCTATACTTTTGTAAAGATCATTATTTAGTCATTATTATAATTATCTGATATTTATGTTTGGTTCATCTTTAATTGCAACTTTTAGAAAGTATTTATTAATTTTAAGCTAAAAACACAACGAGGCTCCCTACTCTTCAACTCTAATTTATATGCTATATCTGTCTTTTTGTAGGTGTCCTATTTTTTATTGTATTAATGTAGTGAAATTCTTTCCATTTTATTCTTATTTAATAATATCAAAAGCTAGAAATTGTGTCTAAAACAATATAGTAACTACGGGTACAAAGATAATTTTATGTACTTTTTTTATCTGCCTTTTTTACGGCAGAGCACGCTTTAAAAAGACAGAGAGGCTATATTTGATTTGTAAAATGATTTTATACTTGGGTTAATTATTAGATTTAACACAATCTTTCGCCAAATTTGCAATCACGACTTTGTGATTAGAATATCTTTCTTTCACTCCTTTTGCCATTATAATTTTCGCCGGACGTGGCAGCAACCACTAGGTTTTACTTTGGTGATCGAAATTTTGAAAATAAATTTTGGTCTATTAATTATTTTATGAAATTATGAAATAAATCTCAAAGTACTGAAAATTTTGCTATTTTAGGTTAGCTATTTCGGCTAACGTATATAAGGTACCAAAATTGATAAAATTAAAGCCAAAGAATACCAAAAATATGATTTTCCTAGAGAAAAATAAAAATAAAATATTTTTAGTGGTATGAGCAGCCATACTAGAAACTTGATCAATTAGCACAAATAAAACCTCAACTATTGTACGTAACTGCAAAATAATCTCAACTTCATATATTTTTTTTTTTTTTCTATTTTTATTTTTATGTACACAGTTAAGAGATACGTATTAGCAGTGTAGGTAAAATGCCTAACCAAATCCAACTTGTCACTGTTAAAGGGGCGGCTGATAAAAAAAAGTGATAATATTCCAAATATCTATGTAAAATCTTATAGTACTACCAAAAAAAAAAAAAATCAACTTATATTTTTACTTTCTTTTTTAGGGAATATTTTTACTTTTTTGTATGAGACAAGAGTTATACATTCATCTCCCACAAATTATAAATTCTAGTTTTCAAATGACAGTAAATAAATATTACTACTACATTTTTGTGGATAATTGAGGACAAAAACCGTTTATAGAAAATTAAGAAAGACACATTCATAGAGGCATTCAGCTTTCCGTCCAAGAAAAGGAAAAACACACACACACACACACACATATGTATACATATGTACTGTATATATATATATTAGTGAAAACAAAATAAACACACACACACACACCTACCGGGTGCTACACAACACAACGTTGGAAGGCAGAAAGCATAAACACAAATTGTCGCTTGTCAGATAATAAGGTTTCAGTTAGTAGCACGAATTGTACTAGTTTTAGTTTTAGTTGCATCTCTCTCTCCTCCCTCCCTCCCTCCCTCTCTGTCTCTCTCTCTGTTGTATAGTTTACTGTTTCGATTAACTTTATACTCAATCATGGAGTCTGCTGAAGAAAAACCTTTAGCCAAAGAAAGTGAAGAGGGCTGCTCTAGAAATGAAAAGTGTGTTAATTTATCACCTCCTCCACTCCCAAAGGTATTTCCTTTTCTTTTCTTCTGTTATTTCTGTAATATGTCATCATTCCCTTGAAAAAAATTGGTTTAGTCTGCAAATGTATTCAATAGTCCTAATTATCTTGGTGTTTTTCTGTTTATGGTGTGAGATTCATATGAATTTTGCTTGTATTGATGAATTTCAGTACTGATACGGTGTAAAAATTGTAGCTTTATAATCCTTTTGAATTGTAAGAATGATTGATTCAACTCTTGGAGCTCATTAAGAGAAATTTGAATACACAAGTCTTGATAATATTTGGTAACTTTATTTGAACAAGAATTGAAAAATTATGCATATTTATGTGTTTTGTGATTGGACTTTTGGAAATGGATATTCTTGGTTCGAATGTTATCATCCATTAGGAATTTAGTTCTGCAAATGTTACTAAATAAAAATTCGTGAAAGATAATATGTGGTTGTGATAATTAATTAGTATTGATTTTGAGTTTTTTTTATTATTGGTTATGGGTAGTGAAACTATGTGTGTGTCTTTGTAGAAGACAAGGTGTTTGGAAATTCACCAGAACATAAACATTAATACATGTAACTTCATTATTTTATATGCAATCTTATTTGAAACATGCTTTTTTTCACATCTGATGCAACACTAAATACTGTATTCGAAAGTTTAGATTAATAAGATTTCATTATTGCTACTAGGTTAAAGAATCGAGTGAAATAGTAGTTGAGGAGCCGGTGAGCAGTCAGCAGCATCGAGGGCATGACCTGATTCTGCACATGCCCCCCAAGGCAACATTTGAGGCATATGTGGAGGACTCCGTGGCAATAAACATGCCTCCTTCGCCAATTCCAACTCCCAAAAGAGTAAACTTTTCACCATTACCTAGTCCTAATAGAGTAAAGGTTAATGAATCTCCTGGTCCTTCATCCAAAGGAAAACCATCCATGAAAAATTTGCTACCCCGACTGAGCTTTAAATTTCGGAATACAAACTCAGATATTGAGAAGGCTGCCATGATGGCATTGGGAGTTTCCCCTGAGATGCGGGGAAAGACGCCAATTCCTAGGACTTTCTCTCTTACAAAGATTTTTACACCAACTTCTCCTATTTTCCACTCAAATCCGGAGTCTGCTCATGGAGGAATTACCGGCAGTGCAGCTGATTTAACTGTGAGTACTTCTATTTTCAATTTTAGTTAGTTATGACTTGTTTTTCATTTGGAAAATGTGAGCAAAGATATGAAAAGTTTCATCCCTTCTTATATTTTAGTTATTGTGGAAGTCATTGGTTTGTATTCTCAATTGTCATAGCTTGTGTAACCCCCTTATTGAAGATAAATCTAGTTGGGTGCTTTATGTTGATACAATCGAATAATTCTTCCATCTGATGGATGGAAATAGTATTCATCAAATCAATTCCTCCTCATTTCTGACTAGCTCTTACAGATTTAATCATTATGCAGAAGGATGAGTACCAGCTACCAATGCATCGTTCACGCTCTGTGCCTGTTTTAAACAAAGATGGAGTTATAAAACAGTCGGACTATTTGGGCAGTGTGTATCGTGTGATCCCTGCTACTCCAAGCGTTACTGAACAGATTGCTGCAACATCTGTGCCTAGTGGAATAGCTTGTGCAGGTATATGTTATGTCAAATGGTTAAGACGGCTGCCTTTCAACTTGAAACGAAGCCTTTGAATAATCTGTAGATTTTGATCTTACTATCAGACCTGATTTCCAATGCACGACTTATCTTAGTAAATGTGTTGACAGATGAGAAGAATGATTATGCTGAGGACATCCCTCAAGAAGAAGCTGTTTGTAGAATCTGCTTTGTTGAGCTCGGTGAGGGCGGGGACACGTTGAAGATGGAATGCAGCTGTAAAGGCGAACTTGCTCTAGCTCACCAGGAATGTGCCATTAAATGGTTTAGCATAAAAGGCAACAAGACTTGTGATGTGTGCAAGCAAGAGGTCAAGAATTTATCCGTCACACTTTTACGTATTCAAAGCACTCAGACTCGAGGATATGGAACTCATCCACCTGAAATAACTCGATACAGGCAAGTGTATGAATTTGTCAAGCTGGAATAATAAAGAGCAAATTGGTTTTGAACTCTCGAATCCCAGGTTAACTAACTTGGTAGCTGTTGCAACCCTATACAGGGTTTGGCAGGATGTTCCGGTTCTTGTGATCGTTAGCATGCTTGCATATTTTTGTTTTCTGGAGCAACTTTTGGTGAGTGAAAACAATCTCATTTTTTGTATTTTGTTTTTTTTATTGTTACAAATGTATGTCGTGATTCTATAGTTCTTCCCATGCAGGTCACCAAAATGGGATCGAGTGCAATCGCCATATCTTTGCCCTTTTCGTGTATATTAGGTCTCCTCGCATCAATGACCTCGACTACCATGGGTATGCCGTTTTACTAGCCAAACTTAAGCATGAGTTCTTACTTTTCTTTTGACTCACTCTTCTGCTATTTTTTCAATGGGGTAGTGAGGAGGAGATATGCTTGGATATATGCTACAATTCAGTTTACAATGGTGGTTCTTTTCGCGCATATTTTTTACTCGCTGGTAAGACTTCAATAAACTGAAAATGTGGTTCAAGTACTTTGATTGTAGAAATATATATTTGAGGCATTCCTTCTAATGCAAATGTATCTGGTGTTGTGGATATACAGCTTCATGTGCAAGCTGTTCTGTCTGTTCTTCTTGCCACGTTTGCTGGTTTTGGAGGTGCGATGTGTGGTACTTCCATCCTTTTCGAGATCCTTAAGTGGAGACGGACATGGAACAGTTGGTCGGCTTCCCAGCACGATGCTGCTCAGACGAACCAAGCTTCGGAAACGGGTGATGCAGCTCAAAACAGAGCAAGTGGCAATTTGCCATGAAATGGCAAAGAAAAGAAGCCATCATGAGTTGCCTAGTTATGGCTAAATCTTTGTAAATAATATATTATACCTTAAATATTCATTCTTGATTGGTTTTCCTTCAGTCTTTTAAGAGATGAAATGCACATGATTAAGAGTTGTCAACGTCGAATGTATTAATCTGAATATTTTGTCACTTTTTTTTTTTTTTTATTTTTTGAGGGGAACTTTTTTACAGTGGAGATGCAACTTTTTTACATTGTTTCTATTACCATGCTGATATTTTGGTCAAGAAACAAGAAACCATATGCTACTACGCTCATGCAGAGAATCAATCAATCATAAATAATAGTAATCTGATGAAAGATCCCAACAACAAAAAAAGAAGAAGATTCATAATGGTTGTGTCCGGGCAAAGAAAAATATTTGGAAATAATCATTAAGCAGGTATTCTGTGGCAAAATTGGCCATGCAAAATCGACCACCAAAGTAAAAAAGAGAGAATTTCCAAGGCGCAACTTGAATTATTTTCATCCAACGCTAAATAAAATGTCTCTTCGATCGCTCTCTCGCCTCGCCTCGCTCGTACTTACAAAGCTGGTTGCGCTTTCTATCCGAATACGAAGGTGACTTCCAAAGGCAACTTGTAGCCAGCCCTCTCTGCCTATACATTGATTGGTCTTTGTCAGTTAATCTTACAGCACATGACTGACTTAATCATATGCTTTGTCATTTCAGTGAAAAAAACTGTGCAAATGGCAGCAGCAGCAGCAGCAGCATATCTCTTCTTCTTCCAACTAGAATTCGCAAAAGCTTTATGCACACAACCTTAATTCCTGCATCATTATTTGTAACTCGAACCACCTGCCTTCCCTGCGGCAGCTACTGCTGCTATTGATGGTTTTTCTTTCAAGCTCGTACTCATGAAAGAATCGGAGTTGCTCGATTGGCTTTCAGCAAAACCTGGCCTCGCCCAAATTTTGATGTGACCCTCGCGGCAAACTGTTAGGACAGATTCCTGAGTGAATATCAAACCAGAAAGGGGTTCTGTGTGGACACGATGAGCTATGAGTGGGGAGAGCTTTGGAACGTCTCGCATGCTTGGAGATGGTTGCAAGGTCCCTACGGGGCAAGCGCTGTCCCAGTGAGACGACTGACTTCCAGTACTAAAAGTGGGGGACCCACCTGGGGGACGCCGAACTGGCACCACAAGCTCATCCATTTCTAGATCCCATAACAGCAATTGTGTATCCTGCATCACATTTCACTTCTCATTTATTATGTACACCAAAAGTTTAAAGCATATCCTACAATTAATAAAATGAAGTTAACTGACACCAATCACACTCTAATTCAAAATGTCAAAATTGAAACAACCTAGACTAGTTAAGTTGATAATCATCAATACATGTAAATTAGTTGATAATCTCTGCTAGTAGTAACTTATCACTCACACACACACATTCAAAAAGGTGCGACGACAAGATATTTCCGGTTCATAAATCTCAAATGATGTTGAACACAAGAAAGGCAAAATTCAAAACGTTGTACCAACCCAGGGCGAGGGACCAAAGAGATTAAGAGACAAGTGATACCAGAGCATACCAATCATTCCATGAACATACCAATCACAAAAAACGACAGACTTGTATGATTCTTTACCCATCGTTTTCCCATTCTTAAATTCATTACTTTCATACTTGATTTCATTTCTTCATATCAATTAATCACCTACTCATGTATACGGAATCAATTCAATAAGCATTCACTGAAACAGGAGATGCATCTAGATGAATCCATGAACTTGTCTTTGGGGTAAGTACATTAAAATTCCAATATGTGGATGGAAACTTTGTAGCCTATAAGTTGTTTAGTCTTGAGCTTTAAAAATGAAGTAAAGAAAGATTATCATTATGAGGCCTGAAGATAAAAAAATCATCACTTTGTTTTAAATAACCAAATTTATTCAATAGATGAATTTACTGTTCAGGTACCTGACCAACAGAACCAAAACGATAGACTATGTTTTCCCCAACACCATCTGAGTTCGGAGCAAGCCAATATGAATCAAATGCCACTCCACTAACCTGTCAAAGTTTAGCATGAAATTAAAGAAACATCCAAAGCAACATGATAAACTAAAAAACAACACTATATCACTGTGCTATTTTGGTTATAATATTTCTTTGCATGTAAGAACATGCAAGTTAGTGTCCAGAAGTTAATTCCCCCCCCCCCCACCCCCCAAACAACAAATCAATACTTAGTCTATAATGGTGCAAACTTTTTTATAGAAAGGAAAATGATTTATTCAATAATATTGAAACTAACCCATGAGTTGTGTCCTTCCCCCCATGCTACAATCTTTCGATCTTCCATACTCCAAACTTGAACAAGGTCATCCTCGCCTCCAGTCAATACGTACTTTCCATCCATGCTGTTGTTTGACTAGACATTAGATAATATTCATATAACAATGACAAAACTAACTTGATTCTGGAGAGAGTGACTCCAGAGATAATGGGAAATATGAAAGCAACAATAAATTCACAACTCATGAACAGAAATTAGGTAAACTCACCTCCAAGCACAGCATAAAAGAGCACCATAATAGCTTTTTCCACCACATATAAGCTGCTCGTTTTTATAGTCAAAGACTCGCAGGTAACCTGCAGTCAAAAAAATGTCCTTATTAAATAAATAGAAATGGAGAGACAAGGGGGAAACAAGAAAACTAACAAGAGAATCTAAATGCTGAAAGGATAATGGACAATGACAATACCATCCCTCCCTACAGTTGCTATATAAGCACCATCAGCCGAAAAGGCAATGCCATTCATTGAACCTTGACATATATGCCACCTAGCAACTGGATTCTGCAAAGAATTGAATGGCATTAGATACAAAGCAATGTAGAATGTGGATGTTTATCAAGAGCATTAGAGGAAGGATATTAACAGTTAACTGAGTAACAAAACCATGTCAAGTCCACATGTAGCATAAGATAACCCTCACTTGGTGGTCAAAGAAAACTGTTTTATACTGACATGAAATTAAGAGCATGTTCTCCGAATCTATAGTCTTAAATCATACACTCCCTCTGTCCACGAAAAACATGCACTTCTTTCCTTTTTTGTCCGTCCACGAAAAACATGCACTTTCCTTTTTTAAACACTACTCTCAATGTGGGACCCTTTCTCCACTCAACAAACACTTTACCGGATTTTCTTAAAACTCGTGGCAAGGTCAACTGTGCGTATTTATCGTGGACGGAGGGAGTATCATCCAAATAATGGGAAATCAACCAAAAGTCAACATGTGGGCAGACTTAAATCCTCACCGACACTTTAAATTAGTAATAATTCCCATTCCAGTTACTGAAGTTTCACTGATCACCTGATGATATGCAACAGAATAACAAATACTTTAATCATGAAAAAGATGGATACCAGAAAGAAAGTATGCTGCGAAAAATATGTAAATTTCCAGTGAAATTTTTCTGGTCAACATAAATGCAGACAAAACCGTGTCAACATAAATTTTCTGGTCATCACTGAGGTAATGCCAGAACTCCTAAATGTGACAGGTAAAAGATGATAATGTAAATATGCAGACAATGGAAGAATGACTATTCATAAAATGTAAATGGCATTACTAAAGACGTCTATCTGTAATTGGTTCACGGCACATAACAAGCATCAGGCAAAAAAAGGCAAAAAAGATATGAAACTGAAAGCAAAGGAACAAATTATGAAGGAGAAAATAAGAGACCAACTACCTAGCATAATGAAATTGTGACTCTGATCTATCTTCACAAACTAAAATCTATTCTTTCCAATATGGTTGACACAAAAACTGATAATTTAAAAAAAATACTTGGTCCAAACACATTAACAAAGTTCACGAAATATAGCACTAGCTCGTTCTCTCCCTAGCTAATAAACAGATGCATGAACCACTATACCAAGAGAAAAAGGTAAATTATAAGTGAATCCAATACGTAGAAATGAATAACCAGTTCTAGAATTGAATAAAAAAGACATAAAATCGTGAATACCTTACTGTAGCGTGCATGTGATACAGAAAATTGAGTCTGGTCCTTGATCACAGGGAATGAAGGATCACCAGAGCCATCTTTGTTCTAAAAAAAAGATGAGGATGTATCAGCTTTCAAAGTAAAACAATAAGAGAATTATATATATTCCTATTCATTCAAAATAAAGTCCAAAACTTGCCTTTTCATATACATACATATTTCCATCTGCATGAGATACTACAAATGAGCCATCTCCATTGGGGATCCACGCAATACAAGTACAGCGACTGTTAAAAGGATATAAAGCAATTAATGACAAAAAATCATCAGTAAACATGAGCATCTTCAGTTTGTTACGAAAAGGGCAGCATAACAGTAGTAGGCAGCCGTTGATTAGTGGAAACAGATTATAGCACTAATTCATGGTAATTATATACATAATTGGTTGAGAATGACGTGATGCAGTAACAAGTACAACTATATCTTCTGATGAATAATGAAAATTTACAGAAGTAGCATCAAAGGTTAAAGTTTGAAGAGGTAAAAGGAGAGCATCAGATGGTAGCAGAATCTTTTGTTTTCGACCAATAAATCTAACTCCGAATTTAATTTGGCAGGACAACTATAAATCCCCTAAGTTTTCATATCCAAGCACAGCTCAGAGATAAACTAGGAAGATAGATTATATACCAAGATTTATTTGAAAAGAGAAAAAGGACAGTCATTTTGAGACAAGGACATGCATGCCATCTTTTGAGTAAGGAAATAACTTCCTTTCTAAAACAATATGCCACAAGTACCTACAAATAACATATTGCATCATGAAAACAGTAATCACGGGAAATATATTTCAATAGCCCTCTATTTGTGTACTTGAAATAATTACCATCAGTAGATCCATCAGTAGAAAATTAGTTAATCCTATCGACAACAAACTCCAAAATCACAGGGCAAGATGGTTTTACTCGAGAAATTTCCACTTCTATTACCCCAAAAAACTAGCTATGATGACCAACTATATTTTAGAAAGATGAAATGAACTGATAACACATCAACTCAACCAAGCACATGTACAATCTAATTCTAAAGGAAACCTCAGCCATTCAAAATCAAAATGTTTAACTTGAAGAAAAAGTGAAAGAATATCATAATATCGCTCTTACAAACTCTAGTACACACAACGTATTGTAAGTATTGCCTGATGCACATGTAATTTCATAATAAAAAATTATGAGTTATTACTGAAGCCTTAGTTTGTAGAATAAAAATCTAAAAATGCATGGAAACCACAATTTTTGTTAACACCTCAACTTGACAAAACCATTCCATTATATAAGTGCATATAAAACAAACATCTATTTCCGATCACAATCAATAACTCACGTAACTTATCTCGGTAGATCTAATCGTCAATCAAAACAGTCCCTCAACCATCAGCTCTATAGTTGCAATCATTAACCAGCATGTTGAATATCAATCTTAATACAGTGAAAGAAAAGCAAATAGTACGATCTTAACCTGCAATTTCATGCTATATTACAGTGTAGGTGATAAAAAATTAATTCTACCGATAAAACTGTTTCCATGGGATCCATGCATGCAGTGTTAAGGCTTCCACTGAAAGCCATATTCCATACTATTATTAATAAACTTAAACCAGTATAGCTGAATCATTACAAATAAAAGGCAACCAAGTGTCAGGTATGCCAAATATAACACCTCTCTCTCTCTCTCTGTCTCTCAGGATAGACACTTCTTGTGAGTAGAAGTGATAAGTTGCAATGCCCTTTTGTTATCCTTTTCTTATTGGATTCCTATTTTTCACATATTTCAAGGATTGCCGAGGGAATCTTCATTCACAATGTCAGATTTTACATAGATGCAAACATACTTTTCTTAAAATGACGGAGTTTAGTGCTTTAAAGAATCTAGCCACTTTAAGAACCACCAAGAGTTACAAAATAACCAAGGTTTCCTACATTCTAAACCTAAAAAAAATCAAAGAGATAATCTTCACAGAGCAAGACAATAAACTCTAGGAGCCAATACACATTTTCTAATTATGGGAACAGCATGAAAGGTAAGACACAGATATGAAAATAGCAACACAAAAGGAAAGTACAGAAAAGAGCCAATTTCTTGCCTATTATTAACAGAACCGTCTTTATTATAGTGCTGAGCCCCCACAAGCTTCTTCCCAACATCTTGTAATTGTTGTCTAAGAGACACGGAATAAACTACAAAACCAAAAACAGAAAATATTGAGAAAAAACTGTAGGCATATATACTAGTTCTAATTAAAATTCTAAGAAAAGGCATACCATCTCCAGAGTTCAAACCAATAAGCAAATCGTGCCCATCTTTAGCATCAGGATCATATGCGTGGCAAACAGGATTTGAATTACTAAAATGTATAGACTTTATAGGATCCTATGCAGCAGAAAAAACCTCTTGATATCAATTCAATTATGAAACAAAATGAAAGGTTAAGTGCAAAAAATCAGAAAAGTACCTTATCTTGAGAATTTAAGTCACTCACAAAAATCGCATCTCCAACATTGAACACCAAGTAAGTCCCTTTTCCATCGAAGTTGGGATTGCCAACCACATTATTCGAACTCGAAGTCCCTAATGATCCTATTCTGGTACTGCTGCTACCCACAGGCTTACTTCCACCATTCCCTCCAACAAAACTAAGTGCCCGACTCCCATTACTACCACCTAAGAACCTCGCTGCTGCGGACCTCACACCACTGCTTACACCTAAAGTAGATGATGATTGTGACTGTGCCTGCGTTGGCTTTTCCTTGAGATGGGCTAACGTCACCTGATCATAAATTAATGAGATCACACTATAATCTGTAAACGCTTTGACATATTAGTTTGCTCTCCTAAAATAACAAATTTCCAATGTTTAATTGAACGATGATCAAAGTAAAAAACCTCCCATATTATAGCAAATTATGGAAAGACTTCGTTGAATTCTCGAGTAAACAACCCAAAGTCAGATGATGTCTATCACGCATGTCCTAGTACATCTCAAACGCCACAAAAGGTATCGAAAACACAATTTCAACGCATAATTGAACTAGCTCTCGAAATTCACACATTGCCAAATAACTCATTCCAAAACTTCCAACTTTTTATCTGAATCGCGAGAAAATCATCAAAATTCAGAACCAGCCAATATTCCAAACCCAAAACCCATCTCTCCAAAATTCACAGCATAGGAAGCAGAAAAAAACACAATCAACAAGCAATCGCCCAGAAATTTGAAAGAAATCAAAAATAGGGGGGGAAAGAAGCCCTAGAAAAAGAGAAGGAAAATTGAGGTACCTGGGTGACTGTTTTGCCATGGGCGTAGTGAAGTAGACCGGCGGGATGAGTCTTCTCGTACTGAAGCTTGTATTTACCTTCGGGTGTCTTGAAATACGTCTTCAAACCAGGTCCCGGCGCGTTGCTCCCAGACGCCGACGCCGACGCCGATGACATCATATTGTTACTCGCCCCACTGTTCATCATCCCTTTTCTCCTTCCCCACTGATAAATCTCGGAATACCAATAATTAGTCAGAAATTCAACGAGATCATGGACTCGAAAAAGGGTTCATCTATTCTATTTGTTTTTTAATAAGAGTAAAAATAAATAAATAAAAGAAAGCTGGTTTTCTGGGTTGTGCAGACTGTTTGTGTAATTGTGCGCGTCTGTGTGTACGTATCAAGGGTTTTTCGCCTTTTTCATTTTCCCATTAATTTCTTCTCCGCGCTCTCTTTGTGTGAGAGAGAGAGAGAGAGAGAGTTAGAGAGAGAGGGGGGACCTTCTTGTCTTGTGTGTGTGAGTTTACTGAAGGGAAAGAAAGCTCTACGATTTGAGATTAGAGATATTAATTGAGTATTGACTTTTTTAGGAGTTGGGAACTAGGGAGGTAACCTTTTTAGTGCGTGTGGAACTCTTGTTATAAGACAATATGTTTGAGTTTAGATTGGTCTTTCAATATTTAATTAATTTTTTGTATGGTTTTAATTATTAAGAGATCGGTCTCAAAATTGTTTCTATTTGTAAGGTCTTTCACCCCGATCCTTAATCATTGTGTAATTATTAGTTTTCTTTAATACATATTTTTAATAATAAATAAGACAATTATAATTAAAATACTATATTGTATTGAAATATTGGAAAATTACATTATAATTGATTATTTAAATGTAGAAAAATACGAAACTAAATAATTAAAAACCAAATAGCCACCAGAGAGAATTGTTGGAATGAATTGGAGGTTGGAGTAGATGGACATTGGGAATTTGGCATAAACGGAAAATCGGGTTGTGAATAGCTGAACCGGTTGTTGAATTGTTTTGTCTCCTATTTTTTCCAAAAAAAAAATGTGAAAGAAGATTACTGAGTAGGAGAGGAGTTTGATTTGAAGAGGAGTAGACGAGGAGTTTGATGTGTGATTTGGGCAATGAAAATGTTGTATTAATAGTGGGGGACAGATTGTAGCCGTTGGAGGCTCAAAAGTTCATTTCGGCTGCTGCTATTGTTAATTTCTTTTTTATTTTCTGCTTAATTAAAAAAAAAGTGAATTGAAGCAGCTGCTGCCGCGTGGAGAGGAAGGGCGAGAGGCCGATCAGATTTGCGACATGGCATGCAACCTCTAGTCGGTCGACAACGGGGGGAGCGACCGCTGCGCCGGTCGCTCGCGGCAAAGACCGGGCGGTCTCACTCCGTTGTGGATGCTCTAAGATCTTTATTTTGTATTTTAACATAATATATTTATGAGAGAGGTTCATGTTGGAACTTATCTTTAGATATGAAGTAGGAATTAATCTGAACCGTTGATTTTTTTTATCTACGATTTATATTTAATTGGTGCATTAAATTATTGAATTTTATGCATTATTCGTGTATTAAATATTTGTGCATTAACATATTTGTGCATTAGAGTAATGCATTTTGTATATTATATAATGTGATAAAAATACATACTGGACTCATATAAATATGGTTTCATATAAGATCCACACCATATATTTATAATTGGTATAGGAAATTAGGATGTGTATTTGCAAGTTTAACCTATTTCCATGTGTATTGTCTCGTTATGTGATTTCGTTACTTAAAAATTAGGATGTATGTATAGTAGCATGTTTAAGTTATTTTCAAATTTTCATGTGTAGTGTCTCGACATATAGTTTATTTATGTTCGAATAAGCGTTTTATTTTAAAATAAAAAATTATTCCAAGTGTTATGATTCTGAATTTGATAGAAAAACGATATTGAACTTATTATTTTACATTTGTTCAATTTTACGATATTATTAATTATGACTTTTCAGACTCTTCATTTTCTTCACAATAATTAAGATTAGAAAGATTAAATCTACCAATTTTCTTGGTGTACGATCTTTTGTTGGCTAGCAATACTTATTAGTGACTAGAGAAAGTATATTTTAATAACTTATAATCACTTCTAACTCTAAATTATGCTAAAATAACAAAAAGTGAGATAAAAAGTCCATCAAATAGATCTTCTAAGTTGAGTGAACCCCACAAAAATATTTACACCTCCTTAAATTTTTCCTCAAATTTACACCTCCCTAAATCTACTTTATATTACAAATTGAGTTGGGCATACCATTTTTATAAAATAGTTGTTGGGAAAATTAATAGAGTTTTGATTTGATACCAAAACTCAGCTGACCCCAACCGAGTAAATGATTGCGCAAGCCCAAGTGTTTTTCCAGCTCACCTGTTTGAGCTTATAGAGTTTCTAAGTTTACAGGTAGTCGCTGAAGACAGCATAAGACATAGCAGAAGACACAGCTGAAGCATTCAACAGAGCAGACCAAGCAGAGTCAAAGATCCAGCAGTATCAAGACCCAGCTCAGTGTCGAAGACCCAGCTCAGTGTAAATGACACAGCTCAGGTCTAAGACACAGCTCAGGTTGATGATACAGCTCAGGTCTAAGACAGCTCAGAGTCGAAACTCAGCAGAGTCGAAGATGCTGAAGACACAGAAGAGAAGCTTAGCAGCTCGAAGAAGAAGACCTTCTCCAAGACAAGATCCCGATGTCAGAAGATCTTATCTGACGCGATCAAATCAGAGAAGAAATAGCTTCTGCAGATGCAGACCTACTTCGTAGGTGAAAGGCCAGAAGTCAATAAGAGTAGGTAAGATTCAACGTCCCTTTTCCAACGGCTAGTTTGAATCTCCACCTATATATATCTCCTCTCCATTGAAGATAAGAGTGACTGAAAAATCGACTGAAGAAATAAAAGAGCCAACAGAAAAATGAACAACGATCTTCAAAGCCAAATCTCTCAAGAACACCCAGCCAGTCAGTTGTGTTCCTAGTTGTTCACATATTCAGTCATAGGCAGAAAAGATTATACTAGAAATATCTTAAGCCTAGATTGAACGAGTTCATTATACTCCTTGTTCTTCATTGTAAGAACTCGTTCATAGTTGGAAAACCCATACCCAAACCCAAACCCAGAAAAGGTTAGGTCAAGGTACGCCTGCTCGAAGCGTGTAATTCGAGTGGTTAGGTTTTTACAGTACCCGAAAACTGTAAGTCAGGTTCTTCAGTATCCGTAAACTGAAGAGGCTCAAGATGTGTCTGTAAACAGTTGGTTACGTGTTGACACAGTACGTGGAAACTTGTATCCAGCTCGAGGAACTGAGCTGCAACGTTTGCTGACTGCGCGTAAAGTCAGTGGAATCCTTAGTGGATTACCAGAAGGTTTTCTGGACGTAGGAGGTGTTACTCCGAACCACGTTAAATAGCTTTGTTCTTTATAGCTTTATTTATGCATTCAGCTAACTTCTCTTAAGCATACATTTCAAGCTGCATAAATTGACTAAGAGAAAAGAGAAACAGAGTTTTGCAATATATTTGAAGCAACAGACGGACTTTCCAAACTCACCAACTTCTGCACACATACAGCCAGCTGTGTCGATCAAGCTGCCTTCCAGCTGGATCGAACACAGCCGGCTCACTCAAAAGAGTTTTAATTGGAAAAGTTTTTAAACCTTGGTGTATTCATCCCCCTTCTACACCAAGGTATCCGTCTTGGGACCAACAATTGATATCAGAGCAATGGTTCAAAAGATCATTGTATCTGTATCAAGTCAGCCTCTTTGCTAACTGATCCTTAAAATCTTCAAATTTCTTTTTAAAATCATTATATTGCATACTGTCATGGAATCTTCCTTGTGCAGGAATCTTCTGACATTTTCTGTCGATGATTATCAGATCTGGAAGTTCCGACTCAAAAGCTTTCTGAGCGCGCGTCACGACATGATGTGTGATGTTATTTCAGACGGACCCATCATCATCATAAAATCAGAAATACAAGCAGAAGAATGAATGATCAGGAGTTTGAAGATGAGAAACCACAGCTGATCAAGAAGATGGAGATGGCCAAAGCTGAATCAGATCAAAGAACGGCTCCAGCCAATGCAAACACAGCTGGAATCAAGCCAAGAATGTACCAAAGAGATCGTACATAATCAAGCCAGCTCTCTAAGCTCAGTCATATCAAAGAAGCAAACTGCTCGGCAACTCCAAGCCCAAGAAAAACAGCAACTCCCAGCTGATCACAGAGCTCAAAGGCAGCAGATAAATCCAGCTGACTGGAATCAAAATCAAAGACAGAATGTCATCCAGCACAGACATCAAGGTCAACTAAAAAGACAGCTGAGAAGGATCTCAGCTGGTTATAAAGCTGAAAATTAACCTAGCTTCACATCAAGATTCCAGCAGACGAGGTATCAAGCTAGATATCAAGCTGACAGACTCCAGCTGGGAAATGGACCTCATCAAAGAAAATAGAGTTCAAGCAGTCAACAAGGTCCAAAGAAGAAAGGACCCTTTCAAGGACCAGGTGCCGAAGGAGCGATAACAGGTCAAGGAAGGACATGCGCTTTTGAGGAGTCATCAAGCATGTTGTGAAAGAAAGATAGCTGGAGATCAAAGCCCATGACTCACCTCAAAGAATATGACAAGCGTACTGGTCCCAGGAATGCAATGCAAAGAACATGAAATCGAAGATTCTACCCCACAGAGCTCAAGTGAACTCAGATGATCATGGAACAACTGACTGTCTTCTCAAGATCAGAGATCAAGTTGACAGATGAACGTAATTTATCTACTATCAAATTCAGGGGGATTTAAGCTCAATAGATTCACCAATTATTGGTATCAGCAATTGATCTCTTCCCAGTCCAGCAGAATCATCAAGAAGAGCATCCAGCAGGAAATACTCAGCTGGATCACCGTGTTTCATCAAGAAGGAATCGGACACAGCTGGACTAACAACAGAAACCCCAAGGATTTCAAAATGAATTTATCAATTCAAGGAGGAACGAACTCAACTGGATCCCAAAGCTCAGATTCAGAAGGATTACCCAGCTGAGGGGGAATCAAGCTCAACTGGACATCAGTCGCAGAGCTCAAGGGAACCCAGCTGAAGGAAAATCAAGTTAATCTCTAGATACTCCTCCAGATACTCAGCTGAGGAGAAAACCCAGTCAAGCAAAGGAAAAGACCGCCTTGGTATCATCTGACTCCTATGTCCAAGCTGACCAGTTTGCGTCTCATGCATTTAATACTCTTGAGGAATATGCTATTTAAGTCTAATTATTTTGAATTCTTAAATTCATCGGACATATATTCCTTAGTTAAATTGCTTGATAAGTTTCCTTTCCCATTGCATTAAATATAAAGTCTGCAGAGTACTGTAGCACAGTAGGATCGAGACAGAATGTCAAACGTTTGAACTGCCTCACGCGCGGTTGTAATACACTCTCCCAGTCGTTGATCAGAATATCAGCTGGTTTAATCTCAATCGTTGATCTATTATGGCAGTTGATATATATGGAAAAGATACGCAGAATTCTTTCATCTTTATCTCTGCGAATTTCAAATCTTCATAACCTCTATCTATTTTCTGCAAGCTCTTCGCACGATCAACATCAACAGATTGCAGAAATGGCACCCAAGAAATCAACCACATGGATGAACCAGTTTGAAGCTATAATGACAAAGCTATCATTTGAGAGTGTTTTGTCCACCTCCAACCTCCATGTTTCAGAACTCAGAGAGATGGTGGGTCTAGTTGCAGACTCGGGTCTCTTGCTGTGGGCAACCTCTATGCCCAAGCTTATGCTGAAAAGAGATGCCGCACTCTTCTATCTGAACATCATCGACGAAGATGGCTTCTACTCATCTTCATTCGATGTGACCGTCAAGGGCGCTGACGAAAAATTTGATTTAGCAACCGCCAACATCAAGCTCAATAGAATGCTGCGAAAAGTATTCAATTGGCCCAACAAAGGAGAATTCATTCCAGACGATTACAGCCGTGAGGAAGTGGATGATTTCCTCAGTCAGGAGATGCTTATTTCTCCAGAGCCGTATAGATCGAGCATGTCAAAGCTCCTTCTCAAGCCAAAGTACATGCTGCTTCTGGATATTACGTAGAAGTGCATTCTAGGGATAGCTGGATCTCAAGGAGAGATCAATATTCCAAAGCTCAAACCAATGATTGCCATGATCAAAGGCGCAAATGTCAACTGGTTTGATTTTTTACTCAACCGACTGGTCAAGGAGTCAGAGAATATCAAGTTCGACTCCACCAGGACGACGTATTCAACCTCAGAGCCCCTGTATCTATGCTCTAAGATTTCGTTCTTGATAGAGCGGGCTGTGAAATGGCACACAGTAAAGTGGGCTGATTCAGAACCGTTTCCAGAAACGAAGATTCTCTTCCAGAGAATTAGTCAAATCAATGATCTCCTGAGGAAACAGCCTGCTGTGAGCAAAGGCAAGAAACAGCTGGAAGAAACAGAACCAAAAGTTCCAGCAGAGAAGAAACAAAGAAAAAGGAAGACAGCAGACCCCAAAACAGCTGGAGGCCCAGCTGAAAAAAAGAAGAAAACAACTGTTGTTCCACATGCTCAGGAATCTTCAGAAGCTACTCAAACAATCTCACCAAGCAAGCTTAGTCAAGCAATGGTGATTCTCTCCCCACAACCAGTATCAGCCTTCAATCAGTACGGATCAAACATCCTGGCTGATATGGGATTGAATGATGGATCGTCATCCAGCTCAGAGGACAAGCTGGATAATCCAAGGAGTCAAACACCTCTTCCACTTTCCCCGATTCAGGTTATCGCTCAAGTTCTTGGCAATATTCATGTTCATCCCAGCTCACCCCAGCCCTCACCGCCTCACAGCTCTGCACCCAAACAACCTTCTTCTCCACCCATCTCTCCAACCAAAGAACCATCTCCTGTAAAAGAGCAGGTAGATATTCAACTGGCTGAAGCTCCTTCACATCCAGCTGATACCCAAGCTGAACCCTCTTCCACTAATCCAAGCTCACCCCCAAAACAGCCATCACCCAAAGCTCAAACTCCCACACAGTTGGCTGATGCTTCTTCACAGCCTACTGTGAACCCATTTGAACCTGTTCATGAAATCTCCAAAGAATCAGGGGAGAGTGATTCCACTGCCTCTCCATCACTCAACTCCACTGGCTCAGCCTTCATGGAAGCCATGTACGAGGACTTGCACATTGTAGGGATTAAGAGTGTTCTAACTCAGTATCCAATTCTGGCGCACCTGCCTATCGCCCTCGTCAAAGTTGGAGATCTAAAATTTTATCTTGCCACCAAAATGGCAACCTGGTACCAGAATGAGTAGCTGATAGAAACCTTCTCTTATGAGAAGTTGAAGACAGATGAAGCATGCCTCCATCACACTTTTGGCTTTGGGAGCCTGGAGGATGCATACTTACATCAAGATGAGCTCATAAAAGGTATCATCGAAGTATCTCAGCAGTACCCCAAGCCGTACCCAGCAAATATCTGGGAGTCCGCCAACAAGCTTCTTACAGCAGCGGTGGGAGACACCTTCTGGAGCTGACATGTCCAAAGAAGTCTCAGCTGAGATTACCAAGGAAGCTGTACCAGAAAACACAGCTGAGGTAATGATCACTGAATAACCAGCTGATGCAGCAGCTGAACCAGAAGCGACAGCCCCACCAAGTCTAATTACCGATGACACTCACGCACTGGTCGAGTTTGAGGGAAACAAACCCAATCATGCTGAATCCGGAACCTAAACGGAGCCCGACTCTGAATTTTCTCCGGCTCTTCAAAAGAAAATCCAGGAATACATAGAAAGGGTTTTTCTAATGGAAAGCATGAAAAATCAAGCTGACCTTCTTCTTCGGTGTACAGCTATTGAAATGCAGGCAGAAACTCAAGGGCGGACTATCGATGAAATGCAGAAGTCCATATACACCCTTGATGAGGACACCGACAAGAATCTCAAGCAGTCTCTTGTTTCTCAAGATCTCGAACTTAGAAGTCATCTAGAGAAGAGAGTTCATGAGATAGTTACAAGACTTCAAGCTCCACTGGTCGACGACATAGCAAATCTTTCAAGCCAGCTGGAAGGCATCAAGTTTAGCGCTGGAAGCAGCATCACTGATCAGTTGAACATTGCCACAGCTGAAAACACAACCAAGATTGCTGATATTGAATGTGCTCTCTCCAAGCTCAACGCAACAGTTGCCAATCTCTCTGCCTCCCTTGTTGATAATGCCAAAAAGGGGGAAGATAATGATGGAGCTGGAAAAACAATTGAGAGGGAAACTGCAGTTCAGGGGGAAGCGGTACAGCCGGTGCAGCCCAATCAGTCTGAAATTGATGAATTTGCTAACGAGCTGGATGAGAATGAGCCATCTGTAGCAGTCAAAGAGACGTGGAGAGAGAAAATGGTCGCTCTTGCCGAAGCTTGTGGATATAAGCCAGAGGAATACAATGACTATCACTGGCTGTGTAACTTCCACAATGAGCAAATAAAAGAAATAGAGGAGCAGGACAAAATCATAAAAAAGAAAGCCGAATCGCTCAAGCGCCTGCTGAGAAAAAGTAGAAGAAGAAAAGGCAGAGCTACAAGCAAGCTAAGAAGAAACAAGTCCAAGCAGCCTCAGCTGATACGATCCTTGACGACCGATCGTTGATCACGCACGCGGAAGACTCGAACAAACGGATAGATGGATGGAGATCCCAAAACCTCTGGATCTAACCCACGAAATGATTTAGAAGAACGAATCTCTAAACCCCAACGCGATGTTGATGCAGCAACTCGGGGACGATGATTGACACACGAACGAGGGATGGTTGTCTCGCCGATTCGTCGATAAATGAATCCGTCTTGGAATAATTCAAGAGGAATTCGAAACTCTCAAGAGAGAAAGCAAAAAGCTCACGTTTATTATGATTAAAGTCTGCCGAAAATTGTACATACAAAAGGCCTTATATAGGCAAAACCTAATCCTAATCTAGATAGGAAACAACTTAAATAAAAGCCCAACTTAAACTAATGAACTAACTAAGCCCAAAACTCGAAAATAATAAAGCTTATAACTAATGGGCTTATAACAACGAAAATAAATAATAAAGTCTTCAAACAAAATAAAAGACTTCAAACATGGGCAGCCCACTCGCACGAAATAAGAGTAATGAAACACGGGCTGTCCAATTCGCCAATTCCACCAACTTCAATGGGCTTCTTCAATAATTCTTGATCCCACACGTCTTGAACTAAGCTCATCAAGCATTCCTTAAACTTCTTGGCTCGAGCTCTTGTAATTGGCCCAACAGGAACACGCACCGGATCTTGCACCAACGAACCTTGGGCTGCATCATTCCCCTCCTCTTCAAGAGGATTTTTCCTCAAATCCAAGGCGTCACCTACATCAAACGGACTCAAATCAGTCACATTAAAAGTAGCACTAACATTATACTCACCTGGCAAGTCCAGCTTATAAGCATTATCGTTGATGCGTTCCAAGACTTGAAACGGTCCATCTCCTCGAGGAAGTAACTTGGATTTCCGCTGCAATGGAAACCGTTCCTTGCGCATATGCAACCAAACCCAATCACCGGGCTCAAACACCACCTTGCGACGTCCTTTATTGGCTTGCTCGACGTACTGCCTCGTGCGTCTCTCAATGTTCATCCTCGCCTTTTCATGAATCTGTTTCACAAAATCAGCCCTTTTCTGGCCATCAAGATTAGTATGTTCATGCTCAGGTAAAGGAGATAAATCCAATGGAGTCAAAGGATTAAAACCATATACAATCTCAAATGGCGAAAACCGAGTAGCGTAATGAACGAACGATTATAAGCAAATTCAACATGAGGCAAACACTCTTCCCAAGACTTAATGTTCTTCTTAATAATAGCACGAAGTAAAGTAGACAAAGTCCTATTTACTACCTCGGTTTGACCGTCAGTTTGTGGATGACAAGTAGTAGAAAACAAAAGTTTGGTACCTAACTTACACCACAAAGTCTTCCAAAAGTAGCTCAAAAATTTTGAATCCCTATCTGAAACAATAGTCCTAGGCATGCCATGCAATCTAACAATCTCTCTAAAGAACAAATCAGCCACATGAGATGCATCATCAGATTTATGACATGGAATGAAATGCGCCATCTTAGAAAATCTATCAACAACAACAAAGATCGAATCTCTACCACGTTTTGTCCTAGGCAGACCTAACACAAAGTCCATAGAAATATCAATCCAAGGCGCTGTAGGAATAGGCAAAGGTGTGTACAAACCATGGGAACTCACCCGAGATTTAGCTTGTTTACATGTAACACAACGACCACAAATTCTCTCAACATCACGCTTCATATGAGGCCAAAAGAAATGCTCATGCAAAACAGCTAAAGTCTTAGCAATGCCAAAATGTCCCATTAAACCCCCACCATGAGATTCAAGCAACAACAACTCACGTAAAGAACACTTAGGCACACAAAGTTTATTCTTCCGAAACAAATAATCATCATGCCTAAAGAATTCACCACGAGCAGATTTTTCACATGCTTTATAAATCTCACCAAAATCAGCATCTTCTAAATACAAACCCTTCACACTCTCAAAACCAAGCAACTTAGCATCTAAGGTAGAGATCAAGGCATACCTCCGAGAAAGGGCATCAGCCACTACATTCTCTTTACCTTGCTTATACTTGATGACGTAGGGAAACGTCTCAATGAACTCCATCCACCTTGCATGTCGCTTGTTCAACTTATTCTGCCCCTTTAAATGCTTCAAGGACTCATGGTCGGTGTGAATAACGAACTCCCGAGTCCACAAATAGTGCTGCCACGTCTTGAGGGCTCTCACCAAGGCATACAGCTCCTTGTCATACGTGGGATAACTCAACGTTGCTCCATTGAGCTTCTCGCTGAAATACGCCACAGGCCTTCCCTCTTGCATCAGAACTGCACCAATACCAACACCAGAAGCATCACATTCAATCTCAAAAGACTTAGAAAAGTTAGGAAGAGATAATACCGGGGCGTGTGTCAGTTTATGCTTCAAAAGCTGAAACGCCTCTTCTTGCGCCTTTCCCCACTTGAACTCCACATTCTTCTTGATGACTTCGGTTAATGGCGCTGCAACACTGCTGAAATTAGGTACAAAGCGCCTATAAAAGCTAGCAAGTCCGTGGAAACTCCGGACTTCTCCAATATTCTTCGGAGTCGGCCACTCTTGGATAGCCCGTACCTTCTCCTCATCAACCTGTACTCCCTGTGCACTAACAACAAAACCAAGAAACACAATACTGTCCGTGCTAAAAACGCACTTCTTAGGGTTAGCGAACAATCTTTCTTTTCTAAGTGCAATTAACACAGCCCTCAAATGCACAACATGCTCCTCATGATTCTTACTATACACAAGTATGTCATCAAAATAAACAACCACAAATCTACCAATGAAAGCTCGCAAAACATGATTCATAAGACGCATAAATGTACTGGGTGCATTAGTTAATCCAAAAGGCATAACCAACCACTCATACAAGCCAATTTTTGTCTTAAAAGCTGTTTTCCATTCATCTCCTTCTTTTATCCTAATTTGATGGTATCCACTACGCAAATCAATCTTGGAAAACACACAAGAACCATGCAGCTCATCAAGCATATCATCTAAACGAGGGATAGGATGGCGATACTTTACCGTAATGTTGTTAATGGCTCGACAATCACAGCACATCCTCATAGTTTCATCCTTCTTAGGTACAAGTAGAACGGGTACTGCACAAGGACTTAAACTCTCCCTCACATGCCCTTTGGCCAGCAAGTCGCCAATTTGCCTCTCCAACTCCTTCGTCTCCTCCGGATTGGTTCGGTAAGCTGGTCGGTTTGGCAAGACAGCTCCGGGCACAAAGTCAATTTGATGCTCAATCCCACGAATTGGTGGTAAACCAGGGGGTGTATCCTCGGGAAAGACATCATCAAATTCCTGCAAAATAGAACGAATAGAAGGGGGTAGAGAAGAGAGGTCAGTATCAATAGTCAAACTCTCCTTGTACAGCAACACTATCATTGGTCTCTCTTCATTCACAGCCTCCTTCAAGTCACTAGCCCTCGCAAGAAAGGACTTCTGAATCAACCCAAGCTCCCTTTTATCAACAATCTGTTCCTTAGGCTGCTCCTTGGACGTCACCTTCTCCGTCTCTTTTTGCATCTGTACTTGATCCTCATAAACTTGTTTAGGAGTAAGAGGAACAAGTGATACCTTCTTCTGCTTATACTCGAACGAATACTTGTTGGTGAAGCCATCATGGGTAACTCGTCGATCAAACTGCCACGGACGACCTAACAAAATGTGGCTTGCCTGCATAGGAATCACATCACACAACACTTCATCTTCATACTTCCCAATGCGAAACGGAATCTTCACTTGCTTTGTCACTTTGATGACGCCAGTCTCGTTCAGCCACTGCAAACGGTATGGTTTGGGATGCTTCACCACGGGAAGCCCTAATCTCTGAACCATGGATGCACTCGCCACATTTGTGCAACTTCCTCCATCAATAATCACACTGCACACCTTGTCTTGAACATGACATCTCGTGTGAAAGAGATTCTCCCGCTGCTCCCTCTCATTCGGCTGAATCTGAGCACTCAAAACTCGCCTGGCTACAAATAGCTGCCCATCCGGTGCTAAAATCTCCTCAGCTTCATCTTCTTCATCGGGATCCACTAAGGCTGGCATCTCCGGATCACGATCCTCATCATCAGTCACTACTTCACCGTCATCTCTCATGATCATAATTCTTCTGTTCGGACACTCACTCATAATATGCCCGAATCCCTGACACTTGAAACACTTCTTATCTCGATTCCGGCCATCAGGAACTGTTGGACTGCCCTGATACGCTGAACTCGAATTCTCTGCTCGGCCCTTAAAGAATGGCTTCTTCTCGTCTCTCGGTGGCGCCTCTTTCTTCCATTGGTTCCCTTTTGATGAGGAACCACTAGCAACTGACTGGTACTGCCTCCAATTGGTCTGATTCGGTCTCTGGTTGCCGCTGTTGTTGCCCCTCCTCTTGAGTTGATTTTCTATCTTCACAGCCATGTGAACCATATCCTCCAACTCAACATAATGCTGCAACTCCACCTTATCTCGGATGTCCCAATGCAAACCAGCTAGAAATCGCGCCATAGTAGCCTCTCGATCCTCAACAACATTAGCTCGAATCATGGCTATCTCCATCTCCTTAAAATATTCATCCACACTCCTACTTCCTTGCTTCAAATTCTGCAACTTGTTATAAAGCTCTCGGTAGTAATGATTAGGCACAAAGCGCTTCCTCATCACTGCCTTCATCTCACGCCACGTCTGAATAGATGGCTCATCATTTCTTCTCCGGCTGGTCACTAACTGATCCCACCAAACAAGTGCATAATCTGAAAACTCCACTGCCGCCAACTTCACCTTCTTGAGCTCTGAATAGTTCTGACAATCGAACACTAGCTCCACTTTTCTCTCCCATTCAAGATACAACTCTGGATCATTTTTCCCATGGAAGGAGGGAATGTTCATCTTGATGTTGCCCAGATTGTTATCTTGTCTGTCACCACCTCTATGCCAGCTCCCAATATCTTCTTCTTCATAATCTGTCTCATCTCCAAACTCGTTATAGTCAGCACGTCCACCTCTACCACCACGGCCTCTATCACCACGGCCTCTATCTCCACGTCCTCCTCTACCGCCTCGACCCCGATTGGTAGTGGTCTCTCTCGTATCTCTGGTATCTCTGGTCTGAGATTGCTCTATCTGGTCCATCCTGTCATATACCCCCTCCAATTTTGAGTCCAATTTTGATTCCAATTTTGATTCCAATTTTGAGTCAAGAAGCTTTCCCAATTCGGACCTGAGGGCCTCCATTATGAACTTCGTCTTTGGATCCACAGTAGGATGATCCTCTGCATCAGAAACCTGTTCACCTCTGTAAGCCATAATAACAGAGAAACAAAACGCTAACAGAAAAGAAAACAGTTAGTAAAACAAAACCTCACAATCCTCACAAACACTCGTGTATCGCTCAATAAGGAATCACTCAACACTCGTGTATTACTCAATATGGCTCTTTTCACTCTAATAATCTCACTCACTCTTGCCTTTTTCCACTCGGAATTCTCTCTCAATGAATCGGATTCTCTCAATCTACCACTTGAATTCAGCACCAACTAACGATGAAACAACCAAAACGACGTCCGTGCGAACACTGCCCCAAGAAGACTAATCAACACACAGAACAATGGAACGGAACTGGACTCCCAAAAACAAGCTACACAGAAACTGACTCAAAACGCTCTATACTACCCAAGGAACCCAGAAAACACTACGAAACTCAACTGAAAAGTCGGAAAAAGTGCACGTAGAAACTGCCCCAAATGACTCTACACGACCCAAGGAAGCAAACGAATGAAATTGCTCAAACTGAATTTCGGAACCTCTTCAGAACCTCAATATTCCGAATATGTGAAGAACAAAGCGAAATTATGAAGGATGCGGATATGGCGACCAGTTTGAATTTGAGAAAAGATTTGATGTGTATGGGCGTGTATGATAAGTATTATGGTCTATTATGGTGTATAGGATGGCACTTAAGGATTCTGTTGGAAATCTCGTAGTGAAGAAGATGGATATTTCGACAATATGGAAAAATATGGGCGGAATGAACAATATGGTAAGATAAGGTATGATGATATGGAAACTTGAAGTAAATATGGTAGAAACAGATCTGGAACGCTGTTTGAGCACAGAACGGATCTAACGAAAGCAGAAACAAAAACGAAAAAAAAAATTCGAAATAAACAGACGCATAAAACACCCTAGATCGAGACTGAACAGAACGAAACGTAAACAGAATAGAAAAAATACTGAAATAACAACGAAGCCCTAACTGCAGATACGAAACCAAAAAGAAAACGAAACAGAACGAATCTGAAATAGAAGCGAATCTGAAATATAAACGACACTAGAACAGAAACGAAACCTAAAACTCTACCCGTGACACAAAGAAAGAACACGAAACCTGGATACGAAACGCGGCTCTGATACCAAATGATACGATCCTTGACGACCGATCGTTGATCACGCACGCGGAAGACTCGAACAAACGGATAGATGGATGGAGATCCCAAAACCTCTGGATCTAACCCACGAAATGATTTAGAAGAACGAATCTCTAAACCCCAACGCGATGTTGATGCAGCAACTCGGGGACGATGATTGACACACGAACGAGGGATGGTTGTCTCGCCGATTCGTCGATAAATGAATCCGTCTTGGAATAATTCAAGAGGAATTCGAAACTCTCAAGAGAGAAAGCAAAAAGCTCACGTTTATTATGATTAAAGTCTGCCGAAAATTGTACATACAAAAGGCCTTATATAGGCAAAACCTAATCCTAATCTAGATAGGAAACAACTTAAATAAAAGCCCAACTTAAACTAATGAGCTAACTAAGCCCAAAACTCGAAAATAATAAAGCTTATAACTAATGGGCTTATAACAACGAAAATAAATAATAAAGTCTTCAAACAAAATAAAAGACTTCAAACATGGGCAGCCCACTCGCACGAAATAAGAGTAATGAAACACGGGCTGTCCAATTCGCCAATTCCACCAACTTCAATGGGCTTCTTCAATAATTCTTGATCCCACACGTCTTGAACTAAGCCCATCAAGCATTCCTTAAACTTCTTGGCTCGAGCTCTTGTAATTGGCCCAACAGGAACACGCACCGGATCTTGCACCAACGAACCTTGGGCTGCATCATCAGCCGACAAGAAGAACCCAGATGACTTCAATGAAAACTGGAAATGATGCAAAACAGAATTCATCAAAGAATTCTACTACTTGAATCAATACAAAGGCATGGATCCGGAAAACTGCTTTCCAGGATTATCTCCTCGAACTCCATGAGATGGATCCAATGATGGCAAGATCAATTGCCCTATATGCCAGGAGAAACAACATCCAGCTAAAAGGCTCCAAAAGTCAAGCAATTGAAACATCCCACTTTAATTAGCTGGAACGGACCTTCCTGACAAAGCCCAAATTATCAAAGAAGTTCATCACTGGACTGGCAAAAGAGGAATCTCCAAGTCGAAAAATCAAGACGAATGGAAGAACTTGGAAGAATTCATCTTCAACAGATATGGTCTCAAGACTGACCATCAAATAGACGAACAGTGGAAGTAGCACAACTGAAGACCCAGCCAATTGGGAATTTTTTTAATTTTGGTAATTAGAATGTTGTAAAATTTCCTCTTATTAATGAAAAGTTCGTTTTATCAAAATCAACCTGAAGACAATCTCTCTTTGTCTAGGCTCTGAATATGATTATCTGCTGTGAATATTTATTTCTTTTAAAACCCCGTTTTCTGTTAAGGGGGAAGTAAATTGTTTTTTCAACTTGGGGTTTTGGCATCATCAAAAAGGGGGAAATTGTTGGGAAAATTAATAGAGTTTTGATTTGATACCAAAACCCAGCTGACCCCAACCGAGTAGATGATTGTGCAAGCCCAAGTATTTTTCCAGCTCACCTGTTTGAGCTTATAGAGTTTCTAAGTTTACAGGTAGTCGTTGAAGACAGCAGAAGACATAGCAGAAGACACAGCTAAGCAGACACAGCTGAAGCATTCAGTAGAGCAGACCAAGAAGAGTCAAAGATCCTGCAGTATCAAGACCCAGCTCAGTGACGGAAACCCAGCTCAGTGTCGAAGACCCAGCTCAGTGTAAAAGACCCAACTTAGTGTAAATGACACAACTTAGGTTAATGACACAGCTCAGGTTGAAGACACAACTCAGGTTGATGATACAGCTCAGAGTCGAAACACAGCAGAGTCGAAGATGCTGAAGACACAGAATAGACGCTTAGCAGCTCGAAGACGAAGACCTTCTCCAAGACAAGATCCCGATGTCAGAAGATCTTATCTGACGCGATCAAATCAGAGAAGAAATAGCTTCTGCAGATGCAGACCTACTTCGTAGGTGAAAGGCCAGAAGTCAATGAGAGTAGGTAAGATTCAAACAGCCCTCTTCCAACGGCTAGTTTGAATCTTCACCTATATATATCTCCCCTCCATTGAAGATAAGAGTGACTGAAAAATCGACTGAAGAAATAAAAGAGCCAACAGAAAAATGAACAACGAGCTTCAAAGCCAAATCTCTCAAGAACACCCAGCCAGTCAGTTGTGTTTCTAGTTGTTCACATATTCAGTCATAGGTAGAAAAGATTAGACTAGAAATATCTTAAGCCTAGATTGAACGAGTTCATTATACTCCTTGTTCTTCATTGTAAGAACTCGTTCATAGTTGGAAAACCCATACCCAAATCCAAACCCAGAAAAGGTTAGGTCAAGGTACGCCTGCTCGAAGCGTGTAATTTGAGTGGTTAGGTTTTTACAGTACCCGGAAACTGTAAGTCAGGTTCTTCAGTACCCGTAAACTGAAGAGGCTCAAGCTGTGCATGTAAACAGTTGGTTACATGTTGATACAGTACGTGGAAACCTGTATCTAGCTCGAGGAACTGAGCTGCAACGCTTGCTGACTGCGCGTAAAGTCAGTGGAATCCTTAGTGGATTACCAGATGGTTTTTTGGTCGTGGACGTAGGAGGTATTACTCCGAACCACGTTAAATAGCTTTGTTCTTTACTGCTTTATTTATGCATTCAACTAACTTCTCTTAAGCATACATTTCAAGCTGCATAAATTGACTAAGAGAAAAGAGAAACAGAGTTTTGCAATATATTTGAAGCAACAGACGGACTTTCCAAACCCACTAACTTCCGCACACACACAACCAGCTGTGTCGATCAAGCTGCATTCCAGCTGGATCGAACACAGCCGGCTCACTCAAAAGAGTTTTAATTGGAAAAGTTTTTAAACCTTGGTGTATTCACCC
This sequence comes from Agastache rugosa, assembly GCA_031470985.1. Taxonomy (NCBI): domain Eukaryota; kingdom Viridiplantae; phylum Streptophyta; class Magnoliopsida; order Lamiales; family Lamiaceae; genus Agastache; species Agastache rugosa. The sequence continues at coordinate 28,206,627 of CM062606.1, read as the reverse complement.
CCCCTTCTACACCAAGGTATCCGTCTTGGGACAAACAATAGTTAATGGAAATAGGAGAACTGCTGTATGCATTTGTAAAATAGGGGAAATATATAGTATAAGGGAAGCTTTAGGAGTAAATTTAGGAGCAAAATTTTGAAAATTCTACTGGGAATGCTCTTAGATTATCTATAGTTGGTATGGTATTCTGATGAGCTGGGGTCCAGCACTGATGATTCAAACCCGGAGTTGCAACTGAGAGGTCCAGTTACAAGATTGAGAGCCAAGAAACTGCAAGGCTATTTTCAGTGCATTGTCCGGAAGAAATTGGAAGATGAAGATATCGGGAGAAAGCAGTCCAAGTTGGTGAACTTGACCAGTGCCCAGGATTGATGTTTCGAAAATTGGGCTCTTGTTTGTGTAATTCTTTTATGTTTTATTTTATTTGGGCTCAGACTTTGTGGTATGTAATTTAATTCATTAGTTAAGCCCAATAGTTAGTGTTTCTTTTAATTTAATTTCCTAGCCCAATTATAAGACCTAGTTCGAATTGGTCAAGGGATTAGCCCTAGTATTTAAGTCTTTGGAGAACACTATTTTCAGCAGACAACTTTGAATCAGAAATCTAATTGATCGATTTGTCTCACTTTTCGTGCTTCGATTCACGTTTTTTCCATCGGTTCTTGGTAGAGTTTGTTGTTGGCAACTACAAGCTTGAAATCAACTGTCTCGTTCGTGATATCCAGTCGTATCCAGGTTAGACATGCCACGAAGATCGCTCCACAGACGCGTTTCGGATTCAAGTAGATCCGGGGTTCGTTTCGGGTAAGTTCTTCATCCTATTTCTTCGTCCTCTTCATCCAGCCATCACGACCTTGTTCTATCCTCCATATACTGTCCATATCATCCACATATTCACGCCAAAACCAGATCTTCTCCCGCAAATCCGCTGTTCCCAAGTTTTAACCTAAAATCGATCCAAAAGTCAGTCCTGTGCCAAATCCTAAACCCCTCGTGCGAATTGGCTGAATTTTTTATATGTTGTTACTGACTTCAATTTATAATTCGTGTTACAATTTGAGCGTAATCGGAGTTGTTTTGCTATAGTTTCTAATCGAGTCTTCTGTTAGGGTTTTAGTCTTCGTTTTGGCTTTGTTCTGTGTTTCGTTCTTGTTTCTGTTCAATTTTCGATTTAGATCAGTATATTAGGTGTTTTAATCTCTTTTAGTTCAGTTTGTTATTGGATTGAATCAACCTTGTCGTTGACGTTGTTCGAGTCTTTGCTTCCGCGTATTGATTGGTCGTATCATAAATTTTGGCATCAGAGCCACTTCAGCTATTGTTGGTCGTGGTTCAATCCAAATTAGGTGTGACATTCTAGGGGCAAAAGTGATCGACTAAGTTTAAAAAAAAAAAAAGAAGAAAACGAAAACGAAAAAAAAAGAAAAAAAAATATAGAAAGTCGAAGCCCTAGGATTGGATCACAGAATTCGTGAATTTTATTGTCTTGAATCTTCATAATCTTGATTGCAGTTTGTTTGAGTCGTGTGTCTTCTTTGTTGGGTAGAGTTGTCCTTCGTCGACTAACGATTGAGGACGTCGTATTGCATTTTATTTCGCCTGTTTTTTTTTTTTGTTTGGAATCTGGGTTGTCAAATTTTGGTGGCTTAGATATTCGGTCATCTTTGTTTAATTGGGATTGAATTTTGACTGTCCTAGTTCTATTAGGATTTGGAGTTATTACTTTCTTGATTTGGCTCAAATTTGTTTCCTTATTTGAATTGAAGTCAAATTCGTAACAACTTTCCATCTGAAATTCATCCATTTCCTTCTGATTGTCGGCCTTCCTTACCTATTTCCTTGCATAACCGAACATCCTATAGCCCTTAGTACCGGAAATCCCATCCCAATCCAACTTCCTTTTCAATTTTCGAATTTTCATCTTTTCACTATAACTTTTGCTCCCGAAGCCCGTTTTTTGCCCATAATACCATTCCGGAAGCGGAACGACGCTCTGAGCAAGACTCACAGATTTGCCGTGACATATAGGCTTTTTTGGCCAAATTTCTTCATCTTCTAGGTGAAATCGCCCTCCGAACTTTTTCGGTTTTTCTGATTTTTGAATTTTTTTCATTTTTTTTGTTCAAGCCCTTTCTCCTACACCCCCACATTGCCTATACTTCCCATTACAGCCATCTTCGTGGTTCCATTGCTATCCCGTGGTTCTCTGGAAGTCAAGTCCGAGCTCTTGACTAAAGCTAAAGAGTTGACGACAGATACTAACGGAACATTTTGTGCAGTTTTTTACAGTTTCCATTTTTTTCTTCATACTTATACACTGAGTGACATACACGAGTGGTAAAAATCTGAGAGAACAAACGAGTGATTGTGAGGAACTGTGAGGTCCCTTTTTATTTCTTTACGTTTGTTCACTGTACGTTTAATGGATTCAGGAAAGTCACCGCAGTTTTCAGGCACCCAGTCAGATTGGGATGCCAAGTACCACTTTGATGCTTTGAGTGGTCATGTACAGGGCCAGATCAGAGAAGTTCAGAACACAATGGCACAATTGTTGGCCAAATTTGAGGAATTCAGTACAGTCACAGTCCAGACACCACCACAGGCTAATAATCCACAGCCAACTCCTGCTAATCGAGAAGATGAGTTCGAACTGCATGAAGAAGTATCTGAGTCAGAACACTTTGAGGATGAACGAGTTGAGGATAATACAGCTCAGTTCTTCCCGCCTCATAGGGACAGAAACGGCTTTGCAGCTCGAGGTAGAGGCCGGGGTCGTGGTGATCAATTCCAGCCACGTTTCTAGGGAGCTCGTAGGAATGTCTACCCAGAGCAGCCTAGATATGGTAATGCAGATGGTCTTCTCAACAACATCAAGACCACCATTCCAGAATTTGACGGCAGACATGGTCCAGATGCCTATTTAGACTGGGAGCGTAAAGTTGACAAGATTTTCGAGTGTTATGACTTCCCAGAGCCTAATAAAGTGCAGCTAGCTTCCCTTGAGTTCACTGGATATGCAGCAACTTGGTGGGAGTTTCAGCAGAATAGGCGCAGAAGAGATAGATATCTTCTGATTGACACTTGGCAAGAAATGAAAGATGTGATGAGAGGCAGATTCATTCCAGTACACTATGAGAGAGAATTGGAGAAGAAGCTCAGTCAGATTCGTCAAAGGACCAGATCAATTGAGGAATATCACAAGGAATTAGAGACAACATTGAACCGGGTTGGGAAAGAAGAGACATTGATTGCTACACTCAACCGGTACATTGAAGGAATGAACCCTGATATTGCTTGCGAAGTCGAATTGAGGGACTTCAATTCTGTTGACGCAATGGTTCATTATGATCTATTGTAGAACGGCAGCTCAGAGATGGACGTCGTCGATCCTTCCAGTCGACGCCTGCTAGGACCCCTTGGGTTCGAGGCAACTCTTCCACGCCTAGGACAGCCCCTACTCGTCCTCCTAGCCAGCCCACACAGGCTGTTCGCCGTTCTGAGCAGTCTGCACCACAGCCCTCTCGCAGACCTGACTACGCTTCGCCTGCACCAAACAGAAATGCCCAGAATCGTCCTATGCAGTCTAGTCAGCCTCAGAATGGTACTCCAGGAAGAACACGTGACGTACATTATCACAAGTGCAAAGGATGGGGACACTTTCAAGCCCAGTGTCCAAATCGCCGAGTTCTCATCATTACCGAGCAGAATGAGTTAGAATCAGCTAGTGAAGATGAACTCGATGATCCAGTTGAAGCAGTAGACGCCGAACAGTCCCTTGAAGAGTCCACCGGCGTCGAAGTTGAAGATGCAAAACCGAAGCAGACTTACCCTAGTCTTGTTTCTATTCGAGCTTTGAGCCTTTTTCGAGAAGAACAGAACGATCAGCGTGAAAATATCTTCTACACTCGTTGTTCGATTCTAGACAAGACATGCTCGATGATCATAGACAGTGGAAGCGTTGTGAACGCTATCAGCCAGTATGCGATGAAAAGCTGAACCTGATTCCACAGAAGCATCCCAAGCCTTACCGTCTACAGTGGTTGTCTGACCGAGGCAAAATCCGAGTTGGATATCAGGTACATGTTACATTTTCAGTTGATAGATATACTGACACTGTTTTATGTGACGTTATCCCTATGGACGCGGCACATATTTTGCTTGGTCGTCCTTGGCAGTTTGACAGGAAAGCAATACATGATGGATTCGCCAACACTTATTCTGTGACTAAAGATGGGCGGACCACCAGATTATGGCCATTGGCGCCTAAGGATGTTGCAGAAGACCAGAAGATGATGCAAGAGAAGTTCAAGGAAGAACGGGAGAAGAAGAAATCAGATAACACGACCACGCCGTCTCCTAGCCCTACAATGAGTTCGGCTGATCCCAAGTCTTCCAAGGCAGCCTCTTCCACGCCTAAAGGGTCTGCTAAGTCCGTTCCTGCCACTCCATCGAGTTTCAGTGCAGTCAATTCAGAACCAGTGCACAAGAACTTGTTTATTAGTGCAAAGGGAGTACAGAAAGCAATCCGAGCTGGTAAGCCTATCGTTCTAGTTACTTTTAAGGCTAATGATACTCCTGATATTGTTATTCCTTCTGTTTTGCAGCCATTGATGAAGGAGTTTAAGGATGTATTTCCAGAAGAGATACCAAGTGGTCTACCGCATATTCGGGGAATAGAGCACCAGATAGACTTCCAGCCTGGCGCCGTTATTCCCAACAGACCAGCTTACATGACCAGCCCTGAGGAGACCAAAGAAATAGACCGACAAGTTCGGGAGTTGCTGGAAAAGAAACAGATCAGAGAGAGCATGTCGCCATGTACAGTCCCTGTGATCCTAGTGCCGAAGAAGACAAATGATTGGCGTATGTGTATGGACTGCAGAGCTATCAATAAGATCACGGTAAAGTATCATTTTCCCATTCCCAGGTTAGATGATATGCTAGATGAGTTGTCTGGAGCGTCTGTTTTTTCTAAAATTGATTTACGTTCTGGGTATTTTCAAGTTAGAATGTCTGAAGGGGATGAGTGGAAAACCGCATTTAAGACTAAGAATGGTTTGTATGAATGGCTTGTGATGCCTTTTGGACTTACTAATGCTCCTAGTACTTTTATGCGTTTGATGAATCATGTGCTGCGTGATGTTATTGGGAAATATGTTGTAGTTTACTTTGATGATATCCTTATCTATAGTACGTGTGTTTCTGAGCATGTTAGACATCTTAGGCATGTTTTTGAGTTGTTGCGTGATGCTAAGTTGTATGCCAACCTGTCTAAGTGTTCCTTTTGCATGGATGAGGTTATTTTTCTTGGTTTTGTTGTTAGTAGTCGTGGTGTAGAAGTTGATAGAGCTAAGGTGCGAGCCATTGAGGAATGGCCAACACCTAAGTCTAGTTCTGAAGTTAGGTCTTTCCATGGTTTAGCTGGATTTTACCGTCGTTTTGTGCGTGATTTTTCATCCATTGCTGCACCGTTGACTGAGTTGAGTAGGAAAGACAAGAAGTTTGAGTGGGGTAAAGTCCAAGAGCATGCGTTTAATTTGTTGAAGTCAAAATTATGTAATGCTCCTGTTTTGGTTTTACCTGACTTTGCTAAGACATTCGAGATCGAGTGTGATGCCTCGGGTATAGGCATTGGTGCTGTTTTGATGCAGGATAGGAAGCCGGTCGCCTATTTTAGTGAGAAGCTGAATGGAGCAGCTCTTAGGTACTCTACGTACGACAAGGAGCTGTATGCATTGAAGAGGTCTTTGGAGACTTGGCAGCATTATCTGAGACCGAAGGAGTTCGTGATTCACACTGATCACGAGTCACTGAAGCACTTGAAAGGGCAGCAGAATTTGAATTCCAGACATGCCAGATGGGTTGAATTCATTGAATCTTTCCCATATGTGATTAAGTACAAGAAAGGTGAGGAGAACGTGGTTGCTGACGCACTTTCTCGCAGGTATACCTTATTTTCTGTGATGCATGCCCAGTGCTTAGGGTTAGAGAATTTGAAGAGTTTTTATGCATCTGATCCTTACTTTGGTGATATTTTCGAGAATTGTCAGTCTAGGTCTAGATCTGTTGATTCATTTTATGTGACTGATGGTTTTCTATTTAAAGATGCGAAGTTGTGTGTTCCTACTTGTTCCATGCGAGATTTACTTGTGTTAGAGTCTCATGCTGGTGGTCTGATGGGTCATTTTGGTGTTGCTAAGACTTTGAGTTTATTGCATGAGCATTTTTATTGGCCTCGCATGAAGAGAGATGTAGAGAGAATCTGTGCTAGATGTATTACATGTAGAAAGGCTAAATCTAGTTCTAGTCCATTTGGTTTGTACACTCCACTGCCTGCACCATCTGCACCTTGGATTGACATTTCTATGGATTTTATTCTTGGTTTACCTAGGTCTAAGTCTGGCAAAGTATCTGTGTTTGTGGTTGTAGATAGGTTTTCCAAAATGTCTCATTTCATTGCATGCAGAAAAACTGATGATGCTGTTCATGTTGCTAATCTGTTCTTTCGTGAAGTAGTTAGACTGCATGGCATGCCTAGGACTATTGTCTCTGACAGAGATACTAAGATCTTGGGACATTTTTGGCGTGTTCTTTGGGGAAAGTTAGGTACTAAACTTTTATTTTCTACTGCATGTCATCCTCAGACCGATGGTCAGACTGAAGTAGTTAATAGGACTTTAGGTACTTTACTTCGTGCATTAGTGAAGAATAATTTGAAGTCATGGGAAGAGTGTTTACCTTTTGCTGAGTTTGCTTATAACTGTGTTGTACATTCTTCCACTAACATGTCTCCATTTGAGGTTGTGTATGGTTTTAATCCCCTTACTCCTACAGACCTTATTCCTTTGCCTATTGATCATCTTTCAAGTTTGCAAGGTTCTCGTAGAGCCGAACGAGTTCAAGAGATGCACAAGAAGGTCAAGGACGGATCGAGCTTCAAGGCCGGAAAAACGCAACCAAGGCTAATGCACATCGCAAGCAAGAGATATTCAAACCAGGCGATAGGGTATGGATCCATTTCGATCCGTGGCGGCTTCCCTAACTTGAGGAAGTCTAAGTTGATGCCTCGAGGAGATGGACCGTTTACTGTCGTTGCCCGAGTCAATGACAATGCCTACCGCATTGATCTTCCAGGAGAGTATAAGTGTTCTAATACTTTTAATGTCTCGACTTATCTCGCTTTTCACATGTAGATGATTTCGATGTTGAGGAAGAGCCGAACCCGAGGACGAATTCTTTTCGGCGGGGGAATGATGAGCCGGGGTCCAAGATCGATGATTCAAACCCAGAGTTGCAACTGAGAGGTCCAGTTACAAGATTGAGAGCCAAGAAACTGCAAGGCTATTTTCAGTGCATTGTCCGGAAGAAATTGGAAGATGAAGATATCGGGAGTAAGCAGTCCAAGTTGGTGAACTTGACCAGTGCCCAGGATTGATGTTTCGAAAATTGGGCTCTTGTTTGTGTAATTCTTTTATGTTTTATTTTATTTGGGCTCAGACTTTGTGGTATGTAATTTAATTCATTAGTTAAGCCCAATAGTTAGTGTTTCTTTTAATTAAATTTCCTAGCCCAATTATAAGACCTAGTTCGAATTGGTCAAGGGATTAGCCCTAGTATTTAAGTCTTTGGAGAACACTATTTTCAGCAGACAACTTTGAATCAGAAATCTAATTGATCGATTTGTCTCACTTTTCGTGCTTCGGTTCACGTTTTTTCCATCGGTTCTTGGTAGAGTTTGTTGTTGGAAACTACAAGCTTGAAATCAACTGTCTCGTTCGTGATATCCAGTCGTATCCGGGTTAGACAAGCCACGAAGATCGCTCCACAGACGCGTTTCGGATTCAAGTAGATCCGGGGTTCGTTTCGGGTAAGTTCTTCATCCTATTTCTTCGTCCTCTTCATCCAGCCATCACGACCTTATTCTATCCTCCATATACTGTCCATATCATCCACATATTCACGCCAAAACCAGATCTTCTCCCGCAAATCCGCTGTTCCCAAGTTTTAACCTAAAATCGATCCAAAAGTCAGTCCCGTGCCAAATCCTAAACCCCTCGTGCGAATTGGCTGAATTTTTGATATGTTATTACTGACTTCAATTTATAATTCATGTTAAAATTTGAGCGTAATAGGAGTTGTTTTGCTATAGTTTCTAATCGAGTCTTCTGTTAGGGTTTTAGTCTTCGTTTTGGCTTTGTTCTGTGTTTCGTTCTTGTTTCTGTTCAATTTTCGATTTAGATCAGTATATTAGGTGTTTTAATCTCTTTTAGTTCAGTTTGTTATTGGATTGAATCAACCTTGTCGTTGACGTTGTTCGAGTCTTTGCTTCCGCGTATTGATTGGTCGTATCATATTCTAAAACGGAATTATCCTTCTTATGAACTGCATATATGTGTGAGAATAACTTATAGGTTTTTATTGACTTACCATGGCTTTAATAATAGGCAAATTACACAAGTTTCAGTTTGATAAATTCAATTTGTCATAATTTTAGTCAATTACTAATTTTTAGCGCCAAAAAGTCGTGTTGGCAATGAAGAATTGACACGCAACGGCCATGTTTTATGAAAATCGCCGATATATTAAATGAGTCTACCTCTCGAGACATAGCATTTAATACAAGATAATGAGTATTAAAGTGGCTTTTTACTATGTATTATGAACACTGTATTCACTTACTTTAAAAGAAACGACATCTTTCCATCCAACGTGGCCGCCGTGTGTCAATTCTTACTGCCAACTCGACTTTTCAGAGCCTAAAATTAGTAATTAGCTAAGAAGATCACAAATTGAATTTTATCGGACCTGAAATTTGTATTATGCTAAGATTTTATGCAAAACGGTTATATTTAGGTTTGGACTTTTGGGGGTTGGCGAGTTCAAAAAATTTCTAAAACGACAATGAGAAATGGTGATGATCAAGAATCCATTGATCATGCCGTCCACTCAAATATAATTACGTGTGAGCTGACTTGGTAATGGTATAGTCAATTTGGAAATTATTATTTTCATACGTATAATAATTTATTTACTTTTTTTTATTTATAACTTATTTCGTTTGACAACTTTTGGTGGCTACAAAGAAACAAAACTAGACTAAGATTCAAATATTAAATTGCAGTTTAATTTTAATAATAGCAATTATAATTTTCTGTAATGCGATTTGGTCCTTGGCCGCCGAGTACCCGTTCATATACAATTAAATCACACAGTTTAGGCATAAAAAATCTAGAGAAATTATGTAAAATAACCACTTAAGTTAATAAAAAAAAATAGTAGTCACTAAGTTAATATTATATAAATTATAGCCACTATTTGTGTGAAAAGACTAGCGTACCCTTTAAGTTTACCCGCAATGCGAACATGGAGCGAGCGTATCTTCATGCGTTGTTTGTACCATCATGAAAGGCGCGAATGGCGGGAATAAGATATACTCGCTCCATTCGCGACTTTCGTTTTCTAGTACATGTCGTGGAGCGAGTGGTGCGAACGGTGCGAATGGAGCGAACGGTGCAAGTTGAGGTGGTGCGAACGGAGCGAGTGGAACGAACGGTGAGAATTGAGGTGGTACGAGTGGAGCGAATGGAGGTGGTGTGAACAGAGCGAGTGGAGCAAACGGTGCGAATGGAGGTGGTGCGAACGGAGCGAGTGGAGCGAACGGTGAGAATGGAGGTGAAGCGAACGGAGCGAGTGGAGCGAGAGGTGCGAATGGAAGTGGTGCGAGTGGAGCGAATGGAGGTGGTGAGAACGGAGCGAGTAGAGCGAACGGTGCGAATAGAGATGGTGCGAACGGAGCGAGTGGAGCGAATGGTACGAATGGAAATATTAGGACGGTGATGGTGTGAATCGAAAAATGATATTTTTGTAAGAGTGGAAAGTATTTATATATTTTTAAGTTAGGGACTACTATTTTGTTTTTATTAAAAGTGGCTATTATAATATTTCACTCTTAAATCTAACCAAATACTTAAAACACGTATAATATTTTTATTAATTTTATATTTTTTTATCCAGTTTTGCCATCTGATTACATACGAAATTAGATTAGATATTTAATTAATAAACAAACCACCGTATCTCAGAGATCAATATATTTGCACCAAATCATCAATATTATCATAAATTCATAATGTCTAAGTGTCTAAATTTCTTGGCCTCTCTCCCCAATCATAAGATTTTTTTAGTTGAGCAAGAATAGAGCAGTGGATATTGAAGTCGAGATGAAAATATTAACGGTGTTCCATATAAATCGGGTAGCAAAATAAATCTTTGTCGATTCCGATACAACTGCTGAAAGCCCAGATTCACATTGGATAATGGATACACGCAAGATTTGCTGCCTGGCTAATTCTTAAAAAATAAAAAAATAGAATTCGTGAATTCAGTGCGTGGAGGTTGAATATGTGCTTGTTTTTTAGAAATTCATTTTTTTAATACATTTTTACGATTTAACAAAACTTGATTAATTCTAAAATAAGTTTAAATAGCTTACTTTAATGAAAATGCTTGAGTTTTGGGAGAGAAAAATGTGAAATTAGATACATTAAATTTATGAATTTTAAAAATTTCTATATAAAATATAAATAAACAGACGTATCCTTTTCGAATCGGACCCTATAATTTTTTAAAGGGAAAAGTAGCATATACAACCTTAACTTGTCAACATCGATCTAACGGCTCTCTAACGCCGTTAGACGGGAGAGGTTATTTGCCCCTACTTTTTAAACGTTGGTGTTCTGGCAGCCCCAACCCTTCCCTTAAATGTGTAAATGAAATCGAGGTTGACACGTTAGGGTTGTATATGATACTTTTTCTTTTTTTTTTTAAATCCGTATTCCCGTACTCGTATCGTATCTCCCCTGCACCTATACAATATAGCCAATCACTTATCATATTTTCATACATTCATGTTCTATGAATCTTTTCTTTTCATTTCCATGGATTTTTTTTCTTTATTAGTTTATGTATTCTCCTACTCTAAAATTATTAGCGACTAGCATATATAGAAGGTTTTAATTTAAATTTTTTTTGAACTTTCAACTTATAGTAAGGTAAAAAATAAAATAAAGCACATGCATCATTGCGTGTGAAGTATAAACATTGTTTAAGATATTAAAACAAAATTTTTTTTATCACAAAATTTATTTAAAAAAAAAAGGTGATCGAGTTATAATTTAATTTAGAGGAATTATGTGTTTATCGGAGTTATTTTTCTTGCTTGTGAAGACTTAAAAAACCAAAATTGTTTAAACAAGGATATTAGAACTAGAGATCACTATTTCATGCTTAAATTGTGATTGAAAACATGACACAACCCAATTTCGTTAACTTGGTTAAATTTTCCTAGAAAGCATTTATAAAAATGGTGAATGTGATGATTACATAGTATGGGCCTATGTGTCTGAATGCTTGACTTGAAAGATTTGTTAGAAAATTGTCTCAAGTTACAGAAATTGAATGATACCCAATCACCAGAAGAGAAGAGAGAGTTTTATCTTCCACAGAAAGCAAAGCAATTTAGTAGATGTGATGCCTCAACATTTTCAAAATAAACGTTTTTTGGAATCAAAGTGCCCATTTATTGAATGTTAGAATAGAACCGATCATAACTAATCCCTCCACTCAATATAAATCAAAGCCCTCTCTCTCTCTCTCTTCATCCCCATCCAAGAGAAAACTCTCCACAACTAGACCACCTTCACTTCATAAGGAGATGAAACAACTACTCCCCACATTCCCTCTCCTCCTCCTCCTCTTGCTCCACTGCAACCTTACTTGGGGGCAGTCCCCGGCCGCAGCCCCCGCGCCACCGGGGCCCACCAACGTGACGGCCATTCTTGAGAAGGCCGGGCAGTTCGCCACATTCATCCGCCTCCTAAAGAACACCAAAGTGGCGGACCAAATCAACACGCAGCTCAACAACTCGAACCAAGGCCTCACCATCTTCGCCCCCACGGACGCCTCCTTCTCTGCCCTCAAAGCGGGCACGCTCAACTCCTTCACCGATCAGCAGAAGGTGGAACTCATGCAGTTCCACGTCCTCCCTTCCTTCTTCTCCACTACGCAGTTCCAGACCGCCAGCAACCCAATGCGCACTCAAGCCGGGGGCAGCCAGGGCTCCTATCCGCTCAACGTCACTGCATCGGGGAATCAGGTCAACATCACAACCGGCGCCGCCAATGCAACGGTTGCCAACACCATATACACTGATGGTCAGCTGGCCGTCTATCAGGTCGATCAGGTGCTGCTTCCGCTCACCTTCTTCACGACTCCGTCTCCGGCTCCTTCGCCTTCCAAGCCCAGCAAGGCTGCTCCGACATCAGACTCTCCCTCCGGATCTGATGCTACTCCTGATTCCTCCCATGCAGATGAGCTTACCCTCTCTGCTACAATGGTGGTCGCCTGCGCCATCCTATTCTTGGCCGCATTCACTTGATTTTATTGAAGATTATTTTGTACTTAATGAACATTCTTTTTCGATATTCTGTTACATAAAAATAAAGACTCGAATACAGGGATAGATGAATATTATACAAACACAAGATTAAAATCTCAGCAATCGGCAGGAAGAGAAGTTTCTGAGAAGTAATATTACAACCTAAATAGCAATTTTTCTATATCTGCCTATACGTATGGTGCATATAATGAATTCACATCTCGATTGAAGAAATTCATAACATTAGAGCAATTGCTCTTCTTACATTGAATCAAATTTGTACATACAATTCATTCTTTCTTTTAAGATACAACCTCTTGCTCTAATAACAGAATATAAAATTATAATGAACTGCACCTACAAGCGGTTAGTCAAAAATTGCGATGCCAAAGAAAATAAGTCATCCTTGGTAAAGCCATCCAACACATTTCCATAATTTCCCAAGTTTAGAAATGAAATCCTCCTCCAGGAAATCCTCCTTCAAAGTGGAAGGTATATTGCTGGCCCCCTCCACCAAAAGGATTAAATCCTCCCTCACCCATTCCCATACCATTATCATCAATATCTTCTCCTCTATCGTATCTGATACGTTTATCATCGTCGCCCAGAATCTGTGGATAAAAACATACATCAACTTCTCCAAGCAATATGATAACAGTAGAGGAAAAGCAAAAGCAACAAAAGGATGAATATGAAATAACAAAGATGAACACATACGTAAAAATTAACAAAAGATAAGAGTAGAATAAGATGCGTAGAGAAAACTTAATAGGAGAAAGAAAGCTCATCCTGACCAAAAAATGACAACTATGACTCATTATAGACAACATCAGCCAAAGTGGGCAGAGCATAATGACATTTAACTATGAAAAGTAATTGCAACAGGAGATTCATATAACTTTGATATTGTAATTAACCTTTCCTACTATGTAATTGTTTGTGGCATTTAAGTTTCAAGTTACGATGGAATCTCTCAGCTCAATAAGAAAGGTAGGCCAAAATTCGATGGACTTCATCAGTAAAGGTCATCATACGTAATCTTTCAGCATTGGAGCAAAGATAATATAAATCCAGTCATATCTGGCAATGGTTTCTAAGATCCAGTATGATGGAAAAGTGAGAAGGGAATGAGCCGATACATTAGGCAACTACACATCTGTGGAATGACTAAAAAACCTGTGTGCTAGGAAAGATGAACAAGCTATTACCTCATATGCAGCTGCTATTTCACGAAATTTAGCTTCTGCTTCTTCTCTGTTGTCAACATTCTTATCTGGATGCCACTGCAACGCGAGCTTCTTGTAGGCCTTCTTAATCTCTGATATTGCTGCAGTTTTTGAAACTCCCAATATTTTGTACCAGTCTTTGCGTTGGCTCAACTTCAATGATCTTTCAGCCCTCATTAAAGTTTCACGAATGTTCATATCCTATCAAAGGTTGTAAACACATGTGATTTAGGTTGAAATAAACTATCACAATTTATGAGCATAAAACTTTTGTACTTGACTTGCTATAGGAACTCAGCACATTATAAATAAAATCTCACAGTATGATATCACATCTCTTCCCCTCATGGATAGTGAACACAATAGAAATTTGAAATAGACTACAGTGACTTACTACTACCAGGTCCAAGTTCTAAGCTGAGAGTTTATGTATAACTCTTCAAACTAGAGCACTATCATCCACATAAGTTACAGAAGTTGCATAATCTAAAACAAAATGCCCTCTGTTCATGATGAAGTTACAATCACTGGAGTGGAAGAAATAGCTAGGATACTTTATTTCCAGATGCAACTCATGCAACAACAAAGCTCAATCCTTTGAAGCAAGAATAGCAGTAAACCAGAACTTTTCTCTGGCAAAATACTCAAAAAACATGATAGAGGCTCGGCACTAGATGTAGTGTCTAACTTTTTGTGTGCACAATTAACTTTCCAACAACAATCTATTTCCTCACTGTAGAAGATACACATGATTATTAATTTTCTAGACACCTCTGACAGTGTAAAGCATGTCTACTCCTTTATGGCCAGAAATAGTACCCATATGATTGAAGCAGTAAACAGAGTATTTCAGAAAAGTAACAAACCTGAGGTGACTTTTCAGCGGCTGATTTTAAATCAGCCACAGCTCCCTCCCAATCTTCAACTAAAAGCTTCGCTTCACCCCTCTGTAAGATATTTGGTAGAAGTTCAAATATATAAGAAAAACAAAAATCTTGAGTTACTCCGCAAGACCCAGAATAAAGGGCCAGAAAGCATTCATGGTAGAGCCTTTCGACGTCCCTTTCCATTGTCAGGACAATATGTGCAATGACAGAAGATTAATACCTGGACTAGAGCTTCAACCAGATCTGCATCAATTTCAAGTACTTCTGTGCAACTTGTTACCGCATCAATTCCCCTACCAAGCTTCACATAGACCTTACACAGCCCAAGATGAAGGTGTATATTGTGTGCAGCATGATTTGGGTCAAAAGCAAGGGCTGCCTTATAGTCCTCCACTGCCAAGCGGAGCTTACCCTTTCCGGCATTCTCTTCTGCCTGCAAGAAAATGAAGCAAATTGAGATTAGATCCTAGTAATGTCACATTAATGCAGATTACCGTTTCCAAAGAAAAAAAGGCCATTACACTTTTTGTCTTTTTTAGTAGGTTTTTTAATCCAAAATATGCCTTCTTCAGATCACCATGCTCAGGGTCTAGACGAAGACCTTTCTGGTAATGCCTGGAGAAGAAATATAAAAAACAAGAAGAAAAAAAGATTATATATTTTTTCATAAGTCCTGATACTTAATGAAAGCATAAATTGATTGCAATGCTACAAGTGGATGATTGAATTTTGGACTGACCTAGTGGCTATGTCATGATCGGCTAAATAATAGTAGGCACGACCTCGCAACAGCAAAGCCTCTAAATTATTTTCATCTTCTTTAAGAATGAACCCCGTCTCAGATATGGCTTTTGAATAATCTTTAGCTGCTATGAGTAGCCTCACTTTAAGGAGTTTGGCCTGAAAAAAGTGACAGGAGTTAAGACTTACATGGAATGCTTATACCAAAAACAAAATGATTGTTCCTTTGTTCATATAGGATGAACTTAGAAACATACCTTCAAGCATTCTGGAGAGAATACAAGTACAACTTTATAAATATACTCCAAAGCTTTGGTAAAATCTCCTGAATCAAAAAGGTTGTTAGCTGAATCTAAGGCATTCTGAGCTTGATATAACTGTGAAAGCTCCTTTTCTGCTGCTGAATTTCCAGGTTTCATCTCCAGAAACTTTTTGTAACTTCCCTCCGATTCCTCATATCTACATCACCGAAAAACTGCCTGAATCATATGATTTATCTATCAGATGCAAAAGAATGGAGTAAGACTGAGACCATCCTTTTATCCAACATTCAATGACATGATTTATAACTATATCTCTATCAATCGCGTATAAAACCTCAACAATCACATTAAATTATCAGGTTAAAAGCCAAAATATCATTAATCTGACCGAAACAAAATTTGGCTAAGGTTTCATTTTGTAGATGCTTGAAGAAGAAGCAGATTTAAATTTTTTAGAGCAAAAGGTGAGAGATCAACATATAGAGTTTGGTTAAGGTGAATCTTGTTCACCAGAGAAGCCAAGAAAATGAAATGAAGAAGCAAGGCAGAACCAGATGTCATCCTTAAGTTACGGATGAATTCAGATATAACAGAAGACGGAGCAATAATAGATGTTCCAATACAAGTAAGAGCAATACAAACTTTGTTGAATAGCCCACATGCAAGTACAGTTATTAAGTTTAGCTATTAGCTGCCAAAAAGACCTGCATAGCTGACGAAGAATGGATGCTCTACGCAAATATGCTTCTGAAAGTGCTGGATCTGCTTCTATAGCAGCATTTAGGTCTCTAAGAGCATCACTAAATTTCTTCACTTTGACACTCTGTGAAACTCTCTCAAAGAGGGAAGCACCACCTGCTTCGCCATCTGCTCATTGAATAAAAAATATACACTTATACGAGATACTTTAACCAATATGATAATATTGTAGAACAATGAAGCAATATACATGTGATCAATCTTTGTGTATTTGAAGGCCAAGTCACTGAATCCAAGATACTATCACATCTTCCAAAACTAGTAAAAAGCCATATTAATCCTAAAGAATCTCAAAGATTGCCTAACAAGGTTTCCACTTTCCATTTTCATAGAAGAGCTCTAAGTGAATTTAACATACAAATATGCTCTATTAGTATTGCATAGAAGAGCATATGAAAGGGAAAACAAATTGCATTCATTCAGTTGATTCAGCTATATAGTTACAACAGAAACACAAGCATACTTCTCATCAACAGAAACACAATGTCTTTAACTTAACTAATCTCATCAACAGAAACGCAATGTCTTTAACTTAACTAATTCCTAACCGACTGCTGACATGGCTTGATAATGAGTCATTCACTTATGAATAATGATTTGGCACATGCTTTGAACATGTTCTCATTCATCTAATTTCAAATCAATCAAAAACCAATCTTCAGTGCACTAGGCTGCAACGGGTCATCCATTATCAGGAATTAGACTAATCCCACACACACGGCACGGGTCATCCATTATCAGGAATTAGACTAATCCCACACACATGGCACGGGTCATCCATTATCAGGAATTAGACTAATCCCACACACATGGTATCATATTCAATAACCTAAAGATAAAACCTACTGTCAAATATAAAGCACATAATTCTTAAGAAATTCTATCAGCATGAGTAAAAAGTTGCAGCTAAGTTCAATATGGAAAAGTCTCAATTTGCTGCGGATATGGAGTCAAAGTCAGCTAAGTCAAACACGAGCTTTTTCACTAAGCTTAAGGGAAAAAAGAAAAAAGAAAAAAGAAAAAAACAAAAAAAGCATTGCCGATTTTCGATCGATGGCCTAACAGGTCATTTTGGCAAACAAACTCGTTTTGGCAAGCCCATGACTTGGGTGATTTTTACGAGGCTATGGAAGTGTATAAACTTGTACACATCATTTTTTTTTTTTTTTAATTGTAACATCATTACTAATAACTATTAAAGCTTCTTTCTGTTATTTCCTAAGCTTGGGAGAGTTGTTTTTTCCAATTGTAAAGTAAGGCTACAAACGAAAATCAATCAGACTTTACCAAAATTTAAGAAAAAAAATTCCCTATGAACTATTCTTTGTTGAGCTTTTCAGTAAGTTTATGTATCTATTTGGTGGATTTCATCTAGTAATGAACATGATCTTTGATTCTTATCCTTACCGTGGTAAATCATTCATCACACCATTTCACATAGCGAAATGGGTATCATCTCAACAAGAAGTACACATTTCAGAAAAATCAAACTGCAACTCCAGATTAACACTAATTTATCAGGAAATTTTGCACAATTACACAAAATGCAGACAACATCATAACAAAAGCCTCAAACTTTCTATCAATGTCCAGAAACAACGCGTCACACAGATTAAATATAAAAAACGTAGCACACCAAACACAAGCAAATTTCTATTCCGAATAGAGCATGTTGACGGTAACTACATCAATATAGGTTCAGCATCAACATAATCAGAGAGAGAGAGAGGGAGAGAGAGATTCACAAAGCTGAAAACATGGGCACTATTACATGGTTGAACTCTGAAGCACAAGGATCCCTGGAGCTTAGATAAGTCCACGTCAAACATAGAAACCTGATGGTATCGAACTGGCTAAATGGGCATAATCGAATACTATTACTTAAAGAGTTTGCACACTAGCTATTGTGTGCCAAAAGGTCGCATATTCATATCAAATGCGAGCCATGCCTCACTTCACGCCGCTAAATGCAGCCCTAACAATCAAACCAATCCTAGAATAGCATGTTTACAACAATGTGAAAACAGAGTGCATTCAGAGATACCTAATTCTAACATAAACTGCGGAAATTAATGCTCATCAGTTCTTTCACTAGAACAATTCAGCATCTGAATCAGATATACATCCAATGCAACAACAAGCAGATCAGCGGACTAGTTGATCCGATTAAAAAAATAGCAGAAGAAATTGAAGAAACCTGCAGCAACGAGCGGTTGGAGGAGGAGAAGCTGGCAGCAAAATACGAAGTTGAGAATAAATGCTGCATACACAAAGCCTCTTCGCGCCACCGAATCAAAACCACAGAGCTTCATCCCCATCTCCACCTCGATGTCGTAGTGTAACAAATCTTTTTACTAAAAGAAACAAATATATAGAGAGAGAGAGAGAGAGAGAGAGAGAACTATAGATACATTACATTACATCTAGTCGAGAATTTTAATTAGCATATGAAAAAATATGGGAATTCGCTGCGTGGAAAGACGAAGTTCCAGTAGTCATTCCACGTTGTATCACCCTATAGTCGCTTGCCACGTGCGAGTTCATTTACCATTTGACATATGCCACGTGGACAAGCCTTTTAATATGCCCTTCCAAACGAAATCTGGAAATACATTTGGAATTGGAGCTATGTATTGTGGGCCCCCGTATGAATTTTTTCTCTTAGCCCAACTCAATAACGGCCCAACAAAAGCCTACATAGATGGATTTAAGAGGCTGGTTTTAGTTTCTTGATAAACAAAAATAAATAAATAAATATAAATAAATAATAATAATAATAATAATAATAATAATAATAATAATAATAATAATAATAATAATAAAACTAGTATCTCACCACCACCTGAATCCACGGGGACATTTATTTTCTCCAAGTTTAGTTGGCTTAGGAAGAATTTTTTTTTTTAAGATTGTGGAATAACATTTCATTAATTAATGTAAAAAAACATTTTGTTAAAAGGAGGTGTTGAATAATATTTTATTTATGTAAATAACATTTTTAATTTTATTTTTTATTTTACAGATTTTTTTAATTTCATATATTTTAAAGAAAATGATTTTAGTTTTATTTTTAATTTTAGAATTTTTAATTTTTTATTTTACTTTAAATTAATACATTTCCACATGGATCATGCACATCACAATCATTGTTCACGTGTATAGCCCACACGGTTGCTTCGACGAGCCATATAGCACAAAGTCATGCAAAAAGTGATTGACAGAGGAGTATAATTTTTCCGAAACATTGGGTACCTATTTATAAAAATACAGGACATTATTGAAAATATTCGCAAACGTTGAGACATAAAGTGGTGTTTTTTTATAATATTTTTATTTAAAAGAATTATGATGTGCTCCCCGCATTGTGGGGTACAATACTAATTTTAGTATAAAAATATTCAGGTCGAATCGACCAAGCCGAACCCATTGGGCTTGAGGTCATATCACGGCCCAATCCGATCCAAAATTTTATCGGGCTGTACCAATTTTGCTAGTATAACTATAAAATAACAATCGCCTAGACATTGTTTTATCAATAAATACTTTCATTAGATTTATCGTTAACAAAGATTTATTTTTTCATTTCTGTTTCAAATTACTTTGTGCAGTACATTCTAGCAGCTGAAATACCTAAAAATACAACGAACAATAACCTTGATAGTCTGACTTTTTGGCAGTAAAATCTTTATTATGAATACCTCATTAATCTTTATAATATATAAAAGCAAGCCCGGCATGCCGTTTATAGTAATTTTTAATTTTCCGTTTTTAAAATATTCTACTTTTGGAAATAATATGTATAAATGGTATATCCTAACTGTCCATTAATATTTTTCAATTAACTAATTAATATCGAACGTTACAAAGCAATAATCATGACACCGTATTAATTTATTCCTATTTTTATATTATTTTGTGCATATAAATTATGGATTTTCCTAAACAAAAACACAAAAGTTTCTCTTGCTTTGTGCAATTATCAACGAGGCAAAAATACTAGAGACGGAAGAACAAATTCGTATGGAAGATCAATGAGTTCCACAAGACTTTGAGAAAAAAAATAGTTACATTTAAATTCGACGCATATGCATGCCAAGGAATCATCGGTGAGACTTGACAGACAACTGTCATCCACGGTTGCAAAGATATTTTATTTGGAGATAAGGCCCAATTATGCATCTATGACTTCAAGCGACATTTCCACAATTTGTATAGGGAGATGCATAAGATGACTAAATAGTATAGATTTTCAGATTAGTTGGTTTTGACTATACATGTATATCTATATATTATATAAATTACACTATCCACAATTTATCATTAAGTAGAGCATATGTTTAGTATGTTACAAAATCGTATGTATGCAAATTAAAAAGAAAAAATCACCTCATTGAGAATATATGTGCTTGGCTCATCAACGTAATTTCTTCAAAATCATCCTTCAAAATGGTAGTGACTAACTAGGAATACATTAGTAAAGTAGCAATACTCAATTCAATTCGAGAAACCAAAAACATGAAACTTACTCTATAACATAGATTGGTAAACCTCAAGATCTGTGGAGCGACATCGAAATGAAGTCGATGACATAGCCTTTGGTTCGATCTCCAGTTCGGTTTTGAAAATATTGGTGTTTACAAAGGGTATCATTTGTTTGTATTATCTTACACAAACCTATATAATAAAAACGTTAAAAAAAACTAACTTACCCCGTGCATCGCACAGGTGCGGTACTAGTTAGTTTAATAACAACGACAATATATATTACTCTCTCTGTCCACGAAAAATTTGTAACAATTTCATTTTCAGTCCGTTCACAAAAAAATTGTCATATCCATTTATAGTAATACACCCCCACACAATTTACTTACTTAATATCCTCACGTACTCTATTATTTACAAAAAATACCATTATCAGACCCACCACTCACTCAATTAATCAATTTAAAACTATATCAAAGATGAGACTTTGATACGTATGGCATGACATTATTATAATTTCTAATATTTATATTTAATTATTTAATTGATTATTAATTATTGTGAACAGGTATTGCGATGTTTATCGGCCCGTAGTCTCGAGTGTGATCCCACTAGGGGGCGCGCGTCTAGGTTCTTGAACACGAGAAATTAATTTATGATGTTGCGCTAAAAGTTGGCGACAACAATTTTGGCAATGGATAGTTCAACAAATTTTGGCTCGAGTGATTTGGGGTAGGGGTATGGCCGTATGGTTTTAAAGTTCTATGCACTCAAGGAGATTTTTTGGGAGTCCATTCTCGAGTTTTATCTGCTCCACCTTGAGGTCAAGGTGATTTTGAAGGGGTTAGAAATGATATGCATGACATTACATTAATAATATTTATATCTAATTATTTAGTTGATTATGAATTATTGTGAACGGATGTAGCGATGTTTATCGGCCCGTAGTCTCGAGTGTGAGCCCAATGTTTTATTATTCCTATAAATATGAGTTGTATTCTAGGGTTCTAATTATTAATTAATAATATATGAATTAGTATTCACTCGAAAGTTGAGGGAAAAGGAGTAGGCACAGACTCGAAGTTGTGCAACGATACGATTCTTGAAGCAAGGTCATATCAGACTCTTACTCTACTTACAATACTACCCACCATTTTATTAAAATCTGTGCCGTTCACGTGGTAATTTTTTTTGGACAGAGTACTATGTTTCAAGTGTACTCGATACTAGGGGGGGTGTAAATTCGGGTTACGGGTTTTCGGTAACCCGAACACGTCCTGTAATTTTCCGGGTATTGGGTACCCGTTACCCGAATTTTTCGGATACGGGACGGGTTACGGGATAGAGTATTGAAGTTGTTCCGGATAATGGGTTATCCGTCCCGTCCCGTATACCCAGTCAACTTTTTATATATTTTATTCTTTTTATATTATTCATAATTATTTTACAAAATATTTTACAAAATACACTAGACTTGATTTTACAAAATACACTGCACGACACGTTGCATCTCTCTCTCTCACGAATGGCAGAAAGTTGCAATTTTGCAACTTTCCTGCTAGTGCCTTGATTTCTATTATGTTTTTTTTGCACTGGATTATGTAACTTTATTTGTTGAATATTTTAGAAATTAGATCAGATTTCTTTATTGAAAAAATTTGAAGAAAGTAGGTGGAAAAATATCCAAAAACAAGTTTGATATTTTTATTTTTTTAAAAAAACGGGTACATTCGAGTACTTGATCCCAACCCGCATCTACCGGGTCCGGGTATTGGGTACCCATTTTTTTAAAACGGGACGGGTACAAATAGTAAATTTTGAGAAATTTAGGTATGGGTACCCGGAAATTCCAAGTAGGGTACCCGACCCGTACCGAATTTACACCCCTACTCGATACACACACGCACACTAAATTAAATTCTTTTTTGTCTGCCTTTTGAGTTAACCATATTGAACAATTTAATTCTATCACTCTCATCTCACCCATGCCAAAAAAATTTTAACAATATTCAATTTCACCAAAAACATCTTTTATCATCATATATACTACATGTTGATTAGAAAAAATGCCTTTGAATATTCGTACGTGTTATGCTCATTAATTATTTGGCCGAGAGACAAATAATATCCAATCCCAAATAATTGGGCAATTAGAGGTCACATAAAGTGAAAAAGATTCGATTTGAGATAGAAAATATATAGAAATAGGCAAATGTGATAAGGGTAGTCAACGTCTGCTATAGTCAATGTTAATTAAAATATAAAAATTCTTATTTAGCAGCAAGTCGTAGATGATCAGCCATTTATCTACACTTTCAAGATTGAAGTCTCAATCTTCGTGCTCCCAAATTTTTTTGTAGCATTTTAAGAAAAAGTGGTTAAGGAAAAATGATGTCCAAACATATGTATAAGACAAGTATGTCGGCTTCCAAGAATCTTTTTCATACTTCCCATAAACTTTTTTTATTGGATTACCTAACATTCTGCCCTAATCTCAACCTCTCTCGATTCCAAAATGCGTACTCTAAACTTAGATAAAATTCTAGAATATTTATTGTAAGTCAAGGTCCAACACTTTCAAATTCTTGTTGTTGCTGTTCGTGTTGTGGGAATCAAATTTTTGTTTTTAGGGTCTTTTTGGTCTCTCTCTCTCTCTCTCAAATTATGCATTGTTTAAAGTTTTAATGAACGAACGAGCTCAAAGTCTTTAGAAAGTACTAAGATTTTGTGTTCTTAATATTCAAGTCTGATATATTGTTCATTTTTCTTAAAATTCACCATATAATTTTATATGCATATATTGTTTCTGTCTACTCACAACAATTTAAAATTTTCATTTGGGTATTATATATAAATAAAATAAAAATTAAAATTTTAACTATAAATCATGGAAAATTAAACTTGTGCGCGGTGTGAGACTCAATATTCCAATAAGACAAATGTTATGTATGTCCCCTTGGGGATGACCTAGTGATAGAGTGGGCCCTTGAGACTAAGGTCTTGGGGTTCAAACCCCAGTAATGCCTCTATAAGTCGAGTCTGTCACATATGTATTCGGAAAGTGTGGTTTACCTGTCTTGTGTGGTTTGCAGGCTATTGCACATGGACGAGAGTTTACCCAGTGCGCACCGAAAGTAGCAGCTACGAATTCCCACGACATAAAAAAAAAAGACAAATGTTATGGGAACAAATGAATAAACCTAGCTAATTAGATGTGGCAATACACAATCAGACAAATTAAGTATGTATATGGAATTTCCTCCAAAGAAAAGTATGTATATGAAATTAAAAAATGAATCTAGAGGGTTCGAATTGCGCAAATAACGGTTGCTTCTTATAAGTTGTTGAAAATCAATATGAAAATCATACCAAGGTGCGACCGGTGTTCATAACTTTCTAATATGAGAATGATTTCTCATAATAAAAAGTAGATATATTCGAGAATAGATCAATTATCTCCTCAGAAAAGAAATGGAATATAATACATATAAATAATCTCTAGCACAATTATTACTTAAAGAAGGGAAATAAAGAAGAAGAAAGAAAACAAGAGGAAAGACAAATCCAACGGCCCACGATGTTTACAGATAGAAGACACCAAATTTCAAGAAATTGATAAATTAGATGGAGAAAAGAAAAATGGCAAAAACTTGGGTACACCCGTCGCACCGAAGTGACGCAACCCACGCGCGCGGGGCGCGTAGTCAGGCGTGTGCATCATACGCGCCTGACAATTTTTTTTAAATTCGGCGCGTGTAACACACGCGCCGAACTTTTTTTATTTTTTTCAGTTTTTTTATTATTTTATTATTATTATTTTTTAAGGAGTCGAGCGAGGGGAGCCGAAGGCTTCGGAGCGAGTTAAAAAACATTAATATTGCCACAATCATTATCTATAAATTAAAATAGGAGCCGAAAGCGGAGAAGAAAAATAAATTTAAAAAATCGAATTAAAAAAAATTGACGGGTCGGGTTGACCCCTTTTGACCGGGTCGGATCAAAATGATCCAGTTTCAAATAGGTGACGGTCGCACATGAGTGTTTCTCAAGAAAAAATAATGTGTCTTCTTGTTTCTAGCCACTTTTAGTTATAAATATAATAGAACGTTTTACTTTATTATGGTTGAATATATGAGATTATGAAGGAAAAAAAGGTTAATTAATTCACCATATATTTGGAGTGATCGAACAATTAAATTTATCTGACCGAATGGTGCGGATCTCGGAATTCCATCATGGTTGTCTAGACTTGTAATTGATGATTTGGTTTAATCTAATGATTTTTCCTCTAAAAAAAACTTGTTTTTTGAGGGAAAAAAAGAACGTGTTCAATTACTTAATCTTATTATATTGCAAATCAAGGCTATAACCCAAAATAAATGCATGAGTTTTATTCTGGTCACTTTAATAGTAATTTCGGCATTTCTGTGGCTTTGTATAGTCTATTATATCCTACTCCCTCCCGTTCACTTTCTTAATTGGAATTTAACTAAAATATTTTTTTACTAAAATAACCTTATTTAAAAGAATATGTAAATGATGTATGAAATAATAAGGATAAAATAGAACATTTATATATGGATTATGATTTCCAAAGCAAATTAAATGTATTTTCTTAAATTTTGTAAAATTGAAGGGGATTATATTGGTGGGACGGAGGAAGTAATTACTTTATAAATTTATTATTTTTCTCTCTTTTTCACTTTTTCTTCCTTAACACTTCTAATTAATTTCTTTAAACAAACCTTCTCTCTTTCTTTCTTTATTTTGTGAAAATAACATCACATGTGGAATATATGTAACGACCCGGCTTCCGGATTGACGGCTGGCCCCACAAACCATCACGAGTCCTTTCTAGCGTGCTTTGTCCTCACTCACACGCTTCCTGAGAAAACTTCCCAGGAGGTCACCCATCATAGAATTGCTCCAGATCAAACACGCTTAACCTTAGAGTTCTTCCATAATGAGCCCCAGAAAAGAAGATGCATCTTGATGGTATAAGTAGCCCAATCAATTCCTTTAAGCTCTCCTCGAATATGTCGTCCCATTCCGACATATTCTCGGAATCCCTTTCATTCTGGTGTGTTTCGGTTCGTTCCTGCCCCCTCCGCTTTGAAGTCTTATCGAAGCCGCTCCTTGTCCGTGCCTCTGCATCGGCGATCACTCCGTACTTCTGCCCCGGGCGTCACAATATAATTAACTAGATGATATCGATGAAATTAAATTGGAGAGAGAAAAAAAATCAATAGCATTAAGACAATCATGCTTCAGACAAATTACAATAAACTCGATCCAATCGGATCACACTTTATGCGAACTTTACAATTACCGGATCGGGTCAACTCACTTACCCAACCAAGAAAGCTAATTAAGCTTCAAAATTAGTTAGGAATATAGAACATTAATAACACATAATAACATGCAAATTTGATCCTATAACCCGATTTCATAACATGAGCCACCACATAAGAAGATTTTCGTAAGTCTGAAAAAAAAAGGGAAAAGGTGCAAATACTCTCCTCATGTTGGCAGCGCCGGACAAATACCCCCTGAACTTTGTTTAGGTGCAAATTCACCCTTCCCTAAAGTTTTCGGGTGCAATTACCCCCTCGCCGTGATGGAAACTACACTTTCGTTGGCAAAAAAAATATTTTTGATGCATTTTTATTCTTGTGGACCCTTACAATTTTCGAGAATTAATTGGTGCTAAAAACTCAAATTAGGATAAAATTTATTTCGAACCCTAGCTCATAACTATCAAAACTCAGACGAAGCTCTCTAATAATTTACAATCCAAGCCAACTATTTGTTGTTGATATTGATGATCTCATATTTTTCAAGTGGTCCGTCATCCTTTTTTCGTGCAAATTATTGGAGAACTTCACCTGAATTTTGATAGTTGTGAGCTAGGGTTCAAAATAATTTTTTCCTAATTTGAGCTTTTAGCACCAATTATGTAGTATATAACCGTTGGGAATTGTAAGGGTCCACGAGAATAAAAATGAATCAAAAATATTTTTTTTGCCAACGAAAGTGTAGTTTCCGTCACGGCGACGGGGTAATTGCACCCAAAAACTTTAGGAAATGGTGAATTTGCACCTAAACAAAATTTAGGGGGGTATTTGCCCGCGCTGCCAACATAAGGGGGTATTTTCCCGACGCTGCCAACCTGAGGGGGGTATTTGCACCTTTTCCCCCCCAAAAAAAGAAGAATTACTATTTAATAGATAGATGCGATTTAAGGAGTAATACATTATTTAAGGACCTTTAAAAAAAATACATTATTTAAGGAAATATTACCATTTGTAATCTTTTTCCCATAATAAACAAACAAAACAAAAAAGTTAATTACTCTCACTCCGTCCATAATAAATTTGCTACATTATGAATGTTACGGATTTTAATAATTTGTTGGTTGATTGTATTGTGAGTAGAATAAAGATCTCACTTTTATATAGTTTTAAATTGTATTGTGAGTGGAAAAGTAAGTGAGGTGTGTGAGATCTATTACTACAAATGAATGTAACAAATTTTTTGTGAACGGACCAAAAAAAAAAATTGTGTCAAATTTAACAAGGACCAGAGAGTATAACCAAAGCCACCAAAGTTGACAAGGGAACCGTGCAGTTCCGTGACTTACCTGCAGTCAATGAATAGCGCAATAATGATTAATTACGCACGTCAGTTTCAAGGAAATTATATAAGTACCAAAAATTGAAAATGAAATTCCAATAATATTCAAAATGATTATGATGACATAGTACAACACCACATTTTTCATGCAACGTTAGTAGATCCTAACTCCTAAGTACCTACTTTTCAAGTTTAATGCAGTTTCCTCGTTAATGTATACTCCCTCCGTCTCCAAATAAGTGTTCCGAGCCGCCAAAATTTTTGTCCCCAAATAAGTGTCATATCGTAGTTTTCAATGCAAATTTTAGGATAAATTATCACATTTGCCCCTTGACTCAAGGCAAAAAGTTTACTTTTCAGTTTTCTATGCAATAATTAGAGGTAAAATGTGTTATTTTGTTCACTGTCTTGATATACGTTTTTTGGTGGCTCGGGACACTTATTTGGAGACGGAGGGAGTACATCGCTTGATATACCAATTCGGATACTTTATTATTAAATTCTGGTGTTTTTAATTTTATGTTGAACTTTATTGATTCAAAATACTTGTATATTTATTCATATGGATTACTAAAATAGATTGCATTTGTAATTAAGGGGATGATTCGTACTCAAGAATGAAATTTAGCAAGAAATGGATTAACTTACTAATGTAATGATAATGAGAAAGGAATGAACCAAGTGATAAAAATTTTATGGTTGATATCCACAAGGAATGAAATGATCAATTCTTATTAAATTTCATTTCGATGGCGGTACGAGTAATGAAAAGCATAAATAAAAAGTATTTTGTTTGTTAAAATAATCGCTTTTAACTTTTAAGATATTTATTACATAAACCATTACATATGATTTAAATTATATGATAGAACTAGATATAGTTTCTTTAATTCATTTGGCCTAATGGACACAGACCAAGCCGACCCGATCCGACAATTCTGACGACTTGTTGTGCATAAATTAGATTTTTGATAAGGTTTAATATGTCAAAATAATAAATAAGAGTAGTTTAGTTAAAACATGAAATAAAATTCAATCTTGGTAATTAGAAATACATAATACTATGGGATGTAAGAGGAATGGCTAATACTCCCTCCGTCCACGATAAGTGTGGTCTTCTTTCCTTTTCGTCCGTTCACAATAAGTATGGTATTTTCTTAAATAGAAATGGCTCTACACATAATAAACATAAGTCTTATTCTCCACTTACAATACATTTATCGAACCACTCTTCCACTCTTAAAATCCGTACGACCACACTTATCGTGGATGGATGATTATTTGTTGGATTAAGATTCTTATGGGATTAGTGATTCCTATAACTATTAATTTAATTGTATCACCATATGATCATGAATATATGAACGCACTAATAATCATTTCATTCTTGCATATCAGCCTTAATGTAAGTAAAAGTGAAATCATATATATATATATATATATATATATATATATATATAATTTGTAATATACGAAAATCCAACTGCAAAATTCTATTTCTTTGTTTTTCCCTCTCGTGCGACAACTCAAGTAGCATTTGATGAAACCGTGTGTGTGTGTATAGATTTGCGTTAGAATTGTGACATATAGTATACTAAATAAAAATATTTACGATGTTTTTTATTTTTTTTTCAAAGAAAATGATATGATTTTGTTGCATTGTATAATCTGTTTTAAATACATGACCCCTAGAAAATAAAATAAAATAAAATAAAGTGAATAAGATGATTCCGCAAAAAGGAATATTTATCTCTGAAAACCATGAAATCACGCTCAACTGAATTTCTTGTTTGTTTTTGGCAGGCTGGGTGCTGATGAAAGAGTAGATTTTATGTGGAAATTAAAAGAAGGAATAATTGATAAGGTTTGCTCTTTAGGCCATCAAACAATATTAAATATTATTATTATTATATGGTACAAACAAAAAATCAAAAACTAAAATTAACGGAGGAAAAAAAAAACAAAATAAAACGAAAAAGAAAAAGAAAAAGAAGAGGCGGAGCGCTGCTAGTGATTGCCAGTATAGTGGCTGAGCCCCATCGCCGGAGTACTCATCGAAGCAAACTTAGCCAGCTCCTGCGGTAGAAACGGCCCGGCGCCGCCGCCGTCTCCGCCCATGCCGAGAAAATCCCTCGTAAAACCATGCAATCCCGAATGCAGGCTCACCGAATTCGACTGGTGGTGGTGGCCATGGAGATTGTTTTGGAAATTCATTATTGCATTGGCGGCGGGATTCTCCGGCTGCTGCCGCCCGAACACCTGGTGCAGCTCGCTTCTGTTCTGCGGCGGCAGCGGCGGGGGCTTGCTGCTGAAAGGTAGAGTGTTGGTGGACGACGACGACGGCGAAGACGAGTTCATCACTCCCACCGTGTTCCCGAAGAACGGCGTCGGGCTGCTCTTGGTGGACCCCATCTGTGCCGCCTTCTGCAGCAGCGCGGTGGCGGACATGGGCGATGACTTCGACGCGTTCTGGTTGCTGTCGGAGTAGAGTGAAGCGAGGGAATCAGCCATCGTCGCCGCGCTTGCTTTGTTGCTCGCCGGCTCCTCCTTCATCCCTCCTTGCGGCGGCGGCGGCTGAAGTGGGGATAACGACAGATTTGCGTAGTTTCCCATCGATGAATTTGAGCCGCCGTATAGATTCATATTGTCCGACGCCATGTGAATGATGTCGGTCAAGCCGGTTGATGACGTGGAATTGGCCATGAAAATGTTAGAATTATGATGATGATGATGATCAATGTGATTGAGCTGCGAGTTCGCTTGATCCAACCAGAGTGATAGTCTCGGCTTCTGCTGCTGATGATCCCCCAGAACTGAATTTCCGCCGAACTCCGGCCGGAATCCCGCGCCGAGATGCGGGATTCCGCCGGAGCTACTGAATCCATGCGCCAAATCAGGCATATTACTATTATTATTATTATGATTATTTCCGCTCAAATCATTTCTGAAGTTCAAATTGTTGCCTCCAACGGTCGTAATTCTCGCACTCTCTTCCGCCAACGCATCACAGAAAGCTCGGTGCGTGATGAAACTATCTTTTCTGCACACACACACACACACACACAACAGCAACATAAATATATATAATTAAATCATAAAAATTAATTCCATCCAATTACTACTATCTAAGAATGTCATGTATGGCGCATACTGATACTGTCACCACAACAGTACTTATTACCTAATCATTTGCAGCCAATAAATTGAAATAATTAAAGCCCGCACACACACACACACACAGAGAGAGAGAGAGAGAGAGAGAGAGAGAGCATTAAGTAGAGTTCGTATCCAAAAGAAGAAAGAGATAGCAGTATCTTAAATACAATACCTGGAAAAGAGAGTTCCACAGTCGCATTTGTACTCTCTGGTACCGCAAGTTTTGGAGTGAGCCTTCCAATCGGACTGAACTGCGTACTTTTTGGAGCATTTCTCGCACTTCCACTTCTTCTCGCCGTGCTTGCGGCTGAAGTGCTTCTTGATTCCGGTGAGGTCGCCGAGGGCCCGGCCCGCTTCGTGGTGGACGCAGCTCTTCTCCGGGCATATGTACACCTTCTTCTTTATTAAATCAGTTTTAGACCTTTGCTTCAGCTTCCATGGCAGATTGTGCCCGCGTCTGTGCAGCTGCAGATTCTGGTCTCTCTGGAATCCTTTGTTGCAGATTTCGCAGATGAATCTGTTCGTCGCCATCAGCGTCTTCGGAGAAAGAGCGATAACTTCTGCATCTGGATCTGTACGTATATATGTATATATATCGTCATCATCAAATTAATACTGTAATTTGATTGATTGATAGCAAATAACTAATAATTACCTGGTGTGCCAGGAAGATTTCTTCGCTTCTTGGCAGAAGGATTGGAAGAAGGTTTGGAGTTAGGGTTTGTTTGGGGGAAAACTTTGGCTGCTGCTGAATTGGGAACAGAAAACACATCACCAGACAT
This sequence comes from Agastache rugosa, assembly GCA_031470985.1. Lineage (NCBI taxonomy): Eukaryota > Viridiplantae > Streptophyta > Magnoliopsida > Lamiales > Lamiaceae > Agastache > Agastache rugosa. The sequence continues at coordinate 28,175,262 of CM062606.1, read as the reverse complement.
CATTTGAGTTTAAATTTGGGTGTGAATTCAGACAGCAAGAGAAAGAAACAAAGGGTTGAAGCAGTGCTACGGAACAAAAATAAACAAACAAAGAGTCTCCGAGTAAAAACAGATGAATTCTTTGGTATTATTCAAGTGCCAAAACCAAAACAAGAATTGAAGAAGAAAATAAGGAGACGAAAACACACTAAATTATAGTATTGATGGAAGGAAAACGTTTGAATCCAAAACAATAATAAGTAAACAAATTTCGGACTCTTGCTAGCTCACAGAGATCTGGTGGAGGCTTTGTTTGATTTCAACAGAAATACACCAAAATATACCATTGAAAGCTAAAGAGAATATTTCCTCTCCTTTTCTTTTTCTAACAACCCAACTCTCTCTCTCTCTCTCTCTCTCTCTCTCTTGCAATTAAGCTCTCCCTTCTACGTCCTATCTCTTTATCTCTTAATTTCAAAGTCGGTCAGCCATAGATTTAGCTGATGGGGGCCACATCTGTGAAAGTGTGTGTGCGTGTCTCCCTCTCTCTCCTATTTGTGTGTGTGTCTCTCTCTCTCTAAGATACACTTGTTTGTACGTATGCATTGGCTGTATGCTGCTTGTAACCAGAATGTGTAGAGCTGTGTGTCATCCGTTGTTTTTCGAGCTGAATTCTCTATTATCAAGACCCAAGAATTAAAAGATATTATTCTAAAAAAAAAAAAGAATTAAAAAGACATCAATTTCACTCTAGTTAGTAAAATATACTCAACAATCAAAATGACTCCTTATACCCCTAATTATAATTGCATGTAAAATTGAAAAAGTAATGTTTTTGTTTTAAGTCAAAGAGTAAACATAAAAATTTGGCATCACGATACAACACTTATACGGAGATAAACTTTTTTCCGAAATATGATACTTATTTAGAGACGTATTTCAATAAATATTTTTCTTCAAATCTCAATACCCATATACAGTACCAAATGCCAAATTTATACATTTGACCACAGTCCCCTAAAAAAACAAATACATTTGACCACAGTCCCACACATACAGTTTCCTACTATTATTACATTTACTGCGCCTTCTTTTTTTTTTTTCTTCTTCAATTTTGATTGGTTTCAAAGTGAACATTTTAGTTCAGATATGCTCCAGAAATTAATCAACGGCATGTGAATTTTCTGTAATTTTCAGAGTAAACTATTTCATACTATATTACTATTTGCTACAAAACTCTTATTTCCCTCACTATTAGGATACTCGTATCTATGATTAATAGCTTTATAAATACTACTACCTCCGTCCCATTATTCTTGTCTCATTTCTTTTGGGCACGGGTATTAATGAGAAGGGTGTTTAAAGGGTAAAAAGATAGAAAGTGGTGGAGCCCATAACTTTTTGTGAGAGAAGCATATTTCCTTTTATGGAAACAGGACAAGAATAACGGAACAGCCCAAAAAAAATACAAAACAAGAATAATGGGACGGGGAGAGTGTTACAAATTTAGATAAGGATAAATAAATAGTACCAAAATTTGGAAAAGGTGGGCCTAAAATAGAGGAGAAAGGTCAAACGGGGAATGGTTTTAAGTTTCAACTTTTTGACAAACATAGGGCTTTGTGATATTTCAAATATAATAGTAGACTATATTTTTCTTATTTCTCTACTTTTGGTTCACACTTTTAGGATCCACAAAAAATAAGTTGTGAAAAAAGCATAGCGGTTACGGTAGTGGTAAGTAATACGTAAAAAGTGAGTTGCCTTTATTGCTCGTGTGTTCAGGAATAAAATCATTACAACATAATTAGAAGTTTGAATTTTTAATTCGAGAGAGAAATTGTTTAGATACAAATATAAATCAATAATACTTTTTGGACATATATGTCCGGACATAAAATGAATATATTAATAATCTTAACTTATAATTTATCAAATAAAATAATGGTGTTGGTTAGTACTATAATGTATTTACTTAATTAATCTAAACCGCCATTTTTAAAGAGAGAAATATGAATACAAAAAATACGAAATTAAACTAATAAAGTTATTTTGTGATTTTCACTAATCTTTCGGAAATACTATTACTTAATAGATATTTATGCATTCACTTAATTAGATTACTCACAAAATAATAAATTGAATGAATGTGGAGAAATTACAAAATTAAATAAATAAGTTGAACGGATCGAACCGATTCATTTACCTAAACTAGCTAAATTATGTCCGGACATTTATGTCCGAATAGCATCACTCAATATAAATAGTGTAGAGATAAAATAATTACAAGTGCAGCAGCGGTGTCAGAAAGAGTTTTCGCAATTCCCGATGAGGTTTCAGCCACCCGTGACCCCTCTCTCTCTCTCTCTCCCTCCCTCCCTCTCCTTCTGTCTCAGTGAAACTGACTTGTGGGACCCACCCCCCTTCTCTCTCTATACCTCTATGGCTCTATGTGCGTACGTACGTATGAAGATGTTTCATGTGTATAATTTTCTTCACTTCGGGTAATAATAATAATAATAATAATAATAATAATAATAATAATAATAATAATAATAATAATAATAATATCTCATACTATTTTCACTTATGTACATACTTTTTTCCAAAAAGATCTCATAATAACAATTATACCCATAAATAAGCATATTTGAAGTGGCACGAGTTTTAAGAATAATAGTGGTGAGTATTGTGAGTGGAGAAAAAATCAATTTTTTGTAAAATATTTAATGATTTTGAGTGAGGTAATGTTTATAAATGGAAAATATATGTTTTGAGAACGAACGAAAAATGAAATAAGTGCAAGTTTACAGGATACAGAGGGAGTATAAATTTAGCACCCGGCAATTTTTCCAATTTTTGAAAAGTGAACGAAAAATCTAAATGACTCACAAAGTTCTAGTTATCAAAATGAAAATCGTTTTACGTTTTTTTGATTGTACATCTATGAATTCTTGAAGAAGGAGGGGGAGATTGTTGAGAGACGTGGGTGATGATGTTTTTTTATTGTAACATTAAATTTAAAAATCGCATTGCAGTGAATTCAAATTTAAAATTTTTTTGACTTAAATATTAAGCATATTACCGTTAGATTAATACACGCATACACGGTGCGGTGTGATGTTCTTGAATCAAGGAGTGTGATTCGCAAAACATCATCAACTTATATAGATTTTTACTAGTTTTTTGTACATTTTTTAATTACTCTTGCATTACTATTTTACTTAAATGCTTGTTAAAGACTTGACGAGGGGTGCATGTATGCATATGTACGGTTCTTCTAGTAGAAACACTTCTTTAAGATTTCTATACAGTATTTTCATTTCCATATTTATTTTACTAAGATCTTGTTCTTTTTCTTTGTTTTTTTGTTTTTTTGGCTTTTTTTTTTGTTTCTATAAGTTTTTATACTTCTATATTTGATTTCAAGAGGTAAACGTACAAATATTTCTTCAATTAGGTCCTTGTACTTTTATATTTAATTTCAAGAAGATATTGAACCTTTTTTTTTTTGCTAAGTTCTTATACTATTGTATTTGATTTTAAAAAATAAATTATTTAACTATTTTGCCTAATTGCCTTAATAACAACTATCAAAACAAAATTAGAAGTACACGAATTTATTAAAATAAATTATAAATCTACAAAGTCATCTTATTGAAATAAAAGCATAATTTTGGTACAGTCGTCATTTTAGATCGCATTCAAATTAAAAATTCAATGCATACTATTTGTATAAAAATTGTAGAAATATTAAAAATGACTTCAAAAATAATAAATGTATCGCCTGTTGTAAATGCATAGTTATTTGCTACAAATACTTAATTATAGTAAATTAATCGTTTCTTATATTTGTATAAAATACAATAACAAAGTATCATTTCTCGAGATGATATATATATATATATATATATATATATAAAATAGTACAACGACCCACTAAAATAAAACTACTAATATATGAACATATTGAAATATAGTAGGACAAAGGAGCAAGTGAAACAAAAAGTAGTACATGAATCTCTTGAAAGAAAATACTCCATAGAAGTACTGTACAAAGATTTAGAGAAATAACAAAAAAAAAATACAATTAGGAACTAGTAAAACAAAGTACTCCTTCCATCTCGTTATTCTTGTCTTATTTATTTTGGCCACGTGTATTAAGGAGAAAGAAATTAGGAATAGAAGATGTGTTAGTAGAGTTTTAATTGAATACTTAATAGACTACAAATAGTGAAATAAAGTAGACTCAAACAGTGAAATAAAGTTAGTAGAAAGAGAGTAAATAGTGAACAACACGGAATATAAGGGGAAGAATAGTGAAAGGTGGAGTAGTTAGCAAAAATAAGGGCCAGATTAACAATTTAAATAGGGCTTTAAGAGCAATCCTAGCAGAATTCTCAAAATTTTGCTGCTAAATTTGCTGATTAAGTTTCCCCTATATTATTTATATTCCCTATTTTACAAATGTATACAACAGTTCTCTTATTTTCTATTAATTATTCTATATAAATTGTGGGTCCAACTTAATTTATGAGATAGGAATAGATTTAAGGATGTGTAAATTTGAGAGAAGATTTAGGGAGGTGTAAATATTTTTGTGGGCCCTACCAATTTGAGAGATCTACTGGATGACTTTTTTATCTCATTTTTTATCATTTTAGCCTAAATTTAGAGTTAATGATGATTTTGAGAGAACTGCTGAGAGTGCTCAACCCTTAATATAGCCCAAAAAAGGAAAAAAGACAAGAATAACGGAACGAAACATAACAAAAAAGAATACAAGACAAGAATAACGGGACAGATGGAGTATATTAAAAAGGTTACCAACCTGAATTTTATTTATTTATTTAGTTTTTTGAGAATACCTGAATATATACTGTATTTTCATGTACTCCCTCTGTTCTTTTATAAGTGTCCCCCACCGTCAAATTATACATACCAAAGAAATAAAGAAATTTACCTATGTAACCTTATTAATTACCATTATTAATGTATACATACAACTAATTAACAAATTACGAGAATCATTAAATAAGGATAAAACAGGAAGAAAGTCACTATTTTACTCTCAAATTTTGAAATAGGACACTTATTTGGAAACAAAAAATTGAGCTAAATGGAACACTTAAAAAAGAACAAAGCAATTATGTAAGGGGAAAAATTTATTTTACACACTTTGAGTTGAAACAAATGAAAAATACATACCACATGCAAAACAAATGAAAAATACACATACCTACAATACTAACCCTAGAATGGCCCACAAAACATCAACTCATAGCACAAAAAATAAGGTCTGTGACTTTGGGGGGAGAAAAAAAAGAAGAAAAGTTGCGGCAAGTACAAAATCATGTCGAGATAAGAGGTTAGTTAGCATGATATTGATTAATTTTATTTTATTTCGATATTTTTTTTATAAATCGAAATCCCTCTCGGGTAAAACTATTTCCCTCTCGTGTATACCTATTTTCCGCTCGAGCGGGAAATAGGTATACACGAGAGGAAAATTGGTTAATTCAACTTATAATAATTTAGTCGATTTTTAGTCATATTTTCTTGATATCCCTCTCGTGTATACATATTTCCCGCTCGAGCGGGAAATATGTATACACGAGAGGGAAAATGGTTAATTAATTCAATTTTTAAGTATTTCACACACGAGCGGGATATGGTACTCGAGAGGAAAATAAGCTTAATATGCAACAAGTATTTATTAGCAATCATTAGTCACTTTTTTATTAAAATAAATCACAATCAAGTGTCATATCGGCTCTTCAAACGAAAAGTGTGTAAAATTCATTTGTTTTGGAGGAGGTGTGTATTTTTCGTTTGTGTAAAGTGAAAGTGTGTATTTTGATGGATTAACAAGTTATATAATATATATGTGTGTCATATGTATGTATTAATGTCACGTCATTCACGAGGCATGATTGATAGATAGATAGATGGCGCGTTACATCATATCATTGGAAAAAACATTGCAAAGTTGCATTGCCGCAACGACTTACTTCTTTCCATCGACATACACATATCTAATTTGTTATAATTATAATTAATTATAAATTGCTTCAATTATATATTTTGTCAAATCGTACGTGAATACTAGCGTAAGGCTCTAGCTACGTGCATACAACGCAAAGAATTGCATTAGGTTAACGCGTTGACTAGCATTGACAAAATATTTAAAAAAACCAAAAAAAAAAACTCGGTATATACATATATATATTATATATACTGTGAATCTAAAAAGATCAATAACTTAGATCGCTACTCATTATAGAAAAAGTGCTTTGTATATGATCATTTCCCTATATATATATATATATATATATATATATAGGGTTGGTCATATACAAAATATTTTTTCCGTAAAAAATAACAATAATGCATTTTATGTACTAAAGTAATGAATTTTATGTATTATTACAATACATTGTTACGATAATTCATTCCATGTTCAATTATAATGCACTGGTTAATGACAATCGTAGATCTACAAAAATCAATGATTGAGATCGATTCTTATTTTTTATGAGAAAAGACTTTTACATATGATCTCTTCCCTATAATATATATATTCAACATAAACAACCTTGTATATATTACCAAGCTTATTATAATACATTAAAACGAAAATTGCTTAGTTTTTTGCTTTAAGAAAATTAAATGCTTTGTGTTTTGGCTATACAAATTAAGTTACTGCGTATTTAATTGTGCTGAACTTCCCTGTCTAAAGGATCAAATTAGGTCGAGCAATTTATATTTGAATTTGTTCACTTTTATTAAGTTTCACATGTTTACGTTTGATTAACTTGATTGTTAGTAAACTAAATTAGATTGTTTTTTTTAATAGATTTTGAACAATTAATGCTTGCGGTAAAGAAACTTGCATAATTCTTTTAGATTTTTTTTTAACGAATAGAATTTGAGACACATTAAAAAACATTATAAAGCTTATTTCCAACGGTTTGCATTATTTTGAAGAGTAGTTTCTATACTAAAATAGTGCAGTTTTTACACTAATTTTTTTCCCAACGTAGCTCTAAGTCTCTAACCATTTGTACTAAGAAGAATGTTCTTTCAAATATTTTTTTATTATTTATAATTTAAAAATTTGCATGATCAATCTCATCGCGACCATTTATTCTTGGGACCCATCCAACACTAAATTTATGTGTTGTAAAAAATTGAGTAGTGCATTATTCACATGCATTAAAATTAATTTACGATTAAACACTAATAACTCTTTTAAGCACAAGGTTGGAGTTACACTTAATAACATATGCTTATACTTATTAGAGAAACTTTTCCAGTATATATATAACTACACGCAATCAGATATCTATAATTAAAAATATATAATATCATATTATATACATTAGGGTGTACGTACGAATTAAACTTTTGTTTATATACGAAAATAAAATTAATGTTATAAAAAATATTGCAGTGTATGGATTTCAGCACGTTTAATTAGTTTCAATATGTATAACATTGTCTAAACCGCAGTTGCAACTTCATCATATATATTAAGAGTTGTTGTTTAGCTAGTGATTAATTATGTGATTTCGAAAAAAAAAAAGATAATGAAGACATTCTCAATTAATTAACCTATATATTAAAATGAAATTTAGAAATCGAAAAACAGGGTCAGTTATAAATTATAAGAACCTTTTTGTATATAAAATAGTATAAAGGATTTAAAATTAGTTATAGAAATTGCAGATTATAATGAATGAACATGAAAACACACATATATCTACAACATTATATTATAATTTTTACTAAAGAATGGAAGAAAAGTAAATAAAACGAAAAATCGTAAATAATTCTGGTTCGTTCTCTATGTTTGTAAATTAATTTACCCTAAGAAAAGATGGAAAAAATTTATCACATAATAAAGGTCCCCATTTTTTCTGTCTCATGTGTTCTCTAAAATGGAAAAGAATCTAAAACATGGGAAAATATTATCATACTAATATCCCATGATAATATTATCATTTATTAATAGAGTGAAAAAGAGGGAAAATTAATAGGCTGCCCGGAAAAAAATTCCAACATACTCGGGAAAATCACTCTAGAGAATTTGTGAAAAAAGTGAAAAAGGGTGAAAATATATATTTTCAACTTTTCTTCCATCAAAGAGAACGGACCCCTTTAATGTATAAATAGTACTTATGTATATAATGATAATACCTTAATATTTATCGATACCGATCAATACACAACAGATACACAATCAAAGAGACCATCACGAACACAATTTTTATTGAGGCACCACAAGATTCTCCTTACCGAGAGGTCTTGTGTTGAATCTCATTTGTGCGCAGTGTAGTATATTTTTTACCTTATTTGGTGGTACAGTGGTCCCACCTTTGTGTGGTGTAGAGGTATGGGATGATGCAGTAATTTATTTGATAATATATATATATATATATATATATATATAGAAGAAATCATATGTTAAAGCCTTTTTTTTCCGTAAGAAATAAGAAGCGATCTGGACCATTGATCTCTGTATATCAGCGGTTGTCATTCACTAGTGCATTATAATCGAACATGGAATGCATTATCGTAACAATGCATTGTAGTAAATAAAAAATGCATTATTATGACAATGCATTGTAATAATACATAAAATACATTATTTTAGTGCATAAAATGCATTATTATTATTTTTTACGGGAAAAGTATTTTATATGTGAACCAAACCATATATATATATATATATATATATTGAAGAAATCATATGTAAAAGTCTTTTCCGTAAGAAATAAGAAGCGATCTGGACCATTGATCTTTGTAGATCTATAATTGTCATTGATCGGTGCATTATAATTGAACATGAAATGCATTATCGTAACAATGCATTGTATTATATACCTTGTGTAATTCTAAAAATAAAAAATAAAATAAAAGAACACAGCTTTTACTGAGGATTAATTATTGGTCTGTCTGATGGTAATTAGGAATAAGGATTAAGGATGAGGCTTGAAGATTGTAATTCTTTGGATTCCAGTCACTAAAACCGTACGGACTTTGGTAGTTTTCCTACCAAGCATAAGGTATTAATTAAGTAATTAAGTAATAATAATAAAAATAATAAGTATCTTAGTTTATCACTAAATTCAAAATAAAATAGTAGCTAGATACAAAATATCTTACTATATGTAATTAACTTAATAAATTGCATTAGCCTAAGAAACTTATTAAATATTTTTTTAAGAAAAGACACTTATTAAATATTAATTACTATAAAAGTTCAATGATTTTTGAAGTTAGGTATTATTTTAAGTTATAAATTAGAACAAAAAGAAACACAACGGGCAGTTTGCTAATATAATAAAAGATTGCTCGGGGGGGGTTAAATTGATAAAATAAGAAATTTTTGATATAAAATGAGAGGGCAAAAGCGATACTACTACTAGTGGACAAATTTTGGGATAAATAATTAGGGTAAATATATTAGTTTTAACCTAACTCACTAGAGTGTCACCCGTGCAATGCACGGGTAGAGTTTTTCTTCTTTCTTTTCGTGAAAAAAATCTCTCCTATGTTAATTTTCATTTGTAGTTACTAAGATTATTGATTTGACATTTATAAAAATATTTTAGGTTGTACAATAAATTGACACTAATGTAATTACTAAGATTCTTGATTTGATATTTATAAATTGGCACTCAAGAAATCTAATGCTTACCCAATGTTTTGAAGCTTTTCTGTTTGTCTATCACAGAGCTCTCGAATTTGCAAGTCTTGAAATTGCTGGTGAAATGTGAATTTGCTTTTTTAAGCTTTCTTAATTATAAAGAAAAATAAAATAGATAAGAAATATAATGCGGATGATTATTAAAAAAGTAAATGTACATTGAAAATAACAGAAGATTTTAGGGAAGACGGAAAGTTAATAAAATAAATAAATGAGGAGTTATATTGTACAGTTGTCTTTGAGAAAGTAGAAAGTCAAACGGTTTCTTGAGAAAAATTTTTAGTCATGCGTGATGAGGCAGTGAGAATATTCTGCATGGCGCATATAATATTGGGCGGGAAAAAATATTATTTAGACGGGAAAATGAAATGCTATTATTATGCTTTTATATAGTAATAGATTAATAATTATATCGACAATTTTCAAATCTATTAAACTAGATAATTATTTATAAAACATACCTGATAAATTAAAAAGCTTCCAAATCTAACCTGATGTCAACTTTCCTGTGCGGACCGACGATCTGAATCACATGTGACCTTTTTACTCGAATAAATTTAAGGGTTATTTATAGTTTGTGTCCCCAACTTTCATCATTTTTCTGTTTGTGACCTGAACTTTAAAATTTTTCAAAAAAATCCTGTACTTTATAATTTTATCTAAAAAAGCCCGCCTTTATTTTCCGGCATTGGAATGATGAACCATCTGACCGACTATCTAATATGGATATTAAAATGCCAAATGTACCGAAACAACTTCGTTTCAGTTTGAGCAAAAATTAAAAATTGACAAGGTCGTACGAAGTAGAGCTTGCACGATGAAATCCTAAATATCTTTCTAAGCTCTCCCTAAACTCTTTTCTTCCCCAAAAGTCAACGTATAGTTTAGCAAAAGAATAGAGTGACATTTAGGGTTCAGTCATACAAGTTATAAGTACTATGACTTTGTCAATTTTTAATTTTGCTCAAACTGAAACGACGTTGTTTCGGTATATTTGGCATTTTAATATCCACATCAGATAGACGAGTAGATGATTCATCATTCCAACACCGGAAAATAAAGGCGAGCCTTTTTAAGATAAAATCATAAAGTACAGGGTTTTTTTGGAAAATTTTAAAGTTCAGGTCAGAAACAGAAAAATGATGAAAGTTGGGGCCATAAACTATAAATAACCCTAAATTTAATGATATGAAAATTTGATTTTCTACTAATACAACGCCATTTTATAATATATTCTCCGGTTATCTATTACTATATTAAAGCAAAATAATTTGCAATGCATTTTCCGCCCATTTTGAATGCTACATGCAAATAATTGTTACACTTTTCCAATGAAAATTAATGACTGTACATTTTCTCATGTCATTTCAATTTTTCAAATTAAAAAATTATGCTTTGAAGCCTAACAAATTTAGTTCACTATATATATAATGATGTGTATGCTGCATTTCAAATTTTCAAATTCAAATATTAAGGTTTGGAGTAGTAATTATTGTATTGTTTATAACGTTAATTAATTTTTTGTGTTTGCTAAATGTATTATTTTGTATAAGAAGATTCACAAAGATAAATTTTATTAATTTGAAATATTTAATTAGATTATATAGATATTATTGACATTTAAAAATATAAAAATTGAAATACAATCGAATGGTGTAGCGCAAACGCGCGGGGTAAATCTAGTATTTAGAAAAAGAAAAATCATTTACCAAATATAATTTTATAAATAGTTATTTATTAGGTTAGATTTGAAAATTCAGATATTATATTATATTATATTTAACCAAACAGTTCGAACAGCGGCGACCACCGCGGGGGCCACCTTGTCTAATTGGATCTTTGGGTGAGGTCGACCGCCGAAATTGCTGAATATAGGTGTTTTTTTTTTTAATTTGTTTGAATAATTTTTTGGGAAAATATACTATTTTAACCATGTAATATCTCAAAATTTTAAGTCTAACACAATAAATAACTATTTACAGAAAAATACCTGATAAACTGGAAAACATTCGAATCATATTGGAAAATATACCATAAAACGACGTTGTATTGGTGATGTGAATAATCAAATTTTCCACATCAGTACTAAATTTATTCGAGTAAAATAGTCACGTGTGATTCAGTTTGTGAATTCCACATTTTTGCATCGAAAAGTTGACCTCAGGGTAGATTCAAAAAACTTTTCAATTTATTATGTTATTTTTGTAATAGTTATTTAGTGGATTAGATTTAAAGAACCGTAAATATTACTCTCTCCGTCCTATTGATAATGTCCCATAACTTTTGGGTACAATTATTAAGGAGAATGATAAAAAGATAGAAAATATGTAAGTCACGTCACTTTTGAATAGTCAATTATTTTCATTTTTTAGAATGAGGCATTATAAATGGAACATACTTAAAAGAAATACATATGTGACATTATCAATGGGACGAAGAAAGTATTAGCTTGAAATAATGCATGTATTTATCCTAAAAATTAATACATGTTAAACAAGATAATGATATTGGCTGGGATATATAAAATTGCAACAATAATATTACCATAAATACAAGAGGATATATGTTCTTTCCTCTTATATTTTGTGGTGCACGAAATAATATTAAACTTAATCAAGAGGGTATCCATATAGAAGTGGTGTATCAATCTCTCTATTCTCTCACTTAATAATATTGTTCTAATAAAATGGTGAAAGAATATTAGTGATATCTATGATAAAGGTCTTCTTTTTTTTTTTTTTTCTTTCATCAAAATATCTTTAATAAAAAATTAGATGACCAATATATAATATTAATCGATTTTGGCTGCAAGCACTTGGATCTTACTACAAAATGGATTATTCTCCTCTCACATACCCCACTACCACACCAATATCTCTATCATTAATTCTCTCTCTCTCCCCCAAACAAAATGCTCTCTCTCTCTCTCAATAATTAATCTTTGTCTTAAAGAGGGTTAAAGTTCTGAGTAGATTGAAAAAAAAATGGAAAAAATTTGATTAAGTTTCTTTCTTTCTATTGTAGGTGTCTAAATTTTGTCAAAAAGATTCTATAAGAGGATGGTTTAATTTTAGCCCTTTGCCTCCTAGTTCTTCCTCAACATGAGTTTAATTTGTGTCATACTTTATTCATATTCAGTGTGTGTGTGTGTGTGTGGGAGAGAGAGAGAGAGAGAGAGAGAGAGTAATATTTATTGTGCTTCTTCGGTTTGTCTATATATGTAGAATATATCGTATGATGATTAATTAATATCATCAAATTAATTCTTACTATTAATTGATCAACAATTTCGAAAAGAATTGCAGGAAAAAAAAAATACGGACACCAGTTGCTTATATACAATGATCAACATGACTCTAATATCAGGAAGTAATCATACATATATATATATAGTAATAAATTAGTCGGTAGATAATATTTAATTATTTAAACATGAAACATGCACATGCATATATACGTAGGGACATATGAGACCTAAATTTGCCTACAAAGATAAAAAAGCCCTAATTCCGAGCTAAATTGAAAATTTATGGGATTAATTAAGATTTGATTTGTTGTCGTCCGACCACATACGACATTACTTCCATCCATATAACTTACCTATTCCCTATATCTATAACTCTTTTATATAATAATCACTCTCTATATATCTCTATACAATATTATTTATTCTTAATTTGATGTTGCATTTTTATATTGATGATGAGAATTATTAGTTGGAAATTTTGCAGCCTAAAACCGCGTTATGGTGTTGTATTTTCAAGGTGCCTATAGAAATTAGTAAAACCCTACTACCAAGAAATTTGGGTCCATCATCAAACCCCATGCAATTCTGTAAACACATGTAATTTAATTTATATAGTACTCCTATATTACGACCGATAATTTCGGGTTTATAAATATAATTAAAGCAGTATAGATCTAATAATATAGTATTTGATTTAGTTTATATAGACTAATAGAACTGCTGATTATTATTATTATTATTATTAGGAAGTTTTGTGAGTCAGTCTTTATTATTATTATTATTATTATTATTATTATTATTATTATTATTATTATTATTATTATTATTATTATTATTATTATTATTATTATTATTATCGCAGCCAAAACTATATTTATAAAATAAGTTATAAAATGCCGTACTCCCTCTGTCCCAATAGTAAAGATCCCCTTTTTCTTTTTCGTCTGTCCCAGTAGTAAGGTCTCATTCTAAAAATGGAAACAATTAACTCTTCAAAAGGCTTGGGACCCACCACTTTTTTTTTTTTTCTTATTTTTTAATAACCACGCTCAAAATAAGGGGCCCGGGGAGTATCAAATAGCAACAGAGAATTCATAAGGGCGTGAAAACAACAGCAATTGAGGTGAGACTCATGAAATGTAATGATCTGGAAATCGGACTAATTTCCGTCTTAGTTCGTTGATATTGTACGCTTTGTTTTAGATCAATAAAATCTATTTTTACCCCTAAAAAACAAGTTACACGTTTGGCGACGGCAAACAGTTCCATTTGGTTACACATGGGGCTGTCTATTTTTAGAAGAATGTAGATAAAAGTATCCAATGCTTGCTTACTCTACCCAAACCCAACCAATTAAATAACCAAACATATCCAGTCCCATTCTAAATTTTAATAAAGTCCCATTCTAATTTTGATTAAAGTAATTTCCCGCAATACTTGATGAAGAAGTTATACAAGAGAAAAACATATCATTGAACATATTTACACGTTAATGGTAATATTGGAAAAAAGTTATTTCACCTCTTATTAATAAAACTAAATCATGTACTATAATACTTTGAAATTAATATATGAAAATAAACAAAGATGTCATCTTCGATTAAATTGATGGTTAAAATTGATTTTTCGTGTTGAATACTGCATTACATATTACAATAATGATAGTAATATATTATTATTAATTTTTCTTTTTTATTTTGATTTTTCCTCATTCCTCTCATCTCATTCACATTTGCGTTCTCAAGATTCTTTTCCCTTCTTCTGCGTGATTTTTATTCTTTATTTTCGGCGACTCCCTATCTTCTAAAAATTATTCGACAAACTATTTCCTCTATTCTGAGATAGTAAACATTTTCTCACCAGCAAATTACTAATCATGTTCATAGTCACAATTTCAGAGGTATATATATATAAGAAAAAAAATAAATTAAGAATTATAAATATTGATGTGGACTACACTGGTGCTACATATGATGTGCTGCAATATTATCAATTCTCTATGCATACATATATAGATAAATTAGTAGAATGGAATGGCTGGTCACTGAAATATATATTGGAATATTTATGCGAACATGCTGATAAGATCATAAAATAATCTATATTTTCAATATAGATTAAATTGAATATATATATATATATATATATATATATATCAAGATATGCCACAACATG
The DNA here is from genome assembly GCA_031470985.1 of Agastache rugosa. Classification (NCBI taxonomy): domain Eukaryota; kingdom Viridiplantae; phylum Streptophyta; class Magnoliopsida; order Lamiales; family Lamiaceae; genus Agastache; species Agastache rugosa. The sequence goes on along the minus strand of CM062606.1, from coordinate 28,160,149 downwards.
GAATGCAGACCCAAATCAATTTACATCTTTTGATTTGTATGTGTGAACGAGATAAATAATTATCATGTCCCAAGATCAGTCAAAGAAAATAAAAGAATTCTCTACTCATAATTTGAAATGCAAGAAGGCAACTTTTGAAATGTTTGGAATTGATCTTGTTGGTCTTAAAATGGAACTTTAAATTCTAATTACTAGTATATTGGGGTTGGCTCACATACAAAACATTTTATGTTTTGTATGTACTAAAATAATATATTTTATAGGGAAGAGATCATATGTAAAAGCATTTTCCCGTAAGAAATAAGAAACGATCTAGACCATTGATCTTTGTGGATCTACGGTTGTCATTGACCGGTGCATTATAATTGAACATAGAATGCATTATCGTAACAATGCATTGTAGTAAATCAAAAATGCATTATTATGACAGTGCATTGTAATAATACATAAAATACATTATTTTAGTACATAAAATACATTATATTATTATTTTTTTACTGGAAAAATATTTTGTATGCGAACCTACCCCTATATATATAAATATATCTTACCACCACACCAATACCAATACACCATGCATGAATATTAGATACATAACAATTACTATTATCAAAATTCAAAATCACAATTGACGTGCAAAATGAAATACCAATTACAATATAGAGATTCCAATTAAGGCATACATAGCAGATTAAACACGTTTAGTTTTTTTTTTTTTTTTTATCCGGCAATTGGAAAAGAAACAGAAGTGGACTTGAAATTCATGTTAATTAAGTTGAAGATTTTAAATTAGCAATCCAAACAAGAAATGAAATGATGCAATTAACATGGCTGCAGAAAAGCCTCCTCTCTCTCTCCACATGATTAAATAGTGGCCCATGTCAGAATTTTTTAAAATCAAACAGCAACAGCAGGAGTTGTTCTCTTACACACACACAGAGTAATATATATAATTATAATTTGATATTCGATCAAAATTTTCTTAAATAAAGATGTTGGTATTATCATCTTTAGATCTGTATGATTAAAATAGGACGAAATCCTGAAATTCGTCAAAACATATATACTTTTCTGATATACCAAGTAACATGGGTGGTGACTATCTTGGCCTGAAGCTGTCGGCATATAATAAAAAAAAAAATGGTGTTGTATAATGGTTGGTGATCAATCCCACTCTTGCTATATATTGAGTTATATATTTATATTAATTCTAGCAAGAAACACAAAATTCTCTCTTAAGCGGTTTAATAATCTTTGTGTGATGCACTTAAAGAATTAAACCCACCTAATGATAATTTAGGGGCATTGATTTATTTATCTATACACGAGTTATATTTGCAACTATATGCCAGATCTCGAATTTTACTATTATACCATTATCCCCAATCAAATTTCTCACACTTCAATTCTGGATTTCTGGACATAATCCTAAAATCCCAAATCAATATTTAATTTCTGGAGTCTTGTCTTCGGCCAGACTTAGACGGTACCAATATTCGGAAACAAACAGTCTCACATAAGATGTAACAAACTTCTGCTTCTGACCGCAACAATAAAATAAATAGAGATTTGTACGTAAAGTCAGGAACGAAAACGAGCTATCTGATTGTGATGTGCAAACAGAAAACAGCAATGAAACCAAGTACCTGAAGACGAAAAACAAACAAAAGAGACACGAACAAGAAAATACGGAAAAAAAAGCTAGAAACAAATTAAGTCGCCAATGTCAACAAAGTTTCATGATTCATAAAATAAGGCACATCACAAGAATGGATTTCATAAAATTATATAGTTTCACCAATGTTCTTAATATAGCAAATCTTTGCAAAAAAGATATCTATCCAAAAGAATCATGCATGCTTTGCATGTTAGTTCAGACAGATTTAACCAAAGAATGAATGCTGAAATTGAACAAGATGAAGACACATAATAGGCATTTGTGTGACAGAAGTTCCTTAACTACTTACATAGTAATTCAAATTCAATAGGCACCTTTTCCTCAAAAAAAAAAAAATGATACCTCAAATGGAGCAAGAGAAGAGTATTCATGCAGCGATCTATCAGACTGTGCCGATCACTTTCATTTCGTCAACCACGCTGGAAATTATAATTCTCACTTAGCACACGAGTACCGAATTATGAATGACAAATGTCTTCAGAGAACACTGATATCAAATGAAAATAAAGAGGCCGTGACTGGAGCTTTGGTATTAACGTGATTAAATTATGGAATCCTGTACGAATAAGCTGCAATTTCAAGAATTAAACACAACAAAATGATGTCTAAAGAGAAATTCCGACCAGATCTCAACCGCAACCAATCAAATGCAATTGGAAATTGTAAGACAATGTTTTGATAGTGCAGAGAGAACAGAGTATTGAAGCTGAAGAGAAGATTGTCGAGGCACATTAACAGTGTCTTTCAGCCCGACATGAGGTATTTAAGAGATCAACTGTTGCCTAGTCCACCAGTGAGTAATCAACACTTAAATGTACATATAGAATAGAAGACATTAGGAGATAAAGAAAAACATATAAATTGAATGGATAGAGAACCATATCTTTCTACAGAAAAGAACAATCTTGCATCTAAATCGAACCTTAGAGAAATAAGTGGGACCTGCCTATCCAATTCCTGCATGAAACACAATATACTTTTCATGTTTATTGATTAGTAACCATTGAAGGAAACTAGCAGAAGGTAATTATACATGAAAAAAGAAAAAATAAAAAAAGAAACAGAAAAACTAAGAAAGATAACCTTGTCAGAGTATTCAAAACTTCAGCTATGATCGCTGATCCGTGATCCTGCAGCAACATAACAGTGCACGATCGATAAGAAAAACAATCAACTAAATAAAAGAGAAGGCTCCAGAGAAGAAATCAACAATACATTAATTGAAAAAGTACATGCCTGCTTCATTTTTCTTATTTCTTATGTGTGCCTGAATTAGCTCGACTCTTCAGTTTGCTGAAACTGAAAGTATTCATTGTTGAAACTTCCATCTGAAATTTAGTTTCTAGTTTTTAAACAAGCTTCACAACTGCGACACATATGCATATGAAAATCTAATATATGGAACCACAGTAGCCATCAAGTATGGCTTGAATTCTATCAGGCAATGCAAGGACCAAATCACTGCAAGCAGCAAGTTCTTCTGTTGAAAGTCCTTTGACCTGAATTAATAGTATCTTAACAGCTAAAAGAAATTGATGATATTATACTATTACTATAGTCTGTTTATCAAGGCCAATATAAACTTAAAAAATTGAAAAGGAAGCAAGAAACTCCAAGATGTCAATAATATGCTGATGGTTTCATATAGTTACTCAAGCATCCATCTCATTAACATAGTCATCCAAGTTGATCTGCGCAAAATATCAACAAAGAAACAACCACTATATCATTAAATTTAAAGACCGTGCCACGGTGGACTTGAACCTGAGACCTTTGGCCTCAAGCATTAACCACTTTACCGCTAGACCAACACACACATGCACGAAACAACCACTATATCATTAACCACAATTTACCAGAAATGATATAAATTTCCTCATGGTTCCATATATTTCTTTCAATCTCGTCAAGTGAGGTAATCAGTCTATTCTGAATCATTGTCTACTCTGCAACATAGTCTATGCAGAATAACATAAGCGCATGCCAGAAATGTATTAATCTCATTCCATGTTATTCAAGTTCAAGAGGTGTGTGCTGTTTCCAAAAGGTGTCTACCATATAGAGATTGTAATATCACAAACAAACTAAAAGTGAACACGGAACATCCACACAATCATAACTTGGAGGAGTAAGCTTCCAGATATATCGACTTCTCTAGAGATTGCAAGTCTCGTTATACATTTGGTTGATCAATGTCAGGAAAAAACAGCAAACAGTCCATTTCACATGAGGAGACGAGCCTCGACTTCCACTCCAATATTATCATAGAGGCCAATTGGTCTAAATCTAATACATGCATCAATTAACTTAACTCCAATACATGAAATATTCTGAGTGTTTGTTAGGTTGGGGTTCAAGGATGACTAACCAGCAAAACTCTCTAAAATATGGAGAGATTTGGAAAGTTCACGCGTCAAGTATATCTCAAACAATTGTAACATATATACCAGTTAGATAAATTAATGGTCCCATCAAGGATGCTTAAGACATAATTAGCTATTCTATCCACAAGTAATGAATCCAATCTGATTCCATTTTTGAAACCAAATTAATGGAGTCTAAGTGTACAAACAAAACAATTAATCTTTGAACTATCCACATATCTACTAATACTATTCTAAGAAAACTAGAATAACAAACAGGTATGAGATATAAAGCTAGCTCAATGAATAATATTCCATCCACTACAAGAACTCTATCATACAATGAGATATAACAATTCTATTTCTAACAAGTTGTGGCTGTTCAAATGCTGCAGATTTTACGACGAGCATACTGAAACGACTAACCTAAAAGGCATAATTAAAGTAACCAAAAAGCAAGAAGAGAAGAGAATTTCAGTAAATTAAAACTTCCAAACAGTTAATCTCTGCAATTTAGGGACTTCTTCAAGAAATCTCTCCTCGTCCTGCAAATCTCCTCGGCATTAGTAGCTACAGCCGACGCCTGACGCTCTATGTTTCTCATGCAAAGCTAGCTACCAACGCTTTCTGCCAAAAAGATTCAAAATCAACATGCAATCACGTTTTGGGGGGAAAGAAAAGTAACTAAATTTCATAATTATGTGAAGTAAAGCGAAAGCTGAATGGAAGATTCAATGTCAGCGTCGACGGAAAGCGGAGAGGCGGGCGAAGGCGTCGTCGCCGGAGACGTTGGTGTACTTTATGCGACGTCGTATTTCTCTGAGTTATCTCCTATTGTTTTGTTTAGCGAGGGAAATGATAAATGACCAAGGTATTTATCGTTGGCCCAGAGAGAGAGAGAGAGAGAGAGTGCAGGACAAGAGTAGGGATGATTTTGTTAGATTAAACATTATTTTGTTGGCCCATTCCAATTTGGCCCAAATAAAAAAAATGCAGGGCTATAAATTATTTCCTCTAATAACTACTCCCTCCGTCCCATTATTGTTGGCACGTTTCTTTTGGGCACGGGTATTAAGGAGAAGGGTGTTTAAAGGGTAAACAGATAGAAAGTGGTGGAGCCCACACCTTTTTGTGAGAGAAGGATATTTCCCAAAAAGGAAACAGGCCAACTTTTATGAGACGGCCCAAAAAGGAATACAGGCCAACAATAATGGGACGGATGGAGTATTTTTTATTTTAAGGCCCCAATCCGTTCCTGAGCTCCGGGCGGTCGCACTCCTGGCCCTAAACCTATATAACTTGCCTGGAAAAATGTTCCAATATTTGTCGAAATTCTCACAAGTTTTTCCACTGTATGACAAGTACAACAATTCACAACCATCTTCGAACTCTTCGGAAACACAAAGATTTGGATGCGGTCAGATAAATGTGTCAATTATTCAAACGAAAATTGACAATTACTTCGAATAAAACTGATACAAATATTGCACAATAACAAAATTTACCCAATACGTTTTATGTAATTATTGCGGGATTATCCTTCTCATAAAAAGTAAAATAAGATAAAATAAAATACAATACAAAATTGATCACACTATTGATTGTTTATTTTTATTTTAAGATCCAAACATTGATAGATAGCTAATCTAATGTATGCATGGTTTTCTTTAATCCTTCACTTCTCTTTGTTGTTGATTTTTGTAATTGTTTTTTTTAATATATCACCTAATCATCATCATCATAGTACATATAAGTTATCGATTTAGAGATGTAGATGAGTTTGAATTCCATTCTTTAGTGACTAAAGAACCATGAATATGGTTTTAAAAATGAACCATAAATATTAGTTGGTAGAGTAGCAATTTCATAATTAAAAAAATAAAAATATAATTCCATCAATCTTTACAATATATTGATTAATTATATATTGATTAACTTAATTTAATGATACAAAATATCAAAAAAGTGTAAGATCTCTACTACAACAATATATCAACAACGATAAGATAAAGTGTTATCATATTTAATTTTACATGTTTACAACACCAAAAAAATGACAACGATATCACAAAGTGTTGTACTCCCTCCGTCCCCGAAAAGTGTGGTCCAATTAATATTTTATACCTCACATATAATCAAATTTGAACCATACTCTTGGGGGACGGAGGGAGTAGTATTTAATATTGTACACCTACAATAACAGGTAAACGATAACGATTTCACAAAGTGTTGTCGTATTTGATATTATAAACCTACAACAACATTGTTCTGACAATAATTGGACAAAGTGTTGTATTTAATATTAAATACCTACAAGAACATAGAAATGACAATAGTTATACAAAGCGTTGCCGTATTTAATATTTTACCCAAACGACAACGGTTATTGAAGCGTGTTGTCGTATCTAATATTATAAACCTAGAACAACAGTGAGATGACAACAGTTGCACAAAGTGTTGTCGTATTTCATAATATATACATACAACAACATATAAACAACAACGGTTAGACAAAACGTCGTTGTATTTAATATTACATGTTTACAACAACAGACAAGCGACAATGGTGAAAAAAAACTGTTGTCGTACATTGTGTTATATAACTACAACAACATACCTATGACAACGACAATGTAAGCGTTGTCTATGAGGGTATAAAATAACTTACGACAACATACATATAACAACGTTGGACTAAAACCGTTGTCAATGAGCGTAAAAATGCGCTCATAGACAACGGTTTAGGCTATAACAACACTTTTCTACAAAATGACAACAGTTTTTCAGTAAAACCGTTGTCTTTAAGGTAACAATTGTTATCCATAGTTTATTTGTAAAACTTGACTAAAAGTGTAAGGGGTAAGGACGACGTGAATCTGTGACTTCTTTTAATGTTTCTTCAATATTTATTAATTTACACGAATACTTAGTAAATAATAGAGAGACAAGTGCTCTTTTTTTTATACTAAATAAATATAAAAATGGTAAAATAAATAAAAGTTCATGGTTACACTTTAATCTTTTATATAAAGAAATTTCAAAAGTATTGAATTTTCAAAGTTTATATTTTTTATTATACATTTTTTTTATATAGTAATTAAGTAAATAGTGTTATATAAAAAAATATAAAGTGCTCCCCCGTGCATAGGGGGGGTGTAATACTAGTAGTAGAAATAACAAAATATTATAAACATAATTTTGACATAAGTATAAATAAAAATTTTCATTATATTAAATTATATGCGTGTTAAAAGAATAATATAAAATCCTAAAATTATTTATATTTATATTAATATAAATTATATATAAAAAAATATTTAATTACTAAAATTATTAATTCTTTGTATGCGGGTTAAAAATAATAATATAATATTCTAAAATTATATATTAATATTTATACTAATATCTATAATTATATTATAAATTATATATATAATATTCTGTTATCTTACATATATATAAATGGGTTTGGGTAGCGAATACCCGTAGATAATTTCCCAAACCCGACCCAAATCTGTCACGGGTTTGGATGTTTCTACCCAAACCCGTCCCAAAACCATTTATTAATTCCCAAACCCGTCCCATTAGGGTTTGGTAGAGCCAGGTACCCGTAAAAACCCGACCCATTACCATCCCGATACACGGCATAATTAATTTAAGCGATTGTTTAAAACTTAAATTTAAGTTTGTTGTAGGTAACATATATGCATTTATGTATTTTACCGTCCAACATAATAATATGCGGTTCAAAACTACCTCAAATAGGTTTAAGTTTGTATCAAACGACGAGACTAAGGTGGCTCCAACCACCGACAAGCTTTTCCCAAGGCACATGTTTGAATTTCGTGATTTTTCAACTATATTGAATCATGCGAATTTGCAAGAAAACATGCTATTTGGTAATATTTAATTTTTGAAATATGTATTATGTTTGGTAAAATATTATTTATTTTATTTATTTATATCAAAATTTAATATACGAATTAAATTATTTGTGCAGATATCATAGGCAAAGTGGATTATGTTGTCGAACCGCAAAGGAAGAATGTAAATGGCCGTGATTCAATAATGGTGGATGTGCATCTCAAAAATACTGAGAATGGTGGAACTCCAAAATTTGCATAGCTCTACATATACGACACCGAAAATGATCGTGTCCAACAGGATATCATCCGTTAGGTATCAACACTTACTTAGCCGTTTATTTATAATTTCATATAGTTGTAAATAATACTTTATGGAGTGGTGCATAATTAATTCCATGTACTACAAGTAATTAAACTTTTAGCCACACATAATAATGTGTGGCAAGTTAGCAACACATAATTAGAAAATCTGTGGGTAAATAAATTAAACTGTTTTAATTAGTTTTTGACATTTAATATGTGTGGCAAAAAATATTTAGTTACATTTATATTTTGATCTTAAAATTTTAATTTATTTTCCATTTAATCAAATTTCTTTTTGAATCTGTTTTGTCTACGTGGAAATATAAAAACAATTTAACCACACATAATTATCAATTATTTATGTGTGGTTAATGAACTTTTATTTTCTCCAATTATTGACATTTAATAAGCGCGGGGAAAATATTTAGCCACACTTATATTTTGACCTCAATTTATATAATCTTTTTTATTTAAATATATTTCTTTTTAATTTTTTCATGCCTATTTGGCAAATTAATAAAAATTATTACCCACACATAATTACCAATTATGTATATGTGAGTAATGCCCTTTATAATTACTAATTATTGACTTCGTTAGTGTGAATAAAATATTAAGTAAAATATTTTTTGCCTAATTAAATTTTTTATTTAATTATATTTCTTTTAACTTTGTTGTACTAGGAAAATTAATAAAAATATTTGTGACACGTAATTACTAATTATATATGTTTGGTTAATTAGTTTTTGTAACTATTAATTATTAACATATAATAATTTCTTAGAAAACGTATTAACATATAATAATTGTTTTCTTTAGAAACATATAATAATTGTTAGAAAACAACACATGTATATTTAGGTATTAATTAAAATGTTTTAAGCAATTTTCCATCTCCAAAAAAAAAAGGAAAAAAGAAGAAGAATATTTTAGAAAATACACATACGCAATCCTTTTAGTTGTTCAAGCTGCTATTTCATAGTTATTTGTTAATCTGTTACGATATTTTTGGATTTATATTTTCTTAAAGAGATTAGGCGGCACAAACTTAAAAGTTTGCAAAATTTTATTTTCGGTTTACCCGCTTTTCACCAAAAAACTTCCTTCAAAAATTTAAAAGGACGCGCCACAGTCATGACAGTTTTCATTCCCCTTTCATCTCACGTCTCACACAACACAACAACCACTTTCGAAATTTATAATTTCATATTATTTGTTGGAAATCTTTTGACTATGGAAGCATACAAGCCAAACCCATATCGATTGGAAACGAAGGGGACATAAATGAGGGAATTGCTACCTGTTATCGCTTTTAGATCTATTTTCTTCTTTGGATATTGATTAATTTATGCTAAAAAAGTTATTAATTAAAACATATATTATTGTTAATTTCACACATAAAATTGTGATTTCTTGCACCGATTAATTGTATTATATATTTAATTGGTGAAAAAATAATTTTGAACTGCATCTAGTAGACTCAATTTGTGACAAATTGAGTTTCGATTGCATCAATTAACTTATAATAGAATCAATTGGTGACAAATTGAGCTTCAATTAGTTATTTCCTCTGTTCCACTAAACTTGTCTTGCTTCCTTATTCTGGCTGTCTCATTAAACTTGTCTCATTTTTAAAAAGGAAACAATTAATTTTGTTACAAATAGTGAGACCAAACCATTTTCTATTATTTTACCATTCTCCTTAATACTCTTGCCGAGTAGCGAGTATAATATATTCAATTTTTAGACAAATTGATCTTAAGTTGCATCAATTTCTCACTAATTGACTTTCAATTGCATCGATTGACTTATAATATCTTCAATTAATAAGTGTTTAATATTTTTAATTGGAAATGCGATTTAGAGTTAGATTGTGTATACATAATATATAAATATATATATTATCAATAACTTTTTTAAATATAGATATGTAAATAATTTTCTATTTGTTATGGCAATTGTAATATAAAAATAATAATTATTTTTTAGTGTTAATTAAGTCTAGAAAGAAGAAAAAAAATTAACATTTAAAATTATTGGATAAAAATTTAAAAAATGAGTAAAATCATATAAACTAATTTTGACAAAAACTTGTATACGGTTAACCAAACTGTGTTCTATGTACTTAAATATTTAATTTATATTAATTTTGATATGTGAAATAAATTACTATTATTATAATCATTAATATTTAAATATAATAATGTAGAAGTACAAAAACAATCAATTATCTTAAAAAGAAAATAAATAGATAACAAATTGAAAATTACTCTAGATGAAAATTTCCAAGACCAAAAATTTCATATTACCCGCCATACACCAAAAACACACCCTCCAAAACATCCTAAAAAAGTGAGCGGGAGTTTTATTCACTTATCTTCTCAATTCTCACGTCAAAATTGATTAGTGGTTTAGAAGCCTCCGTCTTTGTTGCTACCCAAATTCTTCATCATACGTCTGGTTTTGAATCGTGAAAAATGTGCGAGAAGAAGAAGGCATGTGTTATGTTGGTTCGGCTTGTTTCGGCGGCCGGGACCGGATTCTTCTATGTCGTGAAGAAGACAAACAGGCTTCACAGCAGCGATATAAAGCTTGAGTTCCGAAAGTACAATCCTCGCGTCAATCGCCATGTTTTGTTCATGGAGGTGAAGATGAAGTGAGTATAACTACAATTTTGCTTGCACCATTTCTGTTTCCGCTTGCTTTTGTTGTGGATTGGTAATTATGTAATTAGTTTTGGATATAATATTTTGGTGGATTGATAATCCTGATTGTTTGGATAGGAAAAAAAACCTTTCTCATCTCAAAGCAATACATCAAAGATTCGCGCCCTTCCCAGAATTCATGGTGGTGTTGGAGTAGGGGTTCACGGCAGGATGTGTTAGGAATATTGGGGAGATAGCCGAGAGCTACGACTGATGTGGAAAAGGAAGATACCAAATTTGATTCAGGTGAGAGAAAACCATCTAATTGGTCTCAGAGGGATTCAGGTGAGAGAAAGCCATCTAAATGGCCTGAGATAGTTCGGTATTTGAATAGTCGTGGTTTGAAGGCGGAGGATAGACCAGATATCATTTGCAGAATTTTCAAAATAAGGTAGACCAACAGATGAAAGATATCCGACATAACAAAATTTTTGGAACTGTCAAAGCAGGTAAATACAACTGATTACAACATATGTTTATAGTTGTTTTAATTATTTAGAATCGTGATATTAAATTACATATATTCTCATTCTATACTATTATAATATATTTTTGATCTTCATTATGTAGCTATTTACACCATAGAGTTTCAAAAAAGAGGTCTTCCTCATGCGCATATCCTGATATTTTTGTCAACCGAGGACAAATATCCTTCAGGCGATGATATTGACCGTATTATTTCTACTGAAATACCTGATCACACGTTGGATGAGGTATATTACAATTTTGTTTGTGAGTTCATGTGCCATGTGGTAGTGTTAGAAAAGATTCGCTATGCATGTCCGAAGGTAGGTGCACAAAGCATTTCCTGAAGAAATTCTATGAAACCACAACAATTGATGAAGATGGTTATCCAATCTATAGAAGAAGAGACAATGGACGAGCTATTCAAAAAAATGGTGTATTTCTGGACAATAGATATGTTGTCCCTCACAACAGATATCTTTTGTTGACGTACGGGGCACACATCAATGTAGAGTGGTGCAATCAATCTAGATCCATCAAGTACTTATTTAAGTACGTAAATAAAGGTAATGATCGGGTAACAGTATCGTTCTGCCTAAGCAAAGAAGAAGAAACAAATGGAAAAGTCATGGATGAGGTGGATATGTACTACGACTGTAGATATATTTCACCCTGTGAAGCAGCTTTGATATTCAATATAGACATCCGTGTGTTGAACGTTTCAGTTTTCATTTACCAAATGAGCAAACAATAATATTCTCGGAGAACAAGGCAATCGAGAATATTGTTAACCAACCCATTGTGCTACCAGCATGTTCTTAGCTTGGTTTAAGGCAAATGCAAGGTATAAAGAAGCTGAGTCATTGATATATTATGAATTTTCAACTAAGTTTGTTTGGAAGAAGGATAAACGGGAGCGGGTACCTAGACAATAAGGAAAATCATTTGGGAGGATTTTTTTACATACATCCAGGAAGTGGGGAGATGTACTATTTGAGATTGCTTCTCAATGTTGTACGTGGGGACCGAAATGCTACGAAGATATAAGGTGCGTAAATGGTGTACTATACGCATCATTCCGTCACGCGTGTTATGCTAGAGGCTTGTTAGACGATGACAGAGAATACATCGACATCATTATAGAGGCAAGTCATTGGAGCATCGGCCATTCTCTAAGACATATGTTTGCGAATCTACTATTTGCTAATTCAATGAACAAACCAGAGATTGTTTGGGATAAGTGTTGGAAGAATCTTTCTGAAGATATTCTATATATGCAGCGGAATCGTTTACAAAATCCAGGTATAATAATGATTTTTTTTAGAAATAATAAATAATTAATATTTTTATTAGAATTAATAAATAATGAAGATTGCAGTATAGTTAAACTGAGGCTGATGTATTTTAGTAATTTATTGGACGGTAAATTATTATTTATAATCAATTATTACTTATTAGCTATCCCAAATCAAGACATGACATCAATCGATGCTTTCAGTTTATCATTTTTAGTAGACATATATATATATATATATATATATATATTTTATTGTATGTGTTGATTATATATGCTTGACTTCTGAATCTGATTACAAATGTTAATTTAATATAGGATATAATAAGTATCTTATATTCTTATTGTGTTCGTCAAAAATAAAAGTTTCTTAATATATTATATATATAAAATTTATTTCAATAATGAATTATATTATTTATGTTGTTTTATTTATTATTTTTGTTTAAAAAATTATTGATATCATATGTATTGATAACTATGTATACCACGATCAATATATGTAAATAGTGATTCGATTTGAAATTTTAAAGTTTGATTACATATAAGTTTTATTTGAAATATTATTATGTGGGTAATTTATAGTTTGTTTTGTGATCAAGTTATTTTTATTTTTATTTATTATTTTTATATAGTGCGATTTTTATTAAAAAACATTTCATAATAATAATAATAATATTTTTCTTCATGTTAGATATACAGACTGAAGAGCAGGTGAAGAATTATGCACTGGCAGAAATTGAGAAGATTATGTGCAAATTTGGATGTAGTCTACGAGATTTTATTGAGATCAAATATCTTGATTCAGAGTATTTTTGTCAGTCGTATAATAGTTTGATAAATGACGAGTTGCGTTATAATCGATCAGATATGGAAGCTGAGCATGCTTCGTTCATGCGTGATATTACCGAAGAACAACGCCAAGTCTATCAAATGATTATTGATAGAGCACAATCAGAATCATGTGGTATCTTTTTTGTATACGGATACAGGAGAATTGGAAAAATATTTATTTGGAGGACATTATCTTCTGTGTTACGATCAAAAGAAGACATAATACTCAATGTAGTATCGAGTGGGATAACATCTCTATTATTGCCAGGTGGAAGGACTACACATTATCGATTTGCTATCCCGATAAATCAAAATGAAGATTCAATGTGCAACATCAAACAAGGAAGTCCACAGGCTGAACTCCTTATCAGATGTAAGCTCATAATATGGGATGAAGCACCGATGATGCATAAATATTATTTTGAAGCCCTGGATAGAACCTTGAAGGATATAATGAGGTTTAAAAGTCCGTTGAATTATGAATCACCATTCGGAGGTAAGAAAATCGTGTGTCGGAGGCGACTTTAGACAAATATTGCATGTCATACCTAGAGAAAGTAGACAAGAAGTAGTCAATGCAAGTATCAACTCTTCTTACATTTGGAAGGACGTTCAAGTGCTCAGACTGACAAAAAACATGAGGTTGCGACTCATAGATTCTGAATTGTAGGCAACTGAATTACAAAAGTTTTCTGATTGGGTTGCAGCTATAGGTGATGGACTTTTGGGTGATACAAATGACGGTCATGCAAACATAGACATACTAAACGATATTCATCTTAAATTCTCGGGAGATCCAACTGTCGCAACCCGACTTAGAATAAAGATAACCAAGCCGGTGGGTCCCACGACGTACACAATTTATGATTAACCAAGGAAACAAGATAACGACCCAGTTATCCAACAAAAACCCATCATACAATAAATCATACTTTTAAGTCAAACCAAAATAGCCGAGAATGGTCAAAAGACAACACCATTTCGTATCAGAGTTTAACAACGGAAACAAGATTTATCAAGTCATAGCTTCAACATCACACTGAGACAACAATTATTGAATAAATTCAGAGTGTTGCAGCGGAAACCAACATGACATATCTTTGGTTATATGTATGAAGACATATAACCCTGCTCAACATCAACAAAGTCTCAAGAGGTCAACAACAAAAGTCCGCCCAGCACACTCCATCTTCATCCAAGCTAGCATGCACATTTTAGAAATAACATGCAGGGCTGAGTACTTTTGTACTCAGTGGACACATGCCAAAATAATTGAAAATTTGCTGCTTAGAGCTATAGATTGACTCTTGCCATAAAACATAGCACAAGTAACTTTTATAAACAAACCTGTGCATGCTCAAACTTTTTCCTTTCATTATAAGTGACTCGAGTCAAATACTTTAACATGTATGTACCACATCTACTATAACTTTTGAGTGTTAAGAAGTAGGCCTTCTTCTCAAACACTTGTAATCGTCCACTCCTTTCGGAAGGCTCCCGATTACAAAATAGTGTACACAAATCTTACACATTCGTAGGACCGAATTCGTCTTTCCTTGGTAGATGGTATCATACAAAAATTTTAAAAATTGGCAAGTCAATCACTTTAAAAATCATCACACATATATATAATCATAATATCACATTCTTTTCGGTCTCACTCGATCCTTCATTTAATAATTAAATTTAAACATAAGAGCGAGAAAAATTAAATATTCAAATGGGGGATGCCGCTGCTATTCTTAAAATTTATCTAATTTGTCTCGGCTTTTCTAGGTTTTCATCTTGGCAATTAGGAACTAAACTTTTCTAATTACTTCCTCTTTCTTACTTAACTTCTTAATCGATAAATAATCAATTATAATTTCAGGATATATTTTAAAACATAAATCCGTATACTTCTCATTTAACTTCATAAATAAACATGTAATCACATAATTCCTCATTTCACTCCACAAATAAACATATAATCATATAATTCATCATTAAACTTCATGAATATATATATAAACATGCAATTCAACATTTAACTTCATAAATGCATATAAGCATATAATTAATAATTAAACTCATATTAATCACTTCATCCATCATTTAAACTTATTCTTAAACATATTATCATTCCAAAGAAATTAAACATATCATTTAATCATATAAGTGTTTATTAAACACTTAAACTCTTCATCTAATTTAATAAGCATAATAAAATGCTTAACTTCTTTATTAACATATATTCTTAACTTTATATTAATAAAAATATGTCATTGACATATTTATTTATTAATGACGTATCATTAATACTTAATTCGTCATTAACACGTCATTAGCAACTAATAACCATTAACATATATAATTAATAGCTAAAATCCTCATTAACTTTTAATTGATGACAAATATCATCATTATCCTTTATTTAACATATATTTAATCTCTACTATTCGTATCTTTAACTTAAAAATATTTTCGACTCATCAAACGAGCTCCGAAAAATTTCAAATTAATTCCTTATACTTTTTATACTAAATGTGACATAATTATATAATCACATCATTAAAACAGATCTTTTATACATATAAACCTCCGACTTCGAAAAATAGCCGGAAAATAGAAAAGTCTCAAAACTTCGTATTAAAATTCCGAAAAATTTTACGATACTTAATTTTTATCGTAGAATTCATTTCCATCATTATTTTCTTAATTAAAAATCATATACATGGCCTTTTAATATATATATATATATATTTCGGCCCTTTTTCTAGAAATTAGGTTAAATACCCAATTTCATTCTAATCACTTCCAAACATGCTTATTTAATTTATAAACCTCAAATATAACATTATTACTTAATTAAATTGGAGTAAATTGAAACTCTAGTTCTTTAAACCTTCGAAAATTTCAAGTTTAGGGTTTAGGTGATATATTTTTCTCCAATTTCACTTGTAATATTCTTAGATATAATTATAGAGATTAATTACATCAATACTTAATCAAATTATGCTTTGAATTAAAAACTCCTAATTTTAAGCAAACTTTAATTTTCCAACTTCATTCAAATAAGCTTAAAAATTCCAATCAATTTAGCATAACCTTATTTCATCATTCTAAACTCAAATCCATCATCAATTTCATCATAAAAATTCATCATCAAAATTTCCCAATTTATAACTCTAATATTTCGAAATTAATTAAAATTAGGGCAAGGAAAATTCTAACTCATTAAAACCATATATCATCATGCTTAATAACATCATTTAAACCCACATTGATCATCAAATCAAGTATAGAACATCAAAATCAAATATTCTTATTTTTGGCCAAAACTTTCGACCAATTTGAAACAAATAAATAAAATGATTATTCTTGCTCAATCCATTTATCCAACATGCTTATAATCATCATAGAAGCTCATAAGAATCATCAATTCAAACATAGGATCAAAGAAATAATTTTTCTAATTTATGTCATAATTTTCGACAAAAATGGCAATTTAGTCTAGAATTAATTTCTCAAGGATTAAATAATAGAAATGTAATCTAAAACACTCCCTAATCAACATACTTGAAGATCAAATCCATACTACAACATATATATAATTTTCAAAATTTAGAAAAATTTAAAAAATATGGATTTGATACTAAACCTTGAGTTATTTGCTTAACTAGTGAGAGATCTCACCTCTTGAGATGATTTTAGTACTACTTCCTTTGATTAATCAAGCTTGATTCCTTCTCTTTATTTGTGGATGTGTATCCCCTATTTAGTGCATGTTTTAAGTGTGTGTTAGTGTGTGTTTCGTGTGTTAGCAGCGAGAGAGAGAGTGAAGAGAGGTGTGAGTTGTATATTTTTTTATAAGCTAAGCTTTCACTCAAATTCAATGAATACATTTATTAACCTAAGCTTAGT
This sequence comes from Agastache rugosa, assembly GCA_031470985.1. NCBI lineage: Eukaryota > Viridiplantae > Streptophyta > Magnoliopsida > Lamiales > Lamiaceae > Agastache > Agastache rugosa. The sequence continues at coordinate 28,142,738 of CM062606.1, read as the reverse complement.
CACCAACATGCATAATCATTATGTTGGAGACAAGCTTAGGTGTCCCCTTCTAATAAAAAAAAATTGTTGTTAGTGTTAACTACTAACACATGTATTAATTTCCTTAAATTAGTAATTAACATGATCATTAAATATTAATAATTAATATTTAACTAGGAAATAATAATAATTAAGCTTATAATGTAAGCTTTATTTCCTAGGAAAAGTTATGCTTAAAATCTTAGATTAATTAATTAATTAAGCATTGAATTAATTAATTAAACATTAAGCATAAAACTCTCATCTTAATCGATTAATTAATTCTCTAATTAATTGATCATTCATCAAATAAATAATCATAAAGGCTTTAATTAAAAGCTCTCGATATAATATAAATTTATTAGGGTTTCTCAAACCCTAATATAAACTTCCTCTGAAAATTTCCGGAAATAAAATCCGAAAATTAATTAAATTGCCGGAGAAAAATTCATAAATCTCTAGAAAATTAAATACTTCAAAAATGGTACATATTTCTCATATAATGCACATATAATGGCACAAAATCATAAACACCTTTAATATTTCATTTCGGATTCACCGAAATGAAAATAAAACTTAAATCATCAAAATTCGGCAAATTAAGCTGCCGAATTATTTTAACTGCCGAAACTTAATTTCCTTCTAAGTTCTCGCATTTTTAAATTATTCTAAATAATTATCTTAATTACTTACTAAGATTAGTTACGAAAAAGCGGGGTATTACACCAATAGAAGCAATTGTTAAGGATACATATCCTTCATTCATGGCCGCTCTAGATGACTTGAGTTACCTTCAGGAAGAGCCATACTCGCTCTCATACAGTCGAATCGATTAATGTGTACATGATAGACAAGAATAAGTATGTAAACAAAGAATATTTTTGAGTTCAGACAAGACATGCGGATCTGATGCAGTTATTGATGTAATGAACGATGTCCACACACCTGAATTTCTAAATGGTGTGAAATGTTCGGAAATGCCTAACCATAAGCTCATTCTGAAGGTCGGCACGCCGATTATGTTGTTAAGGAACATTGATCATTCTCTTAGATTGTGTAATGGAACGCGTTTGGTTGTCACGAGAGTTGGTAATCATGTTTTGGAGGCCAAAATATTGTCAGGAAATAATTCCGGCCATAAAGTATTGATTCCGAGAATGTCATTAACTTCCTCAGATCCACGTCTTCCATTCAAGTTTTAACGAAAACAATTCCCTCTAATTGTTTCGTACACCATGACAATCAACAAAACTCAAGGACAATCTTTATCACACGTGAGACTTTTTCTCAAGAAACCAGTGTTCTCCCATGGTCAACTGTACGTCGCTGTATCGAGAGTACGGAGCCGAAGTGGTTTGAAGATCCTGATATGCGATAAAGATAAGAAGAGCATTGCATGTACCACGAATGTTGTTTACAAAGAAATTTTTTCAAAATTTATAGATGTATGAATTTTGAATGAAATTTTAATTTATATTGTTTGATACTTATCTTTTTTTTTTTTAAATACTTTCCTTACTCATAGTTATGTTGTTTTACCCCGTATATCGCACGAGTGTATACTAGTACTTATAAATAGAGATCACAGACAATAGATATTGTGGTGTGAGAGTGGAATTCAACACCCTCCCACTTTTTGGTTTACAAATTTATGGGAGATGATTCATGTTTTCCGTTTCAATAATATAATTAGGTACCATCCAAATAAATCTCATATATTTCATCTCCACTGTCCATACGATAAAATGAAAAAACTATGTAATTTATCTGCCCTTTATAATTTACAGGCTATTACATATGGATGAGGATTTATCAGTACGCACCGAAAATAGTAGCTGTGAGTTCCCACAATATTTATAAAAAAATAACTATTGTCGCACGTAGTCGCATAGTAAAGATTCCAAAAATTCCATAATCATAAATCTCCCACTTTAATTTTTTTTTTTTTTTTTTTAAATAAAAACCATAGATTACTCGAATTTTGATATATTTGGGTATCATAAGATTGCCCACCACCAATCTTTACCACTTTGATTATTATTTAGTAAAAAGTGTATTGTTTCTGCAAATTCCTTTCTTCGATTGTGGATTGTGGTCCTCATCCACCAACATTGCAAACTCCACTTATTCCCCCTCTTATCTTTTTAATTCAATATATTATATTATTACAGCCCTCTTTATACCATTTCCTTTTTCACAATATTTTTTTGTTTGTGTAAGAAGAGGAATACGCTAACGCTACCCATATTCATGAATCAACTACTATAATAGTACTATTTCAGTTTCACCGCTTCCTTCAACTTCTCCACCTCTTCAGTTTCTCTCACTACATTTCTGTTCCTTTTTTCCCTGTAGGTCTACGCCATCATCTATACAAGTAAGCCGTTCGCCGTTGATCATTCATCCGAACGATCGCCGATCGTCAAGGTTCATTTTTTGTTTTTTTTTTCTCGATAATTCTGATTCCGATGCCATTTTTTCTGGTAAATTTTCTTCCATGTTCGTTAATTGATTAGTTATTGATGGAGTTTACTTTCTGGGCTTTGCGCCCTCCGATTACTTACCGGCATCGCTGTGTTTGTTCTCGATCGTTAGCGTAGTTCTTCAAGTGATCGTTGTCTAAATTAGGTGGCTTTTGCTTGCCAATTTGAAACCTTTTTTTTTCCGGGTTTTTATTACGTTAATGATGTTTTCAGTATTGATCGTATATACTGTAGGCCTGTGGCTTCCACTTTTTGCATTTTTTTCCCCTTTTTCATTCCCCTTTCGTTATGCCATTTAGATTGTGGTGATGATTTGATTATTTCATTCATTTGATGGTCGTGTTATGAATTGTTGCTTGTCGGTCGATCTGTTTGCTGCCGCTAAAACTTGTTTCTTGCATGTTTTTTAAAATGTTAATAACTCCAATTTGGTCATATATATATGTGTGTGTGTGTGTGTGTGTAAAGTTGCTCTAAATCTTGCTACAAAAAAGACTAGCTAGTGTGGCAGTCTTGAGAAACTTGCCATTGTAATTTCCACTTACACATGTTAACTAATTATCGGTTGTTTTAAATCGATGCTGTGGTCAATCTAAGGAAAAACTTGAAAGCTCTCATTATGAGAATATGATATTTTTTGTAGCAGAAAGAAATAATACCATTCTTTTTTTTTGAGGGGTAAATAATACCATTCTTATGAAAGCGGAAAGTTACATATAGGAATACTTGCCAAAAGCTGAATTGTTTATTTGTTTGTCGCTGTCATGGTAGAGTATCTTTAGGTTTCAACGAAGTTACCTCGTGGCCATGAATACTTCATCTTGAAAAGTGAAAAGTGAAATGTTAGAAATGTTGAGCTTGTGTCCTGGCTTGAGCCTTTTGGCTGATAGATAAGGTACCCCTTCTGCAAGGGATGCTCATACTTTGCAGAGGCAAGAGATGGCAAAGAAATAAGATGAGCACCTGAGAAATTTTGCTTTACCATTTAAACTTGGGCAATCCTCCAAAGCATAGTTGTAATACATTGAGAAATGGTCGTAAAAGTTAGTTTTATCCAAATGCATTATCATTCAGAGAAAGCTGCTCTTATATAATAGATTTTCCTTGAAGTTTGCCTTGGTTTTATCTATTTCCTCTGTTTTCCATATACCATGTAGACCCGGTTCTCAAGGAAAGGAGAATCCAGGAACTGCACCATTTCTTGCAAATACTTTGTAAACTCAAGATCTTAGAGGTTTTATAACAATGCAATGCAATTTAGCTAAAATATATCTATGTAGTTTATATGATATGGCAGCCGATCTCTTTTCTTTTTCCACTTTTCTTGCTTGAGAATTTTCGTAACAGCCAAAGGTTGCCTAGATTGTGCACAAATGTGAGACGTGGTACTTAGCTCAACTGTTTTTTCATTTCCATTTCATCAATAAAAGAACTTCATGACAACCAAAGCCTGCCTAGATAGGTTAAGATGAGTGTTGGTAATCATCAAGTTAGAATTATTTTCAATATATGTGGGTCTATTAAAAGTTCTGTACTCTTCATTGCTGGTATAATTGTCACTAATTAAGATGCCGAAAGGGTTATGCATTACATTTGATAATGTTTGCTGAAGAAGATTTCTTCATCCAACATCCTCCACCTTCAGAGTGTTGAATAAATCCTAAAGTTATTTATGGGTAAATGGAAAGTTGATGGCCTGGTTATGCCCCTTATGATAATTGTCATTTATGATAACATTGTTATTTGTGTTTTGGCTGAATAAAACTAGTTAGGTAGAAAGATGCTTTTCTCTGAAAAACATCTTCTCCCATCTTTTGTTCCTGTTAGTAATTACTATAAATTCAACAACAATTGCTCTGTAATACTGTTACAGCCATGTCATTGTTTTTATAATAATTGTGCTTTTTTATTGCTTGTAAAGTCAGTTTCTTTCCCCCTTTTTGTTGTTGCTAATGGCTTCAACAAATGGTTTAGTTTTGCTTATTTTTCTGCTGCATGTATATTAGTGATATTTTCTTTTGATTCTAACTACATAATGAATGTCTGTTGATGATTTTTAAAATTGTACTTTCTTGAATAAATATTATGTTGAATTACATTGAAAACAAATAGGTTTAGATTTTTCCCAATATGCAGGCAGGGGTTTCTGGAGGCACTAATCCATGGAGGATTTGGCCTTTGACTGTAGGAATCTATATATCAAACCTAGTAGTTCTAATTTAGGGGTACTCCCATTTTCTTGAGCTAGAATTTGCGGACAATGACATCATATCATTGTCATTTTCCTTCCCTAAGAATGACCTGAGTGACCAAAGCATATGGATGGGAGAGTAAACTGCAGGTGAGATGTTTTGAAGCTTAGTTCTCTCTATTTCTTGCTGACATCAATTCTTCATATGTAGCTTCCTTGCATTTTACAATCTTAGTCTATTGCTTACAGCTCTGTTTATAGTGAATCAGTGATAGAAGGTCTTACATTGTAATTCAAGATCATTTCATTTCATTGCACAGGTAGGATACTTAGAATACATTGAGGTCCTAGTTTTATGCGTAGTATGTTTCCCAGTGACTACTAGTGTCTTAAAAGAGTAAATAAGCACTATTCTCCTACGCTGAGGTAGAGTGTATACTTAGTCAATAGCTGCATGGCCTCTCTTATGTGAAAAATCTGAATCGGAAATGGTATTGCAGGAACTTATGTATCTGGATATTGACGAACAAATTTTTGCGTGTTCCCTATGAGAATTGTTATATTGCCTGCTCAGTTGCAATATGTTGTGCATCAGCCTCCAAGTTGAAAAAGGAACAAGCTAATATATTAGAAAGACATTGCAGGAAACTGTAGTTCTTAACCTTGTGGATCTTACATGTAGCAGCACATCATTTTGTTACAATGAAATGATGGTTCCTTGCAAACGACTCTGGATAAATTATAGGATATCCAATTCATATTGAATGAGACCAGCCATATTTTGGTTCTCTGGGGATTTTTTAGTTTGAGACTGCTGGCATAATTTGTCTGTTCCTCCTCTTGATGCATGATTTGGAGATGTGTCTGCAAGACCAATGTTCTAAAAGCTGCTGTATGGCTTATAGAAAATACTCCTTTTATTTCCTTGTTGGTAATGGGTAACTGGGAACCGGACTATTATTTTGATTTGTTCCATGGAGGAGAGGTGACTTGATCATCTTTTTACATGCCTCTTAATTTGGACAATGAGATAGTGATGCTAAAGCTGATATAAGTGATATGGCATGTGGTCTTTCGTAAATAGCTGTTACCAAATTCAGGGGATGACACTTATTCTCCAGCACATTAACTGTGTAACCTGCATTCTTTGATAGAAAGATGTCAACAGAGTATACTAGCATGACAGCCACTTGGTGCTTTCAATTTCATTAAACAAATATTGTATCTAGATGTACTGAGAACATCCTTCCAAATTTTAGGTAGTTATCTACTAATGAGCTTCTTTTCTAATCAGACAAAATTACTAACCTGTAATTTCTTGAACGTTCGTTTTTTGGTTGCTTGATTTGCCTAAATTGCACGTACAGTTTGTCTTTTGTAATTTTGTTGATAAAAGTTTATCAATTTTGTTGATAAAAATTTATCAAAAGTTTATCAACTGTTCTAGAATTTCCCTCCTTTGGTGGATATGGATGCCATCATGGAAGTCTCTCTTAATTGAGGGAATATTAAAAATTCAGAACCATTGCAAGATGGATTTTCCATTATGACTTTACTTCATATGAATTTTACCTCTGATGTCCATATTCTAATTTGTACCATAATCTTTTAGTATAAGTGGAAAATATTCACAAATCAAAGTATTCAACCATCAACCATCAAGCTGATGAAGTCAACCTTATACCCATGAAATGAATTGTCATTATCTCGATGAGCTACTTTCGTAGTAACACCACCAGAAATAGTAATTGTGATCATTATGATCTACCATTATGAGGAACTACTCTTGGATCAGAAGGTTTATGACAATAAATATGCTTTCTGATACTTATACATTTATATGTTGTTCCATCTCCGCATTGAAATTTGGTTAAGTTCTTATATCTGTTGTACACACGGTGATTTCTTGCTGTTGAATTTTGTGTTACATGTTCTTAGGATGCAGACTTCTTCACGGGTTCAAGGATGTTCCAGAATTTCTATATTTTTGTCCGTTTCAAATGACTGCATTTATACCCAAAGTTATAATCACATGCTCTTCCTTCAGTTCTTTGAAACTTATTGTTAACAGCATGTTTCTTCCTGAGAAAATATATGATCCCTGCAGGTGTTTTTTCTTTTGCTGGAGTAACTAGTTCCAGACTGTCAGACAACTATGGGGCACCGACACATATTTAACACTTCTCAGATTGTTGAGACTGATAATGACCAGGGTTGGAATTATGCAGAGCCACTTTACGTGCCCATTGGTATAATATTCCAGAACCTTGATATTTTGCTTAACTTTCTGTTCGTTGGATGGAATATGATTCATTATCCAGAACCAGTTAAGCAAGTCTGCATTGGTATCATAATACATTTGCGCAACCATTGGCACTATTATTCTTTCTCTCTTAAGTGCATGTCATTTTTTCTGGTCCTGTTGATGGATCAGATAAAATAACCATTCAGCGAGTCTTTCATTTGGCCGTCCATCCTTGAGTATGTTTGTTGTGGTCTTTTGTTTCATGACTCACCCCTTAAAGGCTAAAGCTAGTTAAAAAAATTCATATTTGTGATTTGTTGTGATGATTTTTTATAGGCATGTCATGTAGTCCCGAATACTCTTGGCTTGAATACCTTGAGTTTGTGTCTTGCTTAAAGTGTATAGGGCGGCCGGTTATGCTGTTAGTACCAGAAATTTGTTTCTACAGAAGTAACACGTGAATCATTATTAGTTGGTGTAATGGTCAAATGTCAGCTTTTCCATATGAAGATAAAAAAAATTCTTATGTTATTCTGTTTTACATCTTGTAGCCAGGGATGGCTCTGAAAGCAGTTCAATTATTTATCCTGTGGACAGTATGACAATTCAAGGCGGGCATTTTTCTTCTCAGTGGACACCTGCTTCTAGATCCGGCGCATACTCTTCATCTATTCATAATGGTGAATTGCCACATTATCAAACAGTCACTCCTGGTCCATCTCGTGATCCTTTTGTACATCAACCAGCTTCTGGAAATCTGCATATGCATCAAGATAATTATTCCCATCGCCCATCATCATCCAACATGGGTGGGCAAACAGTCCATGGAGTAGATACTGGGTTTTATGATCAGACAATAGTCAGCAGCAAAGGACCGTACAAAAGGAAAAGCCCCAGTGTGGCTCCAATGTGTGACAGTGGATCTACAAGCAGATATTACGATGCTGGAAGTTCATCAAATATTCAGTTGCCAGTGGACCCCTGGCAGGAGAAGCAGAGCGCTGAATCATATCATACAAACTTGGAATATTCTCAAAGTTATGGAGTTAATACAATCTCTGTAGGCAGTGAGGGGACATTGAGAAATATTAGAAGTAGACCTGCTGTTGGCCTGGAAGCCAATCTGGTTGGGAATCATTTGTCAAATACTGTGCATCATTCTTCATCTAGTTGGTCCTCTGTTCAGTCTAATTCAAGGAACATCTGGGGCCAGAGTTTGAATGCGCCAACGAGGGAATGGAACCAAAATCTTATATCACCTACTGCTGATGGGATCACTTTTAGTTCAAGTTAGTCATTTCCTGGAATTATTTTATTGTCTCTAATGTGGTATATTTTACTGAAATATTTTCATTTTAAATTTTTTTCAGATTCCGGCTTCTTTGGTCAGGATCCGAGTTACCCGAACACACTAAACAACCAACCTAATGGTTCCCTTGAGACTGGGGGATGCAACAATGATGTTTCAAATAGGAATCATATTCCTCAAAATGTTGGCAGCAACTTGAATCAGTCTGTCAGAGGATCCCGAAGTGGTTATGGTCAAAGATCTACTCCCACTTTCAGGGCTTCATCTAGCAGCTATTGCCCTGGATACGTAGGTGTCTCAGACGAGGGCCTGCATATGATTGCGAAAAGTTATCCCTCAAGGCTTCCACGGCCCTCATCCAACTTAAGGTTTCGCAATGTAGACAGGACTGGGACTGGGAGAAGTTACGTATCAAGTGAGAGATACAGAGCGTCTACCGAGGAGGCAAGTTTCTGTGATTGATGTCATAACTGAGGTCTTTATTTTAAGTTAGTTGAGTTATATTTTCGTGGGCAGTTATGCTCTGAAGATTAGGAATTAAAATGCTGGCTCAAAAGATAGTAGTTCTCACCTTTTCAGATGAACTGCTTAGTATTGCCATATCCATTCACGTCTCGTTTCTGAGTCTTTTCTTTGAATTAAAAATCTTGGAGAAACTACTGTTCAGAATGCAATGTATTTACAAATTGTGTTTGGTTTTTTGTGTCAGCTAAATGGGAGCTTGTAGTTAAATGTTGCTAATACTTGCAGAACTAGTATATGCATTACTGACAGTTTCTTTCCCTCTCTAATTGAATTGTACTTCAGTTACGCAGTCATGCAAGACTATTGAGCTTTATTAAAATATATCTCTTTATTTTGTCCCATTCTTCTATGGCTGCATTTCAGGGTGTTATGATTATGGACCACTCTTCATTCAATGGATCCAGAGCTATGGTTGATCAGCACAGGGACATGAGGCTTGACATAGACGATATGAGCTATGAGGTCTTTTTTTGTTATTCTTTTGTCTCGATTTTTGTCCACTTTCATTTTCCTTGATTTCTCATCTTTACTTGATTCAGTTGATTGTTGGTTTACTTTATACAGTACTTGATGCTAGAAATTGACATGTGCAGGAACTCGTAGCTCTAGGAGAGAGAATTGGAAGTGTCAGCACGGGGTTGTCAGATGGCCTCATTTCAAAGAGCCTGACTGAGTCAATATATTGTTCTTCAGACCTATTTCAAGATGACGGAACTTGCGTCATTTGTTTGGTGAGAATCCTCTATTCGATGCATATCTTTGTGTTTTATGTTTGATCACGACGTGCCTATTCAATTTCACTCTCATTTTTCCTCTCCCAAAATATAAGAAAACACATCACATTTCACAACACTTTTCTCTCCCGATTTATCACATTCTTTGATCTCTATAAGTTTTCTCACACCACATCTTAACATATCTAAATATATGTGATTTTTCAATTTCAATGCATTGCATGCATCAAGGTTCATATTTGTAATAAACTTTGACCTTTACACGAAGTTCAAATATAGCACGAGAGATATTTTCCTAAAGCAAAAATCTGACTCAACTTGATGAAGATAAGCATGGACATTATAAGAAGCTTTGATTTGAACTTGAGAAATTGTGCCACACACGCCTCTCTCGAGTTTAGTCAGATTTCCATTTCTGGAAAATACCTCTCCGTATGTTAGTTTGCTAGGCCGGTTTTCGGATATGGCTAGTTTATTGTTCTATTTTCAACCACAAATCCTAGATTGCTTACTTTGCCATTCTCTTTTTTTTAGGAGGAATACAAAAATATGGATGATGTTGGCACATTGAGAGTCTGTGGCCATGATTTTCATGTGATTTGTATTAGAAAATGGCTGTCAATGAAGAATTTGTGTCCCATCTGTAAGTCATCTGCCATTGATGACAATACAAAGAGGAAGTGACTGGTTTATGCTTACCTTTAATTTATCAAAACAACTTGTATATATATATATATATTTCAATTTATTCCTACAAATGGGAGGAAATGACTGTTGTAAAAAAGACTTTTGAAAGCAAATTAATGCTTTGTCATGTGTTCTATTCACCATTTTTTCTCTCTTGTATTCTGGTTGTGGAAGCTCATGATTTGACTTAGTTTTTTGAGGTATGTTCTGAGGAATGGATGTAATGATTGAAAAAGTGAATCAACAAGAAGAAAATGTTCTTGTAATCCTGAATGAGAAAAATAAGAAAATGTAACTGAATTGGAATTGAAAAATCCTCAAGAGAAACAAAGTAAAAATGTAGGTGCACATGGTGAAAGCAAAAATGTAAAAATGAGAACAAGTGGGGGTTAAAAATTAATGAAAATAAGCAAGAAACAAACATATAGAAATAAAGTAAGACCCTTAAAAAAGTTGAAGAAGTGAAAGCATACAAAAGTCAAAAGATAAAATAAAATTATTTTGAGACACATTATATTTTTTTGCTGATTTGTGAGACATTCTCTATTGATTCTGTTAGATTAATTATATAAAAGTAGAGTATATAATTATTTGCAAATCGACAAATGTCATTACTCCAAATAGAATCAACAGATAATGTCAGACAAATTGACGATAGAAGATTCAATTTGATAACTAGAAAGAAACCTGTTGGTAAAATATTGATTAGTGTTCAAAGAAATTAACCTAATTTTCTAAAAATAATAATTTGGTGACAATTAATCACTAACATAGCGAAGTTGGTATTCCTCCTAGAGCTGGCAAAATAAGCTCGGCCCAATGAGCCGGCCCGGGGTACCCGAAACCAAGGCTGGTTTGGGCATCGAAAATAAAGGCCCGAATTTTTTTTGGCCCAATAGCCCGCCCATACGGCCCGACCGAGCTTCGGGCCCAAAAAACCCACCCAAAATTTTAATAAAATTAATATATTATTTATTATTCAACTCACTACACACCACACAGTAAATCTAACCTAAATATAATTTCTCTTTCATTCTCTTCTTTCCAGTTTCTCCATTCTTCTTTTCCCATCTGCAAAGTTCACCTTAACTGAAATCGAAGTCTCATACGAGATCGAATTCCAAGCCATTGAAAACCAAAACAGGGCCTCCTCGCCGAACAACAAGAGCACAATATGGAATCTTTCTTCTTTATGCCAAATCGCGACTGCTACCGATTCACCGCCGATAAATCAACTCTCTGAGCTCTCGCACATATCCGTGGACTATACGTATGTGATGTCGAAAAATCTCCAAAAAGGTAATTTTCGTTCGATTTCTATGAATTGATTTGCTTCTTTTTTTGAACATATCTATTTTGTTGTGGATTTATTTTCTTGTGTGCTACGATAAATCCTATTTCTAATTTGGAATTTTTGTCTTAGAGTTTTCTGTGCATTGAATCAATGCCCCAAATTAAAATCAATTATGTTGTTTGTTGTTTACTTGTTTTGAGTTCTTCTTAGACACTACTCAATTTTACAGTTGCATTGTTGTAGGAAAATGATGGTTATGTGATGTTTTAATTAAATAAATAATTAACTGAAAGAGATAGATACATGTGTTTAGTTGTGTTTCCAGACAAAGAATGTGGCGTGGACATGAAGGAAATAAATAGGAACATTCCGAATGCTATAATTCTTGAAAACCAGCAGACGAAGAGAGTCAGAAACAGGGTGCAAACAATTTCATTAATTTTAACGACGCAACTTGCAAGATTATGTAAATTAATATTGTTGGGAAAATTAATAGAGTTTTGATTGGATACTAAAACCCAGCTGACCCCAACCGAGTAGATGATCGCACAAGCCTAAGCGTTTTTCAGCTCACCTGTTTGAACTTATAGAGTTTCTTTAGTTTACAGGTAGATTCGCTGAAGACAGCTGAAGACAGCAGAAGACACAGCTAAGCAGACAGCTTAAAGAACTCAGCAGAACAGACTCAGCAGAGCAAGACCAAGCAGAGTCAAAGATCTTGCAGTATCAAGACCCAGCTCAGTGACGGAAACCCAGCTTAGTGTCAAAGACCCAGCTCAGTGTAAAAGACCCAGCTTAGTGTCGATGACACAGCTCAGGTCTAAAACACAGCTCAGGTGAGTGACACAGCTCAGGTTGAAGACACAGCTCAGGTTAATGATACAGCACAGGTCTAGAGACATCTCAGAATCAAGACACAACAGAGTCCAAGACGCTGAAGATACAGCAGAGATGCTTAGCAGCTCGAAGACGAAGACCTTCTCAAAAACAAGATCCCGATGTCAGAAGATCTTATCTGACGCAGTCAGATCAGAGAAGAACTAGCTTCTGCAGCTGCTGCACTCTTCTACCTCAACATCATTGATGAAGACGGATTCTACTCATCTTCATTTGACATGATCGTCAAAGGCACAGACGGAAAGTTTGATTCAGCAACCGTCAACATCAAGCTCAACAAGATGCTACGAAAGGTGTTCAACCTACCCAGAGAAGGAGAATTCATCCCAGACGATTACAGCCGTGAAGAAGTGGATGAATTCCTTAGCCAAGAGATGCTTACCCAGAGCCGTACAGAGCGAGCATGTCAAAGCTCCTTCTCAAGCCAAAGTACATGTTGCTGCTGGATATCACGCAAAAATGCATCTTAGGGATAGCTGGATCTCAAGGAGAGATAAGTATTCCAAAGCTCAAGCCGATGATTGCCATGATCAAAGGCGCAAACGTCAACTGGTTTGATTTCTTACTCAACAGATTAGTCAAGGAGTCAGAGAAGATCAAGTTCAACTCCACCAGGACGACGTATTCAACCTCAGAGCCACTGTATCTATGCTCTAAGATCTCTTTCTTGATAGAGCAAGCTGTGAAAGGGCACACAGTAAAGTGGGCTGATTCAGAACCGTTTCCAGAAACGAAGATTCTCTTCCAGAGAATAAGTCAAATCAATGTTCTTCTGAAGAAACAGCCTGCTGTGAGCAAAGGCAAGAAGCAGCTGGAAGAAACAAAGACAGATGTTCCAGCTAAGAAGATTCAGAGAAAAAGGAAGACAGCTGACCCCAAACCAGCTGGAGGTCCAGCTGAGAAGAAAAAGAAGACAACTGTCATTCCACCAACAAAGGCAAAACCTTCATCTGAAGAAACTCCAAGTCAAGCAATGGTGATTCTCTCCCCACAGCCAGTATCGGCCTTCAATCAATACGGATCAAATGTCTTGGCTGATATGGGATTGAATGATGAATCATCATCTAGTTCAGGGGACGAGCTGGACATGTCAAAGAGTCAGACAACTCTTCCCAGCTCACCCCAGCTGTCACCGCCTCACAACTCTCCGCCCAAACAGCCTTCTCCTCCACCCAGCTCCCCAGCAAAAGATTCATCTCCTGTAAACGTACAGGGAAATATTCAACTGGCTGAAGCTCCTTCACAGCCAGCTGACGACCAAGCTGAACCCTCTAATCCCAGCTCACCCCCAAAACAACCATCACCCAAAGCTCAAATCTCCTCAGAATCAGAAGAGAGTGATTCTACTGCTTCTACATCACTCAACTGTTCTGGCTCAGCCTTCATGGAAGCTATGTACGAGGAACTACGCATCGCAGGGATCAAAAGTGTTCTACCTCAGTATCCCATCTTGGCACACCTGCCCATTGCCCTCGTTAAAGTAGGAGATCTCAAATTCTATCTGGCCACCAAGATGGCAACCTGGTACCAGAATGAGCAGCTGATCGAGACCTTTTCTTATGAGAAATTGAAGACAGATGAAGCATGCCTCCAGCACACATTTGGCTTTGGAAGTCTGGAGGATGCATACTTGCATCAAGATGATCTCATCAGAGGTATAATTGAAGTATCTCAGCTGTACCCCAAGCCGCACCCAGCTGAAATCTGGGAATCTGCCAATAAGCTTCTAACAGCAGTAGGATGTGAGACATCTTCTGGAGCTGTCAAATCCAAAGAAGTCGCAGCTGAACTTGCCAAGGAAGCTGTCCCTGCCGAACAGCTGAGGCAATGATAATTGAAGAAGAGCCAACTAATGCAACAGTTGAGCCTACCGAAGCTGCCCCACAAAGTCCAATTGTCGATGACACTCGCGCACTGGTCGAGTTCGAGGCAAACAAACCCAGTCTTGTTAATTCTGCAACTCAAACTGATTCAGCTGTCGAGCTCTCAATCGCCATGAAGGAAGCAATCTCTAAAGAGGTTGAAGAAATACTTTTTCAGGACAGACTGAAGTCTCAAGTCGATGTCATCATGTGGTTCACAGCTCTAGACTGTCAAGTTAAAGAGCAACAACTGACAATTGACGAAGTCCACAAATTTGCTCAGAATCTACAAGAAAGCACCAGTCAAGATCTCAGGCAATCTCTCGTTTCTCAACAAATTGATCAGTCAAATCATCTAGAGAAGAGAGTCCCTGAGATCATCTCAAGCCTTCAAGCTCCACTGGTTGACAACATAGCAAATATCACAAGCCAGCTGGAAACTATCAAAAAGACCACTCTCTCCAACAGCGCTGACATCCGCCAACTCTTCAACTTATATAAAGATCTGGATGCTCAGTTCAGAGCTGGAAGCAGCAGCAATGCCCAGCTGAACCTCGTCACAGCTGACAACTCAGCCAAGATCGCTGATGTTGAAGGTATTCTTTCCAAGCTCAGCGCAACAGTTGCCAACCTCTCTGCCTCCCTTGTTGATAATGCCAAAAAGGGGGAAGATAAGAGTGAAGCTGGAAAAACAATGGAGAGGGAAGCTACAGCTAAGGGGGAACCTGTGCAGCAAATTCAGAGGGAAATCGACGATTTTGCCAAAGAGCTGGATGAAGAAGAGACAGAGCCATCTGCACCAGCCAAAGCAGTCAAAGAGACATGAAGAGAGAAGATGGTTGCTCTTGCCAAAGCCTGTGGACACAAGCCTGAAGAATACAAAGACTATCACTGGCTGTGTAACTTCCACAACGAGCAAAGAAAAGAAATGCAAGAGCTGGACAAAATCATCAAGAAGAAAGCCGAATCGCTCCAGCCTGCTGAGAAAAAGCAGAGGAAGAAAAGGCTAAGCTACAGGCAAGCTAGGAAGAAACAAGCAGCTTCAAGTATTCCAAGTCCGACAAGAGGAACCCAGATGAAATCAATGAAAACTGGGAACAATGCAAAACAGAATTCATCAAAGAATTCTACTACCTAAATCAATACAAAGGTATGGATCATGAAATTGCATTCAAAGAATACTTGCTTGAACTTCATGAAGAAGATCCAATAATGGCAAGATCATTAGCCCTAGCTGCCAAGAGAAACGACATCCAGCTCAAAGCTCCAAAAGTCAAGCAATTGAAGCCTCCCACTATAGCTGGAACGAATCTTCCTGACAAAGCCCAGATTATCAAAGAAGTTCATCACTGGGCTGGCGAAAGAGGAATTTCCAAGTCTAAAAATCAAGATGAATGGAGAAACTTGGAAGAATTCATCTTCAACAGATATGGTCTCAAGACTGACCATAAAATGGACGGGCAGATGAAGCAGAGTTGAAGACCCAGTCATCTGGGAATTTTTGTCTTTTGAATTTTTGTAAAATGTAAAATTGTAATATTATCTTTTATTAATGAAAAATTCATTTTTGCTCTCAAGCTCATCCTGATGACAATAACTCTTTGTCCAGGCACTGAACTCTGAATTTAATTTACCTGCTGTGTATGTTTAAACTTTTGAAAACCTATTTTCTTGTTAAGGGGGAAGTAAATTGTTTTTCTCAGTTAGGTTTTGGCATCATCAAAAAGGGGAAAATTGTTGGAAAAATTAATAGAGTTTTGATTGGATACCAAAACCCAGCTGACCCCAACCGAGTAGATGATCGCACAAGCCTAAGCGTTTTTCAGCTCACCTGTTTGAGCTTATAGAGTGTCTTTAGTTTACAGGTAGATTCGCTGAAGACAGCTGAAGACAGCAGAAGACACAGCTAAGCAGACAGCTTAAAGAACTCAGCAGAACAGACTCAGCAGAGCAAGACCAAGCAGAGTCAAAGATCTTGCAGTATCAAGACCCAGCTCAGTGACGGAAACCCAGCTTAGTGTCAAAGACCCAGCTCAGTGTAAAAGACCCAGCTTAGTGTCGATGACACAGCTCAGGTCTAAAACACAGCTCAGGTTGAAGACACAGCTCAGGTTAATGATACAGCACAGGTCTAAAGACAGCTCAGAATCAAGACACAGCAGAGTCCAAGACGCTGAAGATACAGCAGAGACGCTTAGCAGCTCGAAGACGAAGACCTTCTCAAAAACAAGATCCCGATGTCAGAAGATCTTATCTGACGCAGTCAGATCAGAGAAGAACTAGCTTCTGCAGATGCAGACCTACTTCGTAGGTAAAGGCCAGAAGTCAACAAGAGTAGGTAAGATTCAAACGGCTCTCTTCCAACGGCTAGTTTGAATCTCCACCTATATATATCTCTCCTCCACCATTGATGAGAAGCTGGCAAGACGACTGAAGAAATAGAAGAAAACAGAAAAATGAACAACGATCTTCAAAGCCAAATCTTTCAAGAACACCCAGCCAGTCAGCTGTGTTCTTAGTTGTTCACATATTCAGTCATAGGCAGAATAGATCAGAATAAATATCTTAAGCCTAGTTTGAACGAGTTCATCATTCTCCTTGTTCTTCATTGTAAGAACTCGTTCATAGTTGGAAAACCATACCCAAACCCAAACCCAGAAAGGTTAGGTAAAGGTACGCTTGCTCGAAGCGTGTAATTCGAGTGGTTAGGTTCTTCAGTACCCGAAAACTGAAGGTGTAGGCTTGACAGTGCCCGCAAACTGTTGGAACACAGCTCAGGTTAGAGTTGTGAAGTTGCTTGGTACTTGGAAACCAAGTGGTAGTGAATTACCAGTGAATCTGGTCGTGGACGTAGGAGAGGTTACTCCGAACCACGTTAAAAATGCTCTGTTATTTATCACTTTGTTACTAACCCTCATATGCATACATTTCAATCTGCATAAACTGACTAACTGAAAAGTGAAACAGAGCTTTGCAATATATTTGAAGCAACAGATGGACTTTCCAAATCCACCTCATTCAGCACACACACACAGCCAGCTGTGTCGATCAAGCTGCCATCCAGCTGGATCAAACACAACCAGTTCTCTGAAAAGAGTTTTAACTTGGAAAAGTTTTTAAACCTTGGTGTATTCACCCCCCCTCTACACCAAGGTATCCGTCTTGGAACCAACAAATATATAGTTATAATTACGAATTGAGGCAATAGTTGAGGCGTAATGTTTAGTTCTAAGTGTTGTGATTCAGAGGATTAAGTTTATTGTTTTTGTTCCAATTTTTTCTATATTATTTTTCAGAATCTCGTATGTACATATGTATATAGGTTTATTTTATAATTTTTTCTATATTACTCATAGATTCCCTATTAATTTGATCGTGTGGTGTCTGTTGCATTTATTCCCAATTACAAGTTACATGTTTGCTGCTTAATCTATTACAAATATTATAGGAATAGATTTAACTCAAAGTTTGGACATTATGGATGACGACGGGGTGCAGTTGATTGTTGAGAATACTCAAAGTCAAGGTACTACTTCTGTGGTTGATAAGGAACCTACTATGTCGGGGTGAGTTTTTACATGTGAGGTGTTGTGCACATATCTTGAACCTAATTGTTCAAGATGGTTTAAAGGTTGTAGATGATGTTTTGAAAAAAAATTAGAAGTATATGAAGTATGTGAAGGCAACAGATGGGAAGTTAAGAGAATTCCAAAAATGTATAGAAGAGGTGAACTTAGGCAATGTTGGTGGGAGTTTCTTGAGGTTGGATGTATTCACTAGATTGAATTCGACGTATTTGATGCTTCAAAGTGCTATCAAATATTGTCGTGCATTCATTAGTTTGAGCTACAATGATACAAGTTACAAAAATTGTACGACAAATGAAGAGTGGGAAAGAGCGAACCAGAGAGCAAAGCAGATATGTAGTATCTTTGCCCCGTTTCACAAGATCACCAACATGATATCTGGGTTGTTGGGAAAATTATAAGGTTTCGATTTGATACCAAAACCCAACTGATTCTCCAACCGAATAGATGATCGCGTCAACCTAAATAGTGTTTTCCAGCTCGCCTGTTTGAGCCTTAGATGTTCTAGGTTTACAGGTTAAGGAAGCGGAAGACGACGGTCGACCGGTGTGTTCACGGTGGAAGTCGGCTCGACAAAAGACGACGGCGTCAACCTTCACTGAGTGATCCAGCAGAGCCTGATCAAGCTGAAGAGAATTCGAGCTGAGTTCAAAACACAGCTGGTCCAGCTGTACAGAACAAAGGAACTATCTCTGAAGACTCCACTTCGAGACAGTCCAGCTCTGAATTCAAAAGCCAGCTCTAAAGGCAGAAGATCCCGGAATCAGAGGAAGTCAACCTACCTCGACCAATGAGGGATTGCCAGATCAGCATCCTAGACTTCAGAACCTAGGATGTGACACAAATGAAGACAAGTGCAGATACGCCCAACGGCAGATCTTGTATTTAAGAAGAGTAGGTAAGATTCAAACGGCTCCTCCAACGGCTAGTCTTGAATCTCTACCTATATAAACCCGTCTTCAACCTCAGGATCAGATACGAAAAACTCTCTACAAGCTTTCATTATCTGAAATCATCATTCTTTCAAAAGCTCTCAAGCAGTTCTACATAGATCAAAGAACACTTTATCTTAAAGTGTTTCTAGTTAAGACACTGCTTAGTTTTTCGTCTGTTCCCTAGGCCAAACTCATTGTATATCTTAAGCCTAGATTTCGAACGAGTTTATCATACTCTGAAGTTCTTAATTGTAAGAACTCGTTCATAGTTGGAACCCCATACCCAAACCCAAACCCAGAAAGGTTAGGTAAAGGTACGCTTGCTCGAAGCGCGTAATTCGAGTGGTTAGGTTCTTCAGTACCCGTAAACTGAAGGTGTATAGGCTTGACAGTGCCCGCAAACTGTTGGAACACAGCTCGGGTTAGAGTTGTGAAGTTGCTTGGTACTTGGAAACCAAGTGGTAGTGGATTACCAGTGAACCTGGTCGTGGACGTAGGAGGTGTTACTCCGAACCACGTAAAAACTCGCGTGCTTCTTACTCTCTCTCTTTACTTTTGCTTTACATTCAGCTGTGTACTAACTCCTTCATATCATTGCATATTTGTTCAAAACTGCACACACAGCTGCTCTCCAAAGACAGCTGTGTCTCTCTAAAAGTTGCACAACCTGACTAAGCTGAAAACGTTAAGTTAATCTTTTCAAACTGAGTTTTTCTAAGTAACCGAGCTAAGTTTTCAAACCACCACTTTCCGCACCGCCAGCTGAGTTATTTACCCAGCTGACCCTCCCCAGCTGGATCAATAACTGAGCTCACCAACTCTGTGTTTTAACTTGAAAAAGTTTCGAAAAATCTACTTGGTGTATTCACCCCCCCTCTACACCAAGTACCCAGCTCAGGGACCATCACGGGTCTTCCTATCCAACCTCAAGTCTATACTTTAGACAAATTGCATCCATTGAGACAAAGTTGAATGAGTGTTTGGACTCTGGAGATGACGTGATAAAGAATATGGCGAAAATGATGAAAATCAAGTTTGACAAGTATTGGGATTCGTACTGTAGCACTCTTGCATTTGGGAGTGTTCTTGATACAAAGGGAAAGATGAAATACTTGACCTGTGTATAAGAAACTTTACCTGAATGATTATGAGGAGAATATGAAGATTGTGAAGGATTACTTGTATAAACTCTTTGTTGAATATGAACGACGTGGAGCGGGATCATTGTAATTTGTAATGCCCCAATTTATTTAATTAAAAAGGAATATTTTATTAATAACTTAAAAAGAAAAAATTGTCTTGGAAAAATGGCGGAAAATAAAATAATAATAAGTGTCAACATCATTTAAAAAATAAATAAAAATAAACTTTAGTATTTATTTCTCTAAATCCAAGACCATTGACCATCATCACGCATCCCGCCATCATCACCCGAGCCTTAACCTGAAAAAGATAATAGTTTTGGGATGAGTACTATAGACTCAGTGGGGTACATTTATCCATATTATATGAATCACAACAAAATATATAAGTGCAATAACAAAAATAAAATGTCTCTTTTTTCATATTGCCCGAAGGCTAAAGTCTCACTGTCTCGTAGCCCGAAGGCTATAACTTTATTTTCTTATAGCCAAAAGGCTACATCTTTTCTGTCTCAATATAGCCCGGAAGCTAAACTGTTTAGTCTTAAAATAGCCCGTAGGCTCTGCCTGCATCTCACACATATAAATTGTGTAAAACATATAAT
The DNA here is from genome assembly GCA_031470985.1 of Agastache rugosa. Classification (NCBI taxonomy): domain Eukaryota; kingdom Viridiplantae; phylum Streptophyta; class Magnoliopsida; order Lamiales; family Lamiaceae; genus Agastache; species Agastache rugosa. The sequence goes on along the minus strand of CM062606.1, from coordinate 28,122,224 downwards.
AAGGATAAATCATAAATGCAATATTAATCCCCACCTTAACCGTTTCTTGACTTGACTCGAAACTGCAATTAAATGATTAAGTCTTGCGCACCGATCCTATAAATATAAGTTGACTTCACATTTCTTTGCATTATGCATTCATGAATTAAAATAAGAAATAGTAATGGAGTTTACGTATCATTTATAGGATCGGCGCGCAAGACTTAATCATTTAATTGCAGTTTCGAGTCAAGTCAAGAAACGGTTAAGGTGGGGATTAATATTGCATTTATGATTTATCCTTATTATATGTTTTACACAATTTATATGTGTGAGATGCAGGCAGAGCCTACGGGCTATTTTAAGACTAAACAGTTATAGCTTCCGGGCTATATTGAGACAGAAAAGATGTAGCCTTTTGGCTATAAGAAAGTAAAGTTATAGCTTTCGGGCTACGAGACAGTGAGACTTTAGCCTTCGGGCAATATGAAAGAAGAGACATTTTATTTTTGTTATTGCACTTATATATTTTGTTGTGATTCATATAATATGGATAAATGCACCCCACTGAGTCTATAGTACTCATCCCAAAACTATTATCTTTTTCAGGTTAAGGCTCGGGTGATGATGACGGGATGCGTTATGATGGTCAATGGTCTTAAATTTAGAGAAATAAATACTAAAGTTTATTTTTATTTATTTTTGAAATGATGTCACTTATTATTATTTTATTTTCCGCCATTTTTCCAAGACAATTTTTTCCTTTTAAGTTATTAATAAAATGTTTCTTTTTAATTAAATAAATTGGGGCGTTACAGTATGGTATCAGAGCAGGTCTACAATCCTATAGACATAAAAAAAAGATTTATAAAAAAAAAAAAGATTTATAAGTAATAAGTTAAGACCATCACCGCAACCGCCGCATCGCTCTGAGAAAAAGGTATTAAGTTTATGAAGTCTTTATGTTATATGAAGTTAACTTATTAAAAGTATTATATTTTTTCTCGAATTTATTTAGATGGTTAGAAGACTCAAAACCGCCAGAAAAAGCTCATTAGGGCTCAATCGGATGCAGCGATTATAATATCAATACACATCCTACAATTGGAATGAAGAAACTAGCTTTGAGAACAACCTCAGAACTATGCACAAGCTATGGGTTGATTTTATTTTCGAGGGAGGAGAATTTTCTGACGTGGATGCAATAGATAAAGTTATCCGAGTGATGGATGATCGACTAAATAGTTTTGCATACGAAGCTTTTAATGAGAGTTATGACCTTTCTGGAAAAATGTTAAAAAAATGGTCGTTTGACAGGTTCATAGAGGCTCTTATCACAAAGGTGAATGTTGTTTTCCTTGGAAAGAAAGCAGTCGAGGAAGGACAAGATTCCAACTCATATCATGGTTTAGAGCCAAAGGAAGAGCCGTCGGTCAGCAATTAGAGTTTATTTATTTATTTTTTTAGCATTCTAGAAAGCTTATGAGATGTTAAATAAGTTTATCCCTAAGTTGAACTTTTAAACTTTATTGTTTAATGCAAAGTTTATTATTATTTTATTTTTGTTTTTCTTGGTGATATTTAGGCAATAGATAGGTTAATCAGGATAAGGACAGGTGGGAGTGCTCCAACGAGAACTTTGGCAAGAAAAAAATCAAGTCACGAGTGGAAGTTGTTAGATAAATTTTTCAATCTGAAATGGGATTTTAACAATGGACTGGAGGTTCAACTACTGATAATATTGGAGCTGTGGAAAAAGATGAAAGATGCCCATTGTACACCAGATCCCTGTGAAGCTGCAGATAAAGTCCACGCCATTTTACTCAAATTACTGCATTGGACATCACTAGAAGTCATGGATAACCTCACCACAGAGTTGGATGGGAAAAGAACCCTAGATTTTGAGAGATTCATCTTGGACATTATAGATGAATGGAAGTATGAGGTCTACGGGAGGAACTACAAGACAGTTGGCCATAATAAGAAGTTTAAAAGAGCTAGTAATGTTTAGTTTTACCCAACTGTTATTTTGTTCCTTATCTTTGGTTGTTATTAGAATCTATATTATGTTTTGATTAAATAAAAGAGTAGTTTTTGTATTTTCAAAATTATATGTTACTTATGATTAGTGCGGTTTGTGATTAGGACTATGGTCAGGACAAGGGGAAACAAGCGATCAATAGTGGACGAAGAATCTGATAGCGAAGCTACGCAATACGAAGGTAATGGGAACCCAACCGACATTGCTAACCTCGCTCATGTCATCGCTCAAGCTTTGAGGGAAGTAATCCCACAACAACCAAACCACCATCAACAAGGAAATGGAAATGGAAATGGAAGTGGAAATGGCGTGATAGCAGAATTCCGAGGCATGTCACCCCCAATTTTCAAGGGAAATGAGGGTCCTTTGGGAGCTGAAGAGTGGATTCATCAGATGGAACGAATCTTTAACTACATGCGCTGCATAGATGACTTGAAGGTGACCTACGCAATTTTCCAGCTTGTGGATGAAGCAGGCCAATGGTGGGAGTTGGAAGCCAATGATCTTACCCCCGAAGAACTAAGAGTTATCACTTGGAAGGAATTCAAGGAAAAATTATTGGCGAAATACTTCCCTAAACCTTTTCGCAAGCAAAAGAAGAATGAAATGATGAACCTGGAATAAGGGAATATCACTATCCTTGAGTACGAACAAAAGTTCACCCAATTGGCTCGTTATGCCCCTCACTTGGTCGACACCGATGAGAAAAAGGCATGGCGCTTTTAGAATGGCTTATGTGATGAGATTGGAAGTCACTTGGCAGCACTCAACATAACATCATATTCCGATCTCTTAGGAAGGGCTCAAGTTGTTGCCACCCGTTTGAAGCTGGAGAATCCCGTTGCTAGACCATCTGGATCTAGTGGAAAGAAACGTTGGGATGACCGAGACAAGAAAAGGAATTTTCAACCGGAGAAGAGACAAAGAAATGATGGAGAAAATAACCAAGGAACGGGACCTGACAAGCCCTTTTGTCAACAATGTTCCCGCTACCATTTTGGGCAATGTAGAGCTGGAGAAAATGTTTGTTACCGATGCCACCAGGGAGGACACATGGCAAATAATTGTCCTAATAGGCAAAATCTAAATTTCCGCAACCATAATAACAATGGAGGGCGAAACTACAACAATGGGCGCAACAACAACAACAACAACAACCACAACAATGCTGCTCGGAAGGGAAATGCTCAGGTTTACGCCATGAATCAGGAAAAGACAGATGATGACGCTCAGACAATGTTAGGTATCATACCCTTCCTAAACACACCTGCTCTAGTACTGTTTGATTCTGGTGCTTCTCATTCGTTTGTTGCCAAGAGATTTTATGATAAGATTGAAAAGAGATGTACTGAAGAAATTCAATCCTTGAGGGTTAGCATTCCATCAGGAGAAGCAATAGAAATAGATCGTTTGGCCAAGAAAGTTCATATATCAATCGGAAAGAAGACCCTGGAAGCTGACCTTTTCATTTTGGAGATGAAAGACTTTGATGTCATCTTAGGTATGGATTGGTTAAGCCAAAACCATGGAATCATCAAGTGTCATGAGCGAGAAGTAATTTTCCAGCAACCCGGGAATGAACAATTTGCTTTTCGAGGAAGCAAAATAAGGAGAAATCCTCACATCATCTCCGCCATAAAAGTTGTCAAGATGTTGAGAAAGAAAGAATGTCAAGCCTTCTTGGTTAATGTGATGAGCACCACGCCCCCAGAATTGAAGATGGAGGATATTCCCATAGTTAAAGAATATTCGGAGGTCTTTCCAGACGACATGACTGGAGTTCCACCAAACCGACAAGTCGAATTCACCATTGACTTGCTACCTGGAGCAACACCTATCTCCAAGGCACCATACATAATGGCACCACTGAAATTAGAGGAGCTAAAGGTACAGATTCAAGAACTTTTGGACAAAGGTTTCATTCGTTCAAGTGTATCACCTTGGGGTGCACCAGTGCTCTTTGTCAAGAAAAAAGATGGTACGATGAGGATGTGCATCGATTATCGAGAGCTCAACAAACTAAGTATCAAGAACAAGTACCCGTTACCAAGAATTGAAGACCTTTTTCGATCAACTGAAAGGAGCAGGAGTCTTTCGAAAATCGATCTGAGATCAGGTTACCATCAGTTGAAGGTCAAAGAGGCAGATATCTCAAAAACAGCTTTCCGAACGAGATACAGACACTATGAATTCATCGTGATACCATTTGGATTAACCAATGCACAGGTCGTGTTCATGGATCTAATGAACAGGGGATTCCACCAGTACCTAGACAAGTTTGTCATTGTATTTATAGATGACATTCTTGTATACTCGAAGGACAAAGCCCAACATAAGGAGCATCTACGCTTGGTGTTAGAGACGCTTCAGAAGGAGAAGTTGTATGCCAAATTTAAGAAATGCGAATTTTGGCTTGATCGAGTTGTGTTTCTTGGACACGTGGTATCAGCCCAAGGAATCGAGGTCGACCCATCAAAGGTGGAAGCAGTCAGTAATTGGAAGCAACCCAAGAACGCTAGCGAGGTTCGAAGCTTCTTAGGCCTTGCGGGATACTATCGACGATTTATCGAAGGATTCTCAAAGATAGACGGCCCAATGACCCAACTTACAAGGAAATGAGTCTCGTTCATTTGGGACGAGAAATGTGACTAGAGCTTTCAAGAATTAAAGAAGAGGTTGACGACGGCACCAGTGCTAACAATTCCAGAAGGCACCGAAGGATTTATCATTTATTGTGATGCTTCAATACAAGGATTCGGTTGCGTTTTGATGCAACATGGCAAGGTGGTGGCTTATGCATCAAGACAACTGAAGGCACATGAGAAAAGTTATCCTACCCATGATTTGGAGTTAGCTGCAGTCGTGCACGCTCTCAAAATTTGGCGTCACTTTCTCTATGGAGGAAAATGTGAGATCTACTCAGACCACAAGAGCCTGAAATATGTATTCACCCAGAAGGAGCTCAATATGAGGCAAAGAAGATGGCTCGAGTTGGTCAAGGACTATGATTGTACGATCCATTATCATCCAGGAAAGGCGAATGTGGTAGCCGATGCGCTCAGCCGGAAAGGGAGTTTGACAGCTGTGCACACATCCACAATGATTCGAGAGTTCTCTGACTTAAGGATTGATGTGGTGCCAACCGCGGAGAACACAACATCAATGATAGCCGCTCTAAATGTTCAACCCACACTTCGAGATCAAATCAGGCAAGCTCAAGGAAGTGACGAGTTTTTGAGCAAGTTAAGGAGACGAGCGCTAGAAGGCAATATCAAAGGTTTCTCATTTGATGCGAGCGGACAATTCAGACACTAGAGGATATGTTGAGAGCATGCGTTATGGATTTCGGAGAAAATTGGGAAAAGCAACTGCTTTTGGTGGAATTCGCCTACAACAATAGCTATTATGCAACAATTGGCATGGCCCCATATGAAGCATTGTATGGAAGGAAGTGTAGGTCGCCACTGCACTGGGATGAAGTCGGCGAAAAATGAGTGTTAGGACCCGAGATCGTAGAGGAGACAGTAGTTGTGATCAACAAAATCCGTGATCACATTAAAGTAGCACAAGATCGGTAAAAGTCATATGCTGACTTAAAGATGAGAGATTTTCACTTTGAGGTCGGCGATAAAGTCTTTTTAAGGTTATCACCAACAAAAGGAGTTTTTCGAATAGGCAAAGGCGACAAGTTGAGACCTCGTTATATCGGACCATTCGAAATTCTTGATAGAGTTGGAGAGTTGGCTTATCGTCTGGCACTGCCGCCGAGCTTGACATCGATTAATAACGTTTTCCACGTCTCATCTTTATGGAAGTACGTTTATGATCCGAGCAATGTTGTGAACCATGTCGAATTGGAGCTAGACAAGGACTTGTCTTACGAGGAGCATCCCGTATCCGTCTTGGATAGAAAAAATCATGTGCTTAAGAGAAAAGAAATTCCCTTAGTCAAAATTCAGTGGAGTAGACACGATAGCAGTGAGGCTACGTGGGAGAAAGAAGAGGACATTAGGGCTAGATATCCCAACTTCCTAAATGTCGAGGACGAAATTTTTTTTTAGTAAGGGAGGATGTAGCAACCCAATTTTTTTTTATTTCGCTATAACTCTCTTAAAAAGTTTATATTTATATTTTTATTTATTTTAATATTTTAGCAATTAAATTTAAGTCTTATAAGTCGCGCCTAGAGTTATTGCATGATATTTTCCATCCATTTCATATAATATAAAAGTTTTGAGCCCAAAGATTATGCATCTATTTTATTAGTCCATTTTGATGTTTTTTTTAATCCAAGTCAAATAAATAAAGCCCACTCCATTTAATTAACCTTTTGTTTCAGCCCATAGTTTGAGCCCATTTCCTATTCAATCATCTCTTTCGGCGGCAGAAATGTGAGAAATCTTTACCTTATTTTCCTTTTCTCAAATCTTTATCCTTCTGCAAAAAAAATCAATCACATAGAAGGATTGATTCATAAATTGCTCTCTTACCATGATTAGCTCACTAGAAGTTAGTATAAATAGAGAACTCCCAAAACTATTATCTTTTTCAGGTTAAGGCTCGGGTGATGATGGCGGGATGCGTGATGATGGTCAATGGTCTTGGATTTAGAGAAATAAATACTAAAGTTTATTTTTATTTATTTTTTAAATGATGTTGACACTTATTATTATTTTATTTTCCTCCATTTTTCCAAGACAATTTTTTCCTTTTAAGTTATTAATAAAATGTTCCTTTTTAATTAAATAAATTGGGGCGTTACAATCATGAAATACAACTTCACTTGCAAATTTATCATCTCCTGGCGATATGGATGTAAGTATAATTTTGCATTATATTGTTGTTTATCATTTTTTTTGTTTATATTGCATGTTTCTCATTTAATTTTTTGTGTTGTTTATATTTATATATTTTATTCTAGGAGTTTGATCTCCAATTTCTTCAAGAGTCTTCCGTTATTGGTAAATCAGAACTTAATGTGTATTTGGAAGAAAGTCCAGAACCTCCTATTTCTGCGAACTCTTTGGATGCTTTAGAATATTGGAAAACAAATTGTGACGACCCGTTTCCAAAGTCATTTATTTATATTAGTTTTAATTGTGAAATTTCTTCTCTCTTGATTTCTTAAATGTGTAAATTTAAAAATCGAGTTATAATATAGTCTAAGTCGCGCCCTAGACGAACTTAAATTCCATAAAATATTATAATTAGCTATATTATACAATATATTTATTATCTTTATATTTCAATATTAAGCATATGCATGAACATCCATACATGATACATAGATATACAAGAAGGGTATCTTATATATTCACTAAATGTATTTAGTATTTTAAATAATATGTATATATATATTTTTTTATAAAATAAGAAGGGAATTTACCCTTTTTTTTATATATATCCTTAAAAATCCCTTGGTCAACTCTTATTTTTATCAATGTTTTTCAAATCTTGCGTGAATGTGGCAGGGAAATCAATTATGCACAATTTCCTAATTATAACTTAGAAAGGGATGGAAATAATTAACCCTAATTTTGAAGCTATAAAAAAAACTACAGCCTCTTTTATTTCTTTTCTTTTCCTACTGCGCCGCTAGGATTGGTTTGAAGAAAACTTAAGCTGCAGTACCTCTAGTTTAGCTTTTTCGAAAAAAAAACAAGGTACCAATATTCACTTTTCTATTCTACTTTATCTTTTAAATTCTTGATCATATTTCATGCGCATTATTTTTTTTACATATGCCTTCATCCATCTATATAACCATATTAGATACATCCATTCATGCATGATATGTTTCCTATTATTTATATATACATATATATCATGTGCTTTAAGTTTTTCTTTTATTCATTGTTGAATAACAAACTTGATGTTTTTTATTTATTTAGAACCCGTAGAGTTGGGTAATGGGGTTTTGAAATATATATATATATATATCCTTTAAAATATTATAAATTTATATTGTAAACTTGGTTTTAACTAAATTTTAATATATTAGATGTCTGAATGTGTGTATATAAGTATATACGTATTATTAGTAAATATAGATTTATGAATTCAAAATTTTAGTGAATCAATAGGTGTCAGATGTCTCCAAAAAAAAAAAAAACAAACAAACAAAAATGGTTTTATTAGTAGCACGCCAAAACATTTTAAATGTAAATGTTAACATTGAAGATATAGTTCATAATTAAGGTTTTCAGTGTTTAAAGATTTAAAAATGAAAAAAAAAGGAAGGAAATGTTAATAAATAGAAAAGTGTGTATGCTTGTTTTGTTTCAGACGTGAGATTTAAATTTAAATGCTAGGATCCCTTTTATTTCTTTCTTTATTTTGGATTAATTATGCCTATATATACATATATGTATAAGTTGATATTTATTTCTGTAAGCATAATTAAATCCGTAAAAATCTATATATATGGTATAGGAAATGGTTTGATTAATAAAATGGTCATACCTATGTACAGATCTCAAACATGCAGATTTAGGAAGAAACATGCATTCTTACATCACATCATACTTTCGAATGAAATTTCATCTTAGTCGAGTAATATTTCAATAATGATATTATTAATTCTCTAGGTGCGGCGCGACTAAGACGTTAGATTTTATTTTGAGTTGCTCGTTTCCGTTCCCGAGTCAAATTTAAGGTGTGGGATCTTACTTATCTTTATACCGTTGACTTGATTTTGTCCATTTTAATATTTTGTGACTTGACGTGTGATTATTTGACATTAAGTGATGAGCAGGACCGTGCTAAGTTGTTCATTGACTTTGCTCTCACTTATTTGCGTTCAATTCATTTGATATCATGTGATGAGCAGGACCGTGTTGAGTTGTCCATTGACTTTGCTCATATTTATTGACGCGTTTGGCTTTAATATTCACTACGTGCGTCTATTTTATTAAATTGGACAAATAGTTGGTATAATTGCCCACATTGAGTATATTCGCGTATACTCATCCCCAAAATAATCTTTTCAGGTACTTAAAGTTGGAGGCGTGGAGTGTCGAATGATGAGTCCTAATAAATTGAATTTACTTTTATTTCTTTTTGGGCATTAACCGTTTAGACAATGAATTATATTTACTTTATTTCCTTTTGTTTAAAATGGTTTTGGCTACTTACTATTTTATTTAATAAGATGACACATTTCTAGAAGTTAGGTTTTATTTAAGAAAGATTTCAGAAAATCTTTCTTTTTCGTGTTTTATTTAAGAAAAAAAAAATATATTCATATTTCCGCATTAAATATTTATTTAAATTTAGTTTTAACACTTTAATTAGATTAGGGTGTTACACAAATGCTCCTCAATTCCCTCGACTAGCAATGATGACTTCTGATATTCTAAGCATTCCAATCACTACGGTGGCTTCAGAATCCACATTTAGCATGGGAGGTCATATCTTGCACAAGTACATGAGTTGCTTGCTCCCTGAGAATGTACAAGCTCTTATTTGAACTCGTAATTGGCTGCATGATTTTGATGTTGATGACGATTTAGGTAATTATATATTAATATCTTACTTTTTACTTTCAATTTTTGCATTAAATTATTACTATTGGTATTAAATTATCTTTAAATACATATGCACAAGATGTCAAAGAGATAAAGTTATCAAAATAAGATTCAAATGTGATTGATGTGAAAGATTCAAATGTAGTTGATGATTGAAGTTTGATGATGTGGAGAAGATTTAAGAAGTTTATTGTTTTATTTTCTATTATGTTGCGACTCTTTATCATGAATTTTAAGATGTTTATTGTTCAATTTTACTTTCGTATTGAAGGTTGTTTTTAGATTTTTATTAAACTGTGATCTTTTTGGCAAGTAAGTTTGAGCCTATTTCTTCAAGTAAGTTTGAGCATATTTCTTTGATTTATTTGTTCATATCACTAGCGGGTGTTGTAGATGGCAAGTCTTATGTTTGTTTCTTTTTCTATCAATATATTTGTTATAGTGTGGATGAAATTAAAGAATTAATGATCACAACTACATTTTAATAATTTGTTGAAATTGGGCCGGACTCGCCTGCCCGCCCGACTTTTAGCCCGGGGCTAGGTTGGGTTTCAAATATGATGGCCCGAATGATTTTTGGGCTGGCCCAACCCGATCCGATTTTATAAAAAAGTCCGATGGGTTGGGCCGGCCCGGCCCGGCCCGCTATTTTGGCGGCTCTAATTCCTCCCCTTCCCCACTGTAATACTGAGAAACTTAATTCCTCCCCATTGTAATAGTGAGAAACTTAATTGGGTATGAAATAATAATAATAATAATAATAATAATAAATATTTATTATTATTATTATTATTATTATTATTATTATTATTATTATTATTATTATTATTATTTGGTAACAGCATCATCACTCAATGGACATGTGCATAACATAAGTATGGCCAAATTAACAATTTTCAAAGAATTGGTTAATGTCCGAAAAACTTGTAAACGTTTTCACTTTTTTTGGGGGTGTTATTACACCTATATCTATCTATACCTATTATAAAAGAGCGGATTCTTACAAAATTGGGTTTACCTAATATATCCCTATTATTAAGTTTATTTTAAGGACAATAGTGTAAATCAATATATTAAATTTCTTATAAATTTAATAAATTAATAATAGTCTTACTCCTACTATAAGTCAACTTAATGAATTAATTAATAATATAGTCCTACTTATATTATAATTCAAAAGTGAAAGAGAAATAAACATAAATTTTGAAAGTTGTGCTAAGATTTATTAAAGCTTAATTGTATAAAATAGTTTTCTAAGATGAAAAAAATGAGGGAGAGGGAGGAGTGGGGCAGATAGTCGAGGCTGGTTATAGTGGTGGTGGTGGTGGTTGTGAGAGGGAGTGGGAGGAGGGGATGGTGGGAATATTACCAATTTCTAAAGTCATGTGCAGAATACAGATAAATGTTACGTATTTTTCGATAATTAATCCAATAGTTATTGAAGTCATCATAGTAATATTACCTTTAAGTTTTAAAAACTGGTAATATATAAGATGGTAGCAACTTAACTACATTGTAAATGAAAATATATAATATGTACTTATACTTCTTCTAAGGTCACTTAATTAGTTAGAGGGCTCTCTTTTTTTTATGGGATTTTTCCACTAGGATTTTACCCATAAAAGTTTTAATGAGGTTCGACTATGAGGCATAAGCTGGTTATACCCAGAGTTTTAATTCTAGAACTCTCCGTTTTTTTATATATACGACCCTTCATTCATAATTAGATTAAGTATATTATAATAAATGATTACGTACTTTTAGTACCATACAATATTGAGAATTAGTTGTACAAAAAATACGATATAAGAAATTTGGTTTCATCTTTTTCTACTCTTTACACATACTTGCTAATATTTTATTTAAGTTAATAATTAATAATATTATAACTTTAAAAAATTGTCATCAAGTATATTTTATTTGTAATAAATTAATCATGTTAAATGAGAGATTATACGTGCAACGCACTTAATTTCCTGCTAGTGTATACTACAATTATGGATCAGCAATTGCAATAAATCCAATGACTTCATTGATCATTTCATTTTATTCGTCACTCGTAACCAAAAGTCGAATCAAGTCAACTAAAAAAAAAGGTCAAAAATCAAATACCCATCAGCTCAAAAAATAAATAAATAATCAAATACCCATAATTAAATAGATCCTGTTTACTAAATATTGTACTTATAATTTCGTAAGAGGTTGTTTCACAGCAATACGCGTGGCCACCACAAAATTAAAGTAGATTATTTTAAATGATGCCAACATAATCCAATTGGACTTTCATTTGATAGACCAAATATCTCTTTGACCATTATAATTGATAAACCATGTACATATATTAATTAGTAGCGTGTGTTTGAACTGATAGTTGATTGATTTTTCTGTTACAAATCGATGTATATAAAATTCACTAACACGTCACTAAATTATTTCTTTACTCAATTATCGTAACGAACGATATCATATCGTTCGTTTAAATGAATACTCAAGACCATATTAAATATTATCACAGTGCATCATACATTAGTGAGCAATATCTATACATGAAATCCTTTTAAATTCTAAGTGAACAAATAAATTACAATCATGTGAAATTTAGCCGTCCGTACGTAGATGACCGTTTTATTGGTAGACGACTAGACGAGTAAATTTGGATATAAAAGGAGTAAATGACATATGCGACATTCTTTATTGCCTCCATTGTATTAATGAAATACGCTGATTTGAAGATAATTATACTTAATTGGATGGAATAAACCCTACTTACCATACTTATATTTCAGATTGTCACATGTTATTAATCCAGCAGGAGCAATCCAGATGTCACACAAATTGGTAATAGAAGATCGTGTGTGCTGATATAAAAAAAATGAGAAATTAACGAAATTATGGCCGGATATTTAGTTTTTTTTTTATGTTAGATTTGATTATGTTTTTTAGTTTAGGATTGTGAACCCCCGATGATATATATAGATAAATTAACGTAATATTGCGATTCGGCAAAAATAAAAACAAAAACAAAAATTAAATGAGAGTACTCGAAAGAGTTGTCTTATTTATTGGACTGGAACTGAATGAAAAGTATAGAATAATTTTAATATGAAATTAAAACACATCAACAGGCTAGAGAAAAAAGTAGGGGAAAAAACAAAATTACACACCAACGAAAATAACAATAAATCTAAAGTAGATTAGTAAATATAGAGAGAGACCAAAAGAATGACAAATTCATTTTGCGAAGACAATAAATTAGCATTGGGGAAGATCAGCAGGTGGTGGAGGCAATGTCGTAGATGGTGTGGGCCCATTCTCAATCACAATTGCATTCGCCAGACCCCACGGCACGTGACCGTCTATGTGACAATGTACAAACCATACACCTGAAAAATGAAAATAACCTCAACATGTTACAATTTTCTATTTTTATAATTATGAATATATCATAGATATCCATCATAGTAAAGGAACTCATATTAATAAGTGGAGTTATTTTCTTAGAAATAATTAAGATAGATTATTTAATTATATTTTGACGCCAGCACATACGGTGAATATAATTAAATATTTACCTGGATTATTAGCTTTGAACCTAATGACGACCCATCCAAAGGCGGGAAGAACAACAGTGTTGCGCTCTTGCGGATTGACCAGATTAAAATTCCTGCTATCGGTTTCCGGATTGTAGTTGCCAAACCCTTGAGCCACAACGTAGAAGTTGAGGCCGTGCAAGTGCATCGGATGATCATCTGACGAGAGCACTGCTGTATTCTGAAATACCATTTCTACCGAGGCGTTATATTTGAACTGCATCACCCTCGTCTCCTTCACCGTCGGGAACAACAACGGGTTCTGCGCATTGCTCGGGTTCGTATAGTCGAACGTCATCGGCGGGTTATGAGGGAAATCAGCAGTGTAAATCCCGCTCACGTTGTTCACATACGCTTCCATAATCGACAGTCTCGTCGGAAGCTCGAACGACACATTGTTCATGGAGGATGCTAATTTCCGCCCCCCCTGGCCGAAACAGACGACCCCGTTGGGAGCGTCACAGGGGGTGAGACCCAGCCCCACGGTCACGAACAGGCGCTCGTCTATCTCGAGAGGGACCGGCACCCAGAACGGGCTCGTGGTCAACCCGGTTAGGTTGCTGAGAAACCTGTGGCTGATGTTTGTGTCGTTAGCGCGCGGCATCACAGGCATTATGGGACTGGTTGACGGCAGGAGCTCGGCCCCGATGTACGATACGATCGCGGTAGTAGAGATGTTGACATAGGGAGCGAGTGGGGGTACGACGTAGGCGCTTGCCGCCATGTAATAGTGGCCAGGGACTTGATCGGCGGTCATGAGTGCGTCGACGGTCTGCCCCGGCGCTAAAACCAACACGTCGGAGGCGTAGGGGTCGGTGTAGGACGCGTCCACGGCTACCACCGTGAAGTTGTGGTTGGCGATCTTGAAAAATAATGGAGTATTGAGTGCAGCGTTGATTACTCGTAGAAGATAGGTCATTCCTGGTACCAACGTGAACCTAACCGTATCTGCAATAAAAAATATATATATATATATATATATATATCAATTAAATATCAAGCATATAAAGGCTTGTTTTTAATTTTTATTTTGTGTAGTTTATGTGGACTAACTATTTGAAGAGCAATTGTAGAGATCTCCGGGCTGGCCGTTAATAGTGAAAGCATTAGCCTGTTCAGGCGGCGCCCCGACTAAAACAGCCGCCTCCTCCACATCCATGATATCCGCATTCCACCATTCCCCTGCAGTATACGGATCTTGACTTGTGAGACTTTAATTAAGAGAGAATATACGAATGCAATAAAATTACTGACCAAGGACAACTGGGATTTCCCGAAATGGCATTGGAAATGGGTACGTGCGACCGGGTGCGGGTCGAATTATCAAGGCTCCATAAACCGTGGCTCGAAGAGATTTGGCGTGTGCGTGCCACAAGAGTGTTCCCTCTTGGCGGGTGACGTTGAATCTGTAGGTGAAGCTTTGACCGGGTCGGATCGGGCACTGGGTAATATATTCGGGTCCATCAGCCCATGCGCTCATTAGCTGGAACACCCCATGCCTGCGTCATTACATTAACGCAATTAATTATTCAATTGTTAACGAAACTAATTTACTAAAAACATAAATAAATTAAATAATAGAAGCTAGTGGTAGATTCAGTTTTTGGTATATTTAATTTGATTGTGTGAAAATTAGGCAAACATTATTGTAGGTCTAATGTTAGTGTCATATGCAATTATAGTCTGTCGTCGTAGTAGGCGCTAGCCAGCCTCTGTACCTATTAAAACTTTCTTTTTTTTGAAGGATTGAAACTTTTTATTATTAAATAAAAAGACTTAGTTAATTAAACAATAAGCAACGACTAGACTAAGTCCCTTAAATGACATCTTGTAAATTTTTGTTAGTAAATATCCACCACATGGTTCCAAAACAAATTAAAGTCAGCGAATTTATGAGTTTATATATGTGTATCATGAGTTTATTTTAATAAATAATAATCAATTAATATAATATTAATTTCGTGTGCCTCTTCAAAGACAACCTTGGCCAGTAATATTATTGTATATATGCAAGAAATTAAGATTGAAAATTTCATAATGAGTATCCGTTTTGAGTATTGTATAATAATTTATTTCCCACACTTTTTGACTTTTAAGATTGAAAATTAGGTCATGTGTCCAAAGTGAGATCAATTTTTTTTTTGTTCCTACCGTCTGCTTAATGTTGTTGCTTCGTATTAGTGACAAATATAATCAAAATTCAACAACACAAAGATATTTTTTTTGATTTAGGATGGACATACCAGTGAATAGTGATATTATACGGCGATCTGTTGTTAACACGAACGACAAGTGTATCACCCTCTTGGGCTTCAATAGGTGGCCCTGGAAGACCACCATTCACTGCAGTGATAGGTTGATTTCGGCATAACCGGTTCAAAGTAATATTTTGCACCTGCAATTAAACACATAACTTTGTTTAGAAAACTTGAGCTTTCATAAGCCAAATAGTAACAAATTTCACTTCAAAAAGAAGTTTAAAAATTGAACATATGCATATGTACAAACTTATATACTGTTATACACAATATATATACATACAAGGAAATATGAATCTCAGTCACTTGCAATATTAATAAATCAAATCATAGATTTTTATAACTCTATGATTTTTAATAAATCACTTGCAAGCTATAAGCATCCGATTTTCGACTGCATGCATCCTATACATGTATATATATTGCATTTCTATTTCAAAAAAACTCAATAAAAAAACTCAAAATCAATGAAAAATAATTGCAGATTAGATAAAATAATTTACATCAAACGTATGTTGAACGGTTCGAGCCGAGGAAAATGATGAAGAACAAGCCAAAAGAGCCAAGGCTAACGCTAGAAAGACGAAAGAACGATGCCACATTATTGCTACGTACGTAGTAATTAAAGAATATCAAGAAATTAATGAATGAAAATTCTCAAATATGGAGATTAATTGAATAAGATAAGAGATCGATTTCTGCAGAAAACTGAAACAGATAAGTCTCCTATTTATACAAAAAGAATTTGATCATCCAGTCAACGACGATTTTGTTGTCGAGTGATAATTGTTCAAAATGTGAAGTTTAATTTAACTGTTGCTATATAGTAAAATAATAATAAAATGTTAGATTTTCCGTGGATATTGCGTGAGAAACTTCAGTGGTTGATTAGGGAAGATAATAGAAATTTTGGCGTTAGCGGAAGCTTCAATAGAAATATTGCATATTGTCAAAGTGGTTGTGATTTTTCATTCAGAACCCGTGTTCTTTTTTCTGTAAAAAATTCTATGTTTTGACTCTTTCTTAAATTTTAATTATTTTTAATTTGTTTCGGTCTTCGGTTGTGTATGCCACAGTATATATATACTTTGAAATAACATTGTTTTTATTCGTATGTATACATAAATAATACGACATACACCATATATACGTAATACTCCCTCCGTTCCGCTCATTTCATCTACTTACTGTTCGACACGGAGATTAAGGATGATGAGACAAAAAGATAGAAAGTGGGTAAGTCCCGCCACCTTTAAAGGATTTTGAAAAGTAATTTCTTTCCTTATTGGGAAGTAGACAGATTGCATGAAACGTCTATTTAAGCGAATATAGATAAAATAAGCGGAACGGAGGGATTTGATTGTTTATGATCATGGAACGTTGCAGTTCCAATATTTCCTTTCCTAGTTTTAGGTCTATTTTTGCTGCTGGGCTCAAGTTGTAATTCTGATGATGTAAGTAATTAAGCTTTGATGTCAAAATCTTCGAATCATTTATTCAATTTGGCTACGTGCCCTCTTCGTATCCGCGTTTTGAGATAACAAATTCATTTATTTGTTTTCTTGTTTATACATTCGACTATACAAAAAATAATTAAATACAAGATAAAATATGATCGTAATAGAAAATACATTAACTAAAAAAAGAAAAAAGAATTCACATAATTTCACTAGACAAATGAAAGAGATTCGTCGCCATGAGCTTTTAATGCAAACAATACATTACCGCGATCAAGAGTATATATCGAAGAATTTTTAATGCATAATGTAAAATAGATCTTGGAATTAACTCTATAAACGCATTACTAATTATGTTTGTTTTTTTCAATTTCGTAATATTAGGGAATGCCCATTTTTTATTTTTATTTTATTTTTTGAACATACATTACAAGAAATTTTAAAGGCCGCGTGACGGTGGACTTGAACCCGTGACCTTTGGCCCGGGCATTAACCACTCTACCACTAGGCTAACACACGCACACGGGAATGCCCATTTTTGCTTCTTTTTGTGTGTCTTAGTCTAATTTTTTAATTGTTAACTAGTATTGATTATACCTAATTAGAGTATATAACCATATTTTAGTAACTATTTCAAAATTAGTCAATAATTGATTATTAGGGTTGCTTAATTATTTTATTGTTAGGATATAAAAATTTTTAAGCTCCAATTTTAAGTAACAAAAATTAACCAAGCTACAAATTACTAAAATTTTTTATTTTGATTATGAATGTTATTAAACATATTAAATTTCATATAGTGAGATTAGTAATACGTAAAAATTGGGACAAAGGATCCGAATAAAAAATACACATGCAGATGGAGCATGTACATTTCCGGGTAAAACATAAAATAAATTTGTACATGCTCTTAAAAAAATGCCCAATTAATAAAAAGATTTAGTTCACTAAAACACACAACGTTCACCAAGACTAAATAATAAATTTAATTTAAAAAACCAAAAATAAATATTCTACAAAATATAATTGATAGTCAGAACAAATAATAATCGAAGTTAATTAATATGTCAATTCTATTAGATAGGTAATCTAAACTGGCAATATTTTCCAGTCAAACTTTTTGAGCCAGTTTTAAATTAATCAAATCATGATTACAAAACCCCTATATGTCATGAGTAGTGGATGTAGGAATTTAATTACGCAAGAGGTTAATGTCCAAAGGTAATGAATATGATCTAGAGGAATGCTTATTCACCACTATAAATTTATAATTAGGGAATGAATATGACGTTAAAGAAAATGAGTATATATTTATTCATCCCATCTAGAAAGGGTTTGATTCTCACCTGCAGAAGGTGACGGTTGAATTTGGGAAGAGAGAGAGTAGTCAAATGACTCAAATATTTTCTTTCGTTCCTTTTCTTTTGACCACAAGTAGGGTTGTACGAGCCAAACGGTTCGTGAGCTATTCGGAGCTCGGCTCAAAAAAAGTTCGTTCGAAATTCGTTCGTTTACTAATCGAGCCGAGCTCGAGCCTCGAACCGAACTCGATAATTTTTACGAGCTATTCTGCTCGAAAAGCTCGTGAACACGTTCGAGTTCGATACTAAACGAGCCAGCTCGCGAACATGTTCACGAGCCTTTTAAACGAACATGTTGACGAATTTTTCTAATTATTATATTTATATATATATATATATATATATATTTAATACCAACATTTAATTTATATATATTGATAAATTAATATATTTTTAACTATTATATATATTTTTTATTTTTAATACTCATGGTAATTTGATAATAAATAAAAATAATTACTATATAATAAATAAAAATAATTTATTTTTTTATTATTATATATATTTTTTTCTAATCGAGCTCGAGCTCAAGCTCGGTCTAAGCGAATATTTAGCGAGCTGAGCTCGAGCCGAGCTCGAACCTTTGAATTTTCTAACGAGCCGAGCTCAAGCACACTAGTGTTCGGCTCGGCTCGTGTACAACCCCAACCACAAGACAACGTGGCTTTGATTTCATGTTAGATTATGCTTCTGCATTAAGATTTTCCAATGTTAGAGTGTGAAGTTTGTAACCTATTTGTTAGTTTTTTATAATTCTTATATTTAATTATAATCATGGTAGTTAAGAAAATTTTCATCAAATGGTTAATAGTTCGAGTATCGATCACACAGTAAGATATTTCTATATCTTATATCTTTATAATAGGGTTATTGCCGTTAAATACAAAAGTTAAACCCCAAAAATGCACTTCTAGGATAGCTCTCTCCTATGAATGTGTTTAGTACACCAGAATTTAATTATCTATGTTCCATACATTTTTTGTAATGAAAAGACAAGATTACTCTTACTAATGTTCCCCCTTTTAAATAATAACTTAAATTATTTTTCAAAAACAATCATAAAAAATTCATTAGATATGATGGTCCCACTTTGCCATCTAACCTTCCTTACCAACGTGAATCCACAATAGCTCTCTCTCTTTCTTCTACTTCAATTAATCACAACAACTACATTCAATTTTTTTTTTCTGAAATGGTTGTTACCACATTTAGTATGATCGTTGAAAGCCATCAAAAATTCATAAGAACTGAAAGAAAAACTCAAACAAAACTCATGAAATTCTTGAAAAATTCGTAAGAAGTTCGATTCTTAAAGAAGTTTGATTATGAAATAGTTGTAATCGTCGTTATTTAAGATTCCAAAGGTAATGTTCTTGCAAAATTTAATTTACTGTTTTAGATTAAAAAAACTGCACCAAATATTTTTATGTATATATATATATATATATATATATAACTCAACTGTACATATCTCAACTATCTCGTCTGTCAGTTTCAGTCAGATTACTTCCATTACTCTTGATTATTTAACAAAGCTTCCTAACAGATGAGCTTTCCTAACCCGAACCTTTTTAGAATCATCTCTAAGTGGGATTTTGTAATATTATCAAAAACAAATTATCCCCAACATATAAAAAAAAAAAAAATTCTTGATCATACTTTTTTATACAAAAAATGATACTTTTATATAACCATATTTTTTTATGTATTGCAATTACATATGCTTTTATTAATAAAAACTGTAGATCATACAAAGTTTAATAGTTCAAGATACAATTATTAGAATATATATCTCCGGATATTCATGATAATTAACTATTTTAGAGTCCTTGGTTGTGTGTACCATTAATGTAACCGGAGTGTGTATATATATTTACAAAGTTTTTCTTGCAAATATAGCAAAATCACGCCAATATAGGATCTATAGCTAAAGCTAGCCGGAGTATTCTTCTAGTAGTGGTAATAAGTTTGAATTATATCAATACCTTATAGATCAAGTCATGCTAAATATTTTTGTTACGATTTATTTCATGTGTGATTGCAGTCTATTGCATAATAATTACCGACAGTTAAATTTTGGTATTTATAGATAGACCCAACTAGTCATGAACTTTACGGGCTCGTTTGGTAGGTATGTTAAAATATGTTAAGATAGATTAAGTCAAGATAAATATTGTATGTAAGGTATAGATTATTATTATATACTTTCTGTTTGGTAGATAAGATATGAAATGTAGATATCATAAATTAGTTGTTTGGTAGCCTAGTTTAAAGTCAAGATTAAATTTGAAATTACAATTATAACCCCAATCAATATTTAATATATAATTAAAAAATAAAAAATGAAAATAAGATTTAATTTCATTTCTCTCTCTCACCTCCCAGTTTCAGTCATACCTCTTTCACTATATCTCTTCTCTCTCTCGTTCAACGGCCATCCACCACCGCCACCGCTCATCTCTCTCTCTCTCTCTCTCTCTCTCTCGTTTTTTGCCAATTTATATCAGAACAAAAAAGAATAAAAAATTGAGGAAGATGAGAATACCAACACGAGAATCGCCGACGATGGAGAAAGTATTCTGCTGCATGCGTATATCTCAAGTTGATTTTTTTTTTCTTCCCTTGTGTTTATAAGTCAAATATTAAAGGGGATTATTAGTTTCCTTTATCCATCTTTTATAAAAAAAGGATTAAGATTTGTGGGTGTATATGCATTTTGAGAATATATTCTCTACATAGTGTAAATCGTTATCAGTGAAATGCAAAATCAACTTGCCCAACAAATCATCTTTGGACGAAATTTTGTTAAATTAATTTGCAGTTGATTTTGGAGTGAAATTTTTACTGGGTTGTCTGGTTTGCAGACGGAGAGAGAAAGACATGGAGTATAGAGAAGAAGAAGAAGATGAAGAAGGGGTGGGTAATTTTGTCTTTACTCACATTAATCTGTTGCACTGTTGAATTTAGCTTAGATATCGGAGGGTATGGGTGAGTTTGCATCACTGAAGAGGAACAGTAATTTAAGAAAGGGCTTTGATTTTATAGAGGGCTTAGGAGTTTATTAATGTAGGATATCAAACACTAGTTAAGCCTAGTTATATAAGCAATATGGGTTTTATCTCCCCTACCAAACAAAGCCTACATATTTTTCTTTACCATTTGCTTCTGATTTTGACTTTAAAAGGGACATGCAAGACGAAATCAACAGAGCAATTAGCAAGGGTATTTGGCAGAAAGATACACTCTCTCCATCTACGATAAGTGTGGTCTTATAATACTATATTCGCATTTGCATAAAGATTGTGGTCTTTCTTTTTTTGTACATGACCCACTAATTTCCTTATATTTTAAACTTCACAACTAAAATAAAAGAGATGGATCCCTTTCTCCACTCAACAAACATCTACCAAAATTTTCTTAAAATTTGTATCATACCTTATGTACCACACTTATTGTGGACGGAAGAAGTATATGTTAATTATCTTCAGAATCAACAACGTTAAAATGGAAAGGAAAAAAAAAAGACATGTACATATCAAAGTCAGTCATGAGAAAGGATATACTCTCTCCGTCCCATTGAACTTGTCATGTTACTTTTCGGTGCAATTATTAAGGAAAAAAGGTAAAAAGATAGAAAGTAGGTGAGTCCCACCACTTTTAAAAAGTTAATTATTATTTTTTTCTTTTGAAATGAAACGGTCCAATAAGAAAATGAGAACAAGATCAATGGAAACGGGAGGTAAAACTATTATAATGCAGAAGTGAGAACGATGTCTCCTTATCTCGTTAAATATCAATCCCTTAATAATCAAATTTTTTTTTTTGCTTTCTTTCTTCTCTATATTTATTTAATTATGTCACATTCAGATGCAAACATTATTGCTAAAAGATTTAACAAGATATGACGAAAACGGAAATAATAATAAATTAAAAAATTATTAAGATATACAAATTGAAGTAGACTCTTTTTTTTGGAGAATGAAAAGATAGAATCATCATATTTTAAAAAATTCAAGTTGTAGGCTTGTAAGCTTGTACATCTACATGATATCGGGCAACCGTATTTATTATTCTTGCACGCATTATTTTATTTCCCTAAGAATGAGTGAAGCATATATAGTCAGTGATATTATAAAACTTTAATTAAATATATATTAATACTTCAACTCAAATAAAAAAAAAGATATATTTACACTTGATAAAAACTTTAAGAATTTATTTGTACCTTAAATTCAATTTTAGTAATTTTGGGGACTTTTTCATTTATCACAAAAATTGAAGATATACTCTTTTTCAGAAGAAAAATCATAACAATACATCCTTATTAAATTCAGCCACGGCTCACAAATCGATATACATCATGAATATACATCGTTAGTAATCTAGAGAGAGAGAGGCCAAAAGAATGATAATATATTCATTTACAAAGACAATGAATTAGCATTGGGGAAGATCTGCAGGTGGTGGAGGCAATGTCGTAGACGGTGTGGGCCCATTCTCAATGATAAACGCATTAGCAAGACCCCATGGCACGTGTGCGTCTATGTGGCAATGTACAAACCATACACCTGCAGAAAAATAACCTCAACATGTTAATATTGTGTACACATTTCACTTTTATATTTATATACTCAAATAATTTTGAAATTCACAATTTCTTGAGTGTGTTATGGAAATGCATCATAGCAAGGTAACTCAAATTAATAATCAAGTTTTGTTTTAAGAAATAAGGTAGATATGTTAGAAGGTTATTTATATTTTGACCAATCTCACGATGATATAAATATTTACCTGGATTATTAGCTTTGAACCTAATGACGACCCATCCATAGGCGGGAAGAACAACAGTGTTGCGCTCTTGCGGATTGACCAGATTGAGATTCCTACCATCAGTTTCTGGATTGTAGTTGCCAAACCCTTGCGCCACAACGTGGAAGTTCACGCCGTGCAAGTGCATTGGATGATCATCTGACGAGAGCACCGCTGTATTCTGAAACACCATTTCCACTGAGGCGTTGTATTTGAACTGCATCACCCTTGTTGACTTCACGGTCGGGAACAATGCCGGGTTCTGTGCATTGATCGGGTTCGTGTAGTCGAATGTCATCGGCGGGTTATGAGGGAAATCGGCGGTGTAAATTCCGCTCACATTGTTGACATATGCTTCCATGACCGACAGTCTCGTCGGAAGCTCGAACGACACATTGTTCATGGAGGATGCTAATTTTTGCCCCCCTGGGCCCGCACAGACCCCGTTGGGAGCATCGCAGGGAGTGAGACCCAGCCCCACGGTCACGAACAAGCGCTCGTCTATCTCGAGAGGGACCGGCACCCAGAACGGGCTCGTGGTCAGCCCGGTCAGGTTGCTGAGAAACCTATGGCTGATGTTCGTGTCGTTAGGGCGCGGCATCACGGGCATTATGGGCGTGGACGACGGCAGGAGCCCAGCCCCGATGTACGATACGATTGCGGTGGTGGAGATGTTGACATAGGGAGCGAGTGGGGGTACGACGTTGGCGCTTGCCGCCATGTAGTAGCGGCCGGAGACTTGATCGGCGGTCATGAGCGCGTCGACGGTCTGCCCCGGTGCTAAAACCAACACGTCGGTGGCGTAGGGTTCAGTATAGGAAGCGTCGACGGCTACCACCGTGAATTTGTGGTTGGCGATCTTGAAAAATAACGGAGTATTGAGTGCAGCGTTGATTACCCGTAGAAGATAGGTCATTCCCGGTACCAACGTGAACCTAACCGTATCTGTAATAAAGGAAATATAAAAAAATCATTAATTAAAAATTAAGCACATATATATATATATATATATATTGTGTAGTTTATGTGACTAACTGTTTGAGGAGCAATTGTAAAGATCTCCGGGTTGGCCGTTAATTGTGAAAGCATTAGCCATTTCAGGCGGAACCCCGATGGCAACGGCTTCCTCCTCGATGGTCATGATATCGGCATTCCACCATTCACCTGCATTGTACGGATCTTGACTGGTGAGACTAGTTTTTATTTACGACGTTGATTAAGAGAGAATATGCGAAATCAATAAAATTACTGACCAAGGACAACTGGGATTTCACGAAATGGCATTGGAAACGGGTACGTGCGACCGAGTGCTGGCCGGATTATCAAGGCTCCATAAACCGTGGCTCGAAGAGATTTGGCGTGTGCGTGCCACAAGAGAGTTCCCTCTTGGCGGGTGACGTTGAATCTGTAGGTGAAGCTTTGACCGGGTCGAATCGGGCACTGGGTAATGTATTCGGGTCCATCGGCCCATGCGCTCATTAGCTGGAACACCCCATGCCTGCGTCATTACATTAACGCAATTAATTATTTAATTGTTACCGAAACTAATTTACGATAAACATAAATAATATAATAATAGAAGCTAGTGGTATATATACATTCAGTTTTTGGTATATTTGATTGTGTGAAAATGAAAATTAGGCAAACATTATTGTAGGTCTAGTTAGTCTCATATGCAATTAGTCTGTCGTAGTAGGAGCTAGCTAGCCTCTGTAAATATTGAAAATTTTAATTAATTATTAAATAAAAGACTTAGTTAATTAAACAATAAGCAACGACTAGACTAAGTCCCTTAAATTACATTGCGCAAATTATTTGTTCGTGTCCACCACATGGTTCCACAACAAAATAAAGTCAGTGAAATATATTTTTATTATTGTATATATACATATGTCTATCTTGAGTTTATTTTAATAAGAATCAAGTTAATCTTAAGTTCGTGTCTCTTCAAAGTTCAAAGACAACCTAGGCCAATTATAATATTGTATGCGAGAAATCTCAAACTAATAGTAGTTAATAACAAAGTTATGAGTATTGTATTGGAATTTCTTTTCCCACACACTTTTGACTTTTATATATGATTGAAAAGTAGGTCGTGTGTCCGAAGTGAGATCACTCTTTTTTTTTTTTTGTTCCTATCGTCTTCTTAATGTTGTTGCTTCTTATTTGTGATAAATATATATAATCAAAATACAACAACACAAATATTTTTTTATTTCGCATGACATACCAGTGAATAGTGACATTATATGGCGATATGTTGTTAACACGGACGACAAGTGTATCACCCTCTCGAGCTTCAACAGATGGCCCTGGAAGACCGCCATTCACTGCAGTGATAGCTTGATTTCGGCATAAACGGTTCAATGTAATATTTTGCACCTGCAATTTATAAACACATAAAATTTGTTTTACAAACTTGAGCTTTCGTCATAAGTTTAGATATCATATATATGATAAGCCAAATGGTAATAAATTTCACTTTGAAAAAAAGTTTATAAATTGAACATATATATGCATGTACTACATACAAGAAAATATGAATCTCAGTCACTTGCAATAAATCAAATCATATATTTTTAACTCCATCAATTAGGGTTTAGCTCATAACCGTAGATCTTGAGACCCATAATAAAATCTCCTTTGCATGAGAAAAAGTGGAAGCTATAGTGCTATATATATATAGTTTCGACATGCATGCATTTCTATTTCATTAAAATCCTAAAAAAACACAATATGATCAATGAAAATAAATATTGCAGCAATTAGATAAAAAAATTTACATTAAACGTATGTCGAACGGTTCGAGCTGAGGCAAGTGATGAAGAACAAGCCAAAAGAGCCAAGGCCCATGCTAGAAAAATGAAAGAACGCATTGCTACGTAGTAATTAAGAATATGAAGAAATTAATGAAAGAAAATTCTCAAATATGGAGATGAATTGAATAAGATAAGAGATCGATTTCTGCAGAAAGTGAAGCACATAAGTCTCATATTTATACAAAAAGAATTTGATCCAGTCAACGATTTTGTTGTCGCGTGATAATTGTTCAAATTAATGTGAAGATTGAAACTGTTTCTATATAATATTCATCTACAGGTGAGAATTATAAAAAAAAAAAATAATAAAATATTAAATATTCCATGGATATTGCGTGGAAGAACAAATGTAATGAGAAACTTCAGTGGTTGATTAGGGCCGAAGATAATAGAAAATTTGGCGTCAGCGGAAGCTTCATCACAAAATATTTTGAAATTTGAATATATTACTATTCTTAAATTAGTATAATATTGCATATTGTCAAAGTGGTTGTAATTTTTCATTCACAACCAAACCCGTGTTCTTTTTTCTGTTAAAATTTCTATGTTTTGACTCTTTCTTGATTTTTATTTTAATTTGTTTTGGTCTTTGGTTAATTCCCTGGTCTGCTTGTGTATGCCACAGTATATACTTTCGTTTGGTACAAAGTATGGGATAAGGGCTGATATGTTTGACTGAGATGTCTTATAAATATAAAGAATTAATATTCCGTTTGGTAAGATGTATTAAATTATCTGCAACACACAGTAATTATTGTAATTTATTGCTATAATTAGTTGCAGTATTATTTATACCACCTCATAGGTAGTATACATAACAACAAAAATAAGTATTATTCATACGGGCCCGAACTTTATAAAGGGCCGTATACTTCATACCAAACAAGATATTAGGGTGTCATAGACATATTATACACCCTAATCACCCCTACCAAACGAGCCCTAAAATAACAATATTTTGTTTCGTATGTATACATAAATACGACAATACATACGTGCAATATATATACGTAACATGTATATATAATTTTTTTTAATAATTTTATGATCAGAATGGGTTGCATTTCTTTACGAATTTTAGGTCTATTTTTGCTGCGGGGCTCAAGTTGTTATTCTGATGATGTAATTAAGCTATGATGTCAAAATCTTCGAATCATTATTCAATTTTGGAAGTCAACTTTCCCTTTTCATATCCGCGTTTGAGATAACAAATTCATTTATTTATTTTTTATATTCGACTATACACTACACACAAAATAAATACCATCTTCGTCCCATTGAACTTGTCATGTTACTGTTTGACGCAGTTATTAAAGAGAATGGTAAAAAAGATAGAAAGTGGATAGATCACATTCACACCACTTTTGAAGAGTTAATTGTATACGTTTGTGATACTGTTAAGTTAAATGGAGCCCAAAAAGGAAAGAGAGACAAGTTCAGAGAGATGAAAGAAATACT
The DNA here is from genome assembly GCA_031470985.1 of Agastache rugosa. Lineage (NCBI taxonomy): Eukaryota > Viridiplantae > Streptophyta > Magnoliopsida > Lamiales > Lamiaceae > Agastache > Agastache rugosa. The sequence goes on along the minus strand of CM062606.1, from coordinate 28,094,926 downwards.
ACATGAAAAATATGACAGTAATAGAAAATAATTTTGCAACTGTTAATCAATATAGATACTCAATTAGAATATAGAATTATAATTTAGTAATTATTCAAAATTAATTAATAATTGATTATTAGGGTTGCTTATTTTATTGTTATGATATATATAATTTTACGTAATAAATGTTAATTAAGGTTCAAATTACTAAGATTTTTATTTTGATTATGAATATTCTTAAATTATTAAATTTAAATAGTGATTTACTAATGTAATGCATAAAAATTGGGACAAAGGATTCGAATAAAAAATACATGGATACAGAAAATTAACCTAGCAAGCTATCTGCATTTCCCATCTCTACTTTGTATATCTATGAAGGTTAACTGGATTCTACCAAGACAATTGAACCCGTAAATCTCTTCTCGTCCCACAACAATGATCCGAACAACATGTGATTGAAATACAAAATAGGTACAATCACTTGGAAAACACTATCCATCATAGACCTATTGTTCTATTATAATTTGATCCATCCAATAACACTTTTACACCGAAATAAAATATTAAATTATTTTTAATTTTCCATTTATAAATCCCGACGTGTTGGGATTCTCCGTCAAATTTCGACATGCTACATACTAATTAAAAGTTGAAGTAAATCTGTACACGCTCTTAAAGAATGCCCAATAAAAAGATCTAGTTCACCAAACACACAACGACTAACCAAATCCAATACTAAATAAAAAATTTGATTTAAACCAAAACTAAATAATCTACAAAATATAAATAGATAGTCAAGAACTAATAATAATTGAAGTTTAATATAACAATTCTATTAGATAGAGAATCTGAACTGGCAATATTTTCCAGTCAAACTTAGCCAGCTTTAAATTAATCAAATCAGAAGTGGAAAAAAAATCGATTACATCCTATATATGGTTGGGTACAAAACCCCTTTATCATTAGTGGATTATTATGTAGAATTTTAATTAATGTCAAAGGGTAATGAATATGATCTAGAATTCTAGAGGAATGCTTCATTGATCACCATTATAATTAGGGATTGAAAATTGTGGTTTTTATTCATCCCATTCCCATCTAGAAGGGGTTTGATTCTCACGGTCTCACCTGCAAGAGGAGACGGTCGAATTTGGGAAGGGAAAGAGTAGACGTCAATCTTTTCTTTCGTTCCTTTTCTTATAAGTTTTGACCACATAAAAACGACGTCGTTTTATTGGAGGATTGTTTTATATTGAAATTTTCTAATGTCCCAGTATGTGAAGTTTGTAACTTACAGTATTTGACTAGTTTTTTTATAATTCTTATACTTAATTGTAATCATCATAATTCAGAAAAATTTAGTCAAACGGTTAATAATTCGAGTATTAGATATATATACGGATATATCCTAAATATGTAATAATGCATACCTATATCTATAATAATGTATTTTCATGATAATGCATTTTATATATTAAAATAATACTATATCTTTATAATAATGCATTTAAGGCCAAATACATCAAAATAATTCAAACTGTACTCATTTAATCATTTACACCAAAATAACTCAAATTATCAAAATTTTACACGAATATGACATACTGTTAGTTCATATAGAAAGGTCGATGCTCGATAGTTTGGATTGGTTTGGATTTATGTATTATGATCCATTTCCATATAGAGATATTCTATTATATATATATATAGAATAAAGATGTTTTTTTTTTTCCTTCAAAAAAAGAAAAAGAAACCGACTTCTTAAATTAAGAACAGTAATATCATTGAGAAATATCTTCTTTCGTACGCAACTCTGATCCTCTAATCCTTATTGTGTTTTATCTTCTATTTTATTCGTTGGATTATTGATATTTGGCGATTTGAAGATTATTACTCCCATTCATAAAGGCTCATTTCCCATTTTAGTCCGTCTTATTCATAACGCCCCCTTTTTAAATAAGGAAATAATTAGAGTCTTAATCATCTAGTATTAGTTTCCTAATTATTTAACCAAACTAATACTAGATGATTAAGACCCTAATTATTTCCTTATTTAGAAAGAGAACGTTATGAATGAGACGAACTGAAATGGAAAATGGGCCTTTATGAATGGGACGGAGAGAGTATATATTAAAACCCATAGTCATGCCACATGTCATTCAACCAATGAAAGGAATAGAGAAGGAAACATAAATTGGGAGTAGGAAATCCGAATTGGTTCGTACGTGGTCTTATAATTCTAGAGAACTTACTCGCTTTCTTTTCTCTTTTTTTTTTAGTTTCTCCTTCTGGATTTGATTGTCTTTTTCACGAAGAAGAAGAATTTCCGGGACATTAGATTAATTTCTCGTTACTATATGTACATATCATATATGGCATTAAATATGCATGTATTCTTACATAAAATTCCAAATATAATTACTTGAATATGTATCTACGGATGTTCAAGATAATTAATTATCTTAGCTAGAGTCCCTGGTTATGTATACCAATGTGATCGGAGTGTGTGTATATATATATTTACAAAGTATTTCTTGTATATATAACACAATCACGCCAATATAGGATTTTGAAGTGGAATAATTAACATACTCTATTATGAAAAACACATAGCTCTATTACTAAAGCTAACCGATCTGGGTATTCTTGTAGCAATGGTATTAATTATCACTAATACTTTTTGGACATATATGTCCGGACATAAAATGAATATATTAATAATTTGAACTTATAATTTATCAAATAAAATAATAGTGTTGGTTAGTACTCTAATGTATTTACTTAATTAATCTAAACCGCCATTTTTAGAGAGAGAAATATGAATACAAAAAATACGAAATTAAACTAATAAAGTTATTTTGTGATTTTCACTAATCTTTCGGAAATACTATTACTTAATAGATATTTATGCATTCACTTAAATTAGATTACTCAAAAAATAATAAATTGAATGAATGTGGAGAAATTACAAAATTAAATAAATAAGTTAAACGGATCGAATCGATTCATTACCTAAAAAAGTTAGATTATGTCCGGACATTTATGTCCGAATAGCATCACTCATTAATTATTAAGTTCGAATTACACCAACATCTTATAGATAAAGTATGTCACATTAAGGTTTTTTTTTCGTATTACGATTTATCTTTCATGTGTGGGTTGCAGGCTATTGCATGCAGATTTTTGGTATTTGTAGATCGTCCCAACTACTCATGTACTTTACACACTTTAATTTTCTTTCTTTACCTTTGACTTTAATAGGGGGCATGCAAGATGAAATCAATGGAGCAATTAGCAAGGATATTTCATATTTGGAAGAAAGATATATATGTTGTCTTCAGAATCACTAAATAGAAAGAAAAAATAAAGAAAAAAAGATATGTACACAATAAAAGTCAGTCATGAGAAACGATATTCTATTATAATGCAGAAGTGAAGAAGAGCGACTCCTTCATATTGTTCAATCCCCATCCCTTAATAATCATTTTTTTTCCTTTCTTTTTCTCTATATTCATTTAATTATGTCACCTTCAGATGTAAATATGCTTGCTAAAAAATTTAGAAAGATATGATGAAACTGAAAATAAAAAAAAAAAAAAAATTATTAAGATACAAATTGCAGTAGACTTTTTTTTTTGGGGGGGGGGGGGGGGAATGAAGAGATAGAATCGTCATATTTTTAAAAATTCAATTAAGTTGTTGTATGTAGCTGCATTTACATGATATTTTGTGAATAAGGGCAATCATGTTTATTATTCTTGCACGCATAATTTTATTTCCCTGAGATTGAGCTTAATAAGTGAAGCATAAATTCATAACATAGTCAAAGATATTCTATTAGATAAGGTATAAAGTATTATGTATTAGAAAACATTAACTATGTATACTAAAAAAAAGATATATACTCCCTCGGTCTAGGTTAGTGTAGTTCAACTAATATTTTATACTTTACACAAATTAAATATATGCAACACACTTTTGGGGAACGGAGGGAGTATAATTTATGCTTGATAAAAAACTTTAAGAAATTATTTGTACCTTAAATTTAATTTTAGTAAATTTTCGGGCTTTTATCATTTCCGATAAAATATGATCATGAATATATACATCGTTATTGCATTCACTATATATGCAAAGACTGTGCAACAAGACATGAATTGAATTTTCTCAAGGTTTGAACAAAAGAAGAATCTATGTAGTTGTCAATTGTGAAAGGTGAATAAATAGACATATTGATTAAAATGATTAATTAAATTAGAAATCAGAGTGAAGAATTCCAACTTGCTCCTAGGAAACATTCAACAGTACTATTTTTTCATCAATTTATAATTTTGGAATGACTTTTCAATCATTGTATTTTAATCGGTTTTAGATTATTTGTAATTTTAACAGTCCTAATTTTTTTTTCTGGCAAGACTCATCTGACGTGTTCAATTATTTAATTCATAAATTTGTAAAACGACGTCGTTTAGTTCCTATTTTTTTTTCTGGCAAGACTCATCTGACGTGTTCAATTATTTAATTCACAAATTTGTAAAACGACGTCGTTTAGTCCCAAAATTTCAAAGTGTTTTGGCCTAATTGTCATATTCAACACCAGTTTTATAAAGTCTTGCAATTTCCGCATAATTGTTCAATATTGACATTGTATGTTACCTTAAAATATTAAATATTTCAATGAAGGAAGATTATATTATACTTTAAATTAATATTCCACATTTTGTACTTTTGTATATACAAATTATACTATTTATATTATAAATATTTATGTACTGGGAAAATAAGATAATTAGAGGCTCAAGAAGTGATTGATTTGTGATAGTTGAAAATTTTTAATATTCTTATTTTTCATTTGTGCTTATCAATATCTTTCACTATAAGTTAGAATATAATTCAATGAAAAAAATGGTAGGAAATTTGAAGCATACATTACAATGCCAAGAATTGAAAAGGTATACCAAAATATATGTTTTGTAAATGTGGTTCGCAAATATATAAAATCTAATCATAAAAAAATTTATATTGAATTAAATTTTTTGGATGATGATTAATGTGGTATCATTTCATAAGTCAAGACCTGCCACAATACTCACATTCAAATTCAAATTCATATTCATGAACACAAGTATTTCAACAATAATTAATCTAACTCCTAAAACAATTAGAACTCACTAAGGACTTCAACATTTAAGGAGAGATGTTCAAAATAATTCATTGACCAACATTTTGCTCAATTTCTTTTAAAGTTTGTAAACTTAAATAAACTTTTTTTTTTCTACACAATCGCTTATATTTATCATATTTACATAAAACAATACTAATTTTAAAACAAATAAATAAATAATAAATAAAACTTTGTGGAGCGCAATGTTCATAATTTGAAGCCCAGACATTGTAAACGGGCCTAAATCTGCTGCAGGCCCATTTCAATTTTGGAAAAAGCAAATAAATTAAAAAATAGGTTTTCTTTCTGTTTTATATATATATATATATATATATATATATATATATATATTTAGGAAACTTTTACAGTTGAAGAAAATATAAATTACGCCCAAATTAATTAATCTAAAACCCTTCTTCATCGATTCGAAGACAGGAATTGAAAATGCAAATCTTCGTGAAAACCCTAACCGGCAAAACGATCACTCTGGAAGTCGAGAGCTCCGACACAATCGACAATGTGAAGGCGAAGATCCAGGACAAGGAAGGAATTCCGCCGGACCAGCAGCGGCTAATCTTCGCCGGAAAGCAGTTGGAGGACGGCAGAACCCTAGCCGATTACAACATTCAGAAGGAATCCACGCTCCACCTCGTCCTCCGCCTCCGCGGCGGCTCCGGCACCACCTGGCGGATCCCGTTCGTGGCCAATCACTTGATAAAGAAGATCACCCAGCTAAATGAGAGCTCCAAGAAGGAATTGATCAAGACGTGGTCTAGGGGTTCGACTATTATTCCCGAAATGGTGGGACATCGGATTGCCGTCTACGACGGGAGGAAGCACGTGCCTTTTCGTATTTCCGAGCAGATGGTGGGGCATAAGTTGGGGGAATTGAAGCCGCGGCGGCAGAACCGGAAGGAGGTTCATGCGCGTGCGAAGGCTACCAAGAGCCAGAAGAAGAAGTAACACTTTGTTGGCTGAATAGTATCATGGTTTAACCTGCTCTTTGAATTTTGTCGTGTAGTAGCATTTGAGATTTTGAACTCCTATATCGAACTATCTGGATGATGAGTGGATAATTGGCTTTGATTATATCTTGAATAATATGCACTGTCTTTTGCACTGTAATACGGATTGGTGTATCGATCTTAACTTGCTGATCATACGCCATCCTTCGAGCTTATGAGTATGTTCGTGGAACGAGTATGATACACTTTTTGGCTGCAACATTTAGGCTGTGTTATCAGTTATCACAATTCAAGCACTTGGTCTGTCTGTTCTTGGTGGTGTTGGATTATTGGATATAATTTAGAATAAGAATTTTAGAGTGGGAGTTAAGATTTCAGTGTGCTGATCATGGTTGGGTTCTGATCAAAATGGATTTGTAATTCATTTATGATTTCTGATGACTTTGCTATGGTTCCCGTATTTACATGAGGTGTGCTGCTAGCTGATATGCATTTTCATGCTTAATTCTACACAATTTTGGGCTGGTAAAATATTACTGTTATTCTCTTGTGAGTTGTGGTTTGTCCCTTTAAATGATTGCAAGTATTTGCTACTTTTTGCTCGAGCTTGGTATTGTCTCATGAAGCAAGTCTTCCCATTTAGAATCACTTTTAGGGTTCATGTTCCATCTTAAGCTTGAGCATAAGGTGAAATTTGGCTAAGAAGGCTAGAATAAGGAGGGAGTGGCTAGTGAGCAAGTGCCACTCGAGGTAGAAGGGACCATGGCCTCCTTCAGACTTGAAGCAGAACATGGATTTCAGATCTGTACCTAAAGATGTATTCCAGGTTTCTTGCCAACTTGTTTTCTCATCGAAGTATTCATTTCATCTATAGTAACATCAAAATGAATTTTAGTTGGATAAAGTTGTCATTAACTCCATTTAGAATCATCGTATAACATTAATATTTATGTTTCTATACATGGTGGTATTGAAAATAGGCTTTCTGAAATTGTGCATTTATATATTTCTTCCATATCCATATATGGGTGGCGTTTGCTAGGAAAATTATTGGATTAGGGGCTTGGAAGATGCAAATATGAATATTTCATCTACTTACATTATGGGGAAATGTTAATATGCTTCTACTCATTGGATATTTGCTATATTGTATCATTTAAATTGCAAGTATGAGCTTTTCGTACACCTGAGTGATGCTGATACAGTCGCTAAAACATTCGGAAATAGCCTGGTGCTAATCTTTCAACTACTCAAAAGATATTCTTAGAGGTGGAATCTGTTGAATTGGTTTCACAGTGAAAAAGATGAGATGGTGAAGTTAGATGGTTTGGATGTTGTTGAGCCTCCATCTCCTCCCTGATCTTTCCATGAGCTGTTATCTGGTAAGACGGGATCTGCTTGGAATTTGGACTTACCGGAGATACATTAATTCTGTCAAGCTCGCTTTTGCAGTACTGCAACAAATGATCTGGGGACGATCCATGAAGTGACTGCTATGCCTGCTTGACATTGTTGTCTAATGAGTGGCGATTTATCTCTCTATCTGCTTCCTTGCATCTTGGTGCCAGGTATTCAGTGCTCTAGTTATTTGTTCGTTGAAAATGGTTGGCTTCATGTTTGATCCTATCTGTGATATAGATGCATAATATTCATTACAACTATTCCCTACTGCTGCATGTGCTGATGCAACAGATAGAGGTTTGGGAGGGTGATGGATTAATGTAGCCGTAGAGAATTTGTAACATAACCCTATTACCAACCAAATGATTAGCAACATCCATATATTTCCCCGAGTCCCACATTATTCCAGCCATTTTATAAACTAAATTACTTTGTCAGTAGCCATTTATGAGATAATGATCTGATGCTTCTTGTGTTTTTCTGGAGGAAGCAAGATCGATACCAAATTCATACTGCAAGATATTGATGAAAATGTCGTCAGCAGATACCACCATGAAAGCAAAGCTGAATCGCAGGATGATCGACTACTTGTGATTATGCTTACCCATGCTCAAGTAGGCAAGGCCAGCTCAGCAGGAAAACTCATCAGGTTAGCACAGTGATTTCTAAGTTGATGACATTGTTCTCTGATTTGCAACCTAATAGTTTGTATGAATCAGTCAAATTTCACACGAATTTATCGATCGATTCGAAGTTATTCGTAAATTAAAGGAAACTCAACGTATGACGTATTGTCTTGAAGAAGAGTGTGCAAAAAGAAGAAAACAATACTAACAAAGTGTGGATGGGACTGTAAGCATATCAATAGAATTTCATGTTCTATTTATTATTTTATCTCGTAGTTTAATTTTAATATGTATCTTGCTTATATGCGTAAGACACAAAATCGAATACCAAATCTATGAAAATAGAAAGTTCATGCAACGCAAAGGACAGCAGTAGTATCATCCACCGTCTAATTTATTGTTTGTCAACAACTTGATTTGAATAATAGTAGTATTAAATATTAGTCATGTTTGTTAATTTATTATTAATATATAACAGGCATCCTTCTCGATGATTAGAATCTTTCAACGTTGGGTGTTGACGTAATAATCAATGTCATGAGAAGCAGTATTCCTCATCCACAATTTAGAAAATGTGTATGAAAACATTAAATATAAGACAATGAGAGTTTCATTATATCTGATTAACTCACTATTATTACTCGTTAATAAGCTACGGCTACTCCACGCAATTTGCATTTATATTTTTTTCCTCAAGATTGTCTTTAATGTCCAAACGAAGTTGAAGGGAAAAAAAGAAATAAAGAAATAATTAGTACGCTTTTGCAAAGGCCGATTCTATTAAAACTAGACACCCTATCGGACTTGGTCTTATAGATGGGAGTTTGAGTTATGTTTGCGTGTGTGTTGTGAAACTAAAAAAAAATCAGACTTTGAGCACCGGATCTATTATCTGAATTCTTATTTATTATAATTATTTTGTATACAGTACTAATATGCTGAGCGAATTGATATGAGCGATTTATATGAGCGACTGTACACGTCAGCAACTTTTTTCATTTTCTTTTGCCCTTTACTTCTCCAAAATCTCCTCTGCCTCATACTCTCTCCACCAAATTCTCACCTATTTTTTCTTCTGCTTACACGATACCGGCTCTCTCCTTAATCTCTTATATGTTCTGCAATTATGGATCTTTTTCTTCTTATTTTATTCCTCGTTTTTCTCCCCCTCTATGCGAATTCAGACGAGAAATTTTTTACATAGATTTAACCCAATTTATTAACCCTACTTACCTTTCAATTTCGGATTTCTCTCTTTCTCAATTGCGTGCTGCTCTTAATTTGATCATTTCATGCACATAATTTTTACTTAATCAAGATTAATATACCCTAATTAATAAACCCTAAATGGAATTTATTAACCCTACTTACCTTGAACTTGAAGGGGATTTTTGTGTAAAGATAAAAAAATCCAAAGAATTGCAGAAGTGAATTCCATGTGCATGTCTACCGCAGAAGAAGAAAAAAAACTAAGCCGGTGAAAAGAAAGAAACTATGAGAAAGTAAAAGAGATAAATTATGATAAGAAGGGGAAGAAATACACGGAGAGAGAAAATAAGAATGAAAAAGAAAGTGGAGAGAGAAAAATTATAATTATAAGAAGATAGAAAACGCCACGTAATTAATAAATCTGATGTGTACATAATCGCTCATGAAAGACGCTCATTTATCGCCTAGGATAACAAAATTGATTTTGTATATGTATATATTGTATATGTTCATTTATCTCACATCTTCTCGAATTTGTTAAAATTGTGCTCTTAATTAATGGTTCTCTTATACAAAACGACTCAAATATGAATGAAAAAAATAAAAATAAAATAAATGATTCTCTTGGAAAAAGAAGTGATTATGCATTAGTTTTTGCCTATGGAAACAACCAAGCAGACTGATTCAATATTTCACTAACTCAGGTATACATTATAAGGGCGGTAAAAGAGTTGAGTTATTCGGATCTCCGTTCACTAAAAATAAAATCATCCGAGCTTTAGTGAAGTTCATTAACTATACGAGTCAAATTTGAACTTGACATGCTCACCTTATTGGCCCGTGAGCAAGCTCGTTTCAAATTTGATATGAAATAGGCACTATAAAAGTGGTATCACATTAGATCCGACATGTCATGTGAATGTACTTGCCGGAACCTCCATTTTCTATTTGGGCAAAAACTCTTGTACATCATGATGTACCATACATCCGGTTCAACCCGACCCGACCCGCCGGACCCGCCCGGCCAACGTTGACCGGTCAATGGTCAACATTGACCGCGTTGACTTTTTATTCTTTTTATTTTTTATTTACTTTTTTTTTAAAATTTTTTTCAAGAGTCGAGCTAGGGGAGCCGAAGGCCTCGGATCGAGCTAAAAAATATTAATGTTGCCACAATCATTTTCTATAAATTAAAAATTGGAGCCGAAGGCAGAGAGGAAAAAAAAAGAAAAAGTCAACGGTCAGACGTTGACTGTTGACCGGTCAACGCTGACCGGATCAGGCGGGTCGGGTCGGGTTGAACCAGATGTATGGATACATCATGATGTACCCAAGTGCAACTCTTCTATTTATGCGACTAAACAAAAAGATCACAAAAATGCATAGATTAAAAAAAAAAAGATAAAGGCCAACATAAATCATAGCCCAAACGAGCTGTGAGTAGTGAGGTGAAGTTGGGAGAAAGTAAAAAAGAAATGGGGCATTCCGAGAATTGAACTCGGGACCTCTCGCACCCTAAGCGAGAATCATACCACTAGACCAAATGCCCAGCTTTTGAGGTAAGTGCTATGGTAAAATATTACTTGATCGATATATGAAAAGGTGTAACTTGGAAAACATGTAAAAATTAAATAAGGAAAATCGAACCTTAATTTTGGGAGAAACGTGGCGAGTAGTCTACGTGATATTATTCTCCATTGATACGAAATGAGTTTGTTTTATTAGTTTGGGAATCATAGTTCAAAAGAAGACGTATATATTAATACTCTTTTAAAATTAAAATTACAACAAAATTTATAAAAGAATGTTTATACTCTCTAATCTATTATCAGTGAATAGACTGGCTTATTTGATAGGGGTGATTAGGGTGTATAATATATAATACACCCTAATATCTTGTTTGGTATAAAGTAGGAGACCCTTTATAAAATTCGGCCCGTATGAATTATACATATTGTTGTTATTATCTAATACCATCTATGAGGTGGTATAAATAATACTCCAACTAAATATAAGAATAAATTACTATAATTTCACCCTCTTACCATAATTAATATATTTGCAGAGAATTTAATACATCATATCAAACACAATATTAATTCTTTATACGTATTAAGATATCCCACCTAATCATATCAAGCCTTATTCCATACTTCGCAGCAAACGAGCCAGTGATTTGATAAAGTCATAGCATTTTTAAGGACTTGCTTGATTAGAATTGTTGGTGTTAAATTTATGAAGTGTTATTTCAAACAGAATATACGTATTCAAATTTGAAAGTAGTTACAAAATGAGGCATGGAATCTATGTCAATCTGGTGCAAAAATATCACAAGCGTTCATAAATAGGGAGTTGAGAAAAAAAATATCAATTGACTTGATTCATTTTCCCATTGAAATGAAATAATCCAATCTGACTATTAAGAGTATGATTAATTCCTCTCTGCTGTCCTTTTCATGCATTAATTTGTTATCATCGGCAGTTAATAAAAATCTTTTTCCAAACCAGTGTGAATTCAAGAACTTTTTTAAGATATTTAATTAAATAATGTTGTTAAGAGTTGGACAAAGTGTGTGTGCGTTTGTGTGAATTCATGAACTTTTAAGCTATCTTATTTCTGGAAGATGAAGCCATCACAGTGTCATTTTCTTCTGATGATATTAATTTCTGATATATGTCACCAAAGTCATTTCATATATATTTTCATAACTATGCATAAATACAAATACTCTATTGTTATTACATAAAAAGGAACTGTTTTTCTTGTTTCTGATCTTGGTGGAGCAATGGCGACCGGAGACTCAGCCTCCATCTCTCTAGAGTACACCCCAACTTGGGCCATCGCCACTCTCTGCTTCATCATCGTCTCTGTTTCCATTATACTTGAGCATATTTTCCAACTTGTCACCAATGTAAGCTCATTTTTTCTACTCACTTTTGAAAATAATAAACTACTATTAATTTGCTATATGTACATATATATGTTATGCAAATCTAGCAACATGTTAATTGATCACTGCAGTGGCTCAAGGGACGTCGAAAAACTGCGTTATATGATGCTATGGGGAGGCTTAAATCAGGTATTTTCAGCCTCTTGTTTTTATATAATGGATCAAAGAATATTAAATTTTCTTTTAATTTTTTGTTTTTTTTTGAGTGGTGCAGAGCTTATGCTTCTAGGATTCATGTCTCTCTTACTAGCAGTAACTCAGCAGTACATTTCAAAAATTTGTGTGCCCTCTGAGGTGGCAGATACGATGCTTCCATGTCGAAAACTGGTTGTTATAGCCGAGATTGAATCCTTAGCAGCCTACAGGCACTTGGTTAATGGACCGACTGATTATGGTTTGAAAAAATTCAATAATGATCTAAACTTAGAGAAATTACTTAGTCGGAGATTGGCTGATGTTAATGATGGTGGTGGTGGCGGAGGTCAAGATAACAAAACAGGCGAAAATGCTAGTGCCATCGACCCTTGCAGCTCCAATGTATGTGTTTTTCAAGGCTGCTTTAGTTTTATGAATGTGTATGTGTGTGTGTGTGTGTTTAGGTTATATAGTTGATTTGAGGGAGTGCAGGGAAAGGTTTCGTTGGTGACGGAGAAAGGGATTCAACAGCTGCAACAGTTCATCTTTGTGCTTGCAGTTATGCAGATTGTTTACAGTGTCCTCACCATGGCATTAGGAAGGGCTAAGGTTAGTTTCAAAAATAATTATCAAACTCTTTTTTTTTTGCCTTAGATTATTATTGCAATAAATTAAATCAGAAAATTCTGTGTATGATATTTGATCATCGATAGATGAGGCGTTGGAAGGCTTGGGAGAGAGAAACTCAAACAACTGATTACCAGGTTGCTAATGGTATGTTTAGTTTTGATTATTTTACTTCTTCTTAACAAATTGACTTTATGTTGAAATAATGCCAGAAATATTTAATTCAGAACTGATTTTTTTTTTTTAAACTCTATCTTGACATTTCTTTGCCTTCTAACTGCATGAATTTTTTTTTTTTTGTTTAATCTGATGCAGATCCAAATAGATTTAGATTTACAAGACAGACTACGTTTGGTAGACGCCATTCGACTTGTACAAACACGACGATTCAGCTCTGGATAGTAAGTATTTTTTTTTTTTATGCTGATATATGTGACATATATATATGGTGATGACTCCTAACTTATATATATATTTTGGATCAGAAATGTTTCTTCAGGCAGTTCTTCCATTCAGTGGCAAAAGTTGATTACTTTACCTTAAGACATGGCTTTATCATGGTAATATTCATTTCATACAAACTGAACTGAGAGAGAGAGAGAGAGAGCTGTGTAACACAATTCTTACTATTGGGAATTTGCAGGCTCATTTGTCTCCCAAGCAGAGCAACTTCGATTTCCAAAAATATATAGAGCGTTCTTTAGATGAAGATTTTACAGTTGTGGTCAGCATCAGGTTGGTTCCACCTTCTTTTTCTGACTTAAGCTCTTATTCTTGCAATCAAATTCATATTTATTCATCAAAACCAATCATTTCCATTTCTGTTTGTTTGAATTCGTGACCACGTTTTAAGCTCCATTATGACTAACCTTCCATCTTCTTATATGTTTTGCAGCCCTTCTATGTGGTTTCTAGTTGTCATCTTCATGCTTGTTGATGTTCATGGTCAGTCCCTCAACCAATTCTCTCTCTCTCTCTCTCTCTGTCTGTCCCCATAGTTTCAACTCAAGTTTTTTGCTTAATATAACAGGTTGGCATTCATATCTTTGGATATCATATGTTCCACTATTGGTAAGTCATGCATCATTGAAATATTACACATACATACTACTAGTAAATTAAATTAATTTGTTGTAGACGATGAGATGAAGCAAAAAGGCCAAATGATTTACGAATTCTAGGATGGATATATATACAGATAGTCCTAACACTGGGAACTAAACTGGAGATGATTGTTACAAAGATGGCTCTCCAACTCAAAGACCATAACAACGTCATTATAGGCGTCCCACTCGTCAAACCCAACGACAACCTCTTCTGGTTTGGGAAGCCCAGATTTGTGCTAAATCTCTTGCATTTCACACTTTTTGTGGTACTTCTTCATCTTCACTCTACTTTTTATGTCAAAATCCAGTCCTAATCGCGTTGTTTTTCATATATATGGTGGCGCGTGGCAGAATGCATTTGAGCTAGCGTTCTTCGTTTGGGTCACTGTAAGTATATCTGGTAATAGTTAATCTTTTGGAAGGAATTCAAACCTTAATAAGTAGATTGATTTGTGTTTGAGCAAACTATTATACTCTTTTTTTGTTTTTGTTTTTTTTTTGTATTTTTTGTGTGTGGACAGATACAATTTGGTTTTGATTCTTGTTACCACGAACACACGGTGATTATATCAACTAGAATAGTATTGGCGTAAGTATTTACAAATTCATGCATTCATTCTTGAATATATATTTGACATTAATTCTCTCAAATTAAAGCTAACTTTTCCATTGATGTATAAATATAATAATGCAGAGTTGCTGTACAAGTTATTTGCAGCTACATTACTCTGCCCCTTTATGCACTCGTGACACAGGTTAATTAATCTTCTGTCATAAACATTTTTACTAGCATAAGTAATATAGTATATCTGGATCAAGAAAATGCAGTTAATTAATTAATTTGGTGACAGATGGGATCAGAATTCAGAGGTGAAATATTAAAAGAAAGAACTGCTAGAGTTCTAAGGCAATGGCATGCTCAGGTGAGGGATAAAAGGAAGCAACAACAACGACAACGACAACAACAACAACAATCTTTGCCTGCTATAATGTCATCCGATACCAATCTCAACCCTACTCCAAATTCAGAGCTTACCGCGGTAAATTATGTGTCGAGAATAACTGAAATCACAGAGGAACAAGATGAGGAGAGCTCAGACTTTGCCAAACTTGAGCTTAGTGTGAGCAAATGATCTCTTAGGCCTAATGCCACAGCAAAATTAAGCTCTCTTAGAATATATTGATTGTTGAGGAGTTTTAGAGTTATTTACTCATGCATGCATTATTGTGATTTTATTCTTTGTATAAAGAGTTGTATTTGGCCTGCTTTTAATTTGGATGTAAATTTCAGTATGTTTCAACAAGTAGAAATATTGGAGGTTTGGCGTATTATTAATTAAAAGGCAAAATTTGAAATAGTCACTTTCGATAGGTAAAGCAAAAACTTAGTCACTGACTTTATATCGTACAAAAAATTGGTTATTGTTATTAAAATACCCCTCAATAATTTATATTATTAATTCCATTAATTATTTTTAATTCTACAAATTCACAATTACAAATAAGTTAGAAAAAGACAAAAAAGAAAAGAGAAAGAGAAATAGGGGTTGTGATGTTAAATTTAATGACAAATAAATACTCTCTCCGAACTCAAAAGTTTGCATCAACATTTGTGATACGGATCTATCTATATATAAAAGTAAAACCAAAAGTAATTCCTGATTTTTTTTTTTTTTAATTAAGCATATGCAAAAAACTGAACATTAGGTTTGATGCAGAATATATGCAAAATTTCGTATAAATTAGTGAAATTTCGTACAAAGTATTGAAATTTCGAAATTGAAATTCTACTCTTATCCCATTTACTTACCAAAATTTAACAAAAAAACGTAACATTCATAATTTTTATACAAAAATCAATTAATTATTCAATTTTTAAAATGCTTTTGCTGTTGAATAGTTCTAGGATGCCAAAGCGACATTCTATTTTACTATGATTTCTAAGTTTTGTTTGTTCATCTAGCATAATGAGAAATAGTAATGAGTGATTTTTACAAACAAATATAGGAGTGGATTCGTGAGGCCCCCCTATCTAATTTTTTAGTTTCAATTAATTAATTATATTAATTATGATTAGAGATTAATAAATTTAAACATGCATTAATAATTTAAATTAAGGATCAATAAATTTTAGTTAGAATTAATAAATTTTAATAAGAAGGATTAATAAATTTTAATTAAAATTATTTAAATCATAATTACCCTAATTAGATTGGACCGTAGGGTGAGTTAGCAGACATCCATTTTTTTTTATTTTGTTTTTGTAAGATTCTTTCCGTGCATCGCACGAGATACAGACTAATTTTAATAAAAACTAGAAGAAAGTGGTGTGAGTGGAGAAAGGTCTCACACATAAAGGTTAAAGTTATAAGTTTAATGGTGGGGCCATGCACAAAAATAGAAGGGAGAAATGGTATAATAGCACTTTTAAGATTAAAAATACTAATAATAGCACATGTTTTTAAAAAATATAAATAATAGCACTTCTGGATATATTTACCCCTCCATCCCACCATTTCTCCATCATTATGCGCGAATTCACGAATTAGAATTTGAGAATTCACAAATTAAGATTTGTGAATTCTCAAATTCAAATTTGTGATTCACAAATTTAAATTTGTGATTTCACGCTATATCTTATTCAAATTTAAAATATTAATTCGAGAATTGACAAATTGACAAATTTTAATTTTTGAATTCACGAGTTTTAATTTATGAATTCACAAATTCTAATACGTGAATTCACGAATTTTAATATGTGATTTCACGCATAAGAAAGAAGGTCGCAGAAAGGAGACGACGGCGGCGGCGACTAAGCCATGTGAGTCGGTAACGATGATATTAAAATCTACGCCGGCGGCGGAAAGATGGTCGACATGTATGAAAAAATTGAAGAAGATACGTATAATCAAATAAAAAGATGAGAATAGATTGAGATAAAAGAATTAGGGGCAAAAATGTCAAACAGTGCTATTATTTGTCTTTTTAAAAATTGGTGCTATTATTAGTATTTTTTTCCCCTGAAAGTGCTATAATCCTATATTTTCTCAAAATAGAATGTGTAATCTTTTGAGGAATCAAAATTGGAATGAGGCACATTGTGAGACACCATTTGTCCACTCTGGCCAAAAAATAGGCATTGCATGTGGAACTCGAGTGAATTACGCGAGAAAATCAATTTAAAAATTGAACTGAAAGTTAATTACATCAGCATGACCTTCAGTTCTTTGTTTTTTCAGTTCAACCACACCTAAATCAGCCGGTTCACACTAGTTACGCCAAATCGAACCAAGCTTCGGTTCTCAATTCAACCCGTCGGTCCGATCCTATCCGGTTTTTTAAACATTGGGATAAAAACAAATTCATCGCAATCCATGACCACATCTGCCATTAAGGCAATGGAAATAGTTTTTGGGGAAGAGCTAGAAATGGAGGTAGCAATTAAGGCATGTGAATGATTATGATATACATATATGTGGAATATATTTGCAGAAGCCATGACCACATCTGCCATTGTCGATGACCCCTCCACATTGCAACTGCCAACTTGCACCTACCTTTCATTTATCCATCCATTTTCATCATCGATCACAAAATATACTCCCTCCGTCCACGATAAGTGTAGCACAATTCCCTTTTGCATACGTCTACGATAAGTGTAACACTTTTCATTCTGAGAAATGACTCCACCCACTACCTTTATTTTAAAGCTCACAACAATTCATTATAGTGGGTCTCTTTCTCCACTCAAAGTCAATCTATCAACCTTTTCTTAATACCCGTGTCAAACCCAAAGTCCTTATCGTGGACGGAGGAACTATATATATATATATATATATATATATAGAGTGATTTTTGTACAAATAATCATTATTTTAAGAATAAGAATAGATGCCCAGATAATGCATTGAGATGCACCAGATAGTGTTTTTTAGTCGAACCCATTTTTTTGTTTATTTCAAAACTCTAAAATCAGTTTTTTTTCGTCTTTTCTCTCAGTACCACCACCACTACTAACTCGTCATCGCCATCATTGTTGCTCGTCGTCGCGACCATCGCTATTGCGCGCCACTATCGAGCACGAAAGTTAAAAAAAAGTAAAAACAATGTCGGGTGCATCTCAATGCATTGTTTGGTGCATCCCGTTATGTTGTCTGGTGCATCTGATTATTGAACCGTATTAACCCTACTTAAGTCAAAAAAATGGGTTTGACTAAAAACACTGTTTGGTGCATCCCATTATGCTATCTTGTGTATCTATTCGTATTTCTTACTTTAAGATCTATTCTTATATGACCCATCTCCTATATATATATATATATATAGGGAAATGATCATATACAAAATACTTTTCCCGAAAGAAATGAGAAGCGATCTGGACCATTGATCTTTGTAGATCTACGGTTGTTATTGACCTGTGCATTATAATTGAACATGGGATGCATTATCATACAATGCATTATAGTAACCCAAAAATGCATTATTATGAAGATGCATTGTAATAATATATAAAATATATTATTTCAGTACATAAAATGCATTATTATTATTATTATTTTTTACGGGAAAAGTATTTTTCATGTGAACCAATCCATATATATATATATATATATATATATATATATATTCCATCTGCTCCGGCCACTGCTTCCGCAGAAACAGTACTCATAACAAGAACAAAATCTTGTGGCAATGGCAGCTGCAGAATGTATGGTCCATGGCCTAATCGCGGCCATGGACCGTCTCTGGTTCCACCAGAATATTATTATTCCTTTCTCAGAAATGTCAGATGATGAAGACGCTACAAAACCACCCCCGCCGCAAACGCTACAAATCTCTCCACTTGTAAGTTAATCTGTCTCTTCCCAAAACACACACTCACGCACTGAGAGTGAACTCACAGAATTCATCAGCAGCTGTGCATGTTATTTTTTTTTACTTTTTATTTTTTGTGTTAAACTGTGTTTTTGCTTGTGATTTCATGATAACATTTAAAGGATGAGAAAAGCAGCCGAGAAACTGATGATCTTGAAAAGAACGAAGCTACAACAGACGACGACGAAAGACCCAAAGGCAGATACTACACATCTTCACTGATTTCAACCGAAAAAAGACGATCAAGAAATCATCCAACGCTGAAAAAGACCTCGAGCTGCAAGAGCTTGATGGATCTTGAACTTGAAGAAGTGAAGGGATTCATGGATTTAGGCTTCATTTTCAGAAGAGAAAATTTGACGAAGCGAATCATCCACTTAGTCCCAGGTCTGCAGAGGATTAATGGCTCGTCCGAAGACGACGAGGATGAACGACAGAGGAAGGAGATAATCAGACCATATTTGTCGGAAGCGTGGGTTATAAGAAAGTTCGATTCTCCATTGCTCAATTTGAGGATTCCCACAGTTTCTACAGCTGCAGATATGAAGAAACATTTGAAGTATTGGGCTCACACAGTTGCATCAGCCATTCATCAAGAATCTTGATCGATTATAATTAGGATTTTTTTTTCTTTGGATAAGATGAAGAGAGAGGTGCGGAACCGCTCGTTTTCTGGAGATTGAGAGTAAATAGATTCGATATACATGAATAATTATGTTCTACCGACAATTTTGGATGCTGTAAAAAAACATGGATTTTTGTTCTTTGGCTGTATTAGTATGCATGCTGTGTACAAAATGTAAGTATGGTCAAAGTCTTTTCCTACACAACTTGGAAATTAAATTATTTGTCTGAATTTTTTTATGGACATTTTATCAAATGAAATATATATATAGACAATAATGAAAAAAAAAACTTAATTATTTAGAGATTGTACTTATCAACATCTGCGAAGGCTATGTAAAGGAAATCGAAGATGATTCTCGATAAATATCCTATATAAACTTTTTTACTGATGATGCAATTAACGTTAGTAATATCTATTACTAATACGAAAATAAAGCTGCCCCATCCACGGTGCTCCGTTCAGATTTTCCTTAATTCTGGTAATTTGTGCATTATTAATTCATATTCATATATTCTAATTCTAATTATAATATTTATATTTTTATTATATATATCCACATATCAACATCTATTTGTATATATCAATTCTATCTCAATTCTCACACATAATAATAATTAAGCAATTGAATCGGTGCTTAAGATATTATATTACTCATCAAATTAAAATTGATTTCTATCGATTTATACTCATCAACCTAAAGTTAATACACTATTTAGGTATAATAATATAATAAGAAATTCTTAATCTCAATCCTCACGCATCAATTATGTGTATATATTTATATAGTTTATCTAATTCGTATATTTTCTTAAATTTTGAATTTCACATCGAATTTTTAGTAGTTCTCAAAGACCGGAAAGCCTATATAATTTGATAAATAATTAAAAATGCACGCATATACTAATGAACTTATGGAATATGGAACGAAAATATATATAGAATAATATCAATTTAGTTCGAAATCGACGAGCTGACCCGAATAGACCGAGAAATAAGAAGGGCTACGACTGAAAAATTATAGCTAGAAAAAATTTAACCTAACTGACTGAGTGGGATGATAATTAGCAGATATTACCCAACGGATTTGGGATGGGTAAGGATAGTAAAGTCTTTTTATTAATTTGATTTGAGATGGGTATGAGTAAAGAAATTCTAATTCAGGTTGGAAATGTTTGGGTACAAGGATGTCAATTTAATCCGAAATCGACGGACCAACCTAAATAGCCCGAGAAAAAAGGAGGACTGTGGCCGAAAATTTCTACCCCGAAAAAATCTAACCTGATTGGCCCAAAAAAGTACCCGAATCCTACAAGGCTAGCCCGAAAATCGAGTGAATTGACCAAATTAATACTATATTGAGAATATGTTTTAATATAAATACTATAACTAAATTTACCTTCTCTCAGTTTATTATCTTCTTAATTGTTTTGAATAAATTAACATTAAATATACTATTTATTATTTTTGTTTATTATGTATAGTTCCGGTTTTAATGAGACGAATAACCGATTATATTTTGTAACAACTTTTGATTATTTAGATATTTCATAAATTTAAACGGGTTTGAATAATTAGTGGGTATTACTATACGGGTTTGGAATGAGAACGAGTAGTAAAATTACTTTTTAATCAGGTTTGAGACATGTAAGAGTATATAAATTCTAAATGGATCGTCTGAACAATAATCGACATGTCTTGTGAATTTTTTTCGCATTTTTATCTTTTGTTATTTATAATATTCAAGTTTTTACTGAGATGTATACTCAGTCAGTGATTGTAACAACTTATGTTTATAAATTTAAATAGATTTAGATTATTATGGGGTATTAGTATACGAGTTTGAGACGAGAACAACAGCGAAATCATTTTTAAATTGGGTTTGAAACACTTACGAGCATATACATTTTAGATGGAAATTATAAATATAAATTTACTTTTTAATAATATGTTTAGTTTAGTTACTTTTAAATTTCTTTATATAAATTATAACATAAAATAATTTCCCGGTTTTCCATTCCGATTTTCCTTTATTCTGGTATTTTTTGCAATAATTAATTTATTTTCATATATTTTAATCTAATAATAATTTTTACCTATTTGGATATATTAATATCTAATATATGTCCAAACCAAACCTCTACATGATATTTATCTAATATATTGAATCCCACATTACATTTTAGATATAAAAGTTTGTTATTTAATTTGGCTAAATAATAATTAATTTTGTCCAACTAAATAATTTTTACATATAATTAAATATTTTCATAATTAGCTATTTTGCATAAATTCACATAATTTGTACCCTATATTTATCCTAATATAATTGGATCAAGCTACCCTAAATATTCAGTTGTGCAATATAGAACTATTTATGTGACCAATTTAACTATGTCAATTTTGATCGTCGACAATATTAATGCTACTTAAATCACGAAAGTAATAACAAATTTATAAAAGGCCTATATTTTTGTAGGAGCAAGAGTTATAATAGGACTATATTGTTCTTCTAACATAAATATAATAAGTAATTATTACAAATAGACAATTTAGTGTAAATCAACGAAACAGTTCAAATAGACATAAAAAGAAGAATTTTTACTAATTTGAGTTAATATTAAATTTCTAGTATTCAGATTTTTATCGAGTATTACCCTTTAAAAAGCCTATATTTTTGCAGGAGCAAGAGTTATAATAGGACAATACTTCTAACATAAATATTTTTGTATTAAGCAATTATTACAAATAGACAATTTAGTGTAAACCAATGAGACGATTCAAATATGAATAAAAAGAATGATTTTTACTCATTTTAGTTAATATTAACTTTGCAGTGTTCAGATTTTAATCGAGTATTTCCCAAAAGATTTGAGATAAGTATGTACAATAACGTTACTATTTTAATTGAGAGTAGGACGAGAACATGTAGAAAAATTCTAAACAAATTTAAATTTGGAAAATACTTTATGAATGAATACCCGATCTACGTGAAATAAAATTAATTTCGTAAGTTTGATTTATAATTAACTTAGAACAACATCTCAACTTATAAATAAGATATAAAATTAATTTTAAAATATATACACATAAATTAAAATATAAAATTATTTTCCGTCGAATCTCGACGGGCTACTTACTAGTTTAAATAAAATTTGAATAGTTTATTTGGTCCTATGACATTTAAACGGCGAAGATCTCTTATATAAATATATACCTAGCGTTCACCACTTCCCTTCCCCCAACTCTAAAAAAAAAAATGAAAACCCATATAGCGTGGGGTTCTATGGAAACTATATTATAGTGAGTGAATGAGTGATGCATGATGATTATTGAACATTATTCAGTCTTTCCAATTTCTATTATTGCAAAAGTTTAATATGACGAGAACGTTATGATAATTTTAATTTTTAGAAGTTCTAGAGACTAATGAAATACGCAGAAAAAAATGTTCAAGTGCCTAAAAAAATAAATTAGAAGGTTAAAAAAGTGTATATAACCTAAACAAAAGGAAAAAATAAACGACTTTCATCCGTCCCGGATTTATGGGCCAATGCCCAGATTTAAATTGATGATTCCCTAATATTTCTTTGCTTAACTGACCCAGCCCATTTGACTGCATTTTCATTCCCACTTTTCATTTTGAATAGGGGTGAGCATTCGGATATTCGGTTCGATTATTATATAAAAAAAATAACCAAACTAAAATTTCAGTTTTTTCAAATTCATATCCGAACCGAATCCGAAATGATTTCGGTGACCGAACCGAAATATCTGAAATAACCAAATTGTTATTTCGGTTAATTCGGTTTTTCCACTTTTTTTTTAAACAGTTTTCCTACATTTTTATATTCATCCAAACCATGAATACTAGAGAAATCGAGCATGTCAATATTTTAGAAATCGACCATTGAAAACAGTTTTAGGAATTTAGAGTAGTATTCAATATTTTAATTTTAATAAATTAAATATAAATTTTAAAAAAATATAAATAGTATATATAATTCGGATTTCGGATATTTCGGTTTTTTAAAAAATAAAACCTAACCGAAATCCGAAATCTTAAAATTTTGAAATCCGAATTGACCGAAATATCCGAAATAACCGAACCGAAATTAATTTTCGGTTTCGGTTCGGTTTTCGGTTTTCGGTTTTCGGAACAATTTGCTCACCCCTAATTTTGGGTTGTATAAGTGTCTCATACCCAATATGGAAACCACTTTTTTTTATAAAATGATGTGCGCTCCATCACTTTCCATTTTTTATCATTTAATCATCCCTATCCTAAATACTAGTGTCGAAAAGAAATGAGACACTTATTGTGGGAAGGATAAAGTATTATCATACTATATTAATAAAATAATAAATTGAAGATCGAACCTCATTAAAACCGTCTTAAATGAGTAGGAAAAAGAATGTTCGTCCCACAGTTCCTTGCTTCCCAGATGTCGCACGTCCCTTGCTTCTCCAATTGGAGCAGTAAGATCCCGTTGGTCATCGATTATCATATTATGCATAATTATGCATGCATATATAAATTTTTTTTTTTTGAGGTAAACATATATATATATTGCAAATCACTTTTGCTCCAATAACATGCTGGATTTGCCACGTTTGCAAATCTATTTGATTTATCGCACTTATTTTATATGTAATTGTGCTAGAATTCAATGTTGATTTTATGTAATTGTGTGATAGGATTTAATATTTTAATGTAGTTGTAATTTTGTATTTCAGCTTTTAAATGTTATTTCAATAAATTTTATATATGTAGAAATATAATTAAACAAACTATTTAATAAAACAAAATATAAATTAAAATGAAAAAAATAAATAAATAAAGCAACACACAATGTTGCGGCAAAGGTAAATCAATATTATTCATATCTCAACTTTTGGATATGTTAGGAGCAAACCATTGGACTTACGTTTACATAATAAAAGCGTTGAGTGCTATTTTGACGTCTTCATTGAAGTTGGGCATTATAGAACATGCTATTGTCATCTCAATTTACTTATATTCCTGTAAATTTTAGAATTTTAAAATTTTGGTTCTTGCTATTCTATATGTCAAAATTGAGTCATGTCCTTTTATTTATATTAGGAGGGTGTTACGTGCGATAAATATAATATCAATAGATTTTAATAATATATATATGTCAAAACATAAAATAATCATATGATAATTAGATACTAATAATAAAATATTATAATAAGGGTATAATAGGCAAATTAAATTTTATAAACAAAGTTCTTTTATAATAGGTATAGATTGAAATTAGTTCTTTGTGCGAACCTTAAGTCTCATAATTTTATTTATATATGTCAAATTAAGTCCTCATACTTTGAATTATATATTTAAAATTAGGCCTTTTATTGCATCAAATATAAAGAGTTTGTTTTGACATAGATAGACTTAATTTTTACAAACAAAAATAAAAATCTAATCTAACAAAGTATTTAAATACAATACACTCAAAATTAAAATAACAGAAAAACATGAAAATGACACAAGAGGATATGAGTCTATATATATGTGACTTAATTAATTTTCTCTTTTTCCACTTGAAATAGGAAGGAAGAGTGGTGATGAACATTGAACCTTGTTGGTCCTCGAGCTGGATACAAGTTTCCACGTACTGTATCAAAACGTAATCAACTGTTTCCGGGCACAGCTGAAGCCTACCTTCAGTTTCTAGGTACTGAAGAACCTAGCCACTCGAATTACACGCTTCGAGCAGGCGTACCTTAACCTAACCTTTTCTGGGCAGAAGGGTTTGGGTTTGGGTTTGGGTTTGGGTTTTCCAACTATGAACGAGTTCTTACAATGAAGAACAAGGAGTATGATGAACTCGTTCACACTAGGCTTAAGATAGTTCTAATCTAATCTTTTCTGCCTATGACTGAATATGTGAACAACTAAGAACACAGCTGACTGGCTGGGTGTTCTTGAGAGATTTGGCTTTGAAGATCGTTGTTCATTTATCTGTTGGCTCTTTTATTTCTTCAGTCTTTTTTTCAGTCTCTGGAGGAGGAGATATATATAGGTGGAGATTCAAACTAGCCGTTGGAAGAGAGTCGTTTGAATCTCACCTACTCTCTTTGACTTCTAGCCTTTCGCCTACGATGTAGGTCTGCATCTGCAGAAGCTATTCCTTCTCTGATTGGACCTCGTCAGATAAGATCTTCTGACACCGGGATCTTGTTTTGGAGTAGGTCTTCGTCTTCGAGCTGCTAAGCGTCTCTTCTGTGTCTTCAGCGTCTTCGACTCTGCTGCGTCTCGACTCTGAGCTGTGTCTTAGACCTGAGCTGTATCATCAACCTGAGCTGTATCTTCAACCTGAGCTGTGTCATTAACATGAGCTGTATCATCAACCTGAGCTGTATCTTCAACCTGAGCTGTGTCATTAACCTGAGCTGTGTCTTAGACCTGAGCTGTGTCATCGACACTAAGCTGGGTCTTTTACACTGAGCTGGGTCTTCGACACTGAGCTGGGTTTCCGTCACTGAGCTGGGTCTTGATACTGCTAGGTCTTTGACTCTACTTGGTCTGCTCTGCTGAATTCCTCAGCTGTGTTGAACCTGTACTTAGAAAACCTAATAGCTCAGAACACGCGAGCTGGAAACAACACAAAGTTTGTACATTCATCTACTCGGTTGGGGTCATCTGGGTTTTGGTATCACTTCAAAACATGTTTATTATTTTCCCAATAATTTCCCCTTTTTTGATGATGCCAAAACCTTTACAAACTTTTACAGAAAAACACAAAACAAAAATCCTAACTAAACTCTTCATGGCTGCTCCGCATACCTTGACGAGAAATTGCGCTCTTTCTCCAGTTGCCTTTCCAGCTCGCCATTAGCCTCTCTTCTATCTTTCCCTTTTTCTTTCCAGTTAGATGATCTAACCTTTCCCCTTTTTCCTTTCCCTTTTTCTATCATATTCTTTCATACTATTTCCCCCTTTTTGGTTCATCAAAAAGATATTAGGAGGGAGGAGAGTCGAGGTCTGGCGGCGGCATTCTGGCAATAATTTCTTCCCGTTTGAGGTAACTCCAGTCAGCTTTGAGTTAAAACCAATCGATGCATTTTGGCTCTTCTTTTTTCGGCTGATACCAATTGATGGTCATTCTCAGCTGTATGACTCAGTTTGGAGTGAGTCATCTTGTCTTTCTTTCTCTGTTGAAAGACACCGTTTGCGAGGTTCCCCCTCAATTGGATAAACCAATTGGGTTTTATCAGCTAGGTTTGATTCCCCCTGACTTGATAAATTTATTTTGAAATCCTTGGGGTTCCTGCTGAGTTAGTCCAGCTGTGTTCGATTCCTTCTTGATGACACACGGTGATCCAGCTGAGTATTTCCTGTTGGATGCTCTTCTTGAAGATTCTGCTGGACTGGGATGAGATCAATTGTTGATACCAATTGATGGTGAATCTACTGAACTGAGTTCCCCCTCAGCTTGATTCCTCTTCTGGATTATGCGATCCATGTTTGATCTAGCATTGTTTGATATCTAGAGGATGACATTTGATAGTTCAGCTGGATTTCTCTCTTGATTCTCCACTTGAATATTCTGCTGGATTGACTTTGCCCTCAGCTGATATCACAGCTGTGTCGATTTCCAGCTCGGTGGAGTTCCCCCTGAATTTGATAGTAGGTGGCTGTTTTTTCTCAGCTACTTCCTACTTCACTTGAGCCAGTGATTTTCTCAACAATTACGTTCATCTGTCAACTTGATCTCTGATCTTGAGAAGACAGTCAGCTGTTCCATGATCAGCTGAGTTCACTGCTACTTTGCGGGGTAGAATCTTCGATTTTATGTTCTTTGCATTGCATTCCTGCGCATTGAACTCACCAGAAAAACCGTAATCACAACAATTAGCTGATGGACAACAGATTATGCTAAAGTCCATCAACATAAGAGACATTTGATGTTATTATTATTTGTCTCAAATGAGCTAAATCCTTTGACGTATCCTTTCGAGATATCACCAAAGGTTACCTGGGACCAGTACGCTTGACATATTCTTTGAAGAGCTTTGAGGTGAATCATGAGCTTTGATCACCAGCTGTCTTTCTTTCACAGCACGCTTGATGACTCCTTAAAACGCGCATGTCCCTCTTTGACCTGTTATCACTCCTTCGACACCCAGTTGTGATTGGGTCCGGCTTTATTATTGAGGGTTCCATTGATAACCCATATTTGTCCTTATCTTTTGTGAGTGATACTTCTGGTTGGTCCTTGAATGAGTCCACTTCTCTTTGGACTTTTGATGGTTGCTTGAATTCCATCTTCTTTGATGCAGTCTATTTTCAAACTGGAGCATGTCAGCTTGATATCCAGCTTGATATCCCGTCTGCTGGAATCTTGATGTGAAGTTCGGTTGATTTCCAGCTTTATAACCAGCTGAGATCCTTCTCAACTGTCTTTTTGGTTGGCCTTGACGTCTGAGCTGGATGACATTCTGTCTTTGATTTTGATTCCAGTCAGCTGGATTTATCTGCTGCCTTTGAGCTTTGTGATCAACTGGGAGTCGTTGAATTTCTTGGACTTGAGGTTGCCGAGCAACTTGTCTTCTTTGGCAGGGCTGAGCTTTGAGAGCTGGCTTGATGATGTTCGATCTTTTTAGAACATCCTTGGCCTTGGTTCCAGCTGTGCTTGCATTGGCTGGAGCCATTCTTTGATCTGATTCAGCTTTGGCCATCTCCAGCTTCTTGATCAGCTGTGTTTTCTCATCTTCAAGCTCCTGATCATTCTTCTGCTTGTGCTCATTCCTTAGCTCTGAATTCTCAGCTGGCTAGATTTCAAGGATTTCTAGCAATCTCTTGAAGTCGCTGAGCATTTCTTCGATGAGGTCTCTTTAGCATGCAGTGAGTTGTGCCATGTCCAGCTGGGTGATCTGCTGCTTCTTCTTTCATCTCTTGAGACCATTTTACTCAGCTGTGTGTCCAGCTGTGTTTGCATCACAGCTAGTCTCAGACAGCTAGCTAGGTAAGCTCAGTTTCTTCAACAATTGGGTTTGAGAATCCCATGAAGCAGACATCTTCAATAAAATGCTTCATCTTCTGAGTCGGAAGAAAATACTTGATCTTCTTCTATCTTGCTCGACTTGAGCTCTTTATCTTTTCTTTGGGAGGTCGACTCAGCTGGGGTTCTCTTTGGGTAGAATTGCTTGTCGTGATAAACCTTCACGATCATCTTGTACCTTTCCTTGCTGTGTTCCAGCCTATTAATATTCCATACAAGCATGACAACTTCTTCGTGCAATTCTTCTTTGCTCATATTTCTGTGCTCCTTGTTGGTCCTTCCAAGCTGAGCTGATTGTGCTGATCTTCTTGATTTTGCACTGAGAGCTGTCTCCTTTGCTTTAGAAGTCAGCTCTGTTTGAGACATCTGGCTGGATGATTCTCTGTTTGTGATCCCCAGATCAAATTCGTTAGCTTTCAGGATGGAGAACAATTTTTCCGTCTCCATGCTGCCAAGATCAGTTATGCTTTGGTGAACTACCTTGTGTGTACACCATTCTGAGGAGAGAGCTGCAAGAACTTTCAAGTTCTTATCTCGAACTGTATATTTTCCAGTTCGGGTCGTCTCGATCTCGACAACGAGGTTGGAGAATCTAAGCTCCATTTGATCAATGGACTCGTAGGGGAGTTGCTTGAAGTTGTCGAACTTCTGGCATGCAACTGAGAATTTGTTTTCTTGAATTTCCTCTAAGCATTCACACATCTTGGCTAGAGTGTCCCACATCCCTTAGCTGTCTTGCAGTTGATGATCTTGCTGAGATAAGCATCCGTCACCGTTAAGGAGATGACGTTGCGAGCATAGCTGTCCAATCCAGCTTGTCTTCTTTCTTCTGGAGAGTACTCTCTTTTGGGCTTCACAACTTGCCGGAGTACTGGTTCAACTCCAGGTGTGGTTTCTGCTTCTCTTTCTGACTTCATGATGATGATGGGTCCATTAGTGATAACATTCCACATCATGTCGTGTCGTGCGCACAGAAATCTTTTGAGTCGGAATTTCAAGATCTGATAATCATCGACAGAGAATGTCGGAAGATTCCTGCACAAGGAAGATTTCATGACAGTATGCAATATAATGATTTTAAAAAGATTTTGAAACTTTGAAGTATCTGTTCAGGTGACCACTATCAGCAAAGAGGCTGACTTGACACAGATACAGTGATCTTTTGAACCACTGCTCTGATACCAATTGTTGGTCTCGAGACGGATACCTTGGTGTAGGGGGGGTGAATACACCAAGGTTTAAAACCTCTTCCAATTAAAACTCTTGAGTGAGCTGTCTGTGTTCGATCCAGCTGGAATGCAGCTTGATCGACACAACTGGCTGTGTGCGGAATGTGGTGGGTTTTTGGAAAGTCCGTCTGTTACTTCAAATATATTGCAAAGCTTTGTTTCTCTTTTCAGTTAGTCAGTTTATGCAGCTTGAAAGAATGCTTATGATGAGTTAGCTGAATGCATAAATAAATCAGTAAAGAACAAAGCTATTTAACGTGGTTCGGAGAAACTACTCCTACGTCCACGACCAGAAAACCATCTGGTAATCCACTAAGGATACCACTGACTTTACACGCAGTCAGCAAGCGTTGCAGCTCAGTTCTTCGAGCTGGATACAAGTTTCCACGTACTGTATCAAAACGTAACCAACTGTTTCCGGGCACAGCTGAAGCCTAGCTTCAGTTTCTGGGTACTGAAGAACCTAGCCACTCGAATTACACGCTTCGAGCAGGCGTACCTTAACCTAACCTTTTCTGGGTAGAAGGGTTTGGGTTTGGATTTTCCAACTATGAACGAGTTCTTACAATGAAGAACAAGGAGTATGATGAACTCGTTCACACTAGGCTTAAGATAGTTCTAATCTAATCTTTTCTGCCTATGACTGAATATGTGAACAACTAAGAACACAGCTGACTGGCTGGGTGTTCTTGAGAGATTTGGCTTTGAAGATCGTTGTTCATTTATCTGTTGGCTCTTTTATTTCTTCAGTCTTTTTTTCAGTCTCTGGAGGAGGAGATATATATAGGTGGAGATTCAAACTAGCCGTTGAAAGAGAGCCGTTTGAATCTCACCTACTCTCTTTGACTTCTAGCCTTTCGCCTACGATGTAGGTCTACATCTGCAGAAGCTATTCCTTCTCTGATTGGACCTCGTCAGATAAGATCTTCTGACACCGGGATCTTGTTTTGGAGTAGGTCTTCGTCTTCGAGCTGCTAAGCGTCTCTTCTGTGTCTTCAGCGTCTTCGACTCTGCTGTGTCTCGACTCTGAGCTGTGTCTTAGACCTGAGTTGTATCATCAACCTGAGCTGTGTCTTCAACCTGAGTTGTGTCATTAACCTGAGCTGTGTCTCAGACCTGAGCTGTGTCATCGACACTAAGCTGGGTCTTTTACACTGAGCTGGGTCTTCGACACTGAGCTGGGTTTCCGTCACTGAGTTGGGTCTTGATACTGCTGGGTCTTTGACTCTGCTTGGTCTGCTCTGCTGAGTATTCTCTGCTGAATTCCTCAGCTGTGTCAGCTTAGCTGCGTCTTCTGCTGTGTTGAACCTATACTTAGAAAACCTAATAGTTCTGAACACGCGAGCTGGAAACAACACAAAGTTTGTACATTCATCTACTCGGTTGAGGTCATCTGGATTTTAATATCACTTCAAAACATGTTTATTATTTTCCCAACAAACCTTACTCGAAAAGTTTCGAATATATACAATAATTAATATACTTAAGCTTAATTTATTTCTAACTCTTATATATGCTACAAAATGAACCAACCACAGCATATGTTTCTATCACAACTTGCTCCACTAATACTCCACTTATAACAATATTAATTTAGTGTGACACTGTGACTGCGCATGGTGAAGGATCAACAATTCCTAATCATTACTATTTTTTTTTTTTTGAGAATTATAAATTATATACTTTATTATCAAATAAACCACTACATCATTATATAGATGAGACCTCTATACCGCACTGCATGCACACTGCACGCAGGTAGGATTGAACCCAAGACTTCTCGTTAAGGAGGGTCGGGTCTTGTGGTGCCTCAACTTTACCACTTGAATTATGCCTGACTAGCTCCTAATCTATCATTACTATTACTATCTATTTTATTTCTTTCTTATCGTTTTTTTTTCAGAGTGAAGTTATTCTGTGGTACGTATTATTTCTTCGTTATTGGACCAACAATTCTGGATAATTTTTAATCTGAGTCAAATAGTAAATAATTTACGACCTTGAAGCTTTTCCATCTTCTTATCATACTCAGCCAGATATTAAGTATTAAACTAATGGTGTTAAGGTCAACAAAATGCCATCTCTCATCATAAATTTTATATTAATTTAAGAGATTAAGTTTCTTTTTCTTTGTCTTATCTTTGTTTCATGTTCCTTTTCTGTCCGAATTGGCAAAAGAATCTACTCAATTTTATGCTTCATTTGCCAATACATACCAGTAAATCCATGCATTAAAAAGAGTATAACATTAAAAAATTATAATACGTAATATATATATATATAATAATTAATTAAACTGATAAAATAGCTTACATCGTATATACTGTAATACAACGATAACACAGGGTTGGGATAGTGGTTTGCTACCTAATTCCAATAATATTTATAATATTTTATTTATTTTGTAGAAGCAAAAATAATAGAGTTTCTGCGATAACGAGTGCCTAGTTAGTTGGGTGACAGTGACCCACAAATAATGCCTCAGATTCAGATTACTACTCCATAAACAGTCAACAGCCAGCTTGCTAATCTTATTATTAATACAATTATTAATTATTGTAATTATCTTTTTTTTATGAACAGCGTAATCCGTGAATCCCAGCGAGCTAATCATTGACAGTACAACTCCGTCGTCATTGATAACGTTATTACAGAAAATTTTATTGTGAGTATTGTATGTATATTATCGAAATTCATACGTCATTCACAATTTTTGATACATTTTATTTTTTATTTTTCATAAAAAGTAATGATCAGTTTAACTTCCACATGCATGTCGAATAATGTAAATATATGAATTTTGATAATACACAATAGGATTACACCATAATAGAATTTCTCGTTATTAATATTAAGTTCTTTTAGCCTCTAAATAAAGAGAGTAGCTAACTAGGGAGGAATTAAATTAACTTTTTAAGTGTAACAAAATTAATGAAAGTTGTCAGTAAAAAGCATGTGCAGCGGATATTTACAAGTATAATTAGCATGATATTAATTTATTATTTTCATTATTAAAAGAATTATAGTGGGTCGAATTAATGGTGGAGCAACCATATTCGAAGCGTGGTGAGAAATTAATGATCGAAAGGTCAAATTTTTTGGCTAAGTGGATTAGCCTCTAAAATATCACCTAATGCTAAGTAGGCCCCACTCCTACTCCTATATATACACTACATCACATGTATAACTCAAACTCACACAAAACCAACAAAAGAAGATGGCTAGTTTTCCCTCAACTTTCATCTTTCTGTTAATACCGTTGCTCTTCCAATTCTATTCTGGTAACTTCCTTTTCTCCTTTATTCTCTCTCTCTCTTTTTTTTTTCTTTTTCTTTTCATGTTGATATGTTATCATCATTACCACCACTTGCCACACTCCCTAGCTATAACAAAAATAAATAAATAAATTGCCCATTCAACTATTTTATACAGTTAGCATGTCAATTACTCCCTCCGTTTCCGATAAGTGTTCTCAAGCGGTCAAAATTTGTTTCCTCAAATAAGTATCCTATCGTAGTTTTCAATGCAAATTTTAGACTAAATTGTCACATTTACTCTTTGATTCAAGACAATAGTTAACTTTTTCAGTATTCTATACAATAAGTAATTAGTAGAAAAATGTGTCATTTTACTCACTGTCTTCGTATATATTTTTGGTTGCTCAGGACACTTATTCGGGACTGAGGGAGTTATTATCCACATAAAGTCTTTTTCAAGAGCAATTACTGAAACAAACATGCATATAAGCAATATATCCGACTTTAATTTTTCTATACTTGGTTGAAATATTGAGATTAATTAGCAAAATGTAACACAATATTAATTAATATATGTGTGTCTTTGAAGGGAAAAGCGATCTGCAGCTGAATTACTACAAAGAGAGTTGCCCTAGAGCAGAAGAAATAATAAAGGAACAAGTCACCGCCCTTTATCACAAGCACGGAAATACCGCCGTTTCATGGATCAGAAATCTCTTCCATGACTGCGTTGTTAAGGTCATTAATTTTTTTTTTCCAAAATTAATTTACCCCCACACACAGCTACTCCCTCCTCCCTCCGTTCTTTTTTAAGTGTCCCATTATTTTCGTGTCTTATTTTAAAATTTGAGAGTAAAATAGTGTAAAACTTCCCATTTTACCCCTGTCATCAGTGCAAATTATTTACGTTTAAGATTTTCTATGCATTTAATTAGGGATAAAATGAGTCATTTATCGACTTGCTTGGTATGCGTTTTATGACGGCATGGGATACTTATTTAAAAACGGAGGGAGGGAGTAGAACATATTGATTCCATCTCCTTAATTAGTTCTCAATCAATTAATTATTTTAATTTTTTATCTATTTTCTTGGGATTAATTATATATATACACACACATTAACAGTCATGCGATGCATCAATACTATTGGAGACTGCAAATGGGTTAGAATCGGAGCAGACGTCGTCGAGAAGCTTTGGAATGAGGAATTTCAAGTACATAAAAACAATCAAAAATGCCCTTGAAAAGGAATGCCCCATCACCGTTTCTTGTGCTGATATTGTTGCTCTCTCAGCAAGAGATGGATCAGTCATGGTAAGGAAAAAAAAAATAAAAAAATTATGCCTTCACTTTCAGTGTGCATCTTTCGTAAGCACCGATCACCGTTCATTCGTGTTAGCATTATTCTTTCTTAATTTTTTTATTATTTTATATTCTAATATCTTAAAAATTATTATTTGAATCATTAAATATACAAAATACATAAAAATCAAAGCTCAATTTGTTCATTTTTCCTCTAACTTCAAAGAAATGAATAATAAGCCAAATCGAGCTTTGATTTTATGTATTTCGTATATTTAATGATTCAAATATTAATTTTTAGGGTATTAGAATATAAAATAATAAAAAATTATAAAGAATAATGCTAACATGAACGAACAATGATCGGTGCGCACGAAAAATGAGCGGCATATCATTCCTCATACTATACTATATTACTATTATTATTTTTATTTTCTTTTTCAAAATTGGAGCGCGTTACATGCACGTACGTTGATTTTTAGATGAAATTAATTAACACAAGATAACGTGCAAAATTCCTCTAAAAAAAAATATAACGTGCAAATTTCAATATACATCCAATATGATATGATGAAGTGTAATTAATAATTTGTGTTTGATTAATTAGTTGGGAGGGCCATATATTGAGATGAAGACCGGTAGAAAAGACAGCAAGCAAAGCTACGCAGCTGAAGTTGAAAAGTCAATTCCCAATCACAACGACAGCGTTTCGCTAGTCCTTTCCACTTTTCAAGCAATGGGTATTGATACCCAAGGAGCAGTTGCCCTATTAGGTACTTGGATCTCAATTCTCTCGTCCCCAACTTAATCGATAAACCAAATGAAAATCCGATCCATACTCGCCCTAAAATATGCATTATTGCAATTTGATAAATATTATATATATTAGGTGCGCACTCAGTGGGACGAGTCCACTGCATTAACCTCGTGCATAGATTGTACCCGACGGTTGACCCGACACTGGACCCGGCTTATGCGGAGTACTTGAAGGGGCGGTGCCCGTCTCCGTACCCGGATCCGAACGCGGTGTTGTACTCTAGAAACGACCGTGAAACGCCAATGGTGCTAGACAACATGTACTACAAGAACATATTGGCACATAAGGGGCTATTGTTGGTGGATCAACAATTGATTTCGGATCCAAATACTTACCCGATTGTGGAGAAGATGGCTGCGGATAATGGATACTTCCATGATCAATTCTCAAAGGCTCTCCTCATTTTATCTGAAAACAATCCTCTCAGTGGGGATGAAGGAGAGATAAGAAAAGATTGTCGGTACGTGAACAAGAATTAATGAGAATTGGATTATTTGTGTTTGTTTGTAACTAATTATTACAAAATGGGTCGGGTCATGGGCCTTTGTGTATTGGCTTATGTCGGTATCCACCCTACTTGCCTTAAAGGTTGGGTTATAAAACAAATGTAAGTGATTTTTATATTATTACTCCCTCCGTCCCACTAGACTTGTCAGATTTCTTTTGGGCACAGGTATTTAGGAAAAAAGAATTAGAGATAGAAGGTGTGTTAGTGGAGTTTTTAATTAAATAGTTAATATGGTACAAAAAGTCAAATAAAGTGAGTAGAAAGAGAGTGTGAATAGTAGGTGGGTTACAGAGGTGGCCACGGTTCGGTTTCGGAACCGGAACCGAACCGAACCGGTAGTTCTTGGTTCCACCCCAAGGGAACCGGAACCGAACCGCCGACCACTTCGAAACTGCATATTTTGGAACCGCATATTTTGGAACCGCAAGATTCAGTTCGGTTCGGTTCTGCGGTTCCGGCGGTTCCAAATCGGAACCGCATATTTTGGAATTTAATTTTTGTATTTTTTTCGTTTTTTGCTACTTTTTCTTGTTTAATTATAATTTTATGCATTCTAACGTAACATTTAGGTGAAATAAATATGAATTGTAACATAAATATAGATAAAAAAATAAAAAATAAATAGGAGAAACCGGCGGTTCGGAACCGAAACCGAACCGAAACCGGCGGTTTCGATTCTGCAACTTTGGAACCGGAATCGAACAGCCGTCGATACGGTTCTCGATTCCAAACCGGAACTGGCGGTTCAGTTCCGGTTCCGAAACGGCCGGTTTCGGTTCGGTTCCGGCGGTTTCGGTTTTTTTGGCCACCTCTAGGTGGGTAGGGTTTTAAGTTGAAAGGTATAAAGTGGTCTGATTAACAAACTAAATGGGCCCTAATTATTTCCAAAAAATGAAACATGACAAGAGTAACGGGATAGCCCAAAAAAAACAAGACAGGAGTAACGGGATAGAGGGAGTATTATTTCCCTCTTCATTGGATCCCTTTGTCTTTGTTTTTTAATTTCCTTATTTTTCTTAAGTGAGTTACAACGAGCAACCTTTAAACATTAGTCCTCAAGAAATGATATAATATAAGGAAAATATCATTTTATACCCAAGTTTACAACTTTTTCATAATTGTATCTCAATGTATGTGAAATTACAAATTAATTCATATATATATTATCAATTATATTAGTAGTTCTATCCTATTATTCAATTTTCAAC
Organism: Agastache rugosa; assembly: GCA_031470985.1. Taxonomy (NCBI): domain Eukaryota; kingdom Viridiplantae; phylum Streptophyta; class Magnoliopsida; order Lamiales; family Lamiaceae; genus Agastache; species Agastache rugosa. The sequence continues at coordinate 28,057,907 of CM062606.1, read as the reverse complement.
CGTTGAATGCTAACTCAATTAGATAGGGGAATTTATTAATGAAAATGAAGAAGAAGATTAATTGCTAAGGCAGAGGAAGAATGGTACGTACGAGAAACAACTAAAGCCAAGGTTTAAACTATCAATTATATTAATAATTCTATCCTACTATTCATTTTTTAACGGCTGAATGCTAGCTCGCCACCTCAGAAATACATGCGTGAAATTACAAATTAATTCATATGTACACTATCAATTATATTAGTAGTTCTATCCCATTATTCAATTTTTAACGACTGAATACTGACTCTCCACGTTAGAAATACATGCGTGTGAACATATCAAAAATAAAATCTGGAAACATTGTCGTTTTGCACAACGTTGGATACAATTTTGAAAAGTTCAAATTATTGGGGTAAAAAGTTACTATATTTTCCCAAAGATATGTATAAAGTTTATATGCATAGTTTTATTAATTAGAAGTAATTGGGTGTGCAAGATTCAAAAGTTCTCCAAGGACAACGTTAATGAGTTTTTTTAGAAGCAATAATGATGGAATTTATTCTGATTAATTTGTTAGGGGAATTTATTAATGAAAATGAAAAAGAAGATTAATTGCTAAGGCAGAGGAAGAATAATACGTACAAGAAACAACTAAAGCCAAGGTTTAAACATCAATTATATATCTCGCCAATGCCTTCTAGAGATTTAGGTATTCATAGTATATTTATGAACCACTACTGAAGATAAATATTGTATAATTTTCAATTTTCAAAAATTATTTATAAAAAACTTTGTCATTTCCAGAGAATTCGATACCTCCTTAAAACACACACACACACACACACACCTGGAAATATAGGCTGGAAAAAAAATAGCATAGTTAGAATAATTAGACTAATTCAAATTTGAACTATCAAATTACCTGAGTATACATATATATAAGATTATAATAATTAGAATATAACATAATATTACCCAATTTTTAAGTCCATTACTCGAGCCCAATCTCATATATAATTAAAAATCCAATTCCACTTAATGAAATAACTCATATAGATAGAATCAGCAGCAGCACAGATTTGGAGAGGGAAAGTAATTTTATTTGTGAATTTGTGTGATTGAATACTAGGACGGCAGCAGTGGTGTTAGAATTGAATAAGTGAGAAATGTGTGGATGTAGTTACTAAAATTATATGATCGAATTTGGTATTAGTTGCAACAGTCTACACCATAATGCTAAGCTTATGTGTTTATTCCACCGTTTTTATGTAATTGGTCGGATTTGGAATTAGTTGCTCTTATTAGTTATTACAAGATAATTTATCTTTATTATTATTTTGAATGTTCATGTATAATATATGTATATATTGTGCGAAAAATATTATTAATACATTAAAATTTAATATATATCAAGTTTTAAAAACTTGAGTTTTGAGAAAGTTCGCCCCTAGATAGAATTCCTAACTCCGTACCTGTTAGCAAATAATATAATGATCCACAAGATATAAAAAAAAATTATATATTACCGGGTTAAATTATATAGTAATTATCAACCGATGAATGCACGTATTTAAATATGGGAAAAGATTTTTGGACACTAGGTGATTGGCCACCCATGGCATTTTTGTAAATATTTGGACATGTTAATTAATTTAATAAAATCTAAAAATTAGGCTATGTTATGGATTGACTAATTTACCCTTTACCGCTATAATCTAGGAGATTAAGTCAAATTTTGAATTTCAAATTTCAAAATTCGAATTTCATTTTATTTTCGGTATTATTTTTTGATTGATTTTTATCCATAATTAATTATTAATTTTGTTTCCATTATTATACCTAATTTCCACCAAATTAGGGATTCTTCAAAATTAAATCATATTTCGAATTTTATTTTATTTTCGGTATTATTTTTTGATTGAATTTTATCCATGATTAATTTTTTATTTTGTTTCCATTATTATACCTAATTTCCACCAAATTAGGGATTCTTCAAAATTAAATCATATTTCGAATTTTATTTTATTTTCGGTATTATTTTTTGATTGATTTTTATCCATAATTAATGGCATGCAAGAAACAATTGAGAATTGTGTCATGTCAACTTTCAATTTTTTATTAATAGATAATTTATAATAAATGAGAATAAAAGATACTTGACATACAGTAGTCAAAGAAATAAATAAGGAATAAAACATTACATTACAAAGTATAATGAATAAAATCGAAAATTATAAAGAAAAAATAATACAAGAAAAAATAAAGAAATTGACAAATGTCCACCATGCAATAGTGAAAGAACAAATTTATGACATAAAATAAAATAATATAATGGAACAAAAAAGAAGCAAAATCTTAATGTGTCATTCGCAAGTTAATTTGGAGAATATTGTATGGGAAAACTAAGCATAATCATAGCATGCAAGAAACCATTGAGAATTGTGTCATGTCAACTTTTAATTTTTTTTTAATAAATAATTTATAATAAATGAGAATATATGATACTTGTCATGCAATAGTCAAAGAAATAAATAATGAATAAAAAATTATATTACAAAGTAAGGAACAAAATCGAAAATTATAGTTCAAATAATGATAAAATTTAATTTTGGTCTATAAACATTAAGTGTGATAATAGGAAATATTTAACAATGTACCAACACTGTAACAAAAAATAAATATATTATTAATCATCCTATATTAAATAGATAAAATGAGAGATTAATTTTATTGTTTTAATTTCTAAAGTCTTGATTAATTCGGATTATGTTCATTTGACCTTGGTATAGTGTCATTGTTAATAAAAACGATCGAATTACGATTAATTTTCACTATACCAGTCCAATTTGTGGAAATTAATTCGGATTATCTTGATTTGATCATGGTCTAGTGTAATTGTTAATAAAAACGATCGAATTACGATTAATTTCCACTATACTAGTCCAATTTGTGGAAATTAATTCAGATTATATTGATTTGATGATCATGGGTCTAGTGTAATTGTTAATAAAAACGATTGAATTACGATTAATTTCCACTATATATACTAGTCCAATTTGTGGAAATTAATTCGGATTATCTTGATTTGATGATCATGGTCTAGTGTAATTGTTAATAAAAACGATCGAATTACGATTACTTTACACTATACTAGTCCAATTTGTGGAAATCAATTCGGATAATGTTGATTTGATCATTGTCTAGTGTAATTGTTAATAGAAAAGATCGAATTACGATTAATTTTCACTATAGTAATTTGTAACAAAAAAAAAGACGCCAAAAAAAATTACACTAGTGATTAAAATTTTTTTTGTACGCTCTTAAATTTAAAATAAAAAAAAAGAATTGCACTAGTGTAGTGTAATTGATAAAAAAAATCGAGTTTGGGTTAAAAAAAAATTTACAACTTATTGCGCCTAGTGAGAGTCGAACCTGAGATGTATATGTTATAATTAAAGTATTGTGCCACTGAGGTAAGTGGCGGCCCGTGAAATATCTTGCAAAAAAAAATTCCTTTACATGCTTTCGACCTTTCGAATTTTATTTTATTTTCGGTATTATTTTGTGATTGCTTTTTATCCATAATTAATTTTTTATTTTGTTTCTATTATTATACCTAATTTCCACCAAATTAGGGATTCTTCAAAATTAAATCATATTTCCAATTTTAGTTTATTTTCAAAATTATTTTGTGATTTGTGGAGGGAAATATAATCCTAATATAATCCCACTAATTTAGGAACTAATATATGGGAGGAAAATAATTACTTAGGCAAGAGATATTTTGAATAGTATTTCCATGGAATATTATTTTTTTAAATTTTAAATTCATTATAGTAGTCAAAATTAAATTAAATTAAATTAAATTTAAATTAAATTAAATACGATACTTTGAAATCTATTTAATATACTTTAAAATTGCATTATATATATTAATTAAGAAAAAATTATTTGATTTAATTTAATTTATTTTCTTTAATATTCAACTTGTAGTTGGAATATTATGAAATTGAATTAATAAAATTTCATTTGCTTTATAAATATTAATTAAGAAAAAATATATGTTAGCTATATTAAATCTATAATTAAATATAAAATGTATTATAATTTTTTTAATTATTTATAATGGTAGGAATATTATGAAAATGATTTAATATAATTTTAATAACATTATATATATTAATTGACATAAAAAAGATTTTTTCTAAAATAATTATGTAATAATTTTCTAAATATATTTCGACCATTTTGAAGGGGAAAAAAAGAGGGAGAAATAATGTAGATAGATTTGGCTCCTAAATGAAAGATTAAGGAGGGAAATTAGATTAGGGACATAATTGGCACAAAAAAAAACTAAAAAAAAAACCGACCAAAATATATAAATGAACCGACCAGTTTTTGACAAAAAAACAGGATGGTGGCTGGCCACCGAGTGGCCGAATATCACTACCCTTTAAATATATGCAGAAAAATCATTCGAGATGTTATATTCAAACGATCAATTTCCACCACATTGACCAAAAAATCGAGACTAGCAACCACCGTAGATAATAACTTCTCCTTATTTGGTCCATTAACAATTGTCTTAGGGTTCGTTTGGTAGGGGTGATTAGGGTGTATAATATGTCTATGATACCCTAATATCTTATTTGGTATGAAGTATACGGCCCTTTATAAAGTTCGGGCCCGTATGAATAATACTTACTTTTGTTGTTATGTATACTACCTATGAGGTGATATAAATAATACTGCAACTAATTATAGCATTAAATTACAATAATTACTATGTGTTGCAGAGAATTTAATACATCATACCAAACGGAATATTAATTATTTATATTTATAAGACATCTCAGTCAAACATATCAGGCCTTATCCCATACTTTGTACCAAACGAGCCCTTATGGTGTATATATATATATATATATATATAGGGAAGAGATCATATGTAAAACCATTTTCTCGTAAGAAATAAGAAACAATCTGGAGCGTCCATTACATTTGATATATGGTGAATTTTTGTTGTTTTATTTTGGTATAATTTATTTGATTTTAAGGCGGAAGGGTTAATCATGTACTTTTACTTTTTACTGTGTACGGTTATTCCTATTATAGTGGGATTTGATTCCTTTCCTTTATACGTGTTTATTTATATTTTGTTTTATTTAGGGCAAAAAACATATAAATTTCCGATCTTTTTTGAAATTCTATTTTATTTCCTGACCTTTTAATTTTTCGCCTAAAATCTCCACATTTCAATTTGTCTAATTTTTCTCCCCAAAACAAATTGGGAAAAAAATCGAAGATGACATGTCCAATTTACATTGACATGGCATTCGAAACGACGCCGTTTTAACTAAAACGACGTCGTTTTGATTTAGAGAATTAAAAATAAAACAAATTAAATTACATCTCAATAATTATCTCCACATCATCATCTTCTTCCCATTTCTCTTTCTCTCTCTCTCTCTCACTCTCTCCTGCCGGCCCTCAATCTCTCTCTCATCTTCTTCCCCTCAACTTCGACGCCTACTCCTCTCTCACCGCCGACCCTCAATCCGACTTCGTCTTTGCCTTCAACGACAATAATTTCTCGGATCGCCTGCTCCGAATAGAGATTGTCGCGGATCCCTCTGATGTCCAACTCAAATTCGACCAGCAGCTGATTGGGCGGCGGTGCGCCGCCACGACCTCCGCCGCAGTGACGTTGTGGACCAGAAGCTCGGTGAGCAAGTCAAATCTTAGTCTACTCGCTGTGATGCCTGGTTTACATGATTCATGGTTTTGGAATACACAAGTATTTCATCAACATGAAATGCATATATGACGGGCGGAGATGGAGATAGAGACCGGTGCAGGAACCGCGATGGTGGGCGCGGCTGTGGATGGGGTGCGATGGTGGTGGGTCTGGAGCGATGGTGAGAGAGAAGGTCGGCGGTGATGTTGAGCGGAGGTCACGACGGCGGTCGGAGATGTGGCTATGGCCGGAGATGATGCGATGGTTGTGGATCTAAAGCAGCGTGGCATTAATTGTTAATTGAGCGTTCGGCAGGAGAGATGGAAAAGAGAGAGAGATTGTCGGCAGGGAGAGAGAGAGATAGATGAGAGAGAGAGAGAGACAAAGGGGAAGAAGATGATGATGTGGAGATAATTAATGACATGTAATTTAATTTATTTTATTTTTTAATTCTCTAAATCAAAACGACGTCGTTTTAGTCAAAACGACGTCGTTTCGAACGCCACATCATTGTAAATTGGACATGTCATCTTCGATTTTTTCCCCAATTTGTTTTGGAGAGAAAAATCAGACAAATTGAAAGGTGGAGATTTTAGACGAAAAATTAAAAGATCGGTAAATAAAACAGAATTTCAAAAAAGGTCAGGAATTTATATGCTTTTTGCCCTTTTATTTATTTATTTTTAATTTTATGAATAAGTTTAGTTTTTATTTTAATTCACTTTATTTTAATTATTTTAACTAGTTATTTTAACGTGTTTATTCACGTTAGTGTTTGTTAGTATTGGGGTGTGTATTAACGTAAAATGCATTATATAATTATTTATAATGCATTATTCTAAATTATATAGTATGATCGATTATTATTTTTATTTAGTGCATTATCCTAGAACTTTAGATGCATTATATAATAATTCATAATGCATTATTCCGAATTGTAAGAACTTTGTAAGTGCATTATATAATAATTTGATAATGCATAAATTATGTATTTTGGGATGATTTATCCAAATCCGAACAATTATTTGGATTAGGGGTGAATAAACGGAAAACGGGTTTTCGGGTAACCCGTACCCTACCCGTACCCGGCTGGGTAACGGGTACCCAATACCCGTAATTTCCGGGTACGGGTAGGGTACGGGTATTAGTTTTTGCAAAATTCCGGGTACCGGGTATACCCGTTAGGGTATCGGGTACCCGGTCAATACCCGGTCAAAAAAATAATTATATTATTAAAAAAAAAAAAATTTATACAATTATACTCCATTCCATTCACTCCCCAACCACGCCACCTGATACGGCCAATGAATATGCGGAAGAAAGGACTCGAACACACGTCAACAGAAAGGTTGATTCAATCCAATTATAAACTGAACTAAAAGAGATTAAAACACCTAATAAACTGATCTGATTCGAAAATTGAACAAGAAATAGAACAAAACACGAAACAAAGCCAATTAGCGATTAAAAACCCTAGACTGAAACTCGATTAGAAACTATAGCAAAACAACTCTGATTAAGCTCAAATTTTAACAAGAATTATAAATTGAAGTCAGGAACAACATATCCAAAATTCAGCCAATTCGCACTAGGGGTTTGGGATTTGGCACGGGGCTGACTTTTGGCTCGATTTAGGTTAAATCTTGGGACGATGGCTTTATGAACGGAAATCTGGACTTGGCGAGGGTTTGGCGTAGATGCAGGGATGGTATGGACAGTAGATGATGGAAGGAAGGAGGTCGAGATGGCTGGATGAAGAGGACGAAGAAATAGGATGAAGAACTTACCTGAAACGAACCCCGGATCGACTTGAATCCGAAACGTGTCTGTGGAGAGCGATCTTCGTGGCTTGTCTAACCCGGATACGACTGGATATCACGAACGAGACAGTTGATTTCAAGTTCTAAAGATGGCAACTCAAGAACTCTACCAAGAACACCGATAGAAAAATGTGAACCGAAGCACGCGTGAGACAAAATTATCAAATTCGATTTTTGATTCAAAAATTGTCTACTGAAAATAGTGTTCTCCAAAGACCTAAATATTAGGGCTAATCCCTTGACCAATTCGAACTAGGCCTAACAATTGGGCTTCGAAATTAAATTAAAAGAAATACTAACTATTGGGCTTTACTACTGAATTAAACTACCTACCACAAAGTCTGAGCCCAAATAAAATAAAACATAAAATAATTATACAAACAAGAGCCCAATTTTCAAAACTAGGCCCATCATAAACATCAATCCTGGGCACTGGTCAAGTTCACCAACTTGGACTGCTTACTCCCGATATCTTCATCTTCCAGTTTCTTCCGGACAATGCACTGAAAATAGCCTTGCAGTTTCTTGGCTCTCAATCTTGTAACTGGACCTCTCAGCTGCAACTCCGGGTTTGATTCATCAGTGCTGGACCCTGGCTCATCATTCCCCCCCTGCTGAAAAGAATTCGTCCTCGAATTTGGCTCCTCCTCAGCATCGAAATGATCTACAGGAAAAGGAGATAAGTCAGAAACATTAAAAGTATTTGAACACTTATACTCACCTGGAAGATCAATGCGGTAGGCATTGTCATTGACTCGGGCAACGACAGTAAACGGTTCATCTCATCGAGGCATCAACTTAGACTTCATCAAGTTAGGGAAGCGCCCTGGACTGAAGTGGATCCAAACCCTATCGCCTGGTTTGAATATCACTTGCTTGCGATGTGCATTAGCCTTGGTTGCGTTTTTCTGACCTTGAAGCTCGATCCTGTCCTTGATCTTCTTGTGCATCTCTTGAACCTGTTCAGCTCTGCGAGAAAGTGCGTCAGCAACCATGTTCTCCTCACCTTTCTTGTACTTAATCACATATGTGAAAGATTCAATGAATTCAACCCATCTGGCATGTCTCGAATTCAAATTCTGATGCCCTTTCAAGTGCTTCAGTGATTCGTGATCAGTGTGAATCACGAACTCCTTTGGTCTCAGATAATGCTGCCAAGTCTCCAAAGACCTCTTCAATGCATACAGCTCCTTGTCGTACGTAGAGTACCTAAGGGCTGCTTCATTCAGCTTCTCACTGAAATAGGCGACCGGCTTCCTATCCGTGATCTTATTGATAGCTCTGCAGTCCATACACATACGCCAATAATTCGTCTTCTTCGGTACAAGGATCACAGGAACTACACATGGCGACATGCTCTCTCTGATTTGCTTCTTTTCCAGCAACTCCCGAACTTGTCGGTCTATTTCTTTGGTCTCCTCAGGGCTGGTCCTGTAAGCTGGCTTGTTGGGAAGAACGGCACCAGGTTGGAAGTCTATCTGGTGCTCTATTTCCCGAATAGGCGGTAGACCACTTGGTATCTCTTTTGGAAATACATCCTTGAACTCCTCCATCAATGGCTGCAAAACAGAAGGAATAACAATATCAGGAGTATCATTAGCCTTAAAAGTAACTAGAACGATAGGCTTACCAGCTCGGATTGCTTTTTGTACTCCCTTTGCACTAATAAACAAGTTCTTGTGCACCAGATCTGAATTGGCTGCACTGGAACTCGATGGAGTAGCTTTATGAACGAACTTAGAGGATCCCTTAGGTGTGGACGAGGCTATTTTGGAAGACTTGGGATCAGCCGAACTCATTGTTGGGCTAGGAATTGACGGCGTAGCCGTGCTATCTGATTTCTTCTTCTCCCGTTCTTCCTTGAACTTCTCTTGTATCCTCTTCTGGTCTTCTGCAACATCCTTAGGCGCCAATGGCCATAATCTGGTGGTACGTCCATCCTTAGTCACGGCATAAGTGTTGGCGAATCCATCATGTATCGTCTTCCTATCAAACTGCCAAGGACGACCAAGCAAAATATGTGCCGCATCCATAGGTATAACATCACATAAAAAAGTGTCATTATATCTATCAACTGAAAATGTAACATGTACCTGATATCCAAGTCGGATTTCACCTCGGTCAGACAACCACTATAGACGGTAAGGTTTGGGATGCTTCTGTGGAATCAGGTTCAGTTTCCCTACTGCATACTGGCTGATAGCGTTCACAACGCTACCACTGTCTATGATCATCGAGCATGTCTTGTCTAGAACCGAACAACGAGTGTAGAAGATGTTTCCACGCTGATCGTTCTGTTTTTCTCGAAAAAAGCTCAAAGCTCGAATGGAAACAAGACTAAGGTAAGTCTGCTTTGGTTTTGCATCTTCAACTTCGACGCCGGTATACTCTTCAAGGGGCTGTTCTGTGTCTACTGCTTCAACTGGATCATCGAGTTCATCTTCACTAGCTGATTCTAACTCATTCGGCTCGATAATGATGAGAACTCGGCGATTTGGACACTGGGCTTGAAAGTGTTCCCATCCTTTGTACTTGTGACACTGAACATCACGTGCTCTTCCTGGAGTACCATTCTGAGGCTGACTAGGTTGCATAGGTCGATTCTGGGCATTTCTGTTCGATGCAGGTGAATTGTAGTCAGGTCTGCGAGAGGGTTGTGGTGCAGACGGCTCAGAACGGCGAACGGGCTGTGTGGACTGGCTAGGAGGACGAGTAGGGGCTGTCCTAGGCGTGGAAGAGTCGCCTCGAACCCAAGGAGTCCTAGCAGGCGTCGACTGGAAGGATTGACGTCGTCCATCTCTGAGCTGTCGTTCTACAATAGATGCATAATGAACCATTGCTTCAACAGAATTGAAGTCCCTCAATTCGACTTCACAAGCAATATTAGGGTTCATTCCTTCAATGTACCGGTTGAGTGTAGCAATCAATGTCTCTTCTTTCCCAACCCGGTTCAATGTTGTCTCTAATTCCTTGTGATATACCTCAATTGATCTGGACCCTTGACGAATCTGACTGAGCTTCTTCTCCAATTCTCTCTCATAGTGAACTGGGATGAATCTACCTCTCATCACATCTTTCATTTCTTGCCAAGTGTCAATCAGAGGATACCTATCTCTTTTGCGCCTATTCTGCTGAAACTCCCACCAAGTTGCTGCATATCCAGTGAACTCAAGGGAAGATAGCTGCACTTTCTTAGGCTCTGGGAAGTCATAACACTCGAAAATCTTGTCAACTTTGCGCTCCCAGTCTAAATAGGCATCTGGATCATGTCTGCCGTCAAATTCTGGAATGGTGGTCTTGATGTTGTTAAGAAGACCATCTGCATTACCATATCTAGGCTGCTCTGGGTAGACATTCCTGCGAGCTTCCTGGAAACGTGGCTGGAATTGATCACCACGACCCCGGCCTCTACCTCGAGCTGCAAAGCCGTTTCTGTCTCTTTGAATTGGGAAGAACTGAGCTGTATTATCCTTAACTCGTTCATCCTCAAAGTGTTCTGAGTTAGATGCTTCTTCATGTAGTTCGAACTCATCTATGTGATTAGTAGGTGCTTGCTGCTGCTGTGGATTTCGAGTCTGTGGTGGTGTCTGAATGGTCGTTGTACTGAACTGCTCAAATCTATCCAACAATTTAGCCATGGTGTTTTGAACTTCTTTGATCTGACCCTGTACATGACCACTCAAAGCATCAAAGTGGTACTTGGCGTCCCAATCTGACTGGGTGCCTGAAAATTGCGATGACTTTCCTGGATCCATAAAACTTGCATAGTGAACAAACGTAAAGAAATAAAAGAGGCCTCACAGTTCCTTACAAACACTCGTTTTTTCTCTCTAATTTTTACCACTCGTGTATGTCACTCAATGTATAAGATTGAAGAAAAATGGAAACTGTATTAACTGCACAAAATGCCCTGATAGAATCTGTCGTCAACTCTTTAGCTTTAGTCAAGAGCTCGGACTTGACTTCCAGAGGACCACGGGATAGTAATGAGACCACGAAGAGGGCTGTAATGGTAAGTGTAGGCAAGGTGGGGGGTATAGGAGAAAGGGTTTGAACAAAAAAAAAATTCAAAAATCTGAAAAACCGAAAAAAATTCGGAGGGCGATTTCACCTAGAAGATGAAGGAATTTGGCCAAATTCGGGCTCAGAACGTCGTTCCGCTTCCGGAATGGTATTATGGGCAAAAATCGGGCTTCAGGAGCAAAAGTTGTAGTGAAAAGATGAAAAAATCCGAAAATTGGAAAGGAAAATGAAGTGGGATGGGATTTCCGGTACCAAGGGCTGTAGGATGCTCGGTTATGCAAGGGAATAGATAAGGAATGCCGACAATCAGAAGGAAGTGGATGAATTTTAGATAGAAAGTTGTTACGAATTTGACTTCACTTCAAATAAGGAAACAAATTTGAGCCAAATCAAGAAAGCAATAACTCCAAATCCTAATAGAACTAGGACAGTCCAAATTCAATCCCTATTAAATCAAGATGGCCGAAATCTAAGCCACCAAATACTCGAAAATAAAAAAAAAGCAAAGAATGCGAAATAAAATTCGAAACGACGTCCCCAATCGTTAGTCGAGGAAGGACGACAACTCTACCCAACAAAGAAGACACACGACTCAAACAATTTTGAATCAGAAATCGAATTTGATAATTTTGGTGCTCTGATACCAAAATTTATGATACGGTCAATGAATATGCGGAAGAAAGGACTCGAACAAACTGCAATCAAGATTATGAAGATTCAGAACATTAAAATTCATGAATTCGGTGATCCAATCCTAGGGCTTCGACTTGAATTCTTCTCTTTTTTTCTGTTTATTTTTTTCGTTTTCTTCTCTTTTTTTTTAAAACTTAGTCGATCACTTTTGCCCCTAGAATGTCACACCAATTTGGATTGAACCACGACCAGCAAGAGCTGACGTGGCTCTGATACCAAAATTTATGATACGGCCAATGAATATGCGGAAGAAAGGACTCGAACACACATCAACAGAAAGGTTGATTCAATCCAATTATAAACTGAACTAAAAGAGATTAAAACACCTAATAAACTGATCTGATTCGAAAATTGAACAAGAAATAGAACAAAACACGAAATAAAGCCAATCAGCGATTAAAAACCCTAAAATGAAACTCGATTAGAAACTATAGCCAAACAACTTCGATTAAGCTCAAATTTTAACACGAATTATAAATTGAAGTCAGGAACAACATATCCAAAATTCAGCCAATTCGCACGAGGGGTTTGGGATTTGGCATGGGGCTGACTTTTGGCTCGATTTAGGTTAAATCTTGGGACGATGGCTTTATGAACGGAAATCTGGACTTGGCGAGGGTTTGGCGTGGATGCAGGGATGGTATGGACAGTAGATGGTGGAAGGAAGGAGGTCGAGATGGCTGGACGAAGAGGACGAAGAAATAGGATGAAGAACTTACCCGAAACGAACCCCGGATCGACTTGAATTCGAAACGCGTCTGTGGAGAGCGATCTTCGTGGCTTGTCTAACCCGGATACGACTGGATATCATGAACGAGACAGTTGATTTTAAGTTCTAAAGATGCCAACTCAAGAACTCTACCAAGAACACCGATAGAAAAACGTGAACCGAAGCACGCGTGAGACAAAATTATCAAATTCGATTTCTGATTCAAAAATTGTCTACTGAAAATAGTGTTCTCCAAAGACCTAAATACTAGGGCTAATTCCTTGACCAATTTGAACTAGGCCTAACAATTGGGCTTCAAAATTAAATTAAAAGAAATACTAACTATTGGGCTTTACTACTGAATTAAATTAGATACCACAAAGTCTGAGCCCAAATAAAATAAAACATAAAATAATTACACAAACAAGAGCCCAATTTTCAAAACTAGGCCCATCATAAACATCAATCCTGCGCACTGGTCAAGTTCACCAACTTGGACTGCTTACTCCCGATATCTTCATCTTCCAGTTTCTTCCGGACAATGCACTGAAAATAGCCTTGCAGTTTCTTGGCTCTCAATCTTGTAACTGGACCTCTCAGCTGCAACTCCGGGTTTGATTCATCAGTGCTGGACCCCGGCTCATCACCACCCTCCGTTCCTCCTACAGTTTCAAACTTTCAATTCAACTTTCAAACTTTTCAATTTTCATCCATTTTCTCTCCCGTCCGCCTCCTCGATCCACGACGGCCGATGCTGTCACACGCCCGCCACCGGCCACCGCTCGTCCCGTCGTGGTGTTGCCCATAGTAGCACTCCTCATCCTCTAGCTTCACCGCCTCTCCCTCAAATTGCTTTCCTGCTGCTGCAAGGTGGGAACTTTAATTCTTTCTCTAGTTTTTTTGTGGCCCAAAATCTCGCCAGCTAGGTCAGATTGGAGCAAGAATGGTCGAGAATATATTACCCAACTTAGGGGCTTTGATTGTTATTACTTTTGTAGGAGCAAATATTACGAATTTACGACACCCTTATTTGGATTACATAGTAATAGTTTTATGCTGGATTGTAGTGATAGTTTCATGTTGGATTATAACTATGTGCAGTTACTGTGTGTTGCTCAATCTGGCAATTTTGTTCTTAGGATTGAAATATAGTTGTATGCCAAATTATTGATTGTAAGTTAGATCAAATGAAGCTCGTATGTTATGTTCTGGAAATGCTGGTGCTACGTTGAAGTTTATGCCTCTGGATGTTAGAAGAAAGCTCCAAAGTACAATTTAACATTAACAATTGTGGCAACATGTTGAATACTAGCATTTGGGATTTCTGATTTTTGCCAAAAGCTTAGATTTAGCTTATTCTTTTATTGGTCTTCAAGTTGCTCTATCAGCTGATATTCACTTGCTCTCGATATATAATTTAATAATTATACTGTTAAGCTTGCTTGGAGCAGGAGGAGTCATAGACTCATAGTAATGCAAAATTATTCTATTTGTTTTGCTCTCATAAATTGGATATCTATATCTTTTTGACTAATCACAGATTCACATTCACAAACATAGAGTAGATAAAATTCATATTTATATATACTTTTATTTTTCTGCTTTCTCTTTCGTTTTTATGCTTTGGCTTTGAGAAAGAAGCACGGGCTTCACCACCGTTTGAACTTTGAAGATTTTCGTATTATTATGATTTATTGTTCATTCGAACTATTTTTTGTAGGGGATCCTTAGAACTTATTTGACTAATTAAACTCTTATACGTTTTTTTTAGTTGCATCTGAAATGATTTTTTTTTTTCAGATGCTTGATTCTTGTTATATATTATTACAGAATCACAAATGGACTCTTCTCAGACAACTAGCAAAGAAAGCAATATGCTATATATTAGAATAGCAGGATCAGCTGAAACTTATTGAAATGTCACATATTGAAGAAGAAAAAGAAGATAAAGATCATGAAAATGGTGATAATGAGGAAGCAGAAACAGAAAAGGGAGCAATAACAGAAAAAGAAGCTGAAACAGAAGCTGAAATAGGAACAATAACTACTGGTGCAAAGAAACGGAAGATTGTTACAGATGCACAAGATTTGAGATCTGAATGGTGGAAATTTTATAGTCTGGTGTTTGTTGAATAAGGTAATCCTTCTGTTTGAAAGAGGTATAATTTACAACTTTACATTAATAGATTAAAATCGTACATTTGTATTATCTTCATTTGATTAGGTTATTTATTTTTATTTTTCATATTTGTTTACAGTGTTGGACAACCTTAGTGTGGGAATGGCAGAAAGCTCGACGGGTGAGGTTAGAGTTGGACCGAGTGAGAGTGCGACCGTGCAACTGTGATGTTTGTCCAAGTAAAATTTTATACTTTATTAGTTTATTTGTTGTTCAAGTGGAAGTATTTGAACTATGTATTTGTTATTAAATTTTTGTTGTTGTTTTTAATTGTTGATGATTATTTGCGTCGTTATAATTATCAAAAAATCGAGTTAAAAATTTAGGTAAAAAATTGAAAAATGAAGCTGGCCTTTTTTTTAACGGGTATCCGTTACCCCGGTCGGGTATACCCGGCCGGGTATTGGATACCCGGTTTGCTAAAACGGGACGGGTACGAGTATTCAATTTTAGCTTATGCGGGTACGGGTACCCGAAAAAAACGGGTAGGGTATCCATGGATACCCGTTTATGCACCCCTAATTTGGATGGTTTCACGTTGTCGCATTGTTTAACTTATTTTAGAGAATTTGTATTTATTAATTAATTTTGGGATGCTTTTGATTTTTATTTGGGTGGTTTTTCCAAAATCCCTTGATTACCGCTCGCCCATTTTAGTAGGATGTTAAGGTGTTTTTTTTCACTAATTTACCCTCTCGAAAAATAAGGTTGATCCATGTGAATCTGGAGGATTAATCTGGACTGTATATTTTCTAATTATCAAGGGTCTAGAATACTTCTTATTTATTATGCTAAGTGAATTTTACATGAGAATTCACCCCTATATATATATATATATATATATATATATATTTGGTAAATAGAAATTTATTTCACGAAATGAACAAAGGGAGTTCAAACAGCTTACAAATCAAACAAACAACAAAAGCTAAAACCTACAACTAGCTAACCAATTAAGATTGGAAATACCGAGCAAGTTTAGATCCTTGAGCCCTCTCATAGCTATAAGGATTTGACAATTCTTCACCACAATCTCAGCACAAGTATTTGCATCTTGAAATTTCCTTTTGTTCTTTTCCTTCCATAGTGATAGATGACCACTGTAGCTACCACTTTGTACATTCTTTGTTTCACTGTCTTGGAGCCACATTGAGTGAATAGATATTGCTTTTCCTCATCCCATGCATTTGCATTCCTTGGTATACCACTCCATGATGTGACAGCTTTCCACACTTGGGCGGAAAATTCACACTTGAAAAAGAGATAGTTAACAACACAAAGGATCCACTAGAATTTCAATTTTGATAAGATGATCACAAGTTACAAGCCTGTCCAGTAGAGTTAACCCCATAATGAAGATGCTCTTGGGAGGTGCTATATTATTACATAGTACCTTCTGCCATACAACTCTCCGTGTTGCTCCTCTTAGTTCACAATATAATTTTCTGATGGAAAAGCTTGGCTTTGTAAGAAGAAGCCTTCCCTTAGAAGAATTATTCACAATATCTCTAGCCTCAATTATTTTTCTTACCACCCATGAAGCTTGGGCTGGAACAATCATGGTGGAGATGTCCTGATGGTTGAAGTAATATCCATGTACCCACTGTACCCAAAGCCTATCTTTCTTTTGTGATAGACACCACAGTAACTTGCAAATGGCAGCCTTATTCCACCAATGCATATTAGTGATATTCCAACCACCTGCAAATTTTGGAAGGCATAAATGGTCCCAAGCAACCAAAGCTCTGTTTGAAATACCTGATTTTCCAGTCCAGAGAAAAGTTATACATGTTGTCAGACTAAGCTTGATCACCTTCTGAGGGATAAGGAAAACCTGGCAACAGTAAGATTGCGCTCCAAATAAGACGGACTTGATAAGTTGAACTCTACCTGCATAAGATAGCAGTTTAGATGCCCAACAATCAATCCTAGGAGTGATCTTCTTAATAAGAGGTTGACATTGAATGATCGAGAATTTCTTAGTAGATAGTGGAACTCCAAGGTATTTGAAATAATCGAGTGCCCGAGATTACAACAAAATCACATATTTTGTTAAAACAAGAGTGTTAAATCGCATGTTAACAACAACAGATTTAACGTGCAGCGAAAATTTAACAAACACAGAATTTAAACTTTTTGGCAGGTGATTAAACCTGCCGGTGCCTTACGACAAAATACTATATTGAAACCAAAGGATTACAATACATAATAAAAACAAAACCATTCGATGCATACAGCAACAAGCTTTAAGTATCGAATAGGTAGAAGATTAAATCTACATTAATCTAATCAACTACAATAGCATGTTCGAACCTTTACAACCTATCAATTTGCCTAAGAATCAGAACATGTAAAGATAGATATTAATCTAATCGAAGACTAATCTAGATAAGACTATCTACCTTCGTGACTTGCTCCTACACAACCCAATCCTCCAAAGCGTGTTGGTTTGTGACGTTGCTAACACTAGGTAGACAGAATAGCGAAAGATGAAACTGGAATTTGCTAAGTGATATGTTGGATCAAAATGCGCAACCTTGAAAATAAAACTTGTGCAGAATTTATATTCCTCCAAAGGTGAGCAGTTTATTTCCACCCTCTCATCATTTGGACGTCCATAATCTGCTATTCACTCCATTCCAGCGGTTGAGAAAGAGATGGTCTAGGGCGATTACACATGGCGGTTATTCTCATGATCTCCTAACATGTCATGGGTTAAAACCTTCGTGCACTTCCCACTCTTTCTGTTGATAACCGTCATTCAACTGTTCTTTTATCTGCACAAAACACGTGCAAAGGAAAAATAAGAAAAGAGAAAATAATATACAATTAAATAAATATATTGGTTTTCACTGACATCAGGCATGTTGGTAAGTCATGTTACCAACATCCAGAGTAACACATATGCCAACGAAAACTTAACAAACTCCCCCTTAATTGTATATGTATCTTTTCTTGCACCAAAAAACTTTTCCTGCAAAACAAAAGTAAATAAACAAAAGTAAGAGTAAAAGGGAACTTTTACATTATTAGAAAGCAATTTAAAGTATGAAGAGCAAAAAGAAACTTTTCACTTTATTTGAAAGAAACTTAAAGAGTGAAGAGCGAAAGGAAACTCTACACTTTATTTGAGAACAAAAATAAACCTTTGAAGAGTGAAATGAAGCTCTTCAAAGAAAGAATAAAGAATTAAAGGAATAGTGGAGGACAAACGGAAACCCTTCCCAAAATATAAAAAATATGTACACAAAAAAATAAAGAATAAAGAATAAAAGAATATTTTCAGAGAGAAATAAAAGGCCCCCCCTGAAACGGATATATACATATTTACATGATTTTTACTAACATGAAGGCAGGGTGAATGGAAGTTCTTATCAACAATATAAGAAGGAGTAACATAACTCCCCTTGAAACTCCCCATGAAGTACTTATGTCAGCAACACCTGTTAGAACACCGGAGAAATAGAAATGAATCTAATGAAGCAAGATTCAATTCTAAAATGATCATTTTGATCGAAGGTCGGCCGAAGGCCAAAACCTGCGATTATCATATTCGATCCACGCTACATATCTGCTGCAAAAAAATTCAGAATTCAAACAACCAAGGAAATCATAATCATCGAACCATTCCAACACCAAACCATCAAATAGATAATATGTGTTCATACACATTAAAGTGTTCATACACATTAAACTAGTTAAAAATGCATCCATCGCAGAAACCAGCATAACAAAACAACAACCAAATGCGTCCATCGCAAAAACAAATTTAAAATGGAAACATGAGCGTTCATCGCAATAATCAACATGATAGCAACACCAATATCAAACTGCCAACTACCAAACCATCACCAGCCACCAAGCAACCAAAACTCCAAACTCTCTACTCCCACTTTTTGGTTGACGGAAGTAGAAACTTGAAAAAAGTTTCCACTCCCTCAAGACGTCGAACCACATCTCTAGCCTCATCAAGAAGCTTGAGAAATGTCATTAGAATGACTTGGATGTCAGCTGGGGCAAGTGTAACATCGCCAGTAATGGAGTCAGTCACATGAGTTGGAGGAGCGGGTTCACTTGCGTCATAATCACTATTAAAAGAGTCTGCTTCTTGATGAGGAGATGGGGGCTTGTATGGGAGATCCTTCACACGACCTGCATCTTTAAGAGCTTTGGGAAAGTTGAGTGTGGTGTGTTCTTTAGTTAGAACAGCATTACCTCTGTCTTCAATTCCTTGTCGCTTCAACAAGGAGTAGATAAGACTTGGAAAGGGAAGGACACTCTTTGAATCTGATTTGTCCGTTGCTCGAGCAATAAAAAAGAAGGCAATTTCTCCAAAGTTGAAGTGATGAGGTTTCTTGATTTTAAACAAGAAATTTGTCTGCTCTTTTGTTAAAGTGGTAGTGTTTGTTGTTGGCAACCAGTTATACAGACTGATAGTGTGTAGGATCTTGAACATTTGAGTCAGCTCACTTGTACCAACCTGACTTTTCCATTCATCAGTTTTGTTTATAGTAATGGTGGACATTACTTCTCTCTCAGACAAAGTGTCCTCAACATCATCATCAACAAGGCCAAATAACATGTTAATTGCCGAAGGAGAACAATCATAGATCTTTCCTTTAACAAAAATTCTACCAAACATTTTAGCATCAGGGTTAGCAACTTCTGTAACAAAATTTGCATAAAATTCTCTGACTATCACTTCATCATACACATGTATGTTAAGAACAGTGCTCCACAACAGCCTATCCTTAAGAAAAGTGTCAAGTCCATGTTTTGAAAAGAAATCAACATTGACTTTCCTTTCATTGTGAAACTTTCGAGATTCCACAACATTGTGGAAAAATATAGCTCTTGACATCATAGAATAAAGAATTATATTCTTTACCTGGAATATAATCCTTCTTAAGGTCAACCCTTTGAGCACTTGCCTTTTCTGGAGAGATTTCCATGTCATCAACATTGATAGGTTGTTGAGATGTGGATGAGCTTCCTTCTGCAATTTGTGCATTGGAGAAGGATCCCTTTTTAGGAAGTGGAGGCTTAGACGCAACACTGCTATCAGCATCAGTTTTCTGCCTTTTAGGGAGACTGGGGGCAGGTTGTGGAGGGAGAGTCGATTTGGAGCTAGTGTTTTGCCTTTTAGGGGTGTGACCAACAGTATCAGCAACAGAGTGTGAGCGTTTCCACTTACCAGTTTCAAGAGACGGTTCGTCTGCAGCAGAGCCTTCTTATGGATCAGGAAGGTCAGAGATCGTCTCATCATTGACTTGTACCTCGATTTCATCACTTTGCTTAGATGAATTCTTAGATGACTCATTGTGCTTGTCATCCTCATTCTTCTCACCATCTTCGTTTGAGCTATCACCAACATCTTCTTTGTTGGGAAAATTATAAAGTTTTGATTTAATACCAAAACCCAACTGTTCTCCAACCGAGTAGATGACCGCATCAACCTAAATTATGTTTTCCAGCTCGTCTGTTTGAGCTTTAGATTTTCTAAGTTTACAGGTTCAGGAAGCGGAAGACAGCAGAAGACCCAGCTGTGTCTACAGCTGTAGTCAGCTAAGGAAGTGTAAAACAGCAGACGATCCAGCTGTGTTTTCAGCAGGAGTCAACTATCAGCTGAGTCTTCCAGCTGAGCTAAGTTCATGACGGAGCAGGATCAAACTGAGCGGAGTTCAAGACACAGCTGATCCAGCTGTACAGAACAAAGGGAACTAACTCTGAAGACATCACTTCAAGTCAGTTTACCCAATCCAGCTCTGAATTCAAAAGCCAGCTCCAAAGGCAGAGATCCCGGCGTCAGAGGAAGTCAACATGCCTCGACCAATGAGGGATTGCCAAATCCGCATCCTAGACTTCAGAACCTAGGATGTGACACAAATGAAGACAGGTGCAGAAACGCCCAACGACAGATATCGAATTTAAGAAGAGTAGGTAAGATTCAAACGGCTCCTCCAACGGCTAGTCTTGAATCTCTACCTATATAAACCCTTCTTCAACCTCAGGATCAAATACGAAGCTTTCATTCTCTGAAATTCTCAAACCTTCAAAAAGCTCTCAGGCAGTTCTACATAGTTCAAAGAACACTTTATCTTAAAGTATTTCTAGTCCAGAAACTGCTTAGTTTTTCGTCTGATTCCTAGGCAGAATTTATTGTATATCTTACGCCTAGATCTTGAACGAGTTCATCTAACTCTAAAGTTCTTAATTGTAAGAACTCGTTCATAGTTGGAACCCCAAACCCAAACCCCTCTTTACCCAGAAAGAGTATGTCAAGGTTACGCTTGCTTGAAGCGCGAAATTCAAGTGGTTGTAAGGTTTTTTCAGTACCCGTAAACTGAAATGTTAGGCTTGACAGTATCCGCAAACTGTTGGAACACAGCTCGGGTTAGAGTTGTGAAGTTGCATGGTACTTGGAAATCAAGTGGTAGTGAATTACCAGTGAATCTGGTCGTGGACGTAGGAGGTGTTACTCCGAACCACGTAAAAATCTCTTGTTCTTTTCTTTCTCGTTAATTTCAGTTTTAGTACTAAGTTTATCATCTCATTGCATATTTTATCAAATCTGCATACTTAGCTGTTCTCCAAAGACAGCTGTGTCTTTCTGAAAGTTGCACAACTTGACTAAGTCGAAAACGTAAAGATAATCTTTTCAAGCTGAGTTTTTCTAAGTAACCGAGCTAAGTTTTCAAACCACCACTTTCCGCACCGCCAGCTGAGTTATTAGCCCAACTGACCCTCCTCAGCTGGATTCTTAACTGAGCTCACCAACTCTATTTTAAACTGAAAAAAAAGTTTTCAGAAATCTATCTTTGGTGTATTCACCCCCCCTCTACACCAAAGACCCAGCTCAAGGACCATCATTCTTCATTAGTGGGTTTATTAACCAACACAGTTTTCTTTGTGCTCTTTTTCTTTGATTTTTCAGCACGATCTTTTGCTTTATCAGCCAACTGCTTTTTAGAGAGCCTTTTAGCAGGTTGTTTCAATAGAGGACCAAATGTTGAGGTTGGGGCTTGCTATTTTTCTTCTACAGTAGGAGGATTTTCATCTGGCGTTGCAGCGCGGGGTGAAGTCACCTCTTCAACATCTTCAACAGGATTATCTTGAGGAGGAAGAGAAGTAGAAGAAGCTTCTTGTGTCGACATGTCCATGGCGTTAGTGGCTGTGGGTTCTTCGACTCTGAGAGAGAATCGTGTGACTGAGCCCTAGATTGCGATGGGGTTTTTACCTTCTGAGAAGATGAGTGAAACTCGAGAAGAGATGTCATCTTTTTTATGATTTCAGGTGAGCTCAAGTCGGGAAACGTCTCCTTCAATGATTTCAGTAGCTGTTTATCTTGATTTGCCATGAAAAGTGAAGAGAGAGAGAGACGGGGTATTTGAGTAGAGAGCGAAGGCGAAGATGAAGGTGAGAGAATCGAGGTGTATCAGCTGTGAGAAAATGAGGAGACACCTGTTTTATTTATAATAAAATGTGTAAGAGTCCCTCATAAATATATCACTTAAAAGATATACTTAAAAATTTTGATTTTCTTATGAAATCTATTAAGATGAATTAAAGATTTGGAAATCTTAAAAAATCAGAATTTGATTTTTGATATACACAAAGAAATATTCTGTTATCATATAAAATAATTAATAAAGTTTGAATTACTTGAATCTTATTAATAAAATAATTTCATGTCGACACAACTATTATCGACATATTGAGGATCAGGATTCTCACACATTAAATAAGGTCAAGATAAAACTATACAAACATAAGATCGAAGGTCTTGGCCTACAGCCGACCTTCGAATTAAAAATTCAACTCAACATTTAAAAAAAACATCACTTAAGTAAAAAGTCTAACATAGTTTTTACTTACAACGATCTTATCTTCAAAAAAAACTTAGAAAAATGGAAGAGAGATAAACAATTGAAACAAGCTAATCTAGTTTCTACATAAACAAAACAAGAGAACAGAAGAAGACATAAAAGTAAACCAGCACACTCTCTCAATATCAAATGTTGGATGTTCACGAACCAACATTAGTTCCAACAACCTTCAGCATATTCCAGTCTTCACAAACCTGTGACACAAGAAACCAACATAGGTTCCAACATATGAACTGATAGGATTATGGAGAACAAATTCCAAGTGCTTTACGCAAAAATAAAAATCTTTCAAAGTCTAAAGCTTTAGTAAATATGTCATCCAGTTGTTTATCAGTAGAGACAAAGCTAAGACTTACAATTTTTTTCTCAACCAGTTCTCGGATGAAATGATGTCTTATGTCGATATGCTTCGTACGAGAATGTTGAACAGGGTTCTTGGATATTTCTATAGCGCTCTTTTTGTCACACATGACAGAGAGAATGTCAGTATCCATGTCGTAATCCTTTAACATCTGCTTTATCCAAAACAGTTCCCAGCAGCAACGTATTCAGACTCAGCTGCAGATAGACTCACACAATTTTGTTTCTTACTTGACCATGATACCATGTTGTTACCAACAAAGTAACATGTTCCACTGGTGTTTTTTCTGTCAGTAACATCTCCAGCCCAGTCTGCATCACTGTATCCAACAAGATTGGAGTTTGTGTTTTTAGTATACCAAATGCCTAAATCAACAGTTCATGCAACATAACGTATGATCTTCTTGACTGCTTTCAAATGAGATTCCTTTGGTTTAGCTTGGTATCAGGAACACACACCAACACTATACACGATATCCTATCTTCCACGATATATGGTTGGGTCAACATCTGTTCCAACATCATCCTTGCTGAGTTTATCACTCGAACCCAGTGGAGTCTTTATGTGTTTTGCTGATTCTAATCCGAATCTTTTCACCAGGTTCTTTGCATATTTGCTTTGTGAGAAGAAAATACCTTCTTTGGACTGTTTGACTTGTAGGCCAAGAAAGAAATTGAGCACACCAACCATACACATTTGGAAATTTGCCTTCATGGCTTCCTCAAAGTCATTAACAAGCTTAGGGCATGTAGCACCAAAAACAATGTTATCGACATAAATCTGTGCAACACAAAAATATTCATAATTTTTGTGAATAAACAAGGTCCGATCAACAATACCTCTATTAAAATCATATTTTAGCAAGAAATCAGTTAAACAAGTATACTAAGCTCTTAGAGCATGTTTTAGACCGTACAAAGCCTTCGTAAGCTTGTATACATGATTAGGAAAAGCTGGATCTTGAAAACCTTTAGGTTGAGCAACATATGCTTCTTCAACTAACACACCATTCAAATATGCACTTTTGACATCCATTTGATGTAACTTAAAACTAAATTGACATGCAATAGCAAACAGTAATCTAATGGATTCAAGACGTGCAACAGGTGCAAATGTTTCGTCAAAATTAATTCACTCAATTTGAGTATAACCTTGAGCAACTAACCTTTCCATGTTTCTAATAATGTTACCTGATTCGTCAGACTTGTTCTTAAAAATTTATTTTGTTCCAATAATATTTTTATTAGCAGGTTTTGGAACAAGTTCCCACACATCATTTCTGACAAATTCATTTAATTCCTCATGCATTGCATTTACCCAAAATTCATCTTTCAACGCTTCATCAACATTTTTAGGTTCAAAAGTTGAAAGAAAACAACTATGGCACATATCGTCATACAATGTAAACATACAAGCAAGTCTTACCATATCTTTGTAATTTACTGAATCTTTCCTCCTGGTATGAATTCTTTCGGATGATTCTCCAATGATCTGTGATGTAGGATGGTTCTTCTGGATTCTTTCTGGAGGATCTCTGTTGCCAGTGTGTTGAAAAGAAGTATTGTCAATATGAATAGAGCTGTTGATATCTATGTTATCAATATCATCTTCAACATCTGGTTGAGAGTTGGTTCATGATGTCAGCTCCGTTGACACTTCTGATGTTGGTTCAGAGGAACTTCCTACATCATTTTCCACAGCTTGAGTAGTGTTCTCACGCCCAACACTTTCAAGCACAAGTGAGTTGCCATAATCACGAACATCTCCATCAAGAGTAGAGAAATCCTCAAACATAACATTGATAGATTCTTGAATAGTCCTAGACCTCAAGTTGTAAACACAAAACGCTCTACTGTTAGGAGAATAGCCCAAAAACAAACACTTGTCATTCTTTGCGTCCAGCTTGTTTAAGTACTGTCTATCATTAAGGATGTAACAGACACATCCAAGGTATGAAAGTATTTCAGATTTGGCTTCTTCCCTTTCAATAGTTCATAGGGATTCATGTTAGAGCCTGGTCTCAAGTACGCTCGGTTGATGATGTGACAAGTTGTGTTAACAGCTTCAGCCCAAAATCTTTTGGAGATGTTTCTCCCATGTAACATAGCTCTAACCATTCCTTGAAGAGTTCGATTTTTCCTTTCTGCAACACCATTTTGCTGAGGAGTCTTTGGAGCTGAAAATTCATGAGTTATTCTTTCATTCTCACAAAAATCAGAGAAGTGAGAGTTCTCGAATTCTTTTCCATGATCAGACCGAATTCTAACAACATTCATGTTGTAAAGATTTTGAAGGCTTTTGCATAACTTCTTAAACATTGCAAATGTATATGATTTTCCACGTAGAAATTCAACCCAAGTGAAACGTGAGTAATCATCAGTACAAACTAAAATATACCTCTTCCCTCCAAAACTTTCAACCTCAACGGGACCCATAAGATCTATATGTATTAGTTCGAGACATCTGTTGGTACTGCATGTTCCCAACATAGGATGTGGCGCTCTGGTCTGCTTACCTTGTTGGCATGGTCCACAAACAAATTCCTTTTTAATGCTTAAGCGAGAAAGTCCAACAACAACATCATTTGTGATCAGCTTCTGTATGTTGGTCATGCCAACATGACCCATTCGTTGGTGCCACAACTCAGCTTCATCAATCTTGGCTGACTGACATGAATTTCGTTGTCAGTTTGATAACAATTGTCAGTTGATCTGTTTCCCAACATCACAGAATGGTTAAATCGATCAAACACTTTACAAGATTTCGATCAAATCTCACAGTCATATCATCATCACACAATTGACTAATACTTATCAGATTAGCCGTCAGTCATTCAACATAAAGGACATTTCTCAAATTTGGGATGTTTGGAACATTCAATGTTCCTTTGCCAATTATGTTGTCTTTTGCTCCTCCACCATACGTCACTTTTCTTTCATTGATTGGAACATAGTCGATGAGATAGTCTTTAACACATGTCATATGTCTTGAACAAGCACTATTAAAGTACCAATTTCCTGCAACATCAACTTTCAATGAAGTGTAAATGACAAAACAAGACTCATTTAAGTGAGGTCTTTTCTTTTTCACAAAAGATGAAGATGTTGATCCGGATGCATCAGAATTGGTAACATATGAATTCTTTCTGATGTTAGAAAACACTTTTCTAGACTTTAACAAAAACTTTCCAGTTACCTTTCCGTTAGCAACATCTTCAATATATTGATTACAGTATGGTTTAACATGACCAGGAGCATAACAATAGTGACAAATATAAACCTTAGATTTTTCCTTGTTAGTAACACTAGTGTCACAAACATCCATATCAGCTGATTCGGACTTTTCTCTTTCACGAATTTCACATCAAATGACTTATTTTCAGCGATATCAGAATCAAAACCTAGACCATGTCTATTAGTTTGACCCAAATAAGAGCTTCTTTAAGAGCAAGAGTACCTCTATTCAGTTTGTCAAAAGTCGTTTGATCATTTTTCATGTTTCATCTTTAAGATGTGCAGCTCATAATCTTTTATAGTGAGAAGGACCTCAAGTCTCTTGATACGACGCTTAAGAGTTTGATTCTCATCAATCATCAACAAGTGATCTTTTCTTTGATCAGCACATTGTTCATCAAGAACTTCATAGAGTCTTCTTACTTCTTCAAGAGCTTCAACCGGATCAAAAACATTTCCTTGATCACTTAGAATTGCGGTGTTAGCACATTCTTCTTCTTGAACAGTCATATCATACCACATTAAATGTGATGTTGGTTCAGTAGAGATCACAACATCTGGATCAACATTCTCATCAGTGCAAACTGGAAGGTTTGAAATCTGCATGTGATGCTCGTTAGACGAATCAAATTCTGTCATGGTAACATCATTGTTATTGAAATAAACCTCTGGAATTATGCCATTAACTGTCTCATCAACACAGTTTTCTATGTAAATATCATCAGTTGTGTCATCCACAACACAGTCAACACCTGACAGATTTGAGATGGAGTAATCAAAGGACATATTAGATGTAGAGACATCAAAAAGAGCATAAGAGAACGTGTTAGATGAGAGATTACCTGCAATATTTGAGACAAAAGTAAGTTGATCATTCAACTCATCTTCAACCTCATCAAAGAGAATGTTAAATCTTTCAGGTAAGGATCTCATGACCATACTAACCAAACGATCATTCCCAATTGGCTCACCAAGAGCAACATCTTTATTAGCAATTTCAGTGATCTTATCGAAGTATGTTGAAATTGACTCATCTTCCAATATTGAAACACTCCGCTTTTTAATAAGCTTTTAAATTTATTTATATGGCTTATTATTATTGTTATTGTTTCTATTTTATGAATATTTTGACTTTTATTAGCTCGAAATAATTTTAGTTCGGGCTTGAGGGAGTCCGAAGTTGCGCCCCTAGATAAAATATATATATATATATATATATATAGTTTTAGGCTTATTAATTGGCCTTAATAATTTATAAAAGAACCTCAAATATTATATTTGGGACAAAAAGAAAAAAAAATAATTATCTCTTGAGTTAAATTTTTTTTTGGGCTCTTAGTATAATTAGTTAGGTTGGAGTTTTGGAAGAGATAAGGACCGATTAAGAATGATGGATTTGGCTGCAATTAAAATTGATTTAGGGGGGTGTATTGGTTGTGGAGTCTGTAGGATTTTTTTAGATTTTCAAAGTTTGGGGTATTCAATCCGGATTTTCAAAAGTCTTTAAAAATCCTGAGGTATTCAATACGGATTTTAAAAAGTCTTAAAAAATCTTTAGGTATTCAACAGTCCATAGATTTTAATACTCTATGGATTTTGTTTGATTCTCTTTTAAAAATATGAATAAATTTCACTCTCCAAAATCTCTTATAACAACCTGAGATTTCCCCAAAACAACACACGTATAATTCTTTCTTTCTTCCCATTTCTAACGTCTGCACTCTCACTCTCAACCTCTCTCGACCCTCTCTCTAATTTATCTTTGTAGCAACACCACTCTCATATCTTCTTCTTCTTCTTCTCCTTCTTCCTCTCCGGCGGAAACCGCCGATCACCTATGCCACCTCATCGCCGTCGACCGGCTCTACCTCCTTCAGCCTCCTTTCTCGACTTACTCTCTAAATCGAACAGCAGTAGCACGACTTTCTCTCCTTTCCTCTTTTCCTTCTTCGGCGAGACCAATTCTGCCAACGTAGCCGCCATCGCCTCCGTTCGCTCTCCCTCTCAGCCGACCTCTCTATTCCTCAGTAATTGCACAAAAATCCCCCAAATCGAAAATCCTAGATCCCCAAAATTTAAAAATCTGAAGATAAAAAAAACTCTCTTCTTCTTTAAATTTCTGGTGATATCTCACCGGCCGTTCACTGGCCTCTCTTCCGCCTCGAACAAAAAGTAGCAGCGGTCGCCGTCGTCGATTCACCAGTAGCATCATCACCTCACCGCCACTGAGCCTTCAACCTTCTAGAAGAGCCATCATCTCGGTTGGCTTTCGATGCTGTCGTGGTTTGCCTCCACCACCATTGTGGTAAGTCCAATTTTCTCTCCCATTTCTTTTTCTTTAAATTTTATTTTAATTAACAGATCTCATTTTCTCCAATTTTCTAATCTTTCGCTTTTTATTTCTTTCTTGGATTTTCCAGCCAACCTGTCTTCCCTCCGTCATCGCGGTCAGTCGCAATGAAGATGAGAATAATAATGATGAATAATAATGTATTTTTTTGGAACTAATGTATTTTTTGGTATTTTTCCTAAACAATTTGGATAACTTTTTGTATATACAAGTTAATGAAAATCCATGTAAATCAATAAAAAAAAGTCAGTCAAACTCTGTGTGGAGTCTATGGATTCTATAAATCCACAGACTTTTTAAAGTCCAAAAAAATCCAACAGAATCCCAATTGAATACACCCCCCTTAGATTAGGATTTCGATGTATAGCTTAGGGAGAAATCAGAATTTTTCCACGCACACAGTTTGCACTCGCGATCTCATTCAAGATACGTAGTCTTCGACTTCTACTCCAATTCAACCCCTTCTCAACTAATATCCATATATTATTAAAACGATTGCGTATTCGAGACCTCTCCTTAATTCGAAGTCCTACGTGGCACTCTCTCATTTCAGTATTCTTATTTATCTTTAATCCTTATTTTGAGCATTTTTATTCATTTATTCTATGTATATTTAATATAGATTTTCTCATATCACATTGATTTTTAATAAAACTTCATTCTTGGAGAACCTATATAAATAGTCACAATCCATGTGTATTTTTTTCATTCCGCATGCACAACCAATATAATTTGGCAAATTAATTTATTGGCCAAATAAATAGTTCTATTTTTATTGACAATTTTAATTTGATCAATTATGTAGTTGTCAATATTGATTTGTTTAATTTAACAAAATTTTTAAATTGACATAAATAAAAAAAAATCTCAAAAATACGTATTCTCAATTATAATTCTTGGATTTGTATGTATATACACGTAGGGATAATTCTCGAAATTTAACTTTGTGACGAGATGATCAGACGTACACAATAATTAACGATGTATATAATGAAATATTTGACAGATTGTGAAGTAAAAAAAAATAGTTTGATTTCTATTGATTTCTTGCAACTAAAGAAAGTAAAATAAAATCAAAGAAACACTCTTTTTGATCAATTATCGAAATATTATCACTCCGAAATAATATTAAATTATTTTCAATATTCATGCTTATATATTGCAAAATAATAATAAAAATAAAAATATTTGTTAAGGAAGTACAATAAAAATCGAAAAAACAACTTTATTAATATATTTTATTTTAATAATATAGTTCGCCGTCGATTTTCGACGGGATACACACTAGTATACCCTAACTTTCTATACAAAACGTTTTTATACAATAAAAGAAAAACTTTCAAAACCGCGGAGCTTTACAATCGGCGACTATTTTCGAAGGGAAACGATTTTTGTTTTTCAACACCATCTCAACATCAACAAGAAAATTTTGATACCGATTCCTCCGAAGGTATATATATATATATATATATATATATATATATATATATGGAAGAGATCAAATACAAAACTACTTTCCCGTAAGAAATAAGAAATAATCTGAGGCGTCCATCTTGATTGATCTATGGTCAATTTTTATAGTCATGTTTTTATTAAAATCTTATCTCGTGTAAATGATGGAGGGGTACTTACCTATTTTAGCTTTAGTAACTGCTAATCTCCTTAAATTATGGGTATATCCGTTGGTTTTTAATAATTATCTGATAAGGTTTTTTTTATTTGTTGGATTTTTAATTTATAGATATTTTTATGGATTTTATTTTATTCGATGAATCTGAACTTATTATTCTGCACAAGATGATGAAATCATTTATCTATGGTTTTATTCTTCTTACTTTTATATCGTCTTTTTTTAGGGATATATCATCTTTTTTTAAAGGTACTTTTATATTGTCTTTTAATACAATAATGCATTAATATAACACCACATATGCATTACATAAGAACTTGTTGTGCATTATTCAAAATAATGTAATATTGTTTTTAATGATCAAACTTGTTTATTATATGGAAATTATTAATTACGCATTATTCGAATTAAAAGTGATGACTTGAAAATTTTAATTTATTTTTTTAATAACTTGTCATCTACAATTTAACCGTAGCAAACATCATAATGACTTGTGTTTCGTACATCGAGAAGTGCATTATCGTCCACATTTAATTACATTGTAACCAACAATGGGTGCATTATAAACTAAAAAGCAATGCATTACATAACATGTGAGGTTCGAGGGTAACTCCTTAATTTTCAGATCAAGGACGTGACCAAAATCAGATATTTTTGACAATATTAGTTTGTTGTTAAATTGAATTTCAGGGTATGCGTCGTCATTCGCGTGCCTCCTTTTTTTTTATACTCTTTTACAGAAAACTCTTTTTTTCAGTATTGTTCATTTGTTCTTAATCTTCTCACGCATATATGTGCTGCCTTTAGTCTCTTTAGCGCACTAAAACCAAAAATGCATTAAAACAAACCTTCAACATTGTCGTCGATTTGTTCATCCGGCTCGTCGACGTTGCTTCTGGAGATGTCGAAAAAAAAAGATTATGCACTAGAGAATCAAAAATCTACAGATCTTAATTTCTTTCTCTAATCTTTGTTACGGTTTTCTGATTTCTACACGAAATTGTAGAGATTAATTTTGGAGATAAGGATTTGTTTTTATCTCTATAAGCTATTTGCATTTTGTGATTAAGGTTCCTGGCTCACTTTTCACACACGTCTAGTGCGGTTGATTGGCTTATATATTGTATTCGGATCAGAATTATGAACTTAAATAATTTTTATTAATTAATAATGAATTTGTTAGTATGTATACATATAAATACACGTATATAGCATATACACATTAGCAGTAAGTTCATTAAATATATTATGATTATTTATTTGACTAGGTGCAGCGCAACTAGGACCCTCGTCTACTATTTGATTTCTTGGATCGTTTGTGCTCAATTTTGAGGTGGGTAAATTCTAAACTCAAAAAAGTATTTTATGATGATATGTCGATTTAAATGTGAAAGAATGATGTTTACGAAATATTTTATGTCTAGCATAATATATTGTATGGAATGTGTTATGTGAATGATAATGAATGCATATAATCACCTTGAATGCCTAGAGTGCTTGTGGATTATATGTTAATGGATATCCTGTGCACAGTGATTGAATGTCCTATAATTGCCTTGTATGTCTTGAGCTCATGTGGGTTATAGATGATCATGTTTTGTTCTATATTCGCCTTGTATGCCTTGAGCTCTTGTGGTTTATAAACAAACATGATGGTACGGTTTACACTTCCTGCGTTATGTATGTACACAGAATGGCGAAAGACGAAACTGAAATTTACTAAGTGATATCTTGGATCAAAATGCGCAATCTTGAAAATGAAACTTGTGCAGTATTTATATTCCTCCAAACGCTGAGCAGTTTATTTCCACCCTCTCATCCTTTGGACGTCCATAATCTGTTGTTCACTCCATTCCAGCAGTTGAGAAAGAGTTGGTCTAGGGCGGTTACACATGGTGGTTATTCCCATGATCTCCTAACATGTCATGAGTTTATACCTCCGTGTAGTTCACCTTAAATCCCACTCTTTCTGCTGATAACCGTCATTGATCAACTGTTCTTTTATCTGCACAAGACACGTGCAAAGGAAAAACAAGAAAAGAGAAAATAATATACAATTAAATAAATATATTGGTTTTCACTGACACCAGGCATGTTGGTAACTCATGTTACCAACATCGAGAGTAACACATATGCCCACGAAAATCTAACAGTATTTAAATGGCAGACTTCATTTTACCATGCCAAATTCATTCAAGATGACCTGATTTCTATCTGAGACACCTTCAAAGTATATACAACTTTTAGTTTGGTTGGCTTTGAGTCCGGAAACAACAGAGAATTGCAGGAATGCCACCATAAGTTGTCTAACAGAAATTAAATCACCTCGAGCAAACAACAATAGATTATCAGCGAAGCAGACATGAATCAAACCAAATTTTTTACACTTTGGGCGAAACTGGGAAGCTTTGTTTGTCTTCAGCCCTATAAGGCACCTGTGAAATAGGGTCTCCTTATCGTAATCCTCTTTTAGCATCAAATGGATCAGTGAGATCACCATTAACACTCACAACATAGGAAACCGTATTCACACAAGCCATGATCCATTTCAAGAATGGCCACTCCACAGAATCATAAGCTTTTTGTATATCAATCTTGATCATACATCTAGGTGAGATGTTTTTACTGTTATAGTCTTTAATTATCTCATGGCTAATTAAAATATTATCAAAGATAACCCTTTCTTTTACAAAAGCTGACTGATTTTCACTTATAATGTCATCCAATACAAGTTGTAATCTGTTTGCCAAAACTTTTGAAATGATTTTGTACAACACAGTACAACATGCGGTCTATACTCCTTAATGGTACTAGCATTCTCCACTTTAGGCAGTAGAGAAATCAAGGCCGTATTAACAGTTTTTGGCATGAAACCAGTTTGGAAAAACTGTCTTATAGCATGAGTAACATCATCTCCAATCACAGGCCAGGCATGCTTTAAAAAGTGAACATTATAACCATCAATACCTGAAGCTTTGTGAGAATTCATGCTGAATAAGGCTTGCTTGATTTCCTGATTGTCTTATGGTATATTTTTTTAACTACATATATATATATATATATATATTGCGGTGAAAAGAAATAGGTCATACATCGTGGGACAGACCTACAGAGGAAATTGATTGTAATGGATTTTAATTTTTTTGTTGAACTTTGTGTGGCTTCTTCTCCAACATCTTATCGCATGAATACGAGCCCATGAAACCGCGTCCGGCTATGGATGTGCCGGATGAGATCCTCTGTCCCCAACTTGTGTCTCACTCTCCGTGTCCCACTATTAATTTCACTATTTTAAAAAGATTTATTTAAAAATAAAAATTTAGTAATATATAATGAGCCTTAATTAACATTTATTATAAAAAAATTAGAATTTAAAAAAATTATATACCCTAATTTTGGAATAATGAACCCTAATAATCAATTAAAAATTAAAAAAATGCAAATTAAATAAATATATATATATAAACCCTACTTGGATGGATGAACCATAGTTAATAATTGTAAAATTATACTAAAACATTATAGATTGAAATTGAAGAAAAAAATGACAAAAATATGATTTAATATAGATTGTGGGACAAAGTGGGACACCGAAATTGGGGACAGATGATCCTAAGTGTGGATGTGCATGTCGTGCATTTTCTATTTTAATTAAATAAATTTTC
This sequence comes from Agastache rugosa, assembly GCA_031470985.1. NCBI lineage: Eukaryota > Viridiplantae > Streptophyta > Magnoliopsida > Lamiales > Lamiaceae > Agastache > Agastache rugosa. Next base: position 28,023,639 of record CM062606.1, on the reverse strand, counting down.
TATAGAATTTTTATATTGTGACATTCAGTTAGCTTAAATTACAAAATTACCATTCAAAATTAATTACTGTAAAAATGTTTTCCCTTTTACTCACATGATTCTATGATATTTCTGTTGTTACCCACAATCAAACATTTACAGTACACTCTATCCGTCCATGATCTATTTACCTGTATTTTCTTTTTGATTCGTCGAGACTTATTTGTTTGTTCCACTTTTAATATTAGGTCCAAATTTAAAGCAATATTATTCATTGCTCTACTCATTTTGCAATTGATTTTCTTGTTATAATTATTATTCCTTGCTATATTTATTATTTTTCGTGTTCTTTAATTATTTTATTCCAAAATATTATACCAACATTAAAATTATATAAAATCATTTATAAAACACAATTACATAAAATACAAGATAAACTAAAAAGAAATTTAAAAAAATTCAATTACATAGTAGAAGCATAAAAATAAAGTCGATACATTTAATTTCTAATAAAGGCCATCTCCGGAACGCCCCACCCCATCTGAAAATGAATTTTGAAACGTATCAAAAGTACTAGTGTTGGCATCTTTAGCTTGTTTCCTCTTTCGAATAATATCTTGTTGCTTTGATCGGAAGTAATCATGTGTTTCAGGATCATCAACTGTGGCCAAAAGTAGAATATTCTAGAATATTTTATTTTTGTGTAAAAATATAGAGCAAACTGCTGAATATGACTAGCTAATTAGCTGTATTTTTATACTGAAATTATTGTATTTTTGTGCGAATTGCTGAAGATGGCCCTAGGAGATTGTAGTCCTGAAAACTTGCACCATGTAGATAGTAGAGGTACAAAACTTTTATAAGAAATTAATTTGAAATTTTTATAAAATTAAATAGAGAGAATGCTTAAAAGATTAAAATAAACAAAAAACAAAAATTTTGGTATAAACTATTTTTGGAGCGACAACAGCAAAGGAGGCCATGTATGTCAATAAATCATAACATTAAGGGCTTATATATACCTAAAAATACTTAGTAGCTTATTTAATCTAAATGGAAATATTGAGGGTATTCTTGACTTTTTCTCAAAAATAATGCTTACGAAAAAAATAAAAATAACTAAATAAAAATCCAATCTATTCGGTGGTGGCCTATGGCGGTAATTCTACCTTAATCTTTTATGTTAAAGCTAAACTCGTAACACCAGAATTAGCACTGCAATTTGCCTCGACACCCCCAAGAAGATTGATTACCTTTAAATTAGATTTTCTATTATAGTGATTTTTTTTAGAGGATTTATAGTAAATATTTTGTTTGAGAAGAATTATAGTGAAATTATGTTTGCATAATTCTATATATTAAATTATCCGACTTTTCAAGTTTCAAGGGTTTTTTTTTCACTAATACTTTTTGGACATATATGTCCAGATATAAAATGAATATATTAATAATCTTAACTTGTAATTTATCAAATAAAATAATGATGTTGGTTAGTACTCTAATGTATTTACTTAATTAATCTAAACCGCCATTTTTAGAGAGAAAAATATGAATACAAAAAATACGAAATTAAACTAATAAAGTTATTTTGTGATTTTCACTAATCTTTCGGAAATATTATTACTTAATAGATATTTATGCATTCACTTGAATTAGATTACTCAAAAAATAATAAATTGAATGAATGTGGAGAAATTACAAAATTAAATAAATAAGTTAAACGGATCGAACCGATTCATTTACCTAAACGAGCTAGATTATGTCCGGATATTTATATCCGAATAGCATCACTCTTTTTTTTCTCTTTTTTTTAGGGGTTCAAGTTTCAAGTTATTCCTATCTTATTACTTAAATAGATCCAAAAATAATTTGACTTTTTGGAAACGAATGACAAATTTACAAGTCTTACTTCTCCTTTTTTTTTTTTACTTTTTTTTAAGAATTACAAGCCTTCTTGAATGTGCAACAAAACTCAATTATTTTTGTTTTTTTTTTCACTCTTCACATGTGTTATTAGTGTTGCTCCTAAAATTTCTCAAAAGAAAAAAAAAAGTGTTGCTGCGACATGTATCTCTAACTTATCCAATGGACACTAAAAATAACGATAGCGAGTTTTCATGATATAAAAAAATAAAAAACAATATCTTGACTTGATTTTAAAAAATAAAAAATCAAACTTATGAAGAACAATATTTTTTTTTTTTACTTTCCTTTCAATCTTCAGAAATTAGATCAAATGTAGACCATCTACAAATTATACGAGTAATGCAAAGTGAATCTTTCAATTATAAATCATCTACTTCATTGTTTGACCATCCTTAACTTAAAGACAGTTTAGTGGAGGTGTTGGTCCCAAGACGGATACCTTGGTGTAGAGGGGGGTGAATACACCAAGGTTTAAAAACTTTTTCAATTTAAAACTCTTTTGAGTGAGCTGACTGTGTTCGATCCAGCCTGATCGACACAGCTGGCTGTGTGCGGAATGTGGTGGGTTTTTTTGGAAAGTCCGTCTGTTACTTCAAATATATTGCAAACCTTTGTTTCTCTTTTCAATTAGTCAGTTTATGCAGCTTGAAAGAATGCTTATGATGAGTTAGCTGGATGCATAAATAAAGCTGTAAAGAACAAAGCTATTTAACGTGGTTCGGAGAAACTACTCCTACGTCCACGACCAGAAACCTTCTGGTAATCCACTAAGGATACCACTGACTTTACGCGTAGTCAGCAAGCATTGCAGCTTAGTTCCTCAAGTTGGATACAAGTACGCGTACTGTATCGAAATGTAACCAGTCTGTTTACGGGCACAGCTGAAGCCTAACCTGTAGTTTACGGGTACTACAGAACCAACACTCGAATTGCGCGCTTCGAGCAAGCGTACCTTTACCTAACTTTTTCTAGATAGAAGGGTTTGGGTTTGGGTTCTCCAACTATGAACGAGTTCTTACAATGAAGAACTTTGAGTATAATGAACTCGTTCAAACTAGACTTATGATAGAAAGGATTTTATGCCTAGATACTAATGGGAGAGAGCTTCAGCAGCCTGAGAATGAATAAGTACTCAGAAGGATGTAGACTGCTGGATCTTGAAGCTTTTCTGAGAGATATCTTGATCTTTGGTTAGACTTCTTTTAATGTAGTCTGTTGATCTCTCATCTTGTATTTTCTCTCTCTATTTCTCTTTTTTCTGATGATGAAGAAGACTCATATTTATAGGGAGAGATTAGAACTAGCCGTTGGAAAGAGCCGTTCTGAATCTCTACCTAATTTCTGACAAGTTGGTCTTGTCTTCTTCCTTGATTTCCTCATAAAGCAATCCTAGGTCTGACTTCTAGGTGCTGAGGTGTCGAGTTCCTGATGGTCCAGGTCAGTTCTGACTTTATCTCAAGTTGACTTCGACTCTGTTGTGCTGGTGACTCTGAGCTGTGTTGAACTCTGCTGGGTCTTGACGCTGAGCTGAGTTGCTACACAAGCTGGGTCTTTCCTACAGCTGTGTCTGGATGAACTTGATCGTCTTGAATCTGGATAACGTTGTTGATCACTCAACTTGTCTTGCCATGTTGTGTACTCAGCTTGGTCAGCTGAGTTTCTTTTGTATGTTGTAATCTTATACAGTTCTGCTGGACTTCACTGCTGTGGTAGCTCTGATGAGTTACTCAGCTGGGTCTTCTGCTGTCTTCAACGACTCCACCTGTAAACTTAGAAACTCTATAAGCTCAAACAGGTGAGCTGGAAAAACACTTAGGCTTGCGCAATCATCTACTCAGTTATGGTCAGCTGGGTTTTGGTATTAAATCAAAACACTATTAATTTTTCCAACAATTTCCCCCTTTTTGATGATGCCAAAACCCCAAGTTGGAAAAACAATTTACTTCCCCCTTAACTGAAAACGGGGTTTTAAAAGATTAAACATTCACAGCAGGTAATCATATTCAGAGCCTGGACAAAGAGAGATTGTCTTCAGGTTGATTTTGATAAAAAGAACTTTTCATTCATAAGAGAGAATTTTACAACTTTTTAATTACAAAAGTTCAAAAGATAATTCCCAGTTGGCTGGGTCTTCAGCTTTGCTACTTCCTCTGTTCCTCAATCTGATGGTCAGTCTTGAGACCGTATCTGTTGAAGATGAATTCTTCCAAGTTCCTCCATTCATCTTGATTTTTAGACTTGGAAATTCCTCTTTCGCCAGCCCAGTAATGAACTTCTTTGATAATTTGGGCCTTGTCAAGTATATTCGTTCCAGCTAAAGTGGGATGCTTTAATTGCTTGACTTTTGGAGCTTTGAGCTGGATGTCGTTTCTCTTGGAAGCTAGGGCTAATGATCTTGCCATCATTGGATCTTCTTCATGAAGTTCGAGCAAGTATTCTTTGAACGTAGTTTCATGATCCATACCTTTGTATTGATTCAGGTAGTAGAATTGTTTGATGAATTCTGTTTTGCATTGTTCCCAGTTTTCATTGATTACATCTGGGTTCCTCTTGTCAGATCTTGGAATGCTTGAAGCTGCTTGGACTTGTTTCTTCCTAGCTTGCATGGAGTTAGTCTTTTCTTTTTCTGCTTTTTCTCAGCAGGCTTGAGCGATTCAGTTTTCTTCTTAATAATCTTGTCCAGCTCCAGCATTTTTCTTCTTTGCTCATTGTGAAAGTTACAAAGCCAGTGGTGGTCATTGTATTCTTCTGGCTTGTATCCACAAGCTTTGGCTAGAGCGACTGTTTTCTCTCTCCATGTCTCTTTGACTGCTGCAGTTGGCTCTTCCTCATCCAGCTCTTTAGCAAAGTCGTTGATTTCCGACTGATTTGGCTGCACAGGTTCCCCCTGAGCTGCAGCTTTCCTCTCCATTGTTTTTCCAGCTACTTCATTCTTTTCTTCCCCCTTTTTGGCATTATCAATAAGGGAGGCAGAGAGGTCAGCGACTATTGCGTTGAGCTTGGCGAGAGCAGCTTCAACATCAGCGATCTTGGCTGAGTTGTCAGCTGTGGCGATGTTCAGCTTAGCAGAGCTGCTGCTTCCAGCTCTGAACAGAGCATCCAGATCTTTGAATAGGTTAAAAGTTGGCGGATGTCAGAGCTGTTAGAGAGAGTAGACTTTTTGATGGCTTCCAGCTGGCTTGAAAGATATGCTATGTCGTCGACCAATAGAGCTTGAAGTCTTGTTACTATCTCATGAACTCTCTTCTCTAGATGATTTGACTGATCAATGCTTTGAGAGACGAGAGATTGCTTGAGATCTAGACTTGTACTTTCTTGTAAATTTGGGAAAAATTATGGACTTCATCAATTGTCCGTTGTTGTTCTCGAACTTGACAGTCTAGAGCTGTGAAGCGCATGATGACATCGACTTGAGACTTCAGTCTGTCCTGAAAAAGAATTTCCTCAACCTGTTTAGAGATAGCTTCCTTCATGGCGGTTGAGAGCTTGACAGCTGAGTCCGTTTGAATTTTGGATTCGTCATGACTGGGTTTGTCTGCCTCGAACACGACCAGTGCGCGAGTGTCTTCGGCAATTGGACTTGGTGGGGCTGCTACCTCTGGTTCAGCTGTTGCATCAGCTGTTTCTTCAATGATCATTACCTCAGCTGTGTTATCTGGTACAGCTTCCTTGGTAATCTCAGCTGAGACTTCTTTGGAGTTGTCAGCTCCAGAAGGTGTTTCCCATCCCTCTGCTGTAAGAAGCTTGTTGGCTGACTCCCAGACGTCTGCTGGGTGCAGCTTGGGGTACTGCTGAGATACTTCGATGATACCTCTAATGAGATCATCTTGATGCAAGTATGCATCCTCCAGACGTCCAAAGCAAAAAGTGTGCTGGAGGCATGCTTCATCCGTCTTCAACTTCTCGTAGGAGAAGGTTTCTATCAGCTGCTCATTTTGGTACCAGGTTGCCATCTTGGTGGCAAGATAAAACTTGAGATCTCTAACTTTGACGAGGGCGATGGGCAGATGGGCCAGAATTGGATACTGAGTTAGAACACTCTTGATCCATGCAATGCGTAAATCCTCGTACATAGCTTCCATAAAGGCTGAGCCAATAGAGTTGAGTGATGGAGAGGCAGTAGAATCACTCTCCTCTGATTCTGTGGAGATTTGAGGAATTGGTTCAATTGGGTTCACATTAGGCTGTGAAGAAGTATCAGCCAACTGCGTGGGAGTTTGAGCTTTGGGTGATGGCTGTTTTGGGGGTGAGCTGGGATTAGTGAAAGAGGTGTCAGCTTGGGTGTCAGCTGGCTGTGAAGGAGCTTCAGCCAGTTGAATATCTGCCTGCTCTTTTACAGGAGATGGCTCTTTGGTTGGAGAGCTGGGTGGAGGAGAAGGCTGTTTCGGTGAAGAGCTGTGAGGCGGTGAGGGTTGGGATGAGCTGGGATGAACAGGGATATCGCCAAGTACTTGAGCGATAACCTGGGTCGGGGAAGGTGGAAGAGGTGTCTGACTCCTTGGATTATCCAGCTCGTCCTCTGAGCTGGATGACGATCCATCATTCAATCCCATCTCAGCCAGGATGTTTGATCCGAATTGATTGAAGGCCGACACTGGCTGTGGGGAGAGAATCACCATTGCTTGACTTGGAGTTGCTTCTGAAGAAGAGCTCGCCTCAGTTGGTGGAATGACAGCTGTTTTCTTTTTCTTTTCAGCTGGGCCTCCAGCTGGTTTGGGGTCAGCTGTCTTCCTTTTTCTTTGTTTCTTCTCAGCTGGAACTTCTGCCTCTGTTCCTTCCAGCTGCTTCTTGCCTTTGCTCACAGCAGGCTGTTTCTTCAGGAGATCACTGATTTGACTAATTCTCTAGAAGAGAATCTTTGTTTCTGGAAACGGTTATGAATCAATCCATTTTACTGTGTGCCATTTCACAGCTTGCTCTATCAAGAACGAAATTTTAGAGCATAGATATAGGGGCTCTGAGATTGAATATGTCGTCCTGGTGGAGTCGTACTTGATCGCTCTAGCTTGCCTGTAGCTTAGTCTTTTCTTCTTCTGCTTTTTCTCAGCAGGCTTGAGCGATTCAGTTTTCTTCTTAATAACCTTGTCCAGCTCCAGCATTTCTCTTCTTTGCTCATTGTGAAAGTTACAAAGCTAGTGGTGGTCATTGTATTCTTCTAGCTTGTATCCACAAGCTTTGGCTAGAGCGACTGTTTTCTCTCTCCATGTCTCTTTGACTGCTGCAGTTGGCTCTTCCTCATCCAGCTCTTTAGCAAAGTCGTCGATTTCCGACTGATTTGGCTGCACATGTTCCCCATGAGCTGCAGCTTTCCTCTCCATTGTTTTTCCAGCTTTTTCATTCTTTTCTTCCCCCTTTTTGGCATTATCAATAAGGGAGGCAGAGAGGTCAGCGACTGTTGCATTGAGCTTGGCGAGAGCAGCTTCAACATCAGCGATCTTGGCTGAGTTGTCAGCTGTGGCGATGTTCGGTGACGGAAATTGCTTCTTCGAACTGAGCATCCAGATCTTTGAATAGGTTAAAAAGTTGGCGGATGTCAGAACTGTTGGAGATAGTAAACTTTTTGATGGCTTCCAGCCGGCTTGAAACTAGACATTTATGTCCGAATAGCATCATTCTAAGGAAAAAGACTAAAGCGATCGAAAATTGTGGAGCCTAAATTGTTTTTTTTTTTTTTTTTTTTTGAGAAAAGATGATTTCTTTTAAATAGGATAATTTATTAGGGGACAATTAACTTGAGAAGGAAGATAATTATTGTAGGAGTTTTAGAAACTACGTAAAACTAAAAAGAAAAGAAAAATTAAGAAATCTGACAACAAGACAAAATTCCAAACGTTGGGAACTGCAAAATCCACTTTACATCCTGCCCGAAAAACAATTTCCTTTATACGGCGTTTTTTATGACAACCGACCTCAAAAAAATATTACCGTTGGAACAGACACGTGGCGTCCACATGTCTCGCTATATTCTTCCTTGGATTCTCTTCTCTTCCTCCACGGTCCACACTCTCTGCATCACTTTGTTTCTTTCCTTTTACTACTCTCTCTCTCTCTCTCTCTCTCTGTACGTTTTCATTACAAATTTGAGAAACAAACATTCCTTCCGTTATCCTCTGATGGGCTCTTCTGAAAATTAGAGGATGACATCATTTTCCGGCGGGCTCTGTTTTTGCTTCGTTCTTGCAGCTGTATTTGCTTCATTCGGCTTTTTCTCCGGCAATGTCTTCACGGCGGCGACCGAATTCGACTTCGGAACGCTGACGCTGTCCACCATGAAGCTCCTCGGCGACGCCCACTTGAGCAATGGGAGCGTGAGGCTCACTCGCGATGTAGGTGTACCGTACTCCGGCGCCGGTAGGGTTCTATATTCGAAGCCAGTCAGTTTCCGGCGTCCCGGGAGTCGGTCGACTGCGAGCTTCTCCACATTCTTCTCGTTCGCCGTCACGAACCTGAACCCCTCCTCGATCGGCGGCGGTTTGGCCTTCGTCATCTCGCCGGAGGACGAGTTCGTCGGGGACGCCGGCGGTTTTCTGGGGCTCATGGACGCGAAGGGATCTCGAAAGAGCGTCGTAGCGGTGGAGTTCGACACCATGATGGACGTCGAGTTCAAGGACATCAACGGGAATCATGTGGGTCTGGATCTGAACTCAATGGTTTCGACCCGAGTTAGCGATTTGGGCGTCATCGGCGTCGATCTGAAAAGCGGCGACCTGGTCAACTCGTGGGTCGACTACTCCGGGTCAACTCGGAGCATCAAGATTTACGTCTCGTATTCCAATTTGAAGCCCAAAGAGCCCGTAATATCGGCCACATTCGATCTCGGCGAGTACATTGTGGACGATTTCATGTTCGTCGGATTCGCCGGGTCGACTCAGGGGAGTACCGAAGTCCACAGCATCGAGTGGTGGAGCTTCACCTCATCCTTCGACGAAACTCCGAGTTACAGCTCGTCGTTGCCATCATCGCCGCCGCCGCCGCCAACTGCCAGTTTAATGAACCCGACGGCGGATACCGTCAACCCGCCGCCCCCTCCCGCAGCTCCTCCAGCTGACAGTACCAATGCGACGTCGCACGATGAGAGCAGCAGCGGAAAATGCCACAACCAGCTCTGCAAAAGTGGCCCCGGAGCGGTCGTCGGAGTAGTAACCGCCGGCGCATTCACACTCGGATTCTGCGCTCTAGTACTAATATGGGCTTACAACAAGAAATTCAAGAACCGGAAAAACCCCGATATTCTGGCCTCGGACGTGATCAGAATGCCCAAGGAATTCGGGTACAGAGAGCTCAGCATTGCCACCAAGGGGTTCGATTCTAGTCGGATAATCGGGCACGGCGCGTTCGGTACGGTCTACAAGGGAATACTCCCGGCCACGGGCGACGTCGTGGCGGTGAAGAGGTGCACCCACGCGGGGCAGGGGAAAACAGAGTTTCTCTCAGAATTGTCGATCATCGGAACCCTTAGGCATAGAAATCTGGTTAGGCTTCAAGGCTGGTGCCACGATAAAGGCGAGAGCCTCTTAGTCTACGACTTGATGTCCAACGGTAGTCTCGATAAGGCACTCTTCGAGTCGAGGACGACGCTGCCGTGGCCGCACCGCCGCAAGATTCTGCTCGGCGTCGCCTCCGCCTTATCCTATCTGCATCAAGAATGTGAGAATCAGGTGATCCACAGAGACATCAAGAGCAGCAACATTATGTTGGATGAAGGGTTTAATGCGAGATTAGGCGATTTCGGATTGGCTCGTTTGATCGAGCACGACAAATCGCCCGATGCCACGGTGGCGGCCGGCACGATGGGCTACTTGGCTCCCGAGTACCTGCTCACCGGCCGCGCCAGCGACAAGACCGACGTCTTCAGCTACGGGGCGGTGGTGCTGGAGGTGGCGAGCGGGCGGAGGCCGATCGAGAAGGAGGTGAAGGCGGGGCCGAGTAGTAATTTGGTGGAATGGGTGTGGAGCTTGCATAGGGACGGGAGGTTGATGATGGCGGCTGATCCGAGGCTCGGGAATGAGTTCGATGAGGCGGATATGAGGAAGGTGATGCTGATCGGGCTGGCGTGTTCGCACCCGGACCCGTTGGCCCGGCCGGCGATGAGGGCGGTGGTTCAGATGCTGGTGGGGGAGGCTGAGATTCCTGTTGTGCCCAAAACTAAGCCTACGTTGAGTTTCAGCACTTCGGATCTCCTCTTGACACTGCAAGATAGTGTTTCGGATTTGAATGGGATGATCGCTCTGTCCACTTCGTCGTCGGAAATCAGCTTTCCCGGCGACGGTGACGGCGATGGTGCTCTTGACTTGGTATGAAGAGTGAGGAATATTAAAGACTTGAACGGTCATGGGTGGTGGCATGTTATTTATTAGCTTCCTATTTATTCATTCATTCATTTATTTATTAGAGTGTATGTAGCTTTGTATTATTAATTAATAGGTTCATGCAATATTGATAATCATCAGTCTACAAAGGTATAATTCAAGTAATCCCACAAAGTGATTGCAGTGTATGACCAAGTATTTCTTGAGCTGCTGTAGCTTGGGCATAATATGTAAATGCAGTGGCACAGAACTGTAAATTACAATAATCTAACTCAAAAGTTTACAGTTAACTCATCATAAAAAGGCAAATGATAAAATTAAAACTACTTTCGCGCAATACATTGATCAATCTGCAGTTCTACACCATGATTGGTACATCATCAAATAATAAAAGTAACCAACAATTAAAGGCAAAAAGACTACTGATTGTGAACATCAAACCGATTAGATGTGAGGCAATAAGTGTAATGAGTAGGCCAGATACGTTATAAGCAAATGAGCAAATAAAGGAGAAAATGAAACACAATGAAGATACATACTTCATAGTGATAGATCTAGGGTTTGCGAAAGTAGCTAAAAGAAATAATAACACGATGACACAGTGATTTACGTGGTTCGATCGATGTGATCTACGTCCACGGGAGAGAATATAGAGAGCTTTTATTATGCTTGAGAGTACAATGAGTATTGAATGTCCCTTCTACCTCTAATCTCACATCTATTTATAAGTATTGGGTTAAGCCCTAATCCTTCTAGAGATCGGACTCCTTGTACATATCCGGTTGCTTGATACATGCATATCCGATTCCCATTAGCAGTAGAATTCTATCTTCTTCCAAAGTAGGGTTTCGTTACTTGGTCTTCAAGGCAGATGTGGACTTTGTTTGGGCCGAACTCTGTGGGCCGAGCGTTAATATACAGGCCCAAATAGCCTTAGGTCGGGCCCAGGATGAGGCCAGCACTATCACGTAGATCACATCGATCGAACCACGTAAATCACTGTGTCATCGTGTTATTATTTCTTTTAGCTACTTTCGCAAACCCTAGATCTATCATTGGCGCCGTCTGTGGGAACCTCATCAACGGTTCTTACGTAGCTGATTTACGATGGTAACGCGATCACAAAGCGTGCGGGAGGCCCAAAGCCAACGAGGGAATCCTAACGAAGCAGAAAGCTGCCCCATAAGCCAAGAGAATCGCCAGAGACGCAGTTCGGTCCCAAAGGAGAGGCACGTCAGGGACCCAATAGAAGGAAATCCCTCCGAAAGGATGCCCGCGCTAGAGATCAACGACGAGTCGGACCCGAAGGGATCCGAGTTGAAGGAGGATGATCACTCCAGAGACTTTGACCTTGCCACCACCTACGCCGCGGCCGAATTCGCTAAAGCAAACAAGGAGCGTTTCAAACGCTTTCTTACGACAACCCGGATGTCTCCCATACCTGAAGCCAGGGAGAGTTCCACGCAAAAATCTCTGCCTAAAGCTCCTCACTACACAGAGAGACCGGAACCGGAGCTAAAGGAGAGGCGCGAGTCCCGGCGGGGTTCGGATCGGCGTCGGAGTCCAAGCTCGCAGAGTAGCCCCAGGCGACATCATACCCAAAGGCGACCTCGGAGCCCCAGAAGGTATCGAAGCCCGAGCTATAGCGAGAGTCGCGTCCCACGAGGAATCGACACCGACATGAAAAGGAACCAGCTCGGCTGGTCAGCCCATTCACCGACGAGCTGCTTGACACCAAACTCCCCACGGTGTACAAGTTGCCAAACATACCGGCCTACAATGGGCTGGACGACCCCCTTAACTTCCTAACGCGTTACCGGTATAGCATGCACAACCAGGGTCTCAGGGAGGAACACATGTGCAAGCTACTCCCCGAGATGCTGATCGATTATGCCCGAGCTTGGTTTGACAGCCTTCCAATCGGCGTGGGGTCCTGGACCTATTTGGAAAAAATATTCAAGCAAAGATTCCATACGAAGGTTCAGCCCCGCCGAGACACAGCATACCTCCTATCGGTGAAGCAAAAGGACAAAGAATCTATAAGGGAGTACGCTTCCAGGTTCATGCAGGAAAGCTTGAAGGTCGATAAAATCGACGACGTCTTCCTCATCTCGGCCTTCCGAAATGGAATTGCCCCCGGGTCCCTAAACCAAGAGCTCGCTAAGCGGAAGCCTGAGACAGCCCAAAAGATGTGGAAGATTGTATACCAGTTCGCCGACGGCCAGGATGCGGACCGATTGAAGCGGGAGGAGACCGAGAAGAAGAGGACTGAAGGGGATCGAGGTCGGAGCGATCGTGATCGGAGAAGTGCCCACGAACGCCTCCAAAGAGGACCTATCCAGTCCCGGCTCGGACCCGGACCAATCCGATCCGGCTTGGACCTCGGGTGGGACCGCAGCCGTCCCAACGACCTCCTTTTATGAAGACGAATGCCGAGATCTTCGCACTCCACGAGGACTGGTTCGCTAAACCACGTCCCATGTCAAAATCTAAACCTCGGGACCAAAACAAGCACTGCTCCTTCCATGATGACCATGGGCACCACACGGAGGATTGCCGCGACCTCGCGGAACAGATAGAGAGGTTAGCCCAAGAGGGAGCTCTGAAGAGATACGAAGCCGGGGGGAAGAAAAACACAAGAGGAAAACGGAAAGGAGGACAAGGTCGCTGTGCTCCCCACAATAAGCGAGCTAAGGTCGATCACGACGAGGAGGATGACGACCCTCCGTACGACGCACCACAAGACGACGGAGTGGTCTCCACCATCACCGGGCTACCCCTGTGCAAGACAAAAACCAGGTTGAAGGCAGAAGCTCGCAGACCACCGGTCCCATCGAGTGAGGAGCAAACGAAAAGAGATTCGAAGGGAGACCGTCACATTCTCCGAGGATGACCCTGTGCCTACCGCTACACCACACAACGACGCCCTGGTTATACAGGTCGGGGTGGCCAACAAGATGGTCCATCGCGTGTTCATCGATGGTGGGGCCAGCGTGAGCATCATCTTCCAACACTGCTTGGATAGGATGGGCCTCGACCCAGCTCGGGTGAATTCCACACCCCTGCCTCTCAAGAGCTTTACGCAAGAAGAGACGCGACCCGAAGGGACCATCGCGCTCGACGTTGCGATTGGCAGACCCGCCGACCGGCGTCGATAAGCTCGTTCGGTTCTATGTGGTTAAAGCGAACTCCCCTACAACATCATACTAGGTCGGGATTGGCCGAATGCGCCGGGGCCATCATTTCACCTTACCACCCGCCGTTGAAGATACCGACCTCGGCTGGAACCCTTACGGTCCGAGGTGACCAGAGAAAGGCCAAGGAGTGCATGCAGGTTGCTCTACGAGGTCAACCCCAAGCATAGCAATCAAAGTATCCCAAGGAGCCGGATGAAATGACGTCAATCCCAGACACCCCGGCGGAACAGATTACCCTGTCCGACGCAGATCCAGCGAAGGTTGTCAAGGTCGGCTTTGCCGGGGGACCTCAAACACGCATGCAAGTAATCCAGATCCTAAGGGAGTATCAAGACGTCTTCGCACTGGTCTCCAACGGACATGACGGGGGTGTCGTCGGAAATCATTACGCACAAGCTTAACATTAACCCGAACTCGACCCCGGTCAAGCGAAACGGCGATCATTTGCCGCCGAACGAAATCAAGTTATCTATAACGAGGTGCGGCAATGGTTGAAAGCCGGGCTTCGTTTGAAGTCGAGTACCCGATTTGGCTATCTAATCCGGTAGTGGTAAAGAAAGAAGAAGGAGAGTGGAGGATGTGTGTAGATTACACCGACCTCAACAAAGCTTGCCCGAAGGATCGCTATCCTCTCCCCAACATCGATGAAAAGATCGAATCCTTGGTGAGACACGAAGTATTCGCTTTCTCGATCTCTACAAAGGATACTATCAAGTTCTAATGGATGAGAGGGATGCAATCATGACAGCTTTCGCAACAAGCTTCGGGATCTTTGCATTCAAGTATATGCCTTTCGGGTTAAAGAATGCCGGAGCGACCTACCAGCGAATGGTCGATTTCCTCTTCCGAGATCACATCGGCAAGATTGTCGAAGTATACGTAGACGACATTGTCGTCAAGAGTAAAGAAGAGGCCTCGGGCGCGAGCGACCCGCGAACCACGCTCCACATTCTAAGGCGAGCGAACCTCAAGCTGAACCCGAAAAAGTGCACCTTCAACGTGCGATCTGGAAAATTCTTAGGGTGCTGGATCTCGCCAGAAGGTCTCAAAGCCAATCCACTGAAGATTAGAGCCGTGCAGGAGATGAAGGTACCTCGGACTATCCGCGATGTGCATAGGTTGACAGGGTGCATAACCGCGCTAAGTCGTTTCCTCTCCAAGGCTGCCGAGAGGCAGCCCCATTCTTCAAAATTCTCGAAGGCCCCGGAATTTGGATGGAGACGAGAGCACGAGCTAGCTTTTGAGGAGCTCAAGCGCCACCTCGAGGACTTACCAACCTTGTCAGTCCCCCAGAAAGAAGAACCTCTCTTTCTATACCTCGCTACATCTGAGGAGGCAATAAGTGCAGTGTTGGTCCGAGACGAAGGAGATCGGCAGCTACCGGTGTACTTTGTCAGCCGAGTTCTAAAAGGCCCAGAGACGAGGTATCAGCCTCTCGAGAAGGTCGCTCTAGCACTCATAAACGCAGCTCGGCGCCTAAAGCCCTACTTCCAAGCTCATCCGATACAAGTTCTGACCGATCTACCACTTCGACAAGTTCTCACTAAGCCAGAAGCTTCAGGAAGAATCACGAAGTGGGCGATCGAGCTAGGAGAACATTCTATATCGTACGGTCCCCGTCGAGCTATAAAAGGACAGGCTCTGGCAGACTTCCTTGTAGAAGCTATGTATAAGGACCTAGTGGAGCCAAAAGAAATCAAAGCCAAAACCAGGCTCCAAGAAGTCCCAGAGAAGACACCCCCGGATTGCTGGGAGATGTACGTGGATGGAGCTTCAGGAAAGAAAGGAAGTGGAGCCGGCATACTCCTCATCAGCCCAGAAAAGAAGGAACTAACATATTCGCTGCGATTCGAGTTCTCCACTACGAATAACGAGGCGGAATATGAAGCTCTCATTGCCGGACTGCGCCTCGCCCAAACCCTCCAGGTACGAGCTGTCCAAGCCCATTGTGATTCCCAAGTCGTGGTCAACCATGTGTTAGGGAAATACGAAGTGAAAAGTGAGAAGCTGAAGAAGTACCTAGAGAAGGTCAAGCTCCTTGGACAGTCTTTCCAATTCTTCAAAATAGTCCGCATTCCCAGAAGCCAAAATACCCGAGCTGATGAGCTAAGTAAGCTGGCGACCTCCCCGTCCAGCTCGACGCTAGTGGAAGAAGTCCGCAACAGGAGTATAGAAGAGGCGGAAGTCAATGCAATCATAGAGGACGACCCAAATTGGATGACCCCCCTAATCAAATGTTTGGGAAACGGGGAAGTGCCCGAAGACAAGATGGAGGCTAGAAAAATTCTAGCTAGATCCACGCAGTATGCCCTCGAGGAGGGTCCTCTATCGAAAGTCTTACTTACGACCTCTTCTCAGATGTGTTGGACCAAAGGAAGCGGACTACATATTAAATGAAGTGCACACGGGATCGTGCGGAAGCCACATTGGAGCTCGGGTGCTAGCTCAGAAAATCATGCGGTGGGGGTACTATTGGCCAACAATGGCAAAAGATGCGGAAGACTTCGTGAAGAAGTGCCTAAAATGCCACCGCATGCCGGAGTGACGAGACTACCCCAAACCGACCTCTCTACTATTCGAGGTCCGTGGCCATTTATGGAGTGGGGCATTGACATCGTAGGGCCTTTCTACCCAAAGACCTAAGCAAAAACGGTTTCTAATAGTCGCCGTCGACTACTTCGCCAAGTGGGTAGAAGCCGAACCTTCCACAAAAGTCACAAGTGATAAAGCCGTTGACTTCGTCTGGAAAAACATCGTGTGCCGGTTCGGGGTACCCAGAGTCCTCATCTCGGATAATGGAACGCAATTCACGAGCGGGGAATTCGGAGAATTCTCGTGAAGGACTCAATATCCAAGAAAGTTCACCTCGGTCAACCGACCTCAAACTAATGGCCGACCGAAGTCACCAACAGGACAATAGTGAACGGACTCAAGACCCGCCTAGAGAAGGAGAAAACGAGTGGATCCACAATCTCCAAAATGTCCCGTGGTCGTACCGGACTACGCCCCGAACTCCAACGGGAGAAACCCCGTACCGTTTAGTATACGGGTCCGGCGATCATACCGTCGAGATCGGAGCACCCGCCCCCGAACCATCAACTTCTCCGCCGAAGCTAATGAAGAGCAGCGCCGAACCGACCTAGACTTATTGGAGGAAAAAAGGGAACTAGCCAGCATAAAAGAAGCTCGGTACAAACAGCAGATGGCTCGGTATTACAACCAAAGGGTCAAACCCCAACAGTTCCAGGTCGGTGATCTTGTGCTTCGAAACAATGAGATCAGCCTCTCAGAGAAGCTCGGCAAGCTCGAAGCTACGTGGGAAGGGCCCTACAGAGTACACGAAGTCCTCGGCAAAGGAGCTTACAAAATCGCCTATCTTTCGGGCGAACTAATACCCAGAACATGGCACATCGCCCATCTAAAGAGATTCTTCGTATAAGCGACAAAATCTTGCATATAGAGTCTTAGGTTTTCTTTTTTGTCTTTTTTGTCCTTAATGTTTTGTTTTTAACGAGCTCGTCAAAACTCTTTTTACTTTGTTTTTTGGTCATTTTTTAATAAAATTTCATTTTTGTCTTGCATCTCGTGTCTTTTGATTTGCTTATACGAAGTATCCCTAATATCAAAATCCCCTCATAAGGTCGAACTACGGTTCCCTTGCGTGGTCAGTAATGACCCGACATGGGGTAACAAATTCCTATAATGCGCAAAGGAAACCCTTTCCGAGGTCCGAGCTCGTCTCCCTCCAAAAAGGAAGATCCCACGAGGTCCGAGTCAAACTCCCTCCAAAGGATAATCAATTCTCAACTGGGGTCGGAACCAAGTTCCCCCGAGAGAATAAAATACAAGGTCCGAACCATGGTTCCCTTGTCAACACAAAAAGGTCTGAGTCCAACTCCCCCAAAAGATGCAACATGCAGAAAACCAGGGAACCAATCTTCACGAAGAACAGGAAAGTTCAAAAATTCAATATATATATTTTTATTTCTAACTATTTGGAACAGTTGGGTGTACATAATTACAGGCAGAAGCGAGCTAATCTAGGGGGAAGGATGTTTCTTGCTGAAGCTAAGCCAATCTTCCTCAAAGGAGGAAGGCCCTAGGAGATCATCAATTGAGATACGACCTCGTCCCCGACCTCGACTTCTTCCAGCAGGAAAACTTCGACCTCGCGGGGCAGCCGAACCGCGACAAACAGCTCGCCTACGCTGGCTCGGACCGACCTGATGTCCCCGCGAAGTCGTTTTCACCTCGCGAGCAGGCATTGTCCGAACAGAAGAAGAAAGATCTGCCCCCGGACCACGTGCCAACAGGGCCCGTAGCTTAGGTCGGCGGTCCAAAATGCACTTATACCTGCCCGCACTCTCCTTCAGCATTTCAAAAGCACCCTGAAGCCCAAAAGACTCGGTCCCGAGTGCTTCCTTTAGCGCGATATACTGTTCCAGGTCCTCTTTTGCCTTTAATTCCGCCTCGGCGATGGTGATACCACCCCCGCGACGGATAATATCTTCATACTCGGCATGCTCCTCGACGATCATCTCGTAGTCTTTGGGAACGCGGCCAGCTTGATCTCGGGCAACTTCCAACTCCTCCTCAGCCTGCAGAAGCTTGGCCTGAAGCAAGTCGGTACTCTCTTGAAAAGCGATACGCTTAACTTCGACCTCCTCACAAAGTGCCTCGAACTTCATCTGCCATCTCGACAGCTCGGCTTCTTGAGATTTCAGCAGAGTACACTTATGGCTGAAAAGTTCCTCGGCTCGGCGGCATTTGTCCTTCCATTGCTCAACAACGGACCGTTGGTCAACCAGGTCTTGTGAAAGGAGAGCTATTT
This sequence comes from Agastache rugosa, assembly GCA_031470985.1. Lineage (NCBI taxonomy): Eukaryota > Viridiplantae > Streptophyta > Magnoliopsida > Lamiales > Lamiaceae > Agastache > Agastache rugosa. The sequence continues at coordinate 28,005,397 of CM062606.1, read as the reverse complement.
GTATGCGCAAAGTAGAAACACCGACAGAATCCAAGCTCTACATTCAAGAAAAAAAAAAATCAAATTCATTCATTTGAAGATATTCCGTACAGATATACAATGAAAAAAAAAACCAACTACACTAGAATATCGCCGACCTCCTTGTCCTGAGAAGGTGGCTGCTCGGAGGGGGAACCGTCCAAGTCCTTGTCAGCGGCCGGATCTTCACTGCCTCAGCCTCCTGCTCCTCCTCCACTTCCTCTTCCGGGCCCTCGCCTTCTTCTTCCTCGTCGCGAAGAGAATTGAAAGCAGCATCCAGGTCGGGGTCCCGGTCTACCGAGCAGTCAGCAATCTGCTCGACAGATAGAAGTGTGGACGAGCCAGCAAGATTCTCCAGGAGGGGAAACTGGCCGAGGTGATCTCGGACCACCCTGGCATACCGAGAAGGTAGGGCTTCATCCCCTAGACGTTCGAAGCCGTACTTGGATACGTCCAGGCCGGGAAGTCCTTGGCGGCTCGCTCCAAAGCAGACACGGCGAAGTTTCCATTGATGAGCATGGCCAGGTCATTGGCAAGCTCGGAGAAACTCTCCGACAACAGAAACCTCTTCGTGAAGGCCCGGAAGAGCTCACCTTGGCTAACCGCAAGGTTGACCTCCCGGTCCTTCGCCGCCATCAGCTCGGACTCAAGCCTCCGAGCTTTCTCGGCCTCCGCCTCGGCCCTCGCGAGCTGAGCAACCAGCTCGGACTTGGCAGCTTTTCTGCCCTCCTCAACCTTCACCAGCTCGGCCTCGGCTTTCTTCGCCCGGGCAACAGCCGACATCAGCTTCTCGGAGTATCGGCTTTTCTCTTCCTCGTGTTTCGAGGACATCTCCTCGACGTTGTTCTTCGGCCATTGACGAACATATCAAGGCCCTGCAAGAAGAATACAGTTAGCTGCACCGGCAACAATTAAGAAAAACTGTGTAATGAAAAAATAATTCTTCACCTCGGGAAAAGGCAGACCAGCCAGCTTGTTGGAGGGAGCTGCCGGGCTCGCGTCACTACCCGTGACATCAATGATGTCCACTTCGAGCGGGTCCCCGACCTTCAACCGCTTCTGAGGTGGTTTGGGGGAAGGAGAACGAACAGTTGCCGCAGCAGCCCCAGCGAGCTGATCCTGATCGGAAGAGGAAGCAGTTCGTCCAGATAGCTTCGCTCTCTTAGCCCCGCGAGCTGTAGCCTTACCATCAGCCCCCTTGATCTTACCGAACTTCACTGCACATACAAATCACGAAAGGAGTCAGGACGATAAATAAACACGGACAACTATCCTAATAGCACTAGCGGGGCCTCGCCGTCGCCGGATCCACCATATTTTGAGGCTCATACGGGCTCGGCCCGCTTCAGCTAGGGAGTCTTCATTGTAGCTCGCTTCAAAAGGACCGTGGTCCCTCATCGCTTTTACAGCGGACTCCAAATCCTTATCGACCTCTTCAATCACCCACTCGCAAGGCCTTTCTAGCCTCCAAATCAGGTCGATGAAACTACTGTGGCGACAAAAGAAATATTTCTGGTGCCACTTGTCCACCTTATTTTGAGTTCGCCCCTTGAACTCAGCCCGGGCTGCAGCGTAATACCAACCCCCCGCCTTTTTGAAGACAAAGAGCTCGTGAATGAGCTCGGCGGATATTTGGTGACCACTATCTACCGCCGCCACACCCAAATCCGTAAACTGCCTAAACGAGTTCGGCATTATCTGCCCTAACGCTAAGCCCAGCTTTTTCTGGAGTTGGGAATAGGGCTCAGGGAGGGGTAATCGAAGACCAGCGTGCAGACTGTCCTCATAAATAGTGACAAACCCCATCGGGGGAGAGCACGCCCTATCCTCTGGGCGAGGTTCTATTAATTCCGCCTCGCTAGGAAAATTGTACGTTTGGGCAAGAAACCTAATTCTACCCTCATTTAAGGACGAGGGGTAATCAGCCACTCTCCCCTTCACACACGGGGGCACTATTAAAGACTCGACAGACGGAATAGCAGATCCTAATGAAAAAATGCTAAAGGCAACACTTCTACTCGAGCCGACTGACGGAGCCAAATCGATATCACTACTACTAGGCGAGAAGGAGAGGCCATACTTACTTGTTAAAAAGAAGGTAAATGCTCCGGCGGGTGATTTGAAACTGGGCGCAGAAGAACAATGGAGTGAACACCGGCGGTATAAGAACAGTAAATTGGGGGATTTTTGGGGAAGAAGAAACTTTTCTGTGAAGGAACTTTTTTCTCTAAATGACGGCGGATGTGAAATAGTGTGATATGGGCAGAACGTTTCCGCTTCTGAGACTATACGTTTGAATCCCACCGTTGCGTATGCCACACGTGTGAAGGGGGCCCGCCTTTCTCGAAACATGAACCGCCCCTCCACAGAATTCAAACGGCCCATTTCTTTCCCCGCCCTTTAAATTTTACATGGGCCGCGCCTATTGATCAACCTAAAGAACATAACAAGCCCCTGATACTCAGATCGCTCATCTAATTATGCCTGCCACTTCAGCTCGGATTATCAGTTCGGTAATTCAGTTCGTCCCAGTGATTTGCGCGATCAATCACCTCGGCAATTCGACCTCGCAGTCTGCATCTACAACATGTCTTCTTTCCTCTTTTTTGGGGGGGGATGTGATAGTGCTGGCCTCATCCTGGGCCCGACCTAAGGCTATTTGGGCCTGTATATTAACGCTCGGCCCACAGAGTTCGGCCCAAACAAAGTCCACATCTGCCTTGAAGACCAAGTAACGAAACCCTACTTTGGAAGAAGATAGAATTCTACTGCTAATGGGAATCGGATATGCATGTATCAAGCAACCGGATATGTACAAGGAGTCCGATCTCTAGAAGGATTAGGGCTTAACCCAATACTTATAAATAGATGTGAGATTAGAGGTAGAAGGGACATTCAATACTCATTGTACTCTCAAGCATAATAAAAGCTCTCTATATTCTCTCCCGTGGACGTAGATCACATCGATCGAACCACGTAAATCACTGTGTCATCGTGTTATTATTTCTTTTAGCTACTTTCGCAAACCCTAGATCTATCACATAGGATGATAATATTGACTCAAGATGGTTAGCAATTGACATTTGCTATAAATCCCATATTAAAAAATGTGTTGAAAAGTTTGGGATATTATTGAACGAGGCTACGTTTTAACAATAATTACAGTAATTAATTTTGTAACAGAAAAGCTCTCATTTGTTAGATATTGTTAAAAAGTTATGCATATTTTATAAAATTCTAGATATAAAATAATATTTTGGACAAAATGATCAATTGATCAAGTGACTCAATAGTTTAGAATGAAAAAATATAGAAAGTAAATCACAATCCCACGTAAAGTTTGCAATCAAATGATCAACCGACTCATTAGCATATATAAATAGGTTAAACTGATAATGATGAATTGTATACAACTATCGTAGTAGTTGAAAAAGAAAAAAACTAAACTAGTGCCTAATAAACATTAGTAGAAGCTTCATAAGATGTTGAAAAAAAAAAGAAAAAAAAACTAAACTAATCCCTAACAAACATTATAAGAAGTCTCATTACATAAGAACAACTAAAAAATTTATAAGCTAAGTTCTAAAAAAGAGAGTTGCATTTCACCAAATCATAACAAACGCGAAAAAATACATGTTGGGAAAATTTTAAGTGTTTTGATTTGATACCAAAACTCAACTGACACCAACCTAGTAGATGTGTAACACTCCTCATTTTGATAAGCTTAAATGTTTTATTTATTTATTTATTCATTATTGTTATTGGTTATAATTGTGAATGTTTCGACTGTTAGTAGCTCGAAATAATTTTAGTTCGGACTTGAGGGAGTCCGTAGTTGCGCCTTAGTTAAAAAAATGAGTCATTTTGATAAGCTTAAATATTTTATTTATTTATTATTGTTATTGGTTATAATTGTGAATGTTTCGACTGTTAATAGCTCGAAATAATTTTAGTTCAGACTTGAGGGAGTCCGTAGTTGCGCTTTAGTTAAAAAAATGAGTCTTTAACTTATAATGGTGACCTTAATATATTTTTTATGGAAGAACATTAAGTATTGTTACGAGCCAAATTGAATATTTTAATAATTTTGATTATTATTTATTATAAAGCTAGTTTTTATGAAAATAATGGGTTGTAATTATCCTATTTTTGTTGTGTTTTGCGGGACGAGAGCATAATAGGATTTGTAATTTGTTTGAAATATGATTTGAGATAAGTTTCCTCTTTCCCCACGTCACCTATTCCTAAACCAATGCAAACTCTGTCCAACTAAATAAATGCCCTAGCTGCTGTGTTTAAAAACTTTAATCTTCACAGGTCATATTTTTCTTTTTCAAAGTTTATCTCACGCACAAAAATTTTCGATCGACTTTTCAAGAGAAACTGTTATACTCTTTCATCATACCACCAGCCACAAAACTCGTTGGATTCCCACCGGTTTGATTTCAATTCAAGTGTTTATAAATATTTTATTGTAGGGGTCGTCGGATTTCCACCGATTAGATTTCAATTCAAGTGTTTATAAATATTTTATAGTAGGGGTTTGTCTCTTTTGTATATTATTTTTCAGAAATTGGTAAAAAAAAAAATTTCTTCTAGTAATATGATAATAAAGAGAAAAATCATTCTTAGATGGGACGTGTATGGGTTGAAAGATGAATCAAAAGCAAAGTATGGTTGGTAATAAAGTTTAATATTATAAAATATTTGTGTGGAATATATATATATAGGGAGAGGATCATATAGGAACTCAATTTTATATGAGAAATAGGAATCAATCCAAACCATCCATCCTACAAGATCTATGGATATGATATAATATCATAGTCAATTGGTCAACCCCGCTTTTTTTGGTCAACCCCACAATTTTATGATGCATTAACACGATTTACATTATGCATCAATATGAAACTATAAATGCACATAATAGAGAAAGACCCATTACCACAATTAATGCATTACGTATATGATATTTGTGCATTACATTGGTTAGATTTATGCATTACATGTATGATATTTGAAACTGTAAATCTTAATAAAAAAAATGAAGCATATTTATATCTAAACTCCATGACACATGTTTTCCATAAAAAAATATTGTTCATTTGCAATTGAAAATTATATAAACTTCAAACGAAGAAATTAAAAAACAAAAAAAAATCCGTATTGCAAAACTAAATAAATTTTACGTAATTCCTGTCCTTTAATAAAGAAAGGCCCATCACCATAATTAATGCATTACGTGTATAATATTTGTGCAATACATTATTTAGATTTATGCATTACATTGTGTATTTTTTTCTAACATGCAGTATCATTCATTATATATTTGTTTTGTATTATATTATTTAGATTTATGCATTATATTGTATGTGTGTGTGTATTTTTTTTTTTTTTTTACTGTCATGCAATATTATTCATTATAACACTGTTGTACATTGCTAAATAATGTTATTACATTGTGGCAGACGAGATATCACAATTAATGCATTACGAATATGATATTTGTGTATTACATTATATAGATTTATGCATTACATTTAGGCCATGTTTGGTAGGCCATATTAGCCAAGATTGCTAACAATCTTGGCTAATATGGCCGTTTGGTAGTCAAGATACGTAAACTAGAAAGCCCGATATTAATCCAAACCCGTTGCTATTTTACTGTTCATCTTTATAAAACACATCTCACCATTCTCGTCAGATTGCTATCCTTAATTCAACAGTGCATAAGATTAGAAATGAAAAGACAAAAACACCCTTCACTTATCCTCTCTCATCTCTTTCCGTCTGCAAACGCAGCAAAACTGCAACAGCTCCGGTGGCGAAAGGAGGAGGCGGCGGCGGAAGGAGGCAGAAGAAGGAGGCGGAAGAAGAGAGACGGCGGCAGCGGAAGAAGGCGGCGGAAGAATGAGGCAGAAGAATGAGGCGTAAGAAGGAGACGGCGACAGCGGAAGAAGACGGCGGCAGCGGAAGAAGGAGGCGGTGGAAGGAGGAGGCGGCGGAAGAAGGAGGCGGTGGAAGAAGAAGGCGGCGGCGGCAGAAGAAGGAGGTGGAAGAAGAAGGCGGCGGCAGCGGAAGAAGGTGACCGCGGCGGAAGAAGGAGGCGGTGGCAGGGAGAGGAGATTGGAGAGATGGATGAGGTGGTGGCGGTGGCAGAGAGAGGGGAGAAAGAGTAAGAGAAAGAGAGAGAGGGAGAGCAGGTGAGGAAGAAGAGAGAGAGAGAGAGATGGTTCATGGTTGTGGGTTGTAGAGTGGTTGTGGTGGTGGTGGTAGGTGGTAGGTGGGCGGATGAGAGAAGAGAGAATTGCAGAGGAGATAGAGAGGTAGAATATAATTGAAGAGAGAGAGGAGAGATATTGTAGAGAGAGAGGTGAGAGAAATTATTAATTTATATTAGGGATAAAATTGTCATTTCATATCTAATCTTGAATTTAAACTAGGATACCAAACAACTCATCTATCATATCTACGTTACATAGCTTATCTACCAAACACAAAGATACGATATCAATCTTACTTTATCTACGATACATATCTTGCCTTAAACTATCTTACTATATCCTAACATGTCTACCAAACGAGGCCTTAAACAATTAGTTCAATGTCTATTTGTTGCCACTACATTGAACCACCCAAATAAATGCATCAGTTTGAGAGAAAAATGTTTGTTTTGGGGGTGGGATGCATATTAGAAGATATGTAGAGAGCATGGTATATATTCCAATCAAGATTCTTAGTATCATGTAAAACCAGGATATAGAAATGACAATAACACATAAACTCAGAACATAAATATGAGATTAAAGCTAAATTGAAACCCATGCTGAGCCAAATTGAGAGTCCAAAACTTTCATAAAAAAAAATAAAAAATACAAAATGCTCAGCAAAAACATTGAGTAAAACATATAATTCACACTATAGTCAGATTGGAGACGATCAACAAAAACTCTGACCAAAATCAGAAAGCTCAAAATCACCTCTGACCCAATTGCTTGCTCTCATCTTCCATCCAATTTTGACCAATTAAGAGCGAATTCACACTCAGTAATTAAATCCTCAGTAAAAGAGATATATGTATAGAGAAAGAATTGTGGTGGTTATGGCTATGTGCAGCGGCGGTGATGGTGGAGTCCGGCAATGGTGGCAGCGACGATGCTGTTTGGTAGTGGCGGCAACTATGGTAGGTGGTGGTGAAGAGAAAGATGGAAGAAGGGTGAGAGAGAGAGTTGTCATCGAACAAAAGGGAGAGAGAGTGTGTGTTGCTGAAAGTTACTTTCCCAATTTAGCCCTTCATCCCTTATTTTTAAATTCATATTAAATTCTTAGATTTAATTCTAGCCATATATTTTTTGCAAATGAATGGTTAGGATTAGTTCCTATTTCTCATTTAAGGATGAATTCTCACTAGATCCACACACAATATATATATATATATATATATATATATATATAATACGTGTAACTATATTTATTAAGAGAGGTGTTGTTAAAAAAAGAAAAAAAAAGAAATAGTCAGTAGTCTTGCCGTTAAATCTATAATTTGTGCTTTGAATTATTAGATATTTTAATACCTTGCGATTTTATACATAAATGTATAAATATATATACATTCCTTCATAATAGAATTCCTTTCATCAGCTGATTTTGTTTCACTATTTTGTCTCTGAGTGAAACAACTTCTTCTTCGAGCTTGCTGGAATCAGTTACTTTAGACGTCTTGCTCTGTTCCAACTCTATCTTCAACTTGGTATTTTCAGTCATTGTGATTTCAAGGATTTCTTTTAATTCCTTGAAATCGCTTATTACATTCTCCACCAAGTTCCAATGAGGAACACCCTTTGACTCGGATACCTCATCCTCGTAAAGTCCATCAGTTTGGCCAATGAAGCAAGCATCTCATTCTTGCGACTCAATGGCCATGAGAGCATCTTCCTCTGAGTCTAAGAAAGGCATCATGTCTTCTTCCATTCTGCTGGTGTCAGGCTCTTCATCAGCACATAAGCTCTTCTTCTGTAAGCTTGTTGGGTCTTCACTTCTTCCTCTGCAACTTCCTTTCTTTTTCGATTTGCTCATCAGTCTTCCGCCCGTACCTTTGGAATATTGTTTCTTCCAACTCTTTGTACACAGCTGGATTTTTCATCTTGGAGATTTCTCTCTTGACTGCCCACATGTGGAATTCTTTGAGAATTGCGGCCTTGTCAGGAAGATTTGTTCCAGCGATGAGTGGAGGCTTGAGCTGCTTCAAGACTCCAGCTTTGAAAGAGATATTGTGCGTTTTGGCAGCTTTGAAGAATATTCGAGCCATCATTGGATCTTCTTCATTCAGCTCGTTGAGATATTCGTGGAAGGCTTGATCAGGATTCAGATCTTGATAGCATTTCAAGTAGTAGTAGAGCTCGATGAATTCAACTATACATAATTTCCAGTTGTCATTTTCTTCGATGAGAATCCATTCATCGACTCTTGGCCAGTTGGTTACTACTTGTTGCTTCTCCTTCGATTGCGCCCTAAATTATTTCCTATTTTTCTTCTCCTTCTTATCAGCTGGCTTCATCAAGATGGCCTTCTTCTACTGCTCATCCTGTAGCTGCCTCAGCTCCTTCTTATGCTTGATTGCGAAGTTGACCAACCATTGTAGATCTTCATATTCTTTTGGGCTGGCACCGCAGGCTTTGGCAAGAACTATCATGCCTTTCCTTCAGCTTCCCTTTTTATCAGCTGACTCATCCTCTTCCAGCTCTGCAACGACATCATCGATTTCTGATTGTTGCACTTCTATCACATCTTCCACTTTTTTCTTGCTCTTGGTTGTTTTTCTCTCGTCATCTTCCCATTTTTTGGCATTATCAATAAAGGAGGTAGTGAGGTCGACGACGATCTCATTCAGCTTGGCCAATACCCACAACTGAATATATTTGACATGGGTATTATTCCAATACGGTCCCGTTCGGCTGTTAAGATAAGATATTAGTCAGATAAAATATGGGATAAGTAAAGATTGAATCATGGATATAAAAAATCTGTTTGGTTGGACCAACTATTTTTATACATCATGACTAATTTTTGTTATTTTACTGATTTATCCCGCCTGCACATCATCGTCATCCACACTAACTCTCATTCTCCCCGTCTCTCTTTCCATCTCCAGAAAAAAGTGTTAAAATACATGGCTCGAGATAATTTTAGAATCTTAAATTTCAAAATAAAACAAAAATAAAACCACACCCATATGCATCGTCTTTCCCATAACTTTACTATTAATTACAAACTTTAAAATATGTGTAATCCTCTCTCTTCATAATGAAACTTCCCCAAATTTTCCAAAACCTCAAAATAATCCACACAAATTCTCTCTTTGCCAAATTTCATCAAATTTCTCTAGGGCTGTAAACGAATCGAATCAAATCGAATATCATTCTAATCGAATCGAATTTGTAATTACTATTCACGAATCCGAATCGAATTCAAATCGTGGTCGAATATTAAATTTGATTTGAATTCGATTACTTTAATAATTTCACGAATTTGAATCGAATACTCGAATCAATAAAGGAAGGAGATGAAGAATGACTCGTCGGAAATTTGTGAAGGAATGTGATGAAGAACGATAGTAAGAACGATAAAATATAGAGACAATGTAAACTAGGGAGAGTTAGAGAAAAAAAGAAAAAGACTGTGATTTACATCTATGCCACTCAAGATATTAGAGTTAATGTAATACATATCCATTAAGGAAAATGTTGACCTTATTTTGAAATGGGCTTGGAGATATCAAATTAACCTCAACACATTTAACATATATTTAAAGATTTAAGTATATAATCCATAATCAACATAAGAAAGTATATTACATATAAATATATTAAAATTATATTATTATTTAAATATCTAATCGAATCTTTACGAATATCGAATCGAATATCGTAATTACTAATAAATATTTGAAAACTAATCGAATCAAAAAAATATTTGAATTCAAATTCGAATCGTAAAATTTCGAATACTGTTGGGAAAATTAATAGAGTTTTGATTTGATACCAAAACCCAACTGTTCTCCAACCGAGTAGATAATCGCATCAACCTAAGTAGTGTTTTCCAGCTCGCCTGTTTGAGCTCTAGATTTTCTAAGTTTACAGGTTCAGGAAGCGGAAGACAGCAGAAGCGGAAGACAGCAGAAGATCCAGCTGTGTTTATAGCAGGAGTCAACTATCAGCTGAGTTTTCCAGCTGAGCTGAGTTCTAAACGGAGCAGGATCAAGCTGAAGATAAGCTGAGCTGAGTTCAAGACACAGCTGGTCCAGCTGTACAGAACAAAGAGAACTAACTCTGAAGACGTTTCTTCAAGTCAGATTACCCAATCCAGCTCTAAATTCAAAAACCCAGCTCCAAAGGCAGAGATCCCGGCGTCAGAGGAAGTCAACATACCTCGACCAATGAGGGATTGCCGAATCAGCATCCTAGACTTCAGAACCTAGGATGTGACACGAATGAAGACAGATGCAGAAACGCCCAACGACAGATTTCGTATTTAAGAAGAGTAGACAAGATTCAAACGGCTCCTCCAACGGCTAGTCTTGAATCTCTACCTATATAAACCTGTCTTCAACCTCAGGATCAGATACGAAAAACTCTCTACAAGCTTTCATTCTCCGAAATTCTCAAGTCTTCAAAAGCTCTCAAGCAGTTCTACATAGTTCAAAGAACACTTTATCTTAAAGTGTTTCTAGTCCAGAAACTGCTCAGTTTTTCATCTGATTCCTAGGCAGAAATCAGTGTATATTTTAAGCCTAGATTTCGAACGAGTTCATCTAATTCTAAAGTTCTTAATTGTAAGAACTCGTTCATAGTTGGAACCCCAAACCAAACCCCTCTTTACCCAGAAAGGTTAGGTTAAGGTTACGCTTGCTTGAAGCGGGAAATTCAAGTTGTTGTAAGGTTTTTTCAGTACCCGTAAACTGAAAGGTTAGGCTTGACAGTGCCCGCAAACTGTTGGAACACAGCTTGGATTAGAGTTGTGAAGTTGCTTGGTACTTGTAAAGCAAGTGGTAGTGAATTACCAGTGAATCTGGTCGTGGACGTAGGAGGTGTTATTCCGAACCACGTAAAATCTCGTGTTCTTTACTTTCTCATTATTTTCAGATAGTTTACTAACTTTATTATCTCATTGCATATTTTATCAAATCTGCATACACAGCTGCTCTCCAAAGACAGCTGTGTCTTTCTGAAATTTGCACAACTTGACTAAGTCGAAAACGTAAAGAATATTTTCAAGCTGAATTTTTCTAAGTAACCGAGCTAAGTTTTCAAACCACCGCATTTCGCACCGCCAGCTGAGTTATTTGCCCTGCTGACCCTCCTCAGCTGGATTAATAACTGAGCTCACCAACTCTGTTTTTAAACTAGAAAAAGTTTTCAGAAATCTATCTTTGGTGTATTCATCCCCCCCTCTACACCAAAGACTTAGCTCAGGGACCATCAATTGGTATCAGAGCAGTGGTTCAAAAGACTGTTGTTTCTGAATCAAGAGATTTCTCTTGACAATCTGTCAGTGGTCAACTGAACAGATCCTCTTTTGAAAAACTCATATTTTTACATACTGTGCATATCTCCATGGATTCTTATCTTAACAGGAATCTTCCCACCTTCTCGGTCGACGATTATGCAATCTGGAAGTTCAGATTAAAAAGCTTTCTTTGTGTGCATCATGACATGATGTGGGACGTCATCACAGATGGACCCATCATCATCTACAAACAAGAAAACGAGCTTGTTCCAGCTCAAGATGGTGGACAACCAACGTATCAGCTCATTCCCAAGCCAAAGAGTGAGCATACCTCAGAAGAAAGGAAGCAAGCTGGATTAGACAGCTTCGCGAGGAACACCATCTCGTCAACAGTCTCCAACGCCTACCTCAGCAAGATCATAAACTGCAATACCGCAAAAGAGATGTGGGAAACCCTAGCAAAGCTATGTGAATGGTCGGAGAAGATAAAAGAGAATAAATTCACAATCGCCTGCCAGAAGTTTGATAACTTCAAGCAGCTTGTCAACGAGTCCATCGAAGGGATGGAACTCAGATTCTCAAGCATCGTGGTAGAAATTGAAACCATCAGAACTGGGAAATACACCCAGCGAGAAAAGAATCTAAAAGTCCTTTCAGCGCTCACAGCTGAATGGAACACATATAAGGTGGTACACCAAAGTCGAAGTGACTTGGGTGATCTTTCAACTGAAAGATTATTCACCCTGCTCAAAGCCAACGAATACAACTTGAAGATTACCATGAAAGAATCTTCAAGCAATCAGAATGATGGAGAGCTGACACCTGCGCCAAAGGAGATTGCGTTCAGAGCTAACTCTGAAAAAACCGCATACATGCAGTCAGCTGAGTCATCAAAGAAGGACAAGAGCAAGGAAGAGCTACTTGAAGAGATAGCCATGCTGGTCAAAAACTACAACAGACTCAACATCAGCATGGGCAAGTACAAGAAGTTCGCAAGAACTTACAGAGATAAATACGCAGCAGCTGATGAGAAGTCAGCTGACAAACGAACAAAAGAAGGATGCTTCAACTGCAAAGAACCGGGACACTACCGGCTAGACTGTCTAAAGCTATCCAAGAAAGATAAAGACCAACTGAAAGCTAAGGCAGCTGACAGAAGGAGAGCCTACATCGCCGACGAGGAATCGGAGTGCAACAAAATGGATGATAACATGCCATTTTCAGACTCAGAAGAAGAAGCACTGATGGCTCATGATGAACCTGAATGGGATACATACTTCATGGGACAGACAGACGGATTCGATGAAGATGAGGTAATGTCAAGAACTCAAAATCTATCTAATCTCTCACCATCACACGAACACTCTACACAGGTTTCAGAATCAGGGCTACCTGATTGGAGTTTAGTAGAGAAAGTTATGAACGATTCCAAGGAGCTTCAAGAGATCCTTGACATCATAATGAGTGAAAATGCCGAGCTAAAGATGGAACTGGAAAAGAAAAAGGTATCAGAAGCAGCTGATACAACACAGCTCCAAGAAGAAGTTATTTCACTAAAAGACAAAATAGTGAAACAAGATCAGCTGATGAAAGACTTCTACTATGAAAAGAAACAGCTGATGGAAGAATTGGAAAAGGCCACAGCTGAATCGGAAAAGAAGTCAGCTGAGATTATAGAACTGAAAAGTTCCGAAGAGGTACTATTTAAGAAGATGGTAGCTCTCATCAAAGCTACAACAACAATGGACGAAATCATAAGTGCACAACATCAAGCAGCACTCAAAGCAGGACTGGGTTACAATGGTTCAAAGGATGACACAAACATTGCTTCCACAAGTGGAGCAAAGGTAATGTTTGTAAGAGCAAAAGAAAACCAAATTCCAGCTGCTCAGCAAAGATCGTTGAGGACATAGCAGGTATCAAAAAGGCCAGCTGTGAGACAACCTCAAGCACAGAACAGACAGCAACGTGCTCAACCTCAACAAAGACAACAAGCTGGACATTTCAGATACCAGCAACAGCAACAGCAACAGCACGTCGAAAGATATCAACCGAGATATCAAAGAAGATACCCAGCTGGATATCACTCATATGATCACCAGCTGGAGAACCAATTCCAGCCGAGGTATCACAAGAGACAACAAAGACAAAGGAACGTCTCAGCTGGGTACTCAGCTGGATACCGAAAAAGACCAGGACATCAACAAAGACATCAAGCTGGGAAGATACTGAGATCAAGACCCCACCAGCAACAACAGAAGAACACAAAGAATGTGTATATCGACTCAGCTGGAAGGATCATCAGATCAAATAACCCAATTCGAGTCATCAAGCAGATCTGGGTCGTAAAAGGATCTCTGTCTAACCCATAAGGACCCAATTAAAACTGGGTACCTAAATTTTAATCTTTTGTATAGGTTGCAAGGGAATGACGCATCATTGAAGAGTCGATGAGAACGCTATGGTACTTGGACAGTGGATGTTCCAAGCACATGACGCACTTAAAGCATCTACTCCAGAAGTATATCGAGCGTCCAGGCCCACAAGTAACATTTGGTGACAACTCCAAAGGCCTAACCAAAGGTTATGGTACATTTAAAACTAAAAAATTTATAATTCCAAATGTTTCTTATGTACAAGGACTGCAACATAACTTGCTTTCCATTAGCCAATTCTGCGACAACGGTTTTTCTGTCAAGTTTGATGCACAGGGAAACCAAGCAGATACTACTAAGAGGGAAAAGAGAAGGAAATATGTATTTTGCTGACTGGAACAGCAGCCCTCCTGAGACTTGTCTTGTATCGAAAAGCAGCAATGAAGTCAATGGCAGCAACGCGGTGAATCATCTCAACTTCAAGACAATCAACAAACTGGCTAGGAACCAGCTCGCTAATGGAATTCCAGATCAAGTATATGACAAAAGTCATATGTGCAGCGCATGTCAACAAGGAAAACAAACAAGAATTTCATTCTCTCTCAAGCCAGTTCAGTCAACTGATCGAGTTCTTCAACTCCTTCACATGGATCTTTTTGGTCCAGTTACTCCAGCAAGCTTCAATGGCAGAAAATACACTCTGGTCGTAGTAGATGACTTCTCAAGATTCACATGGGTGTCATTCCTGTACCAGAAGAGCGAAACAAGGACTAAGCTGTCAATACTGCTGGAAAGATTGTCAACTCAGAAGGAATGCAAGATAATGTCAATCAGATCAGATCAAGGAACGGAGTTTCTGAATGAAACTATTTATGAATACTGCGAGAAGAACGGAGTTCAACATCAAACCTCAGCGGCACACACACCTCAGCAGAATGGTGTAGCAGAGAGAAGAAACCGAACACTCAAAGAAGCAGCTACCTCAATGCTAGCCAGCTCTGCCATTCCAAAGAAGTTCTGGGCCGAGGCAATCAACACAGCTTGCTTCACTCAGAATCGCTCTCTACTCACATCAAGGCAAGGAAAGATGCCGTATGAGCTATGGAATAACATAATACCATATATTGGATATTTCAAGGTCTTCGGATCCAAATGTCATATCCTAAACAATGGAAAACACAACTCAAGACGTTCGACGCGAAGACTGACCGAGGAGTATTCCTTGGTTACTCTGCTGTGAGTAAAGCATACAGAGTTTTCAACAGAAGAACTCAAAAGGTCGAAGTAACTCCACATGTTACCTTTGACGAATCATCATTCGAATATAGAGATTCTATCAAACGAAGAAATGAAGAAGAACCTTCAAGGCAGATTCAGACAAGAGCTCAAGAAAATCGAATCAGGAATCTGGCCGAACCATTAATATGGGATGATGAGCTAGAGGAAGAACCTCAAATCAATCAGGAAGCTTCAACAGCTGGAAATCAAGAAGAACCTCCAACGCCAAATCAAGGGGGAATGCCATCAGCTGGAAATCCAGACACAGCTGAATCCCCAGCTCTATCTCCAGCAGAGCTTCTACAGAAGTCACCTCAAAACTCAATCCAAGGAGAGTCTCTTGCTCAAGACTTAACTCCAGAGCAACTCCAAGCCAGACGAAATCTAGCCACTTCTAGCATCAATCAGCTGGAAGAAGAAATTTACAAAAGAAGAAGATGGATTGAAGATCATCCATCATCAGCAATCATTGGAGAACCATTTGACCAAGTCAAAACCAGAAGTTCAGCTGCTCAAGCTACATCGGAAAGTCAAGAAGCAGCTGACAAAGCTCAACTCTCAGTAGAGCTAGAACTGACGGTCTATGATGAAGACACAACTCTAATGGCGTGTTATGTAGCTCAAGTTCTAGAGCCTCAAACAATTCTAGAAGTTTTAAAAAGCGTACCCTGGACTAATGCCATGCAGGAAGAGCTAAATGAATTCCTCAGAAATTGTGTCTGGGAATTGGTCGACAGACCTGAAGGAGTTAAAGTCATAGGACTCAAATGGATTTTCAAGAATAAACTGGATACCCTTGGAGTCATCATCAGAAACAAAGCTCGACTAGTTGCCAAGGGATACACACAGCAAGAAGGAATTAAATTCGAAGAATCATTCGCTCTAGTAGCGCAATTGGAAGCAATCAGACTTTTTCTCGCTTATGCAGCACATCACAAATTCAAGGTCTATCAAATGGATGTGAAGTGTGCATTCTTAAATGGAGAAATCAAGGAAGATGTCTATGTTGAACAACCTCCAGGAGTTGAAGTAGAAGGAAATAAAGTCTACAAGCTAAAGAAGACGCTTTATGGATTGAAGCAAGCACCTCGAGCTTGGTATGATACTCTATCAAATTTTCTTGTATCCAAAGGATTCAAGAAGGGCTCAGTAGACAGAACACTCTTCACCATCAAGTTGGGAGAAGAAATCCTGGTTGTTCAAATCTATGTAGACGACATCATTTTCGGATCAAGATCAACATTCTTATGTCAAAGATTTGGAGAGATGATGTCAGAACAGTTCCAAATGTCTATGATGGGAGAAATGAGCTTCTTCCTAGGACTTCAAGTCAAGCAATCAGGAGAAGGGATCTTTATAAATCAATCCAAGTACGTGAAAGACTTGATCACCAAGTATGGAGTCCAATCCAGCAGAACAGTAAAGATTCCGATGAACACCAACTGGAAGATTGAACCTGGAACTGAAGGGAAGTCAGTAGATTCCAGCAAATACAGAGGGATAATAGGTTCCCTACTGTATCTAACAGCTAGTCGTCCAGACATCTCCTTCGCAGTCGGAGTGTGTGCTAGATTTCAAGTTGATCCAAAGGAAGCACACATGCAAGCAGCCAAGAACATTCTCAAATATCTCAAAGGAACTCAGAATGTTGGGCTGTGGTACCCAGCTGAAGACAATCTACAGCTGACTGGATATTCAGACTCAGACTTCGCTGGAGATCGGTTGGACAGAAAATCAACTTTAGGAACGTGTCAGTTCCTAGGAAGCAAGTTGATCTCGTGGTTTTCAAAGAAGCAAACGTGCGTCGCAACCTCCACAACTGAAGCAGAGTACATGGCAGCTGGAAGCTGCTGCTCACAAATTCTCTGGCTGAAACATCAGCTGGATGACTATGAAGTGAATACTGGACAAGTTCCAATTTTCTGTGATAGCTCAAGTGTGATTGCTATATCAGAAAATCCAGTACTTCACACAAGATGCAAACATGTGGACGCGCGCCATCACTTCATCAGAGATCACGTGGAAAAGAAGGATGTGATTGTTGAGAAAATTCACACAGACATACAGCGGGCTGATATACTCACAAAGCCGCTGATAGAAGCAAGATTCAAGATGCTGTGCGGATTACTTGGATTACTCAACCCAGACGAAGCTACATCCAGCTAAATGGAAACAGACCCAGCTGAATGAAAGCAGACCCAACTGAATGGAAGCAGATCCAGTTGAATGGAAACAGATCCAGCTGGAATTCAGAACCAACCTCAAAGAATCTAGCTGAGAAAGAATCAAACTCCGCCAGACGCCTAAGTTGAAGGATTATTCAGCTGAGGGGGAACCAGCTGGAAAAACGATCACTCAACACAGCTATTCACAACTGAGGTATCAGCTGACTACAATGATCAGCTGAGAGGTTTGCAACATCATTACATTCACCTACTAATTCTGTTTTCAGTCAAATCATATCTTGTCATATCTAATCAAATTTAATTAAAAGTCTGCAAAGAACTGAAACATGGGAGTTTCGAGGCAAAAGTCAAAACGCCTCAACCGTCCTCTCACGCGCATTAACTCTCATAACGCAAGAATCACTCCCAATCGTAGATCTTCTTATCTCTATAAATCTTGATCGTCCATTCATCAAGAAAATTGATATAAATATGCTAGAAGAGATACGCAAACATTTGCATTAACCCTAAAAGGTTTTTCGGCACTCTTTCTTCTTTCATCAATTGGTATTATTTGTTCTACTAACAAAAGTTGCAGATTAAGAACATGGA
Source organism: Agastache rugosa (assembly GCA_031470985.1). Lineage (NCBI taxonomy): Eukaryota > Viridiplantae > Streptophyta > Magnoliopsida > Lamiales > Lamiaceae > Agastache > Agastache rugosa. Next base: position 27,987,444 of record CM062606.1, on the reverse strand, counting down.
ATCTAGAAAGATATCTCCAGAAGCCGATCAACATGAAGAGTCTGTCAAAGCTTCACTATGAGAGTTGCTTAACTCTCAGGAACCACAAGAAGACGGAGCTCCAGGAGAAAATGAAGCTCATCGACAGATCCGGTCTAACGCAGTGGGTGACTGCAAAGCTCAAGAATATTCACCAGGAAGTTGCAGAAATCTTCCTGGGCATGTCAAAGGAAAAAGACCTCCTCCACCCCACAGTTTCTCTTAAAATAAAAGAGAGAACGGGACACACAACTCCCTAGGATGTGGAAATCAACGTCAACAAAATCCTGTCAAAGGGGATTAACTAATGTCAAAAATATTGCATATTTTTGACAAATTCCTTTCCTTTTGTTCTCTTTCTTTCTTTATATTTTTTTTTAAGAAAAATTCCTTTCCAATTTAAGACACTCTTCTCACGCCCCTCGCTCTAAATTTTCTCTTTCTTAATTTTAAAACTCGTCTTTCTTTTCTTTTTCACATTTCCTCTTTTTTAGAGTTTTCAACCTAAAATATCGATGGATTTGGAAGGGGATTTTGAAGATCAATCGCCTCCGTCATTTGATCGAATGGTACTTCTTTCCCTTCGATCTCTCTCTTCAATTAGCTTGATTTTGATAGATCTAATTTGTTTCGAATATATTCTTGATATTTCGAAGTGATCTGCGAATTTCCATTTACTCTAGGGTTCGAAGCAGGATAATTGGGGTTGATTGGAGCGTTATAGTCTATAGGTGGTGTGTTAATGCTGTTATGTTTTGGTTGCATTTGATTGTCAATGAAACTAATTTGATTTGTTGGAATTCATGTCTGAAAGAACTAGAAGTAATTATTTATTCAACATATTATACAGCTGAAAAAAAAAATTGTGAACATTAATACCAGATTGAACTATGACAATTTCACCAAATGCTCAACAAAGGAGTGATTGTGACAAACACTATTGTTATCAATTAGGCTGAGTTTAGTTGGGCTTTCAGTGCTTTAAATTTCTACTTTTGTCTAGCAACACTTTGGCTTGTTTGTTTCGGATAAAAATGTTAATTCTTGACTTTCTTCTTGTACTTTTCCTCATTTTGTTCCTTTAAGGTTTTTTTTTTTTTTTTTCCATTTTAGAGTTTTTTGTTCTTTAGTGATTGCTTTTGGATGCTTGCTTAAATGTGTTCGTGAATATTGTTTATTTTTAGTTATATGACTGGTTTGCAAATTGTAGCAATGGTAAGTCTCTAATATGAAACTAGGTGCTACTTTACTAGGTGTTGCTATGGTTGTAACGCAGTTTAATTCATACTGTCTAGTGGTCGAGCTACAGTGTTTCTGTATGGAGTGAAGCAAATGTTGATGACTATGGGCTTGTAAAATTAAATTTGTTGGCCTTACCGCTCATTTTAAATGATCTATTTGGAAAATAGGATATGTATCTGGGCAGCCCTTTAATCTCTTTTTTCTCTGGATTAGTTTCTGATAGAGATGGTGTATGTAATGTTGAGGATGACACAATGAGATTAAGGCTGTTTCCTTTGTTTGTCATGAAAGGAGTGATTGACTGGTTAATGGTACCTGTAACGGAAGTAATTTGATATCCTAATCCAAAGCACTTGTGTTCGGATCTAGTTTTTAATTAGTTAGCTAAAGCACTTGTGTTCGGATCTGGTTTTTATATAGTTAGCTTCAACCTGTGCTTGCATATATCGTTAATATTCTTGATCCTAAGCATATGAACTAATAATCAGATACTATATACATGTAATTCTATATGACTATATATATATGAAACAGTTGTATGCTTTTCTTTTGCTGTTCGGAATCATGTAGGCATTCTATGTAGTAATTTGGTTAATTCCTAATACTATATAATCTGAACTAGGTCTTGTCCGAATTCTGTATTATGTTCAATCATATCATCCAACTTGGACCAATTTTAATGTCTCATCTGTTTGATGAACAGAAAAATATGGTCCCCGGTGCAGAAGCGAAAGGATTCAACCCAGGATTGATTGTGTTACTTGTTGTTGGCGGGCTAGTGTTGTCATTCCTTGTTGGTAATTATGTGCTATACATGTACGCCCAAAAAACACTTCCTCCGAAGAAAAAGAAGCCCATCTCAAAGAAGAAGATGAAGAGGGAGAAATTGAAGCAAGGTGTATCGGCACCAGGAGAGTAGAATGGTATTTTCTTCTTTATAAATGGAGCTGCCTTTTTTTCTTTTTCTTTTTTTGTATGCCTATTGTTGAGGACTTTATCTAGATAGCTCTACAACGTCTTAGGACTCTTTAATGATCTCCCAGTGTCGGTGTCGAATAGAACTTCACCTTTATATTAGAACCTAGCATGCTGTTTATTTATCCCTTGCATAGTAATTGTGTGGGTTCCTGTGTGTGGAAAATATCAGACGTTGGAGTCTTGCTTTCGCTATTCGGAAGCAACCATGTTCATATCAGTTTAGGGCTCTAATTAGCCTTGCACATCTTCTTACCTTCAACTAAATCAGAACTGGGCTTGTTTGATTGTAATTATCTACATTGCACCGTTTCGGCAAAGCAATACTCGAGTTTGGTAAAACAGAAGCATTTGGATTTAATAATCACGAACAGAAAGAAAAACCAAGTCTTCACCAGAAAGTATAATATATTCCAACAAATCACACATCCTGCCGATAAGCGGCTTATACACAGAACAAATGACTAAAAAAAACACACTTCACATACTGATACAAAAGGAGTCTCATCACAATTATATAAAGGTACACAGTTTCTATGAAGATGAAATGAAAAAGAAAATCATTTATGCTCCACGACCCATGGTCTGTTCCCCAGGTGGAATCATGACTAGGAGGGGTTGGGTATTGAAGCCAGGATGTGGAATCCTACGACGAATTTCACGTCCCTCCTGACAGAGGGCACAAGCATGGCAGAAAACATGGGTGGCAAAGTCGCAGGCCATTTCACATTGCTCGCGTTGAACTTCATCCTCGACAAAGCTTCCACAGCACCCACACGATCCTGCAACTGCCTCACAGCTTCCCTGTTGTGCAAGTATATAAGATCCACAAATCTTTTTCATATTAATGTGCATGGATGTAAATACATGACCCATCAGACTGGAAACGATGTCATCGGGTTTCAATAGAATATGGTTCAGGTACCGTTCAACCATAGAAAACTTGACAAAGTTTAGGGAAATTTGACATAGAAATTTACATTGAGCGGTAGAAACCAGCTGAAATTCCAATTTACAGTATGGTATTTTACTTAATCTTGTTTTCAATTTTCAAGCAAGGATCTTGTATTTATATAGGAGAAGATAATGAATATATCTGTATTTAAGCTCTTGTGCATTCAATATTGCTCGTCAGAGCCTGCAATGATATATTTCTTTCCTGCCCTTGCCCTTACTATCTCCTCTATCAATAGGGAAACATAAGAAAATGAACAATTCGAGCAAAACATAGTACGAAAAAATGTAAAATACAATATACGATATACCCCATAGGCCACATAAATTTATAATCAAGGCAAGTAGGCTCTCTCTCTCTCTCTCAGTCTAAAATTCTCCTCAGGTATAAAAAGGCCAACCAGGTATGGGAAAGCAAACTATCCTAAAAAACGAAGCAAATAGATCTGCTGAATGACCATGCAACAGATAACAGGGTGATACTAAACAAAAATCTCCACGTATGTTATAACTTATAACCAGATAATAGCATCAATAGCACAAAAAGTTCGAGAGGCTAAACTTTGCCCTTCCGTGATAGTCGTCACAACTTGGTTGCAGGTTGTCTCTTAATCATAACATGATAGATGTCATAGGTTGAAGAATACAATTAGATAGCTAACCTCTAGATTAAACTTGCGGCGAATGGCTGTTCGGATGGGATAGGAGAACCACGGGGCGAGGCAATTCCAGCCGAAAAAGGTATTCCCCAAAAAGTAAAGACCAGTGTAAGGCAAGCAGTGATTAGCAAATGTACCAGGAGCAGATCCAAGTCTCTCTACACTGCTTCCATAAAGCACACAAGGAGCCACACTACCCAATAAACCTGCCCAATATTATCACTATCATAACAGCCATACAATTGAAATACTATAACAATAGAAATATCCAAAGAGTGCCATCAAAATCTCATTCAATCGACACGAAATCTTCGTATATTAATATAACTAACTAGCTCATAAGGTGAAAACAGTTCATCTCACAACATAAATCCCATTAAACTACATATTAATTACAAACACAATCACACATAAGCAAGCCTTCATTCCATGATCACATATCATATTCCCTTTTGACTTTTTTTGGATAGCAATCTAATCTGAAGATTACCAATGCACCTCATCCTCATCAATGTTTATTCACAAATATACATCCAAATCCAACTATTCGAATTTCTTTCCCCTTTAGGGAGCATTTACTTTGCGTAATAGGATAGATTGATAAAACATAGGATTGACTATAGGAAGGATTAGAAGATCAAACAAGCTAAAAAATAATCAATCCATCAAAGTAAAACGGTTGATTAACCTATACTATTTTTATCTATCTATCCTATCACCCAAACACCCAAACCCAAAGTAAACGCCCCCTTAAAGTAAACGCCCCTTAAAGTAGATCAAGAATATGAAACCAGCATCATCATACCCACAAACCGAATTCAACAAAAAACCATGATCACCAAACTTCTCAGCATATAATCAAGACCTCAATGCAAATAAAAAGAAAAAAAAATCAAAATCAAATCTTGAAAGTTGCAAGGAAGAAAACTCACAAACTTCAAGATCGCTACTGCAGAATTCATCGTTCCTCCCAAGACAAGAGAAGAGACCAGAATCCCAGTGGGCCCTCTCCATCATGGAATTAGCCACCGGTAGCCCGTCGGCCGTCCATCCCACCGGGATCGCCGCGGGGAGCGGAGCTCCAATATTCTTGGCGATGGGGGCGGCCGATTTCTTCTCATTTTTCATCCCAACTTGTTCTTCGTCGTCTCCCTGTTTCGGTAAAAGAGGGTTCGATTCCTCGGAATTCGCCATTTCACAAAAATTGACAAAGGTCGGAGAGGATAAGAAGTATGGCAAATGGGATTCCTATAAATTTCTATGAATGATCTAGTCTCTCTCATTTCAGCTCCCCAACCGACAGCTGTTTGCATATTTTTAGTATTTTATAAAAATTTAATATAATATATTATAATATACTCCCTCTCATGTTATTTCTTTTGGACACGGGTATTAAGGAGAAGGGTGTTTAAAGGCTAAAAAGATAGAAAGTGGTGGAGCCATAAATTTTTGTGAGGGACTACGGCCTTTTAGGCCGCGGAAGTTTGAGGCAATAACAGGTGCGTGATGCCCTTAGATGTTCTGGGCCGCATTCGCGCTACACCGATGTATTCAACGAGTTTATAGCCTTGGCCGACAGTCCGGGTAATCTTTGAAATTTCATCGTGATGGGATAGATCATTGCAATTGTTGGTCTTCAACGAGGAATTCCTAGTAAGCGCGAGTCATCGGCTCGCGATGACTACGTCCTGCCCTTTGTACACACCGCCCATCGCTCCTACCGATTGAATGGTCCGGTGAAGTGTTCGGATCGAGGCGACGTGGGCGGTTCGCCGCCCGCGACGTCGTAAGAAGTCCACTTAACCTTATCATTAAGAGGAAGTAGAAGTCGTAACAAGGTTTCCGTAGGTGAACCTGCGAAAGGATCATTGTCGAAAACTGCAAAGCAGACCGCGAACCTGTGAATTAGTTGTAGCTCCATCACTTTCTTTTATGGAAACAGGACAAGAATAACGGGACAATCTAAAAAGGAATACAAGACAAGAATAACGGGACGGAGGGAATATATATATATATATATATATATATATATTTTTTTTTTCTTTTTCGTGTTTTTTCTTTTGCTTTGACTGAGCATAGCCGCGTGGAAATTGGAATACGTAGACGGGAAGGAATTGTTGATTAACCATCGTCCCTTTCTCATCATTTTTGTTTCATTCTGAAAGAATTTCCAGCTATAATAATAATTTAGATTTGAGATTGTAATTTTTATTTGTTTTTTGAGTTGATGTTTTGTTTTTGAGTTGTTGTATTAATCGATTGTTTGATTCCCAAACTTCACTCTCAAGTAATAGGCCGCATGTTATTTTTCTTATCTGTTTTATTTGGGGAAAAATAATAGCTATAACACTATTTATATGTTTTTGATAAATTTTCTTTTATGTCAACTCTAATAATTTTCATTCCTTAAACTCCTCAATAAGTTGTATGTATAACCAAATAAAATGATGTACATGAGAGAAGAGGAACAAGCCTATAACCTTAACCAGATCACACACAAAACTCAAATTACCAATCATCATTAAAACCTATCATAATTAATTCCGTAAAAAAAATTAAGTGTATTACAAATAATGTTGCTCAAAAAATACAAAGGACAAAGTCGTAAATTCAATAAATGTAGTTATATCCAAATTAACTAAATGAGAAATATCATGGACATACTAAAAATAGGGAGAAATGGGATAATAACACTTTTAAGATTAAAAATACTAATAATAGCACATAGTTTTAAAAAATACAAATAATAGCACTTCTGGACATATTTACCCCTCCATTCCACCATCCTTCCATCATTATCCGTGAATTCACGAGTTTTAATTTGTGAATTCACAAATTTCAATATGTGATTTCACGCATAAAAAAGGTCGCCGGAAGGGAGACGGCGACTAGGCCATGTGAGTCGGTGACGACAACTTTGAAATCCACGGCGGCAGCGGAAAGATGGTCGACATGTATGAAAAAAATGAAGAAGCTACATATAAACAAATAAAAAGATGAAAATAAATTGAAATAAAAAAAATTACGGACAAAAATAACCAAAAGTGTTATTATTTGTCTTTTTAAAAATTGGTGCTATTATCAGTGTTTTTTTTTTCCTAAAAGTACTATAATCCTACATTTTCTCATAAAAATATCATGAACAGCATTACCTCATCGGAACTTATCTCAAACTCCACTATTAGTTATATTAGTATATACTCCATCCGTCCCACTAAGCATGTCTCATACTTTTTTGGCACAGAAATTAAAAATAAGAGTAAAAAGATGAAATGTGGATAGGTCCCACCAATTTTAAAGAGTTAAATATATTTATTTTTTTATATGAAATTTACTAATGACATCCAAAAAAGGAAAATGAGACATGTTTAGTGGGACGGAGGGAGTTTGTTTTGGGCACAGTTATTAAGAAACAAGAGTAAAAATGTTGGGAAATAATAAACATGTTTTGAAGTGATACCAAAACCCAGCTGACCCCAACCGAGTAGATGAATGTACAAACTTTGTGTTGTTTCCAGCTCACCTGTTTGAGCTTATAGAGTTTCTTAGTTTACAGGTAGAGTCGTAGAAGTTGGCAGAAGACTGAGCGGACACAGCTGAGGAATTCAGCAGAGCAGACCAAGTAGAGTCAAAGACCCAGCAGTATCAAGACCCAGCTCAGTGACGGAAACCCAGCTCAGTGTCGAAGACCCAGCTCAGTGTAAAAAACCCAGCTTAGTGTCGATGACACAGCTCAGGTCTGAGACACAGCTCAGGTTGAAGACACAGCTCAGGTTGATGATACAGCACAGGTCTAAGACACAGCTCAGAGTTCAAGACAGCTCAGAGTCACCAGCTCAGCAGAGTCGAAGTCAACTTGAGATAAAGTCAGATCTGATCTGAACCATCAGGAACTCGACACCTCAGCACCTAGAAGTCAGACCTAGGATTGCTTTACGAGGAAATCAAGGAAGAAGACAAGTCAATCCTGTCAGAAGTTAGGTATAGATTCAGAACGGCTCTTTCCAACGGCTAGTTCTAATCTCTCCCTATAAATAGAAGTCTTCTTCATCATCAGACGAAGAGAAGTGACGAGAGAGAATATACTCAAGAGAGATCAACATACTTCATTAAAAGAAGTCTAACCAAAGATCAAGAGATCTCTCAGAAAAGCTTCAAGATCCAGCAGCCGTCATTCTTATGAGTTATTATTCATTCTCAGGCTGCTGAAGCTCTCTCCCACTTGTATCTAGGCATATAATCCTTCCCATCTTAAGCCTAGTTTGAACGAGTTCATCATACTCATTGTTCTTAATTATAAGAACTCGTTCATAGTTGGAAACCCCAAACTCAAACCCAGAAAAAGGTTAGGTAGGTTAAGGTTATGGTTCTGTAGTGCCCGTAAAACTACAGGTTAGGTTCTTCAGTACCCGTAAACTGAATGTAGGCTTCAGCTGTGCCCGTAAACAGACTGGTTACGTTTCGATACAGTACGCGTAAACTTGTATCCAGCTTGAGGAACTAAGCTGCAACGCTTGCTGACTGCGCGAAAAGTCAGTGGTATCCTTAGTGGATTACCAGAGGTTTCTGGTCGTGGACGTAGGAGTAGTTTCTCCGAACCACGTTAAGTTGCTTTGTTCTTTCATGTTTATTTATGCATCCAGCTAACTATTCATAAGCATTATTTCAAGCTACATAAACTGATTAACTGAAAAGAGAAACTAAGCTTTGCAATATATTTGAAGCAACAGACGGACTTTCCAAAATCCCACCACATTCCGCACACAGCCAGCTGTGTCGATCAAGCTGCCTTCTAGCTGGATCGAACACAGCCAGCTCACTCAAAAGAGTTTTAATTGGAAAAGTTTTTAAACCTTGGTGTATTCACCCCCCCTCTACACCAAGGTATCCGTCTTGGGACCATCAAAAAGATAAAAAGTGGTAGGTCCTACAGTTTTTGAATGGTTAATTGTTTTCATTTTTGGAATAGAATCTTGCTATTGGGATAGATGAAAAAGAAAAGTAAGACCTTGCTATTAGAATATTGGGAGTGGTATATGGACTGGAGCTGCTTGTCGGTGATAATTTGCCGGAAATGCTGATCAGTTGTTAGTATCACCTCAAATAAACGACATTTTGGGTTACTTATCACTTTCAATCTTCATTTCTTTTATTTAATTAAATGTTATTTGTACGTACTGTCGTCTCATTTGGTCTATAAATTAGTGGATTGTAGTTTGAATTTACGTTCGAAAAACTTTAGACATTATTGAGGGCATCAAATTGAAATAATTGAATCGGTGGATGTGATTCAAAAAAAAAAACATGATTATATGTAGGGGTGTAAATTCGGGACGGGTCGGGTATCCTATTCGGAATTTTCGAGTACTCATATCCAATTTTTTCAAAATTTCCTACCCGAACCCGCCCAGTTTTAAAAAATCGGGTACCTAATACTCGGACCGAATTTATTTGGGTCGGGATCTGATGAGCCGGGGTCCAGCACTGATGATTCAAACCCGGAGTTGCAGCTGAGAGATCCAGTTACAAGATTGAGAGCCAAGAAGCTGCAAGGCTATTTTCAGTGCATTGTCCCGGAAGAAACTGGAAGATGAAGATGTTGGGATTAAGCAGTCCAAGTTCATGAACTTGACCAGTGCCCAGGATTGATGATTATGACGCGTCCAGTTTCGAACAAGTCCTTTGGTTCGAAAATTGGACTTCTAGTTATTTAGTTGTTTTTATGTTTTTATTTGGGCTCAGACTTTGTATTATTTAATAGTAAGCCCAATAGTTAGTACTTATTTATTTTAATTAGTAGCCCGTTTGTGATTAGGCCTAGTTCGAAAATTAACAAGGCCTGACCCTTGATAATTTCGAACCCTAGTAGTATTTAGGTCTTTGGAGAACACTATTTTCAGCAGATAATTTTGAATCAGAAATCGAATTTGATAATTTTGTCTCACGAGTGCTTCGGTTCACGTTTTTTTTCTATCGGTGTTCTTGGTAGAGTTCTTGAGCTGGCATCTTTAGAACTTGAAATCATCGTCTCGTTCGTGATATCCAGTCCTATCCGGGTTAGACAAGCCACGAAGATTGCTCCATAGGCGCGTTTCGAATTCAAGTCGATCCGGGGTTCGTTTCGGGTAAGTTCTTCATCCTATTTTCTTCGTCCTCTTCGTTTCCAGCCATCTCGATCTCCTTCCACCCATCATATACTGTCCATTCCACCTCTTTATCCACCCCAATCCCCCGCCCAGATTAGATCTCCGCCCCAGCAGTTCCGCCGTCCCAAGTTTTAACCTAAATCAACCAAAACGCCAGTCCCGTGCCAAATCTCAAACCCCTTGTGCGAATTGGCTGAAGTTTTGATATGTTGTTACTGACTTCAATTTATAATTCGTGTTAAAATTTGAGGTTAATCGGAGTTGTTTTGCTATAGTTTCTAATCGAGTTTCAGTCTAGGGTTTTTAATCGCTGATTGGCTTTGTTTCGTGTTTTGTTATATTTCTTGTTCAATTTTCGAATCAGATCAGTATATTAGGTGTTCTTATCTCTATTAGTTCAGTTTAAAGTTGGATTGAAACAACCTTTGTCGCTGACGTTGTTCGAGTCTTTGCTTCCGCGTAATTATTGGCCGTATCATAAATTTTGGTATCAGAGCCACGTCAGCTCTTGCTGGTCGTGGTTCAATCCAAATTGGTGTGACATTCTAGGGGCAAAAGTGATCGACTAGTTTAAAAAAAAAGAAGAAAAAGAATACGATATATAAAAAAAAAAGTAGAAGTCGATGCCCTAGAATTGTTGCGTTCTGAAATTTTGTTGGTTTGCATCTTGGTCATCTTGATTGAAGTTTGTCATCTTGAGTATAGTTATTGTCCTTCGTCGACTAACGATTGGGGACGTCGTATTGCATTTTATTTTTTCGCTTGTTTTTGGAGTCTGGGTTGTCGAATTTTTGGTGGCTTAGATATTCGGTCATCTTGGTTTAATAGGATTAATTTGTGTTGTCCTAGTTCTATTAGGATTTGGTTTTATTGCTTTCCTAGTTTGGCTCAAATCTGTTTCCTAATTTGAATTGAATTAGTAACAACTGTCTATCCGAAATTCATCCACACTCTTTTAATTTTTCGGCCCTCCCTACCTTTTTCCTTGCCTAACCGAACATCTTAAAGCCTTGGTACCGAAATTCCATCCCAAACCAAATTTCGTTTCAATTTTTGTTTTTTTCATCTTTTCACTATAACTTTTGCTCCAGAAGTCCGATTTCTGCCCATAATACCATTCCGGAAGCGGAACGACGCTCTGAGCAAGACTCACCACTTTGCTGTGACCTATCGGGGCTTTTCTATCGGGGCATTTTGTGCCGTTAATACAGTTTCCATTTTTCTTCAATCTTATACATTGAGTGACATACACGAGTGGTAAAAATCAGAGAGAACAAACGAGTGATTGTAAGGAACTGTGAGGTCCCTTTTATTTCTTTATGTTTGTTCACTGTGTAGGTTTTATGGATCCAGGAAAGTCACCGCAGTTTTCAGGGACCCAGTCAGATTGCGACGCCAAGTACCACTTTGATGCTTTGAGTGGTCGTGTACAGGGTCAGATCAAAGAAGTTCAGAACACCATGGCTAAATTGTTGGATAGATTTGAGCAGTTTAGTACAGCGACCATTCAGACACCACTACAAACTCGAAATCCACAGCAGCAGCAAGCACCTGCTAATCACATAGATGAGTTCGAACTACATGAAGAAGCATCTGACTCAAAACACTTTGAGGATGAACGAGTTGAGGATAATACAGCTCAGTTCTTCCCAATTCAAAGAGACAGAAACGGCTTTGCAGCTCGAGGTAGAGGCCGGGGTCGTGGTGATCAATTCCAGCCACGTTTCCAGGGAGCTCGCAGGAATGTCTACCCAGGGCAGCCTAGATATGGTAATGCAGATGGTCTTCTCAACAACATCAAGACCACCATTCCAGAATTTGACGGCAGACATGATCCAGATGCCTATTTAGACTGGGAGCGCAAAGTTGACAAGATTTTCGAGTGTTATGACTTCCCAGAGCCTAAGAAAGTGCAGCTAGCTTCCCTTGAGTTCACTGGATATGCAGCAACTTGGTGGGAGTTTCAGCAGAATAGGCGCAGAAGAGATAGGTATCCTCTGATTGACACTTGGCAAGAAATGAAAGATGTGATGAGAGACAGATTCATCCCAGTTCACTATGAGAGAGAATTGGAGAAGAAGCTCAGTCAGATTCGTCAAGGGTCCAGATCAATTGAGGAATATCACAAGGAATTAGAGACAGTATTGAACCGGGTTGGGAAAGAAGAGACATTGATTGCTACACTCAACCGATACATTGAAGGAATGAACCCTGATATTGCTTGTGAAGTCGAATTGACAGACTTCAATTCTGTTGAAGCAATGGTTCATTATGCATCTATTGTAGAACGACAGCTCAGAGATGGACGACGTCGATCCTTCCAGTCGACACCTGCTAGGACTCCTTGGGTTCGAGGCAACTCTTCCACGCCTAGGACAGCTCCTACTCGTCCTCCTAGCCAGTCCACACAGCCCGTTCGCCGTTCTGAGCCGTCTGCACCACAACCCTCTCGCAGACCTGACTACAATTCACCAGCATAGAACAGAAATGCCCAGAATCGACCTATGCAACCTAGTCAGCCTCAGAATGGTACTCCAGGAAGAGCACGTGATGTTCAGTATCACAAGTGCAAAGGATGGGGACACTTTCAAGCCCAGTGTCCAAATCGCCGAGTTCTCATCATTACCGAGCAGAATGAGTTAGAATCAGCTAGTGAAGATGAACTCAATGATCCAGTTGAAGCAGTAGACGCAGAACAGCCCCTTGAAGAGTCCACCGGCATCGAAGTTGAAGATGCAAAACCGAAGCAGACTTACCCTAGTCTTGTTTCCATTCGAGCTATGAGCCTTTTTCGAGGAGAACATAACGATCAGCGTGAAAACATCTTCTACACTCGTTGTTCGGTTCTAGACAAGACATGCTCGATGATCATAGACAGTGGTAGCGTTGTGAACGCTATCAGCCAGTATGCAGTAGGGAAACTGAACCTAATTCCACAGAAGCATCCCAAACCTTACCGTCTATAGTGGTTGTCTGACCGAGGCGAAATCCGAGTTGGATATCAGGTACATGTTATATTTTCAGTTGATAGATATACTGACACTGTTTTATGTGACGTTATTCCTATGGATGCGGCACATATTTTGCTTGGTCGTCCTTGGCAGTTTGACAGGAAGGCGATACATGATGGATTTGCCAACACTTATGCCGTGACTAAGGATGGACGGACCACCAGATTATAGCCATTGGCGCCTAAGGATGTTGCAAAAGACCAGAAGAGGATGCAAGAGAAGTTCAAGGAAGAACGGAAGAAGAAGAAATCAGATAGCACGGCTACGCCGTCAACTCCTAGCCCAACAATGAGTTCGGCTGATCCCAAGTCTTCCAAGACAGCCTCGTCCACACCTAAGGGATCCTCTAAGTCCGTTCATAAAGCTACTCCATCGAGTTCCAGTGCAGCCAATTCAGATCTGGTGCACAAGAACTTGTTTATTAGTGCAAAGGGAGTACAGAAAGCAATCTGAGCTGGTAAGCCTATCGTTCTAGTTACTTTTAAGGCTAATGATACTCCTGATATTGTTATTCCTTCTGTTTTGCAGCCATTGATGGAGGAGTTCAAGGATGTATTTCCATAAGAGATACCAAGTGGTCTACCACCTATTCGGGGAATAGAGAACCAGATAGACTTCCAGCCTGACGCCGTTCTTCCCAACAGGCCAGCTTACAAGACCAGCCCTGAGGAGACCAAAGAAATAGACCGACAAGTTCGGGAGTTGCTGGAAAAGAAGCAAATCAGAGAGAGCATGTCGCCATGTGCAGTTCCTGTGATCCTTGTGCCGAAAAAGACGAATGATTGGCGTATGTGTATGGACTGCAGAGCTATCAATAAGATCACGGTAAAGTATCATTTTCCCATTCCCAGGTTATATGATATGCTAGATGAGTTGTCTAGAGCGTCTGTCTTTTCTAAAATTGATTTACGTTCTGGATATTTTCAAGTTAGAATGTCTGAAGGGGATGAGTGGAAAACCGCATTTAAGACTAAGCATGGTTTGTATGAATGGCTTGTGATGCCTTTTGGACTTACTAATGCTCCTAGTACTTTTATGCGTTTGATGAATCATGTGCTGCGTGATGTTATTGGGAAATATGTTGTTGTTTACTTTGATGATATCCTTATCTATAGTACTTGTGTTTCTGAGCATGTTAGACATCTTAGGCATGTTTTTGAGTTGTTGCGTGATGCTAAGTTGTATGCCAACCTGTCTAAGTGTTCCTTTTGCATGGATGAGGTTATTTTTCTTGCTTTTGTTATTAGTAGTCGTGGTGTAGAAGTTGATAGAGCTAAGGTGCAAGCCATTGAGGAATGGCCAACACCTCAGTCTAGTTCTGAAGTTAGGTCTTTCCATGGTTTAGCTGGATTTTACCGTCGTTTTGTGCGTGATTTTTCATCCATTGCTGCACCATTAACTGAGTTGAGTAGGAAAGACAAGAAGTTTGAGTGGGGTAAAGTCCAAGAGCATGCGTTTAATTTGTTGAAGTCAAAATTATGTAATGCTCCTGTTTTGGTTTTACCTGACTTTGCTAAGACCTTCGAGATCGAGTGTGATGCCTCTGGTATAGGCATTGGTGCTGTTTTGATGCAGGATAGGAAGCCAGTCGCCTATTTCAGTGAGAAGCTGAATGGAGCAGCCCTTAGGTACTCTACGTACGACAAGGAGCTATACGCATTGAAGAGGTCTTTGGAGACTTGGCAGCATTATCTGAGACCGAAGGAGTTCGTGATTCACACTGATCACGAATCACTGAAGCACTTGAAAGGGCAGCAGAATTTGAATTCGAGACATGCCAGATGGGTTGAATTCATTGAATCTTTCTCATACAAGAAAGGTGAGGAGAACGTGGTTGCTGACGCACTTTCTCGCAGGTATACCTTATTTTCTGTGATGCATGCCCAGTGCTTAGGGTTAGAGAATTTGAAGAGTTTTTATGCATCTGATCCTTACTTTGGTGATATTTTCAAGAATTGTCAGTCTAGGTCTAGATTTGTTGATTCATTTTATGTGAAAGATGGTTTTCTGTTTAAAGATGTGAAGTTGTGTATTCCTACTTGTTCCATGCGAGATTTACTTGTGTTAGAGTCTCATGCCGGTGGTCTGAGGGTCATTTTGGTGTTGCTAAGACTTTGAGTTTATTGCATGAGCATTTTTATTGGCCTCGCATGAAGAGAGATGTAGAGAGAATATGTGCTAGATGTATTACATGTAGAAAGGCTAAATCTAGTTCTAGTCCATTTGGTTTGTACACTCCACTGCATGCACCATCTGCACCTTGGATTGACATTTCTATGGATTTTATTCTTGGTTTGCCTAGGTCTAAGTCTGGCAAAGATTCTGTGTTTGAGGTTGTAGATAGGTTTTTCAAAATGTCTCACTTCATTGCATGCAGAAAAACTGATGATGATGTTCATGTTGCTAATCTGTTCTTTCGTGAAGTAGTTAGACTGCATGGCATGCCTAGGACTATTGTCTCTGACTGAGATACTAAATTTTTGGGACATTTTTGGCGTGTTCTTTGGGGAAAGTTAGGTATTAAACTTTTATTTTCTACTGCATGTCATCCTCAGACCGATGGTCAGACTGAAGTAGTTAATAGGACTTTAGGTACTTTACTTCGTGCACTAGTGAAGAATAATTTGAAGTCATGGGAAGAGTGTTTACCTTTTGCTGAGTTTGCTTATAACCGTGTTGTGCATTCTTCCACTAACATATCTCCATTTGAGGTTGTGTATGGTTTTAATCTCCTTACTCCTACAGACCTTATTCATTTGCCTATTGATCATCTTTCAAGTTTGCAAGGTTCTCGTAGAGCTGAACAGGTTCAAGAGATGCATAAGAAGATCAAGAATAGGATCGAACTTCAGGGACAGAAAAATGCAACCAAGGCTAATGCACATTGCAAGCAAGTATTATTCAAACCAGGCGATAGGGTTTGGATCCACTTCAGTCCAGGACGCTTCCCTAACTTGAGGAA
Organism: Agastache rugosa; assembly: GCA_031470985.1. Taxonomy (NCBI): domain Eukaryota; kingdom Viridiplantae; phylum Streptophyta; class Magnoliopsida; order Lamiales; family Lamiaceae; genus Agastache; species Agastache rugosa. The sequence goes on along the minus strand of CM062606.1, from coordinate 27,971,477 downwards.
GTCTAAGTTGATGCCTCGAGGAGATGGACCGTTTACTGTCATTGCCCGAGTCAATGACAATGCATACCGCATTGATCTTCCAGGTGAGTATAAGTGTTCTAATACTTTTAATGTTTCGGACTTATCTCCTTTTCCTGTAGATGATTTCGATGCTGAGAGGAGCCGAATTCGATGATGAATTCTTTTCAACATGGGGGGAATGATGAGCCGGGGTCCAACACTGATGATTCAAACCTAGAGTTGCAGCTGAGAGGTCCAGTTACAAGATTGAGAGCCAAGAAGCTGCAAGGCTATTTTCAGTGCATTGTCCGGAAGAAACTGGAAGATGAAGATGTTGGGATTAAGCAGTCCAAGTTCGTGAACTTGACCAGTGCCCAGGATTGATGATTATGACGCGTACAGTTTCGAACAAGTCCTTTGGTTCGAAAATTGGACTTCTAGTTATTTAGTTGTTTTTATATTTTTATTTGGGCTCAGACTTTGTATTATTTAATAGTAAGCTCAATAGTTAGTACTTATTTATTTTAATTAGTAGCCCGTTTGTGATTAGGCCTAGTTCAAAAATTAACAAGGCCTAGCCCTTGATAATTTCGAACCCTAGTAGTATTTAGGTCTTTGGAGAACACTATTTTCAGTAGACAATTTTGAATCAGAAATCGAATTTGATAATTTTGTCTCACGAGTGCTTCGGTTCACATTTTTTTTCTATCGATGTTCTTGGTAGAGTTCTTGAGTTGGCATCTTTAGAACTTGAAATCATCGTCTCGTTCATGATATCCAGTCGTATCCGGGTTAGACAAGCCACGAAGATTGCTCCACAGGCGCGTTTCGGATTCAAGTCGATCCGGGGTTCATTTCGGGTAAGTTCTTCATCCTATTTTCTTCGTCCTCTTCGTTTCCAGCCATCTCGATCTCCTTCCACCCATCATATACTGTCCATTCCACCTCTTTATCCACCCCAATCCCCCGCCCAGATCAGATCTCCGCCCCAGCAGTTCCGCCGTCCCAAGTTTTAACCTAAATCGACCAAAACATCAGTCCCGTGCCAAATCTCAAACCCCTCGTGCGAATTGGCTGAATTTTTGATATGTTGTTACTGACTTCAATTTATAATTTGTGTTAAAATTTGAGCTTAATCGGAGTTGTTTTGCTATAGTTTCTAATCGAGTTTCAGTCTAGGGTTTTTAATCGCTGATTGGCTTTGTTTCGTGTTTTGTTCTATTTCTTGTTCAATTTTCGAATCAGATCAATATATTAGGTGTTCTTATCTCTATTAGTTCAGTTTAAAGTTGGATTGAAACAACCTTTGTCGCTGACGTTGTTCGAGTCTTTGCTTCCGCGTAATTATTGGCCGTATCAGGATCGGATACCCGTATATACCCTTTAAAATATATATATATATATATATAAAGCCTTTTTTATATATATTTCCACCTACTTTCTTCCTATTTTTTCGACAAAGAAATCCAATCCAAATTCTAAAATATTCAACAAATAAAGTTACACAATCCAGCAAAGTACAAACAAGCTTAACATAAAGTAACACTAGCAGTCAAAAAGCAAACAAAACATAATTAAAATCAAGATAGTAGCAGGAAAGTTGCAGCTTTCTGTCATTCCATAACAAAGTGCCACACTCGATCAAATTCTTCAAAGTGCGACGTCGACGGCAAGAGATGGGTGGCGCGGACGACGACAGCGAGAGAGGGGTGGGTTGGGTGGCAATGGAACGACAGCGACGGGGTGAGAGAGAGAGAGAGGGAGATGAGAAACGAGTGGGTTGTGAATCGGGAGTGTGAGGGAGAGATGCAGTCACGCTTCCCTCAGGTGTGGTGGTGACTTGTTACACTATTTTGTATTTTGTAAAATATTTTATAAAATAAATAAGTATAATTTAAAAATAATAAAATATATAAAAAGTTTGACCGGGTAGTTGACCGGAACGGGACGGGTAACCCATTATCCGGAACAACTTCAATTATCTATCACGTACCCGAAAAATTTGGGTAACGGGTATCCATGCCCCGAAAAATTACGAGATGGGTTCGAATTATCCGAAAATCCGTAACCCAAATTTACACCCCTAATTATCTGTGTAAGGTCAGGAGATTTGGGAAGAACTAAATTAAATCGGATCCTCTATTACATCTCTATCTGACATCCCCTATTACCTTAATAAGAGAATGACATGTGGCATGATAGATTGGCCACCAATTGTGCATCTTTATTGTGTTAGGTTTGAGATCAGAAAGTAGATAATCAACACATGAACTAAAAACAAGGGACATATAATTCAATAAAGTCGAAAGATCTTGAGAGTTGTGTGAAGGCGAATAATCTAAGGCATGTTTAGGAGTTGCATGTTAGTAATTGATTGGACACAATAATTTTTTGCATGTAATCTATGGTTTATTTGATGCGCCAGCAGGCTTAGGCTAATTATACTTTATGTATAGTTGCAGTGTGAAAAAATTAGTGACCAACATCACCTCACTTAATTTATGGGAAATTCTATTATGGGTGTACATGTAGTACACCCACCTCTCACATAACAATATTTTATTAATATAAATTATATTAATATAATATTATCATATGAAAAGGAGTGTACTATATGTACATCCCTAATAGAATTTCCCCTTAATTTACATGTATTTTTTTTCTTAAAAAAAAAAATTTAATGCAAAGTTTTCCGTATGAAGTTTACAAATATGGGCCTCAAGGCTGAACCGGTTTTGGGCTTAGATAAGTACATCTTTTTATTCCGGGATTATATTTTGGATAACTAGTACTACACCCGTGCGATGCACGGGGTAAGTTGAATTTTGATATTTTTTATAAAAATAAAACAATATGAGTAAGGAAAATATATAAAAGAAAAGAAAAGTATCAAACAATATAAATTAAAATTAAATTTTGTTTAAAATTCATATATTTATAAATTTTGAAAATTTTCCCAGTAAACAATGTTCATTGTACATGCATGACTCTTATTATCTTTATCGCATATCAAGATCTTCAAACCACTTCGACTTTGTACTCTCGATACAGCGACGTTGAATTTTGTAATTGATTCCATGTATAGAATATCATCTGAAAAATTCTTCCAATACTTTTTTCAAATAATTAATCTTCAGTCTGTTCATTGAATTAGCAAATACTCCCTCCGTCCACAATAAATTTGCCACATTGTGGATGACACGGGTTTTAATAATTTGTTGGTTGATTGTATTGTGAGTGGAATAAGGGTCCCACTTTTATATAGTTTTAAATTGTGTTGTGAGTGAAAAAGTAAGTGAGGTGTGTGTGGTCTATTACCATAAATGGATGTGGCAAATTTTTTGTGGACGAACCAAAAAGGAAATTGTGGCAAATTTATCGTGGACGGAGAGAGTAGTAGATTTGCAAACATGTCTCAGAGATTGAGCAATACTCTAGTGACTTGCCTCTATAATTACGTCAATGTATTCTCTATCATCGTCTAACAAACCCAATGCATAGCACACGTCACGGAATGATGTGTATTGTACACCATTTACGCCCCTTATCTTCGTAGAATTTCGGTCCACGTACAATATTGAGAAGCAATCTCAAATAGTACATCTCTCAATTTCCTGGATGTATGTAGAAAATCCTCCCGATTGATTTTCCTTGTTATAGAAAATATGCACCCGTATGATGATCGGGTTAAGTTTAATTTTGTTTTTTCTTTGTATAGAAGGATCTCAATGCTCATCTCAAGCAACACAACTCATGCAAAAAACCGATCACACAGAATTAACAAAAATGTCAAATGCGAATAAATTTTGAAACAATTGAAATAGAAAAATAAAATAAAATTTTCATACCATTGATATTGCAACATCTACAACATATCGAGATGACAACCAACCGAACCAAATATTTTCATACCATTAGTATAGCCTTTGTTGCGGCCGGTAATTATGTTTATTAATGAAATAAAATAAAAATAGAAAACATTTTTTTTAATAAATGGCAATTCATAGTTGCTATAAATATGAGTATTACTTAGATTCGGCCGACGGTTCTTACTTTCTTCCATCCCTTAATCATATTTTGAGTGAAACAATAAACAAATTATTATCATCGTTGTATTGATGAAAAATTAGCGTCTAATGGCTACATAATTTAACTCATCTCATATTATTTAATCCATTTCAATTTCTTACTTCTCGATAGACCATCATAAAATTAAAATTATTCATCTAATTTTGTAAGTATTAATTAATTGTTAAATGAATTAAAATTAAAATCCGAAGATGATCCAATATACGTGCTTGTAGGGTCAAAGTCAGCATATCAACGCATAATTGAGAGGAAAAAAAATTGAAATTTTTTTCTAGACTTCTGAAATATAATATTTCTTTTTTCCATGATGAAATATGGTATTGAGCTCAAATATTAAAATTACATCCCCTATTCCTTCCGTTTATTTCTTTGGGGTTTTATCTCAATTCAATAAAGTATCTTTCTGGATTGACTTCGTCTCTAAATGCCAAAACCTCTAAAATAAATTATTTAAAAATCAACTATAGAGATTCAATTTTTCTTCATAAATTATTCTCAATTTAAAAAGACCATGAGAATTGCAAGAATATTAATGTGTATAATTTATATATGTAATATAGTTCTAAATGCTCCAATATTTAGTACTATTATTCCAATTAACCAAAAATTAAACATCTCTTATCATACTAAATTCGAAGACTTACTACTAAGATATGACCCATTTCCGACACCACATTATTATAAAACAAAATATGAAAACTATGACATATTATTTATATAAAAATTGAACAAAAAAAAAACACACACACACACACAAATTGTATTAAAGAAAAAGAATAAAGCTGAAAAGAACAACAAATTAAATTGAAAACCATGAGACACCATCATTCACTCTTTTTTCATCTTCACGGCGGTTTTATCTCTTTCAAATTGATTGTAGGAACAAATCCATCCAATTTTCTCTTTAAAATTTGTAATCATGCTTCTCATTCGACGCTCGTCTGATCGGTGATGTCTCATTTGAACAATGGGTGATCATGCTTCTCATTCTTGCAAGTTCTACACTTGCAAGAATTGAGAGTAAATTTTGTTTCCGTTCTATTGTTGATGATAGAAAATTTAACAAAAATGCAGTAGAAAAGTGTGAATGATTATGGTTGCGGATTTCTAAAATATATTGGTAGTTTTCTTTATGAATTTAGAAAATAAATTAATTGGTTGCCATGAATTATACATTATATTAATTTATAACGTCTATTATTGAATAAATTAATTGGTTAGCATAATTATTGCTTTTGTAACTTATTATTTAATTGATTGATTGGAATTAATATACAATTATGATATACCATTTAAAAAAATATTTCTATAAATGAAATATTAAAAAAATGAAAAATAAAAGTTATTATAAATGACAGGCTGACCTTGCTATTATAGTAGTAAAGATGTTAAAAGCATAACAATGTAAAGGAGTTTATTGACTCAAATGTATATTCTTTCAGCAAAATATATAAACATACATACATACACATTATAATCAATCGGAGAAATAGTTAATAGCTTGTAGAGAGAGATAGAATTCAATTCAATTGAGACTGTTCAACTTTTATATAATTAAGAAAAATATTTCAAATATAAATTTCTAATTTTCTCATTGACAAAATATTTTAAATCTAAATTAAACAAAACAGTAACAAAAATAATAATCAATGAATAATCTAGTACAACTTTAAAACTATACATTCTTGATCAAATCATAGATCTCTAAAATTTTTTTTCTTATCATGAACTTCTTCAGGAAGAACAAAAAGCAATTGTAATGCTCTTGTACGGTAGCTTCTTTCATATCAATCATGCTTTCTTTCGTCTTGAAATGTGAAATGAAGGCGGATGGAATGACGGAGGTTATTAGAATTATAATAGTTGAGAAGCAGGATAAACAATTAGAAACTTGTTGATCATGCTTGCACAACCTAAATCAATTGGTAGCAAAAGAGACCAACTATACAAAGAAGATGAAGTGTGTGAGTATTTTTGCTTGTAGAATTTTAGATTATATAGGCACAAAATCAATAAAATTAGGAAATAAATTAATTTGTACCATTAATTTTGATTTTGTAACGTCTTTTATTAATTGCATGATTGTAAATTATTAATGAATAATTGTAATGTTCCATTTTTACTTATGATTTTCAGAATCGGAAAGTCAAAAATTAAAAAAAAAACTTAAAATAAAAGTTTTTAAAAACGGCAATCCGGCCTTACTATTATAGTTTATAAAGATTCTAAACATAGTCACTTTTTTTCTCTACATAATCCCTTATTAAAAAAATATTAAAAATTTTAATAAATTTACCCTTTTGCCCTATAGCCTATAGCCCCCGATTAAGGAATAAAAAAAATTGAAGAATTAAAAGCCTTCGTCTGCTAAACTCTGTGTGTGTGTGTGAGAGAGAGAGAGATACTTGAATTGAACAAGAACACCATTGTTCAGCAAGAGCAGAATTTGAAAAAAAAAAATCTGCAACAAAATCTTATAGCAGGAATAAGTAATAGAAAGAACTCATCTCACCTTTTTCAAAATTTAATCGAACTAATCCATAGATAGGCCAATTGCAAGAAATTATTGAACATTTGATATCTTCTTGTAGAGTTGCGTGTGTTGGGCGTTTTTATATAAATTAGTTAATAAATCTATTTACATGAGAAGTTGACCTAGCGACTCCTATTATTTAAGTGATTCGATCTTGAATTAGAGATTTCATAGAATTTTTTGTCTCATTGGTTTATCATTTTGGGAGGATTAAATTTTGTTGAATATTTGATTTCTTGTTGCTTCATAGTCAACACTGTCCAATCATAAAGAATATCTACCGCCATTACATTAGTCACAAAGTTTCAAACTAAAAAAGTAGTCAGCGAAGAAGACGATCGAAGTGTTGAACCACGTTGAAATCTCATATTTGTTTGGATGAATTTTCTTTACTTCTTTTTTCTTCTTCATATATTTGGAGTTTAATTGTACGATTTATTAGTAGAATTTCAAATTGGGGGCTAAAAGGATAAAAGTGTAAATTTATTAATTCTTTTTATTATTTTTTTAATAAGGGGCTATAAAGAGAAAAAATGGGGCTATGTTTAGAATTACCCTTATATTTTCCTCACTTTTTTTACAATATAAAAAAAATCAATTTCCTTTATTTGCGCTTGTTCATGTCAATGATTATTTATTCACTAATAGGCGATTTATATATACGCCCCTCCAAGAACATCCAAGCAATGAACCTCCTGTATGTTAAAGAGAAAAGTCTAGAATTCAATTCTCATTGCCCCCCTTCTCCAATCAGAAATAAAATAAAAATTAAAATAGGAACGTGATTAGAGCTGGCTACGGTTCGGTTCTGGAACTGGAAATGAACCAGAGGTACTCGGTTCCATCCCAATGAAACCGAAACCGAACCGCCTATTATTTCGGTTTCGGTTCCAAACTGGAACCGCCGGTTCCGGTTCGGTTCGGTTCCTTGGTTTTGGCGGTTCCAAATCAGAACCAAAATTATTATTTTTTTCCGCTTTTTTTCTTACCTTTTCTTGTTTAGTTATAATTTTATGCATTTTAATGTAACATTTATGTGGAATAAATATGAATTGTAACATAAATATAGATAAAAACGTAAAAAATAAAAGAAAATTAGGAGGAATCGAAAATTCTCGGTTCCGCAGCTTTGGAATCGGAACCAAACTGTCGTCGATGCGGTTTTCGGTTCCGAACCGAAACCGGCGATTCAGTTCTGGTTCCGGTGATTCCGGTTCTTTTGGCCACCTCTAAATGTAAATTAGAAACATATATAACACAAAAATATGCAATAAATAATCTAAAAGGAAATCATGAACTATAATAATGTAATCGATTATCTAACGTTGCCTCAGTAGGACGGACATGTTACTACGTTTGAAAGTAATTTTTTTTTGCTATCCAAGTTTTAGTAAATTACTTACTACTTTCAACATTTGGATATAATGAACACAATGTGCAGTTAGTTCATTACTAAAAAAGAAAAAAAAAAAGAAAAAAGAAAAAAAAGAACGAGAGCAAGTAGTTTTATTTGTTACTATCTCTTAGGCGATTGGCTAATTTAATTTTAGCTACACTAGTTTTCTTTGTCCTCGTAAAGTAAATGCTTGTAATTTATTGATTTATTTTAAATTTTAATTTTGTGAGTTGGGGAGGGAGAGTGGCGATGATTGGTCCACTGATTTGATGTAAAGGCTTTCTATTAAAATCAAAACATTCCCCCTTAAAAAAAATCATAACATTCTGTCCAATTAAAAGCATCCATGGGCCATGGGCTCATATAAATCTTACTTAACCATTGTAATTTTAACGGCACACTTTCTAATTATTGTAATTTGATTCAATTCACCTCAAAATTTCAACCAATTGAAAGCTTACATCACAAGACCAGAGTTTTGACTCTTTATCCATCTAGGAAACTACTCATCTCGTACTCAAATCCAAAAAATTAAAATTTTGTCGCCATTATTCTAATTTTCTTTTTCAATGTTTGGTCTAATTTATAAATCACAATTCCAATGAAAGGTCGTGGTTAAATTTCAATTCAAGCTAAAATACCACCAATGCTTCTCTCTCTCTCTCTCTCTCTCTCTCTCTCTCTCTCATGTAATGTAAAGAAATAAGAAAGAAAAGCCCAGATATGTGGATAAACAGAAGACACATGATCTAACCAAAGACAAAAGGCTAAGTACAAAAGTGGCCACCACCAAATGCATTAAATTAAATTTAGGGAATATGCCCATCACCACACCCTCAGGCTCCATCCTACACATACATACATCTTCTCTCTACCACTCACACACATTCTAATTTTATTAATTATTATTACACACTACTTTCTAAAATATACTACTATTACCACATTTTTGTACATTTTACTCATAATTTTTGGTTTTACTTTTTTTATTTTTTTTCCAAACCCATTCACAAATTAGATATTCGGTACAAATTGAGTTCGAAATATCCACATGGATTAAGTAGACTGAATAACTTCATAAATTGAAAGTCCAATTATACAACACTCATTAATCAAATTACCAAAACTATAAGTTTCTTATTTCAAAAGTGGCAAAAATCGTGTAGTGTTTTTTCATAAACTCAAAAGAAAAGTACTCCCTTCTTCCTACCCATCTTGAACCTTTATTGTTCGACACGAAAATGAAGAAAAAGCGTAAAAAAAATAGAAAATAAATAAATTGAAGAGTTAATAAATTGAATAAAGATTCTGTTTTGCAAACCCCCATAAAATCAAATAAAATACTTATAAAATAAAAAGTAAGAGAGTCTCCATTTCCCACTTTTCAAAAGGGCATCTCTTTCATGATCAAGTAATCAAAAGAATGACAAAACTCTCTCCAAGAAAGAAAGAAAAAAAAAGGATAAAATTATGAACTTTGCTGTGTTATACTATAATTTCCTTTGAGCAGCAAAGAACATTTCACAATCTGCTCAAAGTAATTAAAAATCATTAATCAGCCAAAAAAAAAACTATGAATTTTGTTGTTGTGAAGGAGGAGGTTGGACAAGATCGTCAGCTAACCTTGTTTGCCTCAACAAAACAATGGCTTCTGCACTAAGCCTTTCTCCAATTCTTGCGGGCTCCGATTTACATCTCGTCAGTAGCAGGGGATGCACCGCCCCTCCCCCAATTTTCTTAATTTCTTCAACATTTTCAGCTGAACTCTCCATTTCTTTGCAGCTCTCTTCTTCTTCTTCTTCTTCGAGAATGCTGCTGGCTGGTAATTCATCCGATTTACCATCGTTTTTGGCCGTGCCGTCGTCGTCGTCGTCGTCTTTCTCTGCTAACGGTGACCCCCAAAATCGACCTCCCAACGAAGAAGATCTGTAAGGAGCGGATCTGCACCTCGTCAACATTAAGGCATTTTTGGGCGGAGAAGAAGAAGACGAAGATTCTAGAAATCCCCTTTTATTTTCGAGAGATCCACCTCCCAAATTTTCGTATTTATTCGCGTAATCTCGCTCGCTCCCATTGCTGCTGCAATGTCCATTGCTAGCAGCGTCAAATTTTTCGGTTTTTCCGCTTCTCGAATTGGGGCAAACCCTAAAAGAATCCCTAGAATCGACCTTCTTGCAGTAACCCCACCCGAAAATGGAACCGCACTTGCAAAACATCCCGCCCAACGGATTCTTACTGCGGCGGAGGAATTTCGGAGAGGTCTTCCCGAAGCAGAGGGCTCTGTTGCGCCACCATCGGCGGCGCTTAACGGCGGCGGCGGCTCCGGTTGTTCTGGCCTTGGATTTGGCGGAGCGGCGGACGCGGACTTGGCCTATGCAAGTGACTTTTGGGGAAGACGGCTCTTGGGTGGTTTCGATGACTCCCGGCGCGCTTCTTCTGCTGCGGAGGTAAAACATGGGGCTCGACCGCGACCGCCCTCGGCTTCGGCTGCCGACGTTGCTCCGCAGGAACCGCATTAACGGCGGCGGAAACTTCTCCGCCCGGTTAGGGCTCGATAACGGCTTCGATAGAACTTTCATTTTTGCTGTCTCAATGTCTGTGCATTCTCTCTCTCTCTCTCTCTCTCTCTCCCTCCCTCGACTCCGACTCTATTTTCTATTTTCCTCTCTTATTATTATTACGTTTCTTTATCCACACACACGTATATATATAATTTATTTTCAGATTTATATATTTCAGTATATCTATCTACTAGTTTCTAGTTTGTACGTGCCGTGTGTGAGTGTGAGTGTGTGTGTGTGTGTGTGGGTGAGTGTGTAAGTGTTGGACCTTTTTCTTTTGTGCATTCTTCACTCAATTTTAAATTTGTATTCAAGTTGGGGATTTGATTATTGATTATTATATATTTTTCATGTCATGTGTCAATGTGAAAATGATCTTAGAAAAATATATAAATTTGTTTGAGCAGGAGCAGGAGTAGGAGTAGGAGCAGGATGACGGTAATACAAAAAAGAGTGATGCTATTCGGACATAAATGTCCGGACATAATCTAGCTAGTTTAGGTAAATGAATCGGTTCGATCCGTTTAACTTATTTATTTAATTTTGTAATTTCTCCACATTCATTCAATTTATTATTTTTTGAGTAATCTAATTCAAGTGAATGCATAAATATCTATTAAGTAATACTATTTCCGAAAGATTAGTGAAAATCACAAAATAACTTTATTAGTTTAATTTCGTATTTTTTGTATTCATATTTTTCTCTTTAAAAATGGCGGTTTAGATTAATTAAGTAAATACATTAGAGTACTAACCAACACCATTATTTTATTTGATAAATTATAAGTTAAGATTATTAATATATTCATTTTATGTCCGGACATATATGTCCAAAAAGTATTAGTGTACAAAAAAATGTCCTCCCTCCATATCATAACAAGTGATTCATACTTTATGGGCACAGTTATTTAGATGAAGGGTAAAAGTAGTTAAATTAGTATGACCTACAATTTTTAAATAGATAATTATTTCTTTATTTGAAAACGAGACACTTATTATGGGACGGGACGATATGGTATGCTAGCCACTTGTTATGGGACGGATGGAGTATATATATTTTTTAATTACTGCACGGATGGGTGGATGAAAGGTTTGAAAATGAAGGTTGTATTTGTTTTGTATTGTAGTTGGTTTCCGTTATTTTAAAAGACAATTTTGTGAAGTGGCCACACTAACAGATTACACCCTCTTCGTGTATATATACAATAGTCCCACACGATGCCATTCACGAGTTGTTTATTTTTTAGTTTTGTTCCATTCTAATTTATCAAATATATTTGGGGATGTCCTCCTAGTGGACCGTTGTTTCCGGTTTGAATTAGACTAGCATTTTATAGATAGAGGGTTTGGTACTAGATTTTTCTTATACAATTTATCTTTTATGTGTGGTTTGCAGATAATTATACAAAAAGAAAAAGTTATTCTCAATGAAAACGATTGCATGTTACCTTCATTATAAAAAAAAATAATTGGTGCATGTTGATGTTATTTCGAAGTTCGGCTAACGAATTTTTGGCGTGCATGATTTATGGCCCTAAAATGTGACAACATTATATAAGTAGAAGGTGTAGGGAAATAAATGCAAATACATATGACGATCATTTTGAGGTTTGAACGGTAATAAAATGAGATATAGGGGCGTGTGTTATTTCTCTTCATTCTCTTTTATTGTTCAAGTATGTAGGGTGGGTTTAGGTTTTTTATTGCCCCCCCCCCCCCCCCATCCCCCAACTCACTTGAAAAAGACGAGACAAAAGACAAGGAACTAAACAAGAACCCCTTTTGCAGAGAGAGAGATAGAGAGATAGAGATGCTCATAATTTCTGCGAGGTAATTAATGTTAATATACCACCTCATCTTTTTCACATATTTACTTTCTTGGCATCTTTATTTCCTTTTTTACTAGCTAATTAGGCTTCATGCAGCCTAGGACTGATCATCCTCACCTTATCCTCACAATTTGTATTGTTCGGGGTTCCAAATTCAACAATGACAACTGAACACGAGGGTTGCGCTTGTCCTGATAACTTAAAAAGAAAAATGAGAAGGTCCTTGGCCAAGGGAAGATGGGAATTTATTATGATCAAGGTAGATGGTGTAGGGCTAATTCACACCAACCTGTCTTGGCGATCTTCCAACGAATAATGATCGATTTATGTTGGATTTAGGTTAGGGGTATAAAATGGAAGAAATTATTTGATTTTGTAAAAAAAGAACACGAGGGGGCTTCGGCCCCCTCTATTTCATTTCTTTCATGGGATGTTAAAAGGCAAATACTTTGCAAACAACTCCAAACTCGATTTGACATGCAAACAACTTTATCTATTTAACCTTTCTCATTGTATTTTGTGCTCAAATATTTGGTAGCCCCCACCTCCACCTCTTTCCCCAAGTCAATAAGATTTCCCCACTAAATCGCCCCACCAAGAGTCAGAAAAAGTCAACCCGCCCATGACTCTCCCTCAAGAAATGCTTCAAACCGAAACTAGTTCCATCACCAAATAAATGTCCCGAGCACACATATACAAAGATAGTGGGTAAAATGACTCATTTTAGTGCCCCTAATTATTACTTCCTCCGTTCCAATATTCATAGCTTATTTCTTTTGAGCACGGATATTAAGGAGAATGAAATTAATGATCAAAAGGTATACGGGGAGCGGGTCTGATGAGAATACATCTTTATATGAGAACGTGAAAATAATGCATTTTTATTACATCGGAAATGCATAGATGTTTTAATGCATAAACTACAATAACTTAATGCATTAATATTTAAATGCATAAATTACAGTAACTAAATGCATGATTAAATCTGGACCATAGATCAACAAAGATCAAGAATCTAGATTTGTTCTTATTTCTCATCTAAAAAGTGTTCTTATTTGATCCGCGCTCAGGTATATGACCCACATATTTAGTGTAATTTTTTTATTCATTATTTAATCTTTTAGTCAATAAAGTATTTTTTTTTTTTGTCAATAAAGTACTTTAATTATAACCTAAATAAGCAAAGGGGAGAGGTGAGGAGGGCCCTTCAACCAGACTACTTTACTAACACTGGAATTCATTCCAAGTACAGGAACTGCGCATTCTCCCATCTCTATATGTGAGGCTATTACCCATTAGCCCTTCGATCAGATCAGGGCAGGGAACATATTTAGCTAACTCTCGTTGAATTGGTTTAAATTATCCCAAAAAGAAAACATGTCATGTTACATGGAACGGAAAAAAAGGAATACAGGTCATGAATATTGGAACGGAGAGAGTACATAGGAAACCGAAAAAGTAAACTTTCAGCCTTAAATCAAAGGATAAATATGACAATTTGACATAATTTTTGTATAAAAATGTGAATATAACATTTATTTGGGAAGGGATGGAGTATTTCATTCTTGAGTCTAAAGCTTTTCTTGAAGAGAATTAAATATATTTTAAGAAATATAGAATAATAGTATTTTTTTTCTTGTATTTTTCTTGGGGTGAGGTGGGGTGGGGGGACCATTGCATGGAGAAGAGCAAAGGGTATCAAGGGCCATTAATAATGTCACAGGTGAGACCCCTACAAAATATTAGCAGCCATTCAGGCATCCGATGATTGTTTTGTTTCCCCACTTGCTTGTGGATCAAACAGTCATTTCTCAGAACAAATGTATGATTCATACCCAATGCTTCGTTTCATTCCAACCGTTGATTTCGTGCACTCCGATCTCAGCTTCTCTTCAATCCCATCTGCGAATATCGTCTTCACCTCCTCCCCTTGATCCTCACCTTCCTCATCTGGAAAGCAAAATCACAAGTCAGATCGGATAATCATCTACATTGGATGTTTGTTTGAGCAGCCATGTAGTCCGGCCGGATACAAGCTAAGAATTCAAAGCTAAAATCGATTTGTAATAAAGAAGAGAGAGGGGGGAGTTTTGGTGCCTGAAGCATTCACTAGCGAGAACTCAGTGAGACGTTTGACACAATCTTTGAGTGCTTGAAGCTCGGCTTCTTTCTGGTGGAGTTTGGAATGCGCGTGATGCAACTCAGTCTCGAGCTCCATTATTTGGCTTTCCTGTTGTTCAACGAGCAAATGACACAACTTCTGATTCAGTTCACCCGCCACTACTCCATTGTATTGATAAGAGTCTGAATTTTCAAAATCTTCTGATGTCTCCCCTTCAGCCAAAGCTCCAGCCTGTATGTTAATATGCAGATCACATCATATGTTCTTTCTTGAACTAAATAGTAGTAGATTTTTTCACTCTCCAACAATTAAAGAATATTTTTGAGATTCAAACGAAATGAAATTATGCATTCATGGTTCGGTGGAAGTCCCAGACTGCTAAAAAGTTTTAGAGACATAAGAATGTTGACCTGATCCTAAAATAGAAAGGAGCAAAGTGAAAAATTAAATTTGAAATTAAAGATTATATCATGGCTATATTCATCAGTTAATTGAAATTTCCAAATGTTACTGAGAAGCAGGGTACTAAAATGCGAACAAAATATATCAAAAGAGCAAGTTAGCAGCGTAGGTGGAAATAGCAACTAGAAGCACCACAACAGAATATAGATTATGTACGGTGACTGCCTTGAAAGACAATTTAACAACATCGTAGAGTTTGCTTTTTTAGTTAGGAGTCTAATGTTTTGGACATGATCTAGTGTTCTTATAAACACATTACAATCTCCAACTAGCTTGTAATATCTGGTAATACCAATTCAAAATTAGAGATCAGAACGCACGAGCAGTGACACAGTAGGAAGATCTAGATTAGCTAAAATAGAACTTACCTCAAAGGCATATGTTCTTCCTTCGGAACTAGAAGCTTCCATTGCACACCAGGGAAGTTTTTGAAGTTCAGACTCTAGCTCTGCTTCCAACTGATGCATTTCTAACACCTCAGGTTGCTGATTATCTGAAAGTCTAGCATATTCACCTTCGTCAGTCGACATTGGAAATAAAGCTTTCATAGTATCTTTGCTCTTGGCACCGACCCTAGTTAATACTGGATCATTATAACTTCTTTCAACAAACTTTTTATTTATTTCAGCTCCGTTCTCAGCAACTGAGACATTCACAATCTGAGAGTTTTTCTTTCTCGAGATTTCAGCTTTTAGTTCTTGGACAGTTTTTACAGTTTCATCCATTGCAGAGTTCAACTTGGAGATTTCAGCAGTTCCAGCTGACATCATATACATTATCCCTACACCGACTCCCCAGCCAAAGGAATTATCTGAAAGGAAGGACATAGCACATAAGTATAGAAAATAAGACTTTGACCATGGAACCTATGACAGGAGGATATCAATCTTGAACATATACCATATGTTCAGATGTTATTGCAAGAAGTAGAAATTAGAAAAGATCTACAAGAGGGTAAGGGGGAAGAAAGTTCAAATAGGAGAGATAACTTCTAGTATCTGCTGCAACTAAAAACCACCACTTTTGTGGAAAGATGAGAAAATCAAGTCGGGTCATGCCATGTCATGTCATTTCATTTGAAGCATCACTATGTAACGTTAGTGCTATAGGTTTAGTTGCCATTACAGCGAAAACATAAGAGGATGAATACTTATTCATGTGTATTTATTGACCCTGTTATAGCTATGAGCTAACGACAGAAGAGATTTCAGATCATATTGATTTTAGTTGCCTCTTGAGGTCAGCCAGGCACGATTAATTCTTGAAACTAGAGCGTTTAAAACAGAACAAAATTGTTGAGAAGTTTTGGGTTACTAGTTGGCTAAGTTCACTTGACTCAAGCTTCTTAGCTTGAGGTTCTTTTTGAGCCAAGATCAAACTCACCTACTAACTAATTCACAAACTTTTGAGCTACTTCAAAATATTTTGTGGATGCATGTGTGCATGTGTGTGAGAAATTATATCTGAAACTAATGGTTATGGAGATGTAGAAACATCTATCGGGACAGGTTTATTATATTTTCACTCAAACAGTGCAAAAAATCAAACAATAGGTTTTTTTAGCCTAAGTCTATCAAGATATATGGCCCTCGATGGGTCACTATGAACGCTTAAAGCATGATAATTTTATGATATTCGCGAGAAAACTGTATCAACAAATCCTTTAACAAAAAAAGAAATTGATCGTGCCTGGAATATAGAAAATGTGCTCAACCCCAAAGTAAAATTTCAGATCATTCATCCCGAAAATAACTCAGAAACACAACTCTCCTCTACAATGCTGCCAAAGTTTGAGATAGATTTTGTTGCCAGATTATTTGTGTTGACAGATAATGTAACTGATACACCACAGTCACATTCCAATCTCCAGATTTCATACTTCAATTTACTCAGATTACTACTTCACCCTAAAGAAGCACAAAGTAGATACAATCAAAACTAAATTTTCAGCCACACGGACATACAATCATCTGTAATCATCTAAATTCAAGAACTAAATAATTGTAAGTCGATAAATGGACCCAAAAAAAAACTAACCTTTTGAAACACGAGATTCACACTTTCCTGCAGCATGCTTGCCAGTTCTCCTCTTCTTCAAGCATATAGAAACCCTTTTTCCACTCCCATTTCCTACATGATCCGCCACCACCTCTTTCCGACCGCCTTCCGCCGCAAGCTTCTTCTTTCCCATCTTCGAACCGCCGTTTTTCTTAAGCCATCCGGATCCATTCCGAGTATTCTTCCTTAGTTCCTTAGAAGCTGTCTCCGGACACGAAAACCTAAAGATTCCGGCGTCGTCGCCGGGGGTTTCCTTCTTCTCTCGACTGCTGCTTTCTGCAAATGTATCATCTGATTTAGTGTCAGCAGATTCTAGGTATTTTTGGTTGCAATCAGAAATGGGGGTTGTAGTTTCAGTGTGATTGGGGCTAATAAATTTCTTGGCTAAAATGCCAGATCCTGCTGCTGCCGCTGCTGCTACTAGGACTTGCCACATTTTTGTTTTTTGAAAATCTAAAGCTCAGAGACAGCTACCAAGCCTCGAAATAGAGAGAGATCGGGAACGGCAAAAGCTGCATTCTAGAGAGAGAGAGAGAGATCAATTACTCACTCTGAAAAGCTTCAAGTGTTGGGTGGAAGCATGTGAGATTCTGAGGGAGAGAGTGGGTGTGTAAATGTCTACATTGCTCATTTAAAATTTAAAAATTAATATTTCGAGTAAACTCTGTCACAAGTTTCCCGCTTTATAATTTTTTTTAATTTATTTTTTTCGGACTATTTCTGCATTTCTCGACTTATTTCCAGTTTCCACTCAAATTTATATTCCAGTTCCAATGGTTGGGTGCAAAAATTTGGAACCCGGTTCCTCACCATTGGAGGCACAAAAAATTGGGTGCAAAACGAGCACTCAGAAACTGAGTTTCCAATTTGTACTCAGCTTCCAGCCGTCATTGTGGGACCCCTGAACGCGTCACCAACGGCGGTGCATTGCATGCGCGCTGGTCCAGCCGCAACTTTTGACTTTTTTTTTTCCTTCCTCTCCTTCTCCTTTAAATTTTCTTTTTCTGTTTTTTCTTCCTTCTTTCTTTCTTTAAATTCATAATAAATATTTTATTAATTAATTGTAATAAAAATTTTCTTATAATTTCCTTTACTAGCAACGTCTATTTCCCAACGGTCAGTTTTATATTAAAACGGTCATTTTTTTCAAAATCCTTTATATATATATATATATATCTATTCTCCAACCTTACCATTTCACTCATCTTTCCAACACTCCAATTTTCTTCATTTCTTCTTCACTTCATTTTCACTACAATCAAATGGCGGATTCAAGCTCTCAAAACTCCGACTCTAGTAATTCAAGCTCCCAAAATTTTCAAGGTTCCTATTTTCCAAGTTCACAATATCATCAAATGTCATACTCTCAACAATAATTTCCATACAACTTTCAAAATGCAGGCAATTTTCCTACTCAGCAAAATGCAGGTAATTTTCCTACTCAACAAAATTTTGGCAATTTTTCTACTCAACAAAATGCAGACAATTTTTCTACTTAACAAATCTCATCCAACTATCAAATGCCTTCGAATTTTCCTCAACAATTTGCATTCAACTCTCCTGGTGGTTCGAATTTTCCTCAATAATTTTCATTCAACTCTCCTACTGGATTAAATTTTCCTCCACAATTTGCATCCAACATTCCTTCCAACTATTT
Source organism: Agastache rugosa (assembly GCA_031470985.1). NCBI lineage: Eukaryota > Viridiplantae > Streptophyta > Magnoliopsida > Lamiales > Lamiaceae > Agastache > Agastache rugosa. Next base: position 27,952,770 of record CM062606.1, on the reverse strand, counting down.
CATGTCGCCACCAAACCAATTTCAAAAAAATAGCTACCAGTTTCCGTAGCATTCTTCACAAATTCCACTAGAACAAATCCATCTTGCTGATGATGATGATAACATGAATGTTGGTGTTCGCCTTTTAATTATGCAAATAATAACCGCAAGTGTACGGTGTATATGTAGATAATGGCAAGCAAGGTCGTATCCACGGAGACTAATTTTCAACACTTATGATTATTATTACTTGGTTGTTTTAACCTATTTAGACAAATCGAATTTTTGAAGGGTAATTACTAAATTAAACAAGCAAGTTGGAATTAAATAATTTAACGACTTCAAATAAACTAAACAATGATGAAAAACAACGGATTTAACTTAAGGGAGACGAATTTCTAAGGACTAAGCATCGACATCTTGCAACGAATTAAATTCCCAACACTCAAGCCTCGTTTTATTATCTCTTTACCTAAGGCGACCTCTTGTTCACTCGAGCCTCTTCTCGGACGACTAAAGTAGTAGATTATAAGCTAGAATTGTTGTCTCCAAGCAAAAGCTAGCCTACAACTCCTAAAAGCACCTAGGATCACTCTACCTAGACCTGCCCACGGGCCCTGAACCGGCGGTTCCGGGCCGGCTGCCCGCCGGTTACGGTTTCACCGGAGAGTGAACCGTAACCGGCCCGTGTACACTGTACACGGTTACGGGCCGGGCTTTTTAACCGGCGGTTCCGGGCCCGGTTAAAACCCGCCGGTTCCGGTTAAAAACCGGCCCGGTTTTTAATTTTTTTTTCTTATATATATATATATATAAAACATTGAAAATTAAGAAAATGAAACATAAATGAAAATGAACTAGTTTTTCATTAATACTTGAAAATTAAAATAAACATGACTAAATAGAAATTACAAGTACTTGAAAATTAAATTAAACATTACAAAATACATATTTCAATTTTCAACTACAAAATAGAGATTGCATTAGTAACATTACATACTCAATTTCCCATAGCTTCGGTCGGATGCGCTTTTTGAATGTGACGAACAAGGAAAGCATAGCCATCATTTTGAGTCCACTTGAAAATTTTGTTGCAATAATTGCAATGAACTTCATAGGTTGGATTAGAATAGTCGGGCAATGGAGCACTACGGGTGTAGTGCTTGTTGAAAATATCAACCTTAATACTAGATCTAGGAGGCATTGTTGTTTGTATTTTGTAGAATTGAAGTTGAAACTTGAGTCTTGAGAGAGAAAATTAAAAAAGAAGAAAAAATGAAGAAGATAGATAAGGTGAAGAGATGAGGAAGATTGAATGATAGATCATTAAGGTGAAGACGGCAGAGGGAGTGAGAAAAGGGTTGGGCTTGGGGGGGTATTTATAGATAGAATTTAGGGTTTTGGAAAAATAATAATAATAATAATTAAAAACCGCCGGTTTCTGCCGAACCGCCGGTTCATGGCCGAAAACCGGCGGTTAATTACAGATTGTTTTTGTATTTTTAGAGCACTTTTTTCAACTTTTGTAATTTTTTTTTTGTAATTAATTGTTGTATATATATATCTTAAGACAATATAAGCAAAAAAATTTAAATTTTACTTGGTAGTCATTGAATAAAAATATTAAATCATTTCTCATTAATATTGTTGAAATTACAATACTTGAAAAGTTGAAATGAAAAAAAAAGGGAAAAAAAGGACTTGAGCTCAATTTTAATATTAAAATTGAGTTGCCTACGTATCCTCATAGAGGAATCAAAGTCCACGTAGTTCGATTACATTACATTACTCCCTACTCCCTACTCCCTAGTAGTTCTCGTCCACCGATCGATCACTCTCGGTGAACTCTTCGTTTGGGCTCTCGTCGCGATCATCCCAATCGAGCTCTTGAGCTCTAAGGTCGGCCCTCGACCAATCATCAAGCAACATTGTGGCTTCAATGTTTCTTGGTTTCATCGTTGATCTTCTTTGGTCCAACATGAGTCCGCCAATGCTAAAAGCTTGTTCGACCGAGACGGTGGATGCGGGGACGGCAAACAACTCTTTCGCCATGATAGAGAGTACGGGATACTCCGTTCTCTTTGACCACCACTTCATCACGTCGATTTGTGGAGCACTATCTTCAACACCAAAAACAAAACGACAACCCAAATACATATCTAATTCACTATTACCTTGGCCCCTAGTGATGTGATCTCAAGGGAATCGAGAACACACTATAAATCAAAGTACGCGGAAAACAGAAACGAACACACGACGGTAATGTAAGGGCTCAACACACGACTCGATTATACCAATCGACGACTAGACGACTCGGTTACTTAAACTATGAACGACACCAAAATGAAAAACACAACCAAATCTGAAAAGAAAGCTCGAAGGGTTGGATATGGAGGAATATAGGGTTTTCCGATTAGGATTAGGGAGGGGTGGAGATGAGATATCTTACGACTGGTTGTTGTTGTTGGCGAAGGCTTCAGGCGGAGGAGGGAGCAGGCGATTGGTGATGGGGATCGGGAGAAGATCGGCGACCTTGTTCGAACCTCGACGATTTCGACGGCGAAACTCGAACAAAAGTAACGACACGAATTTGCAGCAAGTTAACCCTAGATCTTGGAAGATCTAGAACGAACCTTTGATAAAACTTAAAAGGATGCTATCCTTCTAAGAGTTGATAAATTCGAACACAAGAGTGAGACAAAACGGAATGCAAAAAGCTTTATTTCTCAAATATTGTCTGCCTAACAAAATAACACGGATCCCTTATTTATACTAAGGGATGGACGAAAATTAGGGCTATCAAATCAACTAGGATTATTTCCTTAATTAAAATCTGTTTTAAGGAAATAACTAAAAAATACCAAAAATAAGATGATAAAAGTCTAAACTAGGTAAAATAAATCCCAATTAGACTTGGGCCTTCATAATTTGGCGAATTTAATCAAACACGGGCTGATCCAAACTCGTCAATTAATTAACTTGATCTGCTTGGGCTTGATCTTCAATTGTCAACACAGTGACAATTCTCGGGCTGCATTTATCTTCTTGTTCTCCAATTTCGAACTTCCTTCTAATCAACACTTGTAAATATTGTTGAAGCTTCTTAGCACGAAGTCGGGTAACGGGTCCTTTGAATTGCAGCTCGACATCTTCTTCTTCATTGTTGCTTGGACTGTTCTCATCATTCCCCCCTTGCTGAAAAGAATTCGTCCCCGAATTCATGGGCTCGTCTTGCTCGAAATCATCTGCAACATAGGGAGAAAGATCAGCAACATTAAACGTAGATGAACACTTATACTCACCTGGTAAATCAATGCGATAAGCATTGTCGTTGACACGATTCAACACGGTGAAGGGACCATCTCCTCGTGGCATCAGCTTTGATTTTCGCAGGTTTGGGAATCGACCGGGACTTAGATGAATCCAAACACGATCTCCAGGCTGAAAAATCATTGGCTTGCGCCGTTGGTTCCTTTGGGCAGCTGTACGTGCGCCGGCTTGCTCGATGCGCGCACGAACTGTTTTATGCATCTCTTTCACTTGTTCAGCTCTTCTTATACCTTTAACACTCGTTAGATGCTCAACAGGTAGAGGTAACAAATCAGTAGGGGTTAGTGGATTAAAACCGTAAACAACCTCAAACGGGGACATATTAGTAGATGAATGAACAACTCTATTATATGCGAATTCAGCAAATGGTAGACAATCTTCCCACGATTTCAAGTTGTTTTTAACTAAAGAACGCAGCAATGTACCCAAAGTTCTATTCACGACTTCAGTTTGACCATCCGTTTGTGGATGACATGCAGTAGAGAAAAGCAACTTAGTACCTAACTTACCCCATAGAACAATAGTTCTAGGAATGCCATGCAATCTAACAACATGCGCAAAGAATAAATTGGCGACGTGAACAGCATCGTCGGTTTTACGGCATGCAATGAAATGTGCCATTTTGGAAAACCGATCAACCACAACAAACACAGAATCCTTACCCGATCTAGACTTAGGCAATCCCAAAATAAAATCCATAGATAGATCAATCCAAGGAGAACTAGGGGCGGGTAGGGGCGTGTATAATCCAAACGGGTGCGAAGTAGACTTAGACCTACGACAGGTAATGCATCTACTACACACGTTTTCAACATCACGTCTCATATGCGGCCAAAAGAAATGCTCATGCAGCAAGTTTAATGTCTTAGACACACCAAAGTGACCCATCAAACCCCCCGCATGCGATTCTAAAACAAGTAGCTCACGCATAGAACACAAAGGTATGCATAACTTCGAATTTTTAAACAGAAAACCATCATGCACGAAGTATCCATCAATTGCCTTAGGCTTGACCGAACATGCAGCATAAATCGAAGCAAAGAAAGCATCATTTTCATACAAGCTCTTAATCGATTCAAAACCTAACATCTTGGCATGCATTAAGTTCAAAAGTACATACCTTCGAGATAGAGCATCAGCGACAACATTTTCCTCTCCTTTCTTGTACTTGATGACGTACGGAAAAGACTCGATGAATTCTACCCAACGGGCGTGTCGCTTGTTCAGATTTTGCTGGCCCTTTAAATGCTTCAAGCTCTCATGGTCCGTATGAATCACGAACTCCTTAGGCCACAAATAGTGCTGCCATGTATCCAAAGCTCTTTTCAATGCATACAGCTCCTTATCATACGTCGAGTACTTAAGGGCTGCGTCGTTGAGCTTCTCACTGAAATAGGCGACTGGTCTACGCTCCTGCATCAAAACAGCACCAATCCCTTTGCCCGAGGCATCACACTCAATTTCAAACGTTTTATTGAAGTCCGGAAGACGAAGAACAGGCGCATTACATAAACATGATTTCAAAGTGTTAAACGCATGCTCTTGAACAGGACCCCATTCAAACTTTCGATCTTTCTTGCTTAACTCAGTAAGCGGTGCAGCTATGCTGGAGAAATCGCGCACGAAGCGTCGATAAAAACCAGCAAGGCCGTGGAAAGATCGGACCTCGGACGCCGATGTAGGAGTCGGCCATTCCTCAATCGCTTGGATTTTGGAACGGTCTACTTCTATACCGCGTTCACTAACAACGAAGCCGAGAAAAACGACTTCTTTCATGCAAAACGAGCACTTAGACAAATTACCATATAATTTCGACTCCCTAAGAATGTCAAAAACGTGTCTAATGTGCTGCAGGTGCGTGTGTAACGACTCACTGTAAATCAGAATATCATCAAAATACACAACAACGAATTTACCAATGACCTCACGCAAGACATGGTTCATCAACCTCATAAACGTGCTCGGTGCATTTGTGAGACCAAAAGGCATGACGAGCCACTCATATAAACCATGTTTTGTTTTAAAAGCTGTTTTCCATTCATCCCCTTCATGCATACGTACTTGAAAGTAACCGGAGCGCAAATCTATCTTAGAAAAGACCTTAGAACCAGATAACTCATCAAGCATATCATCTAACCTAGGGATAGGAAAACGATACTTTACCGTAATCTTGTTGATGGCGCGACAGTCCATACACATTCGCCAGTCATTGTTCTTCTTCGGCACTAGAATCACCGGGACTGCGCAAGGGCTCATCGATTCACGGATTTGCTTCTTCTCCAACAGCTCCTTGACTTGACGATCGATCTCCTTCGTCTCATCGGGGCTGGTGCGGTAAGCTGGACGGTTGGGAAGAACGGCACCGGGCTGAAAGTCGATCTGGTGCTCGATCCCTCGAACTGGAGGTAAACCACTTGGTATCTCCTCCGGGAACACGTCACTGTACTCGTCCAACAAGGGCTGCACATCACTAGGCAAACAATCATTGTTAGTAGCACTGCCCTTATATGTAAGTAAGATTAGTGGCAAACCTGCTTTAATTGCTTTTTCAACTCCTTTAACCGAAATAAACAAGCTTTTCGACTTGGAATTGCTTGCAGCTGAACCGGATGGTTTTTCCTTGGCTAAAGAGTCGAGAGGGGGCTGTTTTGAAGAGGAGGAGGCGGTGGAGGAGGGCTGCACGGGGTCAGATTTGGCCGGGGTTTCGGTGGTTGCGGCGATGGTCCGTTTTGCGGCTTGCCTCGCCTTCTCTTCTTTGAACCTCTCTTGCATGCGCTGCTGGTCCTCGGCAACGGCTTTGGGTGACAACGGCTTCAAGATGCTGGTTCGGCCGTTGATCTCCACTGCATACGTGTTCAATCGTCCATCGTGGACTACACGTCTATCGAACTGCCAGGGTCGACCTAAAAGGAGGTGCGCTGCATCCATAGGAATAACATCGCACAAAACAGTGTCAGAAAATGCACCAATTGAGAACGAGACACTTACCTGGCAGACAACTCGAATTTCGCCCCTATCTGTGAGCCACTGCAGTCTGTATGGCTTCGGGTGCTTCTTTGTATTCAATGCGAGTTTATCTACTGCGTATTGACTAATGGCGTTGATGACGCTGCCACTGTCAATAATCATGGAGCATGTATGAGTTTTGATCGTTGCACGAGTGTAGAATATGTTTTCCCGTTGATGATCTTGCTCCTCTTCTCGAATGATGCTCAGGCTCCGGATGGTAACTAGACTGACTTGCTCAGGATCCGGATCAATCTCCTCTTGCCCTGCATCGTTCTCTCCAATGGTAGCGTCGCCTTGCTGTTCCGATTCGTCCTCACTGGCTGATTCGAGCTCATTTTGTTCCGTAAGGTACAGAATTCGTCGGTTTGGACAATCTCTTTGAAAATGACCCCAACCTTGACACTTGTGACATTGGATATCACGAGCTCGATTTGGGGCTGAATTGGGCGACTGCTGAGGTGGGTTCGGCCGTGTGTTTTGCGACACAGCGGGGAATTAGGCGGCGTAGACTCGGGCCTACGGCTGGACTGCGGGGTAGAATTGTCGAAACGACGAACAGGCTGACCGGGCTGTCCTCGGGAACGTGTGGGGTCAGTGGGAGGCGTAGATGAAGAGCCTCGACTCCAAGTTGGCCGTGTAGGTGCTGCACTGTGGTTGGATCGGCGGCGGCCATCGCGGAGCTGTCGTTCGACTATTGATGCGTAGTGCACCATCTCCTCAATGCTGGCGAAGTCTCTCAGCTCGACTTCACATGCAATATCCGGATTCATGCCCTCAATGTACCGAATGATGGTAGTATTTAAGGTCTCTTCTTTTCCGGCTCGGTTCAAGGATGTCTCGAGCTCCTTGTGGTATTCTTCAATCGAACGAGTGCCTTGCTTTATTCTATTCAGTTTCTTTTCAAGCTCTCGTTCATAGTGTACTGGGATAAAACGTCCTCGCATGACGTCTTTCATCTCTTGCCACGTATCGATAGGCGGATATAGATGACGGCGCCTTCTTTCTTGCTGGTTCTCCCACCATGAGGCTGCATAGCCTCTAAATTCCAGATGCGAGCTGAACCTTCTTCAACTCGGGAAAGTCGTAGCACTCGAAGATCTTGTTGACTTTCCGCTCCCAATCGAGATACACATCAGGATCGTGTAAGCCCTCGAATTCCGGAATGCTTGTTTTGATGTTATTTAACAAGCTGTCGGTCTCTCCAAATCTGCGGGGAACGGTGCGGGCTGCACGCCGGGGAGGTGGAGGACGTGGTTGGTCACGTCTCTGTGGAAGTGGAGGTTCATACTCAGCCTCGATTTCTGGCCCAAAGTCTGCTTCACCCATATATTCATCTTGAACGCCATGTTCGTCCTCCGGCACGGGTGGTTGGCGTCGCTGAACTATAGCTGCTGGCCTAACAGGCTCGTTTGGCTGAGCTACAGCCGGTGGTATTGGGTCTCGAGCGCTGAGATGATCAAGCCGTTCCATGATCCTCTCCAAAGTAGTGTCCAAGACCTGATTGCGCCTAGTATAGTCTCGGGTGAAAGCCTCATAGTGAAATTTAGCATTCCAAGGGGCTGGTTGGGCAGATGAAGCATCATCCATAGGTGTAGTAGGCGATGATGAAGTGTTGGGTGACTTCTGTAAGTCGACGGCCTTCTTGGAATTATCTCCGGGTTGCATGGTTCCTGCACAACGAACAAACGTAAAGAAAACAAGGAAAGAACCTCACAATCTCACGTTCACTCGTATGTTACCACTCCTTTTGTTTCCACTCGTGTATCACTCAAATATATGGTGGTGCACGTGTGTGGTGGTGTGTATGTATGGGTTCGAAAATCTCCGTCTTGAAGTCTCGTAGGGAGGTACCTGCAAAACGAACAAACGTAAAGGAAAACAAGGAATGAACCTCACAACCTTACGTTCACTCGTATATTTTTCACTCCTTTTCTTTCCACTCGTGTATATCACTCAGGAATTGAAAAATGCAACTTAGAACAATCTCACCAAATTTGTCGAACTTGAAAGGATCCAAAATTGAACCCCTTCGATCGTAGTCAGTAGCTCGAACTCGATTCTCGGTGAAGCACGGGTCAAAACAACCAATATCTCAAATTACTTCCAAGAACAATTTTTCACAATAAATCGACTCAAGAAGCACAAAAAACGGGATGCTCAAACAAAAAATTGAAAAAAATTCGAAAAACAGAAAAATCGAAAAAGTTCGGAGGGCAATTTCGCCTAGAAGACGACTGAATTTGGCCAAAAATGCCTATAGGTCACGGCAAAGCTGTGAGTCTTGCTCAGAGCGTCGTTCCGCTTCCGGAATGGTATTATGGAGAAAAATCGGAGGTCGGGGCCAAAATTGGCGTCCGTTTTAAGTTTTACCGGGAAAACAGGATGTTTTAATTGGGGTGTATGAATCGGAGGTCGGGGCTATGAATTTTCGGTATGTAGGTGGATAGAGATGAAACAGAAAAGGTAGGTTTGATTTGGATGTGTATCACCAGTGCGAACACAAGCTAAATAACCTAATATATCTAGCAATCAACAAGGAAACAATCAATTTCTTCCTTCTTCTCTCGATCTTATGACTGATTGATGCACTTACAAATCTGGACGAAAACAAGATAACAAGAACAATTCTTCTTTTTTTTTTTTGATCGATTTCTCTTTTTTCTTTCTCTTTTTTTTTTTTTTAACTATGAATGAACAAGAACGAAATTACAACTCAAAACACGAAACAAGAAACGAAATTACAAGACACCAATTGTTGAACCACGAACAGCAAGGCCGTCGTGGCTCTGATACCACTTTTATGATGTGATCTCAAGGGAATCGAGAACACACTATAAATCAAAGTACGCGGAAAACAGAAACGAACACACGACGGTAATGTAAGGGCTCAACACACGACTCGATTATACCAATCGACGACTAGACGACTCGGTTACTTAAACTATGAACGACACCAAAAATGAAAAACACAACCAAATCTGAAAAGAAAGCTCGAAGGGTTGGATATGGAGGAATATAGGGTTTTCCGATTAGGATTAGGGAGGGGTGGAGATGAGATATCTTACGACTGGTTGTTGTTGTTGGCGAAGGCTTCAGGCGGAGGAGGGAGCAGGCGATTGGTGATGGGGATCGGGAGAAGATCGGCGACCTTGTTCGAACCTCGACGATTTCGACGGCGAAACTCGAACAAAAGTAACGACACGAATTTGCAGCAAGTTAACCCTAGATCTTGGAAGATCTAGAACGAACCTTTGATAAAACTTAAAAGGATGCTATCCTTCTAAGAGTTGATAAATTCGAACACAAGAGTGAGACAAAACGGAATGCAAAAAGCTTTATTTCTCAAATATTGTCTGCCTAACAAAATAACACGGATCCCTTATTTATACTAAGGGATGGACGAAAATTAGGGCTATCAAATCAACTAGGATTATTTCCTTAATTAAAATCTGTTTTAAGGAAATAACTAAAAAATACCAAAAATAAGATGATAAAAGTCTAAACTAGGTAAAATAAATCCCAATTAGACTTGGGCCTTCATAATTTGGCGAATTTAATCAAACACGGGCTGATCCAAACTCGTCAATTAATTAACTTGATCTGCTTGGGCTTGATCTTCAATTGTCAACACAGTGACAATTCTCGGGCTGCATTTATCTTCTTGTTCTCCAATTTCGAACTTCCTTCTAATCAACACTTGTAAATATTGTTGAAGCTTCTTAGCACGAAGTCGGGTAACGGGTCCTTTGAATTGCAGCTCGACATCTTCTTCTTCATTGTTGCTTGGACTGTTCTCATCACCTAGGGAGTTCATAAGATCTATCTTGGTACATGCTACTTAATTGTTGAACTAAGGGATCTAAGAAGTTTAAATCAAGTGGTATAAATGAAGAGGTAGAAGTAGAAGAAATAGGTGCATTCATGTCAAGATCAATACCATGAGTCATCCTATATTCGGCAAAAAGAGATCTTAAAGTTCTTTCTAAATCATCTTTTATTTGAGTAACATTAGGAATATCAAAGAAAATTATTTCTCCATCAATTCGTACATTTAAAAAGTCCATTTGCTTAAAAGCATTATAATAAATATCTAACATTTGACAAACACCATCATATTTCCATTTAGGATCTAAGCACTTAGCTACTAGAAAAACATCCGGAATATTTCTAAAATATTTTAGCCATTTTTGAACCATAAAATAAATCACACCTTGCAAATTGGGTTTACTAAAACAATTTTTAAAGCTAAGTGCAATATACATGCAATGTTCCAACACACGAACGGAAGTACAATAATAAACACCCGATAATTGAACGGTGGCATTATTAAAAACCTTTAACAATTGATATAAATCCATGCATTGGTCCCAATAAGAAGGTAATAAAGTCAATTGAACCGTCGCAAATTCTTTTCTAAAAAATTCGCATAAATAATCTTTATACTCTAAAGTAGAATTAAGCATTTCATAAGTGGAATTCCAACGATGTGATACATCTCTAACAAAACTCCTATGTTGAATATTCTTATGACGACAATATTTTTGCCATTTTTTACCTAAAGTTATATTTGTATGCAAAAGGGCAACGGCTTTTCTAATTGGCATAACCGATTCATTAAAAATTTCAAGTCCATCTTGAACACATAAATTCAAAATATGACAAATGCATCTACTATGAAAATATTTTCCTTGGAAAGATGGATTACATGCTTCAATGAGTTCGGGAATACTAGCGGTGTTGGCGGATGCATTATCAAAACCAACTGAAAATACTTTATTAATCAATTGGTATTCATTTAAAACGGTTATAATTATTAAAGCAATATTAGTGGCCGTGTGTGGATCATCGAACTCCCTAAATGCAATTAAACGTTTTTGTAGTATCCATTTATCATCAATCCAATGACATGTTATTCCCATGTAATTATTTTGATGAAAACAATCCGTCCAAATATCGGCACAAATAGAAACTTTATGGTCTAAGTTTATCAAATATTTCATTAATTCCATTTTTTTATCAAAAGCTTGTCTTCTAATTCGTCTAAGCATATTACTTCTACTAATTTTTTTAGCGGCGGGACAATATGCATCTTTTATACTTTCTTGATAGGTTATTTTATCGGCAAATGTAAAAGGTTGTTTTTCCATAGCACAATATCTAGCCATAACATCTTCGGCATGTGGATGATCATATTTAAATAAAGGGTGAGAAGACGTACCAGTCGCCGAGAAAGCGGTGCCACGAATTTGAGTTTGTGTTGATGCAATCCCGTATTCTCCCGGATGACACGTCTCCATGTGTCGCCTTAGTGTGCCATAGCCTCCTCCATGCGTCCATTTGTAGACGTTATTGCAATAGTTGCAATAGGCGTTGTATTTTGGAGGATCTCCGGGCTTGTCGCTAGGTGCCGGGGCTCTAGGCATTTTTTTAAAATGCTTAGTAAAGATATCCGACACAAGAGGTCGACCCGTCGGTTTGTTTGGTGGCGCTTCGACTTCTTCTTCTTCGTTGGATTGTTCTTGAGATTGCCGAAGCATCTCCTCCTCTTGACGATGAACTTGCTCGGCAAACTCTCGATCCTCTTGTTGTTGAAGTTGTTCCGCATACGCCCTTGATATTTCTTCGGCGGCCATTGCTCGAGCTTGCCGAGCCGATCTTCCTCCTCTTTTGGATCGAGGAGGAGCATCGTCTTGATTTTCGGTAACGTCTTTTCCCTTATCGACACGAGAGGAGGTCGACATTATGGAATATTGTTATGGATGGATTGGTGAAGTGTGTGGTGAGAGAAGTTGAGAACTTGAGCACAAAATTAACACAAAAATGAAGAATTTGAGCAACAAATAATAGATTGAATGCTTGAAATTAAGTAGAGAGATATGAGAATTGGTGTGATTATTTGAGAGATTATAGTGTGGTATTTATAGGGTAAAATGGGGGGGAAGGGAGGGGGGAGAGGGCAGCAGCAACGGCTATTTTTCTAGCCGTTGAGCTGCTGCCATTGATGCAGCTGCTGTGCTGCTGTGCTTGCTGTCTTCTTCCCGTTGGAACCGGCGGTTCCGGTTCCGCCGGTTAACCGGCGGTTCCAACGGTTAACCGCCGGTTTTGACCGTTCGAACCGGCCACGTCACTTTTTTTTTTTTTTTAATAATTCCGGTTAACCGCCGGTTAAAACCGGCGGTCACGGTTTGAACGAAGGCAGGCCCGGAACCGGCCCTTGAGCTCACGGTTCCGGTTACGGTTCCGGCCCGTTGACTGCCGGGCCGGTTAAAAAACCGTTGACCGGCGGGCCGGTTCCGGTTAGGCCCGCCGGGCCCTCCAGTTTGGGCAGGTCTAACTCTACCCTCACAATATCACTCACCCTCTCGGGTTATTGCAATATTACGCCTTGTGCTCGGTTCTAGTGTCGATTCACCCCTCTCTCGAGCCTCAAATCAACACAACATACACATTTAAATGGTAGCTAATCACTTAAATGCTCAAACAATTCAACAAACACAAGGAGGTAAGAGAAAACTCAATAATAATTGAATATCAAAGACTTTAATCCATACAAAATGTCTAGCTTAATCCCTAGAAAGAGAGATTTAGCCAATCATGTTCATAATCAATAAAAATCCCAAATCAAGAAATAAAAACATCTAAGATGCAAGAGAATAGAGGTGAAGTGACAAATCCAACTCTTGATCTTCAATATTTCTTCCTAGACTTCTTCTTCCCCAAGCTCCAAGCAACAATGGTGGTAGTGTGTGTAAAAGTGTGTGTAAAAGTGTGTAAGTATGTGTGGGTGGTGGGAGTATGTTAGATAACTAGGGTTGTGTGCCAAAATGGCCTATTTATATGTTTAGGATGTGGGAGAAAAGTGTAATGGAGTAAAAATCCAAAAATAGGATGAAAAATGAAGCAAAAACGTGTTTTGGAAGAATTCTGTTGCGCCGCGCGGTCACGCGACCAAGAAGGAAATTCCTTCTTGCGCGCGCGGTTTGTGCACCGGCGGATCATCCCGCGCCAGTAGCCCGCGCAATGTTGTCAAATATCTGCCATATCGGCGATATGGCGGATGGCGGTGGCAGTTTTTGAGAACACCGCCATAATTATATCCTAACGTGGCAGTTTTTTATGGCTGCTTGTGGCGGCCGCCATGCCCATGGCGCTATGGCGGTCATGGCGGCCGATATGTGATTATGGTGTTTTTTGAGTAATTTAAAAAAAAAAGGGTTTACAGCAACTTAAACTCATTTTTTTCCTATCTTTTTCCACTATCGCTTATTGCTTGCGGCAAGTAGCGACTGCTCTCTCTCCATCTTCTACCCATTCCTTCTTCCGCCTCCTAAACCCCAAACCCACGAGTACGGCAACTACGGCGTGAGCTCTGGCAAACTCAGGTGGCCTCTGGCAAGCTCCGGCGACGACCATAGGTAAATTTTCAAAAAGAACATTGATCATGGGAAAAAGAAAAGAACTATCAATTGGTGTTGGTCAGGATAGAAGCTCTAAGAAAGGCACAACTACATCTTTAAGATCTTAAGGTAAGGATAAAGCTGTTGAAGATGATGATGAAGCAGTTGAAGTGGAAAATTATGTACGAGGTCTGATTGATTAGCCATATTCTGAAGGAGAAGAGGAAGAGGATTTGCTACGTTGAATGATCAAGAAGAAGATGATTATGTTGGGGTTGATGAGGAAAAATAGACATCTAATTATTTATATATGTGTTATGCTTTATGACTTCATGATTTTATATTTGTGTTAAAACTTAAGATATTATGTGTTTTCTATTATTTTATGAATTTCTGTATTTTTAATTTCTTAATTCTTATATATATAATATATATATTTTTTAATTTTCTATTGTCCGATATATCCGCCATATCATCTGCCATATCTTTTATGGCGGTTTTTTGGGAATTCGCCATCCGCCATCAATAACATTGATCCCGCGCGCCGGAGAAGGAGAAATGTGAAGGCGGGGGGCCGCGCGCTGAGGTTGCTCCCGGCTGCGCACTTTTTTTGTTTCGGCTCGTTCTCCCTCGTCCGGACTCCGAATCGACCTCCGTTTTTTTCCACGTTCTCGTATCGAGCTCCTCTTTCTCATTCCAAGCTCCTCTCACTCTAATTCTACATCTATTTTCCTGAAATTATTTCAAAACAAGAAAGCAAGCGTAACAACCGACAAAACAAGGTTTAACTTGAGAAAAAGGTTAAACGACATGGTTTTTCACTAACAATTGGCATCGAATGCGCCCAAAACATCGTGAAAATTACATATTTGTCAACCCCCCAAACTTAAACCGTTGTTTGTCCCCAAACAACAAAAAGAAAAATAAAAGAAACACAAATATGGAAGGGTGAATCGATGACAAAAACAGGCCTCAGAAATTATTAATTTGAACAACAAATTTGCAAATGCATTTTTCAGTCAAAGTTGAACATGTTATAACAAAGTCAAATATTCAACCTCTTAGGAATTTCGGATTCTCATACAAAGACTTAAAATGAAGCACTCAAGGCTCAAATGTATGAATGGGACGTGTTTTCACTCAATCTGATGACATGCATAAGTTCTACCATAGGCTTGCCAATCGTCTAGCCTATCTATTGCTCAATGTGCTCCAAGATAAAGATCAAAAAGGGCTTTCACAAGGTTGTAACGGGGCTCTTTGGTGGGTGAGTGAGTTTTAGGCAAAGTGACTTCCCAAGTGATTTAACAACTTCAACAATCAACAACCACAATTGCCATATTTTGCACAACACTCCACTAATCACACTCATTCTTGTACTTTCTTTTTCTTGCTTTAGCTTCTTCTTTACTTGCTATTTCTACCCTTTAATGCTCTTTTCATTTTTCATCAATTCTCAAGAATTTGAAAATTTTCTTTCTTCTCATTTTTCAACCATTTTCAAGAGCTTATAAGGGCTACCCATCTTCAATCCAATTCGAGCAAGATAACCTCAATTATTTACCAACTCTTCATTTCCCAAATTCACAAATTATCACAAGTTCTACCCCTCCCCAATTCGGCTAGATCAAAGAAAAGATAACGGCTCAAAAGGGGCAAACTAGGATCGTATTTTTATCATTTTGGTCAAGAATGAGGGAAATTTTGGCTAACAAAGAGGACCTTTAATCATATCAACATCTAGAGCACATTTACTCATTTCCAAGGAAGAACCATGGCAAGTTCTAGAGATACAAATACATGCTCAAACAATCACACACAAGAAGCGAGAAAGACTATAATCAACGGATAGTCAAAGGCTCAAATCTCACATAGGTTCATTTAATCCACAACCTAAGAGGTCAAAACTTGTTTCATCAAAATATATCCAACAAATCAATTAAAACATATAAGCAATAATTTTCAATCAAAATCAAGTTTTTCCACTTTCATCATTAGCCATGCCACAATTCACCTCTCACATGTTTTAAAAAAGACTCAACTAGACACTACAAACTCCAAGTTTAACAATTAAAAAGAAACACTAGAAAGATCAATAACAAAATAAACGATAAAAGATAAGCAAACCACACTTCTCCCACTCTTTTTTTTCAGAAGAGAGAAAAACAAAATTATAAGTAAAAATTATTTACAAAAATTATATATATATATAAGAGAAAGTTATAAAGATACTTATATATATTTATAGACAAATACTTATATATATAGATATTTAAATTAAAATAAAAAATGAAACTATAATAAAATCAAAATAAAAATCAAAATAGAAACAAAGCTAAAGATTAAACTAGTGCAAAAATTAAATCTAACCTTGTTGGGGTGCCTCCCAACGAGCGCTAAGTTTAACGTTGTTAGCTCGACGTCTTCTCGACTAGGTCTTTGCTTGAGTATGGTAGATGACGAATGTCTCCTCTTTTTTCTCTTGCTTGAAGTATGCCTTGACACGTTGCCTGTTAACCATGAAAGTACTTCCATCACGCCCCATCAATTCAACGGCTCTATTCTCAAACACCTTTTTGATAGTGAACGGCCCCGACCATTTCGATATTAACTTGCCCAGAAAGAGAGATAGACGAGAATTGAAGAGGAGAACTTCATCACCGGGTACAAACTCTCGTTTCTTGATCAACTTGTCGTGGAATCTCTTGGTTCTCTCCTTGTAGAGGCTTGAATTCTCAAATGCCTCACACCTAAATTCATCCAACTCATTGAGTTGGAGAATTCTTGCTTGGCCCGCCTTCTTGAAATCAAAGTTGATCTTTTTTATCGCCCAATACGCCTTATGTTCCAATTCGACGGGAAAATGGCACGACTTTCCAAAAACCATTTGATACGGGGACATCCCAAGCAGAGTCTTATAAGCCATCCTGTTGGGAAAATTCTAGAGTTTTGATTCGATTCCAAAACCCAACTGATCTCCAACCTAGTAAATGAATGTACAAACCTAAGTTAAGCTTACCAGCTCGCTTGTTTGAGCCTTAGATTTTCTAAGTTTACAGGTAAGGAAGCTGAAGACGAAAGAAGACCCAGCTGAGTAATCAGCTGGACCCAAAGTCAGCTGAAAGGTTTCTTAGCTGAACAGAGTTCAAAGACTGAGCTGAGTCAGACTGACTCTCAAGAAAAGAAGAGTGGATCTCTACCTATAAATACCAGTCTTCAACCTCAGAATCAGACACGAAAAACTCTCTACAAGCTTTCAACCTCTCTGAATCTCTCAAGTTTTAAAAAGCTCTCTAGCAGTTATCTAACTCTTTGAAGAACACTTAAATTCTTAAGTGTTTACTTTCAGAAACTGCTTTAGTTTTTCGTCTGATCAATAGGCAGAAATCATAGTAAATCCAAAGCCTAGATCTGAACGAGTTCATCTTCCAAAGTTCTTCATTGTAAGAACTCGTTCAAAGTTGGAAACCAAAACCCTCCTTTACCCAGAAAAGGTTAGGTCAAGGTTACGCCCTCTCGAAGCGCGAAATTCGAGTGTAAGGTTTTTCAGTACCCGAAAACTGAAAAGATATAGGCTTCTACAGTGCCCGTAAACTGTTAGAACACAGCTCGAGGTAGAGCTGCGAAGTTGCTTGGTACTCGTAAACCAAGTGGTCATCCTTAGTGGATTTACCAGCTAAAACCTGGTCGTGGACGTAGGAGTTCTCTCTCCGAACCACGTTAAAATTCCGTGTTCTTTATTGCTTTATTCAGTCTTTGCATTTTATATATTTAAAGAACTAACCGTATTAGCACAACACAAGTTTTCAAAGCTTAAGTTCTCTTGCTATGTGACCCAGCCAGCTGCATTTGTTTCAAACCTGCTTAACTGAAAGCTGAAACTAAGTTTTTCTGAAATTTTGTAAAGGGAACGAGCTAAGTTTTTCTTTCCACCACTTTCCGCACAACCAGCTGAGTTATCAGTCCAGTTGATCACCTTCTTTAGAAGTCAGCTGAACTCATAACTGAGCTCTCACTCAACTCTGTTTTAATTTGTCAATCGTTTTCAAAAATCCCTCTTCGGTGTATTCACCCCCCCTCTACACCGAAGACCTCGTTCCGGGACCATCACGTCCTATAAGTCCAAAGAGCTTCATCAAGTAACATCGTCCAATCCTTTCGACTCCCATTCACCGTCTTCTCCAAGATTTGTTTTATCTCCCGGTTTGCAAGCTCGGTTTGCCCGTTAGCTTGTGGATGGTAGGCGGTGGTGACTCTATGCTTCATTCCAAACTTAGTCAAGAGACCATTCACCCATCTATTGCAAAAGTGGCTCCCCCCATCACTTATTATGGCCCGGGGTGCTCCATACCTCGACAAAATATTCTTTTGTACAAATTTCAATACAACCTTGGCATCATTTGTTTGGGTAGGAATTGCTTCCACCCATCTAGAGACATACTCAACCGCCAATAATATGTATTGAAATCCACAAGAAACGGGAAATGGCCCCATAAAATCAATGCCCCACACATCAAATAATTCAACCTCCACAATACTCGTTAAGGGCATCTCATGTCTTTTAGAAATTCCCCCCTTCCTTTGACATCTATCACAACAACTCACAAAAGCATAGCAATCTTTATGAATTGTAGGCCAATAAAAACCACATTGAAGTACCTTCATTGCCGTTCGGTGAGCTCCAAAGTGTCCACCACTTAGTGAAGAGTGACATTGCTTCATGATCGGCTCTCATTCTTCTTGAGGCACGCACCGTCGGATAACCATATCGGCGGATCTTCTATATAAGTAGGGCTCATCTCAAAAGTAAAACTTCACATCATGGTAGAACTTTTTCCTTTGATATAAGGGCAAGTCGGATGGCGGTGGAACATTGGCAACAAGATAATTTACAAAATCCGCATACCAAGGAACATGTGCTTGCACTTGGAAGAGTTGCTCATCCGGAAAGCTCTCATTAATCGGTACTCCAAGCTCTTCCCCTTCAACCGGATTCTCAATTCTTGAAAGGTGGTCGGCTATCACATTTTCACATCCCTTTCGATCCCGGATTTCAATATCAAATTCTTAGAGGAGTAGAATCCACCGTATTAGTCTTGGCTTTGCATCTTTCTTGTCAAAGAGATAACGGATGTCGGCATGATCGGTGTAAACTATTAATTTGGTTCCAACTAAATAAGATCGAAACTTATCAAAGGCATACACCACCGCTAGCATTTCTTTCTCGGTGGTGGTATAGTTGGCTTGGGATTTGTCGAGGGTTCTACTAGCATAGTAGATCACCCGGAAGATTTTGTCTCTCTTTTGACCCAAGACGACCCCGACGGCTATATCACTTGCATCGCACATGAGCTCAAACGGTTGAGACCAATTCGGAGATATCCAAACGGGAGCAATCACAAGTGTCTTCTTCAAATGTTCAAAAGCCTTCAAACATTCTTCATTAAAATCAAAGGTAGCATTCTTTCCAAGAAAATAGCACAAGGGCTTAGAAATCTTGGAGAAGTCCTTGATGAATCGTCTATAGAAACCGGCGTGACCAAGGAAACCTCTAACGGCCTTCTCATTTGATGGAGGTGGCAACTTTTCAATGGCTACAACCTTGGCTCTATCCACTTCCAACCCGGTACTAGAAACTTTATGCCCGAGCACCACACATTCTCTCACCATAAAATGGCATTTCTCCAAATTCAATACAAGGTTGGTTTCTTCACACCTTTTCAAGACTAAGGAGAGATTGTGGAGGCAATGATCAAAAGAATTCCCAAACACGGAGAAGTCATCCATGAAAACTTCCATAACATTTTCAATCAACCCGTCGAAGATAGCCATCATACACCTTTGGAAGGTGGCGGGAGCATTGCACAAGCCAAATGACATGAACCGGAAAGTAAAGATTCCATACGGGTATGTGAAAGCAGTTTTTTCTTGATCTTCGGGTGCAATCATGATTTGGTTGTACCTCGAATAGCCATCAAAGAAGCAATAAAACTCAAATCCGGCAAGCCTATCCAAAATTTGATCAATAAACGGAGGGAGAAATGATCCTTGCGGGTGGCGGCATTCAACATCCTATAATCAATGCAAACTCTCCAACCACTCACTATCCTCGTAGCAATTAACTCATTCTTCTCATCTTTTGTAACTGTCATGCCTCCCTTTTTGCTCACCACTTGAGTAGGGCTTACCCACTTGCTATCCAAGATAGGATAAACTATCCCAACATCCAACCATTTGAGAACTTCCTTCCTCACGACTTCTTGCATCACCGGATTCAATCGCCTTTGATTTTGCCTCTTAGGCGTATAATCATCTTCCATGAGAATCCTATGCATGCAAATGGATGGGCTAATTCCCTTCAAATCCGAGATTGACCACCCTATTGCCGATTTATGCTCCCTCAATACCTCTAGCAATTTCTCAAGCTCAATAGAAGAGAGATATGAAGATACTATAACCGGATAAGTGTCGTTCTCACCAAGAAAAGCATACTTCAAATGCTCGGGAAGAGGTTTCAAATCCAAAATGGGAGCTTCCTTCTTCTCTTTCTTTTGTTTTGCCTTCTCTTTTTCTTCTTCACTCCTTAGTTCTAGAAATCTTTCTTTGAACCTAGGAATTTCCTTTGCAACATTCAAAGCATTAACACAATCAAGCAAACTTGAATCATCACAATCATCAATTAAAGCATAAGAGTCAAGAGAGTTGAGTAAGCAAGCCTCCAAGGGTTCTTTGGGTGAGCAATAAGACTCCAAATCCATGCAAGAATCCATGATGCTCAACACCTTGCATTCATTTATTCTTTGCACATCTTCATCATCATGGAGGTTGAGAGCTCGATGGATAGAGAATGTGAAGCTCTCCTCGTTGAATCGAAGTGTGAGCTCTCATTTGGAAACATCGATAAGAGCTCTTTCCGTGGCTAGGAATGGGCGTCCTAGGACAATGGGACATCCTTGTCTTCCTCCATGTCCAAGACAACAAAGTCCACCGGAAAGATAAAATCATTCACCTTGACAAGCACATCTTCCACAATACCCTTCAGATAGGAAATAGATCGGTCCGCCATTTGAAGAGCAACAGTGGTTAGCTTAATGACTCCAGTTTATAGCTTGTTGAAGATGAAAAGGGGCATCAAATTGATGCTTGCTTCCAAATCACATAATGTCTTCTCAAAGCTATCATTTCCAATGCAGCACGGTATGGTGAAACTTCCAGGATCCTTGATCTTGGTAGGCAATTTTCATTGAATGACGGTGCTACACTCCTCCGTGAGATTAACCGTTTCACAATCCCCCAATCTCCTCTTCCTTGATATGACATCCTTCAAAAATTTAGCATAGTTGGGCATTTGTTGCAATGCCTCAACTAAAGGAATATTAATGTACACTTTCCTAAAGATGTCAAGGAATTTTGTGAATTGTTCCTCTGTTTTCTTCTTTTGTAGCCTTTGTGGAAATGGAATATGAGGGCAATAGGGAGGTGGGATTTTGGTTCCTTCATTCATCTTGTTACCATCTTCTTCTTTGAAAGCTTGAGGAGCCGGATTAGGTGAGCTAGTTGAAGAAGAAGTAATTTCACTTGATGTAGCTCTTCTACTTTCTTCATCTTTGTCACTCATCTCCCCCTTTTCTTTTGAGTGCTCATCTTCGACACTTTCCAACTCATGCTCCACATTTTCATCTTCTTCATTGGGCATCTTGGGTCCCTCATAAGAAGTACCACTCCGAAGCTTGATGGCCTTACAATGCTCCTTGGGATTGACAATGGTGTTGCTCGAAAATTGGCCTTGTTGGTGTTGATTGCTCATTGAAGTAGCTATTTTGCCCAATTGTTTTTCAATGATCTTAAGTTGAGCCTCTTGAGCTTCCGCAATAGCTTCGGTTTTCTCCATTCGAGCTTTGGTAGTCTCCATGAATTTCATGAGCATGTCATCCATAATTGGCTTCTTTTCCTCGTTGATCATTCCATTCGTCACCGAAAATCCCAGCGAAGGTTATAGGGCATTATTGGGATTTCCATAAGAAAGATTAGGATGTGCCCGGTTTCCTTGATACCCTTGATGGTATTGATTTCCACCTTGTTGAGGCCGATAATTGCCATAATTCCGGTTGTTGTGTATGTAGTTGACATCTTCCACATTGGTTGGCTCCTCCACCCTTGGCTCATTCTTTGTTTGTGCCATAGCATCGATCTTGCTATTCATAGTAGACATTTGAGCCGCCAATAGAGCAATAGGATCCGAACATGTAGCGGAGGCAACCTTCTTCAATGTAGTTCTCTCTCCCGGGCATTGATAGCTATTGATAGCCATATTCTCAATGATCTCCGTGGCAACCTCATGACTCTTTCCAAATAGAGAACCACCCGCCGTGGCATCAATGAGTCTCTTCATTTTTCCATTGCAACCATTATAGAAAAAACAAATTTTTGCATCTTGATCAAAACAATGGTTGGGACATTTCCTCACCAACTCCTTGAACCTTTGCCAAGCCTCATAAAAGGTTTCTCCATCCAATTGTTGGAATTGCATGATCTCCGTCTTTAGCTTCATAGTCATTCCCGGTGGAAAGAACTTCATACGGAACTTGTGAATCATGTCATTCCACATCTTTATGCTCCCATCATCTAGAGATTGATACCACAACTTTGCCTTATCCCTAAGAGAAAAGGGAAAGAGACGAAGTTTAATGACATCATCTGGCACACCATTTATCTTCGTAGTGCTACATATCTCCAAAAATTGGGCAAGATGATCATTGGGATCTTCCAACGGACGGCCTCGAAATGTGTTTTGTTGAACCATGGAGATGAGAACGGGCTTGAGCTCGAAATTATTGGCATTGATCCTTGGGCCATGATTGCCCCCTTGTTGAAAACCGGGTTGAAAGACATCTCGAATAGGGGGGATTGGTGCCATATTCCGTTATTCCTCTTGCGCTCTCAATTGAGCTTGCATAGCCTCTAATTGCGCTTAGAGTTGTCTTATCATATTCTCGTCGGCCATTGTTCTTCGCGCTTCTCGTTCCCTCCATGCCCTTCCTTGATTACGTCGGCAAGATGCTTCAATCTCAAGATTTATGGGATCAAATGGTAACCTCTTGGATCTTGTGTTCATGCACCACTTAATATTCAACAAAATAACAAGTCAATCACAAGCAAAACACGGCAAAACAAAAGTACAAAATAAACATAAATAATATCTAATCTAGATTATCACAACGGTTTATAATATCACAAGTAGTAAATAAATTAGTCCCCGGCAACGGCGCCAAAAACTTGTTCGCCTTTTAATTATGCAAATAATAACCGCAAGTGTACAGTGTATATGTAGATAATGGCAAGCAAGGTCGTATCTACGGAGACTAGTTTTCAACACTTATGATTACTATTACTTGGTTGTTTTAACCTATTTAGACAAATCGAATTTTTGAAGGGTAATTACTAAATTAAACAAGCAAGTTGGAATTAAATAATTTAACGACTTCAAATAAACTAAACAATGATGAAAAACAACAGATTTAACATAAGGGAGATGAATTTCTAAGGACTAAACATCGACATCTTGCAACGAATTAAATTCTCAATACTCAAGCTTCGTTTTATTATCTCTTTACCTAAGGCGACCTCTTGTTCACTCGAGCCTCCTCTCGGACGACTAAAGTAGTAGATTATAAGCTAGAATTGTTGTCTCCAAGCAAAAGCTAGCCTATAACTCCTAAAAGCACCTAGGATCACTCTACCCTCACAATATCACTCACCCTCTCGGGTTATTGCAATATTACGCTTTGTGCTCGGTTCTAGTGTCGATTCACCACTCTCTCGAGCCTCAAATCAACATAACATACACATTTAAATGGTAGCTAATCACTTAAATGCTCAAACAATTCAACAAACACAAGGAGGTAAGAGAAAACTAAACAATACTTGAATATCAAAGACTTTAATCCATACAAAATGTCTAGCTTAATCCATAGAAAGAGAGATTTAGCCAATCATGTTCATAATCAATAAAAATCCCAAATCAAGAAATAAAAACATCTAAGATGCAAGAGAATAGAGGTGAAGTGACAAATCCAACTCTTGATCTTCAATATTTCTTCCTAGACTTCTTCTTCCCCAAGCTCCAAGCTCCAACAAAGGTGGTAGTGTGTGTAAAAGTGTGTAAGTGTGTGTGGGTGGTGGGAGGATGTTAGATAACTAGGGTTGTGTGCCAAAATGACCTATTTATATATATAGGATGTGGGATAAAAGTGTAATGGAGTAAAAATCCGAAAATGGGATGAAAAATGAAGCAAAAACGTGTTTTGGAAGAATTCTGCTGCACCGCGCGTGGTTTGTGCACCGGCGGATCATCCCGCGCCCGTATCCCGCGTGCCGGAGAAGGAGAAATGTGAAGTCGGGCGCGGCCGCGCGCTGAGGTTGCTCCCGGCTGCGCACTTTTTTTGTTTCGGCCCGTTCTCCCTCGTCCGGACTCCAAATCGACCTCCATTTTTTTTCACGTTCTCGTATCGAGCTCCTCTTTCTCATTCCAAGCTCCTCTCACTCTAATTCCACATCTATTTTCCTGCAATTATTTCAAATAAGAAAGCAAGCGTAAAAACCGACAAAACAAGGTTTAACTTGAGAAAAATGTTAACCGACATGGTTTTTCACTAACAATTGGCATCGAATGCACCCAAAACATCATGAAAATTCCATGTTTGTCAGTTGGCAAGGAAGTTGCTAAATCCACTAGAAAGGCAAAGGAAACAAAGCCGATTTGGACACTTGATGAAGACGTTCTTCTTGTAAAAGTTTGGTACAACACCATCACCGACTCCATAATTAGAAATCAACAAAAGAGAAGAGATTTTTGGAAGAAAATTGTTGCGCACTACAACGAGTGGAAGCCGGAGGGCACTATTAAGCGAAGTCACCAGCAAGTTAAAAATCATTACTATAAAATTAATCCAGATATTAATAAGTGGACAGAACTCTACAATAATTTCTGGAGCAATCGAGCGAGGGAACAAAGTGATGATGATGTACTGGAGGCTGCACAAAAAGCATGGATAAATGATCATCGAAAGAACAAGGCCTTTAGGTTCTTGCACATATGGAAGATCATTCAAACTTGTGAGAAATGGGCTTCTCAACAAATGCCACAGAATCCTCAGAAAAAAGCAAAAAAATCTGAAACAGATAGCCCATCTTCTGATAGTGAACCTCGAATGCATCATATGGAACAACAGAGAGCTAAACGACAAGCGAAACAAAAGGCCAAAATGACAGCTACAGCTGGCGAAGACTACAACAAGTGGAAGCATCTGCAGGAGGTTATGGATAGACAATTAAGCCTTCAAGAGTCCAAACTTAAGCTCGAACATGCTGAGTTTTACAGTAAGGATACTAGTCGCATGTCGGTGGCAGAACTATACAATTTTAACCAAATGGTAGCCAAGATCAAAGCTAAATACGGATGGATGTAATACTTTTAAGTGTCGTTTATCTATTTATGTATTTTTAAGTGTGCTTTATCTATTTATGTATTTTGATGTTAATGTATTTGTAATATTAGTTATATGTAATTTGAATTATGTTAGTTTTGTTATTATCTTATAAAATTCGACTTGTACTTATTATTGTCGGCAATGGCCACAAATGTAATAACTATAACTTTATTGTCTAAGAACTATATTTGAAAATTATCGGCAACGGTCACAAATGTAATAAATATAACTTTATTGTCCAATAACTATATTTGAAAATTATCAGCAACGGCCACAAATGTAATAAATATAACTTTATTGTCCAACAATTATATTTGAAAATTGTCGGCAACGGTCACAAATGTAATAAATATAGTTGTTGAGTCCAACAACTACAATATACCAATTCAACGGTCATAAATATAGTTGTTGATGTTTTGGTGTGAAGAACCCATCTTCGATGGAGATCTTTTTTGTCGTCGATTTCGAATGCGGAGAGTATTATTTGTCCAGATCGTTGATGCTTTAGGCAAACTACACACCCTATTTCATGTTGAGGCAAGATGCAACTGGGAGGAATGGTCTATCACCACTTCAAAAGTGCACTGCAGCTATCCGACAATTGGCATATGCAGTTGTTGGTGACTCACTAGATGAGTATATGCGAATGGGTGAGACTACTGCGTTGCAATGTCTACATCAATTTTGCGAGAGTATCATTGCTATTTATGGTGCGTGATATTTGAGGAGTCCAAATGCGGCAGATACTCAACGCTTGCTACAAATGCATGAAGAAAGACATGGCTTCCCCGGAATGTTGGGGAGCCTTGATTGTATGCATTGAGAGTGAAGGAATTTTCCAGTCGCTTACAAAGGATTCTATACAAGAGGCGATTATGGAGTTCCTACAATAGTTCTTGAAGCGGTGGCATCGGCATATTTATGGATATGGCATGCTTTTTTTGGTGTCGCTAGAGCAAGCAATGATATCAATGTATAACCATGGATACTATCTGACAGATGGAATCTATCCGACATGGGCTTCATTCGTCAAGAGTTATCTGGCCCCAAGAGATCCGTGTAGACAAAAATTTGCGCAAAGACAAGAGGCTGCAAGAAAAGATATCGAACGGGCGTTTGGAGTGCTACAAGCTCGTTGGACAGTAGTTCGAAATTCCGCGCAATCTTAATACATGGAGGATATCAACAATATAATGCTCACATGTATTATTTTGCACAACATGATCATTGAGGATGAGGGTGAAGAAGCGGTCAACTGGTCTGAAGAAGATGCAACTCCTCAACAACCAATACCAATGGGTACTAATAACCTCGAAGCATTTGAAAATTATCTCAAAAATCACAACGATTTAACAAATAAAGAAGCTCATCTCCAACTTCAACACGATTTGACACAACATATTTGGGCACAATCCAATGCCAATTATCATAATTAAGTAATATTTTAGTTTTCATTATTAATGTTTATGTACTTTCAATTATTGTAATTTCAATTTTAGTAATGTAATTTTAATTTTAGTAATGTAATTTTAATTTTAGCACTGTAATTTTAATTATTATTTATAATTGTAAAGTCGTTTTATTTTATTATATTAAATCATTAAATATAAAATTTTAAATAAAATATAAAATCAAAATATGTAAATAATATATAAACAATAATACAAATAAATTAATTGGAGAAACATATGTATAGATATATAAAGGTAGTGTGTATTATAATGGGACCCTTTAAAATATAGAAATTGGTTTCGTTGTTGGAGAAGGTGTTAGATAAAAAACTAGGTGGGTTCCAAAAGTTGATGTGGCGGTTTGGAAGCTAAAACTGGTTCCAAACCATTGGAGGCACCCTTATTTGATTTTAGTTTTTTGTTAGAACAAAGGGCATGTTTCGTATTCATATACTAGTAGATCGGATATCAAGTATGGGTATGGATATTAGATATCTGATATATGTATTTGGTATGCTAAAAATATCGACCGGTATCTAAGTCGGAAGGAAAGAAGAGATATGAGTCATACCTTACCAAAAATTGGTATATGAAAATGTTAAAAATTAGGATATATGGTATATCAAATATATCAATTTGATATTTATATACTGATATACCAAACACAAAATATGGATATGGGCCAAATTCAATCCATACCTAATATACGTATATGAATATCAAACGAAGCCTAATTGAACACTATATAGGTTGTTGTTGTGTTGTATCCTTCAAAGATTATTTGACATCAAAAGTGAGTAGAAACTAGAAAGTGCAAAATTTCATCAGACACAAAGAAAAAGGTCAATTGCATACTGAAAATATGATATAAAGTTTCTTAAAAGAATGATGTAAAATCCTAAGAAATAAAGGTAAGAAAGTTCAATGGCAAATAGATGAAAATTTGAATACTTATACAATATATTAGTCACTCCCTCCCATTTCATTATATTCATTTTTTCTTATTTGGACGTCTCATTACATTATATTCACTTCCTAAAATGGAAACTACAAAAACTAAATAAGTCATTATAATTCATAAATTACATCATATGTCACAAAAAAGCTATTCTCTTCCTTAATTTATCCCTATTTGGTTTGACGGAAATACCTCCAAAAAACTAATTTATCTTTCCAACTTTATTATATTATAAATAATTCATTTTCTTTTCATCCGGCCAAATGAGTATGATGAAATGGACAGAGGGAGTACAAAGTCCGGATTTAAAATAAAAAAGTATATCGGTTTTCAATTTTTACTACTTCAAGCACAGTTTACAAAGTGTGTTGATTTTTTGTATAAGAATGATATTTTTTAGGGCCAACTCTTTTTAAATACCACACAATAAAAGAGAAAAGTTATTCACACTCATTTATAAGAGTAGGAGTTTTTCATACCAAAATGTGTTAAAATACTAAACTACCCTTACTAAACAAATAAAGATTAAAACAAATAAAAAAACAACTAAAAAACAAAAACTAAAACCATAATTCGGTCCCCCCTCCCCCACACCCCAACCCCAATATTTCTCTCTCTTCAAACTTGTCTCTCTCTCTCAAACTCGTCTCTCTCTCTCAACCCGGCGCCACCACCGTGTGAACCACCCTCGACGGCACCATGAGCGGAAATCGATCGGAAGCCGACCATGATGAGGAGGAGACGGCGTCGGCCTCGTCGTCGGGCTCTGTGGAAGTAGAAGTAATCGCTAACGACAATAAAGAGACCTAATTGTTCACACGGTAGCACCACACGGTGGTTCACACGGTGGCTACCACCGTGTGGTGCGATCGTGTGAACAATCAAGAGGCCTAATTATTCACACGGTCGCACCACACGGTAGACCACACGGTTGTTCACACGGTGGCTACCACCGTGCACACGGTGGTGGCCTGCACCGTGTGAACAAGAACATTTCATTTAGGCTTCTTATCTTTTCACGTGTTATCGATTTAGATGTTTAGCGATTCTCTAATAGCTTATTTCAACATGATTTATAACCACTTAACACCTCAATCGAACACGTATAAATAACATTTGTGTAATTCACTAGTGTAAGAGGTACTTTCTCAATAACAAGATGTCACAGTATATTACAAATATCTTCCTAATCTAAGGATTATACACAATACATATTGGATTTCGTTCATGCAATCCTATAATGATACAAATAGACATATTTGTTCATAATAATCGTTCATACGCAATCAATAACACGTAAATTAGTGATTTGTCATGCATTTAATGCAAAATTGATTGTGTTCTTGTGCACACGGTGCAGGCCACCACCGTGTGTACGGTGGTAACCACCGTGTGAACCACCGTGTGAACAATTAGGTCTCTTGATCGCATCGATGTAGACAAAAAACGATTCCCCGTCTACATACGTCGATCGCTCCCAACGACCTCTGTGATGTATCAATACAAGCATCCACGACATCTGAGATTCACAAAGAAGCCAGGAAATCATCATAAAAATGATCGAATAAGCTTCTACGACATGTTCTGAATTGGACACGGTGGCATCACACGGTGGGAACGACCGTGTGATGCCACCGTGTGAATGTTTCGTGGCCACGAAACATTCACATGGTGGTCTGTCATGCCGAAAAAAAAACCCTAGTTCTATACCATCGAGTGCAATAAAACTACCACCGTGTGGTGTAGAACTCGCGAAAAAAAAAAATTTTGCAGGCTAAATATAGCTTCATACCTTCTTTATGAACCCAGAAACACTTATCGGCAGTCCTATTTGCACTTCAACTCCTCTTTTTCGAATAATCTTGTGAATTTTACAAGGATTTTGAGAGACTCATTTGTAAAAAAATAGCACGTTTTTTCTCCAATCTTTTTTCTCTTCCTTCTTGTCCCAAATGTAATGTATTTAGTTGTTGTTGTGATATTAATGTGAGTAAACAACCTCTCTTACAAAACATTGAATGAATATTGTTGTAGGGGTTGTGATCGAAGACGAATTGAATATATTTTAGTTTTTAGCTTTTTATTATTTTTTTTATTTGTTGATGAAGATGATGACTAAAAAAAAAGAAAAAAAAAGACAAAAAGGATAAGTTAGGGGTATTTTAGTCTTTTTACTGATTTTGGTATGAAAAACTCCTACTCTTATGAATGAGTGTGAATAACTTCTATGTTTTATGCTTTAGTATTAAAACATGCATTCTCTCTATTTTTTATGTGATTAATAGTTTAATATTTATATGTTAATTTGATTTTTGCTTTATATTTATACTCGCTTGAAATGGGGTTGGCATACAAAAATTAATATTTTTTTAATTATCATTAAAATAATATTTATGTTTTGTGTCTCAAGGTAACAATTACTCCCTCCGTCCCTGATAAATGTAGTCCACTTTCCTTTTTGTTCTGTCTCCCATAAGTGTGGTTCTTCCTTAAATGGTTATGACCCCACTTAAAATTTTACCTTTTATCCTTTAAAAGTAACTAACACTACGACAAATTGGATCTCATTCTCCACTCACTTCACATCTACCTAACATCCTTCTTAAAACCCGTGTCCCTCCCTCCAGACCACACTTATCAGGGACGGAGGGAGTATATAATAGTGGTCGATAATATAGGATTGCAAAACGTGTATGCAAAAACATAAAAACATCTATTTCTCGAAAAAAAAAACATAAAAACATCTAAAAATAGTGATTCATCTGTTAGCACACCAGGATATATGCAGTAACTGAACATGCAGCTACTATTACCTATATGTAACATTAACAACAAATATATGTGTAAAAGTAAAACGTGAGTAACAGAATCTCAATTAGACAGCGCGAAAAAGATTATTAGATAGTGATTCATCTGTTAGCACACCAGGATCTCATTCCACACTTTATAAAATAGTTCCATGTGATCCACTGATAGTGAAGTTGCCTATTCTCCTTGCTGGCACTCGTAGCGTCCTTCGGGCGAAGGAAATCCGAGTTCCTATCCTATCACGTCTTATGTAGCGCCAACAAATTCTGCATAAAGAAAATAGAATAAATTAACATAACAGCCAACGCAGGGATCCTTTCCAAAAGTGAACAGAATAAATTTCCCCAAAAAAAAAAAAAGAAAGAGTGCATTATATGTTATTTGGGAGTGTTCGACTCTATGGGATTGCAAACACTCGAGTACCAAAACTTTATCAATATTCACTGAGTGATTTAGAGAGATCAGCTGCAACCATACCATCTTGTGAGTAAATAACAAATTATTCATGAATAAGAGTAAGAAAATAACAAATGGCTATATATATCAAAAAAGGGGCCCCTCTCATTAAAACGACAAGTCTCTTTTGGACTATAAGCAATTAGCATCTTAAAAGGGCAAACACGAGTCAGAAGAAGACAAGTATTTGAAGGCAAAATTGCTCCATTCATCTTCATCTTATAGCCATAACAACTGATTAGTACATCTTAATTGTGTTCTGCATATTATCTACTATACTAGTTAAGCATTTTTAATTTATGAAACTGAATTCATGAAGTTATTGATTCGAACATAAAACCAGAACCCTATTCAGTAAAATCATATATAACTTCATATCCATGTGTATCTCGGTCACTACTTCAGACTGCTTCTAGCTTGTGAATGTTGTGTTTCTAAAAAGTACCTTCCTCCAACACAATCTGTCCATAAATTATATTCCTTTTTCAATTCATTTTTATCTTTCCCAGTGGATGAAATTCTAGGGAAAATGATTCAAGATATGGAGTTATTCTTTTGTTAGTATTAAAATTCAAATTCAAATATAAGAATATTTGCTCTTCTTAACCAAACTTTTCAAAATATAATATATAGTACTGGCCTCAGAGTTGGTGGAGCATGTAGGAAAGTGGAGTAGAAAATATGCCAATCTCATGATTGGCCAGGCCCCAAAGTGTGGAAAATCAATCTTGGAACCAAGAGCCCTTTTTCTGGCACATAAAATAACACAATTAGTCAATTACTAGAATGGATGTCAAGAAGTTAGACATTCCTCATGGTAACTGCTAACAACAGCCCTTTGAATTCTAGCTACAGTTCAAGATTATTAAACAAAGAGTTCCGGGAACTACACAAAAGTCAATAATCGAAATTAAAAGGACGAGCAGGCTCCAATATAGGATTTTGTGCATGTCTTAAAACCATTTCAATTGGTCCAACAGAGAAATTTCAAAGCAACTAATTTTAGGCTACGTGACTACTCTGAAAATCCATTTTCCTAGGTACAAACTTTTGGCCTTGGAGTTTTTATCCTTGAACTTCTCGCGGAGGGATTAAAGTGCATCTTAATCAAACACCAGATAGCAATTCTAGTCTTTTTTGGCGATGACCATACTCAAAAGAACCATATGAGTAATGGACTTCAATCCCAGTTTCCATAAGTGACCCTACAAGTGCTCAATGTCTTTAAGGAAGCTAAAGAGTTCCTAGATACAAAGTACAAACAACCTAATATGGCATAGATAGGAGCTAATCCAGACAATGTCGGTTACTCCAGAATATTAAGGCTTACCAACATAAAGCAAGAGAAGTTTATCACGTAAAATAAGGTAAATCAACTTAATGTGCAACTAAATTGTCCTCCTTCAGCCATCTCAACATTTTTTATTCTAGAACGCAACACAATCCAGGACAAATGCCAAGGAAATATCCATTTTGTTTTAAATACCAAATTGGAAAATAACTAATATCAACTTCATTGCTTCAGTCCCCCAAAATACTGGCGTTAAACAGAACATAAAGACCTATATACTGAAATGCCTACTCACAACACAATGTAATACCAAGGAGCCCAAGCTGAAAACAGGTAACACCCTTTCATAACCAAGCAATGATCCGATTCGAACCATATCAAAGTGATCATTAAATGCTAAACAAAACCGGCTACATTCTGCAGACAAAGCTCACATTTGCAGGTTTTAAGTCAAAAAACATGCTAAGCACCCATTACGTTGACACTACATTTTTATCCCACACAGGGCTGCACTTTAACCGTATATTATAATTGTGGTATGTTCTTCTTTACCAATTTTCATGTGACTGTTGCTAAAATAACCATCAACAAAATAGGCGATACAGCAATTAATGTATACAAAACTGTAACACCAAAATGCAGCCCTAGTAACAGCTATTGCAATAGCAAAGATACGAGCGTCCAAAGATTCACATAGAAAACCAACTAGTTTGCAAAATCCCTAATTTCTTTCATTGAAACAAAATCACAATTGGATACGAACAATAAGGAATCTAGGGACGAATTCACATACCCCCATTATCAATCCATCAATCCGAACGCTTACATGCCTGCTTCCTCGCCGCCCTCGCATTTTCGTACTCAAACTTGAGCACATTCGTAATGTGCGAAGTGTCCTTGACAAAAAGCAACCTGCCGAACACACTCTCCTCAATCGCCGGAAAATGACACCTGAACCAATTATTAACAACCCAAAACCACCCCCCACCGAGCACAATCCCCAACGTAGCGCCGGCGAACACCTGCGCCACCGTGTGGTACCCCAAATAAACCCTCGAATACATGGTGAGCACCGCCATTGGCCAGACGACGAGCAGGACCAACAACATCTGATTCCGGAACAAAGCCCCAATTCTGAAGTGCGTGAGGAGCGTGAAATAGATGGCGAAGAAGAACATGTACTGGGAGTGGCTGGAGGGCCAGCCGTGCGAATCGCACATCTCGAGCAGCGCGCAAGTCTCGGGGCGGGCCTGCTGGACGGATTTCTTGATGACTTCGTTGATGACTTGGGAGATGAGGAGGCCGATGGCGAAGAACATGCCCTGGAGCTCGCGGCGGAAGATGAAATGGGAGACGAAGCCGCCGAAGCTGATGAAGACGGGGACCAGAGAAATCCATGCCAGGAAATGGCCGAGCTGATCGCCCCTCTGGTAGCGGACGTGAGTTAGGGTTACGGCCTTCAGGGGCGGGTGCTGATGGGGATTCGTCATGGAAATTGGGGAAGGAGCGGATCTTGGCTTTGGCTAATTCTAGTCTCTAGAGAGAGAAGAAGAATGTTTGATTCGACTCAAGAATGAGTTAAGGAATGTGTATAGCATTAGCATTGTATGATGTGATGAGGGGAAAAGGAACAATAGTAAATTTGCACTTACTATTTTAGGTTAGATTTCGGTTATAATGTTATATTTGTAGTACATTAGGTGCCTGGTGTGCCTGGTGTGCCTGGTTAAGCTTCCAAACCACCACCTTTTGGAATTCATCAACTTTTTTATCTAAACACCTTTCACAACAATGAAATCAGTTTCTACTATTTAAAGGATCCCACTATAATACACACTATCTTTATATATCTATACATATGTTTATCCAATTAATTTTATTTGTATTATTGTTTATATAATATTTACATATTTTGATTATATATTTTATTTAAAATTGTATATTTAATGATTTAATATAATAAAATAAAACGGCATTACAATTATAAATAATAATTAAAATTACATTACTAAAATTGAAATTACAATAATTGAAAGTACATAAACATTAATAATGAAAACTAAAATATTACTTAATTATGATTATCGACATTGGATTGTTCCCAAATATGTTGTGTCAAATCGTATTGAAGTTGGAGATGATCTTCTTTATTTGTTAAATCGTTGTGATTATTGCGATAATTCTCAATTGCTTCGAGGTTATTAGTACCCATTGGTATTGGTTGTCGAGGAGTTGCATCTTCTCCAGACCAATTGACCGGTTCTTCACCCTCATCCTCAATTATCATGTTGTGCAAAATAATATATGTGAGCATTATATTGTTGATATCCTCCTTATCATAAGATCGCGCGGAAACTCGAACTACTGCCCAACGAGCTTGTAGCACTCCAAACGCCCGTTTGATGTCTTTTCTTGCAGCCTCTTGTCTCTGCACAAATTTTTTTCTCCACGGATCTCCCGGGGCCGGGTAACTCTTGACGAATGCAGCCCATGTCGGATAGATTCCATCTGTCAGATAGTATCCATGGTTATACGTTCGACCATTCACCGTGAATTGAACTGGTGGAGTATTTCCCTGAAGGAATTGATTAAATAATGGAGACCCATGAAGAACATTGATATCATTGCTTACTCCAACGACACCAAAGCATGCCATATCCACAAATCTGTCGATGCCACCGCTTCAAGAACTATTGTGGGACCTCCATGATCGCCTCTTGTATACAATCCTTTGTAAGCGAATGGATAATTCCTCCACTCCCAATGCATACAATCGAGGCTCCTCAACATTCCGGGGAAGCCATGTCTTTCGTCATGCATTTGTAGCAAGCGTTGAGTATCTGCTGCATTTGGACTCCTCAAATATCGCTCACCATAAACAGCAATGATACTCTCGCAAAACTTATGTAGACATTGCAACGCAGTAGTCTCACCCAGTCGCATATACTCATCCAGTGAGTCACCAACAGCCGCATATGCCAATTATCGTATAGCTGCAGTGCACTTTTGAATTGGTGATAGACCATTTCTCCCAATTGCATCTTGCCTCAATATGAAATATGGTGTGTAGTTGCCAATAACATCAACGATCTGGAGAAATAACTCTCTCCACATTCGAAATCGACGAACGAGACGATCATGGCCGATTTCACGCTCCCAATCCCTATATGTTCTGGAACCGCTGCGCCTTCGTGAAGTTTGACCTCTTGTTGTGTCTTCAGCATCGGCCATAGCAATCATCTCTCGCATAACCGGATCTGTAGCCGAATTTCGAATGAATTGCTTCCACATTTCATCAATTTCATGTGAACTAGGAATATCAGACATTTTGAAGAAAATTTTGTATTCGGATGAAATGAAGGTTAAGATTTTTGTGATTGAATGATAAATGAAACACTAGTATATATAACAAAAACCTCCGACAAGTATATTTATTACATTTATTATTTTATTACTTCAACTACTATATTTATTATATCTCTTGCATTTATTACATCAACTAAAATATTTATTATATTTATTCATCTTGCCGACAATTTTCAATTATTGCATTTGGACCGTTGAATTGATATATTTATTACATTTGTTACCGTTGCCGACAATAATAAGTACAAGTGGAATTTATAAGATAATAACAAAACAAACATAATTCAAATTAATATAACTAATATTACAAATACATTAACTTCAAAATACATAAAAAAATAAAGCACACTTAAAAATACATAAATAGATAAAGCACACTTAAAAATACATAAATAGATAAATGACACTTAAAAGTATTACATCCATCCGTATTTAGCTTTGATCTCGGCTACCATTTGGTTAAAAATGAATAGTTCTGTCTCTGACATGCGACTAGTGTCCTTACTGCAATACTCAGCATGATCGAGCTTAAGTTTGGACTCTTGAACGCGTAATTGTCTATCAAAACTTTCCTGCAGATAGTTCCACTTGTGGCGGTCTTCGTCAGATGTAGCTGTTACTTTGGCCTTTTGTTTCGCTTGTCGTTTAGCTCTCTATTGTCCCATCGGACGCATTCGAGGTCCACTATCAGAAGATGGGCTATTTATTTCAGAATTTTTTGCTTTTTTTCTTAGGATTCTGTGGCATTTGTTGAGGAGCCCATTTCTCACAAGTTTGAATGATCTTCCATATGTGCATGTACCTAAAGGCCTTGTTCTTTGGATGATCATTTATCCATGCTTTATTTGCAGCCTCCAGTACATCATCATCGCTTTGTCCGCTCGCTCGATTGCTCCAGAAATTATTGTAGAGACCTGCCCACTTATTAATATCTGGATTGAGTTTATAGTAATGATTTTTAACCTGCTGGTAACTTCGCTCAGTAGTGCCCTCCGGCTTCCACTTGTTGTAGTACGCAACAATTTTCTCCCAAAATTCTCTTATCTTTTGTTGATTGCCAATTATGGAGTCGGTGTTGGTGTTGTACCAAGCTTTTATAAGAAGAACGTCTTCATCAGGTGTCCAAATCAGCTTTGTGTTTGCCTTTCTAGTGGATTTAGCAACTTCCTCGCCAACATCCACTTCATCATCATCATCAGCAAGGTGGATCTGTTCTAGTGGAATTTGTGAAGAATGCTGCGGAAACTGGTAGCTATTTTTTTTAGGTTGGTTTGGTGGCGACATGAAATAGTTGGAAGGAATGTTGGATGCAAATTATGCAGGAAAATTTGATCCAGTAGGAGAGTTGAATGAAAATTATTGAGGAAAATTCAAACCACCAGGAGAGTTGAAAGCAAATTGTTGAGGAAAATTCAAACCACCAGTGGGATAGTTGGATGAGATTTGTTGAGTAGGAAAATTGTCTGCATTTTGTTGAGTAGAAAAATTGCCAAAATTTTGTTGAGTAGGAAATTACCTGCATTTTGTTGAGTAGGAAAATTGTCTGCATTTTGAAAGTTGTATGGAATTGGTTGTTGAGAGTACGACATTTGATGATATTGTGAACTTGGAAAATAGGAACCTTGATAATTTTGGGAGCTTTCATTACTAGAGTCGGAGTTTTGAGAGCTTGAATCCGCCATTTAATTGTAGTGAAAATGAAGTGAAGAAGAAATGAAGAAAATTGGAGTGTTGGAGAGATGAGATGAGTGAATATTGGAGAGTTGGAGAATAGATATATATAGAAGATTTTTGGAAAAATGGCCGTTGTAATTTTTATTGCCGTTGGGAAAAATTAGCCGTTTTATTATAAATATTTTTAATATAATATATAATTTATAAATTATTAGCTTTGAACTTTAAAATATCATCATTTGCTCGTTTCAAATCGGATTTTTACGATTTTTATGTCGAATTAAAGCTCTCGTCGTGATCTTTAATATAAGATATATGTTCGATATGTTTTAGACGAGCTAATAGGTCCGTATTTAAGAAAAAGTATAAAAAACTTAAATTAAAAAAATTAAAACAGTGGAAGAAAAGAAATAAAAAATTGGTCAAAGCTGTCGGCGCCCCCACGCGCGCGTGGACTGCACGCGCCAACCAGCGCGCGCGTGTCATGCACGCACCGTGGGTAACACGCCGCAGCCGCCCAACTTGCATGCTTGGAACCCAGATTCTAGTTTCTTTTTTTGAAACCAGTTTCTCAAATGCACAATGGTGTATTTAGTGGGTTCCAAAATTTGGAACCCACCGTTGGAGACACCCTTAGTAGTCATTATTCTCTTTGTTATTTTCTATGTTATTATTTTCATATGATATTGTTTTTTTAGGGAATATATAATACTGTAAGATTATGTTTATCGACAACGCAGCACGGTTCAATCGGTAAGATGCTTTCCTTTCTGTTAAAGTCAGTTTTTGACTTCTGCTGTTTTTTTTGTTATTTCTATTTTGTCTTTCTTTGTTTGTTGAGTAAGTATGCAGGTAAGGTTATCAAGAGTTGAGAAATGTGTTTGTTGACAAAGTCAAGAAGGAATCAGCAAGGCACGGGAGATAAGGTTGGACTAAGTCATGAGAGATTGGTGGTTACTGGTGTGTGAAAGTAGGAAGAAAGAGAAGTGGAGATAGTGGGCTCGTGTGAATATCATGAGGATATGATGGAGTAGAGCCCAAGTTAAAGATAGAGTATAAATATAGATCAAATCTGATTAGATTTGATACGGTTTTTTAGAAGATTGATTCAGATTTATAAGATTTCTTTAAGAGATTTATTCTTGTTTCTTCGAGCAATAGTTGTGGCAACTTTAGTCATAACCTTCTGTGAAGGGAGTGATAAATTGCCCTAGTTTTCGTGACCTTTTTACTCGAAGTGTTTTTGTAATTCACATTATCAGTTAGTGAATCTTTTTGCCCTGAGACACTTCACGAGATTATTAATTTATAATCTCGTGAAATTTTCATACTTTGTGTTTTTATTTTTCCGCTGCAATTAAAGGCAAAGTTGTCTGACCTTCGGTCACAACTTTGCTCAAAACTTTGTGTATTTCGAGCATCGTGCATTTTTATTTGGCATCTAGAGCCAACACTTGACACACTAAGTGTTGATCCTGTTTTCGTGACTACAATGGACTGCACAAACCCGTTGTTCAATAAACCTCGTGTCCTTGACGGACACCTCCAGATGATTAGACCAGACCACAGATCGATGAAGCTACATTCAACGACAAAGCACTCAATGCTATTCAGTCTTCCCTTGATGTCCAAATGTTCAAACTCGTTAGAAATGACGAGTCATCCAAAGAAGCGTGGGATATTCTCCAGCAACATTGTGAAGGAGATATCGACATTAAACAATCCAGACATCGCATCCTCACCACTAAGTTCGAGAATATGAAGATGGAAGAAGATGAGACTGTATGACAATACTACAATAAGCTTCTTGAGATTGCAAACAAGTGTACTGATCTTGGTGATCCTATCACGAATAAAAGGTTAGTATCTAAAGCCTTGAGAACTTTAACACCTCGCTTTGATATGATAGTTGTTGCCATTGATACGGCATCAACCACTGGAAGTTTGGACTTCACAAATTTGATGAACGACTTAAAGACCTATGAGATGGAATTCAATGAGGAAGACGGACCAAAGAAAAGGGGAATTGCCATGACAGTTGGGACAGCCTCAAACTCAACGTTAGCTTACGATGTTGAGGAGGAAGATGATCTTGAAGAAATCAGTGAGAAGAACCCTGATTTTGCTCTACTCACCAGAAGGCTAAACACCTTCATCCGGGCAAACAGGGCAAAACAACAAAAGGGAGGTGCTGAACAACGCAAGCCTCGACAAGACTCTTTCGGACATTTGGTTATCTATGAGAAAATGAACACTCCAGGAAGGGATCCTAGGATCATGAAGTGCGCTGCATCTGATCATTTCAGACCAAAAGAAGTAAAAGATTTCTCCAACATTCAATGTCATGAATGCAAGGGCTTTGGGCACTTTGCAAATGAATGTGCCAACACATTTAGAAAACTTGGGAAGTCCGTCACCTTCTTATCTCTGAGCGATAGAGAGCTGGACACCTCTGGAATATCTGTGGAAGAAATTTCGGATGAATCAACAAAAGAACATGCATCACTGATTGCACTGATTCCTGAAGTGGGTATCCCAGATCTCACCGAAGTTGAGATAACTTCTGACAGGTATGATGATTCTTACTATGAAACTCTCTTTTGTTTCAATACTGTGATCACTACTGCAGATAAGGAAGAAGAAGTTACTGAGGAAGAGACACTGGAGATGCTGATACAGTTGCAAGGACTTTACATGGAGTTGTATGCAAAGTGGTTTAGACAGTGCAAAGTTGTTGAGTCACTCAATGAGGAAAATACCAACCATAAGTCATCACTTGCAAAGTTGGAGGTAATGCTGACCAAGAAAGATGCGGAGATTGAGAAGATAAAAGTTCAACTCAATCTTGCAAATGAAACTTTCAAAAAGTTAAACACTGGTACCTCCAAACTTGATGAAGTCCTAGCCCAAACTCATGTAACTTCTCATGGTTTAGGTTTCGATAAAACACTAAAGACTGTTTTTCTACAAATCATGTCCACTCATGGGAAATCTTTTGTTAAGGCTTAAGATACTCATCCTACTAAATCGATTGGTAGGAAACGCCGGAGATTTGTCTGTCATTATTGCTTTCTTCCTGGTCACATTAGGCCTTTTTGTCATAAGTTTCTGCAGAAATACAGGAAAGAAATCCATATGAGAACTCAAGCTACGAGATCTGTCCTCACAATCAGACACGGCAAAATAATGAATATGGTGTGGAGACCAAAAGTTGTCCTGACAGAGACCTGCAAAGTTGTGTTCACTGCATCTATAGATGATGATACAACAACCTGGTATTTTGACAGCGGTTACTCTCGGTATATGACTGGTTCTCGAACGCACATGTCTGATTACCATAAGATAAATGGCAGCGAAGTTACGTCCAGAGGAGGCACAAATGGTAAGATTGTAGGTCGTGGAGTTCTAAATATTCCAGAACTTCCAAAACTCGCCAATGAACATGTGCAAGGTCTCACTGCAAATCTGATCAGCATCAGTCAACTTTGTGATGACCACTGCACTGTCATCTTTGATAAACGAAGTTGCACTGTTATTGATAACAACGGCAAACTTGTCATCTCAGGGGTAAGATCTTCAAACAATATTTATGAGATGAAAAAGAAAAGTTGTTTGAGTGCGCAGGTCAATGATGTGCAACTATGGCACCAAAAGTTGGGACACATCAATTTTCGCAACATGGAGAACCTTCAAAGATTCAATGCAGTCCTAGGAGTGCCAAAACTGAAAATGTCAAACCCAAGTTTGTGTGGGGACTGTAAAAAAGGTAAGCAAGTGAAAGTTTCGCATCTAGTTGTTACAACCTCGGAGAGAACTTTTACCACTAAAAAATGTTTCGAATTGCTGCACATGGATCTAATGGGGCCAGCCGAGGTAGAAAGTTTTAGAGGTAAGAGATACTCTTTCGTGATAGTCGATGATCTATCCATGTACGCATGGGTAAAATTTCTAAGTGATAAGACTGAAACTTATGATGCCTTCATTGAGTTGTATGCTAAGGTTAGCAATTTTTATCAATCCTGTGTTAAGAGAGTGAGGTCTGACATGGAAAAGAGTTTGAAAATACTCAGCTCCT
Source organism: Agastache rugosa (assembly GCA_031470985.1). Taxonomy (NCBI): domain Eukaryota; kingdom Viridiplantae; phylum Streptophyta; class Magnoliopsida; order Lamiales; family Lamiaceae; genus Agastache; species Agastache rugosa. The sequence goes on along the minus strand of CM062606.1, from coordinate 27,911,487 downwards.
AAATTTTTGTATAAAGAAAGACATCCATCATGAGTACTCTGCTCCTAAAACACCTCAACAAAACGGTGTGGTCGAAAGAAAAAATAGAACTTTGCAAGAAATGGTTAGGGTCATGTTACACTCTAGAAGGTTGTCTAAATGTTTTTGGGCTGAAGCTATGAATACTGCATGTCATGTGAGTAATCGTGTCAATTTGAGAACTGGTACTACTATGACATCCTATGAAATCCTTAATGGCAAGAAACCAAATCTAAAATATATTCATGTTTTTGGTTGTGTGTGCTATATTTTGAATGATAGGGATTATCTCTTGAAATTCGATTCTAAAAGTGATAAAGGTGTTTTCATAGGATATTCTCTCAATAATCATGCATATCGTGTTTATAACCTTAGAACCAAGACTATCATGGAGAGTGTTAATGTTCGTTTTGATGATCTTACAAGTCTTTATACTCCTGAGGAAAGTACTGACGGTCTGATTGAGATACAGGGAAGTACAGAAAAGACCATCGTGGAAGAAGAAAGCACTGACACTGAAGTCATGACAACTTCCCAGACAACTGCTGACGAATCTGCAGGGGAAACTGGAACCAATACCAGTACTAATGAAGCAGAAGTCTTAGAAGAAGTTCAGGAAATTGTAAGGAGAGATCCACCGAGCAAGATCAGAAAAGGTCATCCACTTGATCTTGTCATAGGATTTGTCCGTGAAGGGGTCAGAACAAGGGACAAAGCTCTAGTAAACTATAGGGAGATGGTGAGAATGGTATGTTTATCTTGTATAATTACCAGAGTTGGTGTAGTTGATTTCTTATCCACTCTTGAACCCAAAAATATTGCTAAAGCTTTAAAAGATGAGTTTTGGATAAGTGCTATGCAAGCCGAACTTTTTGAGTTTATTATGAATAAAGTCTGGACACTTGTGCCTAGACCTTTGGGAATAAATGTGATAGGAATTAAGTGGATTTTCAAAAATAAAACTGATGAGTTCGAAAATATCATTAGAAATAAAGCCCGCTTAATTGCTCAAGGATATACTCAAGTAGAGGGAATTGATTATGATGAGACATTTGCTCCTGTTGCTAGAATTGAGTCTATTAGGTTGTTATTTGCTATTGCTTGTTATCTTAACATCACTCTTCACCAAATGGATGTCAAAGCAGCTTTTCCAAATGGTGTCCTAGAAGAGGAAGCTTATGTCGAACAACCTAAGGGCTTTGAGGACCCAACGAAACCAGACCATGTGTATAAATTACATAAAGCATTGTACGGACTAAAACAAGCTCCTAGAGCTTGGTATAGTCGGTTAACCGATTTTTTGCTTGAGTTTGGATTTTTCAGGGGTCATGCCGATAGAACCTTATTTCTCAAGAAAGAAAAAGACTCGCTCACGATTGCCCAAATATAAGTCGATGATATAGTGTTTGGATCGACATGTGAGAAAGCTTTGAAGGAATTTGTGGAAGCAATGTCGACTTCATTTGAGATGAGCATGGTGGGAGAACTAAGCAACTTCATTGGTTTGCAAGTTAAGCAAAAAGAGAATGGAATTTTCGTCTCTCTGTCAAAATATGCCAGAAACTTGGTGAAAAAGTTTGGTCTGGAAAGTGCTAAACACATGAGAACTCTGATGAGCACAACTGAAAAACTGTCGAAGGATGCAGTTGGCCCAGAAGTGGACCCAACTTTGTACAGATCTATGATCGGGAGTCTTCTCTACTTGATTGCTAGCCGACTAGATATCATGTACAGTGTGTGTGCATGTGCTCGTTTTCAGTCCTGTCCCAAAGAAGAGCATCTCAAGGCTGTGAAAAGAATCATTCGATACATCACCGGAACTTGTGAACTAGGACTATGGTTCACGAAAGACACTACCACTGATCTAGTGGGTTATAGCGACGCCGATTGGGCTGGAGAGATAGATGATAGACGGAGTACGAGTAGAGGTTGTTGCTACCTTGGAAACAACCTCATCTCGTGGCATAGTAAGAAACAAAATTGCATCTCATTGTCAACGGCTGAATCCGAATACATAGTTGCTGGTAGTTTCTCAACACAATTGGTGTGGTAAAAATCGATGCTAGACGACTACGAGTTGGAGAGCAAATCTTTGGTAATGCTCTGTGACAACACAAGTGCCATCAACCTTGCCAAGAACCCTGTCCATCACTCCAAGTCCAAACATATCCATTTGAGGTACCATTTTATTAGAGATTTGGTCGAAAAGAAAATATTAAAATTAGAGTTTATTAGTATGGAAAACCAGCTGGCTAACATCTTTACTAAGGCATTAAGTTATGAGAGATTCTCAGTATTGAGAAAATCTCTTGGTTTATGTTCTGTTTAATGTGAAGCTGTCTCAACTGTTGTCACATTTTTGTCTTGTCACAGGCTACACTCTTTATAGAAGTGGGACAGATTTGAGGATGTAAAAGCCTTATTCTTAAGGTGAAACCGAGACTGTTCTTAGAAATCCATATAACTAGATCAAAGATCTCAGATAAGTGGTAATTACAAGATTCTCTTGGTTATTCATCTATTCGCCATCTGCCTCCTTCATTCTCTTTTTATTCTTCCTATGATATTTCAGAAATGAAGTTCTGATTGAAGTTATTCTTGAAGTTATGACAACAGTTGTTGCAATCTTGTGACAAACCAATTACTGTACGAAAAAAAAATTTAATAATTGGTTGTTGCATTTTTTAAGGATGTCAGTTGCATGTTGAGAATATCTGGAACGTATCTTACTTTTTTTTAATGTATTTACTGTTTGGACTTATCTCTGACGATTTGGTTCCAAGTTTTTAGGATTTGGTTGTGTTTGTTTTGATTATAAAATAATCTGACCTTCCTTCTTTCTTTTACCCTAAATCGTCACTTCTTTTCTTTTCTGTTTTTATTTCTGCCGTCTCTTCTCTTCTTGTCTCTCAAAATCCTTCTTTTTCCTCTCCTTCTGAAAATCTCTCTGCCATGGACGAAGAAAAACGAAAACAGCTTCAGGCACTTCTTAGTGATCCCGAAGCCGTTACTACCTTCGCCACCTTTCATCTTTTCCTCCGCAGCCACAGATTTTCCTAACAAATCTCTCACCCAAAATCCTTTCAGATTCCTCTCTCCAGAAACAGCCCCCATTCTCCGGGCCATCATTGTTGTCTCCATCCCGTGGGAACGCACCGATGGAGATTTTACTAGAAATTGAGAGCAATTCTGATACCCAATCCAAGCTGCTCATGCTCACTGCTCCGATGGCTGCCTCGGTTCCTACGCCGTCAGATCGGCTATAGTCAAGAGCAATTGTTGTATCGGAAACCACTATACCGAAGATGTTGATTCCACCAAATGAACAGCATTTTGAAGATGATCTTGAACCCTTGTTCGATTATTCCAATCAAGGTGATATGGGTGATGATGTTCCAGATGAGACATTTCCTGAAGCTGGGCAAGAACAAGAGAAGCCGCCAAATGCACCTAAACGGAAAACTCGAGCCAAGACAATTGAAGTAAAAACCTCATCTCATTCGAAGAAGAAAAAAAGGGGTTTCTACTGTACAACAACCTCTCCATCCGCCACGCAGGTCTCGATGATTGATTTTCTCAGGAGGTTCTTCCCATCCTTCTTATGAACCCATTGATCTCACAAGTGAACCAGATGAAGCAGACGGTGGAGATTCTTCGGACACAGAGAGTGCACCACCAGAGGCTCAAGATGTACATGTGTCTGACACACAAGACAGTTGGGAGGATGTGGATACTGAAATAGACGTGGAGACAGCCCCTGCAGTCTCTAAGAAAGGGAAATAGAAAGCAAAGTCACCGTCAGCAACCAAAGTCAAGCCAACTGTTGCCAGAACTTCAAAAAATGCAGAGATGTGTTTTGATCCTGATGAAGAAGCTGCAAATTTCTCCGAATCAGATATTGAGGTACAAAAGGCTAACTCTTTCCTCTGTTATTCAGAAGCTGCAAAGAGAAACTGGGAATTTTTTAAGAATAGAGAGATTCTCAATGATAGAGCAGTAGATGAGAAAGATTACAAGTCGTATAATCTGGTATCTTTTCTGAAGAAAAGAAAGTTGTGGGGCAGTGTTACTTATGTTAAACCCTATGTCTCTGAGATTGTTCGACTGTTTTATGCTAATCTCTCTCATGAATTTGGGAATCCTTCTTCCAAGAAGTATGGTAATGTTTTTATACGTGGAGAAGTGTTTTGTATTACTCATGCAGGGATTAATTAATGAGCTACTGGGACTTCCTGATGTTAACATGGTGGATGAAGAAATTGATGAGGATTTGGAGATTAAAATGGCAAATGTCTGACTGGGAGAAGAGCAGAAACATGGTATGCTCAGAAAAAGACAAACCGGACTGCATCCATTCTCACCTCACTCTTCTCCACTCTTCACAAGATTTCAGTCAGCAACTGGATTCCAACTTCAAACACCACAGTGGTCCCCTTTGTGCATGTCCATCTCCTCTACAAGATTTACACCGGAGGGAGCTTCAACCTTGGTCAGCTCATCTTCAATTCCATTGCTAAAGTTGCAATGACTAAATCAAACAAGAAATTGGTTGTTCCATCTCTCGTTTACAACATGTTGATTGCTCAAGGTTTCAAACCTAAAAAGAGAGACAATCTCACTTCAAGGCTTAATCTTCAGACTGTTCAAAAAGCATTCCTTGCAAACTCAAGGGTTGTGGATCTTCCTTGGGTTGATAAAGAAAATCCAACACCGACTCCAGTTGGACTTCATTATGTTATTCCAGCTTCTGTTTTGCAGGAACAAATCCTTTTCTGGACCAGATACATAAGTTCAATAAGCAATGCAGGAAGTTCCAACGGCTTCTTTCTTTCCAAAAAGGGGAAGATATTTTTGATGTTGATGGTAATAACAGCAACAAGACTGGAGTTGGAGTAGGGAGTAGCAGAGCTAATGTAGAAGGAGTTCACACAGCTGGGGAAACCGATGAGGAGTTGGTGTAGTTAAATGCACTCTTGCTTACTTTTGAATTTACTCTGAACAATTTGTTTGTTTTTGTTTTGAATTTATTTTGGATTATGACTTGGTCGCTGCTGTTTTCTATTTTGGTGTTTGTTGGTTCTCTTTGGATATTGATCTTATTTTTGAATGGTTAATTGTCTAAATGATTATTAAGTTTTTGATAGGGGGAGCTAATCAGACAGGGGGAGCAACTGTGCTCTGAACTTCATAGTTCATAATTGTTGCATGTATGTGCTTTAGGGGGAGCAAATGTTTTGCTCTGTATATATGCTTTTGCTTACATAGGTTTTTGAGAAGAAAGACAAAAAGGGGGAGATTGTTAAAGTCAGTTTTTGACTTCTGCTGTTTTTGTTATTTCTATTTTGTCTTTCTTTGTTTGTTAAGTATGCAGGTAAGGTTATCAAGAGTTGAGAAACGTGTTTGTTGACAAAGTCAAGAAGGAATCAGCAAGGCACATGAGATAAGGTTGGACTAAGTCATGAGAGATTGGTGGTTACTGGTGCGTGAAAGTGGAAGAAAGAGAAGTGAAGATAATGGGCTCGTGTGAAGATCATGAGGATATGATGGAGTAGAGCCCAAGTTAAAGATAGAGTATAAATATGGATCAAATCTGATTAGATTTGATACGGTTTTTTAGAAGATTGATTCAGATTTATCAGATTTCTTTAAGAGATTTATTCTTGTTTCTTCGAGCAATAATTGTGGCAACTTTAGTCATAGCCTTCTGTGAAGGGAGTGATAAATTACCCTAGTTTTTGTGACCTTTTTACTCGAAGTGTTTTTGTAATTCACATTATCAGTTAGTGAATCTTTTTGCCCTGAGGCACTTCACGAGATTATTAATTTATAATCTCGTAAAATTTCCATACTTTGTGTTTTTATTTTTCCGCTGCAATCAAAGGCAAAGATGTCTGACCTTCGGTCCCAACTTTGCTCAAAACTCTGTGTATTTCAAGCATCATGCATTTTTACTTTCAAACTATAAATCGAGGTTCGAATCGTGTGTGCCCAGTTCAACATCTCTTCGAGCAACTTCTTATTGTTTTGAGCAAACAATCAATGATTAGTAATTTGTGAAGCAGTAATAGATTTGACAAATGCTGCCGATGAAATGGGAGTTGGCCATGCCTGAAGTCGTTACCTTAACCGCATGGAGGGGGATGCCGAAGGCAGAGCTAATGATTGGAGTAAAGTCGTAACAAGGTAGCCATACTGAAAGGTGCGGCTGGATCACCTCCTTTTCCGGGAAAGCTAATGCTTGTTGGGTATTTTGGTTTGCCACTGCTTCACACCCAAAACAAAAAGAAGGGAGTTGCGTCTGAGTTAAACTTGAAGATGGAAGTCTTCTTTCGTTTCTCGACGGTGAAGCACAAGGGTAGATTAGAAACCTCTGGTAAAATGCCCGCCCGTCACCTAGCGGATAAAGTACATCACATAGTCCAGGGATTGGCGACTTGCCCATTCAGTGACTTTGCACTGGACGTTCCCAAAATGGGTACTATCGGGTCGGGTCAATTCAATAATAGATGCATGTTGGCATTTCACCCTTTCTTCTCCTTTCAGGAATGTCGCTACTAAGCTATTTCTTTGGAAAGCTCCTACTAATATGAGAAATTCCCCAATAAAAACTGCAAGTACGTACCAGGTGAACTCATATTGGCCAAAGTGAAAAAGAAGAAAATGGAAGGGAGATTCGGCATGGTGCTCACTGAACCTCCGTAATATTTAACAAGTCGAGAATGAACTCTGGGATGGTAGAGTTTGAGTCAAATTACTCTGAGAAATACGCTTAAAGTAGTCAAAATGAATGAACACGTTCAATAAAAAAATATTATCATTTACTCCCCTTTATTTTAGTAGGCGCCAGTCTTCTTCATCTGGCCGCATTGCATCAATATGGATCAAATAATCCATTGGGTATACATTCAGAGATGGATAAAAGTGTTTTTTACCCTTATTTTTATGTAAAGGATCTAGTAGGTTGGGTAATCCAAGAATCTACAACGCACTAGAACGCCCTTGTTGACAATCCTTTACTCCGACAGCATCTAGGGTTCCTCGAACAATGTGATATCTTACACCGGATAAATCCTTAACCCTCCCCCCTCTTACTAATACTGAAGAATGTTCTTGTGAATTATGGCCAATACCGGGTATATAAGCAGTGATTTCAAATTCAGAGGTTAATCGTACTCTGGCAACTTTACGTAAGGCAGAGTTTGGTTTTTGGGGGTGATAGTGGAAAAGTTGACAGATAAGTCACCCTTACTGCCACTCTTCTGTAAAAGCAACATGAAGAATTGCTCAGATACCTACCTATGAGTGCGTCTTATTTGGACCATGTTATAAACGCCATGGCTAAACCTATTGATGGCAGGGGGAAATTTTAGCTTCTGAATCTCGATTAATTGAATCTCCCGCTCCAGGTATTATTTCTCGGCGCTCTGTATACGAGCCTTCAGACCGGACTTATTGCAGCGAGAATCATTTTTAAGAAACCCCGTGACTTATATATATTATTATAGATTATATCACTAATAAAAAATGGACTCTGCAATGCCTCCAAAAATCACGGGACTCTTCAATGATTCATTAGCAAATAAGGGGTGAGTATTCGGATTTCGGTTCGGATTTAGCATAAATCCAAACCGATCTGAAAATTTGAAATTTTCAAAAAAATAAATTTGATCCAAATTCTAAAATCTGAACCTAAAAAAGCTGAAAATTTTCACCTAAATCCGATACGAACCGAAAAAACCGAAATATTCCAAAAAATCCGAAAACATCTGAAAAAACCGAAATATAAATAATATTTATTCTTTTTTTATCCCTAAAATTATTAAAAATAAAAATAAATAATATAATATATATAATTCAGATTTCAGATTTATTCGATTTTTTAAAACACCAATCCGAAAATTCAAAATTTCAAAAGAAATTAAATCCGATATGATCCAAAAATCCGAACCAAAATTTATATTTCGGTTTGGCTCGGTTCAGTTATTCGGATTTCGGTTATTTTGCTTTCTCTGCAAGTTATAAGTGAAAAAAGTGAGTAATTGAAATAATTCTGCCATTATATAGTGATTATTTGAAATTACATTTATATATTATTAAAATGATTACGCATTCGAGACCTGCTCTTAATTTTAGGTCCTACGTGACGCAACCTCCATTGAGTATTCATATTAATTTTAGGTCCTACGTGACATACATTTGTTTATTTAATCTTTTTTCTTAGTTATATTCTAAATCATCATTCTAAGCCATTTTTATTCATGCATTTATTATAATTTTTCTCACATTGTTTTTTAATAACACTCCACTCTCGGAGAGTATATAAATACTCAAAATCAATGTGTATTTTCTCATTTCAAAATTGTTTTGCACAATCAACTTAATTTGGTTAATTAATTAATTAGTTGATCAAATAAATATTTTTTTTTAAAAGTTTTAATTTGACCAATTATTAAGTTGTAAATATTAATTTGTTAACTTGACAAATTATTAGAAAACATTAATTTTGAATATTTAACTGTGGTCGCTTCTTGATCATATATAAGATCCAATTATATATCCAATTTAGTATCTAACTCTTTAATCGTATATTCTATTATTATATATTTCATATTTTAATAATATGACAAGAATGAAATAATAAAGAAATATTTATTAATTTGATATCCGTCATAAATGAAATATGACTAATTATCTTATTATAAAAAGGACGACATATATTTTACTCTCTCCGTCTCGCATTAGTGTGGTGCAAGGAGTGCGACACGAATTTTAATAAAAGGTAAGTAAATATTTGGCAGGGGCATTTTTAGTGGAGAAAGGGACCCACAATTGTTAGTGTTAGTGAGATTTTTCAATGAGCCAATTGTAAATATTAAAAGCTTTTAAGGGTATAAGGGTAAAAAACATGTACTAAAATAGATGAACCACACTTATGGGGGACGACCCAAAATGGCAAACTACCACACTTTTAAGGGACGGAGAGAGTAATATTTTTTAAATTGATCAATATCTATATAGACATAACATTTTAGGTTGAAAAATATGATTCCATTTAATAGAAGGGACGAGACAATTCCTCCTGCTTCACCAGATATCACCACCATCTGAACAATTGATGATTGTAATACAAAATGAATATAATTGTTGCGAATTTTATGCATGCAAGAGCACATTATCATAAACGAGTAATAAAGAGTAATTAGAGTATGTAAAATATTTAATTATGTAATTTATAACCATTCTTCCTTTTTTTTATACAGGGCGACAAAATACAAGTATCTATCTCATCCGGATTGAATAAATAATCTTGGGTAAGTATACTTTCTTTGTATAAATAAAATAATTTTATATTTTTCTGATTAAAAGTTTATCTATATACATAATAAATTTGCAAATACATCAATTGCTACAAATGATAATTAATTTAATTTTCGTGAGGCTTTATTATATTATATATATCCTCTATCTCTAGATTTTTTTTGCGAGTATTAACATGTACGGTTAAATGTTCTAAACAAGTATGGGTGGGTAAATCCTAGCATCTACCGTGCTGTCAACAACTCATGGTGATTGAACGCTAACCTCATTGTTTCGGTTAAATAATAAAAGAAACCAATGAATTTTTTGAATTTAATTAGAAACTAAAGATTTACACCTTAAAAAAATTATATAACTACCAAACATATAGCGTTCAATAATTTTAATAATCTTATTAAATAATAAATTCCTGTCCATTTTCGACGTAGTATACGCTAGTTAAAACTGAAATTACAAAAAGAAAATTTGACAGCCTATGAACTGTGGTTGGAGCCCAAGCAGTCTCTTTGACATTGGAAATAAGATTTTTTACTTTTTTTTAATTAACTGACTAGTATTGCCCTCTGTGCGATGTACGGATAAGAGATATTACACTATAACTTTTAATAATTAAAATATTTATTTAAAGATGAAAATGAGTTAATTGTTTAAATAGATTAAAAGGAAATACTAACAAAATAATTCAAATACATAGGAAAAACGAATAAAAGTTTGTAATGGATTTTTTTTTAGTTCAATCCACGCAGATATGATTCAAAGCTCCAACCTCATGGTTGGAGGGAAAGCGTCATACTACTTGAAATTTTTTTTTTAGTTGGAAAAATGGGACAGTGGGGTTCGAACATTGGACATATGTGTTACACATGAAGTTTTCAAAGCTTGAAATAGACAATTAATAATTAATGATTAGGTGTCAATGAGGCCTAGTTCAAGTAGCAAAGCTGAGGCACACAAGACTCTTCTTAACAAGTTCAATCACGCTTGCGTGCGGTCTTATATATTTTCACACATTGTGTGGTGGTGTAGTGATTCCATCTTTGTGGTGGTGTAATAATTTATTTGATAATATATGTATACATTATGTAATTCTCTAGAATAATAAAAAATGATTAGGTTACAAAATTAAGACTTCTAGTGTTATATTTTTGATTTCTTGTAGTTAATTTGCTTTATAAATTTTGTTTAATCATACTTTAATTTGATTTCAACAATATTTATTATAAGTATTTTTTATTTTATATACTATAATAATTTGTCTACAAATTTATTTCCAAAATATCTATCATTATATGTGTTATCTAAAAATAAATAAATAAATAAGAAACATGATGCTACATATTTTTTTATTAAAAAATCGTGTTTCTAACTTGATAATAAGTTTTCTATTTTTATTTTATTATTATTATTATGAAACCATAAAATAAAACTATATTAATTATTTAATTTAAATTTATTTACAAAATTGCCATCTAAATTGAATTGAAATTGAAAGTGGTGGTTAGTATTTTGTTTTAATATATATATATAGATATATAGATTTTGTTTTAATATATATATATAGATATAGACGTGGAGGGCGCTAAAAAGATAATTTTGTATATTTTCATAAGATTTCTAGAACAAAAAAAAAATCATAATAGTTGAAGAGGCGCAACTTTACAACTCGCATCTTTAAAACCCTAATTATCCATGTTCAATCTGATGCTAAAACCCTAGTAAGCTAACATTCATCAAAAACTGCAAATTCAAGAATCAAATCACGCTCTTCCAGTGGGAGCCTTCAACTATTCTTTGCCGATTTTGATTGATTTACGATGGAAAAGGACTCCTCTTTTCTGTTCTCCGGTATCACTTTCAATCGCAAAAAGTTCGCTCGTGATTTCGCCATATTTCAGGTAATTTGAGAAAGCTCGTGAATGTGATTTATTTTCTTTTATGAATTTGATAAGCACGAGATTTTGCATGCTGAATGTGGATTTCCCTTTATATGGAGCTGCTTGAATATTCCGTTTTCGATGCTCTTACAATATTTTCTTTCCTTTATTTGGGGGCGTTTTATGGAACTGTGATTTAGGAAAAGAAGGGGATTGATTGCGCCACAGAAAAACCAGCTTTGCTCGAAAATGCGCGTCCTGTAAGGGAGGAAAGGGTGACGGCGCGTGCTGATAAGAAGAGGAAAAGAAAAGCGGCTTCAGGTACTAGGTCCTGTTATGTATTGAGTCATTTTCTTGGATGAAAGTATTTAGTAATTGGAACTAGAAGGTCAGAGGTTGCTAGGTTGGTGTAGCTGGTCGTGGCACGAGATGTGAAAATGAATAGAAATGGGGGTAAATATAATCACATTGCCAACTTGATTATGGTGTTGTGAGACAGATGATATAGTGAAAGATTCACCAGTTGTTGAAGTTCTCACGTGCGAGTAAATGGAGGAGTAAAGGTATTTTACATGATTCATTGAGCTAACTTTTGCTTTTTCATTGTTTGGCTTTTAGATCCAGTTGAAGGGTTTAGTGTGTACAAAAGTTCAAAATCGAAAGCGGTGGATCATGCGGAAGAGAACAATGACGACAAACTTCTGCTGGGGAAGAAGGAATATCATCGGCAATTGGAGGTTCGCTTTCTAACCTCATTCATCTATTTGCTGCCATTTTGTTTCTATACAATTCTGGTAAAAAGTGTAGGGCTGTAAAAGTCATGTGCTTTAGTTAGCGTGGTTACTTTTTAGCATAGTCACATTGAAGAAATACATAAAGTATTTGTCCTCATGTCTTTCTTGGTATTGTCAGAGGGATGCTCTTTTCCGGAAGAAACATAACATTCATGTGTCTGGTAGTAATATCCCATCACCCCTTCAGAGCTTCACAGAGTTGAAATCAAGGTAATGCCGTAATGATAATATAAAGTCCTTCATGTTTCTGCTAGCTTTATTGATTTCACCTGATATTGCTTAAATGCCTCTTTCTTATTATGGCTATCGTAGAATACGGACTCAATAAATTGAATTTGAATGATCTTGATGAATGGATATTATGGTATGACAGTTAACCATTCAAACATATAATAACCCATCTCGTATGACTTAATATGCCCATGAAATTATTTATCAATACTAGCCTCTTGGTTTTCATGTTTCTCATTTTTAATCATCTAGTTGATATATATATTCATTATGAAAGTGTTCATGGTTTATTCACAAAATAAATTATCTTCTAGCTTATTGATTAGAATGACAATTGATATAGCGGTTTTTCAAATATTAAACCTAAATACTTTGAGAAGCTGGAAAAAGAGCACTATTACTATAACATGGTTAGAATAAGTATGATGCTTCATTTAATCAATTTAAGGGAATAATATAGTGGTCTTTTGATCAATATCGTTAGATAACTTGTTTTGGCTAGTGTAAAGTATACATTAAAAATTATTTGATATGGATTAAGGATTACCTGAGGTTGAAAAAAGGTAAAAGAAAATGCACCCAAACTGCATTAACAAAACTTATAGGTGACCATTTTTCTTGGCCAGCTACATTTGATCTATTTTTGCTGTTGGCTTTGTGTACATTCTAGAGTTTGCTTCACTGTTAAAAAATGTTAACTTCTTTCTTGTCATCAACTAAAGAAAAAATTATGAGAATTCAACATGTAAATCTCTATGCAGGCATAGCTGCAAATCATACTTATTACGAAATCTGGCAGAACTGGGTTTTCAAGAGCCAACACCGATCCAAAGGCAGGCTATTCCAGTCTTATTATCTGTATGATCTTTCATTTGAGCTGCTTCTCGTTATGTTAAGTTTTTCCAGTAGTAACTTATTGCACCGATATAAAGGACTGGAAACTTTGTGAGCTTCCTATAGTCTGTTGCCCCTTGTTTTATGGCAAAGCCTGCTACTGGTTCGTCCCTGTACTTCTTCCTATAAAGTGATGTAATCGCTGTTCTTTTATAAAATTGTCCAGGGAAGGGAGTGCTTTGCTTGTGCACCTACTGGTTCTGGGAAAACTTTTGCATTTCTCTGCCCAATCCTTATGAAACTTGTGGTATGTAGGCTTTAAATTTTACATTTAATTCTATTTCCCCCTGGAGACCTGCTAAACAATAATTTCTTTCAGCGTGCTTCAAAAGATGGCACTCGGGCAGTAATCCTTTGCCCCACACGCGAATTAGCTGCTCAGACAGCACGTGAATGCAAGAAGTTGGTTAAAGGAAAGAAGTTTTACATCAAGCTAATGACCAAGCAGCTCGCTAAAAGTGCTGATTTCTCAGAACAGCCTTGTGACATTCTCATATCCACACCTTTCAGGGTGCAGTATGCAGTTCGCAAAAGAAAGCTTGATTTAAGCAAGTAAGATACCAGATCCATATTGTGGGGGGGGGGGGGGGTTTCCTCTCAGTTCTCTTTTATCAGAATATAACCATTTGAACTTCAACAGAAATTTTATTCGGCGTCTAGAAGCATCTGGCTTGGTCCTTTGTCAGTAAATGTTGAAAAATACGGTCAATCTTTATGACTTGCTTGTATTCTGATCTTTCATGTTTGGGCTTCCCCTAATTGGTTGAGTCTCTGAATGGGAGAAGATTTTCTGGTACTTCATTTTTGCATGTATTGGAGTTGGATTATTAATTCAAGTTATTTCTCTATTGTTGCTCTCTCCTTGAAAGGAACACGTGAGGACAACTTCTTCCTCTAGAAAGACAAGAAAAGATAAAAGCAGTTTTGCTGAAAATAAGTGTGATCTTATTTAGTGGGTGACTAGAAAATGTACCCACATTGATTGTACTGGAAAAGGAACCACTTTTCTTAAATAATTATCTGATATCATGTTGATCCTGCTCTGCCAATGACTTTGTAAGTTGGCCTTGGTTCCATTTGTAATGAGACCTTCTCTTGTGTGCAGGGTTGAATTTCTTGTCCTGGATGAAGCTGACAAGCTTTTTGAATTAGGTTTGGTGAAGCAGGTTGATGCGGTGGTCAAAGCATGCTCAAATCCTTCAATCTTGCGCTCTCTGTTCAGCGCTACTTTACCTGATACTGTTGAAGAGCTTGCACGTACAATTATGCACGACGCGGTCCGAATAATTATTGGCCGAAAGTAAGAAACGGTATCTGAATTGCAATTGCTTGCATAGGTTTAATTTTGTTTAGCCATTTTGATCCATTATTTGCTGATTGCCTGGATTATACGTGTAACCTCTAACACGTCTATCCATTGAATGAACAACTAGGGTTACCTAATGTTTTCATGTCTTCTTTATTCCTGTGTTTAAATGGCTACTCCCTTCATATGTGAACAGAAATTCTGCTTCTGAAACAATTAAGCAAAAGCTCGTATTTGTAGGAAGTGAGGAAGGCAAGCTTCTTGCTCTTCGTCAAAGCTTTGCTGAGGTATGTTTCTTGCTTGAAGCTGCTGTGTGACTTATTGTCATTAAGCTTTTTTTCTATTGAAAGGACGGAAGAGGTGTCCTCTTATATATTTTGAGACTTTGACCTTCAAGAATGAATTTGAGAATAAATTATTGTGTAGTTTTGCTGTAGTCATGTAAGTCTTCTGGAGTTTTTTTGGTTCTTGGCTTCAAAATAACCCCTTACAGTTGAAGTTTCTTCGTTATCCTAGAAATACTTAGTCTTCTAAGAATATTAATTCTGTTGCTAAAGTTTTTCCATCTCTCTTGCCACTTCACCATCCTTTTGACTACCTGAGTCTCTATCCTAACTCACGTCTGCTTGACTGAAAAGCTGCAACATGTGCAACTGAACCACCAAGAAGCATCATATGCTAAGTCTCAGAATTGCCAAGCAGACTGCCTAAAAGTTCCACCGCCTTGCCTTCTCCGGATTCTGGAGTTGAAGTGTCTGGTTCTTTATAATCTCTTGGATCTCCTATTTAGGAAATATTGACCTGGCCATTACCTCTCTCCTAAACCTTGGATGAAAATGACCTAGACTCACTTGGATACGGAAGTAGGTTGTTGGCTTACCCTACTGCTTCAAGTGGTCTACTTATATACTTAGTCGATGGAGGTTGTTGACTTTGGTGTTGGTTGAACTTAGAAACCACATAAGGAAAGCTCCTGGTACCCATGGTGGTTTCTGAAACCACTAATTAATGCAAGCATCCTATTTAACTCTGACCACTGTGGTCCATTCTACTGTAGACCCCTATTTTCGCATAGTATTCTAATGATGACTTGTCAAGAGAGGTGCCAATGTTTTTCCGGTTATCGTCTTTTTGGTGGTTAAAGTTGAACCTGCATTTGAGATTGTCATGTTGGGACTTGGGAGTGTACAACCATCGTGCCCTAAATGATCCCAGTTCGAATTTATTTTTATGTATATTATGTTTTGTGAAATGAGGGGATTATATTGTTGCCTATGGTACATTATATTTGATAGAAATATAAGTTATATAACTCTTTTAACATTTCAATCTCTATTTCCCTCTTTAGGTAAGAATATTTCCGCTAGGACAAACTCCTGTATTCCTATTTTTCAGCAGTTAAATATTTTTTCAAACCACTTTTATCACTTGGCTTGACTCAATGCATATTCTGATGTCTATGACAGAGTTTGAACCCCCCGTTGCTAATATTTGTACAAAACAAGGAGCGAGCTAAAGAACTCTATAACGAACTCAGATATGATGATATTAGAGCTGATGTCATACATGCTGATCTTCCAGAAGGACAGGTGACATTTTCTTTACTTGATGGCATAAACTCTACATAGAAAAACTTGTTTCTTAAAAAAACCCAGGCTAGCTTTTTTTACTTTCTTCTCCTTAGATGCCTCAAATATATATATGCTTAGCCAATTACTGTTACTGTACTTTTATAAGCATAAAATGGAATAGGTCCTAACGCCTTTTCTGGTTAGATATCTCAAATCAGACCTCAGGGAAAAGGCATGTTGCAATCTACCCTTACGTTGAGTTTGTATCTGTAAATTGAAGCCTGGCGGCATATCCGGAACTTATATTTCATATATTGTTAACTCCTATTATCCTTTATTCAAGTTTGGGTTCTGCCAAGGATTTCACAGACCGTGTTTGTCAATGCAGAGAGAAGCTGCTGTTGATAATTTTCGTTCAGGAAAAACATGGGTATTGATCGCCACTGATGTTATTGCGCGAGGCATGGACTTCAAAGGTGTCAATTGCGTAATCAACTATGATTTTCCAGATTCTATGGCTGCATATATTCATAGAATTGGTAAGTTACCATTCTGCATCAAATTAGATTATTGTAACTTTGCATGCTGCAAATTCTGTGTTGGTACTAAAACAGTGAAACATGTCGTCTTTGAAAGGGCGTTCTGGCAGGGCTGGGAGGAGCGGGGAGGCAATAACCTTATATACTGAAGCAGATGTTCCATACTTACGGAACATAGCGAACGTGATGGCAGCTTCCGGCTGCGAGGTGCCGGCATGGATCATGTCCTTAGCCAAGAAAAAATGGAGGAAGTATAGGCCTCATAGAGAAGCCATTTCTACCATCCCTCAAGATTAAAACCTATACATGACCAAAATTATAGGTCCAAAATTCCTACTGAGCCCCTTGTTTTGTTTGTAATCTCATGCGAATCGCATAGCATACTTTTCTGTGTTTATTATCTAATTTCAGATATATTTTGCAGCTTATTAACTCTCTTTGATTTCTCCCTCTCTAATTTTTATGTTATCTAATATGGTAGATTTGGTTCGGACCGATGTGTTATGAAAATCAAAGCAAATTTACTAGTAGGCGTTAAAACTAAAAACTGACCGACCATCTAAATAAAAATAAATTATCACTCCAACCACTCAATCACAACATTATATATAATTATTTTGTTATTATTTTCAATTATAATATTTTTAACTGTATTGAAAATAAATTTAGATCAAAGCAATGATTGTAAAAGCTCAAAAAATGACAACCTAATAAAAATTCAAAATACGATAAACCAAGAACAAAAATTACAACAATTGAAATACGAAATTGAAAATACACAGTTGATGGTTCAAACAGATGACAAAAACTACACATTTAGTTACCATCGTCGAATTTTTGCCAGATATGCTCGATCAAGTCGTTTTTTTAGAGGTTTGGTGATATTTGGGGATAGAAGATTGAATGAGATTTGGTGAAATAGGGAGTTCATAACAGCTTCGAACTGCATGAATTCATCAGATTTTTGGACATTTTCAAGGTTTGGATAATAACTTTGGGCAGGTGAGAAATTTTGAGAATTTGAGAAAAAAATTCTGATTGTGAATTTGTGATCCATAGGAAAAGAGAGAAAGATGAGTTTTTGGAAGTGAAAAACGATGTTATATTTAGAGAAGATGAGAGAACTGCAGTGATACTGATGTTTATTTGTAAAGCGTGATAAAATAAAAATTTGGTATTTTTTTTTTAATTTTTTTTAATAAATGCAAAAGATATTCAACATTTATCTCAATATCCAAATGTAATTTAAAGAATTAATCCCAATGAAAATATGATACTTATTTAATAATAAATTTATTTACCCTCAAAAAAATAAAAATATTCATCCGGATTTGGATAAGGGAGGGAATATTTATTATTTAACATTTCTTTTAGACAAGCAAATCAGTTCACTCACAGTCACAGCCACAGTCACCGGAAACCCCATCGCCTACAAACTGACCGACCATTTATTTTCCTTTTTTTCTCTGAAAAATAACCCCCAAATCCAAAACCCTCTAGAAACCCTAAATCAGACACACAAATCCCTCGAATTTTCTGAAACTTGCGATGAATCTTCTAGCAAGAGCAAAACTATCAGCCCGTCTCATTTTCAACTCTCCTTCATCAACTCAACGCTTATTTTACCGTCACCCCATTACTGCTCTTCAGCTTTGCGATTTCTACTCCACCAAAGCTACTAGTACAATCCAGAAGACTCAAAAGTTGTCCAAGCCCAGAACCCAGAAATCTCCAGAAAAATCTTTTAGTTTTGCGCAGACAATCAGCAAACAATCGGAGGCGCCGACTGCTGTCTGGCCGAAGCCGCAGCCGATACCGTACCAAGAAAGAGTTGCCAACATTGTCAACTTGATCGGTAATGTTAACATTCCTGTTAAGTCTGTGAATTATTCTGACGGGAGATATTTAACCGCCATTGTGATTTCTGTGGGGAATGAGGAGGGTTCTCTGTCGATTCCTGTTCTGTTTGAGGGAGATTTGGCTCATGTTGTGGCTTCTCATGTGAAGGTTAATGATTGCGTTTTCGTTTCTGGGCAGTTGAGTGTGGATCCTCTGAGACTGGTGATGAGTGAGAGTGTTGGAAAGTTTCATGTTGTGGCTGAGAATATCAACTTCGTTGTGGGTTTTGAGAAGAGTGGTTTGGATAGGAAATTAGGGATTTCGTCTCCGGATGTGGAGATTGATGAACTTGGTAAGTTAAGGAGTAAGAATGTTGAGGAGAAGCATGAGAGCTCTTCTATTGAGAGACCTGCTGTCACTTTGTATGGAGCTGAGACATTGCCACAATCAGTGGCTGTGGATCAGGGAAAAGTTGTGTCGTCGCCACAGAATGTTAGTAACAAAAGTTGGAAAAAAGACGCGAATGAAATCTTGGATTTGTGGAGTGATCTTGTTAAAAATCCCCTGCAGTGGTGGGATTATCGCGGCCACAAGGCTAATGGATTGGTTAAAGAAAAATTCCCAGATTTTAAGCAGAAGGGGACTGGAGAGTCCCTTTGGATCAGCAGTGCTCCGAAATGGATATTGCCTGAGCTTCGGAGACTAGAGTTTGCTGTTAAGGAGATGACTACAAAAAATGTTTTTGGAGGCGAAGGGCATAGTGATAGGAAACAGAATTCTTTTCCTGAAACTTTTTTGAAGTATTTGGTGGAAAAGGGGCATAGTGAAGGGAAACAGAATTCTGATCCTGAAGATTCTTGGAAGAATTTGGTGGGAAATCCTGAGAAATGGTGGGACAACAGGGCAAGAAAGCCAAGCCCAAAATCACCCGACTTTCGTCACAAAGAAACAGGGGAAGGGTTGTGGTTGAACAGATCACCAGACTGGGTATTGTCTAAGCTACCTCCAGTTAGAGGTGGCCAAAGTACTGCTTGAGGATCAAACATGCTCAAATTTTGAAGAGTTAGGAGTGACTCCTTTAGACTTGGTGCAATCTGGAATATTACGAGTTCTAGAAAAAGAAAAATTATTCTATGATAGATGCTGCAGATCTAGTGTTGGCTATGAACAAGATTTTGGGAGATGCAAACAACAGTTGGAAAGACTGAAGTAAGAGAGCTCAGTTAAAATCTTTGAATTTGCTAGTACTTCCATTTTGAAGTTGTATCTGTTTATAAAGAATGTTGGTGTTGTAGGTGAACTTATTTGCAGGTGAGCAGAATTTTGTGCAGTTTCTGTTAATGGAGAAATTGATATTTCTCTTGCAAAGAAGTACTCTGTTTTTCGCGTAATTGGCACTGGGAAGCAAGAAAGATACTAGAGTCTATTCAGTGATATTTCTGTGTGAAAATTTGAGTAAATTCCTGTTTACTGCATATGGTTATGAAGTCTACATTCTAGAATTGAAATCTTTATTAGAATATGTCCACGAGTAGCAGCAGTGTTGATGGTACAACTGTACAATGGAATGAGGTTTGTGTTCAATTTAAGTAGTAGTTATATTCCATTTCACAATGGTTTTCACATGAGCAGGATTTATCTAGTGCGCGCCTCATGTAGCGGTTGCCGATTATCCTTCGTCATAAAAAAAAAATCACTTTTTATATCCATGTCTGTAGCTAGAATCATAAATTCTCCCTTACCTAGAGCATGGTTCTTTGTTGATATAAAATTAGAGATGCACTAAGTCCTTTTTTTTTTAATTAAAGCTAAAAATAGAAAGATTTTAAATAGTCACATGTTTATAATTAATTCTGCTAATGTGTGTTTTAATAGAATTTGGTTGATACCTCTAATTTTATTGTCAAAACTTTAGGTGGAAAACTTACATCTCAACAACTATCTGGTGCAAAAAGAGCAATATTTATTTGCTGCATTTCTTATAATTCAAGGCATGACTATGT
The DNA here is from genome assembly GCA_031470985.1 of Agastache rugosa. Lineage (NCBI taxonomy): Eukaryota > Viridiplantae > Streptophyta > Magnoliopsida > Lamiales > Lamiaceae > Agastache > Agastache rugosa. Next base: position 27,891,100 of record CM062606.1, on the reverse strand, counting down.
AAAGCAAAGCCTCACCTATTATTATGCAGTTTCAGTTCATAAATTATTAATACTTAGCTTAATCCCGCCATTTCCAAGAACCTATATCCTTTCCATTCTTGGTTTTGATCCATAAATCCTATCCCAACACCCATCTTCTTCCCAAATCTCCCATAACTGCGAGAATCGAGCTCCAAGAAGCAGATTCTTGCGCGAGCAGTTATGGGATCTTTAGAGAGATCAAAGAAGAAGGTGCACTTATGGAAGAAAGCCGCTGCTCATTTCTTGCTGTGCTTCGTGATGGGGTTCTTCACCGGCTTCGCCCCGACCACCAAAACCTCGATTTTCTCTGATCATGTTACATTGTCGCTTTTGTCTACCTATTCACCACAGCCCGTTGAAGCGTTTCATCAAGAAAATATGCAGAGTTTCAACACAAGCGAAGCAGCAGAACCGGTAGAGGCGGAAGAGCAGAATCACAACTCGAGCAAGGAGATAGTCCCTCAGCAGGAGAAAGACGAAACGGAGGAATTAGACATAAGGAAGCTATTGATCATCATCACACCAACAAGCAGGAGGAACGAGCTTCGAGGGGTGTTGCTCAGGAGACTGGGCAGCACGTTGAAGTTGGTGGCTCAGCCGTTGGTGTGGATCGTGGTCGAGCAGCAGTCCGAGGACTCCGAGGTTTCTGAGATATTGAGGAAAACTGGGATCATGTACAGACATGTTGTCTTCAAGGAGAATTTCACCGACACCACCTCAGAGATGGATTATCAGAGAAATATTGCTCTGAATCACATTGAACACCACAGGTTGACTGGAATTGTCCATTTTGCAGGGCTTTCTAATGTTTATGATCTCGATTTCTTTCAAGAGATCAGAGCAGTTGAGTAAGTATTTCTTCAAGTTTCTATTAAATATAATATATTTATCTATGCTTAGGGTTAACAAAACAAGTTATGCAATAACATATTCAACAAACCAAGACTAAGTGCAGTTAGATAATACTATGTTTGACGAGGTTAGGTCTAATCTAGTTGAACTCTCTTCTTCCTAATCACTCCAAGTCTACTACGTTAGCATAACTCAAATAATCGTACAGATTCTATCAACGTGGACGACCAACTGTCGTCCTATTCGTCTCTTAAACTAACTCATTTTTGAATTTGTTGGATTAACTGACTGTGTTGTCATTGAACTTCTTTTAGGGGATTTGGGACATGGCCGATAGCTAAACTTTCTGCTAACAAGCAGAAGGTGGTGATTGAAGGACCAGTTTGTGATTCGTCGGAAGTTTTGGGGTGGCATCTGAAGAAGATGAACAATCTGACAGATGCAACTCCACCCCCTCTTCACATCTCAACTTTTGCTTTCAATAGCTCTATTCTATGGGATCCGGAGAGATGGGGACGTACTTCATCCATTCAAGACTCCTCTCAGGCATGGCATGTCTCTGTGTGTGTGTGTGTTCGTGCGCGTTTATACCTACATTTTTCATCTGCAAATATACTGCTAGTGCTAGAGCAGCTCTCCTAGTATAACTTAACCTTAGTCATTGAAGTTTTTTGTACTAACATGCATTTCTATTGCACTGCAGAATTCAATAGGATTTGTAAGAAAAGAGGTTCTTGAAGAGGAAGCCAAGTTGAAGGGGATTCCAACAGAGGGTTGCTCTAGAGTTCTGCTCTGGGATTTAAAGATGTAATAACATCATCATGTAACAATACCTAAATAGATATAAGTAGAAAAACTAGCATTTTAAATACTTTCCAATTCTTTCCATTTTTTACCTCAACCTCGTAGATTTGGAAGTTACAGTAATAATTTCATCTCCTTTTCAAGATTTTGTGATGAATGTTGGTGGTCAAACTGATAAAATCAGTCATAGTTCAAATTCTGGTATCTGTACAAACTATTTACTTCTTCAAACAAACAAACAAAATTAAATTTCATGCAAATGTTGGTGGAATAAAGCAGAATGATATTATATGTTTATTGGGACATAACAAAAGTAACGTTGTACTCACAGGTAAGTAAGGCGTCACATTTTCTTGTGGTGCTTTTCTATTTGATGCATCTATTGTCAGTACTCTAAGTAAGGTAATCATCTCCAGCACTCTGTAATTCAAAAAAACTGTATGGTTTCGGCTCCGTTGAGTAAAAGAAGCATCCCTGTTATCTACAGTCGTTTTAGAAACAAGAAACATCTCATATAGTTGCAGACTCTGCTCGAGCTGAGCTTTCTTCTACGTCGTCTTCTGTAAGAGTATTATCTACAGTACGGAGGGGACCATGCGGGCTTCCAAAAATGGTCGAGAATATGTTCCTGTGACATTCATCGCACAGAGAGAAGAACGAGAAATGTCCCTCTTCTGGAAGCCTATGCACAATCGCACTGGGTAGAATACGAGCAGCAAAATCAGTCATTGATGGAGGAACCACCATATCATCCATTCCCTGTTCAATTACACCAGTAGTGACAAAATTTAAGGATCTGTAATGTTTTGTGAGCAGTATACAGACGAACAAGAGATGTGAATGCAGACCTGCCATATGTGAATCGGGCCAAGATATCCGACCAATTCACATTCCGGTGGACCAGACATGAAATGCAGCCATGAGAAGAGGCTTTTTCTTGGACATTTCCTCTGCACTTGGAGATCCGTGAGGCTGAAACCCCAATCCGACACTTGGAGCATAGCTTCTTCGACAAATGGTCTTAGGTTACCCTGGCGAACCGACTCCTCAACATCCCTGTGCCAGATTTCTTCAAAAGCTGATGTCTCAACAAGATCTTTGTCCTAAACAGAGAAAAGTTGAAAAATGTCATTACAGATTAGTACAACAGCTTTCTTAGCTGGCCGATTTTCAAGAATTCATGTATTTTATACATTGCATGAAGAGATGAGACTACCTTCCTTCCCAGAGATAAAGACAACCATTTTTGGATTTGACCATGCTTTCCAGAGAGAAAAGTTCGATGATAGAAGTAACCAAGGAACTTTGGAAATCTTCGAGCCAAATAGAACAGCAATCTTCTTCTTCGGGTCCAATTTTCCCAAGTTCCGGACATCTCTTCTTTAGTCATGCTCGAATCGTAAGGGTTGACCAATGGGGCAAGCATGGCGGCACCTGTAAGTAAGAGCATTCCAAAACCATCAAAAAGGATCAAATGCAAGAAATCTATGTTAAGTGTGGCAAGAATTCACATTGCAATTATGTCATCAGCTCAGCTCATGGCATGTTAAGTCGTAGTAATTCGTTCGAGCAGGAAGGGTAGTGTTTTTACCAGCAACTTTATTTGGAATATACTTAAGAGCAGCCCAAGCATGCAACGAGCCACTCGAATATCCCAGAACCCAGAATTTGCCCTTGACTCCTACTGAATCTGCCAAGTGTGACAAATCCAGAGCTGATGAGTTAAGATTCCTATCAGGATGAGGATCGCTCTCCCCGAATCCCGGAAGATCATAACTGATGACACGAACACCAAACTCTTCCAGCAACGACACTTTGATACCCAAAGTACCTGGTGTTTGATCATAAACTAGATGAATGTATACTACATACAAAGATCAAAATGGATATGAATCCAACACAATTTTCATTCATTTCAGTAGTCCACACCAGCCAAGTAGTACCTGTAGTAAATCGTGAAGAGACAAAACCATGAGGCACAATGAGAGAATGTCTTGCTTTATCAGCTGGAACTCCGATCTCATGATAGGCTAGGTATCTATTATCTGGAAGCAATATACGCTCAGCACTCGGAGGATGTAGACAGACCTTCTTCACCGATGAAATAGCACTAATTTCGTGTTTGCTACTCACATTTAGAACTGCACAACATTAAAAAGACAAAAAACAAAGAGAAAATGCTTCAGAAACAGCACACATACAAATACACCCGGACATCCGATGATACAGACAGGAGTCTCGTACGCAGTCAAAAGAATGTCTTAACAAGCAGGATCACACTCTCATCTAGGAACACCATACCACCACCATACCACCACCAAATTTTCGTTGAAATTAAACTGATAATATTTTTTCTTCTTTAACTGATTTTCCTATTTCTTCCTAATGCCATATATTGTAAAAGAAATTTAATAAATCAACAATATGCATCAACAAAAATTATATTCGCAGTTGCAGAAATTTAGGATCGGATTACATAAATAAGCACGAAAAGCAAAACGAGAAATTAAAAGGAAAAAACAAAAATATTACCAGCAAGAGCGATAATAGAAACGAAGAAAATGACAGGCCAAACGTGGACAGGATTGCGATCCTCCGGCAACAACTCATTCAGAAACCTCAATTTCTCCGACACCTCGGCCAACGGAGCCTTGGTTTTCTTCACAATGTAAGAGTCCTCAGTCAATATCGTCTGCTGCACGACATCTCGAAATCCTCTCCCCAGTTCCACCGCCAGTTCACCCCACGCCGTCACGAAGCCCTTGATTTGATCCTTCAAACTCTCCGCCTCCTCCTCCGCCGACGCCGACTTTCCCGAGAGCTCCGGCGCCGGAACCGTCATTGAATCTCCGGGGAATATTATCCCCGTGTCTTCGACCAAGCTCGCTAGCTCATCTCTCCATGAGTTGGATTCCGCCGATACCTCCATGAATATGTATGTATAGAGAAGTACATACACTCATGTATATGTATATTACCAGCAAAGCGCAACTGAGTTGCTAAATCCTGGGCAGGAGAAGCGGTGACCGGAAAGTTAGAGAGAGAGAGAGAGAGAGAGAGAGAGAGTTGTGGGGAAATGCAGGAAGAAAACCAAAAGCTTTTAAAGAGAGAATCAGACTATCAGAACAGAAGATCAAGAATATAACGACAATATATAAATAAATAAATTATATTGTACGATCAAAAGTAAATCTTAATCTGTATATTACTTTGTCCGAACCCCGAACTGTTCAGCTTGAGCTACTTCGGATAATTTTCATTTTTATTTGGATAGGAATATGAACTGTGAGTTTTCCAAAGAGATATCGCAAAATGTCGATTAATTTTTTTTTTTAATTTCGTCACTTTTTAAAATTTGCTCTTTGATAAAATTCATATGTTCCATTCAAGGTAATATCTGAAATTTGGGTAATTTTATTATTATAATCTACAGGCTGTAAGGTATAGTTATAAGTTTTGAGTTCTTAATGGATATGGTATAAACAAACTGCAGTTAATGTTTTTTTTTTAAAGCACTGCAGTTAATGTTAGTAGTTACTTTTATTAGTATTATTTTTTTTTGTTTATTTAACTGAAAAGGGTTTTGATAGTTTATTTCACGGATGAGATCACTCAATTGCGGAGTTACTTATGTTTTGTATTAGGGATGAGCAAAAAAACCGAAGAAACTGAACCGACTGTTTCGAAAATATGGTTAATCGAACGGTACGGTTAATTTTTTTAATTTTAAAAAAACGAGGGTACCGATTCGGTTTTTGGTTTTTATTTATAGAAATCGGCGGTTAATCGAACCAAAGCGATACTCATAAAATATTTATAATTTTATTTTCTATCATATAAATATTACATTTAATCAATTTTATTTGATTACTATTTTGTTTTCGTATGTGTTTATTCTTCCGAACTAGACATTAAATTTTTTTTAATCCACAATATCGTCAATTAGTTTAAATTGACAATAAATGTAGTTTGATTGTCCAATTAATCTTTTATTACACTATTATTATATATACTTGGTATATGAGATGTGTTAAGGTTTTATTATTTTTATTAGTTTATTATTTTTATTTTTCTAAATTATGTGAAATATATATATATATATTTCAGAATAGGGAATTTTTAATACTATGAATTAAAAAAATTATAACTTTCTTTTATTACGGTTAACCGTTGAATAGTTGGTTAACCGAACCGATTTTTAGGTTAACCGTTAGCAGTTTTTGATTTTTATTTATAAATTTTTAGTGATTAACCGTACCGATTTAAAACCGCATGATCGGTCTTTTATTCACTGCGGCACGAAATCATAAAGAACCTGGAATAACTCAGAAAGAGAGGAACCGCGCTCCCCTACTTTGTATGATATCAAGAGGTTTGTTTGGCTTTATTTAATTACAACTTAAGAAATGTTTTAAAGTATATACGCTCAAATTCTCGTAGAATCAAGAATAAAGTTTTCATTCTGTACATGCCAGATCATGAATGAGTAACAAAGTATGTGTCCAGATAGTCCAAAATCTATATAGTTAGCTCTCGGTTTTCAGTTGAAAAACAACGGCGATGATTTATATTGGCGTGTGTTACTATTTTTTGACTAGTTGATTATTCTAGAAAAAAAATCAGTCACTTCTTTATCGGCATGTTAACCCTTGTTAATGTGATGTTGCTGTTAAATTTTATATTTTGTGATATATATAAATTTTAACGACTATTTGATACTACATATATTATGTTAACATATTAAATATTGACCTTGTTAACGTGCTATTTTTGATTTTTTTTTGTTTTGTTTTGGGGAAGTTCTTATTAGTTTAGTCACCATAACTATGGCTATGTCATTGTTATAAGTATATAACGCAATAAACCAAATAGTCCAACAGTTCGTTTTTTAAAATAAGTTCTAATATCTTATAAGTTTTTCAAAATATATTATAGGATGTTCAGGCTTATTAGCTTCTTAAAACACGTCTATAAATTAGCTACAAAAACATATTATTATCATCCAATAATAATGCAGTATTTGAATCGTCCTCCGACTATTTGATTATTGACCAGCTCAAATCTTGTGCGGGTGTGTTTAGTTGAGAAATGAAGAATTTAAAAATGAACCGTTTATAAAAGTGGCAAATACCATTAAATTAAATTACCTTTTTTTAAAGGGAAAATTAAATAACTATTAATTTATAAATACAATAAATCGGTTTGATTGTGAAATTCCTAACAAAATCCCCCGGCCCGGCCCGGCCCGACCCGACCCACCTATTAAGTAGAGTTTCTACTTTTGTAATGTGAACTTTAATATTTGGCTCTTTGGAATAGTTTAAGCTTTAAAAGGGAAATAAAATAGACAGGAAAAAAAAGTATTGGAATCCAAATCCGCAAACCGACCAACCATTCCTACGAAGAATCAAATTTTGGCCTTAAAAAAGTGGAGAAAGTAATAATATGGTATTGTCACTAAGTTATTTTACTATAATAGCAAGTATTGTAGGAAAAAGGCCAAAAGCAAAAAGTATGTGCTCCAATTAATGACTTCTTCTAGTAAAAAAAATAGAATTAATAACTTCTTCATCACTTCTCACTTTTACTTTATACCAAAAGTAAGAAAAATGGACCACCTACTTATAACTGTTACATAGACACCACCACTTGCAGTTGCAGGGGGGCTCATTCTTGAAATGTAGCCAAAAATCATAATTAAATCAATAAATTATTTGATTAAGCTTATCATAGCGATGGCAATCAATACCTAAAATATTGGAGTAGGTGTGTGCGTAAGCCTAGTGGTAGAGTGGTTAATGCTCGGGCCAAGGTCACATGTTCAAGTCCACCGTCACGCGACCTTTAAAATTTCTTGTAATGTTTGTTCAATATATATATATATATATATATATATATATATATATATATATATATATATATATATAGGAGTAGTGTGCTGTGTAAGCCTAGTGGTAAAGTGGTTAATTTCCGGGCCAAAGGTCATGTGTTCAAGTCCACCGTCACGCGACCTTTAAAAATTTCTTGCAATATTTGTTAAAAAAAATATGAGTAATTGATTTTCGAAAATTACATCTTCAAAGAAATTGAAGTCTCCTTCTCTTATGCTTTTTCAAAAAGAAATATATCTTATTTTTATATCTAGTTATGCTCTTACTATTATATGAACTCCAACACTCCAATGATTAAGCTATATATTCTGGTGCAGTTTTTTCTGCAATATCATAATGCGATTTTTTTTGTAAATACGCTGAATATACATTAAATTTAAAGATTGCACCATGATGGATTAAAAATGCGATTTTTTGTACTAAAAGTGTTTCCAACTCTAAGAACTACGTTAAACGTCACACTAATTTTCTAAAAACTAGTATTGTCCTCAATGCGATACACGAATAAGAAATATGTCATAAATTTGAATAATTTTATTTAAAGATAAAATGAATTAATATGTTAAAAATCTAAAGATAATAACAAAATAATTCAATAAGAACCAAAATAATAATAATAATTCAAAACACATATATTCATAAATAAAATAGTTTTAAATTTATTTCAAAAAATATACTATATTTTAAATTGCCTCAATTCTATTTTAATTATATACTAGTATCGTGGCCCTGCGATGCACGGGAGTACACTCTAAGCTATTTTTTTTATGCAAAAAATACTTTATTCATTAAAATTTTAAGAGATATACTATATGTTATGATAGTTGTAAGAAAAATCAATAGACTTATGAAATAATTGAAATAAATTATATATTTTTTTTATTTAAATAATAAGATAAAATAATATTTACAAATCTTTCAATTTCTTTTTAGGGATAAGGTAAGATTATATGTACGATGGAATCCCTAAAATTTATATATATTTCTTGGGTATCTTTTTTTGGTTCAAATTACGGTTCAATTTTGCAAGCCAACTTGAAAACAAACAGTGTGAATAATAATATTCTTGCTAAAAGAAAAAACTATTGTATTTCATCACCGAAGAATGCATATATGAACAAACTTGATATAAATCCATGTTTCCCTCACAAAATATTACACCCTCATCCCACGATAAAATATCAACTACAACTACATATAACATACTCCCTCCGTCCCACCATAAGTGGCTACATTGTTTTCGGCACGGGAATTAAGGAGAAGGGTGTTTAAAGGGTAAAAAGATATAAAGTGGTGGAGCTCATAACTTTTTGTGAGAGGGGTATATTTCTTTATAAGGAAAGTGGCCACTTATCCCGGGACAATCCAAAAAGGAAATGTGGCCACTTATCACGGGACGGGGGTATTCATTAGAAGTAAAAAATTTGCAACAATCTTTCGTCGAAAATTCTCCACTACGTAGCCGCCCTTATTTATCAACCGATTTCTCTCTCATTCTCTACAAAATATGCGCCAACTAAGAGAAAAATACATAGAAAGAATGAACGCGACAGAGAAATATAAAGACGAAACTGAGTTTTGCTCCTTTTGGAGTGTTTATGTCTTTCGACAGATCACGCGGGAGAACGTGTGAAAAAGGAGAGAGAATCTGAGACGTGATATCGGAAAATAGGCTAATTTGTTAATAGATATAACTTCAAAAAAATATAGGATAGTCAAATTGATTTCAAATTGAATTAAGAGTCAAAATTGATTGTTTTACTATTCTGTTTTAATATATATATATATATATATAGATTTTATACAGAATATTGTTTTAACAAAATTGCCATCAAAATTGAATTGCAATCGATTTGCAATGCCACTATTTTGTTTTAATATATATATATATATATATTTGTTATTAAGGAGAATATTTATTTATTTAGAGCAAATCAATAAAGTTGAAAATTATTTCAATACAAATTAAAAACTATAGTAAAATAATGCAAGTCGTCAAATTTTTTAAATGATTTGATGCATAAAATGTTACTCTCTCCGTCCCATATAAAATGGTCATGTTTCTTTTTCGAAATGTCCCATATAAGGTGGTACTTCTAAAAATGAAAATAATTGTCTCTTAAAAAGTTGTGGATCTACAGCTTTAATCATTTCATACCTTACTACTTAATAATCATGTCTAAAAGAAAGTGATTATAGAGGTGATATTTCTAAAAATGGAAATAATTGTCTATTAAAGAAAGAAAAAATATTTTAATAATATAATTATATTATTAAAATATTTTAATGTAAGAGGTGTGTGTAGTGCATATATATGCAGGATACTCCCTCCGTTCACGATGTGTGATCCGGAGGGAGTGACACGTTTTAAGAGTGAGAGAGTAGGTTAGATAGATGTATTGTGAGTGGAGAGTAAGATCCATATTTATTGTGAGTTGAATCATTTCTATTTAAGAAAATATCACACTTATTATGGACGGACGAAAAAGGAAAGAAGACCACACTTATCGTGGATAGACCTGCCCACGGGCTTGAAACTGCCGGTTCCGGGCCTCGAACTGCCGATTACGGTTCCCTTGGAGGTTGAACCGTAACCGGCTCGCCAACACTATTTTTTATTCCGGTTTCGAGCTGAGAACTGGCGGTTCCAGTTCCGATTCGGCCCTCTAGTTTTTGATTTTTTTTACTATTTTTTATACTCTTATACTAGTATAAATATATTACTTTGATTACGATAAAGATATAATGTAAATGAAGCATACAACGAACATTAATTATTAATACGAATGACGAAAATTAACTCATTCTTTAATAGTATAAAGAATAAAAATTTTAAGGGTAATTCATAGTGTATGGCCCCAACTTTGAGGTCTTTTTTATTTATGGCCTCAACTTCAATGTATTTGAAAAAATACCCCAACTTTGAAAAATATTTGAAATATGGCCCGCGTATTATTTTTCGGCGACCGGCTGCTGACTCAACTCCCAGAAATATGACGTGGATTTTTGAACGCCACGTCACAATAAACGACCTCGTTTCTTGTTTATGATTAAAAAAAAGAATATTTCATAGTTTGTAGCCCCAACTTTGAGCATTTTTCAATTTATGGCCTCAACTTAAATTAATTTGAAAAAAATCCTCAATTTTGAGAAATTATTGAAATATGGCCCACATTTTATAACTTCATCGAAGATTTATTATGACACGGTTTTGTGATTTAATTCACGAAAATGAATCTTTGATGAAGTTATAAAATGTGGGTCATATTTCAATAATTTCTCAAAATTGAGGATTTTTTTCAAATTAATTTAAGTTGAGGCCATAAATTTAAAAATGCTCAAAGTTGGGGCCACAAACTATGAATTATTCTTTTTTAATTATAAACAAGAAACGACATCGTTTCTTGTGACGTGGGGTTCAAAAATCCACGTAATATTTCCGGGAGCTGAGTCAGCGGCCGGTCGCCAGAAATAATACGCGGGCCATATTTCAAACATTTCTCAAAATTGAGGTATTTTTTCAAATAAATTGAAGTGTTGGCCATAAATCAAATAACACTCAAAGTTGGGCCCACAAACTATGAATTACCCAAATTTTAATAAAGACAAAAGATAAAGGTGTAGAGAAATGATTTGAAAGAGATTAATTTTTAAAGGGATATGTTTTTAGATAGAAAATAGAAATAATAGATAATTAAAATATATATATATATATTGCCAAAAATCACCGGTTTAAGACCGAAAATTGGCGGTTTATTACATGTATATACTTATTTTTGCAATATATATAATATTGTTAATTTTTTTAAATTTTGTAAACTGTCGGTTAACCGACGGGCCTAACCGCCTATTCCGGTTACCCATCCGTTTGAATCGTAACCGACCCTTCTACCGCCGATTTCGGTTACAGTTCGAAATCATTGACCAAGGTTACAATTAAAAAATTGTTGACATAAGGTTCGGCCCCGATTCAAACCGCTAGTTCATGATAAATGGGCAGGTCTAATTTTGGACGGAAGGTGTACAATTTTTGATTTATATGGACTGAGAGATTAATAAAATAGTGCAAGGTTTTATGTGTCATGTGGATCTGCGCTCTATGACTAGTAGAGTAGGAAGCAACTTTGCAGCTTTGGTACGTTTATGTTTAAGCGTCCTAGTTCCGATGTGGTGATAGTGATAATGATAATGATACCGCCACGTGAGATAAGATCAACTCTCCCTATGCGGACCACGTGTTCCTTCCTTTTTATCATTATTATATTTATTTATAATTTATTTTAATCTAATTCATTTCTATTATTTTCCCTCAAATATATATATAAAGGGAGAGCATCATATAAGAACTCATCTTTATATAAGTCCGTATGAACCATGCATTTTTATCACACAAGTTAATGCACAAATTGTATTATTTTAATGCATAAACATATGTTTTGATTTAAGAGTCGAGCGAGGTGAGCCGAAGGCTTCGGAGCGAGCTAAAGGACATTAATGTTGCCACAATCATTATCTATAAATTAAAATCGGAGACGAAGGCGGAGACGAAAAAAAATTGTTTTGCTATGTTTTTGCATTAAAGTATTGCATTTTGTGCATTTCCGAAGTCATAAAAATGCATGGTTCCTACGGATTCATATAAGAATGAGTTCCTACCAGATCAACACCATATATATACATATATATATAAGTATATATTTATATAGGTTGGATCAAATAGAAACCATACTCTATGTAGAAACTACAAACCAATATACACCTTAGATTTGATTTATTTAAGGGATGAGATTGATTTGCACTTATTTGTTGAATTAGTTGATCGTGGATAAGGTGAGGGATTGATTTGTCATTTTCTTTAATTTTGTAACTGTTGTTCGTAATTTATTGGCATCAATTATGGTGGGTTTACAAAATTTCATACGGTTAACACTTTGAGCTTTTATAGGTGAATATTTCATTTTTTAGTTAATTTTTTATTTTAATTTGTATTGGCAAACTTTCATGCATTTTAGCAATATTTATTAATAATTTAATGTAAAATTTATATTTTACTGAAAATGTAATTAATTTTTACATAAGCATTATCGTTATTGTTTTTCAGCATTATAAAATATATATTTTAAGCTATAATGCGTCATTAATGATATATTAATAATTCTGTAAATTATAATCATTTTATTTATTATTTAGTGTTCAATATATGTTCTTGAACGATAATCATAATGCTTTTATTGTTATAGTATAATGTTTCAACACATATTCAAAATACATATTTGAAAGTAATTTGTATAGTGTACAACATAATATTTTTGAACGTTATTCATAATGCTTTTGTTATTATACCATAATGCTTCAACACATATTCGAAATATATATTTGAAAAAAAACACTCAAGAACGGCGATTGTTTTCTTCATGTACAACATAATGTTCTTTAACGATAATCATAATACTTTTGTTACTATAGTATAATGCTTCAACACCTATTTGAATTACATATTTGAAAGTAATTTGTTTAGTGTTGACGAGCGCTGTCGCTGACACTCGGCAAAATAATTATATTGTCCTATGCTCACAATACTGTAGACAGTGCTTGGAAGTACATGGTCGATCCTCAGGGAGTTGACTGCCACTATCTCTTGAATTCTTCACAACCTGGTTCAAACTTGGGGTTGGTTCTGGTCACTGGGTCTATCTTACCCAATACGCAAACAAAACTAAAACTGAAACTAAACAAGTAACTTGATTAATAATAAAAAGGACTTGACCTGGACAAACTAATTAAATAAAAACACTAGCTCGATCATTGGTGCATTAATCTTCATTACATGCATGCATCGTTGGTTATAGGACTTGAATGCAGAGATCCCCTTTTAATCGTCACGCTCTCAACAAACCCTTCCCTTACCTATCCTTACTTAGTTGGCGACGCACCGCCGGCTCCCTACTCTGGGCAATACCTCTGTCTCCGAGTCATCGTCCAGTTTCTTACCCAGAGAGCATTAATCACTAGAAAGGCCCAACAAGGAATAATCACGCCTGTCTCGCCCGAGACAGACACCTTCACTCACTGCTTATTAATCCAGACCAAGATAAGTTGAGAAAATTCTCCCTAAACCTCTTAGTCAATTTAGTGATCTAATATTACCTAAGTAATTAACGGCCTATTAACTACCTTGACAAATTAAACCATATTGGAACATGCTCATAAACAGATCGAGAATGCAACATGCAATTAATTCATCCAATTCGACCTTACGAGCTTCGGTTCTTATTCAACTAGTAGTTGCCCAGATCAAGTATAGAAAATTAGCTAGACATAAAATAAATCATGCAAACACAGATCTGGGGGAAAAATATAAGATCTATATTAAAAGTAAACTTACGAAATATCAAAGTAATGATCGACCAAAAGTGCCGATCGGGAAATAATTACTGGAAACTAGAAAACACAAACTAAATTGCCCTAGGGACTTGTTTCTTCCTCACAAACTCTCGAAAATAAAAGCAAAGCAGAAGTAAAAGATTAGGAAATTAAATCGCAAAAGTATATCGTGATGGCTGCGGCCATGCACCATATTTATAGGCTGAGATGCGCTAGGGTTTGGGCCTTCGGTCCTTTGCATGGTAAGTCCATGAGCTACCTTGGAGTGCAAGTAATTACTTGATAAGCACGACCCCATCATGGCATAGCACGTCGATCTTCAAGATCCCTTACGGATCCTCCACCTAATCGGATTAGGAAAGAAACTTAGATTAGATCTTCTTTTCCTTTTCCTAATAGGCTTCGGAGAGAAACACGCCAGTTGTCCCCGCCATCTTGCATTCTCTTGTCAGCACATCTTCTGCTCTTCTTCCTGCCCAACATGCCAGACAAGGCCAACACTGCTCCAAGTATTAAGATTGAGCTAGCGAATCCTCCTCACAGCTACACGTCTGATGTTATCATTCTTGCCCAAGCTGGAGATTCATCGGTTGCTCATTGCCTCGTATCGATTCTCGTACCATTTCAGCAGATTTCAGCCTCTGTCTTGCCCTCTAATGCTCTTTACCTGCCCAGATAGACCTGTTGCCCAAATAGTGCCCTCCCAGGCACTGAAACAATACAAAAAGACAACAAAAGACTCGATCTAGACTACCTAAACACACACAAAATGAACACAAAATATGGGTTCATCCCAAAATAATATAATTACAAATGTCAGCATACCAGGGCTCAGATCGATCTTGGGCAAGAGCCAGTTCCTCATCAGGGAAGGTTTTCTTGATCGGACATTCTCCTCCTCTTGAATTATCCTACTCAAATGATCCGCCACCAAATTCTGAGCTCCACTTTTGTCCTTGATTTCCACATCAAATTCTTGAAGTAAAAGAATCCAACGAATCAACCGGGGCTTGGTCTCCTTCTTGTTCATCAGAAACTTCAAGGCAGAGTGATCAGTGTAGACTTTGGTCTTGCCCCCGAGAAGATAAGATCGAAATTTCTCAAAAGCGACACCACCGCCAACAATTCCTTCTCCGTGGTTGAGTAGTTGATTTGGGCAGCATTAAGGGTCTTCGATGCATAGTATATTACGTAACTCCACTTGCCTCGCTTTTGCCCAAGAACTGCTCCCACGGCATACCCACTAGCATCGCACATTACCTCAAACGACATTTCCCAGTCTGGTGGTTGAATCATCGGTGCAGTAACCAAGGCATCTTTTAGTATATGAAAGGCTTTCTTACAATCTTCATCAAAATTCCACTCGACTTCACTTTGAAGTAACTTGGTCATCGGTTGGGCAATCTTAGCAAAATCTTTCACAAATCTCCTATAAAATCCCGCGTGCCCAAGGAATCCTCTTAGATGCTTGATGTTGGAAGGATAAGGCAACTTGGCAATGATGTCTATCTTGGCCTTGTCAACTTCTATCCCACGCTCCGATATCACATGTCCCAGCACGATTCTCTCCTTGACCATGAAATGACACTTCTCAAAATTCAAAACCAAGCTCTTGTCCACACATCTCTTTAGTACCATTTCTAGATTCTTCAAACATGAGTCGAATGTCTTGCCATAGACAGTGACGTAGTCCATGAATACCTCAATACAATTATCGAGCAAATATGAGAATATACTCATCATACACCTTTGGAATATGCCAGGAGCATTGCACAATCCGAATGGCATCCTTCTATACGCAAATGTACCAAATGGGCAACTAAAGGTCGTCTTGCCCTGATCCTCTTCAGCGACCCAAATCTGCATGTAACCTGAGTATCCATCCAGGAAGCAGAAATACTTATTGCCCGCCAACCGCTCCAGCATCTCATCAATAAACGGCAATGGGAAGTGATCCTTCTTGGTCTGCAAGTTCAGCTTCCTGTAGTCAATACGTACTCTTCATCCTGTCTGTAACCTCGTGGCAACCATCTCCTTATTATCATTCTCCACCACTTGAATTCCTGACTTCTTGGGTACGACATGAACTGGACTAACCCATCGACTATCAGACACGGAGTATATAATCCCTAAATCTAATAACTTTAAGATCTTTTTCATAACAACCTCCTTCATAGCCGGATTCAACCTTCTCTGGGGGTCCCGAACAGGCACTGCGTTATCCTCGAGCAAGATGTGATGCATGCACACAGTGGGGTCGATTCCTCTAATGTCTGCCAACGTCCATCCAATGGCCAGCTTGTGCTCTGCCATCACTCCCCGAACCTGCTCTTCTTCCTCAATGGTCAAATCCGAGCTAATTATCACTGGAAGTGTGTCCCCGTCTCCCAAATACGCATACTTCAAGTGGCCGGGCAATGGTTTTAGCTCGAGCTTGGGTGCTCGTTCTAATAATGGTACCAATCGGTCCTCTGGTCGAAGTGATGGAATGACCAGCGGTTCCCTCCTTTGATTTAATTCCATATCAGCTCGCATGTAACTTGCCGCTTCAACGATCTCAAAACCCCCGTCTTGGGCAACATCAGCATCTAACCCGTCTTGGATCAAAGCATCCAACTGATCCTCTAGGGCAATCTGAGACCAGTTTTCCTCCAATGCTTGCTCAAAAACATCTAGACTATTGACCGTCTCCACATGGTCAGCATGCTTCATAGAGTTATAAATATCAAAAGAGACCACTTCTCCCGCAAATTCACATGTTAACTTTCCAGTATCACAGTCAATTCGAGTTCTGGCCGTCTTGAGGAATGGCCTCCCCAAAAGCATGACTGCGGCCTTTGGCGTCTTTTCCATATCAAGGATGTAAAAATCAGCTGGAAAGATTAAATCTTGAACTCTCACCAACACATCTTCTAGTATTCCCTCTGGCCATACCGTTGATCTATCCGCCAATTGAATTGCAACCCTGGTAGGCCGAAGTGGACCTATACTCAAATCATCATACATGGACTTGGGCATGACATTGATAGACGCGCCCAAGTCTAGCATGGCCTTCTCAACCTTCATATCACCAATGACACAAGAAATATAAAACATACCCAGATCCCCACACTTGGTGGGCAAGAGACCCGACTGGAGAACTGCAGAGACGTTCTCACTCACTTGGAAGCGAGCATCATCCGTGTACTTGACCTTCCTTGTGCACAACTCCTTCAGAAACTTAGCACATCTCGGCATAGATTGCAAAGCAGTCAACAAGGGAATGTTAACTTCTACTTTCTGGAAGATGTCCACCAACTCCTTCATCTCCTTGCCCTCCTTATCCTTGGCAAGACGATTTGGATAAGGGGCCTTGGGTTCATAAGGTTTTGGACCTTTTGTTCCTGTCTTTGCTTTCATCTCAGTTGCCTCCTTTAATGCCTTAGTTTTTATTTCTTCAGCTTCTCGCTCAGCTTTTTTTCTTATTGCCTCGAATTCTCTTTCTGCTCGGTCCTTCTTTTCTAGATACAACATATCCCAGAGTTCATCAACATCACCACTCCCCATACCGACTTCCTCAAACCTGTCAGGTCCTTGATCTTCTTCTTTTTCTTGGTCTGGAGTAGTCTGTTCCCCAACACCCTGTCTTCTGTGAACGTATCCTTCTGGCAACTGAACTTCTTGTAACTTAGATCCGCTTCTCAAAGTAATAGCGTTGACCTGAGCCCTTTTGATCTCCACTTGTGGTGGCAACTCCTCTTTCGCACCCACCAACATCTCTCTCATTTGGGCAATAGTCTCAACCAAGTGACTGAGCTTTCCTTGCACGTCCTTCATGGCTCCTCTGGATTCCATACGGAAGCTGTCCAACTCCTGATATCCTTTCCTATGCTCCGCTGCCAACTTCTCAACTTCACTTCTCAATGAATATGGTATTGGCCGCTCTCTATTGTGAGGTGGTATGTAAGGTTGTTGTTGCCCTTGCTGTGGAGTTCCAAGGTAGTTATTGTTTTCATACCTCAGATTGTCATTCGGCTTCCATGGTCCATTGTTGAAATTCCTCCTCTGACCACCATCTCCCTGCTGATATCCTTGTTGCCCAACAGCGTGGACCTCTTCTTCTTCGTAGATCGAAGGACATTGATCAGTGAAGTGATTTGTTCCCGAGCATACTTCACACTTCATCACCTTCCTTTTTATAACTTGGGATGGATTAGCAACATTTGCCGCATTGGCATTGTTCTGGGCCATTAGCTCTTTCACCATGGTTAATAATGCGTCATACTTAGGATCACCACTGCCCGAGTCACTACTCCTGGACACTAGGGTTTCATCTTGGTTCCTCTTCCGATCCACCATTTCAGCAAATAGCTTGAAATTCTCACTAGGGGGTTTGTTGATTACATTGCCCCCGCATGCTGTGTCTATCCAATCCCGCTAACTTTGCCTTAGTCCATTCATGAAGGCATTGATGAGATCCTTGTCACTAAGTCCATGTTAGGGACATCTGGACTTCAACTTTGTATATCTCTGATGGTAATCATAGATTGATTCTCCATTGCTCATTTTCAAATTCTGAATAGCTGTTCTCCCATTCTGGATCCGAGCAAAGGGATAGTATCTCTTCAGAAACTTCTGTTTGAGCTGTTTCCAGCTCTCCACACTGCCTTCAAGTAATTGGTACAACCACTCTCTTGTCTCATCCTGTAGAGAAAATGGGAATGTCAAGAGACAGATGTACTCCCTTAGAGTGTCTTGATCCTGCCTGGTGTGCACTGTCCGTACAGCCATCTCAAAGTCCTGCAGATGTCGTTGAGGATCCTCCCCGGGCATATCACTGAACTTGGGCAAGATTTGAATGAGAGAATGCCTCATCTCCCAAGTGTCTTCGATTCTGGGCAAAGTAATGCCCAAGGGATTCAGATTAACATCTGTAGGAAACATTATCTCCTTCAGAGTCGGTTCCGCATTGTTCTGCATCTTGCCCAACACAGAACTTTCACTATCGCAAGATTGCGATATATCACTCGGTTCACCCGAAGCTTCTTTCTCTGCTCGCGCCTGCTGGTCCCTAACCTTCTTTCCTTTCCTTTGTTCTCTAGCGTGCTTCTCGATGTCTGGATGATATACTAGCACGCCTCCAACCTCGATTGGCTCAGAACCAAACATGCACAAGGTCTCTCCCACAAGAGACAATCACAAAATCAGCTCCCCGGCAATGGCGCCAATTTTGACGAGCGCTGTCGCTGACACTCGGCAAAATAATCATATTGTCCTATGCTCACAATACTGTAGACAGTGCTTGGAAGTACAGGGTCGATCCTCAGGGAGTTGACTGCCACTATCTCTTGAATTCTTCGCAACCTGGTTCAAACTTGGGGTTGGTTCTGGTCACTGGGTCTATCTTGCCCAATACGCAAACAAAACTAAAACTGAAACTAAACAAGTAACTTGATTAATAATAAAAAGGACTTGACCTGGACAAACTAATTAAATAAAAACACTAGCTCGATCATTGGTGCATTAATCTTCATTACATGCATGCATCGTTGGTTATAGGACTTGAATGCAGAGATCCCCTTTTAATCGTTACGCTCTCAACAAACCCTTCCCTTACCTATCCTTACTTAGTTGGAGACGCACCGCCGGCTCCCTACTCTGGGAAATACCTCTGTCTCTGAGTCATCGTCCAGTTTCTTACCCAGAGAGCATTAATCACTAGAAAGGCCCAACAAGGAATAATCACGCCTGTCTCGCCCGAGACAGACACCTTCACTCACTGCTTATTAATCCAGACCAAGATAAGTTGAGAAAATTCTCCCTAAACCTCTTAGTCAATATAGTGATCTAATATTACCTAAGTAATTAACGGCCTATTAACTACCTTGACAAATTAAACCATATTGGAACATGCTCATAAACAGATCTAGAATGCAACATGCAATTAATTCATCCAATTCGACCTCACGAGCTTCGGTTCTTATTCAACTAGTAGTTGCCCAGATCAAGTATAGAAAATTAGCTAGACATAAAATAAATCATGCAAACACAGATCTGGGGGAAAAACATAAGGTCTATATTAAAAGTAAACTTACGAAATATCAAAGTAATGATCGACCAAAAGTGTCGATCGGGAAATAATTACTGGAAACTAGAAAACACAAACTAAATTGCCCTAGGGGACTTGTTTCTTCCTCACAAACTCTCGAAAATAAAAGCAAAGTAGAAGTAAAGATTAGGAAATTAAATCGCAAAAGTATATCGTGATGGCTGCGGCTATGCACCATATTTATAGGCTGAGATGCGCTAAGGTTTGGGCCCTCGGTCCTTTGCATGGTAAGTCCATGAGCTACCTTGGAGTGCAAGTAATTACTTGATAAGCACGACCCCATCATGGCATATCACATCGATCTTTAAGATCCCTTACGGATCCTCCACCTAATCGGATTAGGAAAGAAACTTAGATTAGATCTTCTTTTCCTTTTCCTAATAGGCTTCGGAGAGAAACACGCCAGTTGTCCCCGCCATATTGTCTTCTCTTGTCATCACATCTTCTGCTCTGCTTCCTGCCCAACATGCCAGACAAGGCCAACACTGCTCCTGGTATTAAGATTGAGCTAGCGAATCCTCCTCACAGCTACGCGTCTGATGTTATCATTCTTGCCCATGCTGGAGATTCATCGGTTGCTCATTGCCTCGTATCGATTCTCGTACCATTTCAGCATATTTCAGCCCTGTCTTGCCCTCTAATGCTCTTTACCTGCCCAGATAGACCTGTTGCCCAAATAGTGCCCTTCCAGGCACTGAAACAATACAAAAAGATAACAAAAGACTCGATCTAGACTACCTATACACACACAAAATGAACACAAAATATGGGTTCATCAAGTGTACAACATATTGTTCTTGAACGTTACTCATAATGCTTTTGTTGTTATACCATAATGCTTCGACACATGTTCAAAATATATATTTGGGAAAAAAAGAAAGAAAAGAAACTAAATAGCAAATTTTTGTTGCTAGAGGACGAAAAGGGAGATTAGGAATTTTTGATATTTTGGTATTAATTGAGTAAATCATACCGTGTTTATTGGATGAGAGAGAGAAATATATGGTCAACAACTATCACAAATTTATTCTTTCTTGTTTATTTTTGGTAATTATATAAAAAAAAAATTGCCCATACTTTTCAAATCTTGGCCATTGATTGTATATCATCAATGGTCAAAATAAGTTTCTAGTTTCTACCTAATCCATGCTTATAACCCATAAATTATTCTCTTTATCATGAATAATATAATATTTCAAAATCCTAAAATTAATGTTTTTCTTCCAGTAATATAAGGCTTCGATATTGTTGGGAGAATTATAAGCGTTTTGATTTGATACCAAAATCCAACTGACCCTAACCGAGTAGATAATTGCACAAGCCTGAGTGTTTTTCCAGCTCATCTGTTTGAGCTTATAGAGTTTTTAAGTTTACAAGTGAAGCCACTAAAGACAGCAGGATATCCAGCTGGAGTGATCAGCTGAGTGTGAAGCACAACTGATCAGAGTTAACTTAGCAGAGAAGATATAAGAGAGAAGCCTAACAAAGCTGTATAGAGATTACAGCAGGGCAAGCCAAGTCGAGTGTTCAAAGCAACGATATCCAGATCCAAGACGATCAAGTTCATCCAGACACAGCTGTAGGAAAGATCCAGCTCGTGTGACGACTCAGCTCAGCATCAAGACCCAACAGAGTTCAAGACACAGCTCAAAGTCAACAGCACAACAGAGTCGAAGTCAACTTGAGATAAAGTCAGAGCTAACCTGGACCAACAGGAACTCGACACCTCAGCACCTAGAAGTCAGACCTGGGCTTGCTACATGAGAAAATCACGGATGAAGACATGATCTATTTGTCAGAAGTTAGGTAGAGATTCAGAACGACTCTTTCTAACGGCTAGTTCTAATCTCTCCCTATAAATATGAGTTTTCTCCATTAACAGAAATAGAGAGAGTGAACACGAGACGAGAGAACACAAGACTACATAGAAAGAAGACTACTCAAGTCAATATCAAACTATCTCTCAGAAAAGCTTCAAGAACCAGCAGCCTCCATTCTCCAGAGTTCTCATCCTTTCTCAGGCTGCTGATGCTCTCTCTTATTAGATCTAGGCATATAATCCTTCCTATTTTAAGCCTAGTTTGAACGAGTTCATCATACTCAAAGTTCTTCATTGTAAGAACTCGTTCACAGTTGGAAACCCCCAAAACCAAACCCTCAAACCAAGAAAAAGGTCAGGTTAAGGTTTAGGTTCTGTAGTACCCGTAAACTACAGGTTAGGTTCTTCAGTACCCTTAAACTGAATGTAGGCTTCAGCTGTGCCCGTAAACAGACTAGTTACGTTTTGATACAGTACGCGTAAACTTGTATCCAGCTCGAGGAACTGAGCCGCAACGCTTGCTGACTGCGCAGAAAGCCAGTGGTATCCTTAGTAGATTACCAGAAGGATTCTAGTCGTGGACGTAGGAGTCATTCTACGAACCACGTTAAACTGCTTTGTTCTTTACTGCTTTATTTATGCATCCAGCTGACCATTCATAAGCATATTTCAAGCTGCATAAACTGACTATTTGAAAAGAGAAACAATGCTTTGCAATATATATTTGAAGTAATAGACGGACTATCCAAAACCCACCAACTTCCGTACACATAGCCAGCTGTGTTTACCCAGCTGTCTCCCAGCTTGGTCGAACACATCAAGCTCACTGAAAAGAGTTTTTAATTGGAAAAGTTTTTAAACCTTGGTGTATTCACCCCCCTCTACACCAATGTATCTGTCTTGGGACCATCAGATATCCTAAATATAATATTTTTTATCTAGTAATTATACTCAAATTTATCATGAATAAAGATAATATCTGAGCATCCTAATTTAAATGTTTTTCACCTAGTAATATGGTGCTTTGATATCCTAAATATATAATGCTTTATACACAGTAATTATGCTCAAATTTAATGTTTTTTCCCACTAATATCATGTTTTGAGTTCATTAATATAATAATTTTCAACATAAAATTATACTATTTGGCATATCTTAAATATTGTTTGAATTAGGCTTTTCATTGCATGGTAAAAACAATAAATATGGAAGGTTGAGATATGGATTGAGGAAATTACGGAAATTGTTAGAATTAAGAATTTTAAGTGGCCTTATACCCACAACTGCCGAATCGGCACATAATTAGAATAAATAAATAAACAGGCAACTATTAATGTTGATCATTGATTGGAATATAATCTATGGTAAAAAATGAGTTTGTAGTTTCTACATGACAAACATGGATTTTTCACGATATTTTGGGCGCGTTCGATACCATTTGTTAGTGAAAAACCATGTCGTTTAACTTTTTTCCCAAGTTAAACCTTGTTTTGTCGGTTTTTACGCTCGTTTTCTTGTGTTAGAATAATTGCAGGAAAATGGATGTGGAATTAGAGTGAAATGAGATTGGAATGAGAAAGAAGAGCTCGATACAAGAACGTGGAAAAAAATGGAGGTCGATTCGGATTTCGGGCGAGGGAGAACGAGCCGAAACAAAAAAGGTACGCAGCCGGGAGTGACCTTGGCGCGCGGTGCGCGGAACACAAGAAAATTTCTTCTTCCGGGCGCGACCTTGGCGCGCGGGACATTCCGCCGGTGGTCATCCCGCGCGCGGAAGAAGAAAATTCCTTCTTGGCCGCGCGACTTTGGGCGCGACCGCGTGCGGCGGACCTACCTTCTTCCATAATACGTTTTTACCTCTATTTCATCCCTATTTTCGCATTTTCTCTCCATAACAACTTTCTCTCACTCCATAAACTTATAAATACCTCAAAAACTCAAACCCTAGCATCTAACTTACATCCAAGCCACAACCCCCAATTCTTAGCTTCCATTTTCTCTCACACACACCTCCACTATTTTCATCTTCCACCCACCAATCTAGAGAGAGAAATTGTGCTTTGGGGAGAATTGGGAAGAAGACAATAAGGATTTCAAGATTGGAGCTCAAGATCACCATGAATTTGTCTATGAATCTCTTATTTTCTTGTTTTCCTTTCTTGTTTATCTTTGTTGGTGGATATTTGCTTTTCATTATGATTAGCTAAATTTCCTTATTCTAGGGATTAGATTAGATGAGTTTGTGATTGATTGATCTTTATTTTAATTAATTGTTGATGAGTTCTATTATTTCCTTGTGTTTGTTGATTTGGTTGAATATTTGAATGCTTAGCTACCATTTGAATATTTTTGTTGTGTCGATTTGAGGCTCGAGAGATGAGGAATCGATACTAGAACCAAACACGAGGCACAATATTGCAATAGCCCGAGAGGGTGAGTGGTGTTGTGAGGGCATTTGATCCAATGAGCCGTTAGGAGTTATAGGCTAGCTTAGTGACCGGAGACGGCATAACTAGCTTGTAATCTACAACTCGAGTCACTTGAGAGGGGGCTAGAGTGAAAAAGAGATCGCCCTAGATAATTAGGATTCTATCGATAATTGATTAGTACAGTGATTTCTAATTGCTTGTCCATCGAAATCTAGTCCCTAGGATAGCTTCGTTTTCATATTCTCCTCCCGTTTATTAGTTTTATTATTATTATTATTATTATTTTGAGTTTATTTACTTTCTTTAACTTAGTTAAATCTCCCCAATTAATTTGTTAATATAAATTGATTAAAATAGCTTATTAGTAGTATTCATAAGGCTTTCGAACTAGTCCTCGTGGAATACGACCTTGCTTGCCGAATATTACAATAGCCCCGTACACTTGCGGGTTTTATTTGCTTGAAAAGAAAATGGTGAACACTACATAAGGGATGGTTTTCACCTAATCCTAGTAAAATAAATAAAAAAAAGAAACTAGTAAAATTAAGAATTTAACATATCACTGTTTCTTCTTGAGATACTCGCAATAGAGTTGGTGACTTGCAAGCACAACGTATGGCATATTCGACGTATCTCTCGTTAGTAGTACATCGTAAAATTGGAAGAGAAATATAGAGAATTGGGTGAAAATGAATGAAATAAAGTGTATTATTTATAATTTTCAAAAATAAAAATGTGTATCATTTATAGGTAAAAAATAAAAAGAAAAGAAAAATGGAGGTAGCCGTTTGAGGGCCAACTACTAATCCGTTAGCCACTCATGTGCCGCCACCTCACCGCTTTCTTCCCTCCGCCCACACCGCCAGAAGGGCGTAATTGCACCATCGCCCTCTAGTGGGCGACAACGCTACCGCCCTCCAAATTTTGTCTGTCCGTAGCGAGCATCCATCTCAAAATGACGCCTTTGCGGGTGCTCTTAAAGGGTATCGTAGAGAAGTATTGTTAAAATATGTTTAGGTGTATGAAACTCCATCACTCCCAAAGAGTAAATCTATGCAGCCACATTATGGCTAGCCATAATTTGATTCAATAACAAAAAAAAATAGTTTATTTAATTTTTTTTTGTTCTAAATGACTTCTAATATTTAAAATATTTAATTTATACAAATTTACCTTGATATATTTGGATTTCGACGTAACATAAATCTCGATAGATATATAATAAAGGTAATACAAAGATTTTTGTCGAAAAAATAAGAAAGCAATATATTTACACTAATTATGATAGAATTTAAGTTAAAAATATAAACACTAACATAAAATATATAATCATATTTTTTATATGAATCAAATATCTAACAAAATTGATCTATTTTCATTTAATCGACCAAATTATGGCTAGCCACGTTATGACCAAATAGTATCACTCATGTCCAAAATCCTAAATAAATTGTACAACGTACCTTTAATTTAAGGGTTAGTTTGCCTAAAATACACCACCTTTTTCGAATTTTGAAATTTAACATGACTTTTAAAAATTCTCTGTAAATACACCACCTTTACATCTGTTTGAATTTTGACACGGCGAGAACCTCCGGCGACAGACGTGGCAATTTTTATTTGACGTGTCATTTTTAAGTTGACGTGGCATTTCATATTTGACGTGGCTATATGAATAGAATGGAACAATATCGTTTTAACAATTTGAACAGGGGCTTTAAATTAGGGTTCATTTCGTTCACCAACGTATAATTTTCATAATATTTGTGGTCATTTCATTCACCATCGTAACAATTTTAAAAACATCATTTTTCTCATCAGAAAGAAATTCCACGTGTACAATTTCGGCAGCCACGTCAAATGCAAATTTGGGGATTTTGGAATTCATGTCAAAATTCAAACGGATGTAAAGATGGTGTATTTACAGAGAATTTTTAAAAGTCATGTTAAATTTTAAAATCCGAAAAAGGTGGTATATTTTAGGCAAATTAACCCTTAATTTAATGGGGACTTAACCGCTATTAATCTACCACCTCTTTTTCATTTTTAACTTTAGAAATATTTAATAATTTAAAATTGTTCAAGACAAGGTACTGTATGTGGAAATCGGTTCGATTATTAATTTTTTGTATAAAGGTAAGATTATAAAGCAAACAAATGAGTCAAACTATATGACTACACCTAATATATAAATGAATTAGTTGTATCTCTCAAATTTAGTTTCAATATGTTTGGTACCACTTTTCTAATGAAATGACAAGAATACCCTTACTAATTGGTTCAACTTTTAAATAATAACTTAAATCATATATAAATAAATAAAATAATAAAGCAATTCTAAATATTAAATTGTTGACCCCACCCAATCATATCATCTCATCTCCCCAACTCTCTCTCTCTCAATCTCTCTCTTCTTCGAAAGACAGCAGCACAACAATATCTATTTCACTTTCTCTCTCTCTTCTAACTACTCTTCAATTAATGAAAAGAT
The DNA here is from genome assembly GCA_031470985.1 of Agastache rugosa. Taxonomy (NCBI): domain Eukaryota; kingdom Viridiplantae; phylum Streptophyta; class Magnoliopsida; order Lamiales; family Lamiaceae; genus Agastache; species Agastache rugosa. Next base: position 27,864,320 of record CM062606.1, on the reverse strand, counting down.
CTTCAATTAATGAAAAGAACTACATTAAATTTCTGCAGAGTGGTTGTTATTCCATTTAAATGATGGTAAAAATTTTGAGTTTTACACAGTGAAAAATCAACAAAAACTCATTAGAAATTAAACAAGCAAAAACTCTTAACAAAAACTAATGAAATTCTGAAAGCATCCGTAAGAAGTTCGATTCTCAAAGAATATTGATTTTGAAGCAATTGTTATCCTCATTTTTAATATTCTGAAGGTAATGTTCTTGGAAGCTTAAATTTACCGTCTTTTATTAGGTTCCTGTAATAAATTTTCTTATGTACACAGTTGTGTTTATCAGTACACAGTTGAAATCTACTGAGCTTAGATTGCTAATTTTTACATGATAGGCTAGACGGATGAGTTATTGCATGTACTACATATCATTTAGTTAAAAACTACAACATAAATTAAAATACATATAAATTGTTCTTAAGTACACAGTCGAGACCAATGGTGGGTTTATAAGTACACTGTTGAAGAATATTTGAACTAGCATGCTCATTCTTTGATGTAAGGCTAAAAGTATAACTTATTGCATGTTTGTTTAGTATTTGGTAAAAATTATTACAGAAACTACTAGTACATAGTCGCGGTCATTGAGAGCTCGTCTACATCTGGTCCATCTAGTTGTGGTCTATGTCACCGTGGAGGTCACAATAGACGCACGTGCACGGCGCAAGCACCATTAGATGAAGATGGACAATAAAAAAAGAGAAAGACGAGATCAAAGAAGAAATGTAGCCTTTGTCAGAGTGAAGATCATACGCGAAGGAAATGTACGATGTGGAATGGAGAATAGAATCATGTAGTCTCATGATTATTTTGGAATATAATTGTCGAATCATTAGTTTTTTGTTAGTCTATGTGACATGCAATCAAATGATACCATTCGATATTGATGAACATGTTCTTATGAATTGCATTCTTGTTGTGACACAGTTGGTGTGTCCCACCGGTTTATACAACTGTGTACTCTTAATGCAACTGCGTACCAATATGTCTACAGTGTATATAAGAACATATGCTTAAATTAATTTGTGAGGCATTTATGTATTTAAAATGTATATATTGGTACCTAATAAGATTAACATAGTTGAACATAGAATTAATTGTGTACTATTGAACGGAGGGTCTACAGCCAGCTGAAAAATTCCTCAGTTGGATAAATTCCACAGCTGGAACTATCACAGCTGGATAAAATACTCAGCTGGAAAAAATTCTTAGCTGGAAATACTTTACACAGTATAAGAATAATTTAACTGTGTATAGTACACAGTACAAATATTCGTGTACTGTGTACACAAGAACAATAGAATTTCTTCAAGAATTCGGGTGTTTGTGTCTTTGGAATACATATATTAAGGCATTATGACGTTTTTAGCTAAATACAATGATTTATATAAATCCAAAGTTCGTATTTAAAATATATTCAATGAGTGACTTGGTTCAAGTAATATCTTAGTTTAACTACTAGTAATATACTTATAAACATTGCAATAGTCACTGAAATCTTTGTAAATGAACATTGATAACTCATTTTGTGTGATATATGACTCATTTATGAATTGCAAGTTAATATGAATATTATTAGACACTAAAAAACACGTAATAATGACACAAACATCCGGATTTTTGAAAAATTCTATTGTTCTTCTGTACACAGTATAAGAATAATTTAACTGTGTACATTACACAGTACAAATATTCTTGTACTGTGTACACAAAAACAATAGAATTTCTTTAAGAATCCGGGTGTTTGTGTCTTTGCAATAGACATATATTAAGGCATTATAACATTTTTAGCTAAATACAATGATTTATAGAAATCCAAATTTCGTATTTAAAATTTATTCAATGAGTGACTTGGCTCAAGTAACATCTTAGTTTAACTACTAGCAATATACTTGTAAACATTGCAATAATCACTGAAATCTTTGTAAATGGGCATTGATTAGTGATTTTGTGAAATAAATGACTCATTTATGAATTTCAGGTTAATATGAATGTTATTAGACACTAAACAACACTTATTAGTGGCACAAGTATCCGTATTATTGAAAAATTCTATTGTTCTTCTGTAGACATTATAAGACTAATTTAACTGTGTACAGGACACAGTACAAATATTCTTGTACTGTGTACACAAGAACAATAGAATTTTTTAATAATACGGATGCTCGTGCCATTATTAAGTGTTGTTTAGTGTCTAATAACATTCATATTAACCTGCAATTCATAAATGAGTCATTTATTTCACAAAATCACTGATCAATGCCCATTTACAAAGATTTCAGTAATTATTGCAATTTTTAAGATGAAATAGTACACACTAGACTTTCACTTGGGAAATACATCATACCAAATGGAATATTAATTTCTTTATATTTACAAGACATCTCAGTTATATATATCAAGCCTTATCCCATACTTCGTACTAAACGAGTCCTTGGGTGAATATGTACACAATCGAATGACTGTGTTATGAGAAGGTGTTACAACAATACATGGTTAAATTTTAACACATTTGTATAACTAGTACACAGTTGCAATTACCAACTGTGTCACAGCAAGAACGAAATTCTTAAGCACATGTTCATCAACATTGAATCACATATATCTCAAAACAACAGTTCTCAAAAAACTAATCATTCAACAACTGGTATCATTTCATTGCATGTCACAGTCTTAACAAAAAATTAATGATTCGACAATTATATCCAAAAGAGTTCCATTCTCCATCTCATAACAAACTAAAATGATGATAAGGAATTGATCTTCGATGCCAAAGACTTTAGATATCGTTTCAAATACTCCTCATTCATATGGCCTGTATGTTTTCCTAAGATACAACGCTCGATGTACATGCAAGCAAAAACACCATAACTATGACTATTTGACTGAACAAGTTGCTCACTCCTAAGCATCTTCTTTCACTTCATCAATATAAACATCACCCTCCCGACATAACAACATCCCATAATACATTACTGTGTTGGCCGCCTTCAAGTAGTCAGCAACATATACATGTTTTCTCTTTTTGTGAAGTTTCCCTTTCTGAAATTTATAAATCACGTCCTTAAACTTGGTACGGCTGCCCCCAAACTTCTATGACAGAGGTTGTTTGATGGAATCTCATGATGCACATTCGGATCAAAATTTGATTCACCAAAGGTTAATCCCGTGACGAGGCAATACTCAGGATATAAAAAGCGAATGTGTTTTCCACCAATATGGAACCATTTCTCATATTCCGAAAAGTTAACGTCAAATAGCTCTTTGGCCATAAGCTCGTGTAGCGCATAATTAGCACTAAAAGATCGTCTCACATCAAGTAAATGACCAAAGGGACCTTGTCTGAACCTCTCTAGAGTTTCTTCGCCGCAGTATTTAAATAAACGAGACATGATGTCCTCTAATACACCATCTCTCACGTAGAGATTGATGTGTCCCTTCCATCCCTGCATAGTTTGTCTCATCCATGTAACAGAAACCTGCAATATTGAACAATTTAAATCAACTGTGTTTTATGTAATGTGATTGTTGAAACAAGACAACTATGTACTATCCACTGTGTACAAAACAAACATTCATAATAAGTATAAAAATTAACAAACCAACCCAACCAATCCACTCAACTCAATTAGTATCAATAATTATATCCAAAATCATATTGAACTATCTAAAGAGATCGACACAATTATTTTCCACTTATGACAGTTAACTATGTACCCATTACTCAATTGTGCACTCCTACCGTGTTCACGTTCTATTGTGTTCACAAGAACGATCAATCAAAGAATTTTCCAACATTTAATTAAATAGAAACATCAAACAACTAATCTACTAGCACACAAGAAACGATCAATCTGCAGAATACCACCATTCCATAGCAACATCAAACACCCCAACAATCTCAATTTCATCAAATAAAAATTAATTTATCAAACAAATATACTTACTATAGATGCCTTTTCTCCATCTATATTGTTGCTCGTCGTTGTCGCCATGTTCGCTGGAGTGTATGGTTGGCGGCGGTTACAGATTGGGTGCTCGACCCTCGCCTTTGTGACTATCGCTTGGGCGACTGTATTTCTGCGGTGGGTGTATCGCTGGAGTCTTCGTCAGAGACAACAGGTTGGTTGCCGGTGGAAGGGGATGGCGCGATTGTGCGAGCGCTATAGTGTGAGGGCGAAGACGACAAGGTGTGCAACTGTGTAGGGGATGGTTCTCCGGCATCTTCGTCGGCGCCAGTAGAATGTGCGTCACTCATAGTCGCCGGTGAGAGAGATTGAGGAGGGTTGTTGGTTGAAAGATTGGGGACAACTGACGAGGGAAAAGATGGGTGGGGTGGGGTTTGGGGTTAAAAATTCAAATAATGTACTTAAGTTATATTTTTTTTATCTTTTGTATTTATTAAATTGTTTTACTTATTCAATTTAAAATATAAGGGCACTCTTGTCCTTTCATTCAGAATGCGGTATGAAACATATTCAAACTAAATTTATGAGATATAACTTATTCCTCTATTATTTAGGAGTATATTTAAAACTCACCCCAAACAAATTGTAGAAACATGTTCATGATTTAGAACAAATCCCCGAAATTAAACAAAATGAAAAAATAATGGTTAAGTCTCCTTACATTGATGTCCCATTTAGTTGGCAGGGAATTTGATTTAGGAAAGTAATCTGATTCCTGATTTGCAGATTTTTCCAGTTTGGTTCAATTTTAATAGATTTTGAAAACTAAAAAGAAGTCAAATATAAGGAAAGTTGTTACCACTTTTCTGTATTCTTATTCCCTAGAAAAACTTAGGCATTCGGATTCCCTATCTCAAAATTCTTGCACTATTATTATTACTATATTTTGTATTAAAACTAGTTTTATCATTAATATAGTCTTATTATTATAATTATTACTATATTTTTATTATTTATTAATATTGTTTTAATTGTTGTTCTCTAATCCTAATTCTCTCCCTCTCTGGCATCTCCCCCCCCCCCCCCCAATCGCCCTCATCTCTCGCCGCCGCCGCCGTCCGTCCCACGCTCGCCACCGCCTAACGGCCCCAACCCAACCGACCCTGCCTCCCGCCTCCTGTCGCACACGGCACAGTCCACGCTCTGCACGTTGGCTGCCGGCATCGCTCACAGGCCACATCCCGTCACTCACTCAAGCGATAGCCACCTGCTCAACGCCGCCGTGATCCACAGCTCACTCTATCCCGCGCCCACCGACCCCTCCTCCAACGAATTAAGGTAACCCGTAACCTCTGTCCGACTGTCCCTCTCGCGTCACCCCAATCGCCTCCATCTCGATTTGTTTACAGATTGGAATTTATTGTTTAGGATTTAGAATTGGGGTTATTATGTTTAGAAATTGGGATTTTTTGTGAATTTGTGGATGTATGCTGAAAATTTGGTGCAAAACAGGGGATATTTGCTACTGCTTACTTGCTGTCCATTTTCATGTCGGTTTCAATTTCGGTTTCGGTTCGGTTTCGGCCGGTGCGGTGCCTCATTTCGGTGCGGGTCGGTCCCAATTCTACAAAAATTTCGGTTCTCGTTTTTAGCGGGTCGGTCCTGGTCGGGTCGGTTTGGACGGACTACACAGTACACACCCCTATTCTCATGCATAGTGTTGAACTAATCAATAGGGCCGAAAAAGAGTACTTAGGTTATAATCTTTATGATTGGTTGCTTCGATTTGGGTTCTTCAAATTGGAGCATTGCAAATGACTGAAGAATGAGTAATGCATTATTACTTGTGCTCTGTTCTCTGTAAAGTTGGCTCTTCTTACAACATTAAAAATTGCTACTACTTTACTCCATTCAGCTTTCTGCAAATGAATGAAAGAAAAGTGAAAGGGGGCGGTGAAATGGCGTATAGAGATGTTGGCAAAGTAAATGTCAGATAGAGGTGTGAATATTGAAATTGTTTGTTTTGAGTGAAAGATATGAAATGTTGTGCTGTCAATTTTTTTAGGAAACTCCTAACCGCAGCCGACTAACCGATGCGGTTAGCGATTTCCACCAGTAAACATACTTCAAGGTTATTTTTGCACTTTGTTATAAATAAACTTTGAGGGCATATTTGCACCTTATCCCTTATTATTTCGATATTCACTTATTACTTTTTAGATCGGAGTTACACACAACAATATAGTTCAAATCGTGTGATTAATTATAGAGGGACACTCCTGTGCAGTGGACTGCACCATATTTATTATATTAATTAATTAATTAATGTTAAATTAATTCAAATTGAAGATTAATAAACTTTAAATAAAAATAGTAATAAATTTCAATTATAATTTAAATTTTAGTTGAGATCAATAAATATTAATTGAGATTAATTAAATATACATTTATTAAAATTTTAAAAATAACAAGTAGGGTGGACTGCACCGACTGTATGATGCGGTCTACCGTACCTTAATTTTTGCCATAAATATATTTCATTTCTTTTCTTTTCCCTAATTGAAAAAGGTAATTAAATATCATTTGAGATTTGCTTTTTGTCATTATTCCAATTTTATATTTCACACAATATATGCGTTATTGAATTGGTGGTGACTTTATTAGTGGTTGATCTTTGATTTATTGATTATTAATTGTCTTGTTAGGCTATTATATGCTTTATATTGCTAATATATCGATCAATATTCATTATTAATAATGATGATTTTTTATTAGACGTGAGTATAAGAAACTCATTTATTTATGTCTGCAAAATAATGTATAATTCTTATACATTACTTTTTTTTCAAAATTTCAATTCCCTAACAGTGAGCCTCGACTCAGTTTCTTGTTGAAAAGAAACTGGACCCTAGCCCTGCGTGGCTGTGCCCTTGCTTGCCCCCTTGCCTGCTGCCCGACAATACTTAGTTCTTTAACAGATGTACTGTCACTCCACTAGATTTATGTTGTTCGATATATTTTTGGCAGTTTAACCTAGTATGGAAGACCAAAGGAGACGTACCCTGGAAGCTCTAGAACGAAGATTTGCTCAAGCTAAGGCAGAGGTTGAGTCACGGCAACAGAAGAGCAAGAAAAGGCCAGCTGAAGATAAGAAAACAGTTGCTTTAGATGTTGAACCTTTGTCTGCAGATTCACCGGCCAATAGGCCCCTCGCTAAAACTTCATCTAAAAAAGGTTCATCCTTGAGTATGATTACAGTCTGAATTTTTATATTTGAATTCTACTTTTAGTTTTGAATTTTCTTGATTTCTTGTGAAAGAACTGGAAAAGCTTAAAATATGTTCTTAGAATATAAGTAGTCACAGGTCCATAATTTTTTTTGTTTTCTTTTTAAATAAAATGTTCATTCTAAACATTATAAGCTCTTGGAAAGTGTGGCTTTTACTTACCCTTTATTGACATTAAAGTACAAGCTTTATATTGAGGTCAAAGAAACTTTTAGATGATATTCATGGTGAGGAAGTGGTGGAAAGAACGTGTAACTGAAACTTTGGTATTATTTTTTGTGAAATTAATATGTTTCAAATTCTTAAAATCTTTGTAGGTAATGTCATTTCAAATTTTAGAGTCTTTAGCATCCTCCTCTTGTCTGATGTCGTATGCCCTCCCTGGATTGCTATGCAGGCCGCTTTTCTTTTATGGATCGTACTTCTAAAGAAGGTATTGTTGTCCTAAAAAATATTGTTTCTGTTCGTTTTCTGAGCTCGATATGTGTATAGAGCTCTATGTTATCCGACCTATTTTACAGATGCAAAAGTAAACGAGCCTGCATACTTGAAGCTTTCTCACCCTGTTCATAAACATTTGCTACCAAATGGTTTACAAGTTAGTCTTCAGTCTTCACCATGGTTTGTCTGAGTATCTGTGTTGTCATTTGGCATGTGAGTTTAACTACAAATTGGGATAACTATTGCTTCTCTATTCTCTACTGTCCAGGTTTCTGATGGGAAACTCGCAGTTGACGGGGTTTTACACGAGCTTTTCCAGCATGGTGATTCAGCTCAGAAATACATGCGGGGATCCAAAAGTATAAAAATAGAGAATACAATGCTTCTCGATAATTATGTCCAGAAAAGTGGCGGCTCAAGTTCTGGTCGTATTCGAGCACTACAGCATGGCTCAAAACGCTCTAAAAAGCATATGTCCCTGAAGCAAAATAAGAGTTTTGGATCATTTGATTTGTTAAATGAGTTCCATAAGTGAGTTCACTATTCAGTTCCTCTTTGCTCCCTGTGTGGCCTGCCTCACCCCAAACTTTAACCAATTGGAACCTGTTTTCGTTTTCACACTTAGTCATATGCAAAATTGTGGCATGTTCTTTTATGTATGAGCAGTTAAGTAGAATCATGGAGTTTTTGTAAATTTGTAAATGATCTGTCACCAAGGGAACAACTTGAATTTAGATGTTGCTGTGATAGTTCACTATAATTGGAATTGCTACTTATGTAGCTTATCAAATACTCCTCCAGGAATGCCCAATCCCCCCAAGTAGTGTAGTAGAATGATGGAGTCTCTGTAAAAACAAGAAATCTTTTTACTACTCTGGACATGATTTAGTTATTGCAGTTTAAAGACAGGTTTGTTTTTCTTTCTGGGATGCGAGTGTAACCACTACTTGGATAGATTTGACCAACATATATATTATTTACACTAGTTCCAACCTTTCGTTGATAATTATGTTGGTTGCATTTGCCCAAAACCTATTATATAATCCAGCTTTTTTTTTGTTGTTGTTGTCTGAGATAATGATATGCTCTGAGTTTCCTCTACATTACTTTTCTCGTAATACCTCAATTTTTTTGCTGACGTTTCAGCTTTGACATCTTTAAGCCTATGCATGAAAAGTGGAAATCCTATGTACAGAAACTTCTGAAAATCGTTGGGTTAGTTGTTCTGCTCTTTTCATCTTTTAGTAATACCTTTATCTCGTAATGTATGTAATCTTGTATTCTTGAATGCTCTTGCAGGAAAGAGCAGTTGGCTCAGTGTTTCCTTAGCGCTGACCTACATGGTGCAATCATTTTAGGTTTGAAGACTTTACTCATTCCTTTGCTGCTGTCTTTATGTGAATGGAAAATCCAAAATAAACACTTCCCCACAAATAGTCATACTATGCTTGAAGCATGATTAGAACTAGATGTATTTTACCATGCTAAAAGTATGGGTTAGGACTTAGGGGCAGGCTTCTGGTTTTCCTTTTCCAATTGCAGTCACTAAGCTATCAATGTCAGTTTGGCTTGATTGAAAATAATTTTCTTTTACTCAATCCTTTGATTTATCTGACAGACATTATGATTTCAGAATCATGACTATGATTAGGTTTATTTGTTGAAGCTTTTGAGTTAAATTTAAAGGTTTCTTTCTTTTGGATTCTTTCAAATTTATGTGACATATCCAAGTGATCCACATGAATAATTTCATCTAGGTGTGGTTCTTGACTTATAAGGGACTTTTTTGGTTAATGTCAAATTGTTATATGATTATTTGGATTTTGGTTTTTGGTAAGTTGGGCAGAACTGCAACAATTCAAATGGGTGATGGTGAAGAATTAAGCTGATCCTCTTATATAGCTTATGTGTCTATTTAGCTGGTATAAGTAAAAAAATGATTTGCATATGAACTCAATACTTATAGGTGGCGTTTGGTTTGGAGGATGGGATTGATAACATGTGATATGATAGGATATGATTATATGGTTGATTAATAATCACCCTAAATTTGGAAGGACAAATTATCACTCAATTGGTGGATATGATCAAGGGCTAGTTATTCATCACGGGCCAAATTATTCATACCAAACATTTGATTATGTTGGGTTATTTATCAATCAAGCCTTCAATCAAACCAAACGACCCATATAGTTTTTCGTTTAAACTAGTCATTAATCTTGGGTAATATAGGCACCAAACACTGAGATAGTAGACATGGTTTTGACTGTTGTTTGCCTTTGAGCATGTTGATTTCTCTTCTCCTGAAAAATAAGGTTAGGTAAGTGGCTTTAGAGTATACTGGAGTTCTGTTCAAAACTTTTTAGGTTCAATTTTTTTGTTTCTTAATATTGCTATTTAATAAATCATTGATGAACAATCTTAATGAGAATATAACTTGCTGACTTCTCTTACCATTTCATTTCTACAAGATGATGTCTAATTGTTGGTGTCTGAGTAGTTGTTCAGTGTAAAATTGTTTCCTATGTTGGGATAAGTGGCATCATGGTGCGGGAAACTAAAGAAACATTTGGAATTGTTACTCAAGATAACAAATTCAAAGGTAATAGTTCATTTTTCTTATCAACATAAAATTCAAAGGTTATGGTTATCTTTAAGTTGTATAAATCTTTTGTTTAGTTCAAATTGTTTTGAGTGATGTCACAATAGCATGCTCAAGTACCTGCAGTTTGTTGAATGTAAAGAATTCTAAATGCAGCATCTTTCGTAACATATTGTGGAATGGCACGTTATGATGATAGTTCTAATTTGGAACCTTTTTTTACAACATTTAGGCTGTTTTTGGTTAGTGCTCTTTGTGCAAAAGCAATTAACCTTCGTTGCAGTTTGCTAATACTTGTTAAGCTAAGCCAGCAAACTTTATAAAAGAGCAGGATATAGGATGACGCTTTTTGTGCACGTCAAATTTAGTTGGTAAAAGCAAACCATTATCATTGTTCAGTAGCACTGACATTCTTGCTCTGTTCATGCACGTGTGTATTGAGGTGGGTAGGGGCCATACACATGAAGATTCTTCGTCTGATCGTGTGTTATTTATTTTCAGTTGTGCCCAAAAAGCTCTCTGTTTTTCTACTCCAAGCAGATTGCTGGAAGATCACACTGCATGGAGATAAACTTGTATCCAGAAACTTGGTTCCATAATTTAATATGAGTGAGTTCTCCATCTTACAAGATGTTCTATAAACTACTTGATATCTTTTATCAAAGTTGGTACCGAATCTGCTTCTTGTTATATTCTTGCTGTCAGATTTCTGAAGTCTGTCACTTTGGAGCATATGTCAGCCTCTCTAAAAAGCTATCCAGCAGTTGTACGAGTCGGAGAGACCATTGTGAATCTGGTGCTTGTGCTCAGCTGAGGTGAGGGTTTGATCATATGAATTAGAATGAGAATGTTTTTTAGTAAAATATCAGTTAGAGCCTTTATATAAATTTATTTGTGACCAGGAAGTAGTTCTTTTTAGGTCTATTAATTGTACAAAATGACTATTAGTTGTAGCTAATCTAGGAGTTTTTTTTTTTTTTTTCTGTATTAGTTTTTTTAAACAAGTTTTCTGATTATTTTCTTATTCTTTTTGGTTTTTGATGAATTTGGTGGCACTTTAGATCTCTAGAGTCACGCCTCGTTTAGGATACATGCAGAATATGTATATGCGTATGTATAACCACATCAGATTTCGGTGTGCCACTTGAGAATTTAGGTGCTGAAAGTATCACTCACCTCTTGACATAATTGTGAATCTGTTGAAAAAAATTTGAACATTGGGATATTTTTGATAAGGGGGTCAGAAATTGGAACATAGTTTAATGTAAGAGAAGTGATGTGGCCCATATCTTTTTAAATAAGTGTTGAAGCTATTATTTTATATATGAGATGATGAGCTGAGACTTTAGATTAATTATGGTAGAACATTGTATTAATTCATTAGCGGAGTATATTAGGTGTGAATGATGCTTTCATTTTCATACTGAATGAATAATTGAAAAGAACCTTGAAAATTATGTTGACCAAATTATTGTTGGTCGATAAGATTAGTCTGTCATTAGGCTGTTAGCTACTCTGTGTGTGTGTGTGTGTGTATACACATTTGAATTCGAATATTAGTTAAATTGCATTGAGGTGGAGACTTGGAGTGCCATATTATACTAATGTGTTTATCATGCTACAGTAGGGATTAAGACTAGTGTATTTTTGCTTTAATTCTAAGCAAAGCAAAGTATCATCAAGTTTCTTTCTTCAAAGAATATGATTTTAACGAGTGTTTATTTCTTTAAGTCTCAGACATATAGATTTTCTGAGTGCATGATAGCTATTGTTTCTATAAATCACAAATCTTGTACTTGTGGTGAGAATAAACTGTCAAAATCATATATAAAGATGAAATTTATATACTTAGACGCTCATATATATATGTATGTATGCAGTTGTATAATTAATTAACTATTACCTCAAAATATATTTACCTTTTGCAGTTATCACAAAACCATCAATTAATGTGCTTCTTGAAACAAAAGGGCCCAACACACACACACACACACAAAAAGTAAAAGAAATAAGAAGAAACAAAAGGGTAAAAGTTGTTTCTGCCAGTAGATAATACTATGATAAGGTTTATTAAACCGATAATTTATCATATTTTTAATGCATGTATACAGACGAATTATTTGGTTGGTGAATCTTATACTTGGTTATTAAATCACATGTCAAGTTTCAAATTGGATACTAAATATCGGCACTAAAAAATAAAGTATCAGTTTCCATATTATACTTATATATACTTATATCAATTTAAACAAAAAAAAAAACTTGTATCAAAATAGTATTTAATACCTCCGTACATCAAAAGTGTGATTTTTGATGGGTGACGCGAGTTTTAAGAAAAGTAAGGTAAATGTTATTTGAGTAGAGAAATGAGCTCACTATTTTGAAATTGTGTGGGGTTTAAAATATAAGAGAGTATGTATGGGTTATTTCCTTAAATGGAAAAATCACTCTTCGTGGACAGATCAAAACAGAAATCTGACCACATTCTTAGTAGACGGAGGGAGTTGTTAGTTTTTATTTGTATGTCATTTAGTTGCAAAATTTTACGTTCTTTCAATGAATAAATATAATCTTGCCCTCATCGTAAATATGACATCTTTTTATCATATTATTCTCATTTCAAAAGTGTTATTACACCCGATATATCTCACCAATAATAATAATAATAATAATAATAATAATAATAAGGGAAAAATACATATAAATACATGAACTTTGGTTTCCCTTTCATTTTGCACATGACTTTTAAACTTTTTCCCTAAAATCACAACATTTTGATTTTGTTCAATTTTTTCATAATTTTAAATTCCGCCCAAATTAAAACTGACTTGGTACTTATGTGGCAGTTGGGCATGTTCCGATCACTTTGTCGTCTAACAAATTAAACAACACAATTTATAAAAATACAATACGACGTCATTTCATGCAAAATTAGGGTAAAAATTTGTACGTCATACTGCATTTTTAAAAACTGTGTTGTTTACTTTGTCGAACGGTAGAGAGGTCGGCACATGCCCGATGTCACATAAGCGCTAAATCAGCTTTAATTTGGGTGTAATTTAAAACTATGGAAAAATTGAACAAAATAAAAAAGGTTGTAATTTTAGGGGGAAAATTCAAAAGTTATGTGCAAAATGAAAGGGAGTCCAAAGCTCATGTTTTTATATGCATTTTTCCCTAATAATAATGATGATGATTTTCAAATCAAATTGACACTTTTATACCTCAATATGCGATTGCAAAATCACTTTCACAGTGTAACAAATATATAAACTAACTATTGATTTTTTGTAATAATGTTTAAAAACAATATCTTCTCTTACATTAACTACAAGAATGGTGTGGATGTTAGTTCTACAACTAGCTAAAACTGAATTTAATATATTTATTACAAATACAATTATTTGATACTATCACTTATATACACGTATCTCTCTATTTAAAAAGGGAGAAATATAGAACAAAAATCGGGTTGAAAAAAGAAGCTCGGATTTTCTGGGGTAATAAATAAAATTGCGCCACAAACCCTAATTTTTGTTTCAAATGTAATGCATTAGCATGTGCTGCATGTGACATCATGGTTTTTTTTTTTTTTGAGCATATGGTTCGTTTAAAATCTCTACTTACGACTAAATTTCATTTTCCCCATTGACTTGATAATATAATTTTGAATCTTGATAATTTATAACTCAAAAACGTAGATATAGAGGTCAAAGATTAAGAATAATAATAATCATAACTCGGCGCTCAATTTTTATTTTTATTTTTTAAATTGAGTTACTTTTTAGTACTATTATATCATTGTTGTGGGTGGGGGTCTTCATTCATTAAATGCACTGCATTGGTATTTGATTTGCATAGGGAATTTCATCGCAATTCTTAAGCAGTGAAACTCATTTACCATTCTTCCTTGTCTTCGATTTCCTTCTTTTAATACTCCGTCAGTCCCATTCATTTTGTCGTGTTACTGTTCGGCACTGTTATTAAGAAAAAAAAGTAAAAAGAAAGGAAATGGGTATGCCCCATCACTTTTAAAAGGTTAGTTAGTTCTTTTAAAAGAAACAAGACAATTTAATGGGACAGTCCTCCAAAAAAAAAAAAAGACAATTTCAATGGAATTGAAAGAGTAACTGATTTACATTGACCAACCAAACCTTTCACATCTGGTAGACTAGTATACATATTGAGTTGGACTTGGACACCTATGGAGAAATTCCGTGTTAGGTTGATCACTTGTAGATTATATTGCAAATCAAAAATTACATGAAAATATTTCAAAAAAAATATTATTTTACTATTTTAGAGTTTTTTCGTACTTTTTATTTTATTTGGAATCGAGCCAATACATTTCAAAGTTTTTATTTATAATTTCATTATATTATAATTTAGTTCTAAACAAAAAATAAATATAAGTACAAGTATTTAGAATTTACACATAATTCATATAAAATCAAAATGACGCCGTTTTTGCATGACTTGGATTCCCGACCCATTCCACATCGGTTTCCGCAATCCTAATGAGGTTTTGATTGCCCAAAAACAGTAATGTGTTGTACTTGTATAGCTTTTTGGATGGTTTGGGGCATTTTAGATAAACAAAATGTTTAGATTATTTTTGAAAATCTGATCATACTTTGGGATATACAATATATTTTCCTTATATTATATTGGTATAATAATAGCAAATGTAAATGTATATAGTAATTTATGGTGACTTAATTGATAGAAGGGGCGGCCTTCCATGAGTGCGCATACGGTGAGCGTCACTCCTAATAGGATGTGTAAAAAGTTCTTAACTGGAGATTAATAAAAGCTTAATTGGGATTAATAAATCTTAATTGAGATTATCGTAATCGTTACAGAATGTCATACTAGACTGTACGCGAGCACAAGAGCTTTTGTCTCGATAGAATGATAATCTCACAATTAAGAGCTTATAAATTCAATCTAATTTTCACTTAAATAGCCAAACTATTCAATTTTTCACAATTATATTCCAAACTATTAAAAATATCAATTATGATATGGGGTTATTTATGTGAGGCTGAAATTAGGGACCGATACCCTGAATTAGACTCACATGAGAAGCGGTGCTGAAGAATTCGGCCCTGATCATCTCAGAGCTGAAGAAGATCATCATCTGAACTCTAACATTGGAGCCTTGACGCTTTCAGGTCTGACATCCCTCAGAGCTGACATTGGAGCCCTGACGCTTTCAGGTCTGACATCCCCCAGAGCTGACATTCGAGTCTTGATGCTTTCACGTCTGACATTTTTCAGACTTGACATTCTAGACTTGACGGATCTCAACTCCGAAAGTTAGTGTCATTAGACCTCTCATAGTTGGAAAGACTAAAATGCCCCTCACTATGGTAAGCTTATAAATACCCCCCCTTTTATCCTAAATTGAGGTATCTGCTTCTCTATCATTTACACCCTTTTTCGTTTCTCTCTCTCTAAAATACTGACTTGGGAGTCGGAGTGTCTACGCCGGGGACCTCCCCGGTTTCTGTTTTGTAGGTTTCCGATGGAGGAGAAGATCAATTCTGTTTCTGCTGTAAGAGCTTTAACCCAGCTCTTACAACTGGCGCCGTCTGTGGAAAACTTGAGTTTTGGCGTGATTTTATTCATTCTGGAGTTTTAGTTTCCGTAAAATTTTCTACATTTTTCATGCTCGGAGAACCAGACAGGATCAAGGGAAAATGCTTCTTGCTCTTCAGCAATGATTGCTACCCTATCCTAAGTGTTCAATACGATTTTAGTTTCTTCGTTTGAAAGATGTGTTTTAATCATTCATTATTTCATTAAGAATCTATGAAAAGAAACTTCGAAACTCAGATGTATTTCCAAAAACACAAAAACATTGGAGATTTTTGTCATTTTTTATTTTCGGAAGCTCCTAAGAACTCGAGCCTTGTTTATATTTTGAGCTTTTCAATCTTATCTCGTTTTTTCTGTGCAAATGGATGTAAACCATCAGATCTGGAATTAAAAGTGATTTTTCGAGTGAATTTTCGTCACTGGTACAGTACTGTCATTTCTCTAAATACCCTACCTTCGCCGAATCTTTCGATGGCGGTGAGGCCGAGCTCTGTTTCCGCTAAGCCGGAGAATCCCGAAGCTAGATCCAGAGGTGGTGTAACTCTATTTGGTCTCAACATTCATTCTCTGATTCGTGAGCTATACAGCTGCAGATAATTGATCTTCTCCACCACGCGAGCTGTTATACGGAATTCTGATTTGAGTTTCTGGTCTTCTGCCTTTTATCCAACTTTAATCGTGATTTTACAATGGATGGTTTACTATTGTTGCGTTGAAATTGTCAATATTTTGCTGATACATGTGAATTATTGGATTAGAAATTAAAATGGGTGGTCTGGATCGATTATTTCTCTGCCTATGAATTGAATTTAACCAAAATGGCACACCAACTGTTTGTCGAAAAGCTACAAAGCTCTAATCTCTTGAAATGGAGGTGGAAACCTTCTACATCTCTCTGTTGTAATACTATCTTAATTGTGATTTTCTGGCACTGATGCACTGCTGGGGGGATTATCGATATTGTGTTGATATAATTGTTTTGTTTGACTTGGCTTGAGTAATCCCCTTCCTACTAATCGATCTTAAGCTAAACTTTACTCTAACTGTTTGTGAAGTCACATAGAATTTAATTTCCAGCTGTTATGCCAAACCTTAGTTTGAAAGCTATATCCCCTGTTCTTTCATTTCTGCAGTAACAGATCATTTGTTGAAGTGATTAATGACTGATATGTGAGAATTACTCAATTTGCTGCCGATATAGATGATTTCTATGATTTGAATTAATTGCTGGTGGAAATGTTATTCATATTGATCTTCCAATATCAAATAGGAATTTTGTGGACTCGTCAGTTTAGCATGGTAATGTTCATCTTGTATGCTCTGGTGTAGATATATATGAGATTACTTATTATTGTAATGATTTAGAGCTCAACTTTCGAGGAATTATGTTGAATATGAACATAGAGAGAAAATTAATTGATTTATACTTCAATGGTTTACTGTTTACGGTGGAAAATGAAGGACTTTGTTCGGTGTACTTATATAAATGTGAGTTTTATTCTTAGAAAATGGATCATGTTAAGGGTATTTTGATTGAGTTTTATAAATGTCTATTTTCCTTATAGAACTAATCGTGAATATGCTAAAGTCGAGATTAGGATAAGAAATTCGGAGGTGGACTGTCACTTGACCCATGTTTTTGTTGAAATGAAGGCACCAGAGTAAGCACACTGGATTTTAGTCTTGTTTTATTTGTTGATTCATATTCTTGAGGTATTGTTGATGAAGATAGCATGATATAGATAAAGACAAGCATTATTTTGATTTTCTGGTCTGTTTTTCTTGCATGCTCGATTCTTAGATGTAATAATTAATATAGAGTAGGAATTTCAGAGTGAAAGTTGAAGATTTCAGTTTACTGATCAGAAGGTAATAATTAATACTATGATTCGTGTTTCCATCTTAAGCTTGAGCAGAAGGTAAAGTTTGGCTAAGAGCAATATAGTAAGGAGATAGTATGTGAATATGTGATTTTGTATTATAGAGCTGATGATGATAAAGACGTTCGACTAAATTATTTAGAGAAAGTTGGTTGAGTTTCTTCAATTTGTTTGTAATGATCATGATTTATCGTTTTCAACTGTTGAGATATATGTATGAGCCTCTAACCTACGATTTTGGAATTGCTTATCTATGAGATGATAAATTGTTAATTTTCTGCATAAATGGTTTATAGCCTGCCTCCATGGGTTCTCATTTTTTACTAATATGTGTGCTTGAGAATCCTTACAGCAAAATGATCTCTCCATTAAAAAAGAGTAGAAATGAAGATAGGTGGAGATATACAAGGATATATAAGGAAGCAGTAGACAAGTGGAACGACTGTGATACGGAATAGGTAAAAATGCAGATGTCTAAAGCGTGTGAACAGTGACACGTGGAACAGGTATATCACAGATGTGAAATTTATTATTATAGGATCTTGTTGATGCTAGTCTGAAGGATTTTGTATCTTATTGTCCGGGCAAAGTCAGGATTTCTCTGATTTTTGTTTGCATTTATGAAAGATAGATATAGTATAATCTGGCATTGATGTTTATTGTTTGATGTATCGGTATGGTGAGAAGATGTGTTTCGTAACTGAAATGGAAGTATTTTTATTTGTGAATCCTGACATGACAGAACTGATAAATCGAGTTTGAAATTAGTGGTTGAGTCTAACAGAAATAATGTAATTTTATGAAGAAATTTGTGATTTGAAGATCTGTGGAAAACGTAAAAAATTCATCTAGAGTTATGAATCTATGTTATTTAATTTTTTGGATATAATTTTGAGAGTGAGTCTGTTATGTATGAGTTTATTTCTGAGGCATTGAATTTGTAATTCTAATGATTTTGGTCTTTTCTTGGAACTGTGAGGCTTTGTTCAGTTAATTCTATATTGGGAAAAAGTCAGTTGCCTTTATATCTTGTTGAATAACGTAATGATTTGTGAACATCTCTGTCCTTATATTAGTTGCGTGTCCACGATTTGATGAATGAAAAAGGGGAATTACGGCTTCGACTTAGCGCCCCAGAATTGAAAGCTGAGGATTGGAGCGGAAGCTCTGCCGGGCTCCAACATGAATGATTGAGAGTGATCCAAGCATCTTCTCTTCCCAGCTCTGAAAAGGGGAATTGCGGCTTCGACTTAGCGCCCCAGAATTGAAAGCTGAGGATTTGAGTGGAAGCTCTGCCGGGCTCCAACGTGAATGATTGAGAGTGATCCGAGCATCTTCTCTCCCCAGCTCTGAAAAGGGGAATTGCGGCTTCGACTTAGCGCCCCATAATTGAAAGCTGAGGATTGGAGTGGAAGCTCTGTCGGGCTCCAACATGAACGGTTGAGAGTGATCCGAGCATCTTCTCTCCCCAGCTCTGAAAAGTGGACTTCAGCGCCCTGGAATGGAAGTAGTGGAATGGTGTTGGATTTCCGATGATCGGCAAGTGTTATGCATTTAGCATTAAGAACTGAGCATCGAGCATGCACTGAGCATTAAATAAATTGTGGTTATAATTTGTGCTGCGTACTTCATTACTTAAGCACGTCTAGATTGGTGAGACGCACATGAGGCTGTTGATAGTCGTATGAATTTGAAAATGTCAATATAAGATTTCTCGTGTGTAATCGTTAACTGAACCTTATTTGAATGAGATTTGATGAAATTTGTTTGTATGTCCCGAGTGTTGGATGAAATCTGTAAGTCAGAATTCGACATTATATTAAAACTAGTGTTGTCCATAAGCAATATCTGTATAATGAATCATGAGTGCTGTAAGAGATGCATGCCACGCAAAGGTAAAGTAGAGCTGAGAATAAATAACCCAAAAATTAGAGAGCTGAGAATCAAGATTGAAAATCCAAGCTTGATTCAACCAATCAGTTTGTTATGAATGACATCCAAAAGAGTGATAGAAGAAATGGTTAGAAGGTCTGGTCATATCGAATCGCCGCAAGTGGTGCTAGTAGCTTTGCCGGCCCAGTTCCAGTGTTGTGGGTGATCTGAACGTCTCTCCATTTTGGCTTTGATAATGAAGTTGAGTCTGTTCGGTTGAGTCTTACATCTGATATGCTATGAATGATGGAAAATAAATGAACTAATATACACATGCAAATACGATTGAAATGAAATCTGTCAAAGAAGAACTCGAGTCTTACTTTCCTCTGATTAAATTTCATAACTGAATTCAACCAGAGTAGGGTGCATACACCATGACTGTCAAAACCCCTTTTTAAAGGTTTAATAAGGCAAAGTAAGTAAAACGTAGAGTTGACAATAGGAATCTAGAATGGGAGTTTGAAATTTTAGCCTGGCGAACTGAAAATTGATGCTGAAATCATAGTTCAAAAATTCAAAACCGGAAATCATAGATAAAGCAGAGTCGAGGCAGGACTGAAATGAGAACCACAGTCAACAGAGTGGAAATGAATGGATCAGATCGAGAATCTAAATGCAAGGCTCAAAGTTTAAGCCCCAGAATTAGAGTTAAAAGCTCAAAAATAAAAAAAAAATATATATATATATTGGCAGATCTGAAGATGAATTAAGGAAAGTAGAAAGATATTTTTTTCATTGTGAATTCCATAAAATATTAAGTGTACGTACAAAGAAGAAAGCAAACCCTATTTAAGGTCACTGATACTGACTTATCAACATAAAATGTGAACGGAAGTAAAAGAACAAGAAGGAAAAGAACTCTGCTCTATTTCTAATAGGTCTGAAACTTGCCCATCTAAGGCTGCCCCCTTCAGACAGGGTTTAAAGTTTTGGCTCAAATATTTGAGGAGTTGGATATCAAAGGTCTGAAGTCAGATCTCGGCTAAAAGTCAAAATATTCAGATCTTGGGAGTCAGAATTTGGTATTCTAGCTCATATTCGGAGCTGAAATTAGAAGAGGAAACAGAAGCTTGAAAATCTCTGCCTGAAAATCAGGTGTGAAATTCTCCTCTGATTGAATTTCAGTAGCTGAATTCAATCAGAGTAGGGGGGAGTCGGGGTGCATACCCTAATATCCTCATTAATTCTAGAATCTCGTTTGTGGGGTTTAAGAAAGCAAAACAGAGAAAGTAAGAAAAGCGCCGCATAATGATGAAGTAATGAAATTTTGCTGCATTACAGCAGAAGCACTGAATAATGACGATTCATAAACTCTATTTTCTCCTGATGGAATTTCCAATATAAAAATAAATAATTTTAAGCATCGAATACTGAGTATTGAAAATTGAGTATTGAGCATTGAGCATTGAGCATTCAATAAATGACAATTGTCATAATTTGTGTTATGTGCTGGGTTAGCTGAGCATGCTTAGATTTATTAGTCACGCATGATTCTATTGATAGTTACATGAATTTGAAGATGGTGATATATGATTTCTCATGTGTATTTATTAGCCGAACTATGAGGATGAGATTTGATGGAATGCAATCTATTATTGGTTGCGCTGAAAATCATTACTGCATAACTGACACCTTGAACTCATAATTGAAGGCTTAAAAATTCAGAGGTGAAACGAGAGCTGGAATATGTTGTGAAATATGGAATTCCTCAAGTGAATGCATGCTAAACCTCATACAGAGTTTTTTGTTTTTCTAATCGAGATGTTATGAAATTGTAGGTATAACGCGCGAGTATGTTAAGTTTATTGTTCTGCATGATCTGAGGTTTACGACCTGGTACTATAAAATATGCATCTCCACATGTACCTTATGATTAGCTTTAAAATAATAACGCTTATCATGCTTTGTTACTTAGCTATTCTCTCTGATGCCTTAAATCAGAATTGAAGTGTACCCATCTTAAGATTAAGGACTTGTGGATGATATGAATGAAAGAACCAACGCTTCAGTATGATTGGAGAACTGAATGTCGAAGAGTTTAAGGCAAAATTAAAACCCAGAACTTGAGGATCAAAAGCTATAATTTGTTATAAGCCCGAAAGATGGAACTCAATCCCTGAATTATCAAAAGATTAATGGTTCCTTATTGACTTGTTCCAAATTATTTTTTGAATTACGTAAATCGAATGTATTGCTTGGATGAATTTGTATTTCCTCAACCTTTAGATCTCTTGAGGGCCCGATGCAATTAAGAATTCGCTATTGACATACATAATTGAATGAGTATTTGAAGTAGGAGAGCTTTGTTAATAGGATTTTATTTTGTGAGAACTAACACGGTGCAGAAGTAAGCAAAATGAGCTTAAGATGCCGCGTCTCAAGAAGTAAAAGCTCCAGAGCTCAACACCAGAGCTGAAAATCATAGTTAAAAATTAAAACTAAAGCTTAAAGTAACTTTGAACTTCGCAAATGTTATTGCATGGTTGCTTTTAACATAGGCGGTAATATTTTATTTTCATGACGTAAGCTTGTGTTGTATTCCTTTCGTTCGGCTGGTTGAATGAGTTGTGAAAATGTAGTGTTTGCAAGATAATATTTTGCGCTGTACAGTGGGATTTGTAGCATTGCTTGATTAAAGTGAGATGAAGATTGTATCTTTCAAATCGAAGCTTTTTTCGTACTGATGTAGTAGTGCATATGTTGTCTTAAAATTTTGTTCTCGGTTTTTGAATTGAAGCAATCAATCCTGAGTTTGCCTCATTACGCTTCTTTCTTGCCTATTTGGGAGTTTGTAATTTGCAAACTCAGAGATCAGCATTAAAGCTCAAAGTGCAGTTTCAAAGCTGAACTCAAAGCTTGCGTTCAAAGTTGCAGCTCAGAAATCAGAGCTTGGGAATAGCTTCGTCCTAAGATTTGAATTCTCAACTCATAGCTCAATATTAGCAAGAAAGTCTTCTCTACTCCAAGCGATTATTCATAAATGACCATCACTCGGAGTAGGGGATGGTGGTTGATATGGGGTTATTTATGTGAGGCTGAAATTAGGAACCGATACCTTGAATTAGACTCACATGAAAAGCGGTGCTGAAGAATTTGGCCCTGATCATCTCAGAGCTGAAGAAGATCATCATCTGAACTCTAACATTGGAGCCTTGACGCTTTCAGGTCTGACATCCCTCAGAGCTGACATTGGAGCCCTGACGCTTTCAGGTCTGACATCCCCCAGAGCTGACATTCGAGTCTTGATGCTTTCACGTCTGACATTTTTCAGACCTGACATTCTAGACTTGACGGATCTCAACTCCGAAAGTTAGTGTCATTAGACCTCTCATAATTGGAAAGACTAAAATGCCCCTCACTATGGTAAGCTTATAAATACCCCCCTTTTATCCTAAATTGAGGTATCTGCTTGTCTATCATTTACACCCTTTTTCGTTTCTCTCTCTCTAAAATACTGACTTGGGCGTCGGAGTGTCTACGACGGGGACCTCCCCGGTTTCTGTTTTGTAGGTTTCCGATGGAGGAGAAGATCAATTCCATTTCTGCTATAAGAGCTTTAACCCAGCTCTTACAAATTAAATAGCCAAACTATTGAAATTTTTGCAATTGTATTCCAAACTATTAAAAATATCAATTAAATGGCCAAACTATTGATGTTTTCACAATAATATTCTAGATCAAACTTTCGACGACGAAAATCCAAGGTGTCACGCCGGAAACATATTTAGAATTTCAAAATTCTAAATTCTTCAAAACTCAACCAAAATAAGTTTCCAACGTAACACCTTGGATTTCCGTCGCGAAAGTTTGACCTAGAACATTATTGTGAAAATTTTAATAGTTTGGCTATTTAATTGATATTTTTAATAGTTTGGAATACAATTGTAAAAATTTCAATAGTTTGGCTATTTAATTGATATTTTTAATAGTTTAGAATATAATTGTTAAAAGTTGAATAGTTTGACTATTTAGTGAAAATTGCCCTATCCTTATATGGTACCGCCTAATTGCCTATCGAATATGATATCTCAACAAAAAGAAAAAAAAAAGAAAAAGCAAATAAACAGCGGGATGTATCTATCTATTACTAATACGAAAATAAAGTTGTCTCCTCCACGATGCTCCGTTCAGATTTTCCTTTATTCTGGTAATTTATCTAATTTTAATTCATATATTATATATATTCTAATTTTTATTAATTTCATATTCTTGAAATATCACATGTTTATCTATTAATTACATCTCATATTTATCTTTATATTCTAATTTTTATTAATTTCATATTCTTGAAATATCACACGTTTATATATTAATTACATCTCATATTTATCTTTCCATCTATTTAATTAATTTCTTCTATTACACATATTTAAATAATAACAATTTCGGAATACATTCTTATAAATCCTTATTTTATACATTCTTAATTCATATATAATATATATATATATATATTTAATATTATAAAATTGGCAAAGATTAGAGATATCGATTTAATTAGCATGAACCAACGAGACGGTTCAAATATACTTAAAAAGAAGAATTTCTACTAATTTTAATTAATATTAACTTTGTTTAGATTTTTATTGAATAATTTAATATAATTTAGTATTTCAGTAAAATAAAAGGCATGAAATATAATCTACAATAAAATAATCCAATATTCCACGAGTGTCGGTTATATGACTTTTCCTAACATCCAATTTTTTTTATGTACCAACCAAACACAGCGTTGGCTCTGTTATTAGTCTCCTTTTTTTAAATTCCAGTAAGACTTAAAAATAACTAAAGGAAAGAGAAGACAGAGGCTGGCAACTGCAGCGCAGCAGCTGCTCTGCTCCCACATTCTACGAATTCAACTCTCTCTCTCTCTCTCTCTCTCTCTCTCGTAGACAAGCTAGAGTTTCTTGAGAGTTAACGAGGTAAGTCTCTGTATCTACTTTTTCTCCTCTGCTGGCTATAGCATTTTCCCAGTTTTCCCTCTCCTTTGCCCATAAATTTATTTATTTATTTGTTTTTGGTTTTCTGAGAGGCTCTTCTCTGAAAATCTTTTTCTGGGAGTTATTCGTTATCACACACACACACACACACACACATACACATACACACACACATATATATATGCACACAGAGTTTGCATTCTTTTTATTGAGTTAGTGATGGGAAATATAGGACTTCAACTTCCAAAAAAGGCATAGGACTATGATTGGACGATTTTGTCCCCAGTTTATCTGTTGCATGTCAATAAAGGAAAAATTTGTTCATAATAATGATTTCACATTGATCTTTTGACATCTCGCCACTTTATTCTTGCCTCGTTATTATTTATAGTGTAATACTTATATAAAATACTGTATATATATACACACATATATAATATTAAAAATTAGCGATTCTATGTGTGTGTGTGTGTGTTCTTTCACGTGCTATCATATTGGTACAGTGAGATTCTTTCCAATATTAGTTGTTGGTGTAGGATCTTTTTTTGCCAAATAATTAGTAATTTGCTATATTCTGGGCAAGAGTGTCACAGTTTTGTTGTGGGGCTTTGAAAAATAAATTTTGGTAAATATATAAGAATATGGCAATTATTGTACTATTGAGATATGAGCAGATAATTTCGGACCTCATGCTTTGCTGTATATTCCTTTTTCTTCATCATTTTGTTACCAACCTAGGAATATAAATAAAATTTTCCCAGTTTTGAAATATATATATATATATATCTATATATATCTCAACTGATGTAACAAAAGCATTCTTAAGTATGTTTCACGTTTCAATACAGTACTAATTGATTTCTACCAAAATGTGGGACGTTGTTATATTATGATGCTGTCTAAAAATAATGATATTTCTGAACAGTGTAACGCCTGGAGTAGGAAGTAAGGTAAAGTGAAATATTTGCATATATAATCATATTTGATTATCTCTTTTGATTTCTTTTTTCTTTCCATTTTCATCTTTTTCCTTGTGTTGTGGGTTTGGTTGGTGGGAGTGGAGGTTGTTTCTGTGATTTCCCTTTGAAGGGATAGTCTGGTTTAATTTAGTATTTCATTCTCTTATTTCGTTTTCGAACATGATCATGGATTAGAGGTTAGAGCATTCTCTCATTACAAGTCTTGTTTTAGCCATTGTTTATCTACTTGCACAAAAATTTGCTTCTCTGAAAATCTTCTTTTGCAGGGCTGTGGGCTCATCAAGTGGCCCTTTGAGTACTTGTTGCTTAAAAAAATCTATCATCGACACGAAAATGCAGACCTCTACTTCAAGGTAAGCTCGAGTTTGGAATCGTGTTGATCTTCTTATATATAGTATCTTCGTTTTTGCTTCGTTGTTCTGTCGTCTGAGATATCCATGATCAGAAATTCAGAATTATGAGTTCTGATCATTCATGATTGTGCACAATGGCTAAGGATGGATCTGTGTGTTTTAAGCAATAATGCCATCACATTGATTTCTAACTTGATGAATGATGAAACTTCTTGATTTGCTCTGAAATGTTCTCATTAGCCTCTTATTCTCGTTAAGTCTTGTTTTGATGAGATATGGCGATGTTTCTGATATCTGTATTGAGACTGATGTGTTCTATTTTTGGTGGTGTTATGCAAATCTTCTATGGCTAGACCTGGTTCTCTCGTCGTTCCACAAAAATCATCTGCTCGGAAGCTCAAAACTCTAGGATCGGATTCTACTTCAGTTTCGTCTCCAAATCCAAACATCAAAACAGCTAAAGATCCAAGTCCTAAAACTGGTGAACGCAGGTTACCTCGAGCTCCACCTACCGAGGTATAATATGTAATATGCATACATAATTAATCAGTTTCTAGTTTTAGATATCTAGATATCTATGATATGAAGAACATTAGTATGCACATATTTTTTGCTAGTTCTGTATTCAGATATCTATTAAGAATATAATAGCTTTAGATAACAGTCAAAATCATCATGAAGGTTATGTAGTTTTAATATCGTTCTGAAATGACAGAAGAAGAGACAAATCAAAGCATCTGAATCCGAGCCTCGGATTCTTCAGCTCCAGGAGGAGCTGAAGAAGACGAAGGAGCAGCTGAGCTCGAGCGAGTCATGGAAGAGAAGAGCTCAACAAGAGGCTGAAGAAGCTAAGAGAAATCTTGCAGCCATGTCAGCAGAACTCGAGGAGTCTCACAATCAACTCAAGGAGCTCTCTGAATCCGAAGAAGCCCGGCTCCAAGAGCTACGCAAGCTATCTCAGGAACGAGATAGAGCGTGGCAGTCGGAGATTGAGGCCTTCCAGAAGCAGTACTCAATGGACTCCGCAGCTCTGGCCTCTGCCATGAACGAGATACAGAAGCTCAAGATGCAACTGGACAGAGTTTCCCAATCCGAAGCTGCTCAGGCTAGGCATGCTGAGTCGGCTCACGGTGAGATTCAAAGCTTGAGGGTCGAACTAACAGAAACACTCGTCTTAGTTGAGAAGTTGAAGAATCAGTTGAATGATAGCAGAGAATACGAAGCTCGTGCCCTTGAAGAAGCTAGCAGAGCTGAGATGCAGTTGGAAACTGTGAAAACTGCTGAGAGTGAACTGAAGTTAGAGCATGATAGCGTTGTTGATTCATATGACTCTTTGCTGCTCGAATTGGAGCAGTCGAACAGTAGAGTCAAGTCGTTGGAGGAGCTCGTTGCCAGCCTCCGGAGTGATCTAGATAAAAGTTCATCTAACAATGGTGAATGTGAGGAGTCAGAGAGTCTTGAAACAGAAGTGAACACCTTAAAAAGTGAAGTAAATCAATTGAGATCCGCCCTCGTTGATGCTGAAAGAAGGTACAGAGATGAGTACATTCAGAGCACATTGCAGATTAGAAATGCATATCAATTGGTGGAGCTTACAAGATCAGAATCATCTCAGAAAGAAGCTGAGCTAGACACGAAGCTAAGGGAATCGAGAGCTGAAGTCGAGGAGTTAAGGGCTAAACTGCTCATTGAGAAAGAAAACAGTGAACTAAACTCAAAGTTGGAAGAAAACCAGCCAGCTAAGAGAGAGGCAGAACTTGATCACGAACATGAACATGAACTTGAATTCGAGCTAAAGAGGTCAGAATCTGCATTGGAAGTTCTCAAAGTCAGTTTATTGGACAAAGAAGCACTGCTGCAAAGTATGGAAGAAGAGAACGAGAAGCTGAAACATGAACTGATGAAGACGGCAACAGAGAGAAGCAGAGAAAACGACGAGGCCCTTACATTGGCAGAGTCATCAAGAGCTGCAGAGAAGGAAGCATTAATGAGGGTTGATTCATTGACAGAAGAAGCTGATAAGAGCTGCAAGAAAGCTGCACGCGTCATTGAGCAGCTCGATGCAGCTCAGGCTTCCAACTCAGAGCTGGAAGGCGAGCTGCGGAGATTGAAGGTGCAATGTGATCAGTGGAGAAAGGCTGCTGAGGCAGCTGCTGCAATGCTGTCTACTAGTAATAATAATGGGAAATATGGAGAGAGAAGAGGCTCGTTCGACTACCATTCCATCACTAGTAAGCTCGGCTCTCCACAATCTGATGATACAGATGATGATTCACCCAAGAAAAAGAATGGAAACATGCTCAAGAAGATAGGGGTGCTGCTGAAAAAAGGCCATAAGTAGATTTCAAAATTTTCTATTTTTCTGCTGCTGCTTCATTTGTTCATTATTATTTGAATTTTTGTGTGATGTTTCTCATCTTTGTGAATTCTTCTAGCATCCTGCCATTATGGTCAGTTTTGCAATGTAACTCTTTTTTTTTTTTTAATTCTCTTGTAACTATTTTTGTGTTATGATTAGTTGAAAGAAGTTCTCTTTATTTTGTAATATTTTCAAAGATATAATCATGAAACTTCATTTAGTCATCAAGTTGTATTTTTAGGTTTTGTGTTTTCTAGTTGCAATGCAGTTCCTTATATTTAACAAAAAAAAAGTTTAATTTATAGCTGAAAAAAATATAAATTAAAGTCGTGTTTCCTTTTTGACTCGATTCCTTATGCTCGTATTATACTTTGTCTAAAATTAAAAACAAATCTAAAATACACAAAGCTATGTGGTTCTATACTTGTAATATAAATTTGCATCTCATTACGGATTTTTTTAGCGAGTTCATAATTAAAATTATATA
Source organism: Agastache rugosa (assembly GCA_031470985.1). Classification (NCBI taxonomy): domain Eukaryota; kingdom Viridiplantae; phylum Streptophyta; class Magnoliopsida; order Lamiales; family Lamiaceae; genus Agastache; species Agastache rugosa. The sequence goes on along the minus strand of CM062606.1, from coordinate 27,835,511 downwards.
AGTTTCCTATGAAGAAATTTTGGTTTATAAACTCATTAAGTAATACTAATATGATCTTGTAAACTCAATGAAATATATTCCCTCCATCCCGCTCGAACTGATATACTTATTTTCGGCACGGTTATTCAGGAAGTGTTAATAAAGAATAATAAGATTGAAAATAGTGGAGCCCATACTTTTTTATGAGAGAAAATGGTTTCTTTTTTTGGACTGTGCAATTTTGAGAGGGACGATTCAAAAAGAAATACATGTCACTTCGAATGGGACGGAGGGAGTATTAATTTTCCAATTATATAATGGTATGACAGTGATAAATAATTGGATATGTCATGTCATAATATATATTTAAAATGCATATTAAATTTGTAAAGTAACATGATAATAACTTTTACAAACTATAATATGATTTTATCATTCTTAAAAGATGTAACATACATATGTTAAAGAGGAAATATGGTGATATGACATTATCCATCTAAAAATTATAATAGTTGTCACAAAGTTGAAAAAACACAAAATATAACATTTTTGAAATATTTTGGACTCTTTTTCCTTTACTTTCTACCAAAGCTATCTTTTACTCTCTCTCCTCTCTCCAACACCACCACATATTCCTCTATTATATTTTCTCTCTCCTACCACCTTTTTCTCTCTCTTCTGTACTCTCTCTTAGCTCACGTCTTTTCCATTTTTTTTCTTCTTTCTTCTTCCCGTCGCGAACGCTCGCTCACATATCGGTCAATTTTTTTTCTTTTCCTCTTGAGTGTTCGACAGATCCTGGCGATTTGGTGTTGTTTTTCCGGTGACGTTGATGTAATTTTTTTCTGATGATAGTTTGCTAATATTTATTGTATTGATTGCGATGAAGTTAATTGCCTTGTTTTTGTAGTTTATTATCTTTCTTTTATGATCTATAGGATGAATAATTGAATTCATGATACATTTAGATCTAGTTTTTTCGTCTGAAATTTCTAGTTGGTGTAATATACTGTTGGTACGAATTACAGTTGATACGATCATACATTTTTTCGTACCACGTACCAACTGCGACATACTATATGAATATGTAATTTCTTACCTCTTATTGGTACGAATATGTATACTCGTACCGCGTAGCTGATACGAATATATATTTTCGTACCGCGTACCAATCAACCAATTGTGCCATACGCGGGTACAAATATATATTTTTGTACCGAGTACCAATGTAACCTGGCGCTATATGCGGGACAAATATGCATATTCGTACTGCTTATCTCGGTCAATTGCACCAATTGACCATACTACGATATGGATATGTAATTTTGTACCTCTTGTAGGTACGAATATGTATATTCGTACCGCGTACTTGTGCAAGACGGAACTATACGTGGGTACGAATATGTATATTTGTACTGCTTGTACGTACGAATTAGGTCATTTCTTACCTAAATTAGCAATCTTTGTACCCGCGTACCCGTGCAACACGGCTATACACAGGTACGAATATGTATATTCGTACCACTTGTAGGTATACGAATTATGTCATTTCGTACATCGATTACCAATATTATCAAATCTGACTGTCTCGTACTTATTTAATGCAACCGAAACCATCTTCTCTAGTTGTTATCCATTGAGGAGAATGAAATAACAATATATACGAGAGTGGGAGAAAAGAGTAAATAAGAATGAAGATAACGTATGATTTTGTGGGCTATTTACTTTTAATTGATTTTGAATATTTATACCCGAACTTGGCGAATATGATATATTGATCGTTTGTACCAGTTAAACAAACTATTGGTAAAAATTTGACACATTGCATATCTAAATTAAAGCATACGTAATAATAATAGTAAGTAGTAACAAATTGTTTACAAACCGAAAATTGTAGCAAATTATACAATATTCACTAATATCTAATCTAACTCAATCCCTACTGTAAGTATTCTTTTATCCGTGCTGAAAGAATATATGCTCCTAGCTAAAATATTGATTTCTCGAGTTCTTGTAGGACATCATGACCGATTTCTTGAGTTCTTTCATACCTCTTGTAGATCCATTGTACCTTGAAAAAAAAGACAAAAAATAGTTAGGATATGATACTAATATAAATCATTCGTACCAACATATCTGGTACGACTGGTACTAAAACATAATATTCGTACTAACATACCAACGTTAGGCGTCGCGGAACTCACTATATTCGTACTAGAGTGCCAGATAACGTGATGTGTCCGCATGGAATGCTATGATAATCTAACCATTTTCGTCTCGACGTACCAAGTTTGTGTGGTACTCTGGTACGAATATTGTATTTTCGTACTAGCGTACCAAGCCCTAACATGGTACTCTAGTACGAATATGGTATTTTCACACCAGCTTACCACGATCTAACCTGATACTCTGGTATGAATACAATATCTTCGTATAGGCGTACCACGCCTTAACGTGACCGCGACACAGAAAATAAAATAAAAAAGAAAGAGATGGACACACTAATTCGTACCAACGTACCACGACAACGTGCTACCAACACTATAATTTGTACCGGAGCACCACGTTAGGGCGTGTTAAACTGGTACGAAAATATCATATTCGTACTGGAGACCTACGTTAGGGCGTGGTACGCTAGTACAAAAATAAGATATTCACACCGAAGTTTGTATGGTACTCCGATACGAATATGGTATCTTCGTACCGGCTACCACGCTATAATGTGGTCATGAATTCAAAGATTCTGCACTTCGGTATGAATATCATATTTTCGTACTAGCGTACCACGTCCTACTTGGTACTCCGGTACGAATATGGTATTTTCGCACCAGCACACCACACCCTAATGTGGTACTCCGGTACGAATAAACCATGTTTGTTCCAACTTACCAATGCATGGTACGAATACATCCGAACATACCAACAATCAAGCATGAAACTTCCAAAATTACCCAGAAATACAACCAAATCAACAATATATATTCAAATCACCCAAAAATCAAGCATGAAAATAACCAAATTACACAAAAATGAACTATGCAAACATCCAAAGCACCTATAAATCAAGAACGAAAATAACCAAAGCACGAAATAAAAAAAATCGTACAAATGCATGGTACGCCGGTACAAATAAACTATTTTCGTTCGAACAAGCCAAGAATAGGATGCGCGCTACTGGTACGAATTACTACTGGTACGAATTCACTCATTTTGTACCAACATATTTTTACAGCGAACAACGCTACATGTAGAATTACTACTGGTACGAATTCACTTATTTCGTACCAACGTATTTTGACAGCGAACAACAACTTCCTGTAAAAATACAAACGAACCATAAATCAACAAAAATACATCCAAATCACCCAAAAATCAACCCAAATACACCAAAAATCTCCAAAAACTACATGAAAAACATATAAACCGTCAAAAATACGAACGAAAAATCATAAATTAACAAAAATTTTAAAAAACCATTAATCACCAATTTCAAATCTATTAGTGGATCTTGAACATGAAGATGCCATAGATTTCGACGAGAAGCTTGTGAGCAGCGCGGTGATTTGTGCAGGGCAGCGACGGTGGTTTTCAGAGAGAGAAAGGAAGAAATTGAGCAAGAGAGTGTGAGAGAGAAGAGAGATCTATAATTTCCGACGATGGTGGAGACTGGACTGTGGTGCGGTGGTGGGCTGGGGGTTGCAGACGGTGGCGGAGATTTGAGCAGAAGAAGAGGATAAGCTGTTGCGAGAGAGAAGATAAGAGAGGAGAGGAGAGGGGAGATAAAATTTGCAAAATTTGAAATTCAAAATGGGTGAATATTTGGTTAAATGTGGTATATAGTGAAAATTGACTCTCCACCTTTAAGAAGGGTAGAAGGGTCAAATTTTTTTGAAAAGTGCTATATTTTGTGTTTTTTCAACTTTGTGACAACTATTGTGTTTTTAAGAAGGATAATGTCATATCATGAGTTGCCTCTTTATTAAAACTCAAATTATGTTAGAACATGGAGTATATTATTATGGTTGTGATTATTGTTGATATGATTTATAAACACCTGATAAATTATTATTCTAATCACAAATATTATGTTTGTGTTCTTTTTCCGAGATAAAATACTTTAAGTTAAGGGAGAAATATTATAATAGCACTTTTAAGATTAAAAATTCTAATAATAGCACATGTTTTTAAAAAATACAAATAATAACACTTGATATATTTACCACTCCATCCCACCATCTCTTCATCATTATGCGTGAATTCACAAATTATAATTTGAAAATTCACAAATTAAAATTTGTGATTTCACGCTACATCTTCTTCAAATTTAAAATATTAATTCCATAATTGACAAATTCACGAGTTTTAATTTGTGAATTCACGAGTTTTAATTTGTGAATTCACGAGTTCTAATATGTGAATTCACGAACTTTAATATGTGATTTCACACATAAGAAAGGAGGTCGCCGGAAGGGAGAAAATGACGATAACTAGGCCATGCGAGTCAGTGACGACGACTTTGAAATCCACGGCGGCGGCAGAAAGATAGTCGACATGTATGAAAAAAATGAAGAAGATACGTATAAACAAATAAAAAGATGAAAATAGATTGAAATAAAGAATTAGAGGCAAAAATATTATTATTTGTATTTTTAAAAATTGGTGCTAGTATTAGTGTTTTTTTCCCTATAAGTGTTACTCCCTCCGTCCCTGATAAGTGTAGTCCACTTTCATTTTTCGTCCGTCCCCCATAAGATCATGTTTATCAGAGACCAGACAGACCACCCAACCAGCCACCTTTTTTAGTATTTAATTAATTTCTCTTTCTTCCACATCCTCAATACTTTTTCAACTCAACCACTTTTATTTTTTTGTGGTTTATCAATGACCACCCCAACCACCCCAACCACAACATTATATATTTGTATTTTGCATTATTTTTAATACTAATATAATTATTTGTAATAAAGATAATTAAAATAATCTGAAATCAATGCAAAATTATAAACAAAACATAACGATGGCAAAATACAAAATAAACAAACCAAAATAATAAATTACTTCAATTGAAATACAAAATTTAAAATACATATGTGGTGCTTAAAACATAGACGATACATCATCAAATTTAGTTACGATTGCCGAATTTTTGCCATATATGCTCGATCAAGTCGTTTAACAGAGCTTTGTGAGCTTCTCTATTGAGAAGGTGTTCTTTATTTCTCATATACGTCGTTAGACTTGCAATCCTATCGGTAGAGTAAACGTAATCATTATCTCTTTCTTCATCTTCACTCTGATAATTTTTCTGCCTAAGTCGATCTTCTATAAATTCTGTAGGATCACGATAGTTCAGGTAAGTGCTTCTTTCATATTCTACTATCATATTGTGCATGATAATGCAAGCGATCATTATGTTTCCCATAATATCACGATCCCAAATAAGACATGGATGTTTAATAAAAGCGAAACGAGCTTGTAAAATGCTAAAAGCTCGTTCAACATCTTTTCGGGCAGCCTCTTGATGTTGAGCAAACTGCTGGTGTTTCCGAGTTTGTGGACCTGGAATAGATTTGACAAATTAATGCTGCCCATTGAGGATATATGTCATCAGTGAGATAATATCTCATATTCTTTTCGTGGCCATTTACGATGTAATTGACCTTTGGTGCTCGACCTTCCAAAATATCATCAAATACAGGAGATTGATAAAGTACGTTAATATCATTTCTCGAACCTGGAACTCCGAAAAATGCATGCCAGATCCATAGATCTTGTGATGCAACTGCTTCCAAGATGATTGTCGGCGTCCCGTTTCTTCCAGCATATTGCCCTGCCCATGAAGTGGGACAATTTTTCCATTGCCAATGCATGTAGTCAATACTGCCCAACATGTCTGGAAATCCTCGTTGTTCTCCAACATGCAAAAGATATGCCATGTCTTTTTCGGTGGGCTTCCTCAGGTACACATCACTGAAGTTAGAAATTACACCTTCAACGAACCTTACGATAGAATTACGAATGACTTGTGCACTCATTCGTAAGTATTCGTCGTACAAGTCCGTTGTTGTTCCATAGACCAACACCCTCATAGCTGCAGTACATTTCTGAATCGATGACATACCAGACCGACCAGCAGCATCGCGCTTTTGTACAAAAAGTTCATTATACGTTCGAACAAAGGCTTTCGCATGCGATACCTTGTTCGAAAAACTTCTGGAGGATATATTGGATCTTCAGCAAAGTACTGCTCGTAAACACTGTCATGGCCCTTCTCACGTTTTCTTTCAATATACCGCCCCGTAGCTCTAACACTATGGTTAGTAGGTTGTAAAGATAGAGTTGTTGCATGAATGGCTACATCTTCGATGATTTGATCAAGTTGCCGATTTTGTTCAGCAATTTTTTCTTCCCATTCATCATCTTCAAGAAGATTCAAATGATCAGAACTAGAACTTGATGACTTTTTTTAAGAGAGTGAACTGAATGATTGTGAGAGAGAGATTTGTGTGTAGTTTTGATGAAACATATAGATTAATATATATGAGTGTTGTGAGCATAGGATTCTTTATGTGCTAGTTTATTTTGATAAAGCATGAGATTCTTCTGACAAGCTTATCTTTTTGTCCAACTTGCTCAAAACCTCACGGGTGAATAAAGCATGCTTGTGAGCATATGATGCTATATATTAACCACAAAAAAACAAAGATCACATGTTTGCTTTTATGAAGAGTCACTTGACTCTTCATATTTTTCAGAGTCGTTTCTCCTGACATGCCCAACAAGTAGAAATTTGAAACGTAACATAGACCACATTAATTAAAAATTTGATAAACTACATAATAAGTAATAGGAATTAAAAACTACATAATAAGCTAGGAACATAAATTTGAAAGTTACATAATAAGGAACAAAAATTGAAAGTTACAAAACATACTTAAAACAAATAAAATATGATCACATTCCATATAGATCTGCCATTAGATGACGTTTCAAAGCTTCTTCTTCTGGAGATAAGTCCCTTTAGCTCATCAAAGTATTAAGTGTAGATTTTTTCATTTTTCGTTCTTGTATTTCACATTCTTTTTCACGTGTGAGCCTCATTTCACGCAGTGTTGCAGTGAAATCATCAGGAATTGACGATAATTGTGATGCCACTTCTTTTCTTTTTCTTTTAGCATTAGCTTTAGCTTTATTTCTCCCAATAGGACGTTGTAAGCTTGAAGAATCACCTGTAGGAGGAGTGGAGTGATTTGTGGTTCTCCATCCTCACTCGTCTTGATCTTTTTGAGCTCCCACGACTTTCTTCAAGACTATCTTCTTTTGGTTGGAAACGCGTCGAACCGGTACTGTTTAATTTCAATTCCCACTTGGGATGATGACGGATAACTTTGTCAAACACCTCATGGTGATTAAATTTATGTTTCCCATAAAATGTTTGAGCTGTTGTCTCAATATTATCTTTGGACTGGCTGCTCGTAGCTCGATTGTGTGCTTTTTGTATGCACTAATCCACTTGGTTACGGCCGTATTGAGTCGTTTGTAGTGCGCCCTCAATGATTCCGTAGTCCTTTGTTCGCTCAGTCCTAGCGTCTTTGTTCTCCCTTCCTCATATTGCTTTAGAATATTTTTCCAGAGCTTGTTCCCAGTTTGGTTGGTGCCGACGATTGCATTCATACTGACAAAACACCATGCAGACATTAGTGCTATGTCTTCTTTCACACTCCAACCTTGCGGAGTGTTTGAATCATTCGTATCAATCTGCACCTCATTTTCAAATGAGCGCTGGGAGATATTTTGAAATGAACTCTGATATTCGGTGGAATTTGAAAAATTATCAAAATGAGGAAAATATCCTTGGAATGGATCGAAATTTTGGGATGAACTAAAATTTTGAGAATTGTAGAAAGAATAGTTCTCATCATCCATGGTAAACGAAAATAGATGATAAAGAAAATAGAGGGTGTGATAAAATGAAGGTTATATGTAGAGAAAAGAAGAGATTTTTTGTGTGTAAAATTATAGCAAATTTGGTCTCTATTTATAGAGTATGAAAAAATACGAATTTGGTATAATTTAAAAAAAAAATATGTAAAAGATATGATGATTTTATCTTAATATCCCAAAAAAATCTTATAAACCAATGAAATGGAGATAAGTGTTTCCATCCGATTGATTAATACTTTGAGAAGGGCCCACAGGCCTAGTGGTCTGTTTTGTAGAAAAAATGAATGCATTCGCCGTTGCATCCCATTGATTAATTCTTTTCCCTTTTTTTATTAGTGATGTGGCACAGACCACAAGGAGTTGTGGCCGCCGATAAAGGAGGTCTAAGTGTAGTCATTCCTTAAATGTATATGACTTCACTTAAAATTTTATCCTTTTACCCTTTAAAAATAACTAACACTACAACAAAGTGAGTTTCATTCTTCACTCACTATACATCTACCTAATATTCTTCTTAAAATTCGTGCCCTTCCCTCCGGACCACACTTATCTGGGACAGAGGGAGTATAATTCTACATTTTCTCTTAAATTAATGTGAAGAGAGATATTGAACAATAACATGCAAAATTAGACAATATTTGGGCTTTAGGCCCAACATACCAGACTCATGTACACGGAGCACTAAATTTAACCCGGCCCAAATTGGCACCTATAAATACCATCGCAAAGCACCACATTTTGAGCTTCTTGGATTAGGGTTTTACACTTGCAGTCTGCCGCTGTTGCTCTTCTGCTACTGTCTCTCAACCCTCACCGCGGTCCCTCTTCATCTCTAATCTGCTGCAATCATGGGGTATGTATGTTCTCATAGTTTTTCAATCTTATTATCTGTATAAGTGTTTAGGATTCGTTTTCATTTTATGTGGTTTAATGTTATCTGTAGTGACTGGATTTGATTTTGTATTTCTGGATTGTGAATTTTGGGTGTTTATTGGAGCTATAGACTCCTCGAGTTCTGCTGATGTATTGTTAATAATCGATGCTTCGCTGATTTATTTTTAACCTTTAAAAGTGTTAATCCAGAACTAGGCTTATATTACTTGAATGATATTTTGCGCTAAACTGATATAGTTGTTTTTTTTTAAATTGCCGGCTAATTTGCGATTGAGTGGTTCTTCCATGGATACCTATTTAGTGAAATTTCAACCAAATTTCAGCAATGGAAGTAACGTTTTTAAACTCACATTTCAGTGTGAACAGTTTGTTAATGACGTTGTTTTATTGTCTTGCAGAAAGACACGTGGTATGGGAGCTGGGCGCAAGCTCAAGTCTCACCGTAGGACTCAAAGATGGGCTGACAAGTCCTACAAGAAATCTCACCTTGGGAATGAATGGAAGAAACCATTCGCTGGGTCGTCCCATGCTAAGGGCATCGTGCTCGAGAAAATGTTAGATTCGCCCAATATCTGTGCCTTGTGTTTGTCGATTAAGTGGGTACTATCAACATTTGACTGACGTTGTTATGAATGCAGAGGTATTGAAGCTAAGCAGCCGAATTCTGCTATTCGTAAGTGTGCTAGAGTGCAGCTGATCAAGAATGGCAAGAAGATTGCTGCTTTCGTCCCCAATGATGGTTGTTTAAACTACATCGAAGAAAATGTGAGCTCCGTTACATTGGTCACATTCTTGTGATTATCCTTGTTGTTACTGTGTGTTGAATTAACATTTCAATCTTATTGCTGCAGGACGAAGTGTTGATTGCTGGATTTGGACGTAAGGGACATGCCGTGGGAGATATTCCTGGTGTTAGATTCAAGGTGGTGAAGGTATCTGGAGTTTCACTGCTCGCCCTCTTCAAGGAGAAAAAGGAAAAGCCTAGGTCTTAAATCTTGTCCTTTATTTATTAGTACTGGCTGCGAGCTCTATGCTGTTTTGATCTACGATTCGAATGTGTTGAGTTGATTTTGTAGACATTCTGTTGTCTTTATTAGCTTCCTTCTTAGATTGTTACTGCTATGGAGTTCACATCATAATTTGCTCATACAGTCTTCACTATTTTCCCACCTCACTCTGAAAATATGTTATTTCTCTAGTTGTTAACATCCTTGCACGTGTAGTAGTTGTAGTCCTTGCCTGATTTTTGTCTTTCATTTCTTTTAACATAAAAACGCACATAGTTCTTCTCGGGATCTTTGCTGCAGTGATTCTTGAGATTTTATTTGTGCGGAGAACAAGCAACTCCAATCTGCTTGAGCCCTCTCCATTAACAAGTCATGGAGTTGAGCTTCAATGAAATTGGAATACACTTCCTTTTGCTTTCATATTTTGTAATGGTTTATTCAGGTTCTGGCTTTTTAGCATTGAAATTTTTCAAAACATGCTGTTACTTGTTCAATTGCAAAAGAACACATTTTATGCAATTGTCTTTCTTTTACTAAAAGTGTTAATTTTTCTCTTTACTCCAACAAATTTGGTAAGTTCTAAACCATCATTAGAAGTAAATTTTCTATTGAAAATTTTAGACTGTTTTGCTGTTTCATCAAATTATGTCTAAATGCATTTGGGACACGAACTAGATCATATTATATGATTTTTTTTAAATGACAGCCTATGTATTATTTCATGAAATTTATTTCACTAATATTAGTTGTTATTCTTACATGTTTTCAATTGTTTGTTATTTTGTTGTTGAATTTAAAATCTGCGTCACAGTAGATGAAACTGTTGTGGGCTTCGTGAGTTTCTTGTGGGAAAATATTCTCAATTGTACTGCCTAAAATCCAAATTACTTGCAAAAGTTGTTATAACAGATATTTTTTACTTAAACATTCATTCAAATTACAATCAATTTTAAATTTGGCTCGAGTTCAAAGCAAATAGCTCAATATGGTTGGAATGTTTAAAATTCGAAATCTCTTATTTATGTTGATATCCATTTGATAAACCTTGCATTTTGATTTAAATAAAAATATAAACCTTAAAGTTCTTGAATTTTGGCAGTTTGAGGCAGTTTGAGCTATTTCAGGTAATTTGTTTCTTTCAGTTTTACTGTAATTAGATGTTTCATCTATCCTGAGAAATAACGTAACACAAGATTCAGCTAAAAGTTTGAGACGAGTGAAGATATGAGATTCACATTATAATTCAACTGAAAATCGTCGAACTTTTTTAATATTTTTTTCGATCAACTTATAAAGCATACTCAATTTTCGGGAGTAATTATGGAAAAGATGACATCAGAATTATTTGTAATGGGTGCTCTAATTTTTTAGGCTAGTTGTCTTCGTTAATTTTCGAAGTATAATAATTTTAATTGGTTATTTGTTTTACTATCTCGACCGCCAATTAACTTTCCAAATAAGGTGGTTCAACAAAGTAAACCTCAACATGAAAATCCTGTTTATTTATTAATTAGATAAATCATAATATAATTTCTCAGTTTGAGATTCGATTCGGACCGTGATCTATCAACCTTACTTAGAGAGGATTACTACTAAACCACAATGTTAATTGTTATCTAGTACTCTTCCGTTCCAATAGAAAGGTTTATTTTTCTTTTTTGTCTGTTCCAATAGTAAGGTTTTCGTTCAAAAATAGAAATAATTAACTTTTTAAAAGGCTTTTGACCTATCACTTTTTATCTTTTCACTATTATTTTTTAATAATCGTGTCCAAAATAAGAGGAACCTTGCTATTGGGATGGAGGGGGTATATTTTATTGGCCAACATGAATTGCTGAAGAGGTGATATAGATTTTCTTCTTGTTAGTTTGTGATATGTATTCTACACCTTTGAACTCCGCACTAGGTTAAATCTAATCTATATACGCAATACATTTTCATTTTGTGCTCATCGCCGCTTGTTCTTCAAGCTATTTTTCGTATATAATTTATATTGTGAAATTTATTATGTATTTCTATTATTTTATGTAAAGCGATGTCTATTTTTTTATATAAGGAAATTCTTTTAGAAAAAATATTATATTTGTCAAAAAATTGATATTTTTTTCAATAATATTACAAGTTGTAATTTGTAGCAAATTAATATACAATATTTTTATATATTTTCTAATAGTGTTACAAGCCTTAAATTATGATGTAGGAAAATCCACACGACATGTCGGATTGGATGTGGAAATACATGTGTAATATAGAAATTTATAATCCACAATAAATCTGATGAGTTTTGATTTATAATGGTGTTTTGTATCTATGTATATGATGATGATACATTTCAATTAAAAGTTTTTATAAATCAGTAAATGAGAGATTTCTTCAAGTTGTCCTTAAAACGAATGGGAGGAAACTCAGAACTTCGATCAGTGTAAGCAAATTCATGAGTTAAGGGCTTCAAGCTAGGGGTGGTTAGGTACGGTATACCGAAATTTTTTCGCCATACCGTATACCGTACCGAAAATTTCGGTATACCGTAATCATACCGTTCCGAACGGTATACCGAAACTCGGTATACCGAAAATTCGGTATCCACCACGCATTATACCGTTACCGTACCGTTTGTTTGGTATATCGTACCGCTATTCGGTATACCGAATAATATATCCTGCCGAACCAAAATTTCATTTTCACCTATAGTTCAAAAATAAAAAATATGTGCATACAAATTACATTTACAACATACTAACACAAAAACACTAACAACATCAAACAAAAATTACAACATCCAACAATTAACCCTAAGAAAGTTAAAAAAATCCAACATCTCAACATCTAAAAAATATGGACTTCTCGTTTTAGGAACTGTTGGAGGCTTTTGTTTTGCAACATCTCTGAATCGTTTTCTACTAGTGCCATCATCTTTTGTAGAAATATCTGTCATGATTGGTGTGTTGGATGGATTTGGAAGTGTGTGAGAAGATTCAGATTCCAATCTGAAAATAAAAAATAAATCTCACAATTAGAATACAACCATCGTATGAGTATCCAACTCTTCTATTCAAGAACACATATAACAAGCAAGCATAAAAGGATATAAAATGATAGGGCAGAACAGTGATAGGAACTGATCTGTCCAGAACTTCAGCAAAAACGAACCTCACATTGCATGAAGTTTGGACAAGTACATAAATTAAGTTTGCAGTGAAAAAGAGTTACTAAACTAATCAAACAACAAGATACAGAAGCATGACAAGATCATCACGCAAAAGCAAAAGAGAACAAATATAATGAACAAGCTTAACATATGGGACAAGAAATGCAAGTAACAACAACCATAAGAACCATTTGACAGAAAAGAAAGTTTAAATGTGAAAAAAGGACCAATCATCTATAACAGGAGTTGATGTCATGGCTACTATTCATCCAACAAGATTCACATGGTTCATTTAAAAGTTGATCCAAGAAGACAAAACCGAATCACAACAAGATCATCAAGTGAGAGCTGTAGTGCCAAAAAAAGTGAAAGGAGAACAACATAGATGGCAAGAAAGGCAATGAACAAAATAAAAAGAAAGTGTAAATGAGAAAAAGGACCAATAATTATCTGTTGTGCTCGGTAGTTTTATCAATTTCGCCTGACATTCTTTTGCTTCTTGCAACACAAAATCGACGACGGCATCGGCGTGGACGTGCACCGGTTAATTGGACGGTTGAGTTAGCTCATTCGTTAGAACTGCTTTCAAACCGTCTAGAGCAGTAGAGCCAAATGAAATAGATTCCCCTGACGACGAACGGCTGATGGGAGCTACGGTGAGTCGTCAGCGACGGGAACAAGGTTGGACCGTTGGGGGAAGATGTGAACAGTGAATTAGATCTAGGGTTGAAATTGGGGGAGTGGCTGCGCAGCGTGGATGACTAGTTGAATATATGGGTGACGGGTATTAGGGTATCATTTAAATATTATAATAATTATACTTAATTTAATATATTAGATTATATTGACGGAAATTCGGTATATACCGAATCTTCGGTACGGTACTGTATACCGCCGATATAAAAAAATTCATATTGTTATCGTATCGAAAATTATCGGTACAGTATCATACCGTACCGAAAATTTCGGTATACCGATTTTTTCGGTACGATAAGTGGGTATACGGCAGTTTCGGTAATTTTTCCCACCCCTACTTCAAGTACTACTAATAGTTCATTTAAAATCATTTTTAACTTCAAAATTTAGGCACAAAAAGTGAGATAAAAAGATAACACAACAGATCTCCTGCGTGGGTCCTACAAAAATATTTACACATTTTTTATTTTTTTCTTAAATTTACACTTCCCTAAATTAACTCCCATCTCACAAATTGAGCTGGAGTAAAATAATTAACGAAAAATAGGAAAACTGTTGTATGTATTTGTAAAACACAAACTAGAAATAAAATAGTGAAAGCTGTACGAACAAATTTAAGAGCAAAATTTTGAGAATTCTGCTGGAAATGCTGGCATACTTTAATAAGGAGATGAAAACATGAAAATAACACAATCTAGGGTTCTAATAATAAATAAAAATTAAAAACACATTTATTTTTTCCAATCCCAAAAATATTAAAAGTAAAAAACGACAAAGAGGTTCGCTCCCAAAGCTTTCCTCCCGCCAAAAGAACAAGGACGCCAATTTGAACCGCCGGACCTCTCAGACTTCACCGCCCGCGGCCGCGCCGCCGTTAGTCAATATGCACGGACATTTGGCGGAGATCAGGAGTAGTAAAACGATGTGCCGGTCGACGGAGGCGAGCGATCTATGGCGCACCATGGCCGTCTATTTCCCCCAAACTAGCGGCGACGACTCAGAGCACAGATTCCATCTTGCTTCCTCTCTCCTTAATTTCGTCTCCTCTCCTCAAGGACGACAATTCGTCAGTCAGGTGTGCTTCTTTTGTTTAGGAAAATCTCATGATAAATATAAAATGCAACAAAATATGTGCTTGTCCGTTTACTTTATTTGCCAAGCAATTGTGAAAATGGTATGTTAATGAGAATCGAAGTTCTGGTGGTTTTTGATTGAATTTAGCATGCTTGCGTAATCAATACAAGCAAAGCTATATTCATAACTGGTCTAATTTTCGAAGAACTTGTTAATTTCATGGCTAGGTCAAAGAGGAAGACGGATCATTCTTCTTGCCCCTAGACTTCCAGCATTTCAAGAAAGCATGCAACATCAAGGAATTTTATGTAGCACTAGAGGAAAAGCCTAAAGATGCTCTGCTGTGTATGAGTGTGGCAGTGCACAAGGTATCATAAATTTGGAATTTCTGTGATATGTGGAGATTGTTACCTTTGTGAAATGATTTTGTGCACACCGAAACTGTGTCTAGGTTTATTTTTTGAAAGAAGATCTGATGGAGGAATGTGCCAAGATTGCAATCCGTCTTCACAATTACCAAGAGTCTATGATTGCTTTGAAGAACCTTAAGGCTGCTTATATTGGTATTTTTTCTGGTTTAGCACTCTATTGGAAGCTATTTCTAGCCTAATTTAACTCATATGAAGTGTAATTATAAATTTTTTAACATCATAGACAGGCTTGTTTCTGTAAGGGGAACTGTAATGAAAGTTAGCACAGTCCGGCCGCTAGTGATGCAAATGAGTTTTTCATGTGCTAAATGTGGGACCACCATGACCTGCAACTTTCCTGATGGAAAATTCTGTCCACCAACAAAATGTGAAATGGGAGCATGTAAAAGCCGAAACTTCAATCCCATAAGATCTACTGCTCGACCAATTGATTTTCAGAAAATAAGGTATAAGTCTTAATATATCTGTGCACCCTATACGAAAGAATGCATGCTCTTGTGTGGAGGTTACATATAACCTTGTTTCAGGATTTGTTAATTATTTATTAACTCCAGAATTCAGGAGCTGCTCAAATCTGAACATCATGAAGAGGGGCGAGTTCCTCGGACAGTTGAATGCGAACTGACCCAAGATCTAGTGGATGCATGCATTCCTGGAGATATTGTGACAGTAACTGGTATCATAAGAGTGATCAACAATTACATGGACATTGGAGGAGGTAAGGAGGGTGTTATGGAAGAACCACAATCTTCACGAATCTTTATCCTCAAATTTATATTTTCTGTCTTGCATTGTTTATGTTCTATTTCTGTTACATGGGAGTTGAGCTAATATCTATATACAGGACTATAGTATTGATTGCCTGAGTTACTTTGATGACTCATGTTATGGGAGTCTGTAGATAAATCAATTGGAGGCTAAATGAATTTGTCAGGGTACTTCCATTTACAGAGTAGTTTTAAGGTTGATTCAATAATGACATGGTTGGCACTTCTCACTCAGCTAAGGCTTAAACTATCAAGTAGCTTTAAGGTTGATTCCTTCATAGATCTTTTAGATTTTGCCATTTACCAAGTGTAGTTTCACTTCTGTTATATCTCCACATGTTAAGAAGTCCTGAAGTCGCTAGGTTTATGTATTTTTAGGTCCATACAGTTTGTGCTCCAGAAATAAGATCATATTTGAATAGTCAAGCAGTTGGGTATATATTTTCATCTTTTGTTTTACAAGCAGTGAGTTATGGGGAATCTAGATTCTAGAAATTCAAATTAGTTTGTAGACATTCTCCATACATCCATTGTTTAATGATCTCTGGATGCTGCATATTTTCGGTATTATTTTTGTTGCAATGGCTAAGTGTTGGGGCAATATCTTTCAGCTGCATAGTTGTTTCATGGTTTCTTTTCTTTTAAGGAAAATCAAAGGGGAAGAACCAAGCACTCTATTATTTGTACCTAGAAGTGGTTTCAATAATGAATTCGAAGTCCCAGTCTGTGCCTGAGGATGCACAACATACAGATAGCAATGTTAGGTCCTCAGAGCATTTCGATCTGTACTCATTTTCGCCAAGAGATCTGGAATTCATTGTAAAGTTCTCTGAGGAGCATGGATCGGATGTTTTTCGCCAAATTCTGCAATCAGTTTGTCCATCCATCTACGGCCATGAGCTTGTTAAAGGTATACAAAAGATTATTGCCACCGATCTTTTGTGTGGTCATATATATGCATGCACATCCGATCACCTTCCATTATTTTTCTATATATCATTCACGAACTAATCGTTCCAGCTCCACCTAGAAATAACTTTAAGAATATTCAATATTGCCATCCCTAGAAACAACAGTTGCGATATTGCAAAACTTGGATCCCGTGAAAGACAATATGGTTTATTCAATATGTTATGTAACTATTTACTAAATAGTGTATTTAACATCAAAATACACAACACCGGTTCCTGTCTTCCCAGGTGAACCCAAGAATTTATCAGATCCCATCTATCTGTACCTGTAGTTAATGTGGAATGATGCAATGCACATTTTGATGCTTAAATGCCTAAATGGTTAGTGCTGTTAGGATCAATTTTAAATTTGAATCAAGTATTTCCAAATTTTGCATTCATAGATATATATGTGTATCTGTAGCACATAGATTCCTATGTATATTTGGTTTGGAGGATTTCATTAATTTGGATGTCGCAACTTTACCTTCTTTTTTGGCTGGTCAAAGCCGGAATCACGTTAGCACTGTTTGGTGGTGTTCGGAAGCATTCAATGGATCAGAACAAGGTGCCTGTCAGAGGAGATATTCATGTAATTGTTGTTGGTATGTTAATTTTCTTCTTCTGCTCAGATTGGAAACTGTTTTACTAACGCTTCTACTGTACTACAGTTGCCATATACTAGATACTCGCTCCAAGTTATTGGAGTCTTCATATGCCAACATTTGATGTGCAAGTGAATGTAACTAGGTGATCCTGGACTTGGTAAAAGCCAACTACTTAAAGCTGCAGCTTCTATTTCTCCACGTGGGATCTATGTGTGTGGTAATGCCACAACTAACGCTGGCCTTACAGTTGCAGTGGTGAGAGATCCAATGACAAGTGACTACGCATTTGAGGCTGGTGCACTTTCTTCCTCCTCTTCTATTTCCATGTAGGCGTTTATTGGAAGTCTCTGATATAGCCTTAGGATAAATGGCTTATCCATGTCCATGGTTAGTGACAGTAATCAGGGACTTTGGTTGCTCACATCTCCCATCTCGGCCCTCCTCCCTCCCCCCCAAAAAACAAGAAAAAGAAGATTAAAAAAAAAAAAACCACATCTTTAGAGACACCTGAAAGAGGTTGTGAGTTTGAAGATCTTGCTCTCTCCCTCATCTTTTAACATAAGAAGGAAATCAAAAGGAGGTTATATTGAAAACATGGGCTGTGAGTTGGAAAATCTAGATTCTTCTAGTGGCAAACTCTGATTGGAATTTCATTTTAATTGTTTGCATCTTGATTAAAAATATTTATTCCATGATTGTATGCTAAAGATGTTGAGGATAACAGCAGGTTTTGCCAATGACTAAATAGACCAGCGATGAGTGCAGAAAGCAATATAGCTGTCTTTACATATATAGGTCTTTAAAGAAGCCTCTGATTAATCTGATTTGATCAAAATCGTATCCCCAACACCTAGCCTCTTTGCTGTTCCCAGTATCAAAATCCCTTGTCTGATCTAAAGATAATTCTCACACTTTTGCAGCCTTGTAGAAGTTCCACAGAATTCTGTCATATTCTGTATAGATTTTCATAGCTAAACCTAACCAATTCATTTTATAGGTGCTATGGTACTTGCAGACCGTGGATTATGCTGTATTGACGAGTTTGACAAAATGTCAGCAGAACATCAGGTTAATGCAGTCCTAACGACTTCTTAGAACATGTTTGTTTGCTCTCTAAATTAAAAAAGACTGCTGATTATCTAATGTATTCAGGCCCTATTAGAAGCAATGGAACAGCAATGTGTCTCTGTTGCAAAGGCAGGACTTGTTGCAAGTTTATCAGCAAGAACATCAGTTTTAGCTGCAGCAAACCCTGTTGGGGGTCATTATAAGTATTGAACCTTCATTATACCTAAGTTTGATATACTTCTTAATTCTTATGATTGTCAGAATGTCTGACTTCTCCAACTCTTATCTGGTATGCTTTTAGTGATGAAAGATAAGAAACCCCAGTCAAGTGGGATTAACAAAATCATATGCTGCCGCAATTCTTTGAAATGCTTTACTTCTGTCATTTGTTTATTCCTTCACGTTTTTATGCAGTTATCCAAAGAAGGATAACTGTTCATATGCCTGGGTCCTAAATCAGACGGGATTGGGTTAAAAGTATAATATACCTGTTTATCATTTGTCTTACAATATATTATTTCTTCTACTTAAGCTCCAAACTGTAATTGCAGCCGAGCAAAGACAGTGAATGAGAATCTGAAAATGAGTGCTGCTCTTCTCTCGCGATTTGATTTGGTATTCATATTGCTTGATAAACCCGATGAGTTGCTGGATAAGAGACTCTCAGAGCACATAATGTCAGTAAGTTTTTGCGCGTGCCTTTGGAACTAATGCATTAGTAAATGATATGATGTCAACTGCTGGAGTTATGTGCTTGTTGACCACTTGTACCTCTCCAGATGCGTGTCTAGCCTCTTCCATAAACCACATTACTTTGCTGCTCACCAGTTTGTTTGGTTACAAAAATATGCTATATAATTGGAAAGACATTGCATACTAGACAACTATCATTGTGTATGAATGCAAAGTACAACTTATGACCTGTTTATAATTCAAGAAAATGTGTGGACTGAACTGGTTCGTGTAAAATCCCGAAGTTGTATTCACAGTTGGACTTTTGAGGACTTCTTTTTTCATGCTTCTGTATAGTCATTTCATCCCAAAGAGGCAGATTTAATGAAAGCAAGATTATATTTGTCAAGCTTCTTTGTTATATTAATTTAGTTGTTCTGATTCATTCTCTCTCTCCCTTTTGTCTTTTCTTTTTCTTCCGGATATTCGTTCTCCATAAAAAAAGCAAGCTTCTTGGCATTATCAAGTATTAAAGTGATGCATAGATCTTTTTTGTTAATTATGTTCCAAATAATTATCTGAAGTCAAACATTTCCTTTTGCAGCTTCACGCTAGCAACGGACAATCCTCACCCTCTGTAAAGAGGATATGCAGAGGTGATGATTCAGCCTTTGTTAATTCTTAACCAAAGGGTTCTTCTGATACAATCACTGGCTTGTGTACTTGCAGAATCACGGAGTATTGGAGTAGATTTGAAAGAAAAAAGCGATTCATTAGTTGCAAAGTTGAGACTTGATCCGAAGGACAGTGATTTTGTTCCACTACCTGGTCCTCTTCTTCGTAAATACATTGCTTATGCAAAAACTTATGTATTTCCCAGGTGACCTCAGGTTCCCCTCAATTTTGAAAAGTTAGTTGAATACTCGTATAGATAGAAGACTCACAATTATATCTTTCATCCAGGATGACAAAACCAGCTGCGGAAATCCTGCAGAAGTTTTACCTGCGTCTACGAGACCAAAATACTACTGCAGATGGCACTCCAATCACAGCCAGGCAGTTAGAAAGCTTGGTAAGGCTGGCAGAGGCTCGAGCTAGAGTAGACTTGAGGGAAGAAATAAGCACACAAGATGCTTTGGTAAGTATATCTTTTGCTTTAGTTGTTACTCAAATCACACATTGGATATACATTATGGTTGAATTCTGTCGACATGAAAAGAGTGAATCTCTTACCAAGTGATGTATCATATATTTACAATGAGAATCAGGATTTAGCAAGAACTTCACAATAAGTGGACAGGATTTAGCTCAGGTTTGAGCATCAAAATACTCTGGTAAATATGTGTTTACATCTTTCAGCTGTGATGGGTTGGCTGAAATAAAATATATCCTTCAAGGACTTAGTTTTCTCAAGAATTTTTCTAAAAGTTTATGAAGTTTACCTGTTTACCTTCTAAATTCTTCTTGCACAGAAAGCCCTCGATTGTTTCTGAAACTTGAACATTTACAGGATGTTGTTGAAATAATGAAAGAGTCGCTGTATGATAAATATGTCGATGAGAATGGCCATGTTGATTTTGGACGTAGCGGTGGAATGAGTCAACAGAAAGAAGCCAAGCGATTTTTAAGTGCACTGAACAAGCAAGCTGAATTACAGCAAAAAGATTGCTTCTCTATATCTGTATGGTGACCCATACAGGAATTCTTCCAATAATCTGGATTAGTCGAAAAGATTTGAGAAAGAGTCTTACTATTTATCATTTTCTCAGGAAATATACGGTTTGGCAGATAGGATCAGCTTAAGGGTTCCTGATATCGACAGCTTCGTGGATAATTTGAACACTGTCGGCTATCTTTTGAAGAAGGCCCCGAAGACATATCAGGTAATCAGTATGGTAGTTTCAGCTATTCATTTTCAACTCTGCTTGACTAAGATAGTATTTAATCCTAGTACTTAGTTTAGTTTTACAGCAATTGGATAATCCTTCCCTCTCACCAAAAGTTGAAATTCTGCTGTGCAGGTGTTATCCTCATCTTAGCAATCGAGGTCACGATGAAGATTTTGAAGTCATTATCTGGCTTTCTTTATATCCCTAAACTTAGTAAGTAATGATGCTATCAAATGTTACCCACTGATTCTTAATTTGGTAGACGACATTTTTACTAAGTTCAAATCTTTGATTATGATTTCATAATCCATAACATATTTTAAACTTAACTATGTGCATATTTGGTACAGCCATATAATTGTTTTCATAAGACATGTCTTCTTTTGTTTTCATTTCAAAGTACTCATTCTGAAGCACGAAACTCAGATATATATATTGATATGTAAACATTCATTTTGCATTGCATTACCAAAATATATACGAATCGCACAAGTGATACACACTAGTTTAGTAATAATATATATTACTAAAGCTATCACATTCAACAATACAGAGGGATACAACATAATCACTATATACGAGGCTGAGTTTCTTACATCTTTCTGAATTCTGAAGCTTTAACCGCGGTGTCATTCTTTCGAACGTACGATACAATTTCCAACTAAAGTTTTCATTGATCGTCATCTTCGTCTTCAGGATCAAGGCGCCACTCACTCCCGTAGTAGGAGTTAGGCAGTCCCAACCAGAACTTAAACGCCTCAGCTGCTCTCTTCCTCTCTTTTCTTCTGTCCTGCCTCGCCCTCGACGCGTGCTTACTGGTAAACATCCTCGAATGCATCTCCACATATATCCTCTTATACTTAGTCCTATTCGGATGTATACCATGCTGCTCCATGCATACAATAATCTCCAAAGCTTTCTTAAAGAAAGCTGCCCTCACACAAATATCCGCCAACGTATCCAAAAGCCCTTCATCCGGTTTCAACGGTGGGACTGAACTAGAACTAGACTCCTCATCAACATCCTCCACCCCACACCTCTCCTTTATCTCAGTCCACAGCAGAAGCGCTTCCCCCGGTTTTCTAGCCAACGCGATCCCATTTGCAAGACTCCCGTAGGTGGCCACATTCGGATACATTCCATTCTCCTTCATCTTTTCGATTATACTCTTTCCTTCCTCGATTAGCCCCAGCTTGCAGTACCCTTCCACCAACATATTCCACGCGACCAAATCAACTTTCACGCGGGGATCATTGAGCATCTCATCAAACACCTTGTTCGCCAGCTTTGGCTGCCCCGATGAAGCAAAGGCCTTCATCAACGTCGTGTAGCTGACTTTCGTGGGAGCTATGCCTCTCTTCCGCATCTCATTGAAGTAGGAAAGCGCTCCTGCACAGTCATCAACGAGTATGCATCCATCAATCAACGTATTGTAAGAGATCACATCCGGTTGAATCCCAACTTCATCAACCATCTCCCTCATCAGTTCCTCAGCTTTATCAATCTGCAGCCGGTGGCAGTACCCTTTGAGAAGGATGTTATACGTGATCAAGTTAGCAGGAACGCCAGTCCTAGCCATCTCCACTAGCACGAGGCGTGCCCGGTCCATTGATCCCGCCTTCACCAATGCAGATATAACCGTGGTGTACGTGACGTGGTCTGGATGGCTGGAGCTGTCTGCCTGGTGCCTCATTGCCTCGAGCATCCTCACCGTGTCAGCAACGCGCCCTGCCTTCATGTAGCCTTTCATCAAGGTTGTGTAGATTCTTGAGTCTGGTGCAACTGCCTGAGCCAACTCCGGTGGCTCACTACTATAATCCATTGAATTCGGTAGTAGCTTCTCAAAAAGATCGCCCTCGTTGCTCGACTCCTCGTCGTCGTCGTCGTCTAAGTACATATCCTCCCTGCTTGATTTCCTCAAGATCTTGCAAATGTCTCTCCTCCCTTCTCTCATTGCCTGAACCAGTTTCTCAGCAGTGTCTAGATCACCAAAACCGACATACGCCGCGACGAGAGAATGCAGCGTTGTCATACACAACGGTATCTCCTTCTCGATTATCCTCTCCAATACGAACACGAGGAGATCCCTCCGCTCAACTCGCGCACATAGCTTGATCATCACATTGTACGTCAACGAATCAGGCTCGCAGCCGAACTCCGGCATTTCATCGAACAGTTGGAGGAACTTTTTAGCATGGCCAAGATTGGCGCAGGCATTGAGCACGGCGTTGTAAGCACCGGTATCCGGGCTCGAGTTCTTGACAACCTCGGAATCCGCGAACCTGCGCACCCTTTTTATGACAGAATTGAAGAGCTTAATCGCCTCAGCGGGCCCATCATCGCCGGCGGCGGCGAGTCTGCTTACGACGGCACTCCAGGCCTTGACATGGGGGAGATAGCCCGACTTAAGCATGGACTTGATGATGGAAGATGCGTAGAGAGTGTGGCCGCCTTTGGCGGCAGCCACCGCGAGGAGGCCGAGGGAATTGGCATCGAGGCGGTGGAGCTGGCGCTCGCGGCGGAGGCGCTCGATAACAGACTGGGCTCTGGTCAAGCCGTCGGTGGTGTTGAGATAAGACAATTGGGAAACGAGGCGGCTGAGGCAGGTGGGGTTGGGGAGTTCGGTGCATTGGCCGTATAACGACCAAGCTTGCTCAGTTTTCCGTTGCTGGAGGAGTGTGAGGAGAGCCTGATCTGGGGAATTGGGGAGCTTGTTAGTCGCGGCGGCGGCGGAGGAGGAGGAGGAGGAAATGGAGGTGGTGGAGGATTTTTTGGTGGTTTGGAGGCGGAGCGAGGAAGATTTGGAAGAGGTGGAAGGGGAAGGGGAAGGGGTGGAGGAGGCGATAACGGCGGAGGAGGAAGGTGGAGGCGGCGGAACGCAGCGGAGCGTGAGAGCGTGGGTGGTGTTCATAGCTTGTCCATATGATGTTTGGAAAATGAGTTTTTATTTGAATGTTTATTTTGTTTGAATATTTTAGTGATAAGATGGATATTTTAGTGATAAGATGGGATATTTTTGGAACTAATGATTTTATTTCATTTTTGGGTGGAAAAGACAACTACTACGTCTACGGTATAAATATAAAGCAAATAGCAAATATAAACCCCTCCTTTCTTTTTTTTTTCTTTTTTTAAATCTTTTTCTTTTCTTTTTTCTTTTTTCTTTATTCGGTTGTTTTGGGATAAATAAAGATCCTATTTTTGATCTGAAGGTGCAGTTGAACTGAAATGAACCGAACGAGTTTATTTGAACTTAATCGAATCTAAACGAGTTTTTCAAATTTAGATTTAAATTAAAAATAATATTTTTTTTATTACATTCATGTAAGAAATAGAGTTAGTTAGAGACTTATAATATGAAAATATGATTAATAATTTTATATTTTCGAGTTAAATTATTTAACGAGTTTGTTCACGAAGTAGCTGATAGTGTTAACTCAGCTCATTTAGCTAGTGAGCTTCATTAAATGATCTCAAACTCACTTTTATCAAGCCGAGTTTTTGAATCGCTCAAGAGTAGTGCCTAGCCGCCTCTTTTCTACTTCTCCTCTCTCTCAATCTATAGTAGTAGTCGTTCCAAAATTATGTTGCTACATCAAGAAAATATTTTGCTTTACATGGAGTATTTTCTAAAGGTCAAATGCAATATCAAGCAACAAGGACTATCTGTATCAGTGGAAAAATCTCATCTAGAGTCATAAGCCACAAGGAAATGAAGAAATTGGACATGAAAATCACAATTTTTTTGTATTTTTTTTTTCCTTTCCACAACTGATGATTAGAATGGAATAATCTCATCACCAGTAATCATTACATGAACATTTACCATCCATGAAATGATGAAATCTGTTGGAATCACGTAACACAATCTGCCTAGACACAATCTTTGAAACGTACTTAAACGCTGAATGACAATCTCCACAAACTCGAAGATTCTTCATTATCCTAATCGGCAGTTCTGATTTGCGTGTAAGAACAAAAGCAACTGCAAGTTTCTCACTGTGATAGCTCAAGATTTCTTCTTTGTTCTCTTCCTCAAGATCAAACAGAGCATAGTTTATCTGGGGTGTATACCCAGCCGCCTTCATCTTCTCGCGCAATTCAGCAAGCTTTTCGTATATAGCATCCGTGTCGGGATGTGATTTGTCTCCGGAGACGAAAACATGTATGCCGTCTTTCATGGTCACCCAACTGCAGCCAGCTTCCTTTCTAGCTGCTGCTACCTTCATTGCATGGCGCGACTCTGCAACGTGCTCCCATTTCTCAGTCGAGGCGTACATGTTAGCAAGAAGCACGTAGTTCACCGCGTTCTGAGGTTCCATCTCCTTCAACATCTGAGAAGCCCTCCTGCCTAAATCCAACAGGCGACCATTCGCTCTGCCACAAGCACCGAGAACAGTCCTCCATATAAGAACATTAGGCGCTATCGGCATTCTGTTTATGAACTCCTCCAACTTGCCAAATTCACCTGCTCGGCCAAGGAGATCGACTATACACGATAAGTGCTCAATCTGAGGTTCAAGATTGTAGTCTCTCTTCATAGACTCAAAATGGCCATAGCCTTGGCTGACCAATCCAACATGGCTACAGGCTGATAGGACCCCGACAAAGGTCACATGATCCGGTGGCTGGTTTTCCAGTTTCATTTGCGCGAAAATTTCCAGAGCTCTGTGGCCGTCACCATGGCGTGCATACCCAGATATCATGGAGTTCCAAGTATACACATTTCGAAGAGGCATCAATTCGAAGAATCTTGAGGCGTACTCTATTCTTCCACATTTAGCATACATGTCGATGAGTGCACTCCCGATGACAACATCAGAAACAAAACAAGCTCTAGTTGCACAAGCATGAACCTCCATGCCGTGCTCCAATGTTGCAACAGAAGCACAAGCGCTAAGAACAGTGGCGAAAGTAAAGCGGTCTAATCTTTGGCCATTATGCAACATAATCCAGACTAACTGCATTGCCTCTGTCAGAAGCTCATTGTGTATGTACCCTGAGATCATGGAGTTCCAGCTGGCATCATCCTTTTCCGCCATTGTTGAGAATATTCTTTCACAGTAAGTTATTTCTCTGCACTTCCCGTAGCAAGTGAGCAGAGAATTTATCACTCCATTGTCATCCATAAGGCGACATTTCAACACCAAGGCATGTATCTGATGTGCAAGTTCAACACAAGAAAGAGATGCAGCTGCTGCAAGAATGTTTATGAAGGTCACACTGTTAGGACTCCGTCCAGCTCGCATCATGTCTCTGAAATATTCGGTGGCTTCAATAACCGAAGTCTCGGAATCACTAAATGCCCTTACAATTATATTCCACGACACTTGATCGTGATCGTGCATAAAGGAGAACAGTTTCCTGCATTCATAGATACATCCAGTATCAGCATATAGTGAGAGAAGGGTATTTGATACCGAAACATCCAAATTGAGTCCCAACTTTACAGCTTCGGAGTGTATTTGCTCTCCCATAATCATCCAGCCTAGACTGCTGCAAGAACTTAACGTGCTGATCAGTGTAAAATTTGAAGGCACAAGTCCGATTCGCTTCATTGCGCGAAAACTCAATACTGCATCTTCAAAACGCTCATTTTGGTCATACCCAGAGATCATGGAACTCCACGAAACAGAATCTTTATCAAACATCGAGTTAAAAACAGAACAAGCATCTCCAACAGCACCACACTTTGCATACATATTTATCAAACTATTTCCAACATTAGTGCTCGAATCAAGTATCCCAGATCGCCTGAGATAGCCATGTACCTCCTTCCCTTTTCTTTTACCTATTTCTTCACATGAGAACTCAGCAAAGGCGCTCAAAAGAAGAACATAGCTGTCGGGGTTTAGCCTAACCATGTCCCTTGTTTCCAAGAAGACCTCAACAGCTTCTTCTCCTCGCTTAAGCTTCACCAACCCAACCATCAACCCATTCAAGGAAACCGCATTCCTCGTAACCATATGCTGAAATATGCTCTTGGCAGTATCAACCACACCAGTCCTTGCAAAACTACTCACTAGAGCACTACCGACATATAGATCTTCTAAAAGTCCAGACATCTGAATCTTTGCGAGCAGCTGCTTTAGCAGTAAGGAACCTTTCCTAGTATTAAGAGATTCGGATGCAACACTTATTAAGCTGCCAAATGTGTACTCAGTAGGCCTAAAACTGAAACTCGAATCCTCCTTTTGCATATCAGTAAAAAGAAGAAAAGCAGAATCAACATCTCCTCTCTGAGAGTAAACGGATATCATGGAGTTCCACGATACAGCATTCCTATTTGCTATCCCATCAAAAACACGGTGAGCAAAATCACTACCAACGGAACCGGAAATGCAATTCCCATACATGGAGATCAAGACATTGCACACAACTACATCAAACGCGTATTGCGTTTTGGAAACAAAACCATGAATCTGCAAACCATAGGTTAACCCCTCAGCTCCCAATCTCTGGCAAGCCCTCAGAGCACTCCCAAGTGCATAATGGTTTGGAGTAAACCCTGCAGACACCATTCTTCCAAATGCAGCTAATGCCTCTTTAGGAATTTCATTCTGAGCATATCCAGAAATCAAGCACGACCATGTAACGGAATTTTTATCAGGCATTTCATCGAACAATTGATGAGCAGAACACAAACCCCCACTTCTGGCATAAGCATTGATGAGGGTATTGCCCATGAACAAATCGCCAACAAACCCATTCTTGATTACACTCGAGTGGAACTGCTTGGCTTCAAGATTAGATCGAGAAAAGCGATATCTCTCGATCAAAAGATCGTACTTTTGGGATGTCAAAAATTCATGTAGTTCAAATGGATTTCCAGATATTTGGTCATGGTTCTCGGCTCGGAATTGTTTCTGCCTTTGGTCGTCAAGTAAAGCAAACAAAGGGTGGCCTTGGGCTGAGTTTGAGCGCGGAACTGCGGCGCTTGTCGAAATGCAGGTGCAGAATAGCCGGCGCGAGGAAGACACGACTTTTTTAGGATGAAACATTGAGGAGGCGTAACTCTAGGGCTCATGATTGTTTACAAGTTCAGAATCATCAACGCCAACGCTAGGTGATGATGTTTTAAATTGATGGAGGTGGCGCATGGAATCCAATCCTATTCCTCGCCGATTTCTTTGAGTGAAGAAACGAACAGTGTATAGAACGCCTTTGTTCCGTACGAAAAATCTTCGAATGGTGGAGCTTCCGTCTGCTGACGAAACTGGGCGGCGGAGCTTTGGTCTTTGATACTCCGACGTCGCCACCGTAGCTGGAGTTTTATGCGGAGTTTTATGAGTATATAACTTCTAGTTTTATGGTCATTTTGAGGTTAAAAGACATAAATATCCTTATACATGTGAGAAAGTTGGTAATGTTGACCTTTTCTTATTAATAAATAAAATATCACTTTCTCTCACTCCTTTTAAGTCAATAGCTGCTCTCTTCTCTCTCTTCTTTATTTTTTCAATTTTTCTCTCTCTTCTTTACATATGACCGCCCGCGCACACACACACACACGCATATATATATATATATATATATATATATATATATATATATATATATATATATATATGCACACACACACAGTGGCAGATAAAAATTGAGAGGACATGCATGTACTGAATTGAAGAGGAATTTAAGGTAAAAAAAGGACACCAACATAAATGAAGGTACTTTAATTCAATTTCTTGTAAGAGAGTTGTTGGAGCTTCATTGAATATGGCTGCCCACATAAACTTATAAGGCTATGAAACAGTACAAAATGACTCAATCTAACAACTAAAATACAAAATTTGTGTCCTTGTTTGTGCCCCAAATATTCACTCAAAGTCGAAGAAAATAGAAGCGAAAGATCCATCGTAGCGCGTTCTTATTTCTTAACTTACTAAGGTACGTAGACAATCTCTTTCGTAAACAAAAATAAAAAAAATCTGGGTTGTTCTTCGCTACTCGATGGTGAACTCGATCGTTAACTCGATCGAGCTCTTAGCTACACGATCGAGCTGGCTTGATGGATAAGACTCGATGGAAAACTCGATCGTTAACTCGATCGAGTTCTTAACTACACGATCGAACTGGCTTGATAAATGAATGAGACTCGATGGAAAACTCGATCAATAACTCGATCGAGTTGTTAGCTACACGATCGAGATTTCTTACAAATGCATGATTTTTTTAAAAATAATTCTTTGAAATGAATATTTGTCACATGTTAATGAACACGTGTAAGATGAGAATTTGTAATTCGTAATTTTGCATGATTTATATATGACATGATTTTTATTTAAATTCGAATTTCAATGAATTTAGGATTTTAGGGTTTAATGGATATGTAAATAAGAAAATACGTGACAAATGCATGATTAAGGTTAGGTTTTTTAGTATTAGAGTTTTAGGATTTGGGTTCATGACTACTCGATGGTTGACTCGACCGAGTACTCGATCGAGTCAAGCATCGAGTAGCAGGCAGACCTTTCAAAATCTCCTAGTTTTTATTTAATTTTCATGTTAGGTCAGTCTCATTTCAATACAATGCATATGATAGTATAACTGACATGATTTTTTTGTATCTACAGATGCCGTCGTGGCAACGTATTCTTATACGACACAGTGGTCGTTGGGAGGGATCGGAATACGTAGATGGAGATAATGTTGTTGTGTTCATGGCAGTGGATCAGATCGGTCGTGATCGCCTTATGCATCAGATTAGAGATGCTATGTGTCGTCCATCGAGCGCTGATTTATCGGTTTTTTATTTAACGGGCACAAGCGACGGCGAGAAATTAAAGGTTTCTTTGCAGAGTGATACAGATTTATTTAGATTGCTTTACGAGCAAAAGGAGAATCCAGTGGTTTATGTAATCGATCGAGAGCAATTTTGTACTCCCAATGTGAACGTGGGAGGTAGCAGCTCGGTGAGACAAGATGCCTCCACCTTCACCTGAATGTGAGACAACTTCTTTACACGATGAGCCCGATGTTTCAGACGAAGATGAAGAATATAACACTCGTGCTGATTTGCTTGAGAGTGTGACTACTGAGTTTATTGCTTGGATTCGTCAGCCGGGGCAGCTTGAAAATATTTTAAGGCAAAGAAACTTCTCATCTGACCATCAGGCTAGTCGAGAGGAGCACGCCGGAGATGATGATGTAGAGTGTATACTACGCAATTGGATTATTCCGGTTCCAGAATTCGACAATGCTACAACATTAGGATGGAAAGAAGTACTTGCACCAGACATCGACCGACTCGTAAAGGGTTCCACATTTCTGACCAAGAATGAATTGAAAATTATGGTTGGAATATATCACATGGAAAATCGAGTTGAATACACCACCGTACATTCCAGCAAGACGCGTTTAGCTTACAAGTGCAAGCATAGCGATACTTGTACGTTTAAGATGCATGCCATAAAGGGTGAATCGATTTGGAGGATTACAAACGTTACATTGGCTCATAGTTGCTTTACAGACTTGGATCGAAGGGTGGAAAGACAAGTGACTGCACTAGTTGCAGCTAATTACTTTTCCCGTAAATTGGTTGAAGAGGGGGTCCAGGATGTCATCAAATACTTTGGCTCGTATGTATAGATTGAGGCCACGAGTAACATGAATTAGGGTTGGTCTCTTCCACACATAATTAGCCTGCAAAATCAAAATATAAAGATTTTAGCACCATTGTACAAAACATAAATAAAAAAGAACACAAAAACACAATCTGTTAACTACTCGATGGTGGCCTCGATGGAAGACTCGATCGAGGCCCTCATCGAGTGGACAACACCACACAGCCACCATCAAACTACTCGATGGTGGCCTCGATCGAAGACTCGATCGAGGCCCCATCGAGTAGTCAACAGATAACCACTGCCACCATCAAACTACTCGATGGTGGCCTCGATCGAAGACTTGGTCAATCATCTTCCTCGCTACAATCGAGTACCTATAAACTACATAGTCCCTACTGCCTCATTCCTATTATATTTTGTATAATGTGAACTAAAATATCAATAGAATAACTTTTTAAACACCAAGAAAATACAATGTGAAACCAACATCAATACAATAACCATCAATACAATATATCATGTATAATCATCATCTATTGAATTCAACAATAACAATATACATGCAAACAACAACAAAAATTCGAATTTGGGGGGTTAGGGCTCATACCGGGGGCTGTGGTATTTCTTGTTGTTGTGGTACTTCCTCCTCGCCGGCAGCGCTCGGGGCACTGTTGGACTCGGTTTCGCTGTCGCCGGAATTCATTTGGTGCCGCCGGAATTAAATTTTCGATCGTGTAGTCGATCGGGTGAAGGGGGCGGCCGAAGAGAGTGGTGGAGAGAGAGAGAGAAAAGTGGGGACCAATTTTTTTTGTCTTTTCTCCAAAATAGAAGGTAGGATTTGGTGGGGTATGTGGGACAACATTTAATTAAAGTTAATGAAATGAAATCTGCCAACATAAATATAGTTGACTACTAGTTGACTGTTTTTATTTAAAGAGGTGGACCAATTAAGGGTATTAATATCTTTTAACCCCAAAATGGCTATATAACTTCTACTTTATGAACTATAGCCATATAACTTGTTCTTTTATGAAAAATGGTTATATAAACTCAGGCCTCTTATTTTAACTATGATTAATTAAGGTTTTAATAATTCATAATTAAAATTTATAATTTATTTAATAATTTAATTGATTAATTAAATATAATAGAAATAAAGAAGAGGCACTTGGACTTGGAGCAACGGTCGCACGGTGCAACCGTCCAACACAAGTGTACCTCCTCATCTGTTTCGCCCTTGGGAGGGATCCCCTGCAGTAGTACATACCACAGCAGCCCGTGCGGTGCTTCAAACGGGCGACCTCACGCGAGGAATTTCAATTTTTGAGTGCAGCCGTATTTATTTATTTCTATTACAATCTTCTGTTTAGTTGATTTATTAATATTATTATTTTATTCAGTTTCTCATCCTTGGCTGTATATAATAGAAATATATAATTATAATAAAAAGATTTGAGGTTTACATTTTTAGCGTTAACTTTAACAAAAAGTAATTTCAATTTCTTAGAGCACTTGCAACGGTGGGCGGGTGGGGGTGAGCGCGGCTGGGCGACCGAGCGGGGGGTGGGCGCTGCTGATAGCGCCCAGGGGAGGGCGGATGGGGTGGGTGGCCTGGCGCCCGGGCGGGCTTGCTGGGCGGGGAGGGGTGGATGGCCACGTGGCGGCTGGGTATTGGCCAACGGTTTGATTTTTTTTTTAAATTTTAATTTAATTTAATTCTAATTTTTACCTATAAATACTACACCTTATTCCATTCATTTTCACCCCATTCTCTACATTTCTATCTCAATTTCTTCTAAATTATCTCTACAACTTCTTATATTTTTGTGCTACAAATGGATCTCAATCAAAATTGGTCTTGGTTCGGTTGTAGTGATGCAAGTTTCGATCCCAATAATCTAAATTTCTACGGCAATTTTCGACCTCCATCCTTCCAAAACGTCTCCACCCCCACCCCCAACCGTCCTCAATTTCCGCCGAGTTCCGCCTATGTCCCTCAATTTTCACCGGGGGCTTTCTCCATGTATCCTACACATCCGGTACCTTCTCCTGGAAGAGAACCAAAGATTTGTTGATTCTCTTTCAACAAATTTACAAGGATGCTTCGGAGCAATATCATAGCGGCGAGGACATTTTCCAGAGAGCACTAGCGGAGTGGCAGAATAAATTCTACATCCCATTTAAGCATTTGGATGCTTGGAACGTGGTTAGTGATACGCCGAAGTTCCATATTGTCGTCTCTTCCAGCAAAGTCAAAGAGAATATCGCCAAGCGATCCAAGATCCGGGTTATGTAATGTTTTTTTTTCAATTCAATAAAATGCATTTAAAAATTAATGTTATTTAAATTATGAAAATAAAAATGAAATTGAAAAATAAAATCATTAAAATAATAGGTATGCCCATCTTAATTTGTGCCCACCAATGTGGCCAACTTTTTTGTGCCCACCCTACCCCACCAATACCCCACAAATATTAATTAAATATTGGTGGGCACAACTTTTTTGTGCCCACCAATGTGAGTGCTCTTAGCATTTCTATGTGTAATTAGTTATAATTCATTGATAGTCTTAATGCATGCACCACTTAATTATAGAGTATTATTTATATATATCCAGTATGATGATAGTGTATACCCCCCATAACCAGTTTTGAAGATATGTATAACACATAACCACCAAGACTTTTGGACTTTTCTAATTATATCTATTGAGACATTTTCTAAAAAAGTGTCTTATTTGTGTGAAAAATGGGGAAAATTGGACTAGTTAACCAAAATCATATAAAATCATGTATTTACCCTCCTATTTTAGCTATCAAAAAGATAGTTACGTATTTCTTTATTACATATTTTGCTAATCGATCCTTCGCTTCTAAAATGGTATCAGAGCCCTGGTTTTATTAAGGAATTATATTTTATTTATTACTTTAAGTATTATCCTAACGGAGGAGACATCAAGAAAAACATGAATCCGGACAATTGTCCGAGATGCGAGTGTTACAGGAATTATCTCCAAGATTTGGAGATAAAAAGAGAAAGAAACCAGATGTTACGGACAATCTGGAGAGAATTGTTCGACTCTATAGTCGTACGGGAAAGAAGGCTGGAATACATCGAGCCTTTTACTCAAGAAATTGAGGCAAGAAGGAGATATGATTCAGATCTGAGCGATCTCCTGTTCGAGGTGACAAATACCATGAGAAGGAACCATCATAACAATCATATCTGATAGATCCAGAAGAATGTCCAAGGTGTGGACATTTCCAGGAACGTCTCCAAATTTTGGAGAAAAGAAGGACAAAATACCAGAGTGTGCTAACACACTGGAGAAGGCAGTTGGATATCCTAATCCAACAAAACCAGGAGAAAGAATTAATTGATTCTTGTCTCCAAGGAATCAAAAGAAAAGAAGATCTTCTACATAGGTGTATACTCCTTGAATGGGAGATAGAACATGCTATGAGAAGAGATCATTGGATCCATCTAGGAGTAAATTGGAATTCATATACTACTCCGCTCTGATGGAACAAAAGAAAGATAAAGGAGTATCATCTACTCTTTTGTATCAAGAGATTTCTCCAGATTCCTCCAAGATATCAGCGGATTTAAGAGAAATTCAGAAGACCGTACAACATTATGGCGATAGCCTATATTGTTGGTCCCAAGACGGATACCTTGGTGTAGAGGGGGGGGTGAATACACCAAGGTTTAAAAACTTTTCCAAGTTAAAACTCTTTTGAGTGAGCTGGCTGTGTTCGATCCAGCTGGATGGCAGCTTGATCGACACGGTACATGTGCGGAATGTGGTGGATTTGGAAAGTCCGTCTGTTGCTTCAAATTATATTGCAAAGCTCTGTTTCACTTTTCAGTTAGTCAGTTTATGCAGATTGAAATGTATGCTTATGAGAGTTAGTAACATGCATAAAACAAAGCGATAAATAACAAGAGCATCTTTAACGTGGTTCGGAGTAACCCCTCCTACATCCACGACCAGATTCACTGGTAATCCACTACCACTTGGTTTCCAAGTACCAAGCAACTTCACAACTCTAACCCGAGCTGTGTTCCAACGGTTGCGGGCACCGTCAAGCCTACACCTTCGCCTTTGCCGGTGTGAAGAACCTAACCACTCGAATTACACGCTTCGAGCAAGCGTACATTTACCTAACCTTTCTGGGTTTGGGTTTGGGTAAGGTTTTCCAACTATGAACGAGTTCTTACAATGAAGAACAAGGAGTATGATGAACTCGTTCAAACTAGGCTTAAGATATTTATTCTGATCTAATCTGCCTATGACTGAATATGTGAACAACTAAGAACACAATTTGTTTGGGTGTTCTTGAAAGATTTGGCTTTGAAGATCGTTGTTCATTTTTCTCGTTTTCTTCTATTTCTTCGGTCGTCTTGTCGGCCCCACTCACCAGCAATGGTGGAGGAGAGATATATATAGGTGAAGATTCAAATTAGCCGTTGGAAGAGAGCCGTTTGAATCTTACCTACTCTTGTTGACTTCTGGCTATTACCTACGAAGTAGGTCTGTATCTGCAGAAGCTATTCCTTCTCTGATTTGACTGCGTCAGACAAGATCTTCTGACATCGGGATCTTGTCTTGGAGAAGGTCTTCGTCTTCGAGCTGCTAAGCGTCTCTGCTGTGTCTTCAGCGTTTTGGACTCTGCTGCGTCTCGACTCTGAGCTGTGTCTTAGACCTGTGCTGTATCATCAACCTGAGCTGTGTCTTCAACCTGAGCTGTGTCATTAACCTGAGCTGTCTTAGACCTGAGTTGTGTCTCAGACCTGAGCTGTGTCATCGACACTAAGCTGGGTCTTTTACACTGAGCTGGGTCTTCGACACTGAGCTGGGTTTCCGTCACTGAGCTGGGTCTTGATGCTGCAAGATCTTTGACTCTTCTTGGTCTTGTTCTGCTGAGTCCTTTAAGCTGTCTGCTTAGCTGTGTCTTCAGCTGTCTTCAGCTGATCTACCTGTAAACTAAGAAACTCTATATGCTCAAACAGGTGAGCTGAAAAACGCTTAGGCTTGTGCGATCATCTACTCAGTTGGGGTCAGCTGGGTTTTGGTATCCAATCAAAACTCTATTAATTTTCCCAACAATTTCCCCCTTTTTGATGATGCCAAAACCTAACTGAGAAAAACAACCTGCTTCCCCCTAAATGAGAAAGTGGGATTTTTTAAAAGATTTCAGCAGAAGATCAAATTCAAAGTTCAGTGCCTGGACAAAGAGTTATTGTCATCAGGGTGAGCTTGAGAGCAAAATATTTCAGTTTTATTAATCCACTAAAGATGATTACAAGAGATACAGGATTAACGAACTGAAAAAAAAAACAAAATTAAATCCCAGTAAGCTGGGTCTTCATCTCGGCTGCTTCTGCTGATTCTTCATTCTATCTTCTTCCAGCTGCTCATCTGTTCTTAACCTGTATCGGTTAAATATCATCTGCTCCAGCTTCCTGTATTCTTCTTCGTTGTTTGCCTTGGAAATTTTCCTCCTGATCGCCCATCTGTTTACTTCAGCAATAATCTTTGATTTGTCAGGAAGTTGAGTTCCAGGTATCAACGGAGGCTGGATATGATACAGCTGGGGAGCAGTGAGCTGGATCTTCGCGGTATTTGCAGCGTTGAAGAATGCTTTTGCCGTCATCCTGTCTTGATGAAAAAGCTCATTTAGATGCATCATGAAAGCAATATCTGGGGGCGTATTTGGGTATGCTCCCAGATAATAGTAATCTTCGATGAACTCAAACTTTGTATGTTCCCAGTCGTCGTTTAGCTCTTCTGGGATCCATTCATCAACTCTTCTCCAGTTCATCGGCATCTGAGACTTTTTCTTTGCAGCTCTTATGTTTGCTCTTTTCTTCTGCTGCTTCTTCTCTTCGGCATTTAGCAGACTTTCTTTCTTCTTCTGCTCATCTTGGAGGCTTTTCATCTCTTGCTTTTGCTGAGTAACAAAGTTGCAGAGCCAATGAATATCATTGAGCTGTTCTGGCGTGGCTCCGCTAGCTTTGGCAAGAGGGATGATCATCCTGCTCCATTTCCCTTTCCGTCCAAATTTGGTTCATCTGCATCCAAAGCTCAATAGAACAACTTCGTCAATCTCTGACTGCATCACTTGGACTTCAGCTATAGCTTTTCCTTTGCCCGTCTTTGAAGTTTTTCTCTTGTCATTACCTTCCCCCTTTTTGGCATTATCAAAAAGAGTGGAGGAGAGGTTGACTACTGTCTCATTCAGCTGGGCCAAGGCTTTGTCAATGTCAGCAATCTTTGCTGAGTTGTCTGCTGTGACTAGGTTGAGCTGTGCTGTGCTGCTGCTTCCAGCTTTGAACTGATTGTCCAGCTCCTTGTAAAGATTGAACAGCTGGTGGATGTCAGTTCTGAAGGAGAGAGTTTGCTGTTGGAGAGCGTCCAGCTGGCTGGATAAATCGATGACGCGGCTTTCCAGCGGGGCTTGGAGGTTTGAGATGATCTCAGGGACTCTCTTCTCTAGATGATTTGAATTATCAATACGTTGAGAAACGAGACTGTTTGAGATCTCTGCTGGTGCTTTCTTGCAGATTCATAGCGAATCTGTGAACGTCGTCAATGGAAAGTCCATTGCTCTGGACTTGCGATTCTATAGCTGTGATGCGCAGAAGGGTATCCACATTTGATTTGAGTCTATCCTGAAAAAGGATTTCCTCGACTTGTTTGGCAATCTCGTCCTTCATTGCATCAGAGAGCACAACAGGATCCGTCTGGGTCCCGGATTCGGCTTGGTGGGTTTCTTGCCTCGATCTCGACCGGTGAGCGAGTGTCATCGGCAATTGGACTCGTGGGGCGGCTTCGGTTGGCTCAACTGTTGCAGCAGTTGGCTCGTCTTCAATCATCATTTCCTCAGCTGTGTCGGCAGGGACAGCTTCATTGGCAGTTTCAACTGGAACGATCCAGCTGAGGTTGCGAAGGTAGGAGTTGGCTTGAGAAATGATTTCCTCAGAAGGTGGTACTTCATCTTGTTTAACCTTCTGAATGAAGATCTGGATCGGCTCGTCTTGATGCTCAAAAGCATCACGAAGACTTCCAAAGCCAAATGTCTCTGCAAAGTCGCTTCTTGACTTTCGGCTTATCGAAAGTGAAGAATTTCACCATTTCTTCATTTGCGTACCAAGTGGCCATCTTGGTATCCAAATAAAATTTGAAGTCGCTTACGGCGACTAGAGCGACGAGGAGGGAGGCAAGAGAGGGATAGTGTTGCGGTGCGCTCTTTATTCCTTGAAGTACGAGGTCCTCGACCCTCATGGCGTGGCGCGTGCAACGGCTGCGGGACCGAGGATTTCGATTTCCTCGGAAGAAGAAGTAGGGCTTGATGGTTCGGCTTGGTATTCATCATCCACCAAAGGAGCGTCAGTGGATGGGGCTCTTTGGGTGGTGAGTCTTTGAGAGATGGGTGGTTTCGAGTGCGAAGAGGTAGGGGAGGATTCTTGGAGAGGTACACGAGGAGGAGGAGGAAGGAGAAGAGAGTGTTGTTGAGGAGGAGATCCGGATGATGTGAGATCAAGCGGAGCGGGTTGTGAGGATGCTTGTAGGATTTGGCGAAGTGGAATAGCATCCTCCAGGTCGAGGTGGGGGACCACTATCCGTGGTTCCTCGGCCTCGTGAAGCAACCACGAACTCCTTCCTTGATCCGTGTTGGAGGAGGAATCTGAGTCGTCTCCTCGGCATCGATCTCCATTCGATTCCGAGTGGCTTATCGGTGGCTTCTCTGTCTCCTCAGCTGGCTTCCTGGCTGCCTTAAATTTGAGCTTCTTTTTGGCAGGTGGAGATCCGGTGGTGAGTTTCCTCCATTTGTTCCTTTTCCCAGTTTGAGAGGGAGAGACAGTCTGCTGTTTTGCCTCCTGCCTCTTCTTCTTCCCTTCTGGGGCTGCTTTCTTCATCAAGTCAGAGAGCTGACTTTGTTTTTCAAACAGAACTTTGGACACAGGGAACTCTTCTGTGTCTTTCCACTTGATTTGCCGTCCAGTGGTGTAGTGTTCTATTATGCACGCCGCCTTGGTGCATAAATAGATGGTCTCCCTACAGCTGAATTTGGTGAAGCTGTCATCTTCGAAGTGAATCTTCTTCGACTCTTTCTCCAGCTTTCCCATGAAGTAGGAGAACCAATCTACAGGATCATTCCTGAGGATGGCTATCATGGGCTTCAGCTTGGGTATGCTGATTTCTCCTTGAGATCCAGCGATACCTAGAATACACTTCTGGGTGATATCCAGAAGCAGTCTGAATTTGGGCTTCAGCAGTAGCTTGGACATACTTGCCCTGTAGGGTTCCGGCTTGAACAGCATCTGATCCAATTCGGCCTGGATCTCTTCTCTGGTGTAGTTGTCTGGGGAGCGGTCCCCAAGAGTTTTCAATCCGAATAGCTTGTTCAAAATCCGGTTGATGTTGATGTCGACGTCCCAGGGAGTTGTATGCCCTGTCTTTTCTTTGAGTTGGAGGGTGATGTTGGAGCGCAGGCGTTCATCTCGTTCGTCATCTCCATGAAGAACTCTGCTTCTTCCCGGCGGAAGTTGTTCTTCGGACGCGCCGTCGCCCATTGAAGTAGGCACCGCTTATCGATGAGATCCGGCACCTGCGGAACTCGAGTTCTTGTAGTTCTTGAGAGTTAAGCAACTCTCAAAGTGCAATTTTGACATCGGGTTTTCCGATTGGTTCGCTCCTGGGGTTATCTTCTTTGGTGCCATTGTATTTCTGGATTGAAGAGTTAGAAGAATAGAGGAAACAAATTTTGCAGAGAGAGCTTGAAAAGCAAGAACTTGTTTTGCAGAAAGATTTCAGAGAAAATAAGTAAATATGGCGACGATTTGCATATCTTTGATATATATACATCAACCGTCTATCTAGATGAACGATTGAGATCTTTAGATTTTAATTCAAGATCTGCGGCTGGGAGAGATTTGCGCAACACGTTAAGTGACGTGCGTATGTCGAGTGTAGGTCACGCGCGCGTGAGGTAGTCAAAACGTTCTGACTTCTCCCTCGACTTTCCCGAGCTACAGTACCCTGCATGCTTTTCATTAAATGCGATGGGATTCGATTTGCTGGATGGCTTATTGACGAATCCTTCTAAGGAATGATTGTGAATTTTGAATTTAAATTCAAATAATTTTATCCTTAAATAGCATATTCCTCAGGGAAGTAAATGAAAGACTGCAAACCTGTCAGCTGAACTTTGTAGTCAGCTGATACCTCTGCTGTGTTTCTTTATGTTGAGTCTCCTTCAGTTTAGCTATCCAGCTGAGCTTGATTCCCCCTCAGCTGGTTTCCCTTCCTGAACTGTCAGCTTGGACATAGTATCCATCTGATATTACAGCGGTCTTCTCCTTTGCTTGATTGACAGTTCTTCTCAGCTGAGTATTTGTAGATTTTGCTTGAATTTTAGTCAGCTGAGTTCCCTTTAGCTCTTCGACTGATGTCCAGCGGAGCTTGATTCCCTTTTTGGTTGGGAAATCCTTCTAAGTTTTGGGATCCAGCTGAGTTTGTTCCCCCTCAGCTGGATGGACTTTCTTCATCCGGATTGAGCTGATATCAATTGTTGGTCATTCTCAGCTGTATGACTCAGTTTGGAATGAGTCATTTTGTCTTTCTTTCTCTGCTGATAGACATTGTTTGCGAGGTTCGCCCTCAATTGGATAAACCAATTGGGTTTTATCAGCTGGGTTTGATTCCCCCTGACTTGATAAATTCATTTTGAACTCCTTGGGGTTCCTGCTGAGTTAGTCCAGCTGTGTCCGATTCCTTCTTGATGACACACGGTGATCCAGCTGAGTATTTCCTACTGGATGCTCTTCTTGAAGATCTTGCTGGACTGGGATGAGATCAATTGTTGATACCAATTGATGGTGAATCTGGTGAACTGAGTTCCCCCTGAATTTGATAGTAGGTGGCTTTCTTTTCTCAGCTACTTCCTACTTCACTTGAGTGAATTTTCTCATCACTGGCTCAATTCTTTGATGAGGTCAGTTGCTGCATGATTAGCTGAGTTCATTGTTGCTTTGTGGGGTAGAATCTTCGATTTCCTGTTCTTTGCATCGAACTCACCAGGAAAAACGTTATCACAACAATTAGCTGGGACCCGTACGCTTGACATATTCTTTGATGAGCTTTGAGGTAAGTCATGAGCTTGGATCATCAGCTGTCTTTCTTTCACAGCAAGCTTGATGACATCCACAATTGCGTCTGTCCCTCGACCTGTTATCACTCTTTCGGCACCCAGTTGTGATTGGGTCCGGCTTTGTTGTTGAGGGTTCCATTGATAACCCAGATTTGTCCTTATCTTTTGTGAGTGATACTTCTGGTTGGTCCTTGAATGAGTCCGCTTCTTCTTTGGACCTTGTTGACTCCATTTTCTTTGATGATGTCCATTTCATGGCTGGAGTCTGTTAAGCTTGATATCTAGTTTGATATCCCATCTGCTGGAATTTTGATTTGAAGCTCGGTTGCTTTCCAGCTTTCTAACCAGCTGAGATCCTTCCCAGCTGTCTTATAAATTGACCTTGATGTCTGTGCTGGATGACATTCTGTCTTTGATTTTGATTCCAGTCAGCAGGATTTATCTGCTGCCTTTGAGCTCTGTGATCAGCTAGGAGTTGCTGCTTTTCTTGGTCTTTGAGTTGCCGATCAGTTTTCTTTTCTGATCGGACTGAGCTTGGAGAGCTGGCTTGATTGAGTACGACCTCTTTGGTACATTGATGACAAGGTTCCAGCTGTGTTTGCATTGGTAGAGCCGATCTTTGTTCGATTCGGCTTTGGCCATCTTCAAGCTCCCGACCATTCGGTCTTACCTTGACTTTCGAGTTTATGATGATGATGGGTCCGTCTGTGATAACATCCCACATCATGTCGTTTTGCGCGCACGAGCTTTTGAGTCCGAACTTCCATATCCGATAATCATCGACGAGAGAATGTCGGAAGATTCTGCACAAGGAAGATTCCATAACAGTATGCAATAATGATTTTTTTTTTTTTTTTTTTTTTTTTTTTTTAAAAGATTTTGAAAAATTAAGGATACGTTCGAGTGACCACTATCGGCAAAGAAATGCGGACTAGTCGAATACGGTGATCTTTTGAACCACCGGCTGATACCAATTGTTGGTCCCAAGACGGATACCTTGGTGTAGAGGGGTGAATACACCAAGGTTTAAAAACTTTTCCAAGTTAAAACTCTTTTGAGTGAAATTTGTTGTGTTCGATCCAAATTTGGATGGCGGCTTGATCGACACGGTAGGCATGTGCGGAATGTGGTGGATTTGGAAAGTCCGTCCGTTGCTTCAAATTATATTGCAAAGCTCGTTTCACTTTTCGGTTAGTCGGTTTATGCGTATTGAAATGTATGCTTATGAGAGTTAGTAACATGCATAAAACAAAGCGATAAATAACAAGAGCATCTTTAACGTGGTTCGGAGTAACCCCTCCTACATCCACGACCAGATTCACTGGTAATCCACTACCACTTGGTTTCCAAGTACCAAGCAACTTCACAACTCTAACCCGAGCTGTGTTCCAACAGTTTGCGGGCACTGTCAAGCCTACACCTTCGGTTCTTGGTGCTTGAAGAACCTAACCACTCGAATTACACGCTTCGAGCAAGCGTACATTTACCTAACCTTTCTGGGTTTGGGTTTGGGTAAGGTTTTCCAACTATGAACGAGTTCTTACAATGAAGAACAAGGAGTATGATGAACTCGTTCAAACTAGGCTTAAGATATTTATTCTGATCTAATCTGCCTATATTTGAATATGTGAACAACTAAGAACACGGTATTGTTGGGTGTTCTTGAAAGATTTGGCTTTGAAGATCGTTGTTCATTTTTCTGTTTTCTTCTATTTCTTCAGTCGTCTTGTCAGCCCCCTCACCAGCAATGGTGGAGGAGAGATATATATAGGTGAAGATTCAAATTAGCCGTTGGAAGAGAGCCGTTTGAATCTTACCTACTCTTGTTGACTTCTGGCTATTACCTACGAAGTAGGTCTGTATCTGCAGAAGCTATTCCTTCTCTGATTTGACTGCGTCAGACAAGATCTTCTGACATCGGGATCTTGTCTTGGAGAAGGTCTTCGTCTTCGAGCTGCTAAGCGTCTCTGCTGTGTCTTCAGCGTTTTGGACTCTGCTGCGTCTCGACTCTGAGCTGTGTCTTAGACCTGTGCTGTATCATCAACCTGAGCTGTGTCTTCAACCTGAGCTGTGTCATTAACCTGAGCTGTCTTAGACCTGAGTTGTGTCTCAGACCTGAGCTGTGTCATCGACACTAAGCTGGGTCTTTTACACTGAGCTGGGTCTTCGACACTGAGCTGGGTTTCCGTCACTGAGCTGGGTCTTGATGCTGCAAGATCTTTGACTCTTCTTGGTCTTGTTCTGCTGAGTCCTTTAAGCTGTCTGCTTAGCTGTGTCTTCAGCTGTCTTCAGCTGATCTACCTGTAAACTAAGAAACTCTATATGCTCAAACGGGTGAAATTTGAAAACGCTTAGGCTTGTGCGATCATCTACTCGGTTAGGGTCGGTGGGTTTTGGTATCCAATCAAAACTCTATTAATTTTCCCAACAATTTCCTTTTTGATGATGCCAAAACCTAAGCGAGAAAAACAACACACTTCCCTAAATGAGAAAGTGGGATTTTTTAAAAGATTTCAGCAGAAGATCAAATTCAAAGTTCAGTGCCTGGACAAAGAGTTATTGTCATCAGGGTGAGCTTGAGAGCAAA
Organism: Agastache rugosa; assembly: GCA_031470985.1. Taxonomy (NCBI): domain Eukaryota; kingdom Viridiplantae; phylum Streptophyta; class Magnoliopsida; order Lamiales; family Lamiaceae; genus Agastache; species Agastache rugosa. The sequence goes on along the minus strand of CM062606.1, from coordinate 27,792,074 downwards.
ATATTTCAGTTTTATTAATCCACTAAAGATGATTACAAGAGATACAGGATTAACGAACTGAAAAAAAAAACAAAATTAAATCCCAGTAAGCTGGGTCTTCATCTCATTTGCTTCGCCGATTCTTCATTCTATCTTCTTCCAGCTGCTCATCTGTTCTTAACCTGTATCGGTTAAATATCATCTGCTCCAGCTTCCTGTATTCTTCTTCGTTGTTTGCCTTGGAAATTTTCCTCCTGATCGCCCATCTGTTTACTTCAGCAATAATCTTTGATTTGTCAGGAAGTTGAGTTCCAGGTATCAACGGAGGCTGGATATGATACAGCTGGGGAGCAGTGAGCTGGATCTTCGCGGTATTTGCAGCGTTGAAGAATGCTTTTGCCGTCATCCTGTCTTGATGAAAAAGCTCATTTAGATGCATCATGAAAGCAATATCTGGGGGCGTATTTGGGTATGCTCCCAGATAATAGTAATCTTCGATGAACTCAAACTTTGTATGTTCCCAGTCGTCGTTTAGCTCTTCTGGGATCCATTCATCAACTCTTCTCCAGTTCATCGGCATCTGAGACTTTTTCTTTGCAGCTCTTATGTTTGCTCTTTTCTTCTGCTGCTTCTTCTCTTCGGCATTTAGCAGACTTTCTTTCTTCTTCTGCTCATCTTGGAGGCTTTTCATCTCTTGCTTTTTCTTTGAGTAACAAAGTTGCAGAGCCAATGAATATCATTGAGCTGTTCTGGCGTGGCTCCGCTAGCTTTGGCAAGAGGGATGATCATCCTGCTCCATTTCCCTTTCCGTCCAGCTGGTTCATCTGCATCCAGCTCAGCAACAACTTCGTCAATCTCTGACTGCATCACTTGGACTTCAGCTACAGCTTTTCCTTTGCCCGTCTTTGAAGTTTTTCTCTTGTCATTACCTTCCCCCTTTTTGGCATTATCAAAAAGAGTGGAGGAGAGGTTGACTACTGTCTCATTCAGCTGGGCCAAGGCTTTGTCAATGTCAGCAATCTTTGCTGAGTTGTCTGCTGTGACTAGGTTGAGCTGTGTTGCTGCTGCTTCCAGCTTTGAACTGATTGTCCAGCTCCTTGTAAAGATTGAACAGCTGGTGGATGTCAGTTCTGAAGGAGAGAGTTTGCTGTTGGAGAACGTCCAGCTGGCTGGATAAATCGATGACGCGGCTTTCCAGCGGGGCTTGGAGGTTTGAGATGATCTCAGGGACTCTCTTCTCTAGATGATTTGAATTATCAATACGTTGAGAAACGAGAGACTGTTCGAGATCTCTGCTGGTGCTTTCTTGCAGATTCATAGCGAATCTGTGAACGTCGTCAATGGAAAGTCCATTGCTCTGGACTTGCGATTCTATAGCTGTGATGCGCAGAAGGGTTATCCACATTTGATTTGAGTCTATCCTGAAAAAGGATTTCCTCGACTTGTTTGGCAATCTCGTCCTTCATTGCATCAGAGAGCACAACAGGATCCGTCTGGGTCCCGGATTCGGCTTGGCTGGGTTTTACTGCCTCGATCTCGACCAGTGAGCGAGTGTCATCGGCAATTGGACTGCGTAGGGCGGCTTCGGTTGGCTCAATTGTTGCGACGGTTGGCTCGTCTTCAATCATCATTTCCTCAGCTGTGTCGGCAGGGACAGCTTCATTGGCAGTTTCAACTGGAACGATCCAGCTGAGGTTGCGAAGGTAGGAGTTGGCTTGAGAAATGATTTCCTCAGAAGGTGGTACTTCATCTTGTTTAACCTTCTGAATGAAGATCTGGATCAGCTCGTCTTGATGCTCAAAAGCATCCTGAAGACTTCCAAAGCCAAATGTCTCCTGCAAAGCTGCTTCTTCAGCTTTCAGCTTATCGAAAGTGAAGAATTTCACCATTTCTTCATTTGCGTACCAAGTGGCCATCTTGGTATCCAAATAAAATTTGAAGTCGCTTACGGCGACTAGAGCAGCAGGGAGGGAGGCAAGAGAGGGATAGTGTTGCAGTGCGCTCTTTATTCCTTGAAGTCTGAGGTCCTCGACCCTCATGACTGTGGCAGCACGTGCAACGGCTCTGGGACTGAGGATTTCGATTTCCTCAGAAGAAGTAGGGCTTGATGGTTCAGCTTGGTATTCATCATCCAGCTGCAAAGGAGCGTCAGCTGGATGGGGCTCTTTGGGTGGTAGGTCTTGAGAGATGGGTGGTTTCAGGTACTGAAGAGGTAGGGGAGGATTCTTGGAGAGGTACCTGAGGAGGAGGAGGAAGGAGAAGAGAGTGTTGTTGAGGAGGAGATCCAGATGATGTGAGATCAACTGGAGCGGGTTGTGAGGATGCTTGTAGGATTTGGCGAAGTGGAATAGCATCCTCTGGGTCAGGGTGGGGGACCACTATCTGTGGTTCCTCGGCTTCTCGTGAAGCAACCACGAACTCCCTTCCTTGATCTGTGCTGGAGGAGGAATCCTGAGCTGTCTCCTCAGCAACTGATCTCCATTCAGTTCCAGCTGGCTTATCAGCTGGCTTCTCTGTCTCCTCAGCTGGCTTCCTGGCTGCCTTAAATTTGAGCTTCTTTTTGGCAGGTGGAGATCCAGCTGGCTGAGTTTCCTCCGGCTGTTTCCTTTTCCCAGTTTGAGAGGGAGAGACAGTCTGCTGTTTTGCCTCCTGCATCTTCTTCTTCCCTTCTGGGGCTGCTTTCTTCATCAAGTCAGAGAGCTGACTTTGTTTTTCAAACAGAACTTTGGACACAGGGAACTCTTCTGTGTCTTTCCACTTGATTTGCCGTCGAGTGGTGTAGTGTTCTATTATGCACGCCGCCTTGGTGCATAAATAGATGGTCTCCCTACAGCTGAATTTGGTGAAGCTGTCATCTTCGAAGTGAATCTTCTTCGACTCTTTCTCCAGCTTTCCCATGAAGTAGGAGAACCAATCTACAGGATCATTCCTGAGGATGGCTATCATGGGCTTCAGCTTGGGTATGCTGATTTCTCCTTGAGATCCAGCGATACCTAGAATACACTTCTGGGTGATATCCAGAAGCGATGCTGGGCTTCGGCGGTAAGCTTGGACATACTTGCCCTGGTAGGGTTCCGGCTTGAACAGCATCTGATCCAATTCGGCCTGGATCTCTTCTCTGGTGTAGTTGTCTGGGGAGCGGTCCCCAAGAGTTTTCAATCCGAATAGCTTGTTCAAAATCCGGTTGATGTTGATGTCGACGTCCCAGGGAGTTGTATGCCCTGTCTTTTCTTTGAGTTGGAGGGTGATGTTGGAGCGCAGGCGTTCATCTCTGTTCGTCATCTCCATGAAGAACTCGCTACTTCCGGCGGAAGATGTTCTTCGGACGCGCCGTCGCCCATTGAAGTAGGCCTGCCTTATCGATGAGATCCAGCACCTCCTGGAACTCTGAGTTCTTGTAGTTCTTGAGAGTTAAGCAACTCTCAAAGTGCAATTTTGACATCAGGTTTTCCGATTGGTTCGCTCCTGGGGTTATCTTCTTTGGTGCCATTGTATTTATGGATTGAAGAGTTAGAAGAATAGAGGAAACAAATTTTGCAGAGAGAGAGCTTGAAAAGCAAGAACTTGTTTTGCAGAAAGATTTCAGAGAAAATAAGTAAATATGGCGACGATTTGCATATCTTTGATATATATACATCAACCGTCTATCTAGATGAACGATTGAGATCTTTAGATTTTAATTCAAGATCTGCGGTGGGAGAGATTTGCGCAACACGTTAAGTGACGTGCGTATGTCGAGTGTAGGTCACGCGCGCGTGAGGTAGTCAAAACGTTCGACTTCTCCTCGACTTTCCCGAGCTACGGTACCTGCATGCTTTTCATTAAATGCGATGGGATTCGATTTCTTTGGATGGTTTATTGACGAATCCTTCTAAGGAATGATTGTGAATTTTGAATTTAAATTCAAATAATTTTATCCTTAAATAGCATATTCCTCAGGGAAGTAAATGAAAGACTGCAAACCTGTCAGCTGAACTTTGTAGTCAGCTGATACCTCTGCTGTGTTTCTTTATGTTGAGTCTCCTTCAGTTTAGCTATCCAGCTGAGCTTGATTCCCCTCATTTGGTTTCCTTCCTGTTGTCGGCTTGGACATAGTATCCATCGATATTACGGCGGTCTTCTCCTTTGCTTGATTGACAGATTCTTCTCGAGTGAGTATTTGTAGATTTTGCTTGAATTTTAGTCAGCTGAGTTCCCTTTAGCTCTTCGACTGATGTCCAGCGGAGCTTGATTCCCTTTTTGGTTGGGAAATCCTTCTAAGTTTTGGGATCCAGCTGAGTTTGTTCCCCTGTTGGATGGACTTTCTTCATCCGGATTGAGTGATATCAATTGTTGGTCATTCTCAGCTGTATGACTCAGTTTGGAATGAGTCATTTTGTCTTTCTTTCTCTGCTGATAGACATTGTTTGCGAGGTTCGCCCTCAATTGGATAAACCAATTGGGTTTTATCAGCTGGGTTTGATTCCCCCTGACTTGATAAATTCATTTTGAACTCCTTGGGGTTCCTGCTGAGTTAGTCCAGCTGTGTCCGATTCCTTCTTGATGACACACGGTGATCCAGCTAGTATTTCCTACTGGATGCTCTTCTTGAAGATCTGCTGGACTGTGATGAGATCAATTGTTGATACCAATTGATGGTGAATCTGGTGAACTGAGTTCCCCCTGAATTTGATAGTAGGTGGCTTTCTTTTCTCAGCTACTTCCTACTTCACTTGAGTGAATTTTCTCATCAATGGCTCAATTCTTTGATGAGGTCGATTCTTCGCATGATTAGCTGAGTTCATTGTTGCTTTGTGGGGTAGAATCTTCGATTTCTGTTCTTTGCATCGAACTCACCAGGAAAAACGTTATCACAACAATTAGCTGGGACCCGTACGCTTGACATATTCTTTGATGAGCTTTGAGGTAAGTCATGAGCTTGGATCATCAGCTGTCTTTCTTTCACAGCAAGCTTGATGACATCCACAATTGCGTCTGTCCCTCGACCTGTTATCACTCTTTCGGCACCCAGTTGTGATTGGGTCCGGCTTTGTTGTTGAGGGTTCCATTGATAACCCAGATTTGTCCTTATCTTTTGTGAGTGATACTTGGTTGGTCCTTGAATGAGTCCGCTTCTTCTTTGGACCTTGTTGACTCCATTTTCTTTGATGATGTCCATTTCATGGCTGGAGTCTGTTAAGCTTGATATCTAGTTTGATATCCCATCTGCTGGAATCTTGATTTGAAGCTCGGTTGCTTTCCAGCTTTCTAACCAGCTGAGATCCTTCCCAGCTGTCTTATAAATTGACCTTGATGTACGTCTTTGGATGACATTCGTCTTTGATTTGGAGTCCAGTCAGCTGGATTTATCTGCTGCCTTTGAGCTCTGTGATCAGCTAGGAGTTGCTGCTTTTCTTGGTCTTTGAGTTGCCGATCAGTTTTCTTTTCTGATCGGACTGAGCTTGGAGAGCTGGCTTGATTGAGTACGACCTCTTTGGTACATTGATGACAAGGTTCAGTTTGTGTTTGCATTGGCTGGAGCCGATCTTTGTTCGATTCGGCTTTGGCCATCTTCAAGCTCACGACCATTCGGTCTTACGCTTGACTTTACGAGTTTATGATGATGATGGGTCCGTCTGTGATAACATCCCACATCATGTCGTTTTGCGCGCACTGAAAGATTTTGAGTCTGAACTTCCATATCGATAATCATCGACGAGAGAATGTCGGAAGATTCTGCACAAGGAAGATTCCATAACGATATGCAATAATGATTTTTTTTTTTTTTTTTTTTTTTTTTTTTTTTTTAAAAGATTTTGAAAAATTAAGGATACGTCGGGTGACCACTATCGGCAAAGAAATGCGGCTAGTCGAATACGGTGATCTTTTGAACCACTTTGCTCGATACCAATTGTTGGTCCCAAGACGGATACCTTGGTGTAGAGGGGTGAATACACCAAGGTTTAAAAACTTTTCCAAGTTAAAACTCTTTTGAGTGAAATTTGTTGTGTTCGATCCGAATTTGGATGGCGGCTTGATCGACACGGTAGGCATGTGCGGAATGTGGTGGATTTGGAAAGTCCGTCTGTTGCTTCAAATTATATTGCAAAGCTCGTTTCACTTTTCGGTTAGTCGGTTTATGCGGATTGAAATGTATGCTTATGAGAGTTAGTAACATGCATAAAACAAAGCGATAAATAACAAGAGCATCTTTAACGTGGTTCGGAGTAACCCCTCCTACATCCACGACCAGATTCACTGGTAATCCACTACCACTTGGTTTCCAAGTACCAAGCAACTTCACAACTCTAACCCGAGCCGTGTTCCAACGGTTTGCGGGCATCAAGCCTACACCTTCGGTTCTTTGATGCGAAGAACCTAACCACTCGAATTACACGCTTCGAGCAAGCGTACATTTACCTAACCTTTCTGGGTTTGGGTTTGGGTAAGGTTTTCCAACTATGAACGAGTTCTTACAATGAAGAACAAGGAGTATGATGAACTCGTTCAAACTAGGCTTAAGATATTTATTCTGATCTAATCTGCCTATGACTGAATATGTGAACAACTAAGAACACGGTAGTATTTGGGTGTTCTTGAAAGATTTGGCTTTGAAGATCGTTGTTCATTTTTACATTTTCTTCTATTTCTTCAGTCGTCTTGTCAGCCCCCTCACCAGCAATGGTGGAGGAGAGATATATATAGGTGAAGATTCAAATTAGCCGTTGGAAGAGAGCCGTTTGAATCTTACCTACTCTTGTTGACTTCTGGCTATTACCTACGAAGTAGGTCTGTATCTGCAGAAGCTATTCCTTCTCTGATTTGTTGCGTCGAACAAGATCTTCGACATCGGGATCTTGTCTTGGAGAAGGTCTTCGTCTTCGAGCTGCTAAGCGTCTCTCTTTGTGTCTTCAGCGTTTTGGACTCTGCTGCGTCTCGACTCTGAGCTGTGTCTTAGACCTGTGCTGTATCATCAACCTGAGCTGTGTCTTCAACCTGAGCTGTGTCATTAACCTGAGCTGTCTTAGACCTGAGTTGTGTCTCAGACCTGAGCTGTGTCATCGACACTAAGCTGGGTCTTTTACACTGAGCTGGGTCTTCGACACTGAGCTGGGTTTCCGTCACTGAGCTGGGTCTTGATGCTGCAAGATCTTTGACTCTTCTTGGTCTTGTTCTGCTGAGTCCTTTAAGCTGTCTGCTTAGCTGTGTCTTCAGCTGTCTTCAGCTGATCTACCTGTAAACTAAGAAACTCTATATGCTCAAACAGGTGAGCTGAAAAACGCTTAGGCTTGTGCGATCATCTACTCAGTTGGGGTCAGCTGGGTTTTGGTATCCAATCAAAACTCTATTAATTTTCCCAACATATATGGTGTACCACGCGATCTTTACAAGATGGCTATGAAGCAGGATGAAATCTATAACATCCTGAAAGAGATCCAATCACGGATCGAAAGACTGGAGCAACGACCTAGTTCCAGTCAAAGGAGAAATCCTTTTGGTAATGAACCCACTTATCCAAAGCCAGTGGGAGAAACCAAAAAGGATCCCAACATGGAGACTTTGAAAAGAATGATTCGTGAAAAGAAAAAATGAGTAATCTGGAACGAATCAAGCTTGACGATCTCCAGGAGTTAGCAGATTCTTTTGCTAACATGACGATGGTGGACTTAAAGATGAACCAGAATGTGGTCCAAAACCCACAGCCGGTGAATCAACTTCCACCAGGAGCCATCATTGGAAATCAACAAGATTTTCAAAATGCACCCGGAGCCATTAATGCAGTCCAGGACTTTCAGACTGGGGCAAGGTATGATCAACATACCCCAAATGATGCATACATGGCAGCAAGAAGGACAAGGGCAAGAAGGCCGCATCCAAAGGTACAAGATACACCATATGGAAAGGCGACCCTGGATCCTATCCATCCTTACGGAGTGATGCTCGACCTCGATGAAGTTAATTTCAGAGATCGAGAATCAGTAATTGACGAGTGGACGTCAGCCCTGAGAATTGCAGCAGCAACTCTCGATTTGAACAAGGAAGGATTCGTTAGAATTCTCGAAATGAGTCTTGCAGGAGTGGTCAAGACAGCATGGGAATTCTTTCCTGTAGACATCAAGAATTCATGTTTTGAAAGTGATAACTACACAGAACATGTCCAGAATATGGCCGTTCTTTTTAAGAACCATTTTCTGGGAGAAGGATATTTTGAAGGATATGATTTAGAGAAGAGAAAGAAATACTTGATTGCATTGTATAATATAAGACTTGCAGTCTTGGATCAACAATCTCTCAACAAGTTTCTACAGCTCTTTACTCTTTATCAACATCAATCTAAAGTTGATGATAGAGTGGCACTGGAAATCTTCTTTCTGAAATTTCCAAGCCCATAGAAAGAGATGCTTATTCGGGATTACGAACCAGGTGATCCTGAAAACGTCGCAAGAAGGATGTCTTATGTACATCGAAAGCTCTCGGAGTGGTGTCAACAAGCAACAGCTTTGAAAAACTTGAAGAAACTGAGGAGGATTAACAAATTTGCTCCTCTAAACTGTGAAGACAATGATCTACCAACGATCATTGGGGGAGAACCACCGAGGCTGAAGAAATACAAGAAAAATAGGTTTCAGCCCTATCATAAAGGTGGAGATCCAAAAAGAAATTCTTGGAAACCAAGAACCAGATGGTCAAGACAGAAAGCCAGATCTTATAAATCAGGCAAAAGAAGTGGACCATCAAGAAATAGGTATCCTTTCCAAGGAGATAATAAATCCCAAGGAAGGACACCGGCCAAGAAAACTTTCAGGAGAACTCACACTAGAGTCAATGAAAGTTTCAAGGATTGCAACTGCTGGACGTGCGGTGCAAAGGGGCATATTTCCACAAATTGCCCTGACAACGAGAGAAGAGGTATCAATAAATTCGAATCTACTCCGGATATCGAAGATGCCTTCTACTACCAGGAACTGGTACAAGTATATCAGTTAGAAGACATACCCTCGGATGAGAGTATATATGAACAAGAAGAAGTCTTCAGCGGAGAAGATTCAGAATGGTCTGATGGAACTAGATCGGAGTCAGACTGATCCAGAGATTGTTCATCAGGAGAAAGAGGACAGAACAGGATTTTTCAGTCACACAACTCTCTCTCAAAGCCTGATTGACAAGATCATGAAGAAGAGTCTGAATATACAAAAGTATCAAGGCTTTTCGGCAAGTAATATAGATCAAGTTCTAAGGAACTTTAATCTAAGGAGCAGGAAACAACAAATCGTCTATGGAATTTCTAGGCGAGAAATATCGCTTCCTATAGAGCTTACAGGGAATCAAGTGGAGATGCAGTTGATTCCAGCCAGTGACATCCGGGAAGATTTATAAAAAATGAAGCCCGAAGTCGCTGAAAAGATGAACTGGATTCATATTGGAGCAATCCAGTTGATGTTAAAATCGGCTCTCTTTACCGGAGTTCACACGCCGATTGATATCGCTATATGCGATAAAAGAGTTAGAAATCTGAAGGATTCCGTATTGGGAACAATAACGGGAGATCTCTGTGCAGGACAAGTAGTGGAATCATTTATCCTAAGATTGCTTACAATCTTAATGATACCCATTTCAGCAAAGCCCTAACACTTTATCAGGACTTTAAACGCAAGGATTTGCTGGAGGAAGGAAACAGGCCTTACTCCATTACTTATCAGAGTTGAAATTGCTCGGTTAAGGAATGTGGATATTCAAATCCGAGATAGAGAAGTCATGAGACACGACCAAAGTCTCAGGATAACTTCAGGGAGATTATCTTTCCAAGGAGACAGAATTATGTCTTTGCCATATGGAAGGAGTCGGAGTCTCATTCGAGAAGCGCCACACCCTCAAACATCTCAGAGTAACAAAGTTCCAGTAAATCTGAAATGTCCCGAGGGATGGAGAGAAGTAATAGTAAAATTTGACACTACAAGGTGGGAAACCAACTTCCCTTGTAATTTTCTTTACTATACGCGATAGCTTAGGAGATCAATCATTACAAAGGTACCACAGGAAATTGGGGGACAAGTGATGGAGATCAAGGGTAGAGTTTGGAAGAGAAGCCGGTTGCTTTTGGGACTGGATTTTCTCGAGGATCACAAACCTTGGGAAAATAAAGAGGACGGAATGGAAATCACGATTAATGGAAGAAAACTATTGATCGAATGACAAGTCCATTCTCCATATACATCTCTATAGGGATGTTATATGAAAAATATAAAGCAGAATATTTTGCTGCTTATATTGATTCAAAGTGCGAGGGAATTTGTGCTTGCAAAACGAGGAGTCTTCCCAGCAGAGGTAGAAGATGATCTACCCCGAATTGCAGGAAGAGATTTCTCAAAGAAGATTTTGCTCCTTGCTAAAGGAGTAAAAGAGACGGAAATTCTGATTGGAGGAGCCAGAGGTACACCTTGGTACAAGGTTAAAACTCCACCAATTTATTTCCATGATACAGGTGCAGACATTCTGCTAGGAAACAATTTCCTACAGATGTTCAAAAGATATATGCAGGATAATGAAAAAAGGCAATTGGTTTTCACAACCATTTGCGATCACAAGATCATTGTCCAGAGGCTCAAAGGGGCTTTTAATCGCCAGATACCATTGAGTTTTCGCAGCAAGCGTGGTGATGAAGGAAAACTTCGACACCCAAAGATGAAAGATCAAAGGAGATTCAGCGAAGCAGTGCTAAGCTGTATTAGGGATTGGGATCTCGAAGATGAAGAGATTCAAATCCTCAAAGCTTCTTTAATATCCCATCAAGATATTAGGGAAGAGGTGAAGGTATCCCTAGAAGATGTCAACAGGAAAATCAAAAGAAATTATAATGAGAATCCTTTGGCATGGTGGGATAGAAACAAACTCAAGGCAACCTTGAAGGTAAAGCCAGAAAAGGAGTATGAGTTTGTTAGATACAGGCCAATCCTGATGAACCTCAAAGATCAACAGGATATGAAGGAGATAATCAAGGAACACCTTGATTTAAAGCTGATCGAATCAGGGAACTCGCCTTACAGCAGTCCCGGATTTCTGGTAAGAAATCATGGTGAGATCAAACGAGGTAAACCTAGACTTGTTATTAATTACAAAGGAATTAATGACATTCTAGAGTTTGATGGATATTTTATCCCAAGTAGGGAACACCTTATTAACTGCATTAGGAATGCTAAGGTTTTCTCTAAGTTTGATTGCAAGTCAGGTTTTTACCAGATTCGCATGGAGGAAGGGAGTAAGAAGTTTACAGCCTTCTCTACTCCACAAGGGCATTATGTTTGGAACGTAATGCCAATGGGGTTAGCTAATGCGCCTCAAATATTTCAGAGAAAGATGGATAATCTATTTAAAGATTATTTTTCTTTTATGTTCGTCTATATTGATGATATTTTAATAGCATCAAAAAATATGGAAGAACATATCAAACATCTTGAGATCTTTGCAGATGTTTGTTATAAAGAAGGTTTAGTACTGTCTGAAAAGAAGGCAGTCGTTGCAACTCGGAAAATGGAATTTCTGGGTATTGAGATCGATGAAGCAGGAATCATTCTGCAGGACCATATTGTTCAAAAGGTCCAGAATTTTCCTGAAGATCTTAAAGAAAAGAAACAACTTCAGAGTTTTTTGGGAGTTGTTAATTTTGCGGGACCATTTATTAAAGATCTCACAAAACATAGAAAAGTTTTCAGTTCATTACTGAAAAAGGATGTTCCGTTCATCTGGACAGAAGAACATAGACAAGGGATGCGGGAGTTAAAAGAGGTTTGCAAAAATCTCCCAAAGCTCGCGATACCTCAGGACGAAGATGACTTGGTCCTGTATACAGATGCTAGTGATTATTGGTGGGCAGCCGTCTTAACCAAGATCACTCCTAATGGAGAAGAACCCTGTAGATACTGCAGTGGTTTATTCTCAGATGATGAGGCTGTGAGATGGCACATCAACGAGAAAGAGTTCTTTGCAGTCAGAAAGGCGTTTAAAAAATGGCCTTTATTTTTACTTGCAAAGAAATTTACTTTGAAAGTTGATAACACACAAGTTAAAGCTTTCTTAAGAAATAAGATGGAATCTAAGCTTGAAAAGGCTAGATTAATTAGATGGCAAGCTGAATGCCAATATTATATTTTTGATATTGTCATTCTGAAATCTCACGAAAATATTCTTGCAGATTTCTTAACAAGAGATGGAGCAAACTGACGTGAACTCCATTCTACTAGCCCATAGACATCTCAGAGAAAATCTGGAGATGTTATCCGGCGAGTGGGACGAGTGCATTCTGAATGCTGAACAAGCAGGAAGATTGCAAACTCTCGATAAGACGAAAGTCACCGAGAGAATACGAGCTTGCATACGGTCTCAGAGTCAACTCTGGACTGCATGTCAAACACCAATCCTTCGGGTGGCCAAAGATCCTTTGGTAAAAGAAGAGTTTCGAGTACAGGGCTCTAAACACAGCGCGAGAGGATTCAAATACCTCTTGCCCAAGTTCTAAGGTGGTGGTATCTTCGGAACCATTGCCCCAAGAAAAAGATGATATTCAGGGGTCACACTCTGGATCATCATGTCAACCCAGCACCTCTGGGGAAAAAGAGGGAGAGATTAATCTTAGGTCAATGACTGACATTTCTAAGATTAATACTGATAAGATTGAAGTTTCTTCTTCGTGGCAGGTTTATCAAGCCAATTGGGAGAAGCTCAACACAAGGACTGGTATCAACCCAGAAAAAATAAGGGTTGATGTCTCGGGGAAATATCCTCGGGTGTGGATGATGCCCAATGCAGATCCACAAGAAGTCAAAAGATGGTATGAATTCGGAGCACTGGCTTCAGTCTATACCACCTCGCCATCATTCGCCGAAATCAAGAATCTACCCAAGTGGATTCAAGAGGCGGTGTATGATACCTGGGCTAATAATCACAGCTTAGCCGAGGAGACATTTTGGAGTTGTATTTTATCAGTGCAGCCCCAGAACCAGCAGGGAAAGGAAACCATGAAGCCTTCCACTATATTAGGCTTCGAAGACCTGATGCACGCGCCCTTGAAAAGATCAAAGCGCCTGCAGAGAAAGAGACTACTCTAGTCTCAACATTGCCAGAAGATCTCATCTCCACAAGAAGAGCATGGGGTCTATGGGTCTGTCTCACTGAGATGGACAAAGTCAAGTTCCCGTTCAAATTCTTTCAGAATTCGGTGAACGGGTCATTCCTGTTAAACACCATGACAGAAAAATCTACAAGATTCGCAGAGGAAGCTTTCGAAAGAAAGAGAACCTTGCTCTGGGAAAACAAGATTACGACGAGTAAAGACACTCATCGTAAATATTGCAACATGGCTCATTTTGGAAACTGGTCCGAGCACATTTGTTCGGATTGTCAGAACCAGAAAGAACCAGAGTTCGGGAAGGGGTTCATGCCCAGAAAGGGGAAGGAGAAGGCTCGGTCCCACGAGCATCTCGAGCAGAAGGCGTTGCCAAAAGCAAAGACGCCAAGGGCCCCGGGAAAAAAGTAGATTCCCGACACAGGTTGTTGGAGTCATGTGACTCTGAGCTGGAGCACCCACTAAAGAGAAAACGACAGTAATGGGTGGAGGGAAAAGTAATTACCCACTAAAAACCAAATGGGTAAAAGCATAGGAAGAGCATTATCAACCAAAAATAATGCGAGATAAAAAAAGTAGCACCGAAAGTTTGGCGTCATTATTCAATAATGGACGACAGCAGTGGTCCTACGCTGAGTCAGATACAGGCTGGCCACGGAACAAAGGAATCCGAGGCAATAATGCAGGAAGGAGGTTGAGAATTGCAACCTCTATATATTTCAAGAGTTTGGAGAGCAGAAGGCATCGGAAATCCACGAGAGATCTTCAACACCATCTCCTCTGCTCTCAAAAATAAATATTTGTTATAGTTCTTAGCTTAGTATAATATAGTTTATGTATTTCGATTCCGCTACCATAGGTAGCTAAACAAGTCTGTCTCCTCCCTAAAGGAGATATACTTATGTTGTAATAAGTTTTATATAATTCCTATATAAAGTTCGGGCTTTTGCTCATCCCTTCCAGTGTCTATTTATTCTATTATACCGACTAAATACCCTACGCCCCGAGTAGGAAACGAACGAGGCTGTCTTTGTGTCTTCTTGAAGGAGTCTGCGTCTGGAAACCATCGGTTGCGATCGTGTGGTTGGACGAGGTCCCTAAAACTTCCGACAGAAATACCCGGCTGCATTCCGGTCAAAAAGGTATGAAGTTGGTATACGTAGAATTTATTTATACGGAAGTGTGATGGGCTTGATAGTGTTGCATGATTCATTTCCATATTGAAGAATTGAATTGATAAATCAGAGTATGTAATGAAGAAATTCAGTAGAAGGGTAAAAGAATTTACGCGTATTGTATGATTATAAGGTTGAATAGGTTATATCAATATTTTCCCTTATTTTATACAATATTTTATACACAAAAATGGATATAATAATCTTATTGGTGGGTCAGTGGGTACTGCTTATACCCGCTATCAAAAGTGATCGTAGGAGGTACACACTATCTCTATACTGGTTAGAATGAATTTCCTCTCTTAATTATATATCCTTTATATTTCAATGAAAGAAAATAAATGAATTCAATAGAGCTACTACATCTCTGCCAACAATAAAGATATTTAAAGCACCTCAGATATTTCTCAATGAATATATAGCTTATGATACATTTTCTTTAATGTGACCATCTAGTTAGATTGAAATGTTTTATTTTAAAAAACTGATTTTTTATTTTTAAGATTATGTTCCGTTCACAACAAATTAAAATTACATTGTATCTTCAATTTAGTGCTAATTAAGATTAAATTATGTAACCTAGGCTTTCATAATACTAGCTCGATAGTGAGTGCGACGTGTCATGAACTTAAATATTATATAAATTTTATCATAATTTTAAAGAATTTTGGATACCAAAGGAATCTTATCTTATATTAGATAAAAAATATATATATTTATATTAAATTACTAAAGTATTCTTAAAAATTAAATTAACTAAAAATATTTTAAGTATATTAAAATTGATAAGAACACATATTTTTATAGTTTTATATGTATAAAACCAATAAGAAGAACCTAAAGGATAAGAAAATAAATTAACCAAAAGAAAAATGAAAAGGACTCATAAGCTGTACTTAAAAGAAATACGGCCGCATTTGAAGCACCGCACGGGCTGCTGTGGTTTATCCCACTGCAGAGGATCCCTCCCCGTTTGGCCCATTATTGAAAGGTGTTATTTATCCTATTCTTTTTCCTTGATGCATATGACGCGCTGCGTGTGTATCTGCAAATTTATTTACATTTGATTTGGTCTGTTTATTTTTCTGTCTTGATCAACATTCAACAATCAATATGTAGCTTCCGTTTATCAGGACACCAAAAATATACTACTCCATCCGTCCCATAACAAATGACTTGTTTCTAAATAAGAAAATAATTATCTCTTCAAATGTTGTGGGCCATACCACTTTAACCACTTTTTACCCTTCACCTAAATAACTGTGTCCATAAAATATGAACCACTTGTTATGGCACAGAGGAAGTACATGTTACAGCAACGACCAAGAAACTTCAACCAAAAACTTGAAGTAGGTAGCTTAGATGATTACCCAAACCAGTCCTATTAGTATGTCAGGGTTTAGTGGAGACGGGTACCCATAAAAGTTCAACCCATTGCCATGTCACACAATATGTAAGAAGATGGAAAGTTACTGGAAATTAATGCTGTCCAAAATGTAAGCATCTTAAATGATTGGTGAAAGTGTGAGGCATCAACTTCTACAAAGTGTGAGGAGCTGACTTAATATCCATCAACCTGATGTTGCCCATAAAAATGTACAAAAACAGAGAAAATAGAGATAACAGTGCTGATCTAGACAAAAACAAACAAACAAACAAATGCATATTGCCACGAAAAAGAAAGCATAATCTTGCTTCAAACGAGTAGGAATCAACTTAATAGCACAGCTCTGCAAGTCTTGCACAAAATTTAGAAGCTAAACTAGGCACATGAAGCCATCAGAATCATCACAGTACCTAAATAGCCAAGTCATGGGCTCGAACTCTTCAACCCATCTCTCTGTCTCCCTTCAAAGCACAACACCTATCTCATACTTTTTGTTTCTTATTCTTGGAGAAATTGTTTTTCCTAAAACCTCTCAAATCATCCGTGGTCTCAGCTGTGTTCTGCTTTTTCAGTCCTTTCCTCCCTCCAAATCCATATTTGGAATCCTTACGTTCTCTGCCACCCTTTTGCTTTTTATCAAATGCACTCTTCCCCTTTCCACCACCTTGTTTCGCCTTACCTCCAGAACGATCCCAAGGAGCGACTCCTGGCCTCTTCTTGTTTGACCTCTCAAATGCTTTGCCGTCTTCAAAAGCTAAACTCAGGTCACCATCATCTTTATCAGCAAAACCACTCTGCTTCCTTTGCTTCCTCCAGTTCTTGACAGATTCTATATCGTCCTTCTTCTGTTTAGTCCTCTCCTTCTGCTTCTGCACCTGTATCTCCTTGGCCAACTTTTTGTTATCCCTTGCCTTCCTTCTCTCCTCAGCTTCCTCCATCCTTCTCTTCTCTGCCAACAGGCGGCCCTTCACCTTCTCCATGTGAGCATCGGATTTAACCATTTCAGCATAATAGTCGGATGGCCTGAGGAAAGGTAGGCCCATTGACTCAAACTTCGTAAACGCCTGCCTTGCACCCTCTAGTGCCTGCGTATAGAAAGCTAGCTCCCTAGTGAGATCATCATTCACATTCACCTCATGATCCTGATCGATATCAAGTGACAGCTTGTGTTTCCAGTCAATATTTTCAGGCCAGCTGATATCTCCAAGTTTATCAAGCAAGCCAGCTTTGTTAAATACAGCAGTCTTTGAAGGCTCACTAAACTTCACATCTCCATCTTCCTCTGATTCAGACTCAGAAACAACAGGATCATCATCTTCCATATCCGATCCAGTACCGTTTGATAGTTGATTATTCTGCATGATTATAGTTTCTTGGTGAAACACCGCCTATTTTAGAGCAACCAAAAGTCAATGCTTGCAAGATCCCTAAAACAACACCATACACGGTGACAAGCAAAAGAATTGAATAGATAAACACCACAACTAACTTCATATTGGAAGCCTGAGTAGTTTCAACTATTTTAACGAACACATCATTTAACAAATTTTTTCAGCAATATTCAAAGCGGTTCTTGGTAATCTAAAGAGCAATAAATTACCTACTTTCAAACCAGAAGTAGATACGCTGCACTGAACACCCTCACCAATCCCACATAATTTAATCACATGGCAAAAACAAGAAAACCCCCAATCCTACACAACCACTACAGACGAAGAATGAATACCTAAATGGAGTTGCTGAAAATATTAATCCATGAATTTTCTCTCTACATCTACGAGATGAGCTTAATGACTTAATTAGAAATTCGAACAACTAAACTATAAAATAAAATTAAACCTCAAACAATTATCGAGCTCTTTGCTCTGTCTTCCTTAAGACTGTTGTAGAATGAAACATGAAACATAAATACAGAAAAACTAAACGATAAATATTGTAGAAAAACACAAGCTTACCAGTATATGCGCCGCCGTAGAAGAGAGAAGGAGAGGCCAATTGTGCGACTGCAACTCTCAACTGTGAAGCGTGAAACAAATGGGGGGAAAAGCCCTAATAAAACCCTAGCTACCGTTCGACTCTATTTTCCCTACTTTTATAGGTTGGTTTTTTTTTTAACTTTATTTTTATTTAATTATTTTTATGCAATTATTCGGGTATCCGGTCGTCCAATTATGGAAAATTTTACAAATTTGATATTCTATTCATCACAAAATTGAAATTCATTTTTTTAAGGGAAAAATTGAAGTTATATTATTTAATGTATTAGTTTTTTTATTATGTCGTGGAAATTGATTATTAGTTATTACAATATATAAAATATGTTTAATGCTATTTTATTAACAATGTAACTTATTTTAATTATTTATTAGAGTATTATGTATTAATAATCTATTTTGGATTATTGTATAATATATCATCAGTGAATGGGGAGAATAACCAAAAATGACTTGCTGACATTGAAGAAAAAGATTATCGTTGAATCATTTTACATTTAACAGATGCTAGATGTGATTAACCAATTAATGGATCAAGTATTATTCTTTGGTCATTATCGTTAACATGAATATTTTTTTTTTATAAAACGCATGCCATTTGATTTCTAGTATATAGGTCTTTTCTTGCTATAACTCAAATACTAATAAAAATAATCCTCAAAAAAATATAATAATAAATGTAAGACCATCTATAACCTGAGAAATTATATTGTACATGTACACACACTACAACCACCTCTCACATGAAATTATTTTAATAATATAAATTATATTATCAAAATAATCATATTATTAAAATAATTTCATGTGAAAGGTAGGTGTAATGTATGTACATGTATAATAGAATTTCCCAACCTAGGTTGGGTTCACAGGCCCACGAGCCCACCTCGGTTGATCTCAGTGCCACTGAGGGGGATAATTGTTAGCCAGTCTATCATTTGTGACTTGTGAGATCTGGCTTACATCATATTTATTTATTTTTATGTTTTTAATTCCAACTGTAATATTCATTTTTTTAAAATCAAATTCAACTATAAATATAATATATCTAACTCCCCATTTTCTCCCACCTCATTTACATCTCACTTTCTTCTTCATTTCCTCAAATTCTTCCACATCGATCTTAATTTTTCTTCATTTCATTTTCAAAAATGTCGGGCGACGTCGGTCCATGCATCAATGATACGGGTAGCGATGCCGACGATGAAAAATTGATGAAGTTGTCGCACATATAAAAATTAGATTAGTAAACATACCAATGTATCTCAGAGATCAATATATTTGCAACAAATCAATAATATCATAATGTTTAATTGTCTAAATTTCTCGGCCTCTCTCCCAAGTCATAAAAAATCACAAAATGAGAAGAAAAATATCTCTCATATATTGAAGTGCATTAACATTTCAATAAGATCTAAACTTCAACTGATTTTATTTAATTGAGCAAGGATAGAGTAGTGAAAATTGAAGTCGAGATGAAAATATTATCGATGTTTCATATAAATCGGGCTAGCAAACTATACCTTTGTAGTTTTTGTCGATCTACTACAAAAACTTGATATTCCTCAATGTTCCGTAATTTAGATAATTCTTATAATGTAACAACATTTCTAATTAGGTTCTATAATTTTAAAGTTAGCGAATAGTTGATATTGGATCAAATATGTTTCAGAAAGATCTTAACCATTAATTTAAATAGTATCAAAGTATAAATAGGGATATGTGGAAAATTAAAATCAAATTAAAATCTAAATAATAATTCATTTATATAATAAATACTTTTACAATTTTCATTTTCGTTCGACAAATACATTAATACAATAATACATATTTTTTCAAAAGAAAATTGGTAATTATCTTTTCAAAAGAATTCATAATGATAATAAATATGTCTTGCTAATTTCTTGAAACACAACTTTGATAACTCTTAATTTGCCTTTCTCAACACGTGATGTCCAAATTTTAAGCATAACAAAGAAAATAAAAAATAAAAAAACCCACAAAAATTAGTAAGATGTTATAGTAAATATTAATAAAAAAAATATAGTGATAGAGCAGTACTCTCGCCTCTCGGCCAGCAAAATAGTATCCCTTATATCCTACAAAATTCTTTGTATGTAATTTGTAATTTGGGTAACTATTGAGAATCCATCAGCTGGTGAATGGACGTGCCTAAAGATGTGCAAGGAGTCCATAAAGCCACTTTTTATTAAGCAATCATGTTCAACACAATAAGCAATGTATACGGAAAAATACAGTCATATTCTTCAAAACAAGCATACTGTGAGGAGGGAGAACGAACCATGTAAGAACTTCTTGTTTTATTTCTCTATTTCTGCCATACATACGGACATCCAAAAGCGGAGTCCTAATTGGGCAAGAAGTTTGTCACCTTTCGTGACTGCATTACAAGTGATATCTAAGATGCTTTCCATCAAAGGCTCCAACACCTCATAATGTGTGTCTACAAGGCTAATTAAGCCTTTTAGTGCAGTGCTTCTTCTCACTCTCTCATTCCCAATGCGAGCAGCATCACACAACGATTGCACTATACGAGCCCTCCATTTCCTACTATCTTTTATTAATTTAATCGATGCCATTGACAAGATGTAGCAGACCACGACACTCTTCAAAATCTGAACATGCATGCAAAAATTCAAATCAAATTTATTTTATAAGCAGATCAAACAACAACACCCACAGTGTGACCCGTTTAGTTCTCTTGACTGTTTTCCAATAAAACAAGCAACCATAGCCGCACTATAGTGTCTTCCAATGCAATTCACATTACAAAAAGCAACAGATAATCTCATAAAAATATCAGCCATGGAATAGATAGATAGATAGATAGAGAGAGTACAATTTATAATCCACATGCATTTCAGTGGAACAATTGGTTGATAATTATCTAACCATATATTAAGTTCCCAACATGATATCTCATTTTAGTCTGTCTATGAATGTGAAAGGATAAACTAGCAACTTGTCCTAAAACATATCAATGACATTATTCACGTTTACAATCAGGCACATTTCCAACCCTAAAACCAGAATCTAAATTAAGAATGCCAAATAATCTAAATAGTAAATCCAAATGGAATAAAGAAGGAATGTGAAGGGATAAATGGAAACTGATCAAGACCTCACCTAAATAGAAAAGACACACACAACTCATCAGCAAGAAATTTCGACCACAACCCATAGAGAAGAGAGACTGCTCTGTTTTGCACACAATAAAATGAATATTCCATAATATTCTATTTTATTTGTTTGATCTTAAATCTTAATTAATGAGGAATGATAACCTAATTCATTACACTAATATATGTAAAAGATTATATTATAAATAAATAAAACTACAAACTTAGGAATCCTCATAAAAACGAGATGAGACGAACATTGAGCCTCATTAAAATCCCTCAAATGAGTCGAAAGAAAAGTACTTATTTTTTTATTTATTACAAAAAACAGAAGCTACGTATAAAACAAAATATACTCCCACAATTAGGAAAATAATTGATAGTATATGATTTAGAATTTTCATCCCACAATTAGGAAAATAATTGATTATTATATATAAAAAAAAACTTAAGCTATATAACAAAATATACTGTAATTATATGAATCAGAATATTCATCCCACAATTAGGAAAATAATTGTATCGATTTCGTTTTTTATGCTTCTTTTATGTGAGTTCGATTTTAATTCTTTTTAATTTGCCTTGTATATTATGTAATTGCTTCTTTTATTAAAGTTCCTTTTCTTATCACGTATTATTATATATAATATTATTTTATAATTTATTTTTGAAGAAAATATTATTTCAAAATAAGAAACACAAGATAATAAATTGAAAAAAAAAATTAGCACATGAACAATGATGCTGTAACTATAATGCAACACTGCTCAAAAATAAAAATACAACCAGTGTACGTGTGTTAGCCTAATGGTAGAGTGGTTAATATCCGAGCCAAAAGTCACGGGTTCAAGTCCACCGTCACACGGCCTTTAAAATTTCTTGTAATGTTTGTTAAAAAAAATACAACCTAAAATAGCGCATGACTGTAGATGATATTCTACTCTACTTTTGCGCAGAAGTACAAAAATATAATCCTGCTATATCTTTTTTTTTAAATATAATTTTTTATGGTTTAATAAATTTAATCTTATGTTTCTTTTTTGAAAAAAGAAATATTATAGTTTATGTTGATTCATTTGTAAAATTAGTTTAAAAGCCAAATATTAAATAACATATTTTAAACTTACTTTCAAATTATATTTTGTTTTACTTATATAATGAATAAAACATAATATATTCATAATTACCTAAAATAAGATAAAATTCACAGTAGTGATAGCAAAATTTTATTGTCAAATATGCTTAGTTTCACTTATATTTCTAAAATTTTATTTCAAAATTTTATTATAAATAAATAAACAAACAAAATATTCATAAATACCTAAAATAGGATTGCACTCATATAAATACAATAACACGTATGCCAAAAAATTATATTACAAAAACATAAAATGCATAAAAATATAAAAATACAATAACATAACCTAAAATAAATTTAATATGAAAATAAATTAAAAAAAGGAATATTCCATTATAGAGTGAAATGCTAAGTGATAGAGATAAATATAGAATTACTCTATAGTTCACTCCACAGTCGACACTAGAGTGAACTGTTAAAGATGCTCATATTTCGAATTTCCCCCCTTCCCTTTCAAGGTAAAAGGTTACTTTTAATAGACATAATTTTCAAATAATGGTTTGACTGCATAACATTTCATTAGGTTTGACCACAATTAATATTTTAACCCCATCCTTCCAAAGGTTGCATTATGACTAAGGAACTTTTTATATACTAATATTGCAACCCTTAAAAAGAAAGCCAGATAGGATAATTGCAATTGCGATTCAAATGAAAACACAACTATTAATGCATATGGCTCCCACCAAAAGACTATGTTGTGCTTCAAGATTAAATCTAAAAAAAAAAAAGATTAAATAAAAAAAATCAAATGCAATAGCAATGAATGCCTAAATAAATTTTTTCCATTTGCTTTCAAATGGTAAGAGTTGTAACAGAGTAGAATGATCAAAAGAAAACTGTACATTAACCTTGGAGCCTCGTCTACCTGTGTTGAATCATCGACGACGCCCATAACTAAGGAGAAAACAACTGCTGCTGCTATTTCCATCTTAACCACGACCACGAACCACATCTAAACCACATTCTTAACCTTATGTACAGCGCCAACTAATCTAAATCCCATATTCACACGCTATATACCTCCAGAGATCATGAAAGGTGGAACGACCCTTGTCCTTCGGTTATGGCATAAAAGAGCTTCTCTTTCATAACTTCCTGCAAAAATCCATGCTTTAAATTTAAGTATTGCCATCCACGGATAAATGAAAAAATTATGAGCAGAAGAGAATGAGGCGAACTTTTGAAGAGTACGGAGGAAGCTTCAAATAGTTAGCACAGGTCATCACACTAGGCAAGTCTGCATCAATTTCCTTGCTGCAATGCTGTTGAACAATTGAATACCGAGAAATTTGTCATTAAGTTAGCAAAATGAAAACAACAAAATCATCAAGGAAAATCATTAAGTCTGACCTTCCGAACTATTGTCAGTTTAGGGTTAAGAGAAGCCAACCCCCCAGTTGGGAGGCGGGGTGCACCAGTCACAAACTGCAAGAATGCTCGTTGCTGCTCCAGATCAAACTCTAGCATGATCTCCAGTAACTGCAAGTTAAAACAAACGTCAGTTATTTGAACTGCGAAAGGAGATCCGACATCTAAAGCAACCAACACATTTATATACTTACATTCTCAACGGGAGAACTGCTAATAGTGTACCCATGGTCAAATTTGATGTGTTCCAAAAGTTCATCCGACTGTATTCAAGAAAGTTAAATGAGGGGACCGGGGGGGGGGGGGAGGGGTCGTCAGTTTTCTGCAATGAACAAGCATGGAGCATAATATAAATAAGTTGTGTATGAGTTGACAAAAATTGTAGTCAGCATACATTCCACATCACGTGTTCTCCACATAGTAGACGCTCAAATTCTTCTTCTGTGAAAACCTCGAGATGTCTGATAGGGAAGACCTGAAAGCCATCCAGAAAAAAACGGGTGAGGAATAAAAATATTAGAGATTGTCAATCACAAAAATCATAAAAGATTTTACTAGAGAAAAGAAAAATGTACAGCAAATGTCTTCATAAGGACACGTTTAATGCAGTGATACAGTTCAACTAAAGGAAAATGATAACAAAGAAAAAGGAGTAATAGTAAACCTTATCAAAACCCGACTTGAAAGCATCCACTTGTCTAGCAATTCCAGATTTTACTGTTGCATCAACCATGAATTTAACGTATTCCTCCAAATTAAAGAGATTTACCTAATCAAAGAATCAAAAAACATCAAAATAAAACTATTCTACTAGGTTCAACAATATCAGAAAATGGAAAGTCTTCAAAACTATGTGAAAGCTAACCATCTTCGGCTCGGACTCAGAATCGAGTGCATAATCTGGATACCCAGGAAGGGTAAAATCAAGGCATAGGTCCTCAATTTTTGTGCTCCGCAAGCACACATTGAGATCATGCAATTTTTCTTGAGAAAGAGATGTCAGATACTTCTTCCTTTCTACAAGAGCCAGGAACTCTAAAAGAGCCCTACCAAGTGCAGGATCAAATGACTGAATATCGTAAAGATCAAGTTCCTACATGAAGGATGTTGCAAATATCCAAATCAGATAGCAGTTTGGTAAATCACAGCATACAAAGTGGTGAATGATCAGTTTTCTTACCTTTCCCAGAATGAGCTTATAGAAGGCCTTAGAGAATGGAAGATCTAAAACCCTACCATCTTGAAGAGCTTTAGCAACAATCTGTCCCAGAAGAGAGAACTTTCTAAGAACTTCTGAGTATGTGGTGCTAATTGCTGCAGTCAACGAAGGCGACCACGGATGGGGGAAGAGTCCAAAAGGAGCCACCAAAAACCCAGAATTCTCAGACTCTGAAGAAGTTCGGCTGTGAAGAGGGACAGAGTCATCTCTCCACATACCTAAGCCAATTCTTTGAAACTCGCGGCACACCAATGTATAGAACTCCAATGTTGGACCAAGACCAGTACCAACCTCTTCACTATATTCCACCTCAAGAAGAACCTTTTGGCGGGCATGGATTTCCATCATCTGGTTGGCAGATTCAAGTATCTTGTTTCGATGAACCAAAATCTTCTTGCGAGGAGTGCTTCCATGATTCTGCTGCCTGCCACTGGAACCTCCAACATCGACACCAGATACTGAATGAATCTGATGTGGCAACCGGCCTAATGCAACCAGATAAAAATACTTGCACCTTGCTTCAAAGCTAAACAGGAACGGGCACTGAGCAATTAACTGACTACACCAAGCAGGCATGGCCCCAACAGAGACAGCCATGGGGTCCCGCATTTGCTGTTCTAGTTTCTCTGTTAACTTATTGTTGACAAATTCATTTCGGGGAACTTCTTCAACCGATAAATTTAACTTATCAAAATCATCAATTCTTCCCTCTGCAAACTCAGATACTCTTGCACGATACATCAGATGAAATCTCAATCTATTAATGCCTTCCATCCTTTCCAAAAGGGATAATATATCATAAGTTGGGCCTGACTTACCCAAGTCAATTTCAGAAGCAAACATGCACGCGAAACATGGAGACTGCAAAGATGAGGTTCTTCTAGATAAGAGAGAAGATAGAGCCTCATCATGACTGTGTTTACTATAACCTGGTTCTATCGTCACATCTCTTCTGTAAGTTACTTTGTGTATACGGCTCCACAAGCTTGCACTTACGATATTATTATGTCCCGCTTCAGTTTGCTGTTCGAGAATAGATTGATACAGTGTCAATTTACGGTTGAGTTGCCGGCCCTCCAAATAAAATAGCAACTTTGTAAAAGTATGATCATCATCCATGCTTGAATGACCCTCCTCTTGCACAAGGTTATGCTCCTCTTCCTCAACATGATCCTTGTACAAAAAAGTAAGTAGAACATATATAATTGTTCTGTTGATACTACAAAATAGCTGAGAATACAATCACATTCACATGGTCAAGTGAAACTAATTAGAAAAGCACACAAAAAACCATCAGGTCAAAAATGGAGAACAAGAAGCTGGACAGGAAACCGAAAAAATAATATGCATTGAAGACACAAATAGTGAGCAACCACCAAGAAGGACAAAACATACTGTTTGAACATTGATTATATCTGTTGATTCCACAGGTTTTTCAGGAGAGCTGGATGTCTCCGCTGGTGAAGACAACACCGGATTCGGTTTTCCTTCCTGCAAGGAGGAAAATGAGGAAGAGCTAAGTGCCATGAACCATGTCTAATATATTGATAGATGAATGTATTTAAATTTCAGGGTCCACAAAACAGGCAGCCACAAAGATATTAAAAAGGTCGGTCAGCTTGAACTAAGACGAGTACAAACCTGCACTTTCTGAACATCAACTAGCATTTCTGTGCCTGATACGACATCCACACATTTGACTTGGGAAGAACTTGAAGGGGATTGTGATTGAGAACATGAGCCATCTTTCTCCTTTAAATCCTTAGACTTCACTTTCAGATTCTTAGTTTTATTATTTTTCACTCTAGGCAGCAAATATCCTTCAACTTCATCTAAAGGCACAAAGGGGTCAACATTGACAACATCTTCAACATAATCCTGTAGACAGGTCTCCAAACTTTCCCTCACAAACTGAACTTTCAGACATGGGTACGAAGTAGAACGCCCATGTGGAATAGTGGCATAGGAGTTCCTTCGCTTATATGTATGGCTTGAGATGATAGGGAAACTTTCAACAGAAGATAGAGCCCTTTGTAATCTCCGTACTAGGGTTAGGAGCGGATATTCCTCCTGAGCTGGGTCAACACTAGTCAACAATAGTCGTCCAAACACCTCAAATCTTTTTTCCATAATGTAAAAGTTTTTTGCAGAAAGATTGATAGCATTTGATAGGTAACCAACAAATGATTTTATGATTCCACTCTCCACAAACTCAAAAGTGGAGATTGAATCTTTTTCATTAAGCTCTGAGATTATTTGGTGCAATAGATTGAAAATGTCTTCTTCCTGCTGACTAGATGTTGCATCTTCCATCGACTTGTTTACCAGACTCCTTAACGCAGTGGATAATGTTCTGAGCTTCTGAAGAATATCAGTTACTCCTTTCTCAGGGTTCACTGACTCCGTTTCAAAGTAAGTGGCCCATATATGCTTTGCTAGATTCTGAACAGTGTCACTCTGAAGCTTGCATGTCCCATTCTCAGGTGACTTTGAAGACTGGCCTGTATCAAATGCAAAGCATGGGCATCTGTGCACATCTCTTGAAGCTATGCCATCAGAAACTGGAGAGACATTTAAATCTTTGTCTGGAGAGAGTAGCCCATAGATGGCAAAAAGGACACCTTCCTTGATAAAGGAATTCAAGTATAAATGCGGAAGCTTGAGCATTATAGTGTCAACGATTTGAAGGGATAATACTACCACATGATCCTCTTTTCTTGCAAACACTCCAGCCAAAAAACTGTTATTAAATAAAATTAAATATGATTTAGTTTAGAAAGAAATTGTAGACAGTTTAGTGAATCACATCATAGAAAAGATAACTCTTTCACCTTGAAAAATTAGCAGTTTGTAGCAAACTATGAAGCGCGTCAGATGAGCTGAAATGAACTAACTTATTGATAACAGACAAACAGCCGTAACATATAAATAGATTCACACCAGAATTGACCACCTGCTTGAGGGTGAAAATGACAAAGTAAAAATCGAGGAGGGAAACGAATCGACAAACAATTCAACTAAGACATGACTGATACCAACCTGAATTAAGATAGGAAGTAAATCAACTCCAAACTTATGCAGAATATCAGGATGGTTTAAAAGAAAATCTTCTTTCTCTGACTTCTGTAGACTGTCCCCTTCGGCAGAAATTGTTGGGAGAAGCTCATTCAATAACTTTAAAACTTCATTTATCTGGAAAATAAGATAGCAATGACAACCCAATAATGATTAATGACACCAATGTCAAATAACATCTCATTTAGCTAAGCGCATCTTTTAACACCTTATTTAGCAAGGCTATTTTGAGCAAACAAGTAACCAAAATTATAAAACAGAACAGTGATTAGCAAGACTCCGGACAACTTTCGTGCAAAATGTTTGATCAGAGCAGCAAAGGGAATTTCTTCAGCATCCTTCTTCAAGCCTCACGACAATCATGCCAAAACATATAGCTAGACCGAGACATAGTTTTATAAAATAGCTACCCTTCAAATCTCTTTGATCTGTACTTAGCTGAAAGGGAATGCCTCCTTCGGAAGGACATTTGTGATGCTCACAATACACTTCCAATCTAGGAATACTCATGTGGGGCTGATTTCTACAACATAAATTTCAGTAGGCTTCTTAAATTCGAGCAAAATCACATCTAAACGGCAAGAACAAAGAAGAAACTCTCCACAATAAAGCCAATGGGAATAAGTCTACACTTCATTAAAACTTCTCAAAAGTTCCAGTGGTACTAATTGATACAGGTGGCTAGGGTAAATGACACCATATCTTAAGTCCAGTATGTAGGAATTGACGAAGCAAAAACTCTGCCAAAATACTTCAGTTCATAGAATGCAATTGTAAATCGGCCATCATCACCTTTCTTCAAATATTGAACGAATAAATGATTATATTATAGGCGGACATTTGAATGTCAATTACGAGGGCACATAAGAAACAAGGCTCTTTGGCTATGGCCAATATAATTCAATAATTAATCAAATCAAATCAAAATATCCTGCAGCAATAGTTAGTTTCAATTTCAGTGTTCGTTGACTGTGTCCATGTTTTTGTGTGTGTGTGTGTGAGAGAGAGAGAGAGAGAGAGAGTAGCCAACCTGGCTCTGATGCCCATCCACCATAGGGGTCGACTGCATTCCATGTGCCAGATCATAGGTGGATAGCATATCCTTAACAATGCTGCTTATGTTGAGCTCAAAAAGTGTCCTAAAAGCAACAGTAGATCCAGTAGCCAACTTGACAAGTAACCCTATCAAGCCCTGCCAATCCAATTATGAAAGTTATCATTGATAAAAATAAAATCAAAGAACCCTAACTCCCTGCAGAAACATGGTTCATAACTTCTGAAAAACCAGAGAAACTCTGCTTACAATGTGTGTTGGTTGGCTTAGGGTTGTTCGGCTGTTTAAGCCTATGAGATGCAAGGTCTGCTGAACCAATCCATGCATACATATTTCATCCAACAAATCAGTTGAGCAAGAAACTTGCTCCCCAATTTTAATCAAGCAAGTGGCGACACTCTCGACAAGCTAAACATAGCGGCAAAAAAGATAAAGGATTAAATAATGTAAATGGAAATATTTTGAGAATAAAATACTCATGAATGAAATTTTGCAGAATGAATACCTGTCTATCTTCATACTGGAGAAGATTGCACAAAATTGGAACTGCCTCCATGAATTGTGATGGAGATTCAGAAGACAGTTTCTTACATATATTTACCACAGTAGAAAGCGCAACCCTCTAGCATCCAAGAAAGCAAAGAAAGGAAGAAGTGGAAAAAGCATCCTCAGATCAATGCCATAATAACGTAAAGAGGGCATGTATTACTCTGTAGAGAAGAAGTATATAGTATAATGGTGTTACAAGAAGTACCTGTACACTTGTGGAGAAAAAATCAATATAACCTAAAACAGCCATTATAGCGCCAGATTGCAAGCAAGCAAGTGGTTGTTCGCGTGATATTTTCTCTAATGCTTGCAAGCACTATAAATTGGAAACAGAAAACAGAAATGCTGAACCTTAAAATCCCATAATAACAACGAACAAGTAGATGCTAATAATTAGTACACAAATAAAAAATGAGTATCCATATAAAGTTTCAGCAGCATACTTGTTCTGCCACATCCAAGTATTCAATCGCCATTAACCGCTGACAAAGGACCGGAACAGCATCATGTCTCACAACAAAACTTGAGGATCGGGGATTGACATCGCACAAATAAGTTATAGCTCTTATAGCCAGAAGCATTATATCCGGATTGCTCTCATGCATCGCCAATTTAACAAGTACAGGTGAAAAGGAATCCACCATTGGGCTTGATAAAGAGCTATCACTACAAAAGGACAGCAACTCACATAGTTCTGTGAGTTGAGCCAACTGCCCCGATTCCTCCACCTCCTCACTCAAACTTGACAGAACTCTCTTAAAACTGCTTTGATCAGTCAATGATCGATTCCTATAGTAGTCATGAATACTATTATCAGAATCACAAGAGCCATATGCAGATTCCTTCTCTCCATCGCCCTCTGATCTAGTTGATCCAGAAGTTGAAGATGATGTATCCATGTCCGCATCCTGGGCTTCATTAGCAGTACTCGTCAGTGTTTGAGCCGATGAATTGGAAGAACTTGGCCGGAATTCCAATGAATTGCACGCACGCTTATCTACTGGCAATCCATCCACGGCTGCCGGCAATCCATCCACAGCTTCATTCCTTTTTTGACCTCGATTAGCCATTTTCACAGCTACTGCGCAGAAAATTAAACTCACTTCAACAAATCCGCAGAATCAGACTTACCAGAAACACACACAAAATCATCAAATCCACACACAAAC
Organism: Agastache rugosa; assembly: GCA_031470985.1. Taxonomy (NCBI): domain Eukaryota; kingdom Viridiplantae; phylum Streptophyta; class Magnoliopsida; order Lamiales; family Lamiaceae; genus Agastache; species Agastache rugosa. Next base: position 27,761,725 of record CM062606.1, on the reverse strand, counting down.
ACAATAGGCTAGAACAGAACTTAAAAGAATTGTGTATCCGACAGAATTATTCAGCAATCACCACCACTACAAAAAGAAACCCATATAATAGGATTAAACTGGCTTAAGCTTCAGCAATCATTCATAAGTACAATTAACCAAAAAGAAGTCATAAAAACAGAGAGAAACAGAGCTTCCAGTTTGGTTGTGAATGATTAAACATACGAAACAGGCAGAGCAACACGGAAAATCAGTAAAGACTTGACTTTTGCACAAACCCAAAAAGTCCGATCACTTATTAACACAGTAGATAAATTGAAATCAACCACAAGTCTTCCGAGCAAAGGGAACAAAATATCAAAACTGCAGGTTGAAAATTGGCAAATTTAACTCAACAAACGCCACACACACACACACACAACAATTCAACGCGAAAAATCGAAAACCCCGATCAAAACGGTGTTCAGTTTATCTCTCTTTCTGTACCTAGAAGTCTTAGAGAACGATTGATCGTGGGAGCGTTATTCAATTTCTAGGGTTCTTTAACCAAATTCCACCACCAGTTGCTATTTTAATTATCATGGAAAGAAAGAGTGAATATTGTTATGTACATTATATACAGAGGAAATTGTATATGTAGATACGGAAAGAGATTATAGAGAGAGAGATGATGATGATGATGATGAAAACGAGTCTTTTTATTTTTTTTATTTAAATAAAAACTATAATAAAATATTGCATTGAGTCAGTAAACAAGAGAAGATAGACCTCCACAAGCTATAAGGAAATTCTGTTTTGCGGGTCTCGGTCATCCGATTAATGGTGGGTGGCCGTTCGAGACACGTGTAAGGTCGAGATCTAATGAGATTTTGTTTGGGCTTTCATTAATACGGGCTTCTAATTTGAATTGGGCTGCGCCGAAAAATGTCTAATCTCATGTACAAAACTGTGGGGCCATGTATTGAAATGTACAATCTCGCAATGCAGAAAAAGAAAAAAAACACACATTGTTCATGACTTAATTAACACGTCCGCCGTACGGTACAACTGTATAAGCTTTGTTTCGTATGATTTGTAAATTTAATTTAGTTTATAGTGATTGAAGATATTTTTTTTTTATAATGAATTGTTGTGATGTTTAAAATAAGAGATGTGTGTTTGATATACACTTATCGTGGACGGAGTAAATATGACTTATATATTATAGTGTGGATATTATATTATCTTCCATATCTCATATCTTTGATATGTCTTTCTTAACGGATAAAGTTAAACATTTAAAAGTAAATGATAAATTCATATAAATAAATAAAAAGAGTCTTATCTTATTTAGTCCAAAGATAATAATGAGATATATATTCAATGAAATATATATATAGAAGACAAGGGTAATGATCAAATAAAATAATTAGGATGAGAAATAGAAATAAATTTGGACGGTTAATATTTGTATAATTTGTATGATATATCGTATGGTCCATATTAAAGGGTAATGCACATCAAAATAATGTATACAGAGTTAAGGTAGGGCAGTGGAAGCATTAAAGAATGATTTCAATTCTTTTTTCTTTTCTTTTTTTGAATAAAGATTTTTTTAAAGTATATAAGGTCATAATGACGGTGATTTTTTTTAGGTAGAGAAGGTTATAATGACAGTGAAAATTTTAGACTGTTAGGTTATTTTTTTTTACTCCATCCGTCATGCTGATATTGTTTTCCTTTTCTTATTGGACTGTCTCACTCAAATTGTCTTGTTCCAAATGCGGAAAAAATTAGCCTTTTAAAAGTGATGAGACCTACCCACTTTCTATCTTTTTACCCTTATTCTTAATTTCCGTAACGAACAGTAACATGACAATATCACTAGGACGGAGGAAGTATTTAATAAGTAATGCATACAAAATATGTGATTGCAATTTAACAACACGATATTATTATTAGGGGTGAGCACGGTTCGGTTAACCGACCGTTTGCCACAAAAAAAAACCGACCATACAGTTTTTAATCGGTTCGGTTAACCGCTAAAATGTAGAAAATAAAAACCAAAAACCACTATAACGGTTAACCTAAAAATCGGTTCGGTTAACCGTTATTCAACGGTTAACCATGTAGAAAGAAAACTTTCAATTTTTTTTATAATTCATAGCATGAAAAATAAAAATTCATATCTTAAAATGTGAATACGAAATATACATTTAAAGAAGTATAAATAATAAATTGAACACTCTCATGTTTTCAAGTCAAAGTAGTAAAATCAAGTTAGTTAATATTATAATGTATAACATATAATTAGTTGGTATAATAATTTTATAACATATAATTAGTATAATTATAATTTTAAATGAGTTTCGGTTCGGTTCGGTTAACCGTCGGTTTTTATATATAAAAATAAAAACCTAACCGTTATCCTCGGTTTTTTAAAATAGAAAAATAAACAGAACCGTCGGTTCGGTTAACCATTTTTTCGGGACGGTTTCAGTACGGTTTATCGGTCGGTTCGATTTTTCAGTTTGTTTTGCTCACCCCTAATTATTATTTCTTGTGAGCGTGAAATATAACTTTAGCTATTTGCTCTATTAGTCTTGGTCTAGTGAGACTGTGCCACAAGTCAATTACACTTTAGCTATAGTTTTGGTCTAGTGCGACAATGGAACGAAAGTAATAACTTATGCTTTTGAAATCAGACTCATAATTCACTTTTGTTTATACTTCGTATAACGATCATGATTTTTTTTAGATTGTCAAAACTATGTAGGTGCCAGTTTGAAAATTTAGAAAAAAATTTAAATTAAGAAGTTCAAAATTACCAACTTTTTTAAGTTGAAAGATTTTAAAATAGTAAATTTAAATTAAGACGTTCAAAATTTACCATCTTTTTTAAGTTGAAAGGTTTAAAAATTTACTATTCTTGTGTGAACAAGTGGATCCTTTCTACCTTCAATATTTCATCTTTTAGCAAAACTTTTCCTAACATGACACTGAGATTTTGTTTTAATTTCTTTTGCTCTCTCTTAAAAATGGCAAATCCAACCACCTTTAAAGAAAATTGTCATCAAAGAAGAAAGGCCGGTCAAAGAAAAACAAGGCGCAACTCCTTCGGATCCTAGTCACTAAGTAATGCTATTTAAAGAAGTGTTAGATAATATTCCCTCCGTCCCAATAACAAGGTCTCGCTTTTCATTTTTCGTCTGTCACAATAACAAGGTCTCATTCCAAAAATGGAAACAATTAACTCTTCAAAAGCTATGAGACCTACCATTTTTTATCTTTTTACTCTTGTTTCTTAATAACCGTGCCCAAAAGAAGTGAGACCTTGTTATTGGGACGGAGGGAGTATATTATAAAATATAAAGATCGTAATTTTTTTTATTATTATATTTAGATTATAGTTTGTGTTCTGCTCATCACTTTTTAGTATATAAATGTGATTTCGTCCATCCAATTTCATCCAATCCCATTTTTTTTCTAAATAAATAAATATAATTTCGTTGGTTTATTCTTCAAATTCTACTTCTAAACATTTCGAACCCATGAAATAATTATTTATTGATTAGAAAAAGAAATACTATCGACAATTTATACTTTATATATAGTAATTCCAATTCCCTTCACCTATACACGTAATTGAATACGTGGCAACCTATACAATACGTGTTAACCCTAATAGATGTAAAACATTTGTCATGGGCAAGGGAGAAAAACAATATACTTGATGTTGCATTGCGCATATTAATTTGCTATGTAATATTATTAGAAGTTTCCACTAATCGTTGTCGCATTGTGCATATTAATTTGTTATGCAATGTACTAGAAATTTCCACTATTAACCGTGGACATTAGTTATGGTGCTTGTGTCAATTGTTAGTAACATCGTTGATGAGGTGGTAAGTTCACGTGAACTTCTTTGATTTATAAAATTTTATTAATACTCAAATTAATTACTATTAATTTTTTATTTTTTTTATGCGATTAACCTGAACAAAATTTTCTTTAACAACTACAAAACAATTTTCCTTTTAATAAAGTTTCTTTTTTCCGTCCACCGCTCTCAATCACGCCCACCATTCGTTTTTTTTCGAGTTTATCAATTCTAGTACAATTTCAATTCAAATCTCAGTTCCAACTCCATTCATAACTAAAACCCGTTATATAAATATTATCAATTGCAAACCTTACATAAAAAACAATTCTGCACAATAAATCTCACTTTCTACTTTCTATACACGATGGAAAAACACAGTACAAAATAATCAGCGTTGCATTTGCAGAAGCGGATGACAGAGCCCTAAATTATAGATATTCCACAACTGATATTATTCACAAAAATTGATGGCCGGTGATCATACACCAAGACTATTAATCTTCACAAACAACGTGCTTTGATAAGCCATTCGATGCAATATCTATGTTCCCGATCTCGTTAAAAATATCACATCGCAAACCTGGTGGCAATGTCACATCAGTGATGGACACGTTAATTCGTACGGTTTATTGTAAAATGACACATAAAATCTAGTTTGGGGCCACATGTGAAGTATTTTCTTCCCCAACCATCACTCATGCCAAAATTACTCGGAACCTGAGAGTCATATTCCCAGTCAATCAATGGAGCAAGACTTCGTAGAAAACAAGTCTAGTCTACGACGACATAAATAAGGACCATTACAAGTCAAACAGAAATTAATTCCACATTACTGCCTTCCAAATGTTGACAAGACACTTAGGGGGTGTTTGGGCCCTACTATATTATTTATATGGGTTAATGGGGTGTTTGGTAGCTAAAATTTTTTATACTGGGAGCCCGGGATAAATGAAGGGCCCGAGCTTATTGCACTGTTTCACCCAGATAATTAATATGCCCAAATTGGTGGTATTATTTATGTGGATGGAGGGTGTAACCCATACTAAATTTCTATTGACATAATTGCCCCCATGGTGGCTACGTGAGAGAAGAGAGAGTGACAGAGTAGGCGGCGGCGGGTGGCGGTGGTGGTTGCGACGGCGGCGGATGGTGGTGGTGGTTGCGACGGCGGCGGATGGTGGTTGCGTGGTGGAACAGAGAAGAGAGAGATTGAGGGGTGAGAGAAGAGAGAGTGAGAGAGAGGAGTGAGAGAAGAGAGAGCGAGAGGGACATGGTGGCGGTGATGGTTGCGACGGCGGCGGATGGTGGTGGAACAGAGGAGAGAGAGATTGAGGGGTGAGAGAAGAGGGAGTGAGAGAGGAGAGAGCGAGAGGGACATGGTGGCGGTCGGGAAGCAGGCGGCGGCGACGGGTCGGGAAGGTGAAAGACGAGGGAAGAGAGAGAAGAGTGGTGCAAAACTCCTCCCCTCTCTTTCTCTCTCTCCCGTCCAAAATTTGCAGGTGGTGGATGAGAGATGAAGGCAGCAGCAGCGGCGGCGGCGTCGAGGAAGACAGCAGCAGCGGCGGCGGCGTCGAGGGTGGGAGAATTTTTGTGGCGGTGGTGGTCAACTGTGGTTGTATAAATTTGTTTGTGGTGGTGGCGGGTGACGGTGGTGGAAGGGATGGCGGCGTCGAGGATGTGGCGGATGGTGGTGGAAGGGATGGGGTGGGGACGGTGGTCTTGGTTGCAGACGAGAGGAGAGAGAGCAGGTGTGTGGCGGTGGAACATGTGAGAGGAGAGAGGAGAGAGGAGAGAGAGAGATGAGGGTTATATAATTAAGGGTAGAATTGTAATTTCCCATTTAATCTTGAATTTAAACTATGGTACCAAACAACCAACCTATTATTCGCTGCTATTTATCTTGACATTATCTTATCTACCAAACACAAAAACTACACTAATAATCACCCCTTATTCACATTATTTATCTCAACATTATTTATCTTGACTTATCCTAACATACCTACCAAACGAGCCCTTAAGAACAACAGATAAAAGTAGAGAGAGAACTATGACTACATCAATTGACTAGTAGACAACTACAGAGTGCAGAAAATTTCGTTATGATCTAATAATCGAATTTCTACTATTGTTCGAATTTTTTGACAAGTCGATCATATATACTTTGCGTTGGGGGCGGGGCTTCAGCCTACCCCAGCCCCCTAGCTCCGTCATAGGATATGGTAAATAGTGAGGCTATCGAAATGGTGGATCTCCTCTTTATAAAGAGGAGAGATCTAGGGTAAGATCCTAAGTGAACATATTCCAATAATAATAATGATATAATGATGAAACTTTAGATGGATGGACATCAATAACTTACCATTCTTGCCTCGCATAATTGTCTGGCTAGAAATTTACAGACTCATACAGGAACTGAAATGCAGCTCTAGTCTAGCATACATTGTCAAAAGAAAAAAATGAGAGAGAGTTTACAAGGGACATAAAATGCATGTGGAGCTCTAGTATATGTATCTCTACCAGTTTGTGTTGGGCAAAGACAATCCATTTCTAGTCCATGCCTCGCATTGGGACCATCATGTGTTGAGCTTGTTGCTACAAATACAAAAAGGGAGAACCAGTAAGAATCACATCAATCCAACCGTATTACGAATTCTAACACACAAACTTCTTCTATCAACAGAGAGGAAGCAAAGCCAAAGTGATGACATTGACAAAGCTAGCTTCAATTAACTAACCAAAAATGTTGAGGTCAACATGACAGATCCATGATAGTTAACAACTAGTATAAAGCTCAAATATATACATATACTGCTGCATCTCTTAAGTTTTACTGACTGGAATGAATCGTGTGGGCGTATCATATACCTATAATAGAATACACCTAACCCATCAGCATATAACTTCAAACAACACACACACAGAAGGAAGACAACAACATCAACCCAAGCCCAAATCTCAGAGCGTTTGGAGGCTGACCAGATGTAAGATATGTTCGCAGTGATAGGAGATCCACAAAACCTAGCATGTTTCCTTGATTAACCTCTTATCAGAACTAGGGTAGAAGATGCAAGGACTTTTTTTTCAGATTTTATATTGCAACCTCTCGACACAGAAAAAACGCTAATCCGGGCACAATAATTTTCTAATTTCCTTTTGTATTGACGAGTAACAGTCAATACAACATAACAGAACAGATCTCAGAGAACAATCAGTTCAATGTCAACATACCATTGCCTAACTATATAGATAGAGTAGTATTACTTTTGCAAATTCCTCTTCCCATTTATCGGGATGATACACTAAAGAGGCGTTTACTAAGCGGGATAAGCTCGGATAGATAAAAATAATAAAAGCTAATTTAGTGTTTACTTTTCAGGATTGGAATTCATAGAATATCCCAAAGCCCATGATTATTGCTCTTATTTAGAATTATTGGGCTGAAATGTATCCAACCCAAAAGGGTGGGATTGAAGGAATCCTAGGATGAGGATTCATATAGTCAATTCTATCCTGCTTAGTAAACGCCCCTAAGAGCTCAGAAAAAAGTCAGCACCGGTGTATATATTTGACACTACTAAGCAACTAAGAATCCTATTGCTGTTATTCATTAGTTTTTTCAAATATTGCATCTGGAAGTCCCAAGAAGACATTAACCAAACATACAAACAAGAGTCAATAAATTTAAACAATTCCAGAATTCCTTGAAGAGCCGCATACTGTGGAACTGGAACAAACTATATAATAGCTTACTATCATCTAACTGGGCAAACTCAAAGCTGGAAAAGGCAGGGGAACAAATAAGTTTGTACATATATGTAAACATAGAGTGGAGTGGAACAGGACCATTAAGTGACAAGCAGTACCTGAGCACTTCCGTAATTCATGCCTTGTGAAAACGAGCCCTGGTGAAGCAGCTTTGGATATTGCAGAAAAATTGACTAATAATCAGTACACTGAAATTTACTTCCATTATATGAATGCAATCTGAAAGAGCAAAATTGCTTCAGATCATTATGCAACAGCATACCTGAGAACTCGGAATTTGCAGCTGTAATCCATCTTTCTTCGCAGATCCATCTGTACCTTTGGCAGATCCCTTGGTATCACCCTGGTGAACAAGATGAACAAAGATCCAGAATTTTTAAACAGAAAATGCATAGCAAAACAATGCCTGCAAGAGAAGCTAGTTATGAATAAACTTACCTCCATCTGCCACCACCAAGAGGATGTCCAAGATCACAGATTCCAGAAAAAGGTAAAACATTATCAGTGTAACACAACACAAAATGATTTGTCTAGAGAAAAGGACGATCAAGACGAAACCTGTGCGGAAACAAAAAATGAGGAGATAATTACCTCTCTGTACCTATTCAGGTACACCTTAAGAGGATCAATGTAGTCTTCAAATCCTAAAGTTGCCATAGCCCATAGCAAATCATCCCCATTGATTGTCTTTCTTTTCTCTCTCTGGCACTTGTCACTTGCCCTTACATACCACCAAACAAAAAAGGTTCAGTTTTTGGTCTCAAAAGGGTTGCCCCATATCAATACAATCTAATGATATATGTAAATATAAATACCAAACACCTCGAAGATATGCATCAATTTAATAAGCTCATACTAATACATCCCTAAAAACACCAATTCTCACGCCTAAACCAATAAAAATAACTATATCGAACTACATAGTTACACCTAAACATTTCAAAATGTTAATGCAAGTTACATGTGCCCAAGTCTTGACAGAAACCCACGAAAACTATTGATATACGCAGCAAGTCAGTTCTTTTATCCACCAAAACCCAATCAATCACTCACAGAAACACAAAACTCAACAAGCAAGCAGTACACAATCGCAAAAGCAGAATCCACCGACATACTCGCTGGTGATGAAGCTAATAAACTCGGAAACGCATTCCTGCACCGTCTCCTTGGCATCCTTAGCAATCTTCCCATTCGCGGGGAGCCCCTTCTTCATGATCCGGCTGATATTCGCAATCGGCAGAAACCTATCCTGCTCACGAACTCCGGAGCGCGGGCTCTGATCGCCTCCACTGTCGTGGCTGCCACCGACGGGGCTCCCCGGAGCTCCTTGCGACGACTGCCCGTCCTCCATCAACCTAACAAATTCAAAGAAACCCTAGGTCGGGAGAAATGAATACATGATATGCAGCGGGTAAACTCATGGAGAGAGAAACAAGAGAGAGAGAGAGGGAGAATGGTTACCTGCAAGGGGATTCGTCGAATTTTGTATTTTGGGCGCGAGAGGAAGGATCGTAGGGTTGAGAAATGAGGAAGGAGACGACGACTGAGATTGAGGGATTGGGAATTTTGGAAAAGAGTTTAGTTTATCAGCACCGTTGGTTTCTCCAAATATATGTATGTGATTAGGTGGTGGGTGTAGCCTGCTTCACCGCTATCACCCCACGTGTCTCTTGCCTATCTACTTTATTACAGCTGCCTATACGACGACGTTTCCGCACTTTCTTTTTTCCTTCTTATTGGTTAATTTATCTTTTGTTTTAAGATAAAAATAATAACCATGCTGCATATTAGTGAATTATTACTCGTATTTTGCATGTTATGTTAAGCTTTGGAATTACACTATTATAATTGTAGTATACAAAATTGTTTATAATATAGGAGAGAATTTCATTGGTTTAAAGCATTCTTAAATGGTATCGAAAAACTTAAATTGAATGTGTTGGGACAGACTACGAAAAATGGGGGCATGGGGCATTATATTTAAGAAACTTCTTAAAAAAGAGTATATATAAAATATATTTTATACTAATTAATTTCATCCTTAGTGCAAATTTATAATATAAGCTTTTTCCAATGTAATTTTTTTTCTTATGTGTAACAACTATATTTTTTTTTCTCTTGTTTCATACTCCCTCATATTCTATATAATTGTCGTTTAAGAGTTTTTAACCATTTATATTTTACATGTCATTTTAGAATTCTATTCCTTAATTAACCTTAATTATTATTTTCTTGCAATAATTGCTTCAAAGCACATTTTCTCTATGAATGAAGAAAATGCTTAAGAAATCCTATTTATAGCACATCGAAGTGTGTGTATATATATAGTGTATGGATGAGTATTAGTTAAGGTTAATTTGGGTAGATAATTTTTTTATTAATATATGTGTATGAGCTTAGGAATGACAAATAATTTGAATAGGAGGGAGTATTTGTTGCTATTTTTTTATTCATTTTGGAACTTTCCAGATTTTCTTTATTAGGAAACAAAAGAAATCTATAAAACTGAGAATTTTGAATGACATTAGCAGCACCAGCGACGCCACTACCATCACCGACGAAAACATTAGTGTTTTGTCTTAGCAACTCTCTCCACCATGGCTAGAGATTTATGGAGATTGCAGTAACAAGTCGTTTGGTCTACATTAGTTTGAGACTGCTTAGATTCAATGTGAAGAAAATAAGCTGTAGATGACAATTTGGTGATTTAAAATCATCCATCAGATTTAGAATTCTGGAAGTAAATTTTAGTCAAAAAAAGAAAGGAAGAAAGCATAATGCTATTTTGGGCAGATGCCCAAGGGGTTGGCATTCTTAACTATCCAAGGATGTTGCTTGATCTCTTCAAGGGAGAGCCTTTTTGATGAATCCTTTACAAGAAGCTGCACAAGAATGTTATGCAATCAAGAAACGGAGAAAAGAATAGATTTTGTTTTTTGGAAACTATCATCACATGTTGAAGTGAGAACAAATATTACCTTGCTAATGAGATCTTTAGCTTCTTCTGAAACAGCAGGGGTGTTAGGAAAACTTAAATCGACTTTCACAATCCTACAGAGGTCGAAACAGATCATTACTGAATGAAATCGACTGAGGATAAAAAAGCAAGAAATTGTTTTTTACCTTTTAAATGTATCCCTCTGGCTTTCAGCAGCAAATGGAGGGACACCATACAAAAACTCATAGCAGAGAACGCCCAATGTCCAGTTATCTACTGCATAGTCGTGCGCCTTATTCTCCACCATTTCTGGTGCTAAATAGTCCAGAGTCCCACACATTGTGTGTCTTTTGCTTCTGGACTGGACAGACCAACCAAAGTCTGCTATCTTCAGCCGACCCTACAAGTGATACAGAATTTGGTACAATTTCGAAGACATAATTGAATTTGCATTCGGACTTTCTCTTAATCTCGTTCCCCAAGTTGATTACTTTTTCACACAAACATATCATGCAACTCCACACTTTCCATCACCGCATCCACATGGAATAGAGAGAAGGGAGCAGTTAAAAGAACTCAAAATTCTGCTTGGATGGAAAAAAATGAAATGTTTTGTCACAGCCTTCTTGCACTGTATAAGGCCAAATCTATTATCCTCTTATACATAAATACGACTTCAGAAGATCATGATTCATAGAAAGCTAAATCGCATATACTTAGATTTGTTTTCATTGGCATCCATGAGAAAGCTTTAGCAGCAGCTGGAGAAATGACTAAACCGGAAAATTGAATTTCATTATAGCCAAACAATTGCACTTGAAGCCATAAGATTATTATGAACAGTTCGTTTAAGAACTAAGCAAGGTACGGTCCGAACAGGAATGAAGTGGGAAATAACAATGTAAACAAAGTTTCAGTAAAGAGATAAACTAACATAATCTTGACTAATTAGCTTTGTACTTGCAAGTTCATGCATCCATGAATTTTCCTAATAAAAAAAAATACAGTAGAAGAGGTCAAAGTTTTTTAGAGCAAGCCATACCTCATGATCAAGCAACAAATTTTCCGGCTTGATGTCTCTGTGAATCACATTCTTCTCATGACAATATGCCAGAGCCTGCGTGAGACTCCCTATATACTAATTCAACAGAAATAGAACATCAAGAACAAAAACCTGATTAGTCAAAAATACAAACGCGAAAAAGGCAGTCCAAACAACGGAAAAGAATATGAACAATCAAACACGGATGCAAGCATTTAGTAATCCTGCAACGTAAATGCAGGTGCGCAAAAAAAAAAAAGGCAGAAAAGAGAGCAATAGTTTTACAGTGGCAGCCTGTTTCTCGGAGAAATGTCCCGATTTGCGGAGCTCACTGTAGAGCTCGCCGCCGTGAGCGTACTCCAAAATCAAGAAAATTCGCTCTTCGTCGTGAAACCATCCGTAAAGCCTCAGCACATTGGGGTGGCGGAGGGCGGTTTGGATCTCCATTTCCCTCCGCAACTGATGATGCAATCTGTACTTCTCGATTTGCTCCTTGAATATCACCTTCAACGCCACTATATACTCACTCTAACCAAAAAAAAAACAAACGCAGAAGCTAAATTCTCACGCACGGCAATGTGATGGCCACGATTTAGGGTGAAATTGAACTATGAAAATTCACCTTGATTTCGCGAGCGAGATACACTCTGCCGAATTTACCTTTGCCGAGGGGTTTGCCGATTTCGAAATCGGAGAGAGAATATAGCTTTTGGGAGGTTTGTTGGGGTTGATTTGGGGGTTTGAGCGCTTGGCCGGTCATCGGAAATGGGAATTCGAAGAATGAAATTAGGGGTTTAGAATTAGGGATTTGAAAATGGGAGGGAACTAGAGACATTTGAATTTGTGACGTATGGTATGGATATTCAACCGAAACCGGGTCCGGGTCTGGGTCCGAGTCCAGATCCGAACCAGATTATGTGAAACTTTAAGGGCTCGTTTGATAGGTATGTTAGGATAAAGCAAGATAAATAATGTCAAGATAAATATAGTGAATAAAGGATGATTGTTAGTATATCTTTTGGTGTTTGGTAGATAAGATATAAACTTTAGGTGTAAGGTTTGTTGTTTGGTACTTTATATTAAACTCAAGACTAACTTGCAAAATTCCAATTCTACCCCTATCATAATTTAAATTTTACCAAGAGCACCTCTGCCCTATTTTTACCACAGCCGCAAGCAGCAAAAGTATTAGCTGATTTCATTACCGCCCCAGAAGAAGAAAAAGAAGGTGAATACATGGGAAATTTGGGAACCGCCGGCAACATCAATTAATCTTCAAGAAATGAGTTCGACACAACAAGGTTAGTGATAGGTGGTTTATCTTTGGAATCTCGCCCAATATCTTTGGAATTTTTACCACCGGGCTGCAGACGTCGGCGGTGGCAGCTGCTCGTCATCGTCGGTGTCGGGGTTGGCCTTCTCCGATTTTCTGTGCAGTTCGATTTTGGGTTTCGTTTGATATGGGTTAAAAGATTTTAGATCTGTGAAGAAGCTCAAATCGAACGAATTCCAAAAACGGGTGATTTTGGGTGGGAATTTCATATGGGTTTAAGGAATAGGTCTGGATTTGTGAGGAGATCTGCAGAGAAGATCGATTTTGTTAAATGAAAATGAGGGTAAGTTTGTCTTCAAGATTTTAGCAGAGGCTACTGTGCTTCTCAAGTTTAATAATATGAGGGGTGAGGCCGTATAATTTATGCCAGAGATATAGTGAAATAATACCGGGCCGGTAAATTAACACGGGCTACTAAAGAAAATAATATGACCTACCAAACACAAGATAAACCCATATAAATAATTTAGTAGGGGTTTATCTTGCGTACCAAACACCCCCTAAAGCTTCAAACTTCAAAGTTCAAAATGAAATGGTCAACACAAATGCTACACCATGAGTCCACGAGTCTATGACAAATGTGTATTTAGAAAAAAAAAAATTTTTTTTTTTTTTGAAAAGCATATGTATTATTCCACTAAAGAACAAGTACAAGGATAAGTAGGAAGATTCATCACAACATTTGGAGGCTCATTCCACACAAAAGAGACAAGAAAATCCCTAGCAACACGAGCAATCTCATGAGCCACAAAGTTGGTCTCTCTACAAACATGCTGAACTTTAACAGAACTTAAATAATTAAGAATAGATTTGCAATCAGAAATAATGACACCAAACTCAGATCTATCCTCCTTGCTTGCACCTATAGCATCTGACACAAATTTACTGTCAGTTTCAATGACAACATTGGATAGACCCAATGTTTTATTTGAAATTCTCTTCAATGTTTTACATTCCAAATATTAATTGTTTTGTTTTAAATATAAAACATTTTATTCAAAATAATAAAATATATACACTAAAATTCATTATTTTCTCATAACAAATAAAATTAGTCAGAGACTTAATACAACTATTACTAATCAAAATATAGAAATATAATTCATATTTATAGTTATATTTTTATATTTTCAAGCTAAATCACATAACAGTTATTACAAAATAGAGTATTTGTTCCAACTTGAAACCCTCGGAGGAAATGCATACGCTACACAACTTTTTAGCATGAGTTGACAATTACACCCTCCGTCCACGAAAACATTTCCTGATTTCCTTTTTACTCCGTCTACGAAAAACGTTCCCTTTTCATTTTAGGACACTGCCCCACAACAAATTATTCCCCTTTATCCACTCATAACACTACACCATACCAAATGTGTGACCCTTTCTCCACTCACAATCCGCTCACTTAACTTTTTATTAAAATCAGTATCCACGTCCCGAGGAACGTTTATTGTGGACGGAGGGAGTATAATTTGTTCTCTAATATTCATTCAATTCATGTTTATCATTTTTTTCGCACATTTGTTTTCACTTAAGCCGACTGGCCAAAAAGAAAATTAAGAAATATATATTAGAGTATCATTTTAGAGAATATTGGAAGATTAAAAAAAAAATGAACCAAATAGAAATTGCATTAATGTGAAGAACAATAATAGATGGGAAGGTCAACAGGGGTTTGACCCAAACACAAGGGATATAAAAATCCCTAGACTCGCTAGATTGTGAATCACAAAATTTGCTTCACGACGTACGTGCTTGATTTTAAAAGAAGAAGAGGAGTTTAAGATATGCTTGTGCACATAGCTATGAACGCCTCAAACTCGGAAAATCAAGTTTATTAGAATAAAGAGACTCGCATACAACTTTACTACCCGTCTGAAATATGACATTAATCAACCGAGTTGCTTAATTCAAGATAGTGCTTCAAACATTCCCATAGCTTAACCTGTTGAAATAAATTAGTAAACTTGATTTTGTAATAGATATTTTGTTAAGAAATATCTAGAATAGTAAAGAAATAGAAAGAAAAGATGGAAAAATCTAGAAATAAGAAATTAAGAAAGTAAAAGAAAAAGAATAGTCTAGAAATAGAGCTATCTAGAGTAACTAATTTTAACCACAAATTGAAGTCGGTTAAGGAAAAATAGCCGACATTGTAACATTATATATACAAGTTTTGTATGAATTAGTAGTGTGAAGTGAATTGAAGAAATATTGAGTTAGTAAATAAATTCCTCCCACTTAAATTCGTTTACATACACACACGCACACACACGTCCACAATACAAAATACAAATTTGTTTCTCCAAACTTTTGTTCTCCAAATAAATATATATCATATATTTCCAACATAACCTTCCTCAACTCTAGGATTGCCAATCAGACAATGAGCTCGAGCCGCAACAAAAACTCTAGAAAATTCCCGAACAATAATCCCTTTCCCGGTAGCATTAAGCTCAAAGAAGAAAGCTGAATCTACGTCACAACGAAACCATCCGGCATCTAAATTTTATTAAAAATGGTATGATACGACATATTCTTAGATAAATCTATAATCAAAATTTAGAAATAGACGATTTAGTACAATAACTTTGTCTTTTTTCTTATAACGAGGTAACTCGCAGTTACTATTCAAGGTGCGCAATAAATTAGAAACAATATAGGAGAGGTGAGAGGTACACGAACTTTTTTTTTTTTTGTTATTGTACCGCATATGATTTTTTATTTTGAAAAAATAGTTTAATTTTCATCGCATCTTTCTCTTCAACAGAATTTATCAATTTGTCGTCCTTAGGATACAACCAACCCTACGTTAGAATTGGTCATAATTAGGAAATAGTTAAAGAAAATTGAGGAATAATTAAGAAAATTAGAGGCTATTAGTAAGTAAATCCGTAGTAATTAAAATTTATCAATCACAATTAGAATTTATTAATTACCAATTAAAATTTATTAAGCCACAATTAGAGTTTATTAATCTCAATTAGAGTTAACTAATTCCTAATTAAATTTATTAATCCTCAATTAGAATATACTACGCCCCAATTAAATATAAATTAAACATTAATTAATTTGAAATTTAAAAATTAAAAGAAATTAAAAATCATGGTGCACCGACTGCCTCAAAAAAAAATTAAAAATACAATAACCAAAGGAGAGAGACTGTTTCTAAGAAGAAAGGAAATAAGACAGAGAAACTCCAATTATTACATTAGAAACACAATAAAAACAAGAGAAATACACCTTTTTAGCCACATGAGATAGTAAAACACAAAAGTTGGTCACAAGTTTAATTTTCACAAATTATAGCAAACATTTGCCTTTACGGACCAAAATACCCTTACTTTTTCTCTCTCTTTCTTTTTCTCTTTCCTTATTTTTCCCTTCCCTCTCTCTCTTCTCATTTTTTCCTGCTGCTGCTGTGTTTTCTCTTCTCACTTTCTCTCTCTTTCCATTCTCTTATTTCTCTCTCTATGACACCACCACCATCGCCTCTATTCCGCCCATCATAGATCTGTGGAGGTATATTTTCGTAGAGCGGTGGCGGCGGTATATTTTTCTCTCTTTCAGGTCGATGAGCTCGAGCTCATCTTTCTCGTTTTTTTTTCTTTTCAGTTGGTTGTCGGCGGCGGTGGATTAATTCACGGCGATACGGCGGTCAATTTTCTAGATCTGCGGCGGCGTATTTATAGATCGGTGGCGGCGATACGGCGGCGAATCCTCTGAAATATTTACCCACAACTGCTTCTGTAATTATTTGTAATTGTATGGAGGTAATTATATATTTAGATCTAGGTTTCTCATGAAGCTCATGAATTTACAGTTCGTCGATTTTGTATTTCTTACATTCGTTGGCATTCTTTGTTGTACGAATTGCATGTATTTCGTGCAATCTGATGGCACATTTGGTACGAATTTATATTAAATTCGTACCGAGGTGTGACACGCTGGTTACGAAATAAATGTAATTCGTACCATTCGCTAGATTCTAAACAGCATGCCACACTCTGATATGGTACACGGTACGAATATGTAAGGATCGTACCCATAGGATGATACTCTTGTTACGAATTGCAAGGATTTCGTGCAATCTGATGCAACATGGGGTACAAATTTATATTAAATTCGTACCGAGGTGTTACACGCTGGTTACGAAATAAATATAATTCGTACCATTCGTTAGATTCCAAACTGCATGCCACACTCTGATATGGTACATGGTACGAATATGTAAGGATCGTACCCAGACGATGATACTCTTGTTACGAATTGCAAGGATTTCGTGCAATCTGATGCAACATGGGGTACGAATTTATATTAAATTCGTACCGAGGTGTTACACGCTGGTTACGAAATAAATGTAATTCATACTATTCGCTAGATTCCAAACTGCATGCCACACTCTGATATGGTACACGGCACGAATATGTAAGGATCGTACCCAGACGATGATACTCTTGTTACGAATTACAAGGATTTCGTGCAATCTGATGCAACATGGGGTACGAATTTATATTAAATTCGTACCGAGGTGTTACACGCTGGTTACGAAATAAATGTAATTCGTACCATTCGCTAGATTCCAAACTGCATGCCACACTCTGATATGGTACACGGTACGAATATGTAAGGATCGTATCCAGACGATGATACTCTTGTTACGAATTGCAAGGATTTCGTGCAATCTGATGCAACATGGGGTACGAATTTATATTAAATTCGTACCGATGTGTTACACGCTGGTTACGAAATAAATGTAATTCGTACCATTCGCTAGATTCCAAACTGCATGCCACACTCTGATATGGTACACGGTACGAATATGTAAGGATCGTACCCAGACGATGATACTCTTGTTACGAATTGCAAGGATTTCGTGCAATCTGATGCAACATGGGGTACGAATTTATATTAAATTCGTACCGAGGTGTTACACGCTGGTTACGAAATAAATGTAATTCGTACCATTCGCTAGATTCTAAACTGCATGCCACACTCTGATATGGTACACGGTACGAATATGTAAGGATCGTACCCAGACGTTGACATTGTTGTTACGAATTACATGTATTTCGTGCAATCTGATGCCACGTGCGGTACGAATTTATATTAAATTCGTACCATATCGTGGTACAAAATGGGTGAATTTCGTACCGTGTTACCAAAGTTAGAACTTTTATATCGTGGTACGAAATGATTGAATCTCGTACTGTGTTACCATAGTTAGAACTCTTAGATCGTGGTACGAAATGGTTGAATTTCGTACCGTGATAGTAGGTTCTAACTTTGATAACACGGTACGAAATGGTTCAATTTCGTACCCATATCGTGGTACGAAATGGGTGATTTTCGTACCGTATTACCAAAGTTAGAACTTTTATATCGTGGGACGAAATGGTTGAATTTTGTACCGTGATATTAGGTTCTAACTTTGCTAACACGGTAGGAAATGATTCAATTTCGTACTCATATCGTGGTACGAAATGATTGAATTTCGTACCGTGTTACCAAAGATAGAACTTTTATATCCCGGTACAAAATTGTTGAATTTCGTACCGATATTGTGGTACGAAATGTTTGAATTTCGTACTGTGTTACCAAAGTTAGAACTTTTATATCGTGCCGCGATATAAAGGTTCTAATTGAGGTAACACGGTACGAAATGGTTTAATTTTGTACCGATATAGGGTACGAAATGGTTGAATTTCATACCGTGCAACTATGTTGAAGTTTTGTTAACGATATAGGGTACGAAATGGTCTTTCAAGCTGGGTACGAAATGTTGTTTTTCATACTGTGTTATAGAACGAAACATACATTTTGTACCTCGTAATATTCATACAATAATTTACATAATAGTTACAGAATAAATACAATACTTTTCTCAGATATTACAGCAAAATATACAACATCGTAATATGTACATAATATTAACATAGATTAAGCATATTACTAGCAAAATATATATAGTTTTTGTTCGACATACTAAAGTGCTTCTATAAGAATTGGAACAGGGGCTTCATCTGTGCTATGACCATAAATGGTCCTTGCAATGTGGTCTCGATAAAGTTCCAGCTGCTTTTGGTCTTTCAAGCTCTTTGGCAATGGCTTCGTTGATAGAATTTGCTCGACGTACATCAATGCGTAGAGCCCACAATTCTCGTCGTCTTGCTGCTTGAATGTGTTATTGACTTTAGCAGGTGGGAAGCATAGTTCCCACTGGGCGTACTGTGGTGTGTCACGCTGATTACGAAATAACTGTAATTCGTACCCAGAAGTTGACACTATTATTAAGAATTGCATGTATTTTGTGCAAAGTGATGCCACATGCGGTACAAATTTATATGTAAATTCGTACCGAGGTGTGACACGCTGGTTACGAAATAAATGTAATTCGTACCATTTGCTAGATTCTAAACAGCATGCCACACTCTGATATGGTACACGGTACGAATATGTAAGGATCGTACCCAGACGATGATACTCTTGTTACGAATTGCAAGAATTTCGTGCAATCTGATGCAACATGGGGTACAAATTTATATTAAATTCGTACCGAGGTGTTACACGCTGGTTACGAAATAAATATAATTCGTACCATTCGTTAGATTCCAAACTGCATGCCACACTCTGATATGGTACATGGTACGAATATGTAAGGATCGTACCCAGACGATGATACTCTTGTTACGAATTGCAAGGATTTCGTGCAATCTGATGCAACATGGGGTACGAATTTATATTAAATTCGTACCGAGGTGTTACACGCTGGTTACGAAATAAATGTAATTCGTACTATTCGCTAGATTCCAAACTGCATGCCACACTCTGATATGGTACACGGTACGAATATGTAAGGATCGTACCCAGACGATGATACTCTTGTTACGAATTACAAGGATTTCGTGCAATCTGATGCAACATGGGGTACGAATTTATATTAAATTCGTACCGAGGTGTTACACGCTGGTTACGAAATAAATGTAATTCGTACCATTCGCTAGATTCCAAACTGCATGCCACACTCTGATATGGTACACGGTACGAATATGTAAGGATCGTATCTAGACGATGATACTCTTGTTACGAATTGCAAGGATTTCGTGCAATCTGATGCAACATGGGGTACGAATTTATATTAAATTCGTACCGAGGTGTTACACACTGGTTACGAAATAAATGTAATTCGTACCATTCGCTAGATTCCAAACTGCATGCCACACTCTGAGATGGTACACGGTAATTCTTACTAATTACCATGTAAGAATTTCACATTTCGTACCAGGTTTCAAGTGATATGCTGGTACGAATTACGAAATTCTTACTAAGTATCATGTAAGAATTTCATATTTCGTACTAATAACCAAGCACATAGAAACCATGGTACGTATACTTAGTAAGAATTTCGTAATTCGTACCAGAATTTCATATTTCGTACTAATAACCAAGCACATAGAAACCATGGTACGTAATGTGAAATTCTTACCAAGTATCAGGTAAGAATTTACAATTCGTACCATTAACCAAGCACGAATATATCAAATCATGGTAAGAAGTTTGATATTCTTACCACGTATCATGTAAGAATTTCACGCTTCGTACAAATACTCAAGTACGAAGAACATATTCATACGAAACAATTCAATATTCAGGTAAGAAGTTTAACATTTCTTACCACTAAATCATTCTAGATCTACATTCAAAAACAAATCGTACGAAACTCGCGAAATCAAAAAATTCAAAACTTTTTTTCCAGATCTACATTCCAGATCTACAAAATTGATGAAATCTTACCAACAATTCACCAAAAGGATCGGTGATTCTCGATTCGTAGGGTTGTTCTTCTTCGTCCGTTCCAAATCTATCCAGTTCAGTGGTCGTTGGTTCTGCCGTTTCTTCCTCAGATCTCGCCGGCGATGTGGTCGGATTTTGTGCTTCTGGTTCTTGCGCCATGGATTCCGTTAGTATGCTTGCTTCTCGTGTTTCAGTTGACGCGCTGGTGGTCGCCGCTTCTCTGGAACGGTTTTCTTCTTTTTGCTTGCTCGAACCATGGTGGAGACGGTGTGGTGGTGGAGAATATATGTGTTGACAGTAGGCGGTTGCGGTGATGGAGGCGGCGCGGTGGCGGAGACGGCGCGGTGATGGAGGAGGCACGGTTGCAGAAAACGGGGAGAGATGAGAGAGAAGAGAGAGAATTTGTTTTGGACGATTTGAAAAAAAAAGTGAAATTTCAAAAGTTAAAAGTGACAACTAAAAAGTAATTTCCATCTACAAGAGGGATATTTTCGACCAAAAAGGCAAATGTTTGCCATAATTTGTGAAAATTAAACTTGTGGCCAACATTTGTGTTTTACTATGTGTTTTGGCTATTCTAAATTTTGCCTCTAAAAACAATGTGGATCATAGTTTTACAGAATGCACATCATAGTTCCAATTTTTTTTTTTTTTTTTTATGGTGAAGAATGATGAAGAACAATCAATATAAAGCAATCCTCAAAAATATGCTTGAATTTACAGTTACTCTACACCAACTTTTCTGGTCATCCAGGCAGAGAGAGAGAGAGTCCCAAAATGTAATAAAAAATGATAAAGAAGAAGAGCTCTATCGAGCAGTTGGGCGTGCAATGGAGTCATCAATGTTCAAGTAATGGTCGCTGGCGCCAATATCCAACGACCCCAAGTTGAGGGAAGAGTGAGCCGAGCGCCTCGATATCTCGTCGGAGCTGCCTTCTCTCACTGCTTCTGCTCCTTTTTCAATAGCCATTGCATCTTGAATCTCCTTTATAACTTCAGAAATCCACGGCCTCATGCTCCCGTGGGGCTGAACGCACATCAACGCCTTCTCCGCTATCTTCCACATCGACTGTATGTCGTATTCATGCAATGCGGGGTCGATGATTCCTTGCAAGTCCCCACTCTCAATGTGCATCTTTGCCTGCCAACACACCATCATATCCGGTTAGAAAACACAAGTATTATCATTTGAGACCTACTTCATCATTGGGAAGATTACACGGCGAAAGAGGGCATTCGGGTGGGAAAGTTGCCGTCTTACCCATTGGACTATGTTTCGGCAGTTATGTCCGAAATTTTCATTGGAGATTGCTTCTTGACCAGATATTAGCTCTAGGAGAATGACCCCGAAACTGTAGACATCACTCTTGTCCGTCAACTGCTGGGAGATGTAATATCTGCATGACGCGAAACAAGAGCAATAAACGAGAATGCAAACTAAGCATCTGTGCTCTGCATCCAATAAAATACTACATTACTTTGAAAAATTGTAGTTTTAAGTATCATTTCATGTGTGTTTAAGGCCTAGCTCAAGATTCAAGATTTACTGGTATGATATGAGAATATCTAAAATCCTCTTAAAAGGCAAACGAAGGAATAGACCTAATCTCGTATATAATGCAAGTTGTGGATTAATTCCACTGAATATGATATACACTTGAAATGGAAAAAAAGGAAAAAAAAAAAAAAGACGTACTCAGGATCAAGATAACCAACAGTTCCTCGAACTATGCTTGACACATGTGAAGCTCCATCAACTGCTAATTTCGAAAGGCCAAAATCTGACACCTTCGCTCTCATGTTCTTGTCAAGAAGAATATTGCTGGTCTTTAAATCCCGATGGATGATTGTTGGAACACAACCAGTGTGTAGGTACTCTATTCCTGAATAAGCAAGACGGAACAAACATATCAAAATTGCTCCTTCTACTTCCCAATATAACATGTAGTTAGGTCAGATATCTTTATCAATATTTTATGCAGTAAAATGAGTTTTTCAGTATCGGAATGAATACGGGCTCAAAGATAAAGCTTATTTGATCTGGCTAACCAACCTTTTGCAGCATCCTCAGCAATCTCAAGGCGTTTAATCCAATTGATTCCCCTACCATGTGTTAAGGGCCCTGTCAAAATGTTATATTGGTTTAGCTATTGTCAGGTTGCTTGATTATATTTCAATAAGAGAAACTTACCATAAAGATGTTCCTTAAGAGTCCCGTTGTGCATGAACTCGTAGACAAGAATACTCTTTCCAGCTTCTTGGCAATATCCAAGAAACTGTACTAGATTCCTATGATGTATTCTTGAAAGAAGAGAAACCTGTTCTAGCGTAAAAAAATAGTATCAGGAAATACGGGCATAAGTAAAATTATCGTAACAGATCACTGAGTTATGCAAAAGCTACTAAACATATGGTATGGATATAGAATCAAACTAACCAGCTCAAGTTGCTTAAATAAATCTAATAAATCTGCTACATATGTCACAATTGTACAATTAAATATGTGTTTCTGCAGAGCAATTCAGTCCAATTTTGGGTTCTAACAGAAAATAGAACTTAATAATCACAGCCAACCTATTAAGTTTTAGCACAATCAGCGTTCTTATTGAAAACCAGTTGCAAAATAAAACCTAGCAAGAAAATCAAATAAAAAGGTGAAAGTTTATTCAATTAATTCATTCCAACAATTATGTAGCCAGGTAGTTATTCGAAGGGTTTAACATTCTTTAAAATGTAGCAGAAGAGATTCAGGCTAATAGTATTACGTACTTCATTGGAAAACTCTCGCTTGCCCTGGAACGAATCATTAGTCAAAATTTTGACTGCAATTTCTTTTCCATCATTCAGTCTCCCATAATATACAACCCCAAAGCCTCCTGATCCAATTTTTCTCTCAAAATTATTTGTAGCATCCTCAATCTCAGATAATGTGAAGTAATGAGCAGCTTCAGCGGCCGTATCACCCAGGGAAGAACCAAGCTTTTGAGCAGGTAAACTATGTTGAAATTTTCCTAACAAAAATAAATATAACATAAAATTGTTGGGTCACTCTCAATCCAACTAAGATTTATGTACATAGTGAAACGTTGTTTATAATAGTTTTCCATCTAACCTTTAGGAGGAGGATTGTCCTTTCTTTTGGACAACAAGAAATATGCGATAATGGTAGCAATAAGGAGAACAGCAGCTCCGACTGATGTCCCAATAATAATTTTCTTACGGTTCCCTCCCTTCTCCTCGTGAAGGCCTGCATTCCCGGTGTAGCTGAAACACATATGATTAAGATGTTTCAGATCGAGGCTGAGCAACTCCATTTAATCAAAGGCTTGTCAGTAGAAAGATTAAAATGGGATTGATATTTATTTTATAAGGTAAGGCACACAAAGCCAATTACTTTCAAACTAGTAAAGTGGAAGCTAATCCAGTTCAAAAGATGTCCACATGATCACAAAATTACCATGAAATTATAGTGACATTCGCTTAAAATTATGAAGAATCAAGCCTTCTTTTCATTTATCCACCTCAAAATAGTATCTTATTTGACAACTTATAGTTTCAAGTAATCACCTAATTTACATCTCAAATTAATAAGATAAATTTAAAGCTTATCGTGTAGCTTGAAGCCTTAACCTTCGATGATTACTGATCTTTGTTTCATCTGTCCATCTGACAGGCAGATATAGAATGCAAACATTTCAAAATATGACCAGGTAGGACCTCAGAATTATTGGCCAAATTCATCTTACAATATTCATGGGATATGCACAACCTACTATGTTGAGCATTAAAATATGACCTCTGCCCACATACTATGTTACTGTGCAAAACCTCTAACAAAAATTATGAGAGTTGTGAGCGTGTGTTGGCCTAGCGGTAGAGTGGTTAATACCCGAGGCCAAAGGTCTTGGGTTCGAGTCCAATGTGGCCCGGTCTTTAAATTCCATTGCTAATTTATCAAAAAAAAAAAAAAAATTATGAAAGTTTTAACAAAAAAGAAAACAAAAACAAAAACAAAATAACTACAGCAATTTGAAATCAGCATTCTTTTCCACTCAATCCAAGGTAAGATCCAGTTTGCATTTGCTAGTGCAACCAGGCCAAATGATCCCTAGACTGCAAGACATTGAATCAGTAGCCATCTAAAGATGACTTGATATGCCAACTCTAAAGCTCAGAAGCTTGACTTAGAATATAGCTATACAACTTTCTCAGACAAAAACCAGTATACTATACAACAATCAAAACCAAAAGCATTTAGAAAGGAAAAAAGGGGAACGAGAGAAACTTACAGGAATATGTATGAATTCTATTTTTTCACACAATTGATCAAGAAAACATATTGTACCACAGAAGCAACTAATCTGTACCCCAGTTTCAAAAGTAAATAGACTGGCATATAAGCTCTCAGTACAAGAATAAGACATACTCACTTCAAAACCAGATCTTTATTAGAAAGACCAGACGGAATTTTCCCAGTCAACAAATTATCCTGGACATACCTGCGACAAATCAGTAAAAGACTCAACAAAATTGTAACGAGAAGTATACATGTGAGAACGGAAAGCTAACATAATACATTTGCCTCAGGAGTGGATGTTTTAGAAAATTAGAATTTCCATTGGAAACATGGAATGCTTAGAAGACAAACAATTTAGAAGAACCAAGATTAAATTCTTGAGAGGAATTTTCAGAAAATTGAACTTTCACTATAATCCTGACCAAAGTTATGTAACAAACTAGTATTTGGATATTTATTTGAGCTCTTCAAACTTACAGTTCTCTCAAATTTGATAAATCTGCCAAGGAACGAGGCAGTTCACCATTCAAACGATTATTCTCAAGATGTCTGCCACAAGGAAACAATATATCAGTTGCTCCATCAAAATAACGCAAAAATAAACTGAACAAGGGGAGTACACACATTATCTTTAAGTTAGGGCATCCAGAAAAATCCGGAATCGGACCACTCAGTGAGTTATTATCAAGCCATCTGCAGTTAATAGGCACACGACAGTTATGTTTTGATCATGGACCAGGATAAAGATAATGTGGCTTTGATTAATAAATGGTGAAGTCAGCAACTTACAGCTCAACTAAGCCGGCCAACTTTGTGAACTCCACTGGAATTGTTCCTGACAAATTAGTCCCAGACAATTTACTGCACAAAAACAAAATGGTCAAAAAGATACAAAATCATATTTTCAGATGTCACGTTATAAAAGTCGGAAACATAAACTAAAATGGCAGAATAACCTAATGGTATTGTCATTACAACATTAAAATAGGAAAGAAGCAGAATTACATAGATGCTATCCTTGGCTGAGGATCTGAACTACACTGGACCCATGACCATGGAACTGGAAGGCATGGGTCGCCACCTTCATTTGCCCACTTAGATGATGAATAAGATGTGGCTATTGCAGCAACAAGTGGTCCTGCAATTCAAATAAATAAGAGACAACTCAAGCTGGAGGAAAGCATAGAATGCAAAGTAAAACATATTTCATTTTCCTCATTCAAAGAGGAAATACTCAACCTACTAAAAAAGAACAAAAGCTCTTTGCATGATTTGGGGTTAACAGAAGACACAAATTACTTATGACTGAAACTCAGCGGTGCTACAGCAGAACACAAGAACAATAGCAAAAGATCAAAAAAATATCTTTGCCTTCTGCCTTAGCAATCATAGTCTCTTCCACTCACTCTAGTGGACTCAACATCTCAGCAAAATATGGGGTTACGTGGGGAGAACAGAAATAATATACATACATAGTATTGTGCTGTAGTGGAAAGAAGCTCTTTTTTTTCATTGTAACGAATATGTAAAAGCAAAAATGCATAGTTTGCATGTTTGAGAACATTTACTCGTTCTCACCATCTGCCGAGCCTTCACTCTTTTTCAAATATTTATTGACCTCCATGGCGTTCAGCAAAGGTCCCATTGTAGAATCAGAAGTCTTCCCAAATCTGAAAGATAAAACAAATGGTAGAGAAATGTTGTAGTATCCTGGCTCATACAAACGATATCTTCCTTGGGCATTTTCTTGGATATTAACAACAGCCTTGCTAAGATCAGGAGCGCCGGGCAGTATTAGCCTGAACTTTCTAACATCACTTGGACCCAAGTCTTCAAGTTCGGCAAAGTATGAAAACGCCCAACCAGGAGCAGGAAAACCATCGAGGTTCATGCGGTACGTCAATGATCCATTTCTGCCAACTACAGCGGTCTGCATTACTTTCTGGGGTGGCCATTCATCCCTGCTGACATCAATTGGCAGCTGTGTTGATATTCTTTCAGTTCCAGGAGCAACGTCAACAAGATAGTTGGCTTTTCTCACTAAATCAGACTGCCATATTCGATCAAATGGGTCGTCTGGATACCTACAACATAAAACCAACTGAAAATTATCTCATCTTTTAATTCCAAGAAGCAAAATGAAAAACAAGTTGAACTTTTGAAATTTCAGGTATACCTGACTGGTTCATCGCTCTCAGCACCAAAATTTATTCTTGCAGACATACTAAGGAAAAATTGGCTCTCAAACTGATTGAAATAGATGGAACCATTAAACTGCCGGAGCTCTAGGGTGGATATAAATGGCTGTCCAGTCGTTGCATTGGACAAACAAACGCTGATGGTAGGATCTGTAGCTAGAAATATTAACTCCTGAAGCTCTATTGTATTAGCATCTGAGATTACTATTGTACCCCAATGTGTAGGCCCAAATGAAATGTCAAACTTGGGATATACGTTATTGCTGTCGAAGTTTCCATACAAGAAGGTCGCTCTTATAAGATACCTGGTCCTACTGATGACATTGAGTGTGTAGCAATACTTGTTATCATCTGCTGGGAAGTATCTTAGTGTCTTATACTGTTTTCGGGTCTCATTGACTATGGCTATGTTGGATATATCTCCACTTAACATGTAGTTATCTGGACTCCATTCGAGACCTATCTCATCTGTAAAGTTACTGGAACCACCACAATCCAGACTTACAAAACCTGCATTGTTGCAGTGATCAGATATCAGAGTAGATTCAAATGAGTATACACAATCACTTAAACGGGCCACGTTAATCTATACTATATGCAGCAGACACCTGCAGCAATCTATTTGCAAAGCTGTAATCACGCATCAGATGTATGTAGCATCTCTGACAAGCATACAAGATGAGAAAAGAGGACTGGTAGATTAAATTATGGTTTCTATAGAATTTCGTAACATGATTATGGATTGAAACGCTGCACTTGATCATCAGAACCACACATACAAAAGGGCATGATCACATGAAGCATTCAAACAATATGTAGCTGGGATTTTGGTAGCATATCCTACTAACATATCATTTAACTAAAAATGATAATAATTCGATTTAAAAAAAAAAAAAACTTTTCAGCATTTGCAACTCAATCAAAAAATATAAAAGAAAAATGTACGAATAGAAAACACTACTGAACAATAAGCAGTAAACCAGGGGCATGCAACGAGCCATACAAAATAATGAATAATCTAAGCTTCATAAAGTTATTTGTTTCAAAACCCTACATGACTAAAAAGGGTCAAATGAAAATGGCCTATATGAGCATGGCAAGAGGTTGACTGCCAATCAAGCGCACAGCCTGAAATATATATTTCCAAGAAAGAGAGGGAAGGAACTAGATGCAGAATCTCTTTAAATGCTTCAATACGAAATTTGTATCTTTTGATAATGTACTCCTTTACGACAATGGCATTTACTTTTATAGGCATTTCATGGCAGCAAAGATCGAAGATTTACATCAGATCATAAAGCTTTGTAAAGGTAGCAACTGTAAAATTGGAGGCTTGCTATGACTGCAAATACAACCTCAAAAAAGAAATTATAGCAATTCATATATCTATCACAGTGGAAATTTCAGCTCCTTTTAATCTAATTACGCAATTTCACGAATAGTTCATAAATCTCCATAACCTGCACCACTGCTCAAATATGACATTTTATAGGAGGATCACTTAGAAACAATCAGATTTAATTTTGCAAAAGTAAGGCACATCCACAATTTTTATAACAGACCAAATTTCTTTTCATAATCACTTCATATAAGGCGTATGCAAATAGCACTTCACTTGACCGAGAAAATACTGCACATGTTCGTGTCCTTTCTAAGCCCCTAAAGTATGCAGGAGAATTAAATTATTCCCAACAACCTCAATAAATAAATCTTAGGATAGTAATTGTCCCACCAGAGATAACTTATTCCAAACAAAGAAACGTCGTTTTAAGGTAAAAAAAAAAAAGAAAACAATCAAGAAACTATCCACCATAAATGGAGATTGCAAGAAAAAGAAAAAACCCACCACGAAAAATACTAAACAAATGCAACAAAAACAACAGTGCAAACAAATCTATAAGCATAAACAGAAAAAAGTGAGGAACCTGGCATCTGGGCTGTGGAAGCATCAATGAGAAATATAGCACATAGAGAGAGAACAAAGAGAACTCCAACAGAACCCATTTCTTTTCTCTCTCTTCGAATATAGATATGGAAAGGGTACTAGGAAGATGAATCCATAAACACAATGAAGAAAAAAAAAGTGAACAGAGAGGGAGTGACTGTATTATGCAGGTATAAAAAGGAAAACAGAAAGATTGCGACTTGGGAGCAAAAGTGGATGAAGATATCTGAGAGGAAGATCCTAGTTTTCTTTTTTCTACCAGTATTGGATTATTCAAACTGCAATAATTATAGTGAAATCTTGGTGAGAGAAGAATGTTCTTGAACAAAGTAAATGTGAACTATGGAGAGAGAGAGAGCTGGAGAGAGAGAGAGTGGGGTTTAGCTTTATTGCTGGAGCTGAAGTGTTCCAAAGGCTCCTACACTGCAGGTCAGTCGCTGCTGCCTACCCTCAACTTTTTCATTTCTTGCGACGCCATTAAATACTTTAAAATACATGTGTGTATATCTATAATATTTAGATATTATATATATATACACACACATTTAATGTTTATCATGTAGCACTAAGATAGGCCTATAATTTATTTTCTCGTGATTAAAAATTAATATTTAATATAGTTAGAATATTTTGTATTAGTTTTTTATATGCAATCTTATATTTCTTCTCGAAAAAAAGAACGCAATTTTATATCTCGTCAATTGATCAATGTTGAATAAATACAATATATGTTGGGGGCATTATAAAGGATGTTAAATATTTTAAGTAGTTTTCTTTTTCTTTCTTGTTCTTGTTCGTATTCTTTCATAAAATCCTTTGGTTTCAAAAAATAAAAAATATTCTAATTAGTTTATCCTCGAGAAATTGATTAAAAAAAAAGCGATACTTGAGCAAATTTATAAACTGGTACTTCTTTACTGTTAAAAATATTCTATAAGAAATACTAATTTACTGGTACTTCTTTAGCTGTACTTGAGCAAATTTATAAACTGTTGCTTAAGGCTATTTTACAGGCTGTTTCGTAGGGATCTTATTAGATAAGTGGTAATCTTAGTTTTGGACTCTCTCTCTCTCTCTCTCATAAGAGGTAGTCTTAGTTTTGGACTCTCTCTCTTTTTTTATATGGATATAAGTTAAGTCATCATGAAATTACAAATTCGTAGTGATACAAATAATTCCATTCTCTCTCCGGCTTAAAATTGAGGAAAATATAATTTTTTAGAGAATTACGACGTGTATATATATATATATATAATCAAATTAAGCATTACATTATCACATAGGACAATTACACCACTGAACAAGGTGGAAAATATATTATACCGCACGCACACAAGGTGAGACCACTACACCACCACGCAGGGTGGGACAACTACACCATCAAACAAGGTGGAAAATATATTACACTGCACGTAAGCGGAATTGAACCCAAGACTTCTCGCTAAGGAGAGTCTTGTGGTGTCTCAGCTAATCACTTGAGCTATGCCTTATCGGCGAGATATTGACAATAGAATTCAGGCGTTTCTTGAAAATTTTGATAAAAATATTATGTCTTTTTTTAGGGAAAAATATTACTCCATCCGTCCCAAGTTAATGGTGTGTATTTGATCTGTTGTGAGATATAAAATATTTGAAACATCACACTAACCTATGTCGGAGGGAGTATGTCATTATTAAATATAAAATTTAAAGAATTTGCCTTGGATGTTAAGATTTTGGTTGACATCGTCGAATCAATTAATACGAATCTTATATATTGAGCTTGACTATATTATTTTCATTGTCGATCCTTAGTGCATGAGATAATTATCGATTCACATTAAATTTCTATTCTCATGAGATAATTATTTGAGATTAATTAAAATGTTATCGAGCCACATGCGAGTAGACAACCCTAACGTAATTTTCTTGGACGCTCCTTCTATTAAATATTTGATAATCAAATTAGTTGAGTTTATAAAAGAAGTTAAATATTATTAAAAGTTTTGATAATCTATCATCGGTGTATCACAGTCTTACGCTAATACCTAAAGACAACAAAACAAAACAAAAATTAGAAGATAAATGTAAGGTCAGTAATAAAATTAATTACATTTTGTTGACAATTTTATACAAATGTATGAGTGCATGAAATTATGAAAATGAGAGTCGGATTATATTTGAATTTGTGGCAAAGAAGAAACCGCAAAATAGCAATCAACGGAAGAAGAAAAATTGAGTAGAGTCGTGAAATGGTCAATAAATAGTTTTATGGAGTCAAAGGCAGTCAGATCAACGCCACGTGGCAGTTTAGTAGTGGATAATCTGACATTGGAGGAATTAGGAAGGACAGGATCCGCCCGCATTGATTGAATTGAACCGCATTCAGGTCCACGTCATTCTTGTATGTTGCTTTTGGCCCTGGGACGATATAGTATGATTTCTATATCAAAGTTGATACTACATAAAATAATAAATATACATAGGACATGCCGCGCATTTTTCGTGAGTATCTTTCGTGAGTATCGATTACCGTTTATTCATATTAGCATTACTCCTTTTGATTTTTTATTATATTATATTCTAATACCTTAGGGATTGATATTGAAATCATTAAATCTACAAAATACATAAAAATTAAAACTCAATTTGTCTTATTATTCATTTCTTCGAAGTTGGAAAATGAACAAATCGAGCTTTGATTTTTATGTATTTTGTAGATTTAATGATTTCAATATCAATCTCTATGGTATTTGAATATAAAATAATCAAAAAAATAATGCTAACATAGACAAACGGTGATCGATGCTAGCTCACGACAAGTGCTCATGGAAGGTAAGCAGCATATCATTCCTCTAAACATACATTTAATAAATGAACTGGTGATATATTTTTATATATCTATAAATAACTAATTAAACGAATTTATTTTTGTTCATACTTGATTTGTATCAAGTTCACGAGTTATTCATGAATCTGTAACGAGATGATTCGTGATTTGTAGTTAAAAAGGGTAAAATAGTAACAATGACACATATTTGTTTATTTTATTTTATTTCAATAACTAGATTTTATCTTTGTTATCCCAAAATAGCTAGAATAACTTTTGTCTATATAACAAAACCTAAATACTAAAGCACCTTGTTAAAAAAAAATACATCAAACAATATTAGTGAGTATTTAGCTTATTTTTATGACGAGCGAACTCGTAGCCTTTATTCGAGAAGCACATTGAATAAACATTGTTCATCTGTAATAGTCTGCAAAATTATACATAAGAGAAACCGTACTAAGAAAATATGGTGTGGCATGCTCATCCTATAAGGTGATTGTGGGAAGTATAATTAGTTAATTTAAACTCATGGATGATTGCACTTGTATTACTCTACTCCAAATGACCGCTTCCCTACCCACGGTAGGCACGACTTAACGTGCCCACTGCTAATATTGCTATGCCCCTTGGGATTAAGGAGTCAACTTAATTATTGAGCCACAATATTTGATTGTAGAGAATCGCTTCCCTATCCAATCCACTGTGAGTACGACTTAAGGTGCTCACTGCTAATATGGTTATGCCACTTGGGATTAGGGATATAAACGGGTCGGGGCGGGGGCAGGTATTGTTTCCCCATACCCATACCCGCATGAGAATTTTATACCCGTCCCCATCCCCATACTGGTTTAAATCGGGGAGGGGCAGGGTCGGGGATTATCCGGTGGGGGAAGGTTACCCGTCGGATACCCGTTTAAGATAGAATTCAAAAATTTAAACTAAATATTAAAGGAGAATTCTAAATTTACTTTCTTTCCAAAAAATAAGGAAAAAGAGTGAAAATTGATGAAGTTAATTTTATTGAAGACAGTCTTATTTATAAGTCAACTCCTATCTTATTTTCCTTTCATTTTCGATGTGGGACAAAAAATATTGAGAGATGGGAAAGAAATGAAGAGAAACAAGTTGTCCCACATCGAAAATTGATGGAAGAGGAGAAGGAGAGTTAAGTTATATAAAGGAGGAGAGGAAACAATATACATGTATCTAACTAATTCGGATTATTGGTCAACACCAAAAATCCGAATTTTCATATTAATAATTTTTTTAATTAAATAATATAAGTACAATTTAAAAATATAGAATATAATATTTTTTGGGGGCGGGTTCGGATTGGGGACCTATATACCCATCCCCTCCCCGAATAATCTCGAGTTTTCATTTTCGTCCCCATCCCCGCCCCGATACCCGAAATGTAGTCCTCATCCCCGCCCCATTAGGGGCGGGTACCCGTGGATACCCACCCGTGGGTATAATTGTTATCCCTACTTGGGATTGATGAGTCAACTTATTGAGCCACAATATTTATAAAAATCAAATTGTAAATAAAGATGCATGACACAATTAAACGAATATACATTTGAATAAGACCGAATGACAAAAGTATTTCCACTAATTAAGTTCTCTATATTTGGAACAAAGCCGATTGACTTTTGTAAGCTCTTTTTACATCTTCCCGAACAATTTTCTACTTGAGAAAAAGGGGTATTACCATAATCAAATATAGTTAAAACTTTTTTTTTTTAATAAATTGGGGGAAAGAGATAAGAGGAATGAACCCCATACCTATCTCTTTACAAAGGAGAGGTTCACCTATAGTTTTTTTTTTTTTTTTTTTTTTTAACAACGAGGTTCACATATAGTTAAAACTTACTAAGGGGGTGTTTGGTTTGCTTGATAAGGGGTGATTGATAATATAATCCCACCTAATCACATGTTTGGTTTGAATGATAAAACCCGTGATGAATAATTAGGCCCGTGATCAAATCATTCAAATGGATGATAACTTATCATCCCAAATTTGGCATGATTATTAATCATTGTCTAATCCATGATGCAAAATTCCAAAATAATCACACATAAATACACACACACAAAATACACACACACTGCACACAGTAGCACACACAGGCACACACACTCACACAGTCCTTTAATTATCCTACACCACAATCAAGCAATCCAAACACAAGACTAATAATCTAAATAATCACATCCTACACTATCCTATAAAACATTATCTATCACATCCATCAAACCAAACGCCCTCTAAAAGTACAAATTCACACAAATACTAAAGTCCAATACCGGCCATAGAAACATCAATTAAAACGTGATAGTGACAAAAAAAAAAATGAGTGTGGAAAACAATATCTACCCTCTTCTTATTTGGTTTGATAGCAATTTATGTGTCGAATAACTGTTAAAGTTAGTCTGAAAATATTGATCCATTATTGTTAAATATAAATAAGAGAGTATCATGTCATTTCATAGTAATTGAGAAAACAAAATGAAGTAGAAAATGTTGCATATGTAGAGACTCCATACATATCCCTCAAACTTAGAGAACTTTTACTAATTAGCCACGCACAAGTTTTTGAATTTCTAATATGTTTCTTTTAGTATGTATAATATTAATGCATGTTACATTTTCAAATACATTTTCTTAATATTTGAAAAACTGGAAGGGGACTATAATTTTGGGAGGCAGGAGCAGCTAAAATAATATTCATACTTCCAAAACCCATGCAGTTTAATTTATTAAATGCTACTCCCTCCCATCTTAATTATAAATCGTTTTGTATTTGTTTATTATTTAAATTTTAGTTGTCGTTCTAATATGAAATACCAAAGTTATCCTTATTTTATTCACATCTTCCATTAATTATATTTGTTCCCAAGAATTGTCCTTCCTTTTTTACCGAATTCGATTGTGTGTAAATGACATTTATTAAGGTTAATTTTGGAAATTTTTTTTTATTAATATATGTGCAAAACATTAGAACGACTTATATTTAGGATGGGAGGGAGTATTGTTTATTTTAGAAAAACAAAATATTCTTCATTAGTGAAATTTTCTGATATATGTCGTTGAAATTGGTAAAGTATATTCTAGATGAAAAATTAATAGGAATAAAGTAAGGCAAAGTTTGTCATTACTTTATATAAAAGTGCGTTATTATTAATTGTACTTTAAAGGTTAAAGAAAGAAGACTTAGACTTTTGTTGGATTCTTCATGACTTTGATATATATATATATGTATTGCAGTTTCCCCACCTTTAATTTATCTTTTTCTGGTTGTATATTTTAGTGGGATCCAAACGCTAAGTTTTAGTATCTTTTATGTACATCATGTTCGTTTGATTACTGCGTTCACCATTGCTTAGTCTTTAAGTATTTCCAGCCTTTCCCACTTAATTTTATACTAGTATACTATTTTTTATACTATTATATTATATTTGCCTATTTGGGTTGTTAGCTTATTTTCAACCTTGGCGTTGCCCACAGTTGACTATCTAACAATGGATTTTTCTTTATTAAAAAAAATAAAAAAAATTATTCAACCTTACACATATGAAGGAAGGGGGAGAAGAAGAGGGAGAAGAAAAAAGGAATTAATATAACGACTCTAAATTAGCTTATTTCTCGATCGATGACATTAATTTTGAGTCGGACAACATGAATCTATATCTATATCTATTTATGCATGTACTAAAAGAAAGTGTGTGAAGTTAATGAAATTGGACGTTACATAAATTTTTTTGAAATTATTTATCAAAAGAAAAGTGTTGAAATTATACAAAAAGGTATTTAAGCCGTGCACATAACAGATCTTAATCTTTTGCTAGCTAAAATTTTGAAATGGGATTATATTGACTTCAAAAAGAGAAATATAATTATAATACTATACTACTATTGCGTGTTGAAGAGGAAACAATTTAGGCATTCAATTTGAGAAAATAAAAAGGCAAGCATAAAAATACAAATAAAATAAATTATGAAAATAATAAATAAGTATTATCATAAATTTGCATGTTAACTTGTGATCTCAGCAGCAAGGTTATCCACTCCAAAGTATTGTATTTACATATATATATCTTGTATTTAAACCGTTGTATTTTCATTAGGTGTATTTAAAAAAATTAATTTCTTTCAATTGTATTAAAAACATTTATAGTGGGCATGCAATTACGAAAAAATTTAACTACATATGCTGCAAATTTGATAGTCGGGTGTTTAAAATTATTAATAGAGGATGTTTTCTAGCACTTGATATATCTTGTCCCTCTTTCTTGTGTTTCACTTATGTATCACTTTCAATTTTTTGAACTTCATTTCCATTTTCCCTTCAATTTCAGTTTTAATTTGGTGTTTTATTTTAATTTTGTGACTATGAAATAAGTATTACTAAATCCGATTAGGGCAAATACTTAATTTTTAAGATTTAGTTAGTTAATAAATGATTGTTAGGATTGATTATTCAATCATTATGATATATATATATATATATTAATTTGATTCATTATATTAAAATAATTTTTATTTATACAATAATTAATTAATATTAAAATAACGAATTTAATATATAGTGAGACACAGAAAAATATTGGGACAATGAATGTGAACTGCTTTTCTAGTGATCTTAGTTGTTAAAAAATAAAGAAAAATATAGAAACTAAATCATGTTTTCAAAACTAATTCTGAATCATCACTTTTCCACCAAATACTTTAAAAACATGAAAGTTTTGCAAATCATGAAATTTGAAAACATACTCCTTAAACAAAGAGCAAATAACAGAACAGAAGGTCGACTAGTGATAAGTATAAAAGTCTAAGCAGTGAAGCAAATTATATTATTGATGTGAAACGTTTTATACATATATTATATATACAGACAGGAAGTGAAGCCATGAAATATATTGGCTCAACTAAGAAAATACTCAACAAGAAAGTAACCATATATATACCACAGACACACCAATTCAATCCTTCATCGCAGTTTAATTACTCTGCATCCGCAAATCTGCAAATCAGCAAATAAATTAGTCATTACATGTATATATAGAATTATTATCATAAAATTAAGGCAAAAACTCCTGTACAACAGTTGTACAGTACATCCGCCCCACCCCGACTCGCCTCGGTTAATATTGACCAGCTAACGTTGACTTTTTTTATTTTTTTATTTTTTTTCAAGAGTCGAGCGAGGGGAGCCGAAGGCCTCGGAGCAAGCTAAAAAATATTAATGTTGCTACAATCATTATTTATAAATTAAAATTGGAGCCGAAGACGGCAAAAAAAAAAACTGAAAAAGTCAACACCGTTGACCGGTCAATGTTAACGGTAGCGGATCGGGTCGGATGGATTGTATGTGCTACTGTATGCACAAGAGTGCATCCCTAAAATTAATGTTGGGAACTGGTAAGAACACATCTTATATGAGAACGTAAGAACAATGCATTTTTATTATATCGGAGATGCATAAAATGCAGAAACTAAATGCATAAATTAGAGTAACTAAATGCACGGTTAAATCTGAACCGTAGATCAACAAGGATCAAGAGTCCAGATTTGTTCTTATTTCTCACCTAAGAAAGTGTTCTTATTTGATCCACGCTCTATATATATATATATATTGATCCATTTAATTTGCACGAATCAACCCGACCCAGTTGATATAAAAGGGACGAAAACTCACCCGAGTTCAGAGAGCTTCAAATGAGCTTCAGCATAGTCTTGAAAGAAGGCATCCTCATCCTATTAGTTAATTAATTCCAAGTCAAGTGTATTAATTAAATATATAAGTGAGCAAATTTACGTATATGATAATTAGACATGCATGCATGTAGAATTATTAATTAATGTAGATGATCTTTTTATTTTCTTACTGCAGCATATTTTAGGACATAAGAGCGGAAGACGGGATCCTCTAGCAGAGCTTTGTCTGATGGAAGCTGTATCAAACCTTGACCTTCTTTCTCCCCACTCACTAGTTCCCTAATTCATTATATTCAATAATGTAATAGTATTAATTAGTGCATAATTAATTGCATGTTTCAACCTTTTAAATTGAAGAAATCTAAATGGGAATTAATTAATTAATTAATTAATAAGCAAGTCATACTTGAAGTAAGAGTTGTCAAATATAAGGGGATTAGATGTCCATGCTCCCTCAAAACCCGACCTCTCCTTGTGGCACCTACCCTGATATACATACATAATTTGATTAATTTCTCTCACACATTAATTCAGAAATCAGTAAAGTATGAGTATGAGATCAGATCACAAATTAAGACTAGTTTAGTTTAGTGTCGATTGATTCGTAGGTTTAGTATGTACCAGGGTGTGTCCACCAGATAAAGCAACAATGTCTTTATCACTCAATCCCATCTGCTGCCCGAATACTTCCCTCAAATGCTCCCTGCCTGCACCTCACACTCACACTCACACAGTTAATTAATCATCATCAGGTTAATTGTAACTACGTACAATACTACTATTTTGAAAAGGCCGGAGTAATTAAAAACAAATTCATCATCTGCAAATTTCAGATTAATTACGAATAAGATACAGATACCTTTTGTTGCGTCAGGCAAGCGACCTTCCGGTGGTGATTCATTTTTATCCTGAAACCAATATCAATAGTACGTTGTTCACTAAGAATTCCATCCAGAGGAGAGGATTCATTCAATTTTGCAAATTTATAAAACTTTTTTAAGTATTGTTGTAGCTAGGTTCAAAGTTTGCTTCATATATATTACTTCAAATCAAACATATACTATACCACTATTTATCTAAATCAATATTAATTAACTGACTAACCGGTCTTCCAGGATGGAAAGGAATCTCTGGCCCTCCAGTTACTTCAACTGCAACAACACCAGCTAGCTACATACGTACATACATTAATTAATTAAGTGTGCAAAATGTCTTGTTAATTAGACCAATTAATTCATACGAAAACACATATATATAGGGTTGATTTACATACAAAACACTTTTTCTAGTAAAAAATAATAATAAAGCATTTTTGATTTACTGCAATGCATTATTACGATAATGCATTTCATGTTCAATTATAATGCACCGGTCAATGACAACCATAGATCCACAAAAATCAATGGTCTTATTTCTTACTAGAAAAAGGCTTTTAAATGTGTGTGTGAATGGATGAAATATAATCATTAATTAGATGCATGATTTTAAGTAATTAATTACAGTAAGTACCTGGTAAAAGTCAGCATATGTGAGAATAGGGAATTGTTCCTTGATTGGGTCCAATAGGCTTACAGCAATATGTAGGCCGTTGTTAGCTCCATGGGCAAGCTCCTCGCTCTTTCTGATTGTCCCAAATGGCCCTCCTGTTCTCGTTTTCCAATCATATGTTCCAGCTGAGTGCCATCTGTATACATACATACAATTTGAAGAATATATGGAAGCATGCATGCTCATCGATCAAATGAAGAATGAATTAATAACGGTAATGGAATTATGAACTGCTTACGCCAAACGCAGCATGATCGGAGCGCAGTTGTTCTCGGCGATGAAACCTCTGAGTTTCCTCTTGCATTTCTCCACCGCCGCCTCATACTCCTTGCTCACCACCGGATACTTCTTCACCATCGATCGCGGCTACAATTACTTGCAAAACCTAATTAATTAACCTCCGCACCCACAATGTACAGTATTTCAACTCAAGGAAGCCACGACTGATTACTGATCGATCCAAGGTGTATATATATGTGTGTGTAGGCGATGAACGAGCGAGAAACTTCCATCTAATTCCACGGACTTCCAAATGGTGACGTGGCGTATGCACTGTCTGATTGACGTCCTGATTGGTCCTCTGGTGGGGTCCAGACCGGGGGCTGGCCAGTTGCATGTTGACACGTCAATTATTTTTGCGGATCTTAATTTGAAATTTCGACCGGCCTTTTAATATGGGCTGCGCCTGAGTGAGTATATTAGCCCATGATATGATAGATTGATAAAACATAGGATTGACTATATGAAGGATTAGATGATCTAACAAGTTCAAAAGTAATCAATCAATCAAAGTAAAAGGTGGATTGACCTATACTATTTTTATCTATCCTTCCTATCACCCAAAGTAAACACTCCCTCAGCATAATAAAATGGATACTTGGGATAAGTTCAGCCCACAAAAACCCGATTCGGTTATGATTATTAAAAAAAGGAATAATGGCCTGTAAATTCCTCAACTTTCAGCAATTTCTGGTTTTGCTCTCCAACTAAAGATTTTGCCTGTAAATTCCTCAACTTTCAATTGTTTCTGATATTGCTTCCAGCGATGAGATCCGGCAAGAATAGTTTTGGAAATTTATAGACGTGGCTTAAATTAATCTATGTGGCACTCTCATGGCATATATGTAAATTAAAAAAATAAAAAATATTTCATATTATCATCCCCACCCCTCTCTCAGTCTCGTTCTCCCCTGCTTTCTTTCATTCTCGCAGAGATAATTCAACCGAAAAAATACAGATCATGCGCTAGAAGACACCCATAAAATCACAAGAATTTTAAATCCTACTCACACCCATACAATCTTGCGCATGATCTGTATTTTCTCGGTTGAATTATCTCTGCGAGAATGAAAGAAAGCAGGGGAGAACGAGACTGAGAGAGGGGTGGGGATGATGACATGAAATATTTTTTTATTTTTTTAATTTATATATATGCCACGAGAGTGCCACATAGATTAATTTAAGCCACGTCTATAAATTTCCAAAACTATTCTTGTTGGATCCCATCGTTGGAAGCAAAATTAGAAACAATTGAAAGTTGAGGAATTTACAGGCAAAATCTTTAGGTGGAGAGCAAAACCAGAAATTATTGAAAGTTGAGGAATTTACAGGCAAAATCTTTAGGTGGAGAGCAAAACCAGAAATTATTGAAAGTTGAGGAATTTACAGGCCATTAACTCTTAAAAAAAATTAAGGAGTAATTGGAAATTTGAAATTTATTACTTCAAGTTCGAGATTATTAATTCAAATGAGGATTTTAATTATAATTAGAATTTAATCTCCAATTAGCATTAATTTATATATACTCCCTCTGACCATAGATTAAGTGTGACATTTTCTTAAATTGAAATGACTCCACTCGCAATAAATATAGGTCTCACTCTCCACTCACAATACATCTATCTAATCTACCCTTCTATTCTTAAAACACGTGCGACTTCTTCGGATTACACTTATTATTAGGGGTGAGCATTCGGATATTCGGTTCGGTTATTACATAAAAAATAACCAAACTAAAATTTCGGATATTTCAAATCTATATCCGAACCGAATCCGAAATTATTTCGGTGACCGAACCGAAATATCCGAAATAACCAAATTGTTATTTCGGTTAATTCGGTTTTTCCATTTTTTTTCTGAAATAATTTTCCTACATTTTTTATATTCATCCAAACCATTGAAAACTAGAGAAATTGAGCATGTCAATAAACATAAAAAACAGTCACCACCAAGAAAAAATAAAGTTTCAAATCTTCACAAAAACACCAAACCACCAACAACAAAATAAAAATAATCCAACAAATAGTTAAATTAAAAATCCATACCAACAAAAACTAATACAAAGTTCAATAATCAATATCTTCCAACAAATACTAGAGCACGAGCAAGTTAATAGCTTTCAAACTTGTTTATCCGTTGAAGGTTGGAGTGCAACATCACGTAAACCTACAAAAGAAAGCAAAGTTAGTGTTAAACAAAATCCAATAAAAAGAAAATATGACATAATTTATAAAATTTAATTACCTTGTTCAAGTATGTCAATATCTTCAAGGAGTTCCTCAACATTAACTGGAGTAGTTGATTTGCGAAGCCAATCTTGACCACAAATGAGATACTGCACAATTGTAGGAGTTAATGAACTCCGAAATGCATCAAGTACTCGTCCACCAGTGCTAAATGCTGATTCTGATGCTACAGTTGAGATGGGTACGGCCAAAACATCACGAGCTACTTCAGAGAGAACAGGAAATCTAGAACTATTCATCTTCCACCATGCTAAAATGTCAAAATTTGGACTGTTACTCTCATTATCTTCCTTGAGAAACTTGTCCACTTCATTACCATATGCATTGTGTAAGCTTACATACTCTTCTGCAATCTCTTTTAACGCAGCATTTGTTACATCTTCTTCATCAATACTTGACATCACAACATCTCTTTGTTCGATACTTGTTTCTGGTATAATTGGGCTCATGTAATCATTGCACATGGCAATCAATTCAACTTCCAATTCTTTTGTCATGGAGTTACCCAAACTTACTCCATACATTTTTGACATAGCAATCTGCACCCATTTCAACTTGTACCGAGGATCAAGAATGACAGCAATGAATATCAACTTGTTCATTTTTTTCGGATCTCCCCAATACTTATCAAACTTATCTTTCATAAGTTTTGACATCTTACTTAACTCCTCATCTCTACCATCAATCCATGCTTTCAATAAACGATGCACTTTATAAATCTCATGTAAAAACACATTAGATGTCACATACAATGAACCAGAAGTCTTGCAAGTTATATCGAAGAATATTTTCAAAAAAGACAACATTCTCTTTGCTTTCAACCAATCCATCGTATTAGGCACCCCAGCATCTATAGAATAATCACTTTCAAGCTCAATTCTATAACTTGGTTCTAGCATATCAAACCTAGAGAATGCCTTTTCAAACTTAACAGCAACATCCAACATCAAGTACGTAGAGTTCCAACGAGTACAAACATCTAAGCATAATTGACTCTTAGTTAAGATTTTTTCATGTTCACCACATTCCTTAAACTTCCTCAACCTAGCAGGTGATTGTCTAACATAACACACAGCACTTCTAATTTTCCTCACAGAAGAACCAACTTCGTTCAAACCATCTTGCACCACCAAATTGAAAACATGAGCAATGCATCTCATATGCATATGGTTACAATTTCTAATGCTAGACCCCCATCGACTAACCTTATCTTTCAAATAAACAAGTGCCGAATCATTTGATGAAGCATTATCAACAGTCACAGTAAACACTCTCTCAATGTCCCATTCATGCAAGCATTTTTCAATTTCCCAACCAATGTCTCTACCTCTGTGACTAGAAATTGTACAAAAATTTAGAATTTTTTTGTGCATTTTCCAGTCATTATCAATGTAATGAGCAGTTAAACACATGTAGTTGATTCTTTGCAAAGAAGACCATGTGTCTGTGGTAAGACAAACTCTTTGGTTCATGGATTTCAACAATGCCTTAAGCAAATTCTTCTCCTCTGTATACATCTTAAAGCAATCACGTGGAACCGTCCATCTTGACGGAATCTTAAATCTAGGACAAGCTTTAGACATAAAGTATTGAAATCCTTCATTTTCAACAAATTTGAAAGGCAACTCATCAACCATGATCATAAATGCTAAAGGTTTTCTAACCTCATCTTGGTCAAACTTCCAAGTTGCAAGTGTTGTGCTGCTTGATCCCGATTGCAAGTTCAGCTGTGTTTGCTTTAGATCCATGCTTGCTGGTATTTTCTTGCAACTTCTGATATGAGCATGAAGTGAAGCAGTGCCATTCTTTGTATTCCCACCAAGAGTGGTCTTGCAATAATTGCACTTTGCTTTCATTTTTCCATCTATATCTGCGAACTGTGTGAAATGATCCCAAACTAGGGACCTTTTATCCATAGCTTTCCGTTTTTTCACTTGAGAAGATTGAGATATAGATTCATCCACATTTGTATCTCCTTGCGTATCCGTTTGTGCATCTCCTTGCGTATCTCCTTGCGTATCAATTTCTGGTGTAGACATCTAGAAAAACATAGTAAACTAAGTTATTATTACAATATAAAATTTTGATCAAATTAACAAAATAAAAAGTTTAATGGTGAAGAACTTACATTATAACTTTCTGCTGAATAATCTATT
This sequence comes from Agastache rugosa, assembly GCA_031470985.1. Taxonomy (NCBI): domain Eukaryota; kingdom Viridiplantae; phylum Streptophyta; class Magnoliopsida; order Lamiales; family Lamiaceae; genus Agastache; species Agastache rugosa. The sequence continues at coordinate 27,717,806 of CM062606.1, read as the reverse complement.
TTGCAAAATAGATAGCTTTCAATAAACTTCACTCTACCACCTGCACCAAACATATGCTAACCATAAGAAGATCGACAAAATCACAAAATGTATATGCATTTATAATCTTAATTGGAATTTAAACTGTGCTTTATTCTATGGAAAAATTAACTCAATTTCTGATATAAATTAAGCCTATCACTTAGAAAAGTTTATACTTTTCTTTTCTATTTTTAGAAGCACACCCTCGGTTACTCGTGATGGCTGGAGGCGGTGGAATTCAAACCAAACAATTAAACAAAACATTGCTAACCATAAGAAGATCGACAAGAAACTGCAAAATGAATTAGAGAGATAGAGAGGCTGAGAGAGAGAGAGATTCACAATTTCACATCACAAACTGAAATCTGTATCTCCAATAAAAGTTTTTTTTAACTCAATCATTACATCATTACAGTAGTTATCAAGATAAATGTTTGTAAAAGAAAACAGCCTCCAATTGTGTACAGAGTGTTATTTCATCATTCTAATTTCTACAAATTTTTGCGGCTGCTATATATAGTCAAAAATTGCTAAAACATTTAAAAATTGACATGATAATATGCATCTAACTCCATATCTTCCTAACCTATATAGTGTCATTCTAGTTTCAAATTTTCAACACTTCCAAGATAAAAAATAGAAGACGCACGGTGGCCGGAGACGGTGGACGGAGGCGGTGGTTGGTGGCGGTGAATGTGAAGATTGCTAGAGCCTGGAATGAGAATTGGAGTTTGGGAATGAAAGGGAGAGAAACGCCTAAACAGAAGACGCACGGTGGCCGAAGGCGATGGCAGGAGGCGGTGGACGGAGTCACGGAGGCGATGAATGTGAAGATTGCTGCAGCGTGGAATAGGAATTGGAGTTTGGGAATGAAAGGGAGAGAAACGCCTAAACAGAAGACGCACGGTGGCCGGAGGCGGTGGACTGAGGCGATGGCAGGAGGCGGTGGACGGAGGCGGTGGACGGAGTCACGGAGGCGATGAATGTGAAGATTGATGCAGCCTGGAATAGGAATTGGAGTTTGGGAATGAAAGGGAGAGAAACTAGAGAGAAACGCCTAAACAGAAGACGCACGGTGGTTGGAGGCGGTGGACGGAGGCGATGGCAGGAGGCGGTGGACGGAGGCAGTGGCAGGAGGCGATGGAATGGGAATTGGAATTTGGGGATGAAAGGGAGAGAAGTTTGCGGCTGTGGCTGCTTCTGATTTCTGAAATTAGGTTTAGAGTAATATTAATATACCAAATATCAATATTCAATATTTTAATTTTAATAAATTATATATAAATTTTAAAATATATAAATAATATATATATAATTCAGATTTCGGACATTTCGATTTTTTAAAAAATAAAACCAAACCGAAATCCGAAATCCGAAATTTTAAAATCCGAATTAACAGAAATATCCGAAATAACCGAACCGAAATTAATTTTCGGTTTCGATTCGGTTCGGTTTTCGGTTTTCGGAACAATTTGCTCACCAGTCACCCCTACTTATTATGGATGGAAAGAGTATATTATATAAACGCAAAATCCAAACAACATTTTTTTCCGCCTAAACTTCTACAAGAATTTTGGCAATTTTTTTTTATTTTTTTTACTTTTTTAGGAAGATTGTTTTTCACAGGTGTTCAACTTTCCCTGCTTAACATTGGGAATTGTTCATTTATTTTCACATCCCTTTTTTTCTATCCAAATTCCAAAGAATATGCATTATATGTAATTAATATTCTATTTTCACATAGCACATGAAATTCGTATTCTTCAATTTTAGGATACTCCCAAAGAATGTGCAAGTTTTTTTTAGATAATTACAAGGTTTATATTTATAATATAATCAAGCACTACACCACCATATAGACGAAACCTCTACACCATATAAATGTGGAACTACTACACCACCACGCAGGGTGAGACCACTACATCACCAAATAAGGTGTGAAATATACTATACCGCATGCAGACGAGATTAAACCCAATACCTCTCTTGTTAAGGAGAGTCTTGTGATGCCTCAGCTAGCCAATTGAGCTAGGCCAGGCAAGAATGTGCAAGTTATAGTGAATTTATTATATAGTCAACTTATTTCTATATCTTATTCTGAATCGCCTGATATATCACTTGCATTAGCAATCATCACACTGAAATAGTGAATAATGATTATTTAAAATTATTTATTAATTCATAATTATTCGCATTTTTTAAATTAAATCATTATATCAAAATCATATACATGTCAGGTTTTCATTCGAAAGCACTAACGCTAACTTTATTACCCTTATACATCATAATAATGTAGGATATAATATTTGAACATTTGAGATCTAAAATGTAATTACCATATCGTTTTTGTTGTATTTAGCACCATATTTTATTGATTTTATTAAATATTTACTTAATATTGATTAGCTAATCTTATAAATATTAATATTATACGAAGCTCTTTTAATTTAAGAATGTGGTCACCTTTAAAAAAATATACTCCCTTCGTCCCATTTATACAGCCTGATTGAAATTTTCACAAGAATTAAAAAAAAAATGTTGAAAAAGTAATTATTTGATTATGCATTTTTCCATGAGTCACTCAAATAATTAAATAGGGATATATTAAGAAATAAGTTAAAAAATATTAGTACGTTTGTGAAAACGAGTTTGTATAATTGGGACGTATGAAAAAGAAAAATAAACCTATATAAATAAGATGGAGGGAGTAGAACATAAATTATTCCGTGTATCGCACGAGAAATACACTAGTTAAAAATAAAATGAAATAAAATAGTACTACCTTCGTTCCATGATAAGTGATCACATTTTTTTCGGCACGAGTTTTAAGGAGAAAGATGTTTAAAGGGTAAAAAGATAGAAAGTGGTGGAGCCCACAACTTTTTGTGAGAGAAACATATTTCCTTATAAGAAAAGTGGCCACTTATCTCGGAACAATCCAAAAAGGAAATGTGGTCACTTATTGCGGGACGGAAGAAGTAATAATAGTGCATCGCACAAGTCTTCCCCTACACTTATTTAATAAGGTCGGTCAGTTTTGCTTTTCTAGATTCCCTCACAAGTACTATTAACTTCATCATATATTGGAGCTGAAAAATGTCTAAACTCCCTCACAATTTATTTATTTATATTGTTTCATTTGAATAAACCTTTGGCAGTGAATAAGATATTTAGACAAATGCTGAATAATTTGAGATATTTCAGAATATTTTTTCATTTGTGTTAGTAAATAAAGAAAATTATAGATATTAATAAATCAAATGTTTGATTATGTTTTTTTCCGTAGTATTAGATTTCCCTATTCATAGTAGTTAGAACAAAGTATAATTATCAATAAACAAATCATAGAATTAAAATTCAGAACTAGGGAAATATATCGGATTTCACCGTTTTAAAATCGTGTTTCCCCATTAACAACCGACGGTGAATATCCGATTTCACCAGGACTAGTAATAAGAATAAGCTTTTGCCTTTTCTTTAACAAAATAACTAAATAAATAAATAAATCTTTAAAATAACAAAAAATCTTAAAACTATCGCGTCTTGCTCCACGGTCTCCTCCCTCCCCCCCAATTCAGAAACCAGAACTAACAACAATCAAGAAAAAGCCCTAACCTAACTCCACCACCTCTCGCTCACCGGTCGCCGCCGCCGCCCCCGCCGACCGTCGCGACGCCGTCGCCCAGGAGGTAATTTCACAATCCGATCGGAAGCTTTGAGATAGATAAGACTGTGAACACATTAATAATACAATTGTGAATTTGTGATTTGCATTGACACAGACTGTAAATGCTTTTCTGTATTTTTCCCCTCTCTCTTTCTCGCTTTTTTTTTTTTAGGTTTAGTGAGGAATTAACCCCTGTTTTCAGAGCAACTGCAGCACTAATTTATCTGCTCAAGCAATCTCGTGAAGCTATCCGATTTATTAAATGTTGTTCGTTCATCTGTAAATCACATTTAATAACCTTGTCAATCTGTGAACATACTTTGCGGATATTTTTATACTAAGCTGAATAATTATTCCGATTCGTAATTTTTTTGGATTCAGAAATTTTTCAGGGGACTGTGTAGAAATAGACTAGCACATAATATTGACCTGATCCATGGAAGAACCTAAAAGCAAGTCTAGGAGGGAGGGTTCTGAAAACGAAGAAGTGAAGGTAAGTCACCACAGGGACGATCGCAAACGCGAAAAGGATAGAAATGGGGAGAGGCACAAGGACAGGGACAGGGACAGGGACCGTGATAGTCGCCATGAGAGAGAAAAGAGTATTGATGACAAGTATAGGGACAGAGAAAAACACAAATCCAAGCGTCGTGACAAGGAACAAGAAAAGGAGAGAGCCAGGAACCACGATGATGAACGGACCAGAGACAAGGTTAAAGGCAGAGAAAAGGATAAGGATGACAAAGATGTAGATAGAGATAGGGAAGACAGGGAAAAAGAGAAGGAAAGGGGAAGGGATAGGGACAAAGTGCGGGAGAAGGAAAGAGAGAGGGAGAAAGAAAGAGAGAGAGATCGGGAGAGGCATGCAGAGCGAGAAAGGGAAAAGGAACGGGAACGGGAACGGGAAAGGGAGAGAAGGGAAAGGGGTAGGGATAGAGATAGAGAAAGGAAAGAGAGGAAACAGGAAAAAGAAAAACGTCGAGATAGGGATAGGTCGCACAGCAGTGATGAGGAAGTTAAGGAACATGAGAGAAAAAAGCGCAAGAAAGAGGAGGATCATCAAATCAGGGATTCGGAACAAAACAGTAAGGCCAACCGACATAGGGATGGCAGTGAAGACAATAGTTCTCGGAAGAAGGGAGATGGAGATGCAGAAGTTAAGAAAGAAAAGAGTTGGGAAGAAGATTTAGAAGAAGAGCAAAGGAGATTGGACGATGAGATGGAAAAAAGGAGAAGGAGAGTTCAAGAGTGGCAAGAGCTGAGAAGGAAGAAGGAGGAATCTGAGAAAGAAAAACTTGGGGTGCCTGTTACTGACGAACCTGAATCTGGCAAGACTTGGACACTGGAAGGGGAATCTGATGATGAAGAAGCTGGTTCTCAGGGAAGAGAATCAATGGATGTGGATGAGGATGGAACTGTGAATCCCGTTGGGGAGGATGGAAATGGCATGTCCATCGATTCTGAGAATGAGGCAGTTCCTACCATGCAAAATGGTGGAGACCATGCTGTTGACGATGAAGAAATTGACCCCTTAGATGCGTTTATGAATTCTATGGTTTTGCCTGAGGTAGAGAAATTAAACAGTGTTGTGCCTCCTGCTTCAAATGAGACTGGTCCTGAATTAGTTGAAAGAAATGGCAAACCAAACTCAGACAACCCTAAAAGGGGGAAGAACAAATCTATGGGGAGAATTATTCCCGGAGATAATTCTGATTCAGACTACGGAGACGAAGAAAATGAGGAAGATCCTTTGGAGGAGGAGGATGATGAAGAATTCATGAAACGGGTGAAGAAGACCAAAGTAGAGAAGCTCTCAATAGTTGACCATTCAAAAATTGATTATCCTTCCTTCCGGAAGAATTTCTACACTGAGGTGAAGGATATTTCCAGGATGACCTCTGAAGAAGTGGTTGTATATAGGAAACAACTGGAATTGAAGATACATGGAAAGGATGTACCCAAACCGGTCAAAGTCTGGCACCAGACAGGATTGGCTACTAAAATTTTGGATACTATTAAGAAGCTTAATTATGAGAAGCCAATGCCAATTCAAGCTCAAGCCTTGCCTGTAATTATGAGTGGTCGGGACTGCATTGGTATTGCAAAAACAGGATCCGGCAAAACCTTAGCATTTGTCCTGCCCATGTTGCGACACATTAAGGATCAACCTCCTCTGATGTCAGGTGATGGGCCCATCGGACTTATTATGGCACCTACGAGAGAGCTTGTCCAGCAAATCCATAGTGATATAAAGAAGTTTACAAAGGTTATGGGTCTCAGCTGCGTACCTGTATATGGAGGTTCAGGGGTTGCTCAACAGATAAGTGAATTGAAGCGAGGGGCTGAGATTGTTGTTTGCACCCCAGGTAGAATGATTGATATATTATGTACTAGTGGTGGTAAAATTACAAATCTTCGCCGTGTAACGTACTTGGTCATGGATGAAGCTGATCGGATGTTTGATATGGGATTTGAACCACAGATCACGAGAATCGTCCAAAATACAAGACCTGATCGCCAAACTGTGCTGTTTTCTGCCACTTTCCCTCGTCAAGTTGAGATTTTGGCTCGTAAAGTATTGAATAAACCTGTTGAACTTCAGGTTGGTGGTAGGAGTGTTGTGAACAAGGACATAACCCAACTAGTTGAGGTAAGACCTGAAAGTGATAGGTTCCTTAGACTCTTAGAAATGCTTGGAGAATGGTATGAGAAGGGAAAGATATTAGTTTTTGTCCATTCACAAGAGAAATGCGATGCACTGTTTAAGGATTTGCTAAGATCTGGATATCCGTGTCTATCACTTCATGGGGCGAAGGATCAAACAGACCGTGAATCTACATTAGCTGATTTTAAGAGTAATGTTTGCAATTTAATGATTGCTACAAGTATTGCTGCTAGAGGTTTGGATGTCAAAGACCTTGAACTAGTCATTAATTTTGATGTTCCTAACCATTATGAGGATTACGTCCATCGTGTTGGTAGAACTGGTCGTGCTGGTAAAAAGGGATGTGCTATCACATTTATTTCTGAGGACGATGCAAGATATGCACCGGATCTCGTAAAAGCCTTAGAATTATCGGAACAGAGTGTTCCAGCAGACCTGAAGGCCTTAGCTGATGGATTCATGGCCAAGGTGAATCAGGGGCTTGAGCAAGCCCATGGAACTGGTTACGGTGGCAGTGGTTTTAAATTTAATGAAGAGGAGGATGAAGTGAGGAGAGCTGCAAAGAAAGCTCAGGCGAAGGAGTACGGGTTTGAGGAGGATAAATCAGATTCAGAAGACGAAGATGAAGGAATTAGAAAGGCAGGTGGTGACATTTCTCACCAAGCTGCCCTTGCTCAAGCTTTAGCTTCAGCTACCAAAGCAAGTGCCGCTGCTTCTGCTTCAGTCACGACACCCATCACACCAGGGCAGCTCATGCCAAATGGCGGATTGCCTGGTGTTTCATCAGTTGCCCCTGGAGCTGGACTGCAAACAGGAGGCAATGATGCAGCAGCGAAAGCAGCTGCTTTGGCTGCTTTAATGAATTTGCAGCACAATTTGGCAAAGATTCAAGCAGATGCAATGCCTGAACATTATGAAGCTGAGCTTGAAATAAACGATTTTCCTCAGAATGCTCGTTGGAAGGTGACACATAAGGAAACCCTGGGTCCGATATCTGAATGGACTGGAGCTGCCATAACTACTCGAGGACAGTATTACCCACCTGGCAAGATTGCAGGAGCAGGAGAAAGGAAGCTTTATTTGTTCATTGAGGGTCCAACGGAGCAATCTGTGAAGAGGGCCAAAGCAGATTTAAAGCGTGTATTGGAGGAGATTACAAATCAAGCTTCATCACTTCCAGGTTCAGCGCAACCTGGCCGATACTCCGTCGTTTGAGACCAGATTGTCTGTCCGGACTCGCCGGGAGACATTGATTTTGCCTTCACTCTCGTAGAGTTTGTATAATCAAGATTTGGCTTGATTTCTGGCCATTTGAACGTCTGTTTCCGGCTTATTGTTTACTGAAACTTGATAATATCAAACTTGATTATAGTATATGCTCAAAATATTACTTGGTTTCTTGATGTTTTGCACCATGTTAATCCCTCTTAATAACAAACTGAATTGTATGGCTAGTTCTGTAAGATTTTGATACATTATTGGTTTAGATTTGGTATATCTCTGTTGTTGTATAGTTGCATATGCCGGAACACTACTAGTTTTCTTGCCTATGTTTGGCTGTTTATTGTAGTTCATTGTTATTTCGGGTATACATTATTGTATGGCACTTACCTTTATTGGGTTAATTTTCTTAAAGGTCAAATTGGTTATTAAACATTATTACTAAATTTACATTTTGTATCATTCCAGGTTTCAGTTTAATATCAATCAATTTTATTTCACATGGCAATCGAAATTCTGCACAAACATTTTAAATAGGTTTCAGTTTAATATCAATCAATTTTATTTCACATGGCAATTGAAATTCTGCATAAACATTTTCATTTAAGTTGACTCATTAAAAATTGATCTCGTCACTTTTTACTCAAAATAATGTAAATATTAGAAAAACTTAATATTTTCTTTTAGCTTCCTCCTTGCTCTAAACAACATAAACTTCAATTATGTCTTTCTATATTTTGTTTTACTCCGAATTTCCTCCTTTCTGCTTCAGGATTTATTTCTTGAGAATATACAATTGCGTGATATTTTACTGATTAAATGATATTTTCGATTTCATGACGAATTTTGTATGCTTTATTGAATCCCTATTATTTTGCTTCAATTTTTATGCAATCTTTGTGTATGTGAAGATATGGAAAGACCCGAAAATTGTGATAACAGTCAACTAAACATAATTATTCTGAAGTGACTTTGGAAATTATTTACTGAGCAGCTTAAATGAGGCTTATATGGTGTTTTAGTTGCTACATTGGGATAAAATTGGCAAGAAAATTAATTTGAAACCTTAAATGATACTCCCAATAGCAAGGTCCTCATTCTATTAATTAATACTCTCATCTCCAATAAAAGGAAGACCTTGCTATTGGGACGGAGTCACGAAGGGAGTACAAAATAGTACAATTTTAGTACTCATTTTGATTTAATAAACCAATTTGACACAAGTATAGTTAAAATTAGACCTACGTTTATTATGATGTAGTTTGCTTTGTCAACTTGTAACTGCGACACGATTGTAGGAATAAAAAAATATATATACAATTTTTAATAATCAATTTTCCCGTCAATAAAAGCGTTTTTTCCATGAAACGTGGTTTTATTATTATATTTAAATTTGTGAAAAGAATAAATAAGAAAAAAGACCAAACTTATATTTTTCTGCCTGCGGTGCAAATGATAATGTATGATGCGGTAAAGCGAAAGTATTATTGGAAAAGGCAAAGAAAACTAGCATATAAATAGAAAAAAAAAATCAAAATGGGGTTGTGGCGACAAAAATATAGAAGACACATAAAACTATTTGTAGGTTTAGTGATACTGATTATTTAAAGTGTAAAAAACATAAACAATCATAATAAAAGTGCGAACAAACTCAAAAATGTGTGATGGCACCATGAAATTAAGTAAATCTTCTAAAGGTCTAAACAAGAAACTCTCAATTTAAGCTTTCAAAAAAACAATGAGAAGGGAGAAATGTAAGCTACCAAGATAATGCAGTATTTCCCATCCCGCAAGGTATCAAAACCTCTGTCTTCAAAACTCATAACTCAAAAAAATACACCCAACTTTTTTAGGTTTTCTAAATGACGTCAAAATAAGATGAAATCACTGAGCTACGCCCAACCATTTTGTGAAGTTATCAAATTCGGTGTAGTCGCTGTCGGAGATCATCGTCTTGTACCACGACTTGCTAGCGGTCTTGATCGCTGCTGCTTCCTCCTGTTAAAAACCATACAAGGAAGAACTACCAATCAGACATTTTGCTCAAATAGAATAACAACTAAAATCTTGCATATAGCTTTCAGGCATATTATTCACATAGCAAACATGAGAGGAGGCCTATCCCGTCGATACCGGTTGGTTAATACTTAATAACAAAGACGAGAACAAACGCAAAAGGCATGAGTTGTAGCTAGAAAAAAGCAATTAACTAAATGCCGAACGCATTCATATTATATACAAAGGTCGCCATAAAATGGGCAATGGAAATCTATGATAGCTCAATTACAATTATAAGGCAATCATATATTCGAGTTATTATTTCATACAAAGAACTTAAGTAATGCTACGAGGGAAGTAAGCTCAATAACTGCATGCCCAAGTAAAACATCACATGCAACTATTAGCAAAGAATATAATTCAACATGGAATAATGTACTAACTAGAAACACATCGTTTCAAAGTAATTAACAAGGATAAACCAATCATTACCTAAGAAAGTAGTTATCTATCGTTCAAGATTGAATCCAATAATATCAATAGCAATTAAATTAGAAAGCATTAGTAATAACAGAAACGGCAGAAGCATAGACAACAGTACCTTGGTGATCGTATTCCTTTTCTTGTCAAGCTTCTCTTGCTTGGCCTTAACCCTCTGCGCCTCAGCCAGAAGCGCCATTCTCTTCGCAGCCTTGGCGTACGGGTTGAGCTTCAACATTACGTTGAGATTCTTCAAAGGATTCTTCTTCAATGGAGCTCTCTGCAACTCCTTCTTGATCGGCCTCACCACAGACTGCAGCTCATCAGAGTTGATAATCCTAGCAAGATCAGCATTCACCATCTTAGCCCTGGGCAGTACATACCCGTTCTTCTTCTCCGAAGGCTTGTCGAAAGTGCCATAAACCTCATCGAGCTTCTCAAAAGCGGACTTGGTCCAGACAATGAATCTCCCTAGGTGGCCTCCAGGAGCAAGCTTCAGCAGATTGAGACGGGAAACGTGCGCAATGTCTACGCCAGGGATGTTGCGGAAAGCCTTCACCAGCTTGGATCCTTCATTTCCGTACACAATCAGCGGTCCCTTCCTCGAAATGTAGCGGCGATTGCGCATTTTCCCCTTTCCAGCACGGATACCTTGGCTGTACTTCGCCTTCTCAGCATCGGGGAATGCTCCGATTTGCTGCAGAATTTTCAGAGCAGCACTAGTTTTCTCTACAGCCTCAACGGAATCAGAGACAACAAGCGGCAATTCAGGAACCTCCTCGATCTTGTGGCCGCGGGCAAGCACCAGAGATGGAACAGCAGAAGCCGCGATCGCCGAAACGATGGCGTGACGCTTCTGGGTGACATTGACCTGCCTGTGCCAGCGGCGCCAGATTTTGGTCGGAGCGAACATTCTTCCGCCTCGGCACATATTACCGAATGCTCCCTGCCCAGCGCGGTGGGTACCACCTCCCGGAACACGGGGGATACGGGAGACGGCGCGGCCGGTACCCCAGGACTCGGCGGAGGTCTGGTGACCGGCGCGTTTGGAAACGGCGTAAGGCTGGCGCGCGTTGTTGGAGATCTGTCCGTGCACGAATGTGACGATGTCGGGGCGGATGGCGGCCTTCATTACGTCGGGAAGAGGCACGGAGTTGGCGGCGACTCCGTCGGTGGCCATATCGTTCTCCACGGACTGCACGGTGACGAGGGGCCGGGCGGCGGCGGAGGCCATTTTTTCCGGGGGGCGTGGGGGAGGAGATTAGGGAGCTAGGGTTTTGTGCTGAGAGTGAAATATTAGGGCTGCAGATAGGAAGGCATATATAGTGGACATTCTGCATTAAAATGAGGCCTGTATTAATGGGCCGTAGGCCCATTATATTGGGCCTATGAAAAATATACGGACTCAGAGTTGGGAAAAGTAATTTTTAGTTCCATACTAAAAATTTTAAATAGACATGTAGATAGTTTTTGTTTTTTTGTTTTGTTTGTTTGTTTTTTTTTTTTTTTTTGTGAAATCAGACATGCTGATAGGTTCATCTCTGGCCGATGTAACCAATTTATACCTATATCTATATTACCTATATGAACACACAATTTGAGGAATATTTTTGTAATTTCATTTATTTCAATTTTCAATTTTGCAAAATGCGAATGGTTTCTCCTTATTTAGATTTAAATCACTATGATAACTTTTCTCTTACACCACAATTGGTACTAACTTTTGGTTGTGGGCTCCTGGAGTAGCCCAAAAGACATTTGGATTTTTTTTTAATTTTTATTTTTTTATGTATTTATTATTATTTATTTTTTTTAATTTTGAATGTTTAACCATAAATTGCCTTCAAAGGTCCATTCTCTTACACCACAAATGGTACTAACTTTTGTTTCTGAAACAATGCGCCATCATTTCGTTGCTCACTACATGATTCATCACAGCCATCCCAAAAAACAAAAAAAAAACTATGTTCTTAAGCTCTTCTTGAACTTAAAATGAATGAATATTAGAACCACCAGCAACAACCCTGAGGCGACATCAGTCCAGAAAAGATCGACTTCATTCCCTTCAGAACTGTGAAGATCAAGCCTCGACACGATGGCAAAGAACCAGAACTCCGAATCTCAAAACACACACCACACGGTGTGTGGCAATGCATGTCCATTCCATCCCACATTCCTCGTGCAAAATAAAGCCGAAATAATGTTCACTGTGCGCAAAAAATTACCTGGTGTGGTTTTCCAGTTACTCGAGTCAAGATGCAAGTCACAAAACATACACCATCTTCGAATGAGTGAAGAATCCAGCCCAAGCAAGACCAGAAAATGTGACATAGTCCCTCCCTGTTTTTTCTGGCAAACAAATCATGAAGCTGAACAAGATTTCCGTGAAGAACAACCTCAAAGGGCATCATCGATCTTGATATTCTGGCTTCAGAACCCAACACGATCCATTAGGGTTTTTCTCCAACGAAGCTATCTCCTTCAGAAGATTCTTGAACAAAGGCAAATCATTTGAAGGTATCCTGTCTTTGAAGTGATCCACTATGCTGGCTGAAGTTGTGCTCCCACCTTTTCGCTGAATGAAAGTACACATTTGACGAACCAGAAGTTCCGGAAGTACTCCAGCATTGCTTGGTGGTCTAGAACGCCCATTAGCTGCAGACTGTACTCTTCCATTGGACGGTGTACCCATGGCTAACTGATGCTCAAGCCCATCACTGACAGCTTGTTCTTGGTTTCTTTTTATCCTAGCTAGCAATTCTCCTGAAGATAAGGCTTTGCCAGAAGATGCACCGGCAGCAAATCCATTTAACTTGCTGGCACCGTTAGTTGAAACTTCTTCTGGTTGCCTCGAACTCACCAAGTGGGAATTAACAGTAGAGCCAAATTTCCTCCTCACTGATGATGGTGCACCAGCAGCTCCTGATTTGCCAGTCCACGTTGGAACAGTTATACTTTCTCGGCCCCGAAGCATTCGTGACTGTCGTAAGGCTTCAGCCGCTCTTTGAGCAACAATTGAGGCCTGCTCCTCAAGCTTCATTTTCTCTTCATCATTAGCATCCATAATTGCATCGTGGTTCACAGCACTCTGGAAAACCCAACCAATTACTTAAGTGGGAAAATGAGCAAAGGGCCCAATGAATAAAAATGATTAATGAGACGTGGATTATTTATTTTTGCTAAAGTATCATGCAAGATGAAGTTGAGACAAAGACAGTAATGATATGAAATCATATCGGATTCCAGGCAGGGCTGGGAATAAAAGGCAATCTACAGCTGAACCATTCAATTAATTGTCAGAAAACAGCATCACTATTAAATTTTTAGTGAGAGTCTTTTACATGGACTCGGCTGCCGATAGTTTCATAGATAACACAAAGGAACAAACAAAAATGCAGCAAAAGTTGGTTCCTGCTAAAAATCAATCACATAAATTGCCCTTATAATTAAATTGCACTTTTTCTATCTATATTTTTCCTTCAGAATAAAATTGCCCGTAAAAGAATAAAATTATTATCCATCACTATATGCATCGTACCCATCAGAAAAACAAATACTTTTACTGAAAAACATGCATCAATATAATATTCGAGGCTAACAAGTCATACAAACTTTCAAAAAGCATTTAAATACCAAACAAACAAATGACAAAAGCAATTAGGAACTTACATGAATCCCGTGGGTATCAAAGAGACTTTGCAAAAAGCTTGTCTCTTCATCTGCTTTCAGATCACTGATATTGGCTTTGTCTTCGCCAATATGTTCGCCTACCTCGTTTTCTAAATCAGTAGTCAAATCATCAGTTTTGGATGTGCTAGGTTTCAGGGGTTTCAACTCATCCTGCTTATCTCTAGCTCCAACAACATTCACTTTTTGAGATAACTGGCTAAAGATGCTAGATGTTTCAGTAGAACCACCATCACCATCGTCATTCAATACGAAAAGATCCTTCATATCACGGGCTTTAAAGAATCTTCTCTGCTGCGGATTCTTCAATATCTTATTGGTAAGGAAATGCTTATATATCTGCCTCTGATAAACCTTCTCTTCAATGGTTCCACGAGTAATCAATCTATAAACTGTTACATCCTTTTTTTGACCAATACGCCAAGCACGTTCTCTAGCCTGACTCAGACCAGCAAGAAAATACATGTTCATAGCAAGTATTTCAATCGGACAAAGAAATCTAAATTTACTTGTAACATTCAGGCCCAGAACTCAAATCAAAATTGAAGTAGAAACTCAACCTCTCAAACCCATGAAAGAACATTACAGAAGCATTCCAAATTAATTTACAGGAACAACAGAATAGAAGTATCAACTTTGTACTTTATTTCAAGGAAATGCATGTACACTAAAATAAGATCAGAGAAATGCATACCTGCATATCCGTTGAGGGATTCCAGTCAGGGTCAAAGATTATCACTCTGTTAGCACCAGTCAAATTTGTTCCCAGACCGCCAACCTTGGTTGTTAGAATGAAAATGAATACATCATTTGAATTGTTAAACTCATCTATCAGAGCCATTCTATGTTTCACAGGAGTCATACCATCCATCCTTCTGTAACTATAGCCACCGGCAATAAGAAAATTCTCCATAATGTCAAGCATCTGAGTTGTTTGAGAAAAAAGAAGAACACGGTGTCCCTGCTCTTTCCATACATTAAGTACTTCAGCAACAACTTTCATTTTCCCACTGCGTTTAGGATTCCCATAATCTGGATTACCATGAGCTTGTTCTCTCTCAAGAAGATCGGGATGGTTGCAAATTTTACGCATAACATCAATTCCATATAAAGAATTTCTGTTTCCATCAAAAATTTGTTCAACTTCTGAGCTAGCAAGAAAAGCACGATACACAGATCGCTGCTCATGTGTAAGACTGCAGAAGAGGACATGTTCAGTTTTCTTTGGAAGCTGAGCATCCACATCTGCCTTCATTCGGCGTAGGAGATAAGGCATGATCAAGTCACGTAGGACAACAGCACATCTGCAAAAACTAGATTTAGCCAAAGAAAAATAGAGAAATAGAGAGCCAAGGTCGACACCAAGGTGGATAATATGACAGTAGTGGCAGCCTAATTTCAAATGATACTTTTTACCATTTATTAACTCAGGTGATTTGTAAAATAGAAATGGCTTACTTACAAAGAATCAAATATGGAATGTCAAGTACTAAGACTCATGCAATAACAAACTCCTTTCTTTGCTTTCAAGTATTTATATTTCTTCTTAAACGGATCACTTCTCATCTAATTATTGCAACTTCTAGAACATCAACACCAATACTAATTGACCAATCAACACACGAGCATGCTCAAGAATTGAACTCTATAATAGATCATGTGAAAGAATGGTAGCACGTTAAAAGCACCTGTAGGCAGTGGATACTTGTAATGGAGTTGCATTGGCATAACCACCAACAGATATGGGAACTGCAAACTCCGCCTCAAAAACTGGCAAAACACCCAACTTCCCAGGGAATACAAAATCAAACAAAGACCACAATTCAGATAGCTTGTTCTGAATAGGAGCACCGGTCATTATTACACGATGAACAGTCTGCAACTGTTTGCAAACAAGAGTGACTTCAGCATTTGGATTCCGAATTCGATGTCCTTCATCTAAAACTGCATATCCCCATTCAATATCAAGCAATGTATTCCCTTGTAGACGAAGTTGCTCATATGTGGTTATAAGTAGTCCAGATTCTGATCTCAAGACACGATTTATCAAAGAATCCCATTTTTTAGTACTTTTTGATGATGATTTTTCTTCATAATCACTGTCACTCAAATCATCAGTATCACAATCACTGTCACTTGATCCTGGTTGCTTTTTTCTACGAGGTGTTTCCTGCGCAGAATCATGTAATAACTCCACATGGAAATCCGGGTACCATTTCACAGCTTCTCGCTTCCACTGCCTAAGGAGAGTGACTGGACAAACAATAATGCTGGGTTTGTACAATCCACTGAAATGCAATGATCCTAGAAAGGACAAGATCTGTATTGTTTTACCTAGGCCCATCTCATCTCCAATTATTCCACCTGCTCTTTGACAATGAAGTTCCCATAACCATTGGACACCAACCTTCTGATAGTCAAAAAGTTTGCTAAAAATCATTTCTGGGATTTTTAACCCCCCCTCAAGAGTCACAAAAGGCGATCCTCCATCCTCCACATCTTCTACATCATCAAGGCTATCACCTTCATTACTGGAAGTCTTCAAATCTTCATAAATAAGCAAGTAAGTTATCAGAAAATTAGTCTCTCGAGGGAAGAAGCAGGAAATATAAGTAATTTCAACAAAGACAAAGAACCGGAAACACAGAGAAAAGCACTTATAAAATGAAGGAAACTTAGGAAAGACAAGCACTAATATATAATCTCTTATTATGCTTTCTGACTAATTTGAGTAAAGAACACGAAGAACAATTAATACATCCTAACAGCCTTGGCATACCACCTTCTTCCTCAAGTTTATCCTCGCGAGAGACCAACTTTTTCCACTTCTTCCCAGGTTGAGGCCTTCTTTTCTTCCTTGTGATTTCTTTGGCCTTCTTTGATTCTGTTTGGAGGGACTGAGGGATCTTCAAAGGTGTCTGAAGCCTTTGAAATGGGAGGCTGGGTGGGTCAAGTTTCGGTACTACTTCAGGATCAAGCATCTTGGTTGTTGGACGTGCTTTTGAAGCCTTCGACATTGACTGGACAGCCCTGGCTATGCTTGAGGAAGCAAGATCATTACTTTCCATTACGTCCTCAGATGGCACGTGCCTACTGGATGATCCTGGTTCTTGAATACGGCGTTCATATCCCTTAAGCTTGTGAAAGGGAGTCAACATTCCTTTTCGAATTAGCTCATCCCTTTCCTAGAACATGAGCATTGGGGTGTTAGCTGACTTTGAGGTTTATAACTAGATACACATCAGAAGGTCCACTTGACAAGTCAAGAAGAACATAAAGAAAATTACTCACAGTTTCCACAAACCCAGCAGATGCTGCATTTAAAATGGCTTCAAAATCATCACCATCATCAACTGAAACTTTTTTAAGCCGTTTTTTCTTATTACGACTTTTAATACCAACTTCTTCCAACCCTCGCTTCAATTTTGGCACTTCTTTAATGAGGTTTCTTATCAACTTGTCATCATCTTGGTTATTCTTAGAAGAATCTGAAATTTCTTTTTTAAGCTGAGCCCTCGTTTTTATCAGGCTTTCTAATCGATCTGCAGCAAGAGCATGCTGAAGGGTCACACTTGAAGATGACTGAAGAACAATTGTATCCCCTTCTGCATTATCCTGCTCTGTCTTGTGATCATCGTCCTGAAATTGATCCTTATCTCTCTTGTAGTTCTCTAACTGTTCCACAGCAGATCTAACAGCATCTAGTTCAAGGTTAACTGCCCTCCATTTGTTAACCAGGTTCTCATGGCCATTAGATGAAGTGCCAGCATCAAGTTCCTCCTCTTTGCCTTCAGCAGCTTTATTAGAGTCTCCTGCATCTTCTCTCGCCTATCCAGATAAGATTTTATCAGTTTATAGTCAAGATATTTGTATGCGTCATGCATGCGTCCAATGATTTTCAGAATTTTCAAAGTAGCGTAATAATGATGATACACTCATAGTCATGCAAGGTTCTTCAGATTATCTGCAATAGTGAAGCATAGTAGCAAATACTACCAGGTTGTCCAATTTATTTGACCTCTTGAGACTTCATTGAACAATGTGGATATGCAAGTGGAAGGTACAGCCAAAAAATCTAGAAAAGAGAGGTGTCGATTGAAATTTGGGTAGTTCTAAAGCCCCCCATATTTATCTCTTGAGAGAAGGCTTGAAGCAGTCACAAAGCAATTGCCAATGTAATCAAATTAGAATCTTATCATGGAATACCTTCAACTACCATAAATTTGGGAACACACTTGGCAGCATTTGCAAAACACAAATAAAATTGGCATCATGATCAGCATACAACTAAATAAGTAAGCAAATTCGGACGAGAAAATAGATACAACCTTCTCTATAATGTCACGCTCAATATCTTCTGGATTGGCCGACGTGACGCCTAAAGCGCTCAGTAAAACCCTGTCCTCTTCCTCTTCTTCCATTGAACTGAGTCACCTGCTCAACTAACACAACGGCCACCTGCCATCACAAGATTTGTTCACTATTCACCAACATCAAAATTGATACTGTACTTCACTTGATTCTTAGAATGATTTCAAAATTCCCACAGGCAAAACCTCCTAAAATTATTGAACAATTTCTGAAACAAACAACAAGAAATTCACTCAACCAAACTACAATTGCATAAAACAGCAACATATATAACAATTGACCCACGAATTAGAACCCTACTAACTCCAATCCTTCAAGAATCTCAAACGAATTGCTACGGCTAATCGACGAAAATAAAATACAAAAGTCGAATGAGGAAACAGTTCCCACGCACTATCAATATGCAAGGCAGAATATTTTTCACAAACCTTTCACCAGCAAATTCCTCGAAGAAATTAAAGAAAATACGAACGGATATTCAACTTTCGGGAGAAAATCATTAAAATTTCGGTTATCGCAACGTTGTTGTTATCGACTACATTAGTTGAGGCGGTTAAGGTTCTTGGTTTCGTTAGGAATCGATCCGCGCAGTCGAGGAAAATATATATACGTATTTTAAATTGAAATTTCTTATTTTCTTTTATTCCTCAGAATTTTCCATGGCAAATTGATTGACCTGCGCCCAAGCATTGCTAGTCAGATATGGGGTCCACGTGGCGCAATGCGTGTCCACCAAGCACTCTTTCCTACCTTATTTTATTTTATTTTACTTGCTGGTATGTACCCGGCATTTTATAAGTTTTTTTTTTATAAAAATAGTTGTAGTACTTAATTATTAGTCACGTTACTGAGATTTAACTAATATTTTATATTCGATAATAAATTAAATATGTATCATTTTTTTGGCGGAGGAAAAAAATTAAATTGTAATAAAATATTACATAAACTTGGAAATTAAGAGAAAAATTTGGAGCTTCCTATATAAGATTTAAAATAGAACCATATTTTCACAACTTATATTTATTTTAACATTTTTATATTTAAGGTGAGTTTGTTTTTTTGGTAAATTTATCCCTTCCTATCTTATCTACCTTCATTAAATCCCTCATTTACATCATAACTTATTCCTCCTTTTTCACCCAAGGAATGAAATATTATTCCTCCTAAATTAAGCTTAAGCTCATGATCTGTTTGAAATTCAGCTGGATGAAAAACTCATTCGAACTCATTTAAGTAAAAACATGTTAGCTAAACGAGATAAACTTAAACTTGACACTCGTTAACTCATGAGTCATGAAGTCATTTAGTCTGAAAGTATAAAATTATTAACTATATGTAACTTATATGTTCTGTACTAAAATTAGTAACAACTGTATTAACTAGCTATGTTAGTAATAAGAAAATAATAAATTTAGTGAATAAATTACGGTATTGTGAATAAAATAATCTTATTTTAAAATATAGTAATAATTAAATTCAGACTCGATTGGGCGCATGAGTCTCGAAGTATTCGCACTAAATAAACCTCGAGATTTGGCTCGATAATAAACGAAACAAGCTTGAACACAACATCATTCGGCTCAACTTGGCTCGTTTTGATTACTCCCCTAATTAAAACCAACAAGATGCTCTATGACAAATGATCTTCAGTCTTCTAGTGAAAAGCTTCAAAACAACTACAACATCACTATTATTATAACTTGTGTCAATACATGAAGAGAACAAACACTATATATGTTTACAAGTCTGATTGAGGCAATCAAATAAACATCAGTGCAGTATTCACTTCTGTCAAAATTAAGGTAAGATGTCAATACTTGAAAGTTACACCAAGAACTGAACTACATTCTCACTTATATCTACATGGAAAAACAGATATCTGCAGCCAACGAGGCTTAGAATGGCACTGCAGTACACTATGTCAATAAACTAGCCACAATTTAGTCTATACACCATGTCGGGCAAAATTGAAAAGTACCTGGCACATCGAGATTGGTGTGTCAGTGCTTGGCTACAGAAATCGAGTCAGTGATTCCTGTAATCTCAGGTGTCATTTTGGCTGCTGCTTCTACCTTGTATATACTTCTTACAGGTCTTACTATTGAATTCTCTTCTGCAATGGTGGTGAAGAGGAACTCGACAACATATATACTTCAGCTATTGCTCGGGATGATGATGGCGTGTGGCTTACTATACACTGATCAAAATTACATACTTTTTGATAAGTCACTGATGCTCGCTCATTCAGCACTGATCACAGTTCCAGGTGAAACTTCTACTGCCTTCGCGTGGACATCATATGCTGATAGAACCTCTTTCTGCAAACATACATGTAAACTGCTTCAGTAAGCACATACATACATTATCAGTGTATCATGATTATCTATTTACAAGGAACTTTGCATACCAGATCATTCTTATGAGAGAAAATCATTGAAGACATGCATGGTTCGGACTTAGGAGGATATCTTCACTGAGATATAAATTATGCAATGATTGAGTCTTTTAGCCAAAAATAAGGAGAGATGTAGAGTCCAAAGGAAGCACTGGAAACATTGGTTTCTATAGCCCATTACCAATGACAACAACTCCATGGAAGGACATAAGCAAGGATTTTGTCTAGGGATTAACAACGATGAAAAGAGGAATGGAGTCAATATTCAAGGTGGTTAACCCTTTTTCCAAAATAGCAAAATATCAGATTCAACTCATGAAGCAATTCTTTATTTCACAGAGGTCATTCGCTTACGTGAGGGGCCAAAAACCATTACTTACCATCGAGATCCTAAGTTTTTATCACATTTTTCAAGATCTTTTTGGAGAAAACTTATATGATACCCATACAGTACAACAGCTCCCACCATCCTCAAAAAAATGGACAAGCCAACTGAAGCTTGGAAAACCTGTTACCAAGCTTAATAATGAATAGTCTAAAACAGTGGGAGACTGTTGTTGTATAACCAGAATTGCCAATAATTTTCCTGTTGTAAGTGGTATGGGTAAAAGTTCATCTAAGATGGTCTATAGTAAGCAACCTACTCTTTCCTTTGCTTTGGCACCAATACCATATTGAGGTAATGGAAGACCTTCATGATGAAATTAAGTAAAAAACCGCCGAGAGCAATGAATACAAAATGTATACTGATCGAAACAAATGTGGTCAGATTGTTCAAGGAGACATGGTAATGGTTCATTTAGCAAGGAAAGACATCCTGTTAGTACTTGCTCAAAGCTTAGCAACAAAAAGATCGAACCGTGTAGGGTCATAAAGAAGGTTGAGGAGGATGCATATAAGATGATTTGCCTCACCAATTGGGCATTTGTTGGACCCTCACTAATTTATGATATGAATGGCCCCATTGAACTAATATAAGAATATGCATAAAAATATTATTCTTATTATTTTTTCAATGTAACTAATTCAGCATACTGGGTCAATTTGAGACTATAAATGGTTTATTATATAATACAGATTGTCACTTTACTGATATTAATCTATACAGGTTCTATTGCATTAACATCACTCACTCCAACAGAAACCATACACATGCACTCACTGTTGGCAAGATAGAAAACTCTACACAAAGTGTTGGGGCAACCAGATAAGGCAGAGCACTTACAATTGGCTCGAACTCAGGACTGGACAAATTTAAGGTCAGGTTTCTCATCAATAACAAGACCTGCAAATCAAATTGAAGCAATCAATCTTTCATACATACATTTGTCTAATAAACATGATGCAAAGTAATTCTCCATCAATTGGTGCACATCAAAATACCAAGTAATGAACACAAATGGAGCCTCGGCTACAAGCATATAAGAGAATACTATAGACCCGGCCCTCCCTTCCCCCACACACCCCTACCCCATGTGCATGCACACATGAGAAAGAAAAGGAAAAATGATCTACCACATTAAAGTTGGACATATTACCATCTCCTTGATTATGTGATTCACGTTAATGAGCCTGTTCCGAGGTAGAGAATTTAAATGCTTTATTACCAAAAACACAGAAATGTATTATTAAATCAAAACTCTTGCCCATGAAGTTGGTCAAACGAATTATGTTTTTCCAAAATAAAGACCTCCAAGCTCAACTTCTCAATGCACAAATACACTCATCTGTGTAATGCTAATGTTCTTAGATCTTACTTCCAGGCTGTACTTAGGATCTTAAACAATCAAAAAGTGATGGCATCAATACATATTTGTGCATTCACATCATTTCATATGAACATCCTGGTGTCAACAGTACACTGAGTTTATGCTCTTCTTTACATATTTCTATCCTTTAAGTGGAAAGTATCCAGTATCTCAATACTTTTATTTGACTAGACACTAATGCAACATCTTTACAATAGTATTGATCCACTTCTCTTCCTTCTCAAAATCATTCAAAAGAACATCTTTCAGCTGAGGAAGGACATATACAAAAAGGTTATTGCATCATCAGTGCCTCAATTGAAATGATTATGCATCCACGTTAAACATCAAATCCTTTCCACTCAGATTACTCTGCCCATCTATACACTTGGAAAAAACTCACTCAACCAAAATTTCAGGTTACTGAATGAGAAGGGAATGGGGACCCATAGCAGAGACAGTATTGTTCGACATTTTTTTATTTGTATATCATACTACATACCTCCTAGTAACATAGAATTAGTTGCACCACTTGTTATAAGTAAAGATGGTTCGTAGTCATGAAACAGCCATTATTAAGCTTATCAACCGCATAATCCCATCATACATTTCATTTTCAGTCACTATGTCCAGTTGTAAGTATCTTCATTTTTTATCTGGAAATTATATATATAGCAAGTACGAATACATAACTGTCTGACTTCATACTCAAGAAAATAACTGCATCATCAGTTTCACAAGCAAATGACCCATATCAAGTTAAAATGAGCTCACAGTTTCAAAATTTATGGGATCCATCTCCTTGAGTTTTTGCACATGATCTTTACTATCTGGGTCAAAGACACTTCCAATGAAGCCATAGACTTCAGAAAAATCTGGAATACCTGAAAAGAGAAATAAAAATCACAACCCATTAACCCCATATATTGATAAAACAATAGGCCAGTCATATGATATTGTACGATGCATTCATTTATCCATTTGTATGTTCACCAAAGAAATATAGCTTCTGAATTTAGGTTTAAATTCTTCAATGCGAAAATGTACATCGTTTTCTATTCCTATCCAAATCCAATTTGAAATTAGATTAATTGGTTTGAATTTAGAAAATTAGGAATTATATGGATTAAATTAATGTATATACCACATACAAATTAATAGCATTATTCGTACTGGTCGGTAAAATCCATATTTGTACAAGGAAAATGGGGAATCTATTAATGGTAAAAAAAATTAGTCATTTCAATTATTCCCCAAAAACTGTATACAAAGAGGTTGATTTTGATTGAAAAAAGTAACCATGTATTACACATATTAGTATAAAATTCCCACATTCAGAAGCTACCCGAACCTCCTAAGATTCCCAAATTCAGAAGCAGTACTGACCAATAATTTCTAACACTATGGTGAGAAACTATAAGTGTATCAGTACTGTAACAAAGCAGGAGTTAAAAGAATAAAAGATAAGAGCTGCTTGAATCAAAACCCAAGACAGGAACAAAAATTTGGAGGCCAAAAGGATAAAAGAAATTACAATGCTAGAACTAAACCAGGTAACTGGAATGAATTAGAAGCACGGCTCTTGAATTTACCATGAACAACAGAACCTTGTTTTCCCTGCTTTGGTAACTCAGAACTTGGTGTTGCTCTTGGTGAACTTCCAAAGGCGTTCATACTGCAGTTACTAATTGTTGCAACCCCCTTTGATCCAATATCAGCTGAATCAGTAATGTTTACATGTCATACTAAGAGCAGAAAAGTTTTCTTGATAAGTATGCACCTTCTCAGGTAAGTAAATATGCATTCTCTCTCTCTCTCTCTCTCTCTCCTTTTTTTTTTTTTCTTTTCGCAATCATACACACATAACAATTAGAGGGCGTTTACTTTGTGTGATAGGATAAATAGATAAAAATAGTATAGGTCAATCTAAAATTTACTTTGATGGATTGATTACTTTTGACCTTATTTGATCATCTAATCCTTCATATAGTCAATCATATGTTTTATCAATATATCATATCACGCAAAGTAAACGCCCCCTTAATAAATTATAGACAGACCTTCAACTCCAAGATAATCGTATTCATTTTCAGATGGCATGCTTCCAGGTGCCGCATTGTTCACAAGCACCGAAGCCTCTTCCCATGTCGGATATCCGGATGCTATAGAATTCACAGAAGAAGACTGATAAGCCACTGATGCTTGCAGAGGCACCAAAACTACCAAGAACAGGAGTGAGGACAAGCAAGTTCAGGCTTTTAGAATTACAAACTTCAGGCTCACTAATATTTTCTTCTTATCATATAGGAACCAACCATTTTTGGGTGCCTTCTGTGGATACGGATGAGAAGCTTTCCGCTTAGGACGAGGTGGAGGAACATGAGCCACTGTTCCATTCTTCTGAACCTTCAGAAAGTACTTCTGCGCATGACTCCGAATCTGTCACCAAAAATTTCAGAATCCTTATATATCTGCAAAACTTCAAGGGAAAAAAATCCATATAATAGTCCTTCACTAAAGCAAACAATGAAGTAAGATTCCTTAGTTCAGATTAATTCATGTCCAATAGTTAGAGCCAATCACTGGAAACATTAAATTGAGGCCTTAGAAATAATATTCTTGAAATTCAAACCAAAATTCTTACACAAAATAGATACAAGGCTTCAATTTCGTAGAGCCAGATGAGGCCACAAAGTTCCCCAGATCTTCTTATCCATTAATCTCAAAAAGATTAGTATCTATTCCAGTTGTTTGTAATCATTACCGTGTAACATAGGTGCATCGCTTTGAAATATCATTATGATATACTTAAATATAAAATACAGAATACAGAGAGACTGCAACACGATATTGAAAATAAGCAAATTTGAAAAAAAAACATGTCTAGAGAATATGAATTCAGCACCTGAATTACTGTCTTTGAGCCAACAAAATCTTCAATTTTCTTCCAATCACGGTCGAACCTGAATTTCACATTGGAAACAAATCACAACCATGAAAGTCGGCATATGACAAAAACGGCATGCGTTTCAGACATGATCTCATATCCCTCATCACCAGTTGCGACAACCACATGCCGGACCTGTAACACTCAATACTACAGCAAAATCACTCTTATTCACATGTGTTCCTGCGCCTGTGCGCCAGAGAGAGAGAGAGAGACTTACAGTTGAAGTGCTTCGAGGAACTTGTCGTGCTCTTCATCTGTCCAGCTTTCTCTGGACTTGGTAATGGTGTAGGGCTTCCGGACCTTCTTGCCGGAGGCGTCAGAAAGCTGAGACGGCGGTGTAGGCGGCGGATTCGAATTCATCTAGTTGCGCGCGACGGATTATGTGCCACTGGATTTGGTGGCTGAGCGTTACTTGTGTTTGAGAGTGCGATTGATTATGGCTGAGATGCAGCCTCTGCCTAATGCCAATCAACTTGCTGGAGCGACCCACCCAAATTTTACGCGCCCGATTACTTGGCTCTTTGGTGGGCCCCCTGCCTGAAGGAGAGAGAAATCACATGCGGTCGGGCTTTTGGGTTCCTTACTGTGGGTGTAGGTCCTTCATGAAAGGTGTTACCCTCGATACCACAAATTTAGTCTCCGAGATCCCGACATGAATGTTAAGAATTGAGTTATTTATAATAAAATTATAGAAAGGAAAAAAAAATTTAAGTTATATTTCGATCAAATCATGATGAGCATAAGAGAGAAAATGGTTTCTTTGTTGTTGCATAACATTATGTATAATTTAGACGTTTATTATGTTGAGAGTGGTGTTTACTTACTATGTATTGTGGGTAATGTAGTTTATATTTTGAAAATTAGACTAATTTTGTTGGCACGTCTAAATAATGAAATTGAGATGGGACGGACATATTACCGTATTTTTGTAATTTATTAGTACCTTCCATCAGCAAATATAGTTTGCAATTTTTTAATAATAATGTTACTAGTATATAACAATTTTGCAATATAAAAATTGAAAAAGAAAGGCCAACTCTAATTTTTTTTAATATCGAAATGCATTGATATACATATTAGGACTTTATAAAAAAATATTATCAAATATCAACTAGCAAAACTATTTATTCATACTATTATAAATTGAGGGTCCATAATAAGATTCCTAGCTGCATAATTAAGTTAAGCAAATTTGAGTGTAGAGTAAATTCATGTGATTGTTAATTTTTTCATTCAACTTACAAATTACTTACTCTCTCGGTCCATAATAAGTGTACTCTTATTACTGTATTCGTTCGTCCATAAAGATTGTAGTATTTCTTTTTTAATATATAACCCCACTAATTTCCTTATACTTTTAAACTTCACAACAAATCAAAATATTTGAGTTTCTTTCTCACTCAATAAATATCTACTAAATTTTTCTTAAAACTCGTATCACACCTTATACACCACACATATTATAGATGGAGGGAGTACAAAAAAGAAAAAGAAAAAAAGGTGTTAAGCATGGTGGAGCTGATGTGGAGTGCATGATAAGGGCTGGTAAAGCCGAGGAGCAGTGAATAACGGCCAGCTAATTTTTTGAATGTGGTCCTAACGTAGTTTCCCAGCACTAGAGGCCATCGGATCGGAATAGATCCAAGGGCTGGAAAGGGGTGAAGTAATATGTGGTTAGCAATTGGGTTGCGCATGTGACAGAAACCTAACTACGTGTCAAGTGGGCGACACGTGGCGCAAGGAGGTCCACTCAACGAGTCTGCTTTCGGGTAAGGCTTGCCAAGGTTGGGCAGAGGAAGTTTTCCGTTAGCATCAGTTTTTGGGCCAAACTTTGTTGGACTTGGACTTGGAGTGCTCTGTTTCTTCAAGGTGAAGGCAGACTCTTTCTCAAGTTTTTATTTGGAGAGATGGGCAGAATTTAGAGGAGAGAGAGAGAGAGAGAGAGAGAATAATATGGAAGTGTCATAGCCCATCTCGTGTATGCCTATTAAAAATATTTTGGTATATTTCATATATATAAGTAGAATGTAGAGACGAGACAGAAATATGATGATTATCATAGTAGTATGTCTAATGTTTTAATTATGTCGAAATGTTTTGAGTAGGAATACATTGTTTAGATTTAGATATTTGAAAACATACATCTTCTATTTTAATTTATTTGCAAGGCTAATTTTACCGTTTAAAAATTTTCGGATATCCACAGCTACAATTTTTTTTTGAGGAAATTACCGTCAAAATAAATTATTACACCATTATATAGGTGGGACATCTATACCATACAAAGATTTTTTTTAAATCATGCAATAATTGAAAAAATAAGTAATAATATTGTGTTTTCGACAATTACTTTTAAATTATTATTATATATATATATATAGGGAGATGATCATATAAGAACTCATTTTTATATGAGTCTGAACCATGCATTTTTATCACACAAGTTAATGCATAAATTGCATTATTTTAATGCATAAACATATGTTTTGATTTAAGAGTCGAGCGATGAGAGCCGAAGGCCTCGGAGCGAGCTAAAGGACATTAATGTTGCCACAATCATTATCTATAAATTAAAATCGGAGACGAAGGCGGAGATGAAAAAAAAGTTGATTTGCTATTTTTGTGCATTAAAGTACTACATTTTGTGCATTTCCGAAGTCATAAAAATGCATGATTCCTACAAACTCATATAAGAATGAGTTCCTACCATATCCACACCCTATATAAATATATATATATATATATATATATATATATTAAGCATGAATTTATAATTTTATTATTAATTTTAGATCTCCTTTGGTTTGATTGATAAGGCTTGATTAATAAAATAATCCAACATAATTAAATATTTGATTTGAATGATTTAGCCCTTTATGGATAACTCGGCCCGTGATTATATTCACCAATTGAGTGATAATTTATCTTCCAGAATTTGGGAAGGTTATTAATCAATCATACAATTCATCAAAAAGTAACCTAATTCTAATCCTAATCAATCTATTCAAACACAAAACTAAAATAATTCAAATAATGCAATCATATCCTATCTTATCTTATTATTTTATCAATCACATCCTCTAAACTAAACGAGACCTTATTTTATATACATGACTCATATGATATAAAAACTAGTATTGTCCCCGTGCGTTGCACCGGTTACACAATTTTTTTCAAATATTTGTAAATTAATTTCTAAAATTAAATAATTAGCAAGGACTAATGATATCCCAAAAATTTATTTGATTTTTTCCATTATTCTTTTTATTTTTTATTTTCGTTTTCAATTCAGGAATAAAAGAACAACATGTGTGCCCCTAGTTAAAACATCTATTACTAATACGAAAATAAAGCTGTCTCATTCACGGTGCTCCGTTCAGATTTTTCTTTATTCTGGTAATTTGTCTAATTTTAATTCATATATATTCTAATTTTTATTTTTATTAATTTCATATTCTTAAATATCACATGTTTATCTATTAATCACATCTCATATTTATCTTTCCCTCTATTTAATTAATTTATTCCATTATGCATATTAAAATAATAACAATTTCGGAATACATTCTTATAAATTATTATTTTATACATTTTTAATTCATATATAATAATCTATAGAAAATTTGTAAATGAAAATCCCTATGAAGACTAAATAAATATATTTAATCAACATGTCTATATGGAATCTTTTTCTTTTTTCATTCATGTTTTTCTAAAAACTGCGATTAGTGCTTTCTATATTATATATACATTGAATCAAATGTATGATATGTAGCTAAAGAAAATAACAAAAAAAACTTGAAGATGTAAACATATTTTTTTCCACATTTTGGCAAAGATTAGAGATATCGATTTAACATAAACTAACGAGACGGTTCAAATATACTTAAAAAGAAGGATTTTTACTAATTTTAATTAATATTAACTTTGTTTAGATTTTTATCGAGTAATTTAGCATAAACCAACGAGACGGTCCAAATAACATAGAAAGAAGGATTTTTACTAATTTTAATTAATTTTACTTGGAGTGTTCATATTTTTATCGAGTATTACTCAACGGATTTGAGACTTTTTTCCGCATTTTGGCAAAGATTAGAGATATTAATTTAGCATAAACCAACGAGACGATTCAAATATACTTAAAAAGAATAATTTTTACAAATTTTAATTAATATTAACTTTGTTTATATTTTTATCGAGTAATTTAGCATAAACCAACGAGACGGTTCAAATAACATAGAAAGAATGATTATACTTAAAAAGAAAGATTTTTACTAATTTTAATTAATATTAACTTTGTTTAGATTTTTATCGAGTAATTTAGCATAAACCAACGAGACGGTTCAAATAACATAGAAATAATGATTTTTACTAATTGTAATTAATTTTACTTGGAGTGTTCATATTTTTATCGAGTATTACTCAACGGATTTGAGACGCGTATGTACAGTAAAGTCGCTATTTTAACAGAGATTAGAACGACATGTTGAAAAATTCTAAATAAATTTAGATTTAAAAAAATACATAATGAATGAGTATACCCGATCCATTATCATTCCTAATTATAAATTTAGATGCGTGAAATAAT
The DNA here is from genome assembly GCA_031470985.1 of Agastache rugosa. Lineage (NCBI taxonomy): Eukaryota > Viridiplantae > Streptophyta > Magnoliopsida > Lamiales > Lamiaceae > Agastache > Agastache rugosa. The sequence continues at coordinate 27,688,015 of CM062606.1, read as the reverse complement.
TAATTTTTTAAGTTTGATTAATACTTAACGCGAACAATATCACAATTTTTAAATAAGATATAAAATTATTTTTAAAATATATACATATAAATTAAAACATAAAATTATTTCCCGTCGAATTTCGACGGGCTAATTACTAGTATTTACAAATATAAATTTAATTGAAGGGATAAAACTGATAGATTAGAATAAAATTCAAACATTTTTCTTAAATACAAAACTTATTGATGTTAACTTATAAATTCTAAAAAAATTGGGATTTAGGATTAGTTTTAATCTGTTCTCATCCACAAAACTCACTTGTCATGAAGCAAGGCTAAAAGAACAAAAAGTAAAATGAAAAATGCAACATGAAATAAAGAAAGACAAATTCCCGATGGCGCAGCAGCTGCTTCTTCTTCTACTTCTTGTCTCTTCCACTGCAGCCCCCATCTCTTCTCTTCTCTCCTTCACAATTCCAGCAGCTATAAACACACAAAACATCATTAAAGAAAATCAAGATCATATTCTTCCCTTCAACTATTGATGTGATGCATGTTAACCTGTATAAGAAAATTATTAATTTATATGGTCCATATCAATCATACAAAAAAAATTATAGCATCGATTTTTTTTTCTTGCAAATATTTTATTTCCAAGGGATTGTTCAGCTACTATTTCTTTAAATACGTTAATTTTACTCATTCGAGCTACTTCTAATATATACTATTTTAATTACTTACCTCATTTTTTGCAGTTAATTAGTTGATTGAAGGAAGACCACATTCTATAACTTACAACTCAAGTTTTAATAAGAATCTGCAAGTCAGAAAAAAAAATATTTAACTCGCAACACAACAATGAAACATAAAGCAGAAGTTTAGCTGACGTTTAAAAAATTAACATCAAGAAAAATAAGGCCGAAGAAAGCAAAATAATCATTGAACTATTCTAATTTCTAAAACATACATGAGGAGCAAATCAAAATTATGAAGATGAGACATCTTTATATAGTGACAAAAAAATTGGCTGGAATTTGAAATTTTGAATGACATTATTGAAAAATGAGCAGCCGCTAATTGCAACATGTTGAGAAGTGAAAATGAAAAATAACTTTGGATAGGAATTACAAAAATAAGCATATTTTTTAAGGGAATTGAAAAGGCAACTTCTTATTTTCAAGAAAGTTATAATTGTGGATATGAAGGGACATTTTTAGGCTATCAGTTTTGGAGAGAAAATTGGAGATCACTACTCTATTTTAGTATAGTATATAGATAAGAGAAAAAAAGTTGTCCGGTGTAGATGATCATGTAATATGTTTATATTAAGAAAGAACATTTGAAAAAGTTATGACCGACACAGAAATAATTGAACAAATTTTTTCTACTGCAAAAGCAAATACATAATTTTTTTTTTAAACAAGAGTTAATATCATATTATTCTATTACAATCTGTAGTATTTTATCAAATCTTATACCTCAATATCTTAAAAATAATTAGAATATCACGATCTTTGCATAAATTATAATTTATATTACCATGCATAACTCTGATGCCAACAAAGGACATGGCTATGCTCCGATGATAGAATTTTTTTTTTTTTAAAGATCGTAATATTCTAGTGTTTTTTAAATAGGGATAGACTTTTTCTGAATAAATAGGGAGACTTGATTAAAACTCTAAAAGTCGGATAGAATATGATATTATCCCTAAAAACAAAAATAACCTTTTTCAGTTACTCAATTTTGTACAAATTAAGTCAAATATCATGATATATAAAAGGACAAATTAAAATTCTGGAGCCAACGTGTTGGGATAGTTTCAGTCTCATACTACACTTATTACGCATTTAATAATTTTAACTCGCTTCAAATGTAGAGCCGATTAAGTGTTCTCGTGTGTCGAGTTGAAAGTCATAAAATTGGGAGGTGACTTTTTTTGTAATTCTTAATGAAATAAATTCACCATCCATGTCATTTATGCACGTGTTTTTTTTGTTAGTTGGTAGAAGCGATGTCGTTTTCATAGGTTCCACATCAGTTTCTTTAATTTGTGAGAAAAACACTTGAATTTTTTCGGTTGCCAACTCGACACTCTAGCACTTGAACACTGAGTTTGTTCTAGATTTGTATTAAATTTATATTAGGTCTGTTTTTGCTAATATCTAAAGTGTAGTCTAGAATTTAAACAACTGAAATGTAATTTGTTCTATATAAAGCATGAAAGAATTATCTCATTTTGCGTAAGGATTGAAAATGATGATTTTTTTTCCCAACACGTAACTTTTCTGAGTTCTTAAAACTATTCAAAATTTAACTAAGTGTAGGATTAGCTTAAATATGTTAGCTTAGGAAGGTCTTTGGAATAATGCTAAACTTGTAAAGCTTTGAAGACCTTAAAGGCTGAAGCTTCAAGCATACTAACTAGGGGGTGTTTACTTTGGGTGATAGGATAGATAGATAAAAATAGTCTAGGTTAATCCACCGTTTACTTTGATGGATTGATTACTTTTGAACTTATTTGATCATCTAATCATTCATATAGTCAATCCTATATTTTATCAATCTATCCTATCACGCAAAGTAAACGCCCCCTAAGTGGACAGGGAACTCCTCCAAAAATTGAAGCCCAAATTTTGAAGTGGGCCAATGGCCCATTGGCACATTACAAAAAAAGAACAATCCAAGTGTGCAACTTGTAAGCTTATATAAGAAAATTTATGTAATCAGTACTGTAGACTTCAATAATTTCAGTTGTGGTCAATGCCATGAAATTTTAACATATTGAATCTTTAGTTAAATTTTAATATGTAATTATTTTTTTTAAGAGAAATATATATTATTAAGCCCATGTGCATGGAATAGAAAGAAGACCATCCACATTAGTTGGAGGTTCATCCTATTCATGAGGGAAAGAAAAATCCCTAGCCAATTTAGCAACCCGGTGAGCTACAAAGTTAACCTCACGATGAATGTGCTTGACACGAAATGCAGGCATGGACCCCAAAATAGACCTGCAACCGAATTCGAAAAAATCAGATCTTCTTGCAGAGAACACATCCACAACTAGTTTACTATCCATCTCGAACTCATCTTGTGTCGGGCCTCTTCGTTTAATACGTAATTAATCTTAAAATTAACTAAAATAAAATGTGTAGGTGCCTCATTCGTCCACCAAAGTACCCTTTAATTTCCCTATATCTAAATTGTAAAATAACTTACGTTTTTGTGAAATTGAACATATTCATGTCCGAAGATTAGTTAGATGACTTAGATATCATGATTTAGCTAGCATGCAATGCAAGTATATCTATGTACGTCACTGTGTTTTCATAATATATGCAGTTTTTCAGTTTATGTTTTCTTAATGTAATTGAGGATAGCATCGTCAAAACAGGGTGTATTTTCATCTTTTTCCTTTTTTTTAAAAAATTATTGTAAAATTGTTTTATGCCCAAAACGACAACGTCTATATTAGTTAGAAATGTCGTCGTTGTTTTATTGGTCGGACAATTAGTTCAATGTTTACGTCATTTGAGGTTTATATATCAACTAACAAATCAAAAGTTCATGTATTCTATTTTAAAGTCATGTACAAAAATCGAAAAATGGAAAGGTCTTTGTATTTAGAGCATATTATCCCTAAAAATCACTAGTAAACTAGTACTCTATCCGTTCCGATAGTAAGGTTTTTCTTCCTTGTTTTTGTTTGCCTCATTAGCATTTCAAAAATGAAAACAATTAGCTCTTTAAAAGTCGTGGACCTAATACTTTTTATCTTTTTATTCTTATTTCTTAATAACCATACCTAAAACAAGTAAGACCTTGCTATTGAGACGGAGGAAGTACCAAATAAGCACAATATTTTTTCTATGCTACCGCAGACAGAGTTTGTCCCTTTCCTCTGTGGTGACCGTAACTATCACCACGTATGTACGGTGCAAGATTAATGGTGGAATATATATATATATATATATATATATATATAGTGGCGGATCTAGAGGCCGGAGGCCGGACGAACTCGGCGATCGCCCGGCCAAATTTTTTGTTTTTACCTATATTTATATTTAATTTTTTATATTTTTTTTCACTTTTACATATATAATTGTAAACTCGTCCGTCTAAATATATGTCAAAGTACATAAAAGTAATCTCGCCCAGTGACTTTTAAAATCCTAGCTCCGCCCCTGTATATATATATATATAAATTATTTTAATATATCTGTGATGATTTATGGCTCCTAGATAGTCGGCACAATATCATATGTTGAATGTTTGTTTTCTCTTGTGTCTTCAATGAAGGAAGCAAGTCCGGTGAAGACTGTATTTGTGCTCCCCTGTTGGTATGCTGTCATTCTCAGACATCCTTATCATGGGGAACATTTGGTCATAAATAAGGTTACATTATTTGAATAGGTGATGCTATTTGGTCATAATGTGTCTAGTCATGATTTGGTCGATTAAATGAAAATAGACTAATTTTATTAGATATTTGATTTATATAAAAAGTATATATGATTATATATTTTTATATTAGTATTTATACTTTTGACTTAAATTCTATCATGATTAGTGTAAATATATTTCTTTCTTATTTTTTCGACAAAGATATTTGTATTACCTTTATTATATCTATCGAGATTTATATTACGTCCAAATCTAAATATATCAAGGTAAATTTGTATAAATTAAATATTTTAAATATTAAAAGTCATTTAGAATAAAAAATTTAAATAAATCATTTTTTTTTGTTATTAAATTAAATTATGGCTAGCCATAATGTGGCTGCATAAATTTATTCTATTTTAAGTTTGAACGACCAAATCTAAAGGAGGTCCAATATCTCACAAATCACATACGCGGTGGCTCATTTTCCTGCCCTCGTCCATTTCTCTCTCTACAATTTCAATATTTCATGATTCCATCTCTCTCTCTCCACATCACTATCATGTCCATGTTTGTGCATGCATATATATAGTTGTTTATTGGACACATACAATGAGCCCTTCCTTTGATCATAAGTTCAACATTTTAATTTGTTCCCCCTGCAGGTATGCTCTCTGCTCGTTTAATTAATCAAATTAATTTTTTTTTTTAAAATACGTAACTACAATAGTAGTGCTTACATATTATCTTGAACATATGTCGTGGTATCAGCTAGCTACACTGCCATGCAAACTACTAAAAGTAGCAAAATGAGAATGATGGCAGAATCATGCAAGGCAGGGCGGAGGCAGTTGGATCTCCCTCCTAAACGGGGACGTGTTAAAGCCCAGGTATTCCATCACATTCTGGTGATGTTAGGAGAAGCAGCCTCCAAGATGCGAGTGCGCCTACAATTACAAAGAAAGAATTGCAGCAGAGAAATATTGCACAAGAAAATGAAGAAATAATGTTTTGGCTTGATATATTAATATCATATATATTTATAACTTAGCTGAATTAAGAACTGTACTAAAGCTCTGGCCGGGCTTAAGTGGAGAATAATTTTCAGCTTTGTTAATTGTAATGTGTCGACACTATTTACAATTAACTGAATTCTAAGCAATAAGTTGTCAATGCTCCATTCCCATCTGCATTCCTTTGTTGTTGTCTGCAAACCACACTTTTCTCTGTGTTTGTGGGTAGGGGTGTCAAAAAAAGGCCCGGCCCGGCTTCGGGCGGGATGGGCGTCACAATTTAAGGCCCAAAAAATTTTCGGGCCGGGCCGGGCATCACATTTTCAGGTCTAAAAAGTTGCCCGGCCCGACCCGAAAAAATTACACTACAAAACAGTTTTCGGGTCAGGTTGGGCGCCAAATTCTCAGGCCCGAAAAATTTTCGGGCCGGCTCCTAATTTTCAAGCCCAAAATTTTTTCTGGCCGGCCCGGCCTGGCCCAATTTTTCCAAAAAGCCCAGTGGGCTCGGGCTGACCCGACCCGGACCGGACTTTTGATAAAAACTTGGTGCGGACATCCACAATCCTAAATTAGAGTGATTACGAGTTAATTAGAATTTAATTAAACTTATAATTACGGAATTAATAAGCTAGTACTAGTGATGATTGGTTGGACTGAATAAAGCTAAAACGTCCATTCGGGAACATCCAAACGGTAATAGTTTTTCTGTGTCATTAAAGAGGTCTCTCTACCACTCCATTTTTTCCAAGGGCCTGTTTGGTAGCCTGATAAGCCTAGATAGGATATATATATCTGGCCTTATCAGGGCGTTTGATATCCAAGATTATTATTACGGGCGGCCCGGTATTATACCCGGCCCGTGGTAAAAACACTGTTTCACTTAGTATACCCATCTCACCGGTCGCGTCGGATAGAAACGGCCACATTGAACAGTGTCCCACATTAATTTACAAAAAGACCAAAATATCCTCCAAACTTCATCTTCTATCCCCGAAGGAGGCGGAGGCAGCGGCGGCGGCTGTGGTAGAGAGAGAGAAAGAGTGAGAAAGATGAAGGAGGCGGTGGCGGAAGAAGAAGGCGGCGGAAGGAGGAGGCGGCGGAAGAAGGAGGCAGCGGCTGTGGTAGAGAGAGATAGAGACAAAGAGTGAGAAAGAAGAAGGCGGCGGTCGCTCTTCGAGAAGGAGCGGCGGCGGAAGGAGGAGTCGGCGAAAGAAGGAGGCGGCGGAGGCGGAAGAAGCAGGCGGCGTTGGAAGACGAGAGGAGAGAGGAGAGAGGAGAGAGAGAGATGAAGGGAGAGAGAAGAAAGGAGACAAGATGAGAGAGAGATGAGCAGCAGCAGATTGTTGAAGACGAGAGGAGAGAGAGAGAGAGAGATGAGCAGCAACAGGTGGGTGGAATTTGTTGAAGACGAGAGATGAGCAGCAGCAGGTGGGTGGAATTTGTTGAAGGCGGGAGGAGAGAGAGATGTGGAGAGAAAAAATAATTATATAAATTAAGGGTAGAATAGTTATTTCTCATTTAATCTTGAATTTAAATTAGGATACCAAACAATCAATCTATCATATTTATTTTACATATCTTATCTACCAAATACAAAGATACGATATCAATCTTACTTTATTACGGTACATATCTTACTTTAAACTATCTTATCATATCCTAACATGCGCCCTAAGTAAAAAATAAATAAATAAATTTAAAAAAAAAAAAAGATAGGAAAGAGTTACGTTGCCTGCGCGGCTTTTCAATAGGATAATTATATAAATATACATTTTTTGAGCATTTTATGATTTGACGGTGGTAGTGTTTGAACTTCACTTTGTGATAATTATGTTTTTGTAATTTCCTAACAATTTATATATCCTCAAAAAATTTCCTAACAATTTATGCCTACTATCACAGTACGTTACATATTACACCCTCCTAGTCATTGTATATGTTTTCCTAAACTCCAACACGTTTATTAAACCTAGTCTTATTTAACAATGATCTATTCTTAACCACACAAGTCTTATTTGATGGAAAATAGAGGAAACATGAATAGTCATATTTTAAGTAATTAATGAAAGAAGAATATAATGAGGGTTACTTTGACAAATAGTTCCAAAACGTCAAACAAAAAGCAAATAAATGAAAATTTTAGAACGACTTATAAAAAATAGGAGGGAATACAACTAGGGGTGTAAATTCGGGTTATGGATTTTCGGATAATTCGAACCCGTCCCGTAATTTTCCGGGTATTGGGTACCCGTTACCCGAATTTTTCGGGTACGAAACGGATTACGGGATAGAGTATTGAAGTTGTTCCAGATAATGGGTTATCCGTCCCGTCCCGTATATCCGGTCAACTTTTTATATATTTTATTCTTTTTATATTATTCTTAATTATTTTATGAAATATTTTACAAAATACACTAGACTTGACTACCACACTGCACGACACGTTGCATCTATCTCTCTCACGAATGGCAGAAAGTTGCAACTTTGCAGCTTTCCTGCTAGTGCCTTGATTTTTATTATGTTTTGTTTGCACTTTGTTGGATTTTGTAACTTTATTTGTTAAATATTTTAGAAATTAGATCAGATTTCTTTATTGAAAAAATATGAAGAAAGCAGGTGGGAAAATACCCAAAAATAAGTTTGATATTTTTAGTTTTTTAAAACGGGTACATGCGGGTACCCGATCCCGACCCGCATAAACCCAGTCCGGGTATTGGGTACCCGTTTTTTTAAAACAGGACGGGTAAGGATAGCCAATTTTGAAAAATTTGGGTACGGATACCCGAAAATTATGGGTAGAGTACTCGACCTGTCCCGAATTTTCACCCCTAAATACAACTTGCTAATATCAGACTTCTTATCAATTGCACTCATGACTTATCTGAGTTCGGACTATTAGCATTATGCAATTGGGGAATTGGGATTTGTACTTCAATGGGCAAATTGCATTTAAATTATCGATCTTTTTTCAAATTCTGATTTATTTCCTAATCTTTTAATTTTTCACCTAAAATCTTCACCTTTCAATTTGTTTGATTTTTCTCCCAAAAATATTTTAGGAAAAAAAATTGAAGATACATGTCCAATTCAAAGTGATGTGGAAAACGACGTCGTTTTGATTTTAAGAATTAAAAAAAATCAAATTACACATCACTTTTAATATCACTTCATCATCCCTTCATCTTCCCCCCCCCCCTCCGCCTTCTCTCCTTCTCCGATGAAGGTGCAGTGGTGGTGTGAGGCAGAAGATGAGTCGGCTGGAATCATCTTCACCGCTGGCTGATTGAACGAGCGGAATGAATCGATGACGCGGCGGTTTTCTGGAATAATGGGACGGGTTTGGAAATTATTAAATGATTTTGGGACGGGTTTGGGTAGAAACATTCAAACCCGTGACGGGTTTGGAAAATTACCGACGGGTACCTGCTATCCAAACATCATTTATATATATATGTAAAATAACAAAATATTATATGCATAATTTATAATATAATTATAGATATTAGTATAAATATTACTCCCTCCGTCCCTGATAAGTGTAGTTCACTTTCCTTTTTCGTCCGTCCCCATAAGTGTGGTCATTCCTCAAATGGATATGACCCCACTTAAAATTTTACCCTTTTATCCTTTTAAAGTAACTAACACTACAACAATGTGGGTCTCATTCTCCACTCACTACACATCTACCTAACATCCTTCTTAAAACCATTGCCCCTCCCTCCGGACCACACTTATCAGGGACAGAGAGAATAATAATTTTAGGATCTTATATTATTCTTTTTAATTCGCATACAAAGAATTAATAATTTTAGTAATTTAATATTTCTTTTATATAGTATAATTTATATTAGTATAAATATGAATAATTTTAGGATTTTATATTATTCTTTTAAATCACATAAAATTTAATTTTATGAAATTTTCTATTTATACTTATGTTAAAATTATGTTTATAATATTTTGTTATTTTTACTATTTAATATTGGTGTTTATGTTCTAGTACATCTGAATTTTTAGCAGGTATTACCCAACGGATTTGGATCGGGTACAAGTTTTAAATTGATTTTTTAATCGGGTTTGGAACATGTATGGATTGAAGGAATTTTAATGGGTTTGGATTTGAGAAATGCTTCATAATGAATTGATACTCGACTCATTATCATTCCTAATAACGAGTTTTTTAATATTTAAATAATGGAAAAATCACGTACATGTGATGTGATCTCCATTGTGGATAGCATAAGCATACGGAGCACACTAATAAGCACATTATATTAGTGGGTTGTGGGACCCAATAATCACAATTACTCGCTGATAGCCTGATAATGGGTTCAATTATTTTACTGCTATTACTTCCACCAACCAAATAGGATGTCAAATCGCCTTAGAAATGCCAAACAAACATTCATACGAGTTTTTCCCATTTCACACGTTAAAAAAAGTCTTATACTAGTGTATGATAATAGTTCTGATTAGGAATGATAATGGGTCGGGTACCCACCCATTAAACATATTTCAAACTCAAATTCATAAAAATTTCCTCAATTCATACCCGTTCCAAACCCGATTAAAAAATCATTTCAAAACCCGTACCCGACCCAAACCCGTTGGGTAATACCCACTAAAAACCCGCTAAAACCCATATGTACTAGAGTTTAAACATCAATATTAAATTTAATAAAAAAATATTATAAACATAATTTTAACATAAGTATAAATAGAAAATTTCATTAAGTTAAAATATATGTGGGTTAAAAGAATAATATAAAATCCTAAAATTATTAATATTTATACTAATATAAATTATATATAAAATAAATATTTAATTACTAAAATTATTAATTCTTTGTATGCAGTTTAAAAAGAATAATATAAAATCCTAAAATTAATAATATTTACACTAATATCTATGATTATATTATAAATTATATATATATAATATTTTGTATATATATATATATATATATATATATATATATATATATATATGGGTTTGGGTAGCGGGTACCCGTAGGTAATTTCCCAAACCCGACCCAACCCGTCACAGGTTTGAATGTTTCTACCCAAACCCGTCCAAAAAACATTTAATGATTCCCAAACCCGTCCCATTAGGGTTTGGAAAAGCCGGGTACCCGTAAAAACCCGACCCATTACCATCCCTAGACCTGATTCGGGAACATATTGATAGGATCTTATATATTCAATTGAAAAACAATTTTAGTTTTGCCTTTCGAATACACGAGACGGTTTTGTCTGTTTCCATTCTAAATATATGTCCTGTGAAAGTCGTGTATATGTGTCATATAAGATAATTTTGGAATAATTCTAAATTCATAGAAAATAACATTACTTCACTACAAAAAAATGCATGTTTACCAACTGTTTTTACCGACGGATATAATTCTGTCCGTAATTACCGACGGAAGAAAGACGGGTCGGCTATTAAGAACTTAACGACGGATTACCGATGGATTAGCCATCGGTAATATTACCGACGGACTTATCCGCCGGTAATATTTAATTTATCTAATTAAAAATAAAAAAATAAACTTTCGACGGATATATCCGTCGTTAATTACCGACGGAACGTTTGCCATCGGTAATTAACGACGGATATATACGTCGGTATTTGTAAACAGGCGAAAAATATTATTTAATGAAAAATAATAATTAACGACGGATATATCCGTCGGTAATCGTAATCCGAAAAAAATAATAATAAATTAATTATATATAATTACCGACGGATTGAATCCGTCGGTAAATCTGCGATATACCCAGCAGACCTAATTTCTCCCTCATTCACCCGTCCGTCTCTCTCTCTCACTCTCCTCCGCCGCCCGCCTCCCACCGCCTCGCCGTCCCACCCCGTCCGCCTCTCTCTCACTCTCCGCCCCGCCTCCGCCTCGCCGCCGCGTCTGCCTCGCCACCGCCCCGCCCCGTCCCTGCCGTCCTGCCCTGTCCACCTCTCTCTCACTCTCCTCCCCTGCCTCGCCCCGTCTCCGCCTCGCCTGCCCCGCCCCGCCTTGCCTCGCCGCCGCGCCTTCCCTCGCCGCCGCGCCACCGCCCCGCCTTGTCTGTCTCCGCCTCGCCGCCTCTCTCGCCCCGTCCCGCCCCACCCCTGCCTCGCCGCCGCCACCGCGTCGCCACCTTGCTGCCGCCGCCTTCCGGATTATCCCATCACGGTATGCACTCTCTCTCTCTTCATTTCTATCTTAATTACTGTCTTTGTCTCTCTCACTGTCTCTTTCTCTGTTTCTCTCTTTCGACCCAAATTTGCAGTTGCCACTCCCGTCATAATTGCAGCCATCATCGCCGGCTTCTGCAATAGTCAACCCTTCAAGTTAGTTTTCCTATCCCGTTGTTTTCAAGTTAGTTTTCATAAATAATTAGAATTTTAATCTAGTTAAATTATTGTAGTTCATGAATTGTGTATTTGTTCGATTATTTACCAATGAAATATGATTTGAATAGCATGAGTTTATTTTATGATGTAAAAATTAGCATGAGTTTGTTTGATGTTGAAGTATAAGTATAAATAGCATGAAATTTATTTATGATGAAGTATAAGTATAACATGCAGTATAATTGATAAGTGTAAATTAATTTATTGTAAATAGCATGAGTTTGTTTTGTGATGATGATTTAATTGTATATGTAGTGTAGTTGTATAAAATGATTTATTTATAAAAACTTTATAGTAATTGTATAAGTTTAACTTTGATCTATGATGTTAATAGCATGAGATTGTTTTAAGATGTGTATATATTAAAGTTTGTAGCAATTGTGTAAGAATAAATTTGGGATAGATGTAATTAATTTCTTAAGGATCTACTCCCATTGGGATAGAAATTAATTACATCTTAAGGATCGTCTCCCAACAATGTGATATTATTTATTTATGTGAATATATTATGTTGAAGATCGCGTTATTTATGATTTATAAGTTGGGGATAAACTTAGAACTTTGTTGGTGAAAGATGTAATTAATTTCTTAAGGATCTACTCCCTTTGGGATAGAAATTAATTACATCTTAATTAAGGACATTCACATTGGGGATAGATATAAACGTTTAGAACCATTATGGTTACTATAGCTACTGGTAGAGTCGAGCACTTGGTAGTTAGGATAGTAGGGTTATGCTGCCGAAATTTTTAAGAGTATTCAAAATCCAAGAGGGTTTAGTTGGAAATTGACTCCAGATAGCATCAAGGCTATATTCTTTGAAGAATTTAAGGTAATAAAATTTCAGGAGTTTGTTACTACTATTATCAATAAAATATGATTAACTTATTAATTAATATTTTGTTCAACATAAATATTTTAGTTGGCCAGCTGAGTGGGAAGCAGATGTGTATAAAATGTGGGAGGCCAAGACACGTGTCAGATACAGTGGGTGGGTGAACGATATGAAGAAACCATGTGGATCAAAAACCCTGACACAAAACCCCCTTACTCGACTAATGAGTTTTGAGCGGGTTTGCAAGAGTATTGGGCGAATCCAGATGTGATTGCTAGATCAGAAAAAGCTCGTGCAAATCGGTTGGCTGAGCCCGATGGACCCGTCACAGGGATTAACAAGCATAGGGGAGGATCAAGATCCACTCGTCTCCTCATTCAGTCATTGGTACGTAATTTTTAATTAACTTGTTAACCAATATATATATATATATATGTATATATTATATTTTTTAATTTATAATTAAAACTTATATATGATATTTTGTAATAATGCATGAATAGGCAGTAGAGCAGGGGGTCGCACCGGATGCATTGAATTATGCAAGTTTCTGCCGACTGCACGTAAACGCCGATGGAACTTATCTGACGCCGAGGGATGAAAAAATTGATGTAAGTATTTAATTAAGTTTTTCTAATTGTTATAATTGATGATAATATATTTTCTAACACATTTATATTTATGAATTAGGCCGAGGTTCATCGCCGGGCTGCTGCGGAGGGACGATCCGATTTGAACGAGATCTATTTGGAGATCACACAACCCACGAAGCAGATGCGCTACGGCACTGGAAACTTCGGCAGCAGCCAGCTCAGACAGACTGCATCCAGTGGTAGCTCCGGTTCTACGGCTGCTCTGACACAAGAGATGTTTCAGACACGAATCGGCAGCTTAAAGGAGCGAGAGACACGTGCCCGCATCGAGCAGGAGCAGCAGGCGGAACGCGAGACACATGCATGTCTGGAGCAGCAGTTTGCCGAGTTCCAGCAGATGCTGGCGTCAGGGCAGTTTTTTCGTCCACCTCCACCCCCTGGTCCTGATGTATGATTAACTTGTTTGTTGGATATTTTTTTAATTATTTAGTATTTTTATTATTTTAGAATATTTAAACTACTTTACATTTTACATTTATATATGTCGAACATGATATTATTTGATATATGACAAATCGCTTTTAATGCAAATTAATTATTTTGCCTGATGTTTGATTTTTTGTTGGAAATTTTAATTCGACAAAAATATTGCAAAAATAAATATATATATATAATACAATTTTTAAAAAAATATTGTTAAAATCATTACCGACGGACCTAAATACCGACGGATATTCCTTCGGTAATATGTGATTAGATTCATCAAAACTTACCAACGGATATTTATCCGTCGGTATTTCGTCGCTATTTCCAGCCAACGGAATACAAAAAATAGAACGTCACCGACGGAATTTCCGTCGGTAATCCGTCGTTAAATTTTACCGACGGAAATAAATCCGTCGGTAAATCTTTACCGTTTACGTATTTAAGGACGACATAAATCCGTCGGTAATCTGTTTACCAATGGATTCCTTTGTTTTACCGACGGTAAAAGAGAATTTTTTTGTAGTGCTTTAAGCCATACACATACACAACTATGATTTTGTATATGTCGAATCATACAAGATTGCATTTAGAAATACAATTTGAATTTGAGAATGATATATACATACACGACAATGCAAGTAATTGGTCGTGTATGTTGTCGGAAAAAAAATCGACAAAAATAGCACTAGAAAATTTTTGCCGAAAATGACCGCCACCATCGGAAATCACCTCCACCGGAAAATCTGGTGAAAGAAGAGGTGAAGGGAGAGTAAGAGATGGGAAGAAGAGGTGCGAGAATGAGGTGGTTTTTTTCTTAATTCAAAAAGATAGGAAATGAGGGTAAGATAGTAGAGTAAATTGCATATTACACCCCTATATTTTCTCTAACATGCATAAAACACCTTTATGTTTTTTAAATTGCATAAAACACCCTTATGTTTTACTAAATCGTGCACACTTGCCCCTCCGTGTACTACTGTTAATAACGCCGTCCGAAAACGAGTAAAATGCATTGTACACCCCTATGTTTTCTAAAACTTGCATAAAACACCCTTATATTCTTAAAATTGCATAAAACACCCTCATGTTTTAATAAACCCTGCACACTCGCATCTCTGTCTACTACGTTAATGATTAATTAACGTCGTCTAATGATGTTCTTAGAAAAATTAAGGAAAAAGAAGAGAGGGCGTAATCCATTATGAAGTGTGGTTTTTAATGTGATGTATCAAGAATAATTTTCTTGAACAATACATTTTTTTTGTCTTTAATATGATGCAAAATATTGTTATGGTACCTACTTGCCTTTTGTTGGCTTTTTGTCTGTAAGAATGTTGGTGGGCATGTGCTAAAAACTTATTTTGAACTCTATATTTAAATGTCATATTGAATTTTTATTATATAATGAGTACTGTGAACTTTATTTTTAATTAATTTTTTTTGGATGTCACTTGAACTAAAGATAAAGATGAAATTTATGTATATATATAAATACATGTAAGTTTCTCAAAAAATATAAAGATAAACTTTATGTATATATATAAATACAAGAGTTGGACCATGTATTAATGGTCAGTAGTAGAATTTCATGGATGAATTAAATATATTCAAATTTTGATTTGAGATGGAGAGATGCTTTGAATTTTATGAAATTTTAATTGATAATAGGAAGAAAGTTTTTTAACTACAGGTTTAATATTAATGTTTATTTTTTTTAGAATTTTCGATTTATAGCCTAACATAAAATGCTAAAAGATAAATCAAACTATTTGTTCAAATGTGTAAAGGAGCAAAGAAGATGAGTATGTTATTTAATATAATGTTTGGGGGTATTTTGGACTATTTGCACATCTTAAAAGCATAAAAATATGAACTAGTTGCATAGAGTCTGTTAGGGGCGAGCAAACCCGAACCGGACCCGTTAAACCGACCCGGACCGTTGGGTTTGGGACGGGTTGGGACAGACCCAATAATTGAATGGGTCAGGGTCGGTCCAGATTTATAGACCCGTACATAGACCGGGTCGGTCCGGGTCCAAACCCGAGTGACCCGGACCCGACCCGTACTTAATAAGAAGTATATATACTTCTGTCTTCTGCTTATCCACAAACCCGCTTATCCACAAACCCTAGTGCTACTACTTCTACTTCTTCACCGCCGCTACTTCTTCACCGACGCTACTGCTACTTTGAGCTTTCTCTGTTTCCGATGGATAAGCGGCTAAGGCATTTGACTACTCCTTCCGAACAGCTATAGAACAGCTTATTCAATAGCAGCAGATTCGATCAAATTGCACTCTCACCGTCGCTACTACTGCTTCTTCAAATCTTCTTCTCATTTTTTTCTCCCAACTCTCAAGTCCCAACTCCGGTCTACGTCGCCGTCATATCTCCGGACGGCCGAACATGTAGTGACTATGAGTCTACGACTCTCCCCCTCACACACACACTGACACGCGTACAAATACCAAACTGTCTCAGATGCTGAGCTCGGAAGGAAGCATCGGATTTCCGTCATAACTGGAAACTTTGGCACGAATTTGCATAAAATTCAGTCTCAATTTGCTCATGAACTTGTATTGATTCATTTATTTATACTCAATTTCACAATTTAGTATACTTTCAAAATTGTTACAAAGCATTGAATTAGAGTTTAAGGTAGAACTTAGAAAGATGTCTGCGTTGATGCTAATTTTGAATGTTAAGGTTGTTTATGCTTTTTTAATGTAGGCTTCATGAAGAACGAAATTAAGTACATCTTGTTGTTATATTTTATTTGTTCCATAAACAAGAAAACAATTTTAATATTTAAACTGGTCTTATATAGCTCGAAGTAGGATGATGGTATCATTAATCTTGAAGCAACTTTGGGATATTATAATGGTGAAGAATCATGCGTGTTTTTCTTTCTTTAGATTTCCAGAGCCTATATTGATGAAGTTATTATATATTATAAATTTAATTTGGGGATTAGATAATAAAATAGGTACCTGGTAATGCATTCGTTCATACCCAGGTCAAGAATATAAGGGCAAGATGAGGATGTCTTGAAAGAGTTAAAAAAATGGGATTATTTTTATTATAAAAAAATGGGATTATATCTTTTGTTACATATTTTTTGTTTGTTTTTTTTTTTTCAGATTTCTTAACTTATAATTTCCTTTTTTTAGGTGATAAAATATCGACGACAGCAACAAATACTCCAGCAAATGCAAAAGGTAAAGCTCTTCCAGCCGAGGATGACAAGAAATCCGGAAAGAAACAAGCTTCTGTGGTTTGGCTGCACTTCACCCTCTTCACAGATTAAAACGGAGCGCCACTGGCTTATTGCAACTACTGCAAGCAAGATTACTGTGCAAATACATCAAAAAATGGTACGTCTACTATGATGAAACATCTTAGGAGATGCAAAAATAAGCCTAAAGAAGTCGGTCCTAAACAACAACATTTGTCTTTGTTTCCAATTGTTGAGGGGGAGGATGATTGTCTAGGTGAGCTTGTGAGTTGGAAATTTGATCAGGATTTGTATAGGCAAAAGTTGATTGAGATGATAATTAAGGATGAATTTCCTTTTAAGATTGTCGATGGTGAAGGTTTTAGGGAGTTTGTTAGAACTTTGCAGCCTAAGTTTAGGTTCGTTTCTAGGTGGACAATCTCAAGGGACTGTTATCAATTATATCTTAATGAAAAGCTTAAGCTTCGTAATTATTTCGTTGAAAGTGGTCAAAGTGTGTGTATTACTACAGACACTTGGACTTCTTTGCAGCGATTGAATTACATGTGTATCACTGCTCATTTTATTGATAAAGATTGGAAGTTGAACAAGAGAATTATTAATTTTTGTACGATAGAGAGGCATAAGGGTGATGATTTGGGTAGGCAGATTGATGCATGCTTGCGTGATTGGAGGATTGCTAGGGTATTTGCTGTGACTGTTGATAATGTTTCATCGAATGATACTTGTTTGTCTTTTTTTGAAAGCCAAGTTTTCTGGGAGGGGTGGTTGTCTATTAAAGGGTAAATTTCTTCACATGCGATGTGTGGCTCGTATAATTGCTTTGGTTGTTAATGATGGGTTGAAAGAAATAGGAACTTCAGTTAAGAGGATTAGAGAGGCGGTGAGATATGTTAGGCAATCTCCAGGTAGGTTGGTCAAGTTCAGGGAAAGTTGTCAAGAAGAGAATATTTCGTGTAAGAGTCTTTTATGCCTAGATACACTAGCTAGATGGAACTCAACTTTTCTAATGTTGAGTGCGACTTGCAAGTTTGAGAAGGCATTTGAGGCTTATAGTGTGAAAGATCCCTACTTTCGGATTGATCTAGAGGATGGTGATGGTGTTCCAGTGGGTATAGATTGGGATAATGGGAGGAGAATGTGTGAACTTCTCGTTGCTTTTTTTGATTAGACAGTTAGAGTCTCTGGCACAAAGTATGTTACATCAAATGAATTCTTGCATGAGATTACTTCTGTTAGTACTATGTTGAATGATTGGAAGTTGAGTGATGATGAAGAAGTAAAATCCATGGGCACAAAAATGAGGGTAAAGTATGATAAGTATTGGGGAGATCTACAAAAGATGAATCACATAATCTTCTTGAGTGTTGTTGTTGATCCTAGGTATAAGTTTGAATTTCTTGAGTATGTATTTGTTCAAGAGTGGGGTGAAGAAGTTGGAAAGAAAATGGGCAAAGCGGTTTTGGATAGCTTGCATGAGTTGTATGATGCATACAAAGAAATTCATCAACCTACAACCGCCACAACCACACAATCTCAAGCTACAAGGCAAAAGGAATCATCTCAAAGTTCAAACAAGCGTGTCATGCTTGAGAGATTCAAAAGGCAAAAAGTTCAAGTTGGATCAGTCTCAACAATAGACGAATTGGATGTCTATTGTAACGAGATTGTTGTTTCTTCGGATGATGAGAGCTTTGATATTTTGATGTGGTGGAAGCTTAACCAACACCGGTTTCCCGTTCTTTGTCATCTTGCTCTAGATTTGTTGGTTGTCCCGATTTCTACAGTGGCTTCGGAATCTGCTTTTAGCACAGGGGGGAGAGTTCTCGACCCTTTTAGGAGTTCTTTAACTCCAACAATTGTCGAGTCACTCATTTGCACGCAAGATTGGCTAAGAAAAATAAAAGAGAAGATCTCCATTGAAGAAACTATTGAGAACATACAAAAGCATGAAGAAGGTAACATTTTAATGCATTTTTTTATTATCTTTATATGTCTAACTTGTGTTCTTAATGTTTGATTAATTTGAATCTTATTATGTAGGTTTGAAGAACCTTTCCATCAATGACAAGAGTGAAGAGAGTGTGACTCAAACTCAAGGGAAGAGTGTCCAAACCCAACAAAGCCAAGTGGAAATGATGGACACCAATACAAGTTTAGGTTGAATTTGAATGTTTTAAATTTGTTTTTATGGACTTGTGATTGGATTATTATGTAATGGATTACTTTTAATTTATATTTTTGATGTGGGATTGAGAATATTTGAGACTAAGAGATATTTATTGATGATTTTATTGCTGAAAATTAGTGTTGAATATTTGAATAGGGAAAAAAAAAACTGTATTAAATCAACATGTTTCAACGGGTTGGACCGAACCCGGACTCTGGGTCTGGGACGGGTCAGGGTCGGTCCTGACCACTTCTTCGGTCCGGGTCGGTCCAGTTTTTTGAAAAAGATCGGGTCTTCGGTCCGAGCGGGTCGGTCCGGGTCGGACCCGATGCTCACCCCTAGAGTCTGTTAATTCTCACGGATTGAGTTTTTGGTGCAGGGTTTATGTAAACATATGAGTGTTTTATGCAATTTAAAGAACATATGGGTGTTTTGTGCAGGTTTTAGAAAATATGGAGTTGTATCATGCAATTTACTCAAGATAGTAAGAGGGTTTTTTTTTTTTTTTTAATATGTGGCTATTATTATTCTTTATTTTAGCAACATAGCTATTTTTATCTTTCCTCCGTATACTAATATGTATATTTCACCTTTTCAATTCTGTAAACACGTCCTAATTTATGTGAAAATGGAGAGAAAACTAGTGGGATGGAAGGAGTATAAAACAAAAAAATCAAACAGCCTTAAATTTCATTTTGCCGTACGAAGAAATGATTTTTGGAGTACATTGCATGTTATAAAACTTATAATGGAAGCAAAAGATGTAGGTGGGCTATTTAATAGCGGAAAAAGGAATTTTATACTTATGTTTTCTTTAGCCAAATAAAATATAGACAGATTTAATGGGGAACAAAATTTGTTGGGTCAAAGCTGTCCCTCACAATACATACACATACATACACCTGTCTGTTTGCAGATGCTCTCGAGTTCGGGACGCGTAATTTTCATTCATAGCAACTACTCCATCCGTCCTAAGCGTGGTTCAATTAATATTTTTTATATGCATTACATTTTTTGGGACGGAGGGAATATATACTATATACAATAAGTACTCTTATTTTGCTCACGAATTGCCATTTTCTATTTTATTGAGTTTTTTTAATTTTTATTGTGTTGAGTTGCATATTCGATTTCATACTCTTTCTTATATTGAACTCTCTCAAATAAACCTTTACACGATTATTAATGAGTGTGGTTCACGTAATAATAGTTGTTAATATTTCCAATAAATTACTCCCTCGTCCCACAAAAGTTTGCATTTAATTCCATTTTAGAACGTCCTCAAAAGTTTGCACATTCTATTTCTGTTCATAGCTCCGCCATCAAACTTTATAACTTTAACCCTTAATCGTGGATCCTTTTAATAATAATAATAATAATACCCCTAACAAAACATAATCAATCTTATTATAAGAAATATATTTTGCCTTATTTATAAATCTTTTTCTGTCAATCTTACAAATATAAGACATCATGAAAAGGTAACCCATATATCCAATAAGAACTTGGAACTTTTTTATAAGCACAAACATCCTACGTGAAAATCAATAATAATCTATGTAGCATAAAAAAACCTCCGTCATTTTTGGTAATTGCAAATACTATATCAAAAAAAAAATGCACTAGTGCAATATTTTTCGTTGTTTGCACACAGTACACGTAGAAGAAGTACAATATAGTGGACATAAATCAGAAAATGTCTACAATTAGGAATTCTTGATGCTACAATCTTCCAACGCAGAAAAAATTGACCACTCGCCGAGTCATAAAAATACTCAAAACTTACTCAATCTAATCGATGAAAAATCCTCATCTATTTTCACAAAATTACTTCAGCAACAGTATATTCATCCAGAAGTCGATAATATCAAAATTACGAGCTCACCTCGATCGTTTTCTCCCTCTGTTTTACAAAAAACTTCAGGAATAATCTCATGATCACGCGCTGTCACCTGGTTCTTTGATTTGTAATGTTGTTCTCGATAGGCTAGCTTCCAGTTCATTCAGCTCATCCAAGTCGAGATCATCGTCATCGTCATCATCACTGTGATCAGAAATATCTTCTGCGTCTTGTGCAGTTGATGATGGGGACAAACTTGGCCCATTCGTGGCAGGATCGTTATTGGTCTGAATACAAGCGTGAGCCAAAACATCAGAGAATGCTAATGCACAGGATAACAATATATATGAAGCAATAGAATAATAAAAGTAAAAGCATCATCCTAACTGTGAGGTTATATACCAAAACACGAATGTAAAAGCAAAAATGTTGAACTCATTAGTGACGCTTCATATCATATAAATATTTGATAAAAAGATGTAAAAAAAAACGAGTGACAACAGTAACTATGGTGTATCACTATCATAAGATGACCGATATAGATGACATAGCTTGCTAGAGAACGAAATTTTTTGAGTTTTGCAGTATGTTTATTTCTTTCAATGGGTGTGTAAAACTTCTCGAAAGCTATAAGATTTCACGCTGATTGGACAAACAACTACATATATCTGATAGCAGAACTTTTGGCACTTGGCAACTCTAAAAACAATTTAAGCGCGCCTCATGATTTTTGCTATTTCCATCCACCACATTTTTCTCACTTTGAAGGACCAGACAACATTTCAGCAACAAAGAAACCCTCTGATCTCCAACTAAAAGATGAGAATAGTAGGACAGAGACAAAGAATTACCTTCAGCTCAACATCTGGTTCTTCTTCTCTCTGGTACTTATCATAGGCCTCAGCATCATCAACAAACAAGCTTGCATCTGAGAGGAACAGCTCGCGACCACTGGGAAATAAGAAAGCAAATATTAAGAGAATTTTTATTATCCATCTTTTCACTAAAAGCAGACATGAGATAAGAAATCCAGTGTTTCACTAAGAACAGGCACATGAGGAAAGAATATCTAAACATGAATACTAGAAGTCCCCAAAGAAGATTTACCTCATGCGGTCATTCTTTGCTCTCTCTGCCCTTTGCGCAGCCAATCCAGCTTCTCTCTCTTCCACCTTTTTCTTCTTCCATTGCATGAACAAATCTGTAGTCATAGGAGTACAAGTAGACACTTTTGCACGCTGAAAAAGAAAAAAAGTATAAAAAACTTTTAGCATAATAAATTTATGTTCTAAAGAGGCAAAACAAAAGTTCTCCACAGAAATCCAAAACTCCACCATGCAAATTTCACCTGGTTTTCTATCTCTTCCTCGATGGTTATCTTATTACTTTCCTCCTCCAACAGGGCCTTCATTTGAGATTTTAGAACATATCCAGGAGGAAGTGCATGTCGGTAATGGCATTCTTTACTACCATTTGGGCAAACCCAAAACCAACCATATTGTTTCTTCTCCACTGCCTCTAGAAAGTATTTACATACCTGCAGCAAAATGAGAAGAGAAACTTAGTGTTTTAATTAAAATAAAAGTTATTTCATAAACTCACAAATTGAATCAGGAGATGTAGGACGCTACTTAATAGAATTACACACATACACATTCTCACCAAGCAAAATCAAATAGACTCACAATAGCTTGATTTTTGTTTAATCATTCTAAGTGGTAGAAAGCCCAGGTCAGCATGTTTGTCGACTATGTAATCATTTCTAACAGAATACTGATTCCAGTCCTTACTCATCCAAATAAGGTGCGTGGAAATTGCATTTACTATAAACCGAGGCTCTTTCTCCAAGACACCAACAAAGCCTTTTTTCTACCACATTTATCTGTCAAAAGGACATTCTAATATTTCTTTTAGCAGGTCAATGCATCTTATACACTTTGTCTAGTTTCACTATGACAAGGTGACGATCATGATGATCCTCCATTGAGCTTCCAACAAGCATATGCAGTGCCACTAAATGGAATAAGAGTTTCCACCATCGTCATTACCAAACATTGTGAGTGGAAGCAACTAACATCATATAATTACAGAATCATTTTACCCATCCCCTCTTTCATCCTTTTCCTTCGCTTTGTGCTTACAGGAAGCTTAAAGCCTAGTATCTAACAAATCCAATGCCTCGATTAAGATTTCCGATAAAGGAAAAGGAATGTACTAATAAAGCAGTTGAACAATGTCAATCAGTAGCACTATAAGAACAATATAAGAGTTTATAGCTATGCCAACTTAACAGACAAATGCTTACAATATCGGTAGGCTTATTCTTGTTGTTGTATTCATTGCTCTTGGACGCAACAACCTTCTCCAACGTTTCTTGATCCCAATCCTCCATCGTTTCTTGTTCTTCTTTTTTGGTGCAAAGATTAAACAATCAAAAACATGCATTAGAATCTCTTGGGGTGGTTAACTTGAAATGATGTTATTCAGAAAGGTGATTAGACCATCAAAGTATCAACCTTCATCACGTTTATCGCTATAGACATCTATCTTCTCTCCTTTCCTCTGCACATTCAAGTCATGGGAGAATTTGCACTTGAACCCTTTTGCACATTGCCCCACCTTAAAATGCTCGCACAATATAGACTTGGGATCAACACCTGAACACAACAGTAGAAAGAGTATTTATTTGGTTTTGCAAGTAACCAAATGACCAAGCAAACAATAATACCAAATTATAAGCCAATAAGAGAACTCACAGAATTCAACATAGCCGCTTACTAACAAAATAATACTCCATAAGATTGCAAACAGAGATTTACCCATACAATTCAGAATACATTTGACCTTGTGCATACTCCTAATAATACATTTCTACATCAATAGATAAAATATCTGAGAAAAAAACTCACCAGCAGGCACTTTAGGCTGTTTCACAGCAACTTTAAACAATTCACTAAGCTCCTTCTCTCTAGCTTTCTCCTCCTCTTTCTTCTTCTGTAATTTTTCCCAAATTAAAAAAAAAAAAAACAGTTAAAAAAAAAGAATCAATTCAGGCAGTGAGCAATTTCAATTCATACACACAACAAGGACCGACACAATCAATCATTGATAGCTCAAATTAGGGAAAAACAAACTAGAATGCTAATTTTTAACCTGGGCGTTGAGTTTGCTGGGGTCGGGTTTGGGCTGTCCGGACTGCTTCAGAGACTGTACGTACTTCTGAACATTCTTGGATTTGTTTTTGTTCTTCAATCCGAAGGTTTTGTCCTCGACCACCTTCTGCTTCTTCGCTAAATCCGCTTTCGACTGTTTGGGAGGCATTTTTTTTCCTCCTCTTTTACTTCTCCTTAACGATTAATTTCGCTTCGATAGATAGTTAGAATGCAGATGATTGGATTTTCTGTGTTCGCGAGCAGATACAAGGGCGCCGAAGAACTTCGAGTGGTTGGTCGACGGTGGCCGGCGGCGGCGGCGGAACACTGTGTATTTTTTCTGAGTAAGACCGTACGAGGGGTATATGCGTAATGTGGGAAGAAGGTCCGGTCCAACAAACTAACTTAATGGAAGATAAACTGGACTTTATTCGACCCGTCTTTTGGCCCAGATCCTTGTCGTGAATTTTAATTTTTAACCACTTTCTAACTTTTTACTCTTCTCGTTAATACTTGTGTCGAACAATAACATGACATGTTCAGTAGAACGGAAGGAGTACTACATTTTTGGCCCAACGATGCCTTGAAGATCGATATCACCAAAGCCTATAATCGTGTTAGTTGGGCTTACTTGGAGGCAATGTGGATTATGTTTTGTGTTAGGGTGATTCTAAACATAGCCCCCAATTTACTCTTTGTAGCCTCTTAATTAAAATAATAATTAAAATTATATTAATTTTACTATTTTATCCCTATAAATTTATAACCCCAAAATTATAATTAACAAATAACAAAAAAAAATAAACTCTAAAATAATAACTATAGGCTATAGCCCCCAAAGCTAGAATTGTTTGAAAATCTATTCAAATTTCTTGGACGATATGAAGATGTTTTCAGATGTTTGCCATCTTCATCAATCATCATCACCTCCATCAGCTCATATGAAAATCTCGTTTCAACCAATCAATGGCTTAAGCAGCGAAATCGACTCCATAACACTATCGAGGGATGACAAACAATAAAAATAAAAAAGGGAAATCAATTCATATGAAAGAAATTAAATCTCTTACTTTAGGCCTCTTTGCACCTTCGAAAGAATTGAAAAAAATCATCTTTTTCACTCTTAATCAAATTGCGAACAGTTGCTGACCTGTGTAATTCACTTTGCATAATACCTTTGGGCAGAAAGTATATATCCATGGAAACTGCGGGATTCAATCGTTCTAAAATGAATCGATAAAACATTCATATTCAAATGAATTTGGAGACAGAATTTGCGTATGATGTGTTCAAGTCGAAAGTACTGATATTGTTCAAATTTCTGGGTTTGGTGGCTATAGCATACAGATAGATTATTACTATTATTTTAGGGTTTATTTTGTAGTTAATTATTTAATTATAATTTTTAGGGGCTATAGGGGTATATTAGTACAATTAATTAAATTATAATTAATCTTTTAATATAGAGGCTATAAAGAGTAAAATGGGGGCTATGTTTAGAATTATCCTTTGTGTTAGGACTGTACAAAATAATTGTGAATAATACACTTTTTTTTTTAAGATTGTTTATATAAGAAGAGATGCCAATTATGGTTCATGTTCTTGTTAGGAGTTTCTAGGAATTTTTATATTCCCGTGCGTGGTGTGTGGGATGAACTACTAGAGTTTGTCTCTAGTCTTCCTACATTTCCATGTTCTTGTTACATTTTTGTGTTCTTAGTTGCAGTAATATAAATTTCTTTTTGATTTAAAAAAATACATATATCAGATACTTTAGGTTCACATATAGCAAAATTAACGATATACGATAAAATACTCAAAAGAGTATACTATCTTTTTTTTTTAAGGAAAAACGATTGTTGTTTATAGACTTGTAGTTAATGTTGTTAACTATGCTTTTAGCATGCTTAAATTAATAATGAATATTATGCAAATGCTTAAATCGTATCTATGATTATTCATGTTTGACATGAAACATACAAATGCTTAAATCATATAAATTTGATGCTTAATATAAAAAATACATGCATAATAATAAGTGCTTAAATCATATATATGATTATCCATGCACAAAAAGAATTATGCAAATGCTCACATAAATTTGATGCTTAATATAAAGAATATGTGCATCATAATAAATGCTTCAATTGTAGTATATATTATTATCCATGCTTAACATGAAACATGCAAATGCTTAAATCACATAAATTTGATGCTTAATTTAAAAAATACGTGCATAACAATATATGCTTAAATTCTATCTTTTATTATTCATGCTTAACATGAAACATGTAAATGCTTAAATCACATAAATTTGATGCTTAATTAATATAAAGAATATGTGCCTACCAAATGTTTGCTATAATAAAAATTAAATGTAATTATTAAATAATAAAATAACACGTAACAAAGCCTTACTCACAAAATTAAATATGTATTATTAAAAGACTAAAGTTTTATAAAACATTACCCGAAAAGTTCATATTCTTCAACCAAAAAATAAGATAAAATGTCGATAAAAAATGAAGCATTAAAGCTATAAAATCGTCCAAATATATAAAATCCCAAGTAAATGCTTAATAAAACCGTCCAAAAATAACCACACTAATAAAATGAAATCCCAACAAATAACATTAAGCCTGTTTATCGCAGGTTAAAAAGACATATTTGCCCCATATGCTTCTAATAAAACGTAAGAATTAATAAAGATTATAGAAATCAACAAATCATTTTTAATCATTGATGAATCAAAATAATGGTTAGGATTAGTTTCTAGTTTCTACTTGGAGACTAGGATCTATATGTATTATTAGGGATTGGTTCACATACAAAACACTTTTCCCATGAAAATAATAATAATGTATTTTATGTATTATTACAATGCACTGTTATAATAATGCATTTTTGATTTATTACATTGCATTGTTACGATAATGCATTTCATGTTCAATTATAATGCATTGTTTAATGACAACCGTAGATCTACGAAGATCAATGATCGCTTCTTATTTCTTACGGGAAAAAGGCTTTTACATATGATTTATTCCCTATATTATCAAATAAATTACACTATCATATGTGTGAAACCTCTACTCCATATAAAGATGGGATAACATAATTTATTTCTCTTTGATTTGTTAATTGTTTACTCAATAAAACTTGACTCACATAAAAGTGTCATTTTCCCCCTAAAATTTAATTAAACTGGAGAAGAATTTATTTATCTTGCGCGTGTTGAAATGAAATGAAAGGCCCGCCTTTCGAATTCAATCCTGAAAAACAACCAATGAATCAAAGATAAACGATCACTTATAATTTCTCCAATTTTACCGGCAACTGGAAAAAAAGAAAAAAAAAAAAACGGTTGGCCAGGAAATGAGAGACGCACTATCGATCCTCGTCTCCGCCACCGTCCTCCCTCCCTCCGCCACCCCTTCCGGTCATAACCGCCGCCGTCGCCATCACTCCGCCACCTCTACCACTACAAAACCCAGAGCAAACCATAACCCCAAGCAAAAGCCCCAATTTCCCGCTACTTCTCCTCTTCTCTCGTCTTCACGATGGGATAATCGTCAGAGCCTGGCCTACTACAGCCAGCTAGCCTCCAGGCTCGCGGAGGACGGGAGGTTCGAGGAGTTTCTCATGTTAGCGGAGAGCGTGGTCGCCTCGGGAGTTCGGATGTCGGAATTTCTAGCATTGCTGAAATCGGAACATTTAGTGAGTGGTATTGTGACAGTTCTTCGTGATGGAAAGCTCAATAGTGTTGTTGATGTGCTGTTCAACGGTATCCGGAAGCTCGGCGTCGAGCCGGTGCGGCTGTTTGATGCAGTTGCCATCGAGTCGCTGAAGGCGGAGTGTCGGAGATTATTGAAATGCGGTGAAGTGGAGCTACTTGTGAGCTTGATGGAAATGTTTGCTGGTAAGTTTGCATAACATTAAGCCTGTTTATCGCAGGTTAAAATTAATTCCAACAGTGCCAAATTTGGACTCAATCTATTGATCTTCAGCATTTATTTTAGATCAAGATTATATGTAGATTGACATTACTCATTAGTAAAATAACCTTATGGTCTGGCTGCTAATTATAGATTATATTTAGCTTGTGTACTCTACGACGTGGAAGAAATCCTCATGCTTTCTGATTTTTCTTCTCAAATATGATAATTAATTATGAAACCAATTGGCCAAATCGCTCAACTAAGTAAATGGAATGTTATTTTTCTTCGGTCACGATTAATGCTTTGTAATAGAGCTACTTGCCTTTGCCTAAGCAGAAAGAATTCGCATCGAATTGCAAGAAGAAAAATTTCTATATATGTGGCTTGTGATTCACAAGTTGTGAAGAAGTACAGCCATTTAGGGTTAGGTGAGATTGTTCAAATTGGTTACAAGATATTCACATCTCAGAAGTGCATATTTCACTGGTTCAGGTTTTGAATTTATAATCAAAGAATTGGTGGAGCCATCTGAGGTCATAAACCTTTGCATCACCAAGAGGAATCCAACAGCAGCTATCAGGTTTGCTTTATTTTTGTGTTAAATATGCCTACAGAAAAAAGGTTTTCAGAAGTTAAAGAAGACGATAGAAATTGATGACGTTTGGTCTGGCTGGAAAGATAATTTCTTCTGCCTTCTCATCCATTTTTACCACCTCCCAACTATAAAGTGCTTATAACTTGTTGCTACTTCTCTTTTATGGTGGTTTGGTCTATTTTCTCTTGCTATATTTTTTTTATTAGATATCTCTCATTTGCCGAAATCAGGCATCTCATCTCAGCTGAATGAGTTTTTAATATATATAGAATTACATATTTTTATTTTAATATTTATTTAACCAAAACTCAATGACATTGAAAAAGGGCATTTTTATTAGATTAGCAAACCCTCCTAGCATAAACACCTGATCAAACAATAATATGGCTTTCTCAGGTATGCACAGAATTTCCCTCATGCTGAAGTGCTATTTTGTTCAATAGTTCTTGAATTTGGGAAGAAAAGGGACTTGGTTTCTGCACTGAAAGCCTTCGAAGCATCCAAGCAAAAATTGAGTTCTCCTAATATGCACGCGTACCGCACAATCATAGATGTATGTGGTCTTTGTGGTGACTACTTTAAGTCAAGGACCATTTATGAGGTACCTGTGCCTGTCTTCTCTGAACCTTTATGATTTTAGGTTTAAAATATTCTTTATAATTATCTTAAAATAATGCGCAAATGATGTAAAATTGAACTGTCTTATTATCTTGTTAAAATGTGGAGGTGATGAGAAATATGCAAGTGTACTTTTATGTACTTCACGAAGGTATTACCTTTAAATTCAATCTCCCTATTGTTGCCATTGCTTGATTGAACATGATAAGAGTCAAGGGCTATCACACAGATTCACAATCAACATTGTCTAAATCTAGCGAAGGAAAGATGGTTTATTATTTAAAAAGAAACATTAGAAATCAGGATAATTTGTTTCGGTATACCACCTAGAATTGTCAAGTACAAAACTAATTCAGACATAACCTTAGCTAATGACTTCGCCTTATCTAAATAGTACCTTAATAGCTACTACAGGCCTCAAACACAGCCCAACACATGAATGGCCCAAAGAGGCACTTAAAATAAACTCAAAGCATAATTAAATAAATTCCATACTCTTGCCTGGCTAAATTTTCTGTGCTAGTTAGGCTGATTTATCAGGACATGCTTATAGTCTAGAAGTGAATTCCAGACATTTGACTGCACAGAATATACAATTTTTTTCTTTTATTTTTAATCATAGAACTTTTTGTACTGTTGTATTGAATAAAACAGATAGAGAACTTGCCATCTTGTTTTGTCCAATGGCAAATCCTGTAACTCAGTATACTTGATGACATGTTACTTTGTAACTTTGTTTGCTTTTTTTAATCGGGAAGGTTGAGAGGTGGGGGTTGAACCCTAAAACTCATTTTTATGCAAGAGAGGTCCATCGTTTGGGTGTTCCCAATGAACTTGGTGACATTTTAATTTACCATAATTGCTGTATAGACTGGTACTGATTAATAATTATTCCCCTGGAGCTTCTTATGTTGTTTACGAATGATGCCTGTTATTTGATATTTCTCCAGGGATTA
This sequence comes from Agastache rugosa, assembly GCA_031470985.1. Taxonomy (NCBI): domain Eukaryota; kingdom Viridiplantae; phylum Streptophyta; class Magnoliopsida; order Lamiales; family Lamiaceae; genus Agastache; species Agastache rugosa. The sequence continues at coordinate 27,657,812 of CM062606.1, read as the reverse complement.
GTTGCTGAAGATATCACCCCAAACATATATGTTTTCAACAGTCTTATGAATGTGAATTCCCATGATCTGAACTACACGCTGGATATCTACAAGAGAATGGAAGTAAGGTTCTCTCTGTCTTTCTTCTCTCCATGGCTATTGTTGCATGTGTGAAAGCAAGCAATTGTGTCTGTCTTCCAAATATGATTCATTAATAACAAGATGAAGGATTTTATCCTCCTTAGTCCTTGCTCTCTTTACTTCTTGTCTATGCTCTCGTTTACCTTGATAGATGAAATACTATATCAGCTTATTCACTCGTGTTTTTGCCATATCTAGAAACTTGGTATGATATCCGATATCATATCACACAACATACTTCTCAAATCGTGCTGTCTTGCTGCAAAAGTTGAACTTGCCCAAGATACTTATAAGCATATACGGGAGTTGGAGTCAAAAGGTGTATTGAAACTGGATGACTTCACATATAGCACAATTATTAAGGTATATTCATCTCTCACTTTTATGCATTTTAAAATGAATTTTGGCCTTTTCAGTCTGGTTAGGGTACAAAGTTTAATTCTATTCTTCTGTGAGCAATGATTGTGACATATTTTCTTGCACTTCATATAGTTCATGTAATTAAACTACCAATTGTTTTTGTGCTATGTACTGAGAGTGTAATAGCCAAATAATATTGCAATTATAGTGTATGCTATATACATTGTTGTATTCATCGCAGGATCCAAATAATGTGCATACAAGAAAATTTCTTGAATGTCTTGAAACTACGATTTGTGCTCTGGTCCAAGGAATAATGAGTGAGAATGTTAAAGATGTCCCCTCTTCCCATCAATATTCAGGTCTTTGCAGATGCCAAAATGTGGAAACAGGCACTAGAAATCAAAGAAGATATGCTGTTATCTGGTATCGTTCCCAACACAGTTACTTGGTCATCATTGATCAGTGCATGTGCGAATGTAGGTTTGGTAGAGCAAGCAATTATACTATTTGATGAAATGCTTCAAGCTGGTGCTCAACCCAATACCCATTGTTTCAATACCCTTCTTCATGCCTGCGTTGAGGTTTGCCAATTTGATCGGGCTTTTCGGTTATTCCAATGCTGGAAAGAGAGGGGTTCTCAACAAATTATCAGTGATGATAAGCTTAACCGTACACACAATGAATCACAGGACCAAATGACTGAAATGGGAGTTCCTCTAAGATTGTGCTCACACTTAACCATGAGAGTTCCATTTAGACCTACAACTTCGACCTATAATATTATGATGAAAGCCTGTGGTACTGATTATTACCGTGCCAAAGATTTGATGGAAGAAATGAAGACTTTCGGCCTTACTCCTAATCATATTAGCTGGTCAATATTGATAGATGTTTGTGGAGGCTCAGGAAACATACTCGGTGCTATACAAGTAAGCATTCCTACTTTGTCGGTCATGTAATGGTTGACTTTCTAAGACCTGTCCCAGCCTATAATATGACAGTGGTGAAAAGCTTCATATCACAGTTTTTTTTAAGATGTAAATTCTGCCACATCTTGAAATGCTGGTCCAATTCTGATTAGTAGTCTATGAGAAATGATCCTAGTGATAGTATTTTGTATGAAACCGGAAGCATTTGAAAAAGGATCTTGATTTGTAAATCAATAAGATAGAAGGTCATGAACTTTGCTTAAAGCATTTATTTTGAACTCTGCAGTCTAAAAAGAGCTATCCATTTTGTTATGCTTATATTCTGTTTCCTTAATCCTACAAATAGGTAAAAAGATTACATTATAAGTGTTCTATGGAGAAGAAAATGCAAGTGCTTCATACATATGGGCATACTTTGGAATTTGGAGTTGTATTCGTATCTAGTTGTATCACAAATTTTCCATTATAGACACTGGAAGTTAAGAAGGTTCCAAGAGATGACCCGTTCTTCTTGCTTTGCAGATCTTGACATCCATGCGTGAAAGTGGTATTCAACCTGATGTTATTGCCTATACAACAGCTATTAAGGTGCAGACTTGATCTTTCAGTTACTCTTCTAGTTTCTTTTACCATTTCACTGAGTATGTTTATCTGAACATGCTGCCCTTCTTAGATGACTGGTCATTTGCTTACTATGATATTTACTTTTCAACTACAGATCTGTGTAAACCACAAGAAGCCAAAGCTTGCATTTATGTTGTTTGCAGAGATGAATAAATATCAAATAAAACCAAATTTGGTGAGGTTTTCACTATGATTCATTTCTCCTCTTCTCTTAGTTTTTTCATTCGCAATTTACTCAAAATTCTTAATGTCAGGTAACTTACAACACTATTCTTAGAGCCCGCAGCGTATATGGTTCATTGCAGGGAGTTCAACAATACCTTGCCATATATCAGCAAATGAGAAAAGCAGGGTATGCCACATGAGATTTTTTTTCAAAATGCCATATGCATTTTTAATATCAATCATGAACATGAGGAAATTAAATTCACTTTCTTTCCAATAATGCTCTGATGGAGATTAGGATTTGGTATGTGGTGATATATTTTATTCACAGCTCCTAATCTTCAGTGCATCAACCAACCTTCTGAAGGTACAAAAGTAATGATTACTATCTGAAGCAACTAATTGAGGACTGGTGCGAAGGTGTGATACAAACTGAACATCTGAATGAAGTCCAATTTTCTCCTCATATAACGGATTTTGGGCGTCAGAGCCTGCTTCTGCAGAAAGTTACAGAATACCTGCAAGATAGTAATGCAGAAAGCCTTTTCATTGACCTCCGAGGTCTTACCAAGGTATACTTACACATCCTTAATCTTGCTATAGTAGTGGGAACATCTGTGTAAAGTCCACGAAACCGATGTTATTAACGGTATGGATATATTAGATCAAAGGCACAGAAAGATTTTACTGCTGAAAATAGTTGCTCTCTGACTAGATATGTCTTCAATGTAACACATTTGCTCAATTTCACCAATTTTTTTTTGTGATACAATGACAGGTGGAAGCACGAATTGTTGTTCTTGCAGTTCTACGAAAGATTAAAGAGAAGTATGCTGCAGGTAACAATGTCTTGTCCTTTACTCCCATCGGAGATTCTGTCGTTGGAAATGAACATGGATAGTGGACCATCCACGTCCAGCTGTACATAAACCATATATAGATTCACTCAAGAATAACTAAGGTAATGATTCCTCCCATATCGTGTTTGCAGGAAATTCAATAAAAGATGATCTGTCGATCATACTAGGGCAAGAGCAACATGCGAGCAAAGATGAGAGTGGAGTCGGGCAAGCTGTGATCCGACTATTGCAGCAAGATTTGGCGCTTCAGGTTATTGAAGCGGGTTTGAGAAGTGGGAACAACAGAGGTAGCAAGGGAAGTCCTGTGAGTTCAAGTTTAAATTTTGAAGAAGCAAACGAAAAGAAATCTCCTACAAGAAGACCTATAATTCTACGAAGGCTGAAGGTAACCAGGAAATCTTTGCATCATTGGTTGCAAAGGAAGACGGTATCATCAAAAGATTCAAAACGGTGAAAAATTCTTTTAAGTTTATTCTACTTCATCCATTCTTTATTCTTTGACGCAGTAGGTGCATGATTTATTAGCATTGCACCATGCATATAATATAAGATTTTGGTTGTGATTCTATAATAATAATCATCATATCATATATATGTATATAGAGAAGTGAGAGAGAGAATGAGAGAGAGTACAAGTTGTCTTGGCCCATTTTGGCTCTTCGATTAATAATTTGATTTGTATATGCCGTATGGTGACATTACTTATATAGTTGTTTATTCTTGTGTGTGTATTGTATAGGACACACTTAGTAGTATTACACGTCAGCCTACTTTATACAAAATTTTGATAAAAATAATAATAATTATGCATAGCTATCCCCGATTATGTCGGTCAATTGGTATATCCCTGATTATGTCGGTCAATTCTTTATGGGTTGAAATGAAAATTAAATTGGCGATGAAGTCTAGTTCAAGTGGATAACTGAGATATTATAAGTTAGTGAGAGGTTTTGGGATGATGTAGTAATTTATTTGATTATATATATATATATATATATACACACTTTATTGTAATTCCCTAAAAAAAAGGAATGAAAATCAAATTAACAGAAAATTTAGTTGAGCTTGGTATCACATAAGAACCAAACTACTTCAATAATTTACATAGAGTTAATTATACAACCTTTCGCATAACTTTTAAGACGTTGCAATTACAATATCATCTATTAATATTTTCGTAAAAATTAAGATTTTAATTTAGATTATTAATCAATCTAGGGTTTAATAATCCATAACTAAAATTTAGTAATTCATAATTAGAGTTTAGTAATTCATAATTAGAATTTAGCAAAAAGTATTTAATAAATAATTAGAATTTATTATAAATTAATTAAATGTAATTAAACATCACGTCGTACAGGAGTGTGGCTCCACAATTATATACCTCCAACTTTTGTTTGGTAAATTTTGTATGACGTGCATTGCTAAAACATTGACATTTTACCGACGAAACGATATATTTTACTATATATTGAAAGAATTGGGATATTCCAATTATAAAGGTGATGTTGTAATGACAAACGAACATTAAGAAATTGAGTAAGTTTACCATTAATTGGAAAAATTGAGAATATTTTAATTCATAGTAAATTAAAAAGTGATGTAATTGCAACATTTTAAAAGTCGTGTGAGGTTTATAGTTGAACATAAGAGAAGAGAGAATGTTGACTTCTAAATTTTAGTTTGCCCTGATCCAATTTTATTCATTTTGTAAACAATATATCTTCGTGTTTTATTAAAGATTACAATTGAAATAGTTGTGATATAAAATGGAATACCACATGTACAACTGATACCTAGAGTAGTGTTATATGCAACTTGTACACACATAATAATTAATTATTATGCCATTATTTTGAACTAATAAAGAATTACATATAAAAACGAAAACCTGCTTGCACGGTCACCTTATCGTGGCAGTGCGATGTCTACAATCACATGATTAGGATTTATTTTTCACTTTAAAATATATTATATTATTTATTTAAACTAAATACTTGTGGTACATTTGACTAAAAAAATAGACAGTTGTGATCTCATCAACACATATATATTTTAGACTTTTTTTACATAGCATACGTGGGTCAATAAACTTAAATTATATAAGACCTAGCTAGTTAGTTTTAGTTTCCTTTTATTTCATTTCAAAGTAATCGTAATATCATTCTCAAAAGAAAAAAAGGTATTCGTAATCTCAACTTTAATAAATAGAGGTATAATATTAAAAAAAAAAAAAAAAGAACTGTCAAGTTATAATCGATACAAACAAAAAAAATGACGTGCGACTTGTAATGAGAAATGTAACAAATCTAAAGGAGTTTCAGTAACTTATTCTAATTCGACATTTCTACATATAACCACGTTGCACTAAAAGCTATATCCTATTAAATTACAAATTTTATGTCCAACGGCCTTCAGTTTTTTTTTTTTTTTTGAAAAACAAAATATTATTAATTCCAAATGCAGGAAATATGAAGAAGATCCTCCACAAATGTCGGAGGTTCATCCCACACAAACGAATTAGAAAAATCTTTAGCCCTACAAGCTAACCTATGAGCCACCTCATTAACATCACCTAAGCCACCTCATTAACGGCCTTCGGTAGTTAAAATACGACATAGAAAAGTTAGTAAAGTTTCAAGTACCAATATGACATTCACGATCAAATTAATATACCAATATTTATGTACAACTTTTATTTATATATGTATATCTAGATCTTCACACTGATCATTGACGGAGTCCAAATTTTTAGTCTAATCATAACTACAATAATTTGATTAAGATTTAACAAAATTTAATTTTAGATAACTTTGACAAAAATTTGTAACTTGTATTGTGATTATAAACTCACACACAAACTAAGACATCAAACTCAAAATACACCATTAACAAAGAAATTGACTAAAATCTAGAATATAAGGGAAGTTTTATTAAAGTAAAGCCAATTTGGTTTAAAAAAAAAAAGTTTTTAGATTTATTAATTAACGAAATGCTTTTATAGCCATTTTTGTAGCAAAAGTCATAAATACCCCTTAGCCAATGAAGAGTGAGCCGACTGACGCACGGTAGTGATTAGTGAAGTGAGAAATGGGGTTCCAAATTCCAATTCATCATAGTTGAGGAGGTGGTTTTGAAATAAAAATGTGAGTGCATAATAAACTAACATTGAAGAGAAGAAAATGATGAGAGATTCTCGAAAGGAAGGATTCTTAGCTTGAATTTGTGAAACATCTACTTAGAGCTAGGGCTGTAAATGAGTCAAGCCGTTCGTGAGCTACTCGGCGATCGACTCGAAAAAAGCTCGTTCGGCACTCGACTCGATAATTAATCGAGTCGAGTTCGAGCATGAAATCGAGCTCGATAAGTTTATCGAGCCGAGTTCGAGCATCATATTGCTCGACTCGACAGGCTCGCGAACATGCTCGGCTTGTATTTAACCGAGCATGTTCGCGAGCCTACAATCGAGTATGTTTGCGAGTCTACAAACCGAGTTTTAGTCGAGCTTGTTCGCGAGTCTAATAATCGAGTTTTGTACATAAAATTAAAAAATAGCTTTAAGCGAGCTCGAGCTCGAGTTCGATTAACATGTATCGAGCTGAATTTAAATATAATCGAGTTCTTGACGAGTCTAGCTCGAGCTCGAGCTCGAATACCACGTTATCGAGTATTTGACGAGTCGAACTCGAGCCGAACTCGAGCTTGCTAATTTTGGATCGAGTCGAGCTCGATCACGATGGCAGAAACTCGACTCGAGCTCGAGTCGAGCTCGAGCAAGCGAATATTTAATCGAGTCAAGTTTGAGCAGACCAATACTCGGCTCGACTCGACTCGTTTACAGCCCTACTTAGAGCGTCTCCAATGGTCAGGAACCAGTTTCAGCTTTCAAGCTGCCACATCAGCACCACATCATCTTTTGGAATTCACATACTTTTATATCTAATAACATCTACTCCAACAATTAAACCAGTTTCTACATTTTAGAGGTCCTACTATAATACACACTACCTTTATATATCTATACATATGTTTCTCCAATTAATTTTATTTGCATTATTATTGATATATTATTTACATATTTTGATTATATATTTAATTTAAAATTATATATTTAATGATTTAATATAATAAAATAAAACGGCTTTATAATTATAAATAATTATTAAAATTACACCACTAAAATTGAAATTACAACAATTGGAGTGTTGGAGAGATGAGTGAAATCAGGGGCGGAACTACCCTTAAGCTTGGTGGGGCAATTGCCCCCCTCAATTAGATTCAATTATAACACATATATATGAAATATTATAAAAATATTTAACTTTGCCCCACCATAATTATTGAAAAGTAGGGGTAAAATTTAAAATTAAATAATAGGATTTTAGTATAAAAAAGTCTTATTTCTTACGTGTCATAGTGAGAAGGATTGAAAATAAAAGTAATTAGATAATTTTATATTAATTCAATACAAAATTGATTGTTTACCCTAAAACACAAGAAATTAAGAGGCAAAAACTAGAATAGTCAAATAACTTAGTAAAAATCAATAGTTGTCACCAAACTTAGTTTACACAAATTCTAGCAATATTTTGTCTTTTTGGACCATTTTACCCTTACTTTTGATTTTTCCTACCTAACTCAAATTCATACCAGCGTACCAACGTACCGCCGCCATGAGGTACGATTTTAGTATTTTTGTACGAGCGTACTACTATCTGCCTCCCAATCCGCCGCTACTGCCACCGCCGCGGCGGCGAGGTACGATTTTTGTATTTTCGTACTAGTGTACCACTGTCCACCTCCCAATCCCCCACCACCACCATCGCGGCGGCGAGGTACGATTTTTGTGTTTTCGTACCAGCGTACCACCGTCCGCTTTTAGTATTTTCGTACCATCGTACCATTGTCTGCCTCACATTCCGCCACCGCCACCGCCACCACCACAGCCGCGGCGGCGAGGTACAATTTTTGTATTTTCGTACCAGCGTACCACCGTCCGCCTCCCAATCCGCCACCGTGGCGATGAGGTACGATTTTTGTATTTTCGTACCAGCGTACCACCGTCCGCCTCCCAATCCGCCATCACCACCACCGTCGCCACCACCGAGGTACGATTTTTGTATTTTTGTACCAGCGTACCACCGTCCGCCTCTCAATCCGCCATCACCACCACCGTCGCCACTGCCACTATTGCGGCAGCGAGGTACGGTTTTTGTGTTTTCATACTAGCGTACCACCGTTTGCCTCTCAATCTGCCACCACCGCCGTCGCCACCATCGCGGCAGCAAGGTACGATTTTTGTATTTTCGTACCAGCGTATCACCGTCCATCTCTCAATCCGCCACCGCCACCACTACAATGACGAGGTACGATTTTTGTATTTTCATACTAGCGTACCACCGTCCGCATTCCAATCCGCCACCACCACCTCCACCGCCACCGCCACCATCGCGACGAATATATCAGAAAAATAAAAGTTAAAAATACAAGTTGTCCAGAAAATAGCTACAATAGTACGTAATCCTAAAAATATTATCAAGCAAGCATATTTGGGTCTTAACACGTTAAAACAAGTATGTTCAACAACACCACAAATTGGTACTCCGGTATGAAAATGATGTGTTCATACCAACTTACCACTCAATAAATCTGGTACCCCCGTACGAATATCAATATTTTGTACCGGTGTACCACTTTGTGATGTGGTAACCCAGTTTGAAATAACTAATTCATATCGTTGTATCATTATAAGAACTGGTACTCTATGTAACGAAATTTATATTTCATACCAACGTACCATGTTTTAAAAGGGTATCCGACACGAAATATGTAATTCGTATCATTCGTACTGTGTAATGTATAATTTTATACTGAATTGTTTGTACACTAAACACCGTACCGGGTACCATTTACTTGAATTATTTATGGACTATTTACTTTTGAATTGATTTTGAACGTTTACATTCGAACTTGGTACGAATATGATATATAGATCATTTATACCAATAGTACAAACTATTGGTAGTATCGAATAGGTTCATTCGTACCAGTCGTACCAAATAACTGCATATTTAAATTAGACAAATTTCAGAACATATACAATTTGAACAAATGTACTAATAATACTAATATTGTAGCAAATGGTTTACAAACCAAAAATTATAGCAAATAATTTACAAATAAGAATTGTTCATTCACTAATCTCTAAGAATTATTTATTCACCAACTCAATCTTTACGAAGTGTTGTTTCATCCGTGTTTAAACAATATATGCTCCTAACCAAAATATTGATTTCTTGAGATCTTGTAGGACATCATGACCGAATTCACCCAACATCTTGCGCATAATCACCTACGATGTCCATTGTACCTTCAAAACAAAAGCAAAAAAAATTAGAATATGATACTAATATAAATAATTCGTTCCAACGTACGTGGTACGACTGGTATAATACACCAATTCGTACCAATCATACCAATGCAGCACACCTTACTAACATGATAATATATTGGTACGCCGATACAAAAACACAATAATCGTACTATTATATCAATGTAGCGTGCCACGCTCGAATGGTGCGCTAGTACGAACTCACATATTCGTACTAGAGCACCAGAGAAGCGCAATGCGCCCGCATGGTACGCTAGTACGAACTCACTGTTTTCGTACAGACGTATCAAATTTGCGTCTCGCACATGCATGATACGCCAGTACGAATATACCATATTCGTATCAACATTCCAATACAGCGCGCCACGCCTACGTGGTATGTTGGTACGATTACACCCAATCGTACCAGCAATCATACACGAAATCCCAAAAATTCAATAAAGTATAACCAAATTACCCTAAAATCAAGCATAAGAACAACGAAATCACCCAGAAATAAGCTACGAAAAGTCTAAAAGCACCCATAAACCAAGCAGAAAAATACCTAAAATATTATATCACTAAAATCATAACAGACAAATAAATCTATTTCGTACCAACGGATTACTATTTGGTACGAATAGACCATATTCTTTTCAACAAGTCAATAATAGGTTGTGCGCTACTGATACGAGTTACTACTGGTACGAATACACTCATTTTGTACAGACGAATTTTGACAGCAAGCAGCAACCTCCTTCAATCAACACAAACGAACCAAAAATCAGCAGAAATACATCCAAATCACCCAGAAATTAATCCAAATTCACCAAAAATCACCAAAACGATATGAAAACCTTATAAATCATCGAAAAATAAACACGAAAAAGCCCTAAATCAACAAAAAATAAAAAAAATACAACAAAAGTTCATAAAAACTCTAAATCAACATGAATCGCAAGAATTGGAAGGAAAAATTACCCGGATCTATGGATCCATTTGTAAATCTGGAGCATGATGCCAACGAAAAGCTTCCGATTGGTAGAAAATCACAAGAGAGAAAATCACGGTGGAAGAGTTAAGGCCTAAGAGAGAGAAAACCGCAGGAAAGAGGGTGAAGGATGGGACAACATGGTGGATGAATCGCGATGAGGAGACGACGACGGCGGCGGCGGGGGAATGAAGACAAGAGAGAAAGTAGAGAATTGAAGGAGAGAAAAAGTGAGAAGAGAGAATTTACGCAGGAGAAGAAAAAGAGGAGAGAGAGGTGAGAGAAAAATAAAGAAAGAAAAGAAAAAAGAGAGAAAATAGATGAGTTTGTCAAAAGTAAGAGTATTTTAGGTACATCACATCAAAGTTTGCTAGAATTTGTGTAAACTAAGCTTCCCTGACAACTATTGAGTTTCACTAATTGATGTGGCTATTCCACTCCATTAACTCAGAAATTAAATTGACCAACGAATCATTCGTCTTCTGACGTGTAAAAGATTTTCTCTTCAATTCTTCGTCCAAACCAAGTCTCGAGGTATATTCACTAATCTAATTTACATTATATTATCATCATTACTTTTGAATTTTATAAAGTGAAACTTTCATTAATTTTGAGTTTTATAAAGTGAAACTTTCTTTAAAATTTCTATATTATACTACCTTTATACTTATGTTTTGCATCATTGCAATTTCATAATAAATCATTGAGAATGAAAATTTTGAAACAATTGATATTACTTAGTTGCTTTTAAAATATAAGTAATCATAGAGAATTATTATAATTTACAAGGATATTTTATTCTATTTTATATATAAATTATTTTTGTTGTTCTAACTATTTTGCCCTCCTAAATTTGGGGGCCTGGCTCCGCCATTGAGTGAAATTGTAAGATTGAAGAATAGATATATATAGAAGATTTTGGAAAAATGGCTGTTTGTGCTTAAAAGTGGACGTTGGGAAAATAATCGTTAAGAAAAATGACCGTTAGAAAATTTTTATTACAGTTAATTAATAAAATATTAATTATAAATATTTTTAATATAATATATGAATTATAAATATTTATTATCTAATCTATAAATTATTTTCTTTGAATTTAAAGTATCATCATTTGCTCGTTTCAAATCGGATTTTTACGATTTTTATGTCGAATAAATGCTCTCGTCGTGATCTTTAATATAAGATATATGTTCGATATGTTTTAGACAAGTTAAAAGGACTGTATTTATGAAAATACATTAAAAAAATGAAATGGGGGAAAAAAGAACATAAAAAATGGAAAGGAAAAAAAAGTCAGTCAGCCGCCCACGCGCGCACCAACAAGTGCGCGCGTGTCATGCACACACCGTGGGTGACGCGCTGACGAGATGAATTTTTGCAAATAGAAATTAGCTTCAATTTAGGAACCACATTTCTAGTTCTTAATTCGGAAACTAGTTTCTATTACCTCCAATGGTTGATTTTGGGTTCCAAATTTTAGAAACCAACCATTGGAGGTATCCTCAGATAGGTATAACCCATCCTCTTCGGCTAGATGAGAGTTTTTTTTTTCTTTTTTCTTTTGGGTATGATTTTGGTCAAGTATTGTGTGAATTTTCTACATATATATAGTTATTCAAAGTGAGTATTTATTTTTGTAGATTAGCACTAAATATTATTGCAAATTTGTTTATTGAAATTTCCAATTACGAAACACATCCTTGTAATTGTAAATTTTGTAGCTTACTTACAGGTAGGGGTGTGCATCGGTCGGTCGGTTCAACCGATCGACCAAAATTTTATAAATCGAAAACCGAATCGATAGAAAATTTTAGAACCGAAACCGATCGATTTTATATTTTGGACCGAACCGAAACCGAACCGAAAAATTCGGTCGGTTTATTAAAAAACCGACTGAAATTAAAAAAGAAAAAAAAATTCCAAAATACACCATGTATTTGGCATGATTTCATACAGTATAATACTACATAACATAAAAAAAATGGCATAGATCTATAATAGAAGATGAGCCCAAATTAAGAACCAAAAAATTACATGAGAACATGATTCACCACTCTTGGAATCAACATCACTCTTAAATTAACCACAAAAAAATGGAGGAAAAAAAAGAGAGAGAAGAGGTTTGAGTATGCTGATCTGCGACAATAAAGAATGACGAGAGGTTTTCCGGCGAGAAAGGCGGCGCCGTCAACGATGGCAGAAGGGCGCCAGCGAGGTTGGACTGCAGCGAGCAGACGGCAGATGTTGGGAGAAGTGCGCCGCGCTGCCAACTGTTTGAGACCGGTGCCGGTGGCCGGTGGGAGAAGCGCCGACGAGAATGGAGTGTGGATGTGCTGTGAGTTTTGAGCCAGAGAAAGTGATGAGGTGATGAGAGATTAATGTGTTGCTGCTGAAGGTTTCTGAGTAGTGGATTAGGGATTTTATTTTATATAATAAAATAACATATTAAAATATTATATAATAAATATATTTATATTTATTTTATTAACAATTCGGTCGGTTCGGTGCCCGGCCGATCAAATTTAACTGAACCGGGACCGAAACCGAAAACCGAATTTTTGCTATATTAAGAACCGAACCGAAAACCGATATGCTTAAAAACCGAACCGAACCGACCAAAACTCATCGATTTGGTCGGTTTTTTCGGTTCGGTTCGAACCGTGTACACCCCTACTTACAGGTCGGCACTCGGCAGTCCCTAATTCAAATTTCCAAAAGTTGGAATATTAAAAGTTTATAAATTTTAGGGTCACAGTGCAGTTAGATATAACTTAAGGGGGCAGCTTGCAAATAAGCGCACAGAATTGAGATATTTTTTCAGGCAGACCCGCCAGGTGTCCCCCAGTTTTGAGGCTCCGAATCTGTTTTGATTTGGCCCAACGCCCCACAGCTCTCACCTTTAGATTTTGTCCTTGTCATCACTCCACGTCACCCAGAGCATCCTACGTGTCACCTGCTAAGCCCGCAAACCAGCCACGTCATCATCCTTCGAAGCCGTTTTTGGAAAACCAATCCTAAAATCGCTGCTATTTTCCCAAAAGCTGAGAAGAAAAAGAACCCCATAAAAAGAAACAAGTATACTCGATAAGCCTTATCTAAATTGTTAATCCAAATTCTGGAATTGGCTGCTTTGCTTCTTCATTCAGCTGCGTTTGTTTTTGGTCTTTTTTGTGCGGGACTGATTCGTCTGGGATTTGCTCTGTTTTGTTATTTATCTGTCTGTTTGTGTCTTAATTCTTGTGGAAGGGATTTGAGCATTTCTGGCTGTGATTTGCCCTAAATTGATGAGCTTTAGAGGTACTGTTGCTTCATAGTGTGTCATACTTTCCTTGATTTCAGTAAAAAAGTGGCCTTTTTATTTTTTTTATTCTCTTTTTTGGCTGAACATATATAAATTTTGGTGTGTTTCGAGAGTCTTTATTGTTAGGGATTTCTCTGCTTTTGCGGGTGGTGCAGGAGTGCAGGGCATAATTGGTTGTAATGAATATCGATTATATATTTTTGAATATGTTGGTGTTATTACTGGATCCCGTAAGTGATATTGGTATGAATATTCTGGGTTTCTGAGTTGATAGACTAGGGTTTGGAGTCAAGTAGTGTGCTGGCTGCTGATGCTCTGTTTTATTGTTTACAAGGTGGGTTATCAGCACCGAAAAGTGAAAAGGATTTGAGGAGTCTTAACTGAACAGGGACACAGTGTTTTGATTGAGTTGTTTGTCCAATTTTAATTGCACATTTTTGTCTTACTGATGTCATGTTTTGGCTATTTTCCGGTGGATTAGTATCGTTTAGTAGTGTAGGATTTGGCTGCCTGAAGAAAGAAGCTACTACTACTATTAGCTGTGCAGTGTTTGTTTTCTTTGGCAAACGTTTATCAGAGGTTTAGTGAGCAAGAGGATTGTCGAGCGCCTTGCCTCATCAACACTGTATGCGGATCTGGCTGGGAGGAAGCTTTTCGATGAATATTGATTCTAACGATGAGAAGGAGACACAGGGTGAGAACAAGAGTGGTGAAAATGGAATTTTAGTTCAGAGACGTGGTTCGAGTCAAATCTGTGAGTTGAATGTTGATGCAGCTGAAAAGGCTGACACGAATGGTGCAACTAGTGGGTTGCAAGGTCCAGGTGTTTTGCAAGTGCAACAGCAACAGCAGCAGACTCAGGGGACAGGGGTTGGCTGGGAGAGGTTTCTTCATGTGAGATCCATTCGGGTCTTGCTGGTGGAGAATGATGATTCTACACGCCATGTTGTAACTGCTCTGCTCAGAAACTGCAATTATGAAGGTAGGCAACTTTAGACAGCCAGAAAAATAAGAACACATCAAAAGAGTTTGTGGTGAAAGAGTATAGAAGGATTCCGAGTTAAGGATCTGTTGAAGCATGCTTTCCTTGCAAAAATTATGTGTGAATTATTTTCTGAGTACCAAGGGATAAGCTAGACAAGTTATGTTGGATGGGCTAAATAGAAAAAACACTCAGTTTTTGGAGAGGCTGAAGAAACAAAGAACTCAATAGAATAGTAATTGGGAGGTTTAGAAAATCATTCTGTTCAAAACCTGAAAAAGTAACTACTACTATTGTTGCCTGAAAGAAGCAATTTGGTATTTTGAAACTTGAATGGACATCATTGTTGTTGTTATTTCTTGCTTAATGTGGAAGAGTTATTTAGGAAATTATCAAAGCTGTTATGATATTACCTAACGGTGATCCTACAAATAGGATTTTTTTTTTTTTTTGGCATTATATGTGTTGATGATACTCTTTTGTATCTAACTCTAGTTGACTGGCTGATGCAGTACTTGATGCAGCAAATGGGCTTCAAGCATGCAAACTTTTGGAAGATTTAACTAACCATATTGACATTGTCTTAACTGAGGTAGTGATGCCTTGTTTATCTGGAATAGGCCTTCTGTCCAAGATTATGAGCCACAAAACTCGCAAGAATACTCCTGTGATTAGTAAGTAGTATTCATCTTGTAACAGTCTTGCTGAGACAAGGCCCACAACATAGGCTCTTCTAACCCTGAATCTGTGTGAGATTTTATGTGCAGTGATGTCATCTCACGATTCTATGGGCTTAGTCTTTAAGTGTCTATCCAAAGGAGCAGTTGACTTCTTGGTTAAACCTATCAGAAAAAATGAGCTTAAAAACCTGTGGCAGCATGTATGGAGGAGATGCCACAGCGTGAGTCTTCTAACTTTTTCTAAACTTGCATCTGCTACGAGCCATAAGATTTTTGGCGGCTGCTCTTCTTATTTACATTCTTATCCTATATCTATATCAATGTTGCTTCGACTCACTCAACTCATTTTTGTCAGTCTTCACTGGCAGAAATTGCTAGGCATGATGATCTAGCTTTTCTTGTTTGAATCTTTGGATTACCTAAAAACATATACTCCCTCCGTCCACGATAAATTTGCCACAATTTCCTTTTTGGTACGTCCACAAAAAATTTGTCACATCCATTTATGGTAATAGCCCCACACACCTCACTTACTTTTCCATTCACAACACAATTTAAAACTATATAAAAGTGGGACCCTTATTCCACTCACAATACAATCAACCAACAAATTATTAAAACCCGTGCCATCCACAATGTGGCAAATTTATTGTGGACGGAGGGAGTATTTACCATGTGACATAGGACAAGCCTGGTAGTGTTGGTTCTTATTTTCCTTTTTTGTCCCTTTTCTGTTGATTTCATTAATGCCATAACATATTATGTTTCATGGCCAATGTGAATAGAGAAGTGTCTGAGGATAGGGAAGATTCGTATTGTCAAGTTCCTCTAACTTTGAGAAAAAAAACGGAGTCAGTGGTGAGACAATACAGAAGTTCATGGCTGTTTCGGGCGTACAAAATTGTTTACGTTTAGGTCTTTGTTATGTTCTCATTTTCATCTTGATTAACTTTGCTATACAGTCTAGCGGAAGTGGGAGTGAAAGTGGTACACAAACTCAAAAATCTATCAAATCAAAAATTAGTCAGAAGTCACGCAACAGTGCAAGTGATGATGGGGAAAATGATGGGAGCAACGGCTTAAATATTGGAGATGGAAGTGATGATGGGAGTGGAGCACAGGTAACGATTCTTCTATCTCTCATTTGTCTTTATAATTTTGCTATTTTTTGTTTTTTTTGTTCTTTCTGTTTTGTTACTTAGAAAGTTGCTAAGAGTTTACCATAGTCCTTCCAAATCTCTTAAGTTCAACACATATCTTTGTTTCTTTAGAACTGCTTGAATTCTTCCATTAGCTTCTATGAAATAGGATAAGGCTCAACATACACTAGTTTCATCGAAGTTCATATGTTAGCATTTGCAAGATTTGGTTGCTATGTACCTTCAGGTTATGTTAAAATCATTTGCAATCAAGCAGTTACCTATACTTCTAAAATTGAGGGAGAAAAAAAAATTTGTATATAGCTCTAAATGGGTTTCCTAGAATATCATCTGGGTAACATTTTTAATAGGGGAAAATCATTAAGCTTTTGTTCAGACACGCCTAATAATATTGATCAACAGAGCTCTTGGACAAAACAAGCTGTAGAAGTTGACAGCTCTCAATCTTTATCTCTAATGGATCAAGTTGCTGAGTGCCCAGACAGCACGTGTGCCCAAGTTATTCGCTCAAATGCTGAGCACTCTGATAACAAGAAAGTGCAATTTAGTGCAGCTTCGGATGGTCAAGGACAAAAACAGCTCGGTATGATCTTTGGACGACCAACCTTTTGGCTTAATTCATTTCTTCACTTTGTCTGATGTGGAAAGTGCAAATGCAATTGCAGACGGCGTTGGGAAGAGCAATGACTTAGAGACAGTTGTGCGTAAATATGCAGAACCTAAATATGAAAATCATGTAGAGGTACAGTCCAATCCGATTGTTAGAGAATCTGATTCCAGAGAAGTGGAAAACAAATTAGACATCAACAACAATCCAACAGGTGATTGTAAAGAGCCAACTTTCGACCTTAGCTTAAAGAGACCTAGAGGAGTTCAGGACACAGGGAGATGTGCTCAAGATGATCGTTATGTCTTGCGCCGTTCTGTGCAGTCAGCCTTCTCAAGGTTTTGGAAGGACGGATAATTCTGCAACATTCTTCTTTCTTGTTCCAGCTGATATATACTTCACAGTCTTCACTAACAGAATTGTTCTCGAAATCTGCAATTTTATTTGTTTTCCTTGTGCAATGCAGGTATAACACGCCTACAAACATTTTCAAGGCTCCTAATGGAAACACCGGTAGCAGTTCCATACTTGACAATAGTACTGAAGTTGCAAAAAGAGAGTCTGTTGGTGATATACAAGTATATTCAACGGATCAAGTTGTTTATCAAAGTTCAAATGGTGTTAGCAATAACATAGATATGGGCTCCACCACTAATAAACTCCCTAAAGATAGATCTGAAGCAACATCTGCAATTAATAGCTTACACGCTTCTGCTTTCAGACCTGTAAAAGATGACCTAAGATACAGGCAACAGCAAGTCGGTCTCATGCCTAATGGAATACAATCTACAGACCTTTGCAGAGGCTCGTACCAGGAGCTCCAAATTCAGCACCCTCCTCACCACCGCCATCCTTTTCACATGGAAAAGCAACCGTCACCCAACCATGATGAATCATCCTTAAAGAAGTTGGCTCTAGATGCTCCACACTGTGGGTCGACAAATGTTTTAGGTGGTCCTACGGATGGTACCCCAAGGAACTGTAGTCTAAACAGAAGTGCCTCTGGAAGTAATCATGGAAGTAATGGACAGAATGGAAGCAGCACTGCCGTGAATGCTATAGGAAATAATGGAGAAAGTGATGTTGGTCAAGCTGGGAAAAGTGGCAGTGGAGATGGCAGTGGAGATGGCAGTGGCAGCAGCAACGGCAGTGGGAGCGAAAACAGATTTGCTCAGCGGAAAGCTGCTCTTATCAAGTTCCGCCAGAAGAGAAAAGAAAGATGTTTTCAGAAAAAGGTAACAAGTTTCATTTCTATAATTGAAGTATCAAGATTTAGTTGGTTGGTGGTTGCTAGTGAAAATGTGGAATCTAGCTGTTTAAATTTTTATGTCTAGTAGGTTATGCACAAGCCATCTCTCTTGAGCTATTGCACCATTGAGTCTAAAGGATTCTAGAATCTTCCTCATTTTTACTTTCAAGGGTATTTATGTGTGTTTTCAGTATTCAGATAAATTTGTTCTAGTCAAGTCTTGGTTTTTTCTTAGTTTATCTTATAGCATCCACTTGCAGACTTGCTTTTATGATGATTGTGTTTCTTGATGCAACTGGTGAACTTTCAAAGTGAGATATGGAAACAGTTTTTTTAGGTCGCATTAGAGTCTTTTGGATTGTCTGGTTGATTAACTACAGAAGCAAACTCTTTTCTTGCTAACTATTATATGGTCACTAACTTGTGTGAGACGGTTTCACTGATCGAAGTCTTTGAGACTAAAGATCTTAGCAATGCTTTTGAATATAAAAATAGTACCTTTGAACAAAAAAATTACTTTCTACAGATGTAATAATAAGTATAAAAGAAGCAAATACTTTGAGAGAAGTCTTTCTTGATATTTTTGTCTCATGGAAACAGTCTCATTGGAGAGATCTTCCACATATGTGCTCTTACAATGTGTCTTTTGGCTCAGGTACGGTATCAGAACAGAAAGAAGTTGGCTGAACAGAGGCCTCGTGTCCGCGGACAATTTGTTAAGCAGTCGGGCACTGAAAGTTCAAGCAGAACTGGAGATGAATGATTCCGACCACTGTACTTGTTGGTGTACTAATCTTTTCTTCCCAAATAGAATCTGGTAATGTCAGGAATACTGTCCAAGTATTTATCATTATTTGATGATTGACGTTTGGAACAGCTTCAGCTTTTTGTGTGTGTGTGTGTGTGTGTGTGTGTGTGTGCAGGTGTATGCACAGATATATAAATGAAGAATTCTACTCCAGAAGAAGTCGATTTGCAATGAAAAAAAATTTCGTCATGATTCTTTTGATGATGGACGAATATATAGGTTCTAAGGAATAATGGTGTGTGTGTATGAATGCTATTTTTATTTTTATTTTTTTATGGCTCAACACTTAATTAACTTTTGTGAAATAATCAATGGAATAGGAACAAAGAGGCCCAGTAATAGCATTGAGTTTTAGTTAGTAAATAAGAAATATATATAGCATTGAGTTTTTTTAAGTTATAGTTATATACGTGGGAGTGGGATGCATGAATGCCTTAAAGAGGATGTTTTGTCATTTGGAATAAACAGAAAAGAAAATAAACATTATGTTTGATTAATTATTAGTTTCCAATCCCCGCAAAGAAATTAATTATCTGCTTGTAATGAATCCGAGACACATGCTCTGATGCATCCTTAAATTAAGTATTCAAAAACGTTAATTAGCCTAGAAAGTAGATGCAGTTGAAGAACACCAAACAAGTACCCTTACATGTAAGAGAAATCTGAAATCAATAGCGCGAGTTACAAATTAAACAACGCCGGCCAATAAGAGCAACCCAAATTAAGGCAAATAATTAGATCAACACTAATACGGGGTAAGTTGAATTTTGTAATTTATGTAAAACTATATAAGCATGAGCAATGAAGAATAAGAAATGAAAGTATCAGTTAATATAAATTAAATTTTCATTCAAAATCCATAGATTTATAAGTTCTGGAAAACTTTCTTATAAATAATGTTCGCTGTACTTGCACTGCGATTATCTCATTTATCAAATATCAAAATCTTCAAACTACTTTGGTTCCATACTCTCGAGACATCAATGTATAGTTATCCATGATAGAATACTGATTTCTTAAGAAAGAAGAGAGAATATTTATATGACCATAGTTATATTAGCAAGAATCGCACGCCCCTAGCAAACATTCATCATCCAAATAATATTTTTCCCATTAATCTATAGGTACCTTATCATCTATAAATTTATAGATATCAAGGTACACGTGCCAAGTGCGTGCAGGCGGGGATAGAAGAAGGAACGCTCTAAAACATGAAAGAATAGCATAAGATTTAATGGTCGAATGAATCAACAAAAGAGACAACACACTCAGGATAACGATTACGAGTTGTGGACAAATTAAAGACATAGTACTATGAAGAATTAAAAGTTGAAGATTGTTGAGTTTAGAAAGTAATTAAAGAAAATACAATGGCCATATAAGGGAGATCTAGGAGCATGAAGTGAAGTAACTAGTAATTAAGTAAAAAGATAAAAAGTGGTAGGTCACATTAATTATTTTCATTTTTGAAATGAGACAGATAGAAAAGAAAAGAGAAGCTTGGTATCGGGACGGAGGGAGTAAGTAGTAACTAGTAGGATAGGACACCATAGTGCAAGAGATCATTATATTCATCATCATTCCACCACAACTCCTCGTCAGCATAAGCGGTGAGATAAGTTACATCATACACTTGGTAGCCACAGTTAAGGCATTGGTTATCCCTCTCCAACTTCCGTGCGATACAATGTGAGTGGAAAGCACAACCACACCCCAACATTGTTATAAACGCCCCGATAAACGCCGTCATAATGCAGATGGAGCACTTCGCCTCTGGTCTCCTCCTATCAAGATAGAACAGAGAGTCCATCATTGTGAAAGCATTCTGATTTGCTTTGTTCTTGACTTGTGTGTATTAATACTGCTATTCTACATCATTCGTCAACTACATCCTTCATTTCACCTTAACATGCAACAGTCATCACACACGATGCACCTTCTCACCAGCACCGTAGACAATGGAATCACAGCAATACCAGATGATCATGCCGCCGACATCGAACGGTTGGTGAACGAAGGTAGCGTGTGGCTGCCGGTTCGATCCTCCACGCTTGAATCGGTCAGAGTCTTCTACGACGAAGGCTTCATACCTGAAGCAGAATTGGCAGATTGGGCGGATCGTCCCCTTGCCTATTTGTTGGAGTTGATGAAGGTGATCAAAACTAGTAGTATATACAACCAACATTATTATGCTTTAATTAATTAAAGCATGCACATTTGCACAAACACATTGCTGTGAGACCGTCCCGTGGTACATCCTTCTCATCTTGTTGTTGATTACCAGACAAACGTAATCGAACAAGCGGCCAATCCCTAAGTAATCAACCCAATACAATACAAAACAAAAGAATTGTGCACCATATTAATTGATGAAGATACAGTATACGAAGTGGGGATCGGCTTTTAATTTGACGGAATATACGTTGCTGAATTTTAGCAGAGTTTACCGTTGCTTTTTGTCTGCGTATCCGATTCTCATGTACATTTCTCACCTTCATTAATTGCACATGTATCTCATTTGTCAGTTTTAAGAATTGGTTGGTTTTATTATGCTCAACTTTGTGAAAGTATTCTGATTTGCTTTGTTCTTGACTTGTGTGTATTAATACTTCTATTCTACATCATTCATCAACTCTATCCTTCATTTCACCTTAACATGCAACAGTCATCACACACGATGCACCTTCTCACCAGCACCGTAGAAAATGGAATCACAACCATACCGAATTATCATGCCGCCGACATCGAACGGCTGGTGAACGAAGGTAGTGTGTGGCTGCCGGTTCGATCCTCCACGCTCGAATCGGTTAAGTCTTCTACAACGAAGGCTTCATACCTGAAGCAGAATTGGTAGATTGGGCGGATCATTCCCTTGCCGATTTGTTGGAGTTGATGAAGGTAATCAAAACTAGTAGTATATACACCCAACATTTTTATGCTTTAATTAATTAAAGCATGCGCATTTGCAGAAACACACTGTTGTGAGACCAATCTGTGGTACATCCTTCTCATCTTGTTGTTGATTAGCAGACAAACGTAATCGAACAAGCGGCCAACCCCTAGGTAATCAACCCAATACAATACAAAACAAAAGAATTGTGCACATATTAATTGATGAAGATACAATATACGAAGTTGGGACCGACTTTTAATTTTACAGAATATAAGTTGCTGAATTTTAGCAGAGTTTGTCGATGAATTTTGCCGTTGCTTTTTGTCTGCGTATCCGATTCTCCTGTACATTTCTCACATTCATTAATTGTACCTGTATCTCATTAGTCAGTTTTATGTATTGGTTGGTTTTATTACGCATTGCTTTGTGAAAGCATTTTGATTTGCTTTGTTCTTGAGTTGTATATATTAATACTGATATTCTACATCATTCATCAACTCCATACTTCATTTCACCTTAACTTGCAACAGTCATCATACACGATGCACCTTCTGACCAGCACCGTAGACAATGGCATCACAGCCATACTAGATGATCATGCTGCCGACATCGAATGGCATGTGAACGAAGGTAGTGTGTGGTTGCTGGTTCGATCCTTCACGCTCGAATCGGTCAGAGTCTTCTACGACAAAGGCTTTATTCCTGAAGCAGAATTGACAGATTGGGCGGATCATTCCCTTGCCGATTTGTTGGAGTTGATGAAGGTGATCAAAACTAGTAGTAAATACACCCAATATTATTATGCTTTAATTAATTAAAGCATGCGCATTTGCACAAACACACTGTTGTGAGACCGTCCCGTAGTACATCCCTCTTATCTTGTTGTTGATTACCAGACAAACGTAATTGAACAAGCGGCCAGCCCCAAGGTAATCAACCCAATACAATACAAAACAAAACAATTGTGCACCATAGTAATTGATAAAGATACAGTATACGAAGTTGGGACCGGCTTTTAATTTGACGGAATATACATTGTTGAATTTTAGCAGAGTTTGTCGATGAATTTCGCCGTTGCTTTTTGTCTGCGTATCCGATTCTCCTATATATTTCTCACCTTCATTAATTGCACCTGTATTTCATTTGTCAGTTTTAAGTGTTGGTTGGTTTTATTATGCACAACTTTGTGAAAGCATTTATTCGCTATTTTCTTTCACACCGCAAGTGCACGGGTGCAATTGGTACATGGAAGCAAGATCGTATCTACAGAGATTGTATTAATTCTAGCAAGTACTACTTTCAATTAGACCTTTGAACTTTTAAATTTGATTAAACTACTGATGCAAATAATTAAATAAAAAAATAAAATAAACAAAGGCACGGAAAAATATTTTGGATTGAAGATAGAGAGAAAATATCCCAAGGTTTCGATTTCAGTGAACACTCGAATTTAAATTCAATTTAATCAATCAATTGGTTTGTCAGACTTGACTTCTACTAGGACGATCACAAAATTAGCCTAGACCTAGTGTAGTAGCGCCTAGACCGTGGATTACATGCAAGAATTGTTGTGTCCAATCAATAACTAAACATGCAACTCCTAAAAGCTTCTTAGATCTATTGCCTTCACACAAATCTCAAGATCTTTCGACTATATTGAAGAGCATGTCCTATATTCTAGATCAAACATCAATTCTCATCTTTCGAATGTTGAATTAACACATCAAATATGCACACAAGATTGCCAGTCATGATAGCATGAAAAAGCACAAGAATATAGAAAGCAAAAGAAGGTCCCAATTGATTAATTAAACCAAAATCAAATCCAAATATTCACCTACTCTCTAATCCTAGGATAAAAGGAAGCTACTCATAGACATAATAAACACAATCCAATTATTGAAAAACATAAAAAATCCTAAGACGAATCTTGGTCTTGAATGCCTCCAATCTTCTCTTCTCGTCTTCAATCTTCAAGAATTCTCCCAAGCATAAAAGTGTATGAAAATAAAATCTAAAGTATCTCCTCAATGTCATATAAGGAGTATTTATAGTTGGGAAAAGACTACAATTCGATTAGGGTAAGGAATTGGGCCAAGAAATGAAGCATAACGAAGAAGGAAAGAAGTTAAAAAATCTTGTCGGGCCATGCGGTCGCATGCCGGACCGCATGCCCGACCGCATGGGTCGCCTTCCTTGATTTTGGGAGGTGCAATGCGGCCGCATGCCAGACCGCATGGCCATGCTCCTGCGCGCAACGTTTTTATTTTGGCTCGTTCTTCCTCGTTTCAACTCCGATTTAGGATCCGTTTCGCCTACCAACTCCTATCGAACTCTACTTTAATCAAATCATGCTCATTTTGCATAAGATTTACTCCATTTTTCCTGAATAATCAAACAAATAACGATCGAGTATAATATTTCATAAAATAACAATACTTAAGCACAAAACTCATTCCAAACATGATTTCCCACTAAAATTAAATTCAAATAAGCTTATAAAGATGAGAAAATCCATGTTTATTAGCATTCTAATTTGCTTTGTTCTTGACTTGTGTGTATTAATACTGTTATTCTACATCATTCATCAACTCCATCCTTCATTTCACCTTAACTTGCAACAGTCATCACACACGATGCACCTTTTCACCAGCACCGTAGACAATGGCATCATAGTCATACCAGATGATCATGCTGCCGACATCGAACGGCTGGTGAACGAAGGTAGCGTGTGGCTGCCGGTTCAATCCTCCACGCTCGAATCGGTCAGAGTCTTCTATGACGAAGGCTTCATACCTAAAGCAGAATTGACAGATTGGACGGATCGTCCCCTTGCCGATTCGTTGGAGTTGATGAAGGTGATCAAAACTAGTAGTATATACACCCAACATTATTATGCTTTAATTAATTAAAGCATGCGCATTTTCACAAACAGACTGCTGTGAGACTGTCCCGTGGTACATCATTCTCATCTTGTTTTTGATTACTAGATAAACACAATCGAACAAGCGACCAGCCCCTAGAAAATCAACCCAATACAATACAAAACAAAACAATTGTGCACCATATTAATTGATGAAGATACAATATACGAAGTGGAGATCGGCTTTTAATTTGACGGAATATACGTTGTTGAATTTTAGCAGAGTTTGTCGATGAATTTTGCCGTTGCTTTTTGTCAGCGTATCCGATTCTCCTGTACATTTCTCACCTTCATTAATTGCACCTCTATCTCATTTGTCAGTTTTAAGTATTGGTTGGATTTATTATGCACAATTTTGTGAAAGCATTCTGATTTACTTTGTTCTTGACTTGTGTGTATTAATACCGCTATTCTACATCATTCATCAGCTTCATCTTTCATTTCACCTTAACTTGCAACAGTCATCACACACGATGCACCTTCTTACCAACACCTTAGACAATGGCATCACAGCCATACCAGATGATCATGCTGCCGACATCGAACGACTGGTAAATGATTGTAGCATGTGACTGCCGGTTCGATCCTCCATGCTCGAATCGATCAGAGTCTTCTACGACGAAGGCTTCATACCTGAAGCAGAATTGACAGATTGAGTAGATCGTCCCCTTGCCGATTTGTTGGAGTTGATGAAGGTGATCAAAACTAGTTGTATATACTCCCAACATTATTATGCTTTAATTAATTAAAGCATGCGCATTTGCACAAACACACTGCTGTGAGACCGTCCCGTGATAAATCCTTCTCAACTTGTTGTTGATTACCAGACAAACGTAATCGAACAAGAGGCCATCCCCTAGGTAATTAACCCAATACAATACAAAACAAAATAATTGTGCACCATATTAATTGATGAAGATACAGTATACGAAGTGGGGACCGACTTTTAATTTGATGGAATATACGTTGCTGAATTATAGTAGAGTTTGTCGATGAATTTTGCCGTTGCTTTTTGTCTGCGTATTCGATTCTCGTGTACATTTCTCACATTCATTAATGGCACTTGTTTCTCATTTGTCAGTTTTAAGTATTGGTTGGTATTATTATGCACAACTTTGTGAAAGCATTCTATTTTGCTTTGTTCTTGACTTGTGTGTATTAATATTGCTATTCTACATCATTCATCAACTCCATTCTTCATTTCATCTTATCTTGCAACAGTCATCACACACGATGCATTTTCTCACCAGCACCGTAGACAATGGCATCACAGCCATACCAGATGATCATGCTGCCGACATCAAACGGCTGGTGAACGAAGGTAGTATGTGGTTGTCGGGTCGATCCTCCACGCTCGAATCGGTCAGAGTCTTCTACGACGAAGGCTTCATACCTGAAGCAGAATTGGCAGATTGGGCGGATTGTTCCCTTGCCGATTTGTTGGAGTTGATGAAGGTGATCAAAACTAGTAGTATATACACCCAACATTATTATGCTTTAATTAATTAAAGCATGTGCATTTGCACAAACTCGCCGCTGTGAGACCGTCCCGTAGTACATCATTCTCATCTTGTTGTTGATTACCAGACTAACATAATCGAACATGCGGTCAGCCCCTAGGTAATCAATCCAATACAATACAAAACAAAAGAATTGTGCACCATATTAATTGACGAAGATACAGTATACGAAGTGGGGACCGATTTTTAATTTGACAGAATATACGTTGCTGAATTTTAGCAGAGTTAGTCGATGAATTTTGTTGTTTCTTTTTGTCGGCGTATCTGATTCTCCTTTACATTTCTCACATTCATTAATTGCACATGTATCTCATTTGTCAGTTTTAAGTATTGGTTGGTTTTATTATGCACACCTTTTATTCCACTCAATTTTCAATTCGGGAGGCTGGATCGTATCCCTCCCTCCATTGCATCCATGGCCTTAATCTCTCTACATGTGTCATTTCTTTTCTTTTTCCTTTAATTTTATTTGTACTTTATTTTGTATTATTTGGGCTTGTTGATAATGATGTTGATGACACTCTGTCTGAAAGGGAAGTCATGACCACAATTACTGCAAATAAAACGGATGATTGGAAGAGTTGGTACAAGTCAGTTGACTCAAATGTTCAAAATTCTTCACTCTATGAGCTTGTACAACTGGTTGCCAACAACGAATACCACAACCCTCACAAAGAAGCAGGCCAACTTTTTGTTCAAAATAAGGAAACCTCTTCACTTCAATTTTGATGAAGTTGCCTTCTCCTTCATTGCTCGAGCAGCTGACAAGTCAGATTCCAAGAGCGTGCTTCCCTTCCCAAGTCTCATTTATTTCTTGCTGAAGAAACAAGGATTTGAAAATAGAGGGAAGACTGTTTTAACTAAAGAACACACAACTCTCAACTTTTCCAAAGCTCTGAAGGATCCAGGACTTGTGAAGGATCTCCCTTACAAACCACCTTTATCTCATCAAGAAGCAGAATCATTCAACAATGATTCTGATGCAAGTGAACCGGCTCCTCCCCCTCATGTCACTGATCCCATCACTGGAGATGTTACTCTCACCTCAGTTGACATTCAGGTAGTGCTCATGGCATTTCCCAAGCTTCTTAATGAAGCTCGTGATGTGGTTCATCGCCTTGAAGGAGTGGAAACTTTCTTCAAGTCTCTACTTCCATCAACCAAAAAGGGGGAGTAAGATGAGTGGCATACTGTTGATGAAGTTTGTTTTGGTTGCTGGTAGTTTATGGCTTCATGTTATGCTTTTATTGCGATGGAAGCATTTATATTTTGTTTGATTTGGTTTTTACGATGTACGCATTTTTATTTTGGTTTAATGTGTATGAAAACCTATTATCATTATGTTGGTTTTAATGTTGGGATGACTCGATGATTATGATTTCCCTAGCTGCTTGAATTCTGAATTTCTACAGGAGATATGTAGCATGGATCGAATATGATAATCGAAGGTCTTGGCCTTCGACCGACCTTCGATCAAAATGATCATTTTTAGAATTAAGTCTTGCTTCTTTAGTTCCATCCTTTTGTTTCAGATGTTCTAACAGGTGTTACTGACATAAGTACTTCAGGGAAAGTTATATTACTCGAATATATATATACATATTTACAGGATATATACAAACACAACAATATAAAAAGGAAAACTCCCCCTGAAGTACTTATGTCAGTAACACCTATTGGAACATCTGAAACAGAAATATGGAACTAAAGAAGCAAGACTTAATTTTAAAAATGATCATTTTGATCGAAGGTCGGCCGAAGGCCAAGACCTTCGATTATCATATTCGATCTATGCTACATATTTCCTGCAGAAATTCAGAATTCAAGCAGTTAGGAAAATCATAATCATCGAGTCATCCCAACATTAAAACCAACAGAATGATAATATGTGTTCATACACATTAAACCAAAATAAAAATGCATCCATCGCAGAAACCAAATCAAACAAAATATAAATGCGTCCATCGTAATAAAAGCATAACATGAAGCCACAAACTACCAGCAAGCAAAACAAACTTCATCAACAGTATGTCACTCATCTTACTCTCTCTTTTTGGTTGATGGAAGTAGAGACTTGAAGAAAGTTTCCACTCCTTCATGTTAAATCTTTCAGGTAAGGATCTCATGACCTTACTAACTAAACGATCAGTTCCAATTGGCTCACCAAGAGCAACATCTTCATTAGCAATTTCAGTGATCTTATCGGAGTATATTGAAATTGACTCATCCTCCAACATTCTCAAATTTTTGAAGTTAGTTGTGAGCATTCTCAACTTAGTTCTCTTCACACTTTCAGAACATTCACATTGTTCCTGTAAGATATTCCAGGCATCACGAGCCTCAACACAGTTAGAAATCAACCGAAAAGATGAAACATCTACAGAGACAAAAATCGCATTCAAAGCACGAGAATTGAAGTTAGAGACAATTCTCTCATCAGTTGACCAACGTCCCTCAAGAGTTAGCGTTGAAATTCCATCAACTTCTTCACATGGTGCAACCCATCCATTTACAACAGAAAATCATGCTCGTTCATCAATTGATTTGATAAACATCCTCATGCGTGACTTCCACAAAGAATAGTTCTTACCATTACTATCCAAAATAGGGGGTCTTCCGGTGGCGTCCATGGTGTAATCTGCACACAGAATCAGAACTTAGTATATCAAGTTGAGGCTCTGATACCACTTGAAATAATCGAGTGCCCGAGATTACAACAAAATAACGCATTTTGTTAAAATATGAGTGTTAAATCACATGTTAACAACAACAGATTTAACGTGCAGTGAAAATTCAACAAACACATAAATTAAACTTTTTGGCAGGTGATTAAACCTACCGGTGCCTACAACAAAACACTATATTGAAACCAAAGATTACAATACAGAGTAAAAACAAAACCATTCGATCCATATAGCAACAAGCTTTAAGTATCGAATGGGTAGAGGATTAAATCTACACTAATCTAATCAACTACGACATTATGTTTGAACCTTTACAGCCTATCAATCTACCTAAGAATCAGAACATGAAAAGATAGAGATTAATCTAATCGTAGACTAATCTTGATAAGACTATCTACCTTTGTGACTTGTTCCTACACAACCCAATCCTCCAAAGCGTGTTGGTTTGTGACGTTGCTAACACTAGGTAGACAGAATTGCGAAAGATGAAACTGGAATTAGCTAATCTTGAATCAAAATACGCAACCTTGAAAATAGAACTCGTGCAGTATTTATACTCCTCCCAATGTTGAGCAGTTTATTTCCACCCTCTCATCATTTGGACGTCCATAATCTGCTGTCCACTTCATTCCAGCGGTTAAGAAAGTAGTGGTGATAGGCGGTTACACAAGGTAGTTATTCCCATGATCTTCTATCATGCCAAGGAATAAAACCTCCGTGTACTTCAATTTAAATCCCACTCTATCTTCTAATAACCGTTCTTCAACTGTTCTTTTATCTGCACAATACACATGCAAAGGAAAAACAAAAAACGAGAAAATAATATACAATTAATTAAATATTGGTTTTCATTGTCATCAGGCATGTTGGTAACACATGTTACCAACAGCCAGAGTAACACAAATGCCAACGAAAACCTAACAATTTTATTGATAATACTCATAATAGTGATATGGAAAATCGATCTGCTGCGTCCTCCAATTTATATTGTCCTCGATTCGGATTCATTTAATAACACAACATACGTACTCTTGCTTCTAGTCAAAATTAACATCTTCTTCAATTCTTCCCTCTCTCACAGACTAACAGACACACCTATATAGCTAGCTCATTTGTATTGTTTTGCTTTGCTTTATTTTTAGTCATTAATTTTCTGCTCTTCCCTCTCTCTCTCAATAAATTTGTATGTGTATATATACAGTATATGTGTTATGTATTTCAATGTGTCTCTAGCTAATATACAGTTTATCTTGTAGGAACCGAAAATTTAAGAATATATTTTATTAATTATTGATAATTATTTGATTATGGAATCTTATGAAATCCATATTAAATAAGTTATTTAATTAATAAACATATATTTATATGGTGATATATCTATTTCTTTAGCAATAAGTTAAGGATATATATCAATTTTTCAGAGCCAATGAAATCGTGCCACCTCACCCCTAAAGCCCATGATGGAGCCCAAAAGCCCACTCAAGTCTCTCTCCCTACAACTATAAATAGGGTTCTCCATACCACTTCAAAATCACACCAAAAATCATCTTCAAGAGCTCAAGAATTGAAGATAAATTCTCTAAGATTTCTCTCAATATTCAAGGTGTCCCGGCGAGATTCAAGATTTTCTTCGTGGAAGCAATGCGTTCTTTGTCGGAATTGTCTCAAAGTGGCGTTTGATCCGGAAACAAGGCGAAAGTCCTCAATGTCAACGTTATAAAGCTCAAAGCTCAACGTTTACTTCGGAAACACGGCAAAAGTCCTCCGCATCAACGTTTACTTCAGAAACAAGACGAAAGTCCTCCGCATCAACGTTATAAAGTCCAAAGCTCAACGTTTACTTCAGAACAAGGCGAAAGTCCTCCGCGTCAACGTTATAAAGCTTGAAGACCAAGTCCAAAGAGATCAAGGAGATACTAAATCTCCAACAAATCTCAAATGCTACTTAAAGATTGTTCAAGGGTCAACTTGAAGAGGAAAATCAGAGGATCAAATAGAGATTTAACCTGCACATATTTGAAATTCTTATATTTGTATGCAATTTTGTGTTTATTAAATTAAATACAATATTTTGTGTTTACAGATTTTGGCACGCACAGTGGGACAATCTCTGCCTCTCATCTCTTCCCTTCGCCAAATCCATCAAGCGAAGATATCTACAACTCTTGAAGAACAAATCGCGAACTTGACGAAGCTCGTTGAAGGGCTTGCTAAACGCTTGGAAAAACGAGATGTTGAAATTGCAAACTTAGAAAAAACAATGTATGTTGATACAAGGAGCTTAAATTGCAAAGATCGACTGTCTGAAACTTCAGCAATTGAGATGTGCATCCAAGGCATGCAATGGAGTCTTTGGTACATTCTAAAAGAAATTCAACCAAAGACGTTCGAAGAATTGGCAACTAGAGCTCACGACATGGAGCTAAGCATGATTGCAAATGAAATTGAAGATATGCCAATGCTTGAGTCCCATAACTTTGAAGAAAATCAAGAAACAAATCATGGGGGCTAATATCTTGAAGAAACTCCAAGTGAAGATGAGGAAGATATTTTAAATGTAGTCATGAACCAATCTTCATATGCGTGTCAGAAATTTATGAAGTCAAACGCTCCTTGATAAGAGTACTGTCTGCATTGCTCCTTGATAAGAGTTTAAACTGTCTACATTGTTCCTTGATAAGAGCATAAACTGTCTGCATTGCTTCTTATCACTGTATACACTGCTCCTTGATAAGAACTTAAACTGTCTACATTGCTCCTTGATAAGAGTTTAAACTATCTAAAAATGCTCCTAGATGCGAGTAGAAACCATCTACACTGTTCAAACAAAAATTTCAAATGCTCCTGGATAAGAGCTTAAACTATCAATAAAGCTCCTAGACATGAGCAAAAACTATCTATTAAATTCTTTGAACAATCGTCCAAGTCAAAGATTCATTGACACAAGTATAACATGTCTACAAATCCAAATTCAAGTGAAGACTCATTGACACGAGTATAAAATATCTATAAATTCAAATCAAGTGAAGACTCATTGACACGAGTATAAAGGTCTATAAATTCAAATTCAAGTAAAGACTCCTACACATGAGTATAAAAGGTTTACAAATTCAAGGTTCCTTCATACGAGCATAAACTATCTAACTTCAATTACAAATTGAAGGCTCCTTGACACGAGCATAAGCTATCCAAGTCCATCAAAGCTCCTTGATATGAGCATAAACTATCCAAATTCAAATTCAAATTGAAGAACTGATACGGCCAATCAACGGAACGATGAAACGTTTAAAATATGCGGAAGCTTCAAGACTCGAACAACATCAGTAACTATGATTACAATCCAAATTAAATGACCAACAATGACGAACAATACAGCAAAGACACAAGAAACGAGATAACAACTCAATTAAAACCTAAATCGATGCCTAGAATCCCCGAAGAAGACTCGACTGGAATCTATAGCACCTCGACTCAGATTGAGCTAAAATTTTAACACAAATTATAACGTAAAAACAAAAACAACATATCCAAAATTCAGTAAAAACGCATGAGTAGAACTAAAAAACGCTCGGTGCTCAATTTCCGGTCCGATATTTATGGTTTTGGCGAGAAAGGAATTTGCAATTGTTTTGAGATGGAGCGACGAGAGTGGATGAAACGGAAGCAATTCTCCGGCAGCGTAGTTAACTCGAGACCCACACGAGATCACGAACGAACTATAGATTTCAGATTCAAAGGTGCCAAAATCGAATGCTACCAATAACTAGGGTTTGTGGACTTTGTAGAACACGTGAGACAAAGTTGAAAATAACTTTTTTCATTCAAAACTCGTCTGCCGAACTGTACATACGAAAATTAATTAAATACTAGGCTAATTCTAAGCTAGGTTCAAAAATTACAAGGCCTTGGGCTTGGTAATTTCGAATTCCTTAATTAAATGCAACTGGGCCAATTAATCACCTAAACATGTTGTTATAATTGGGCTACTAATTAACAGTGTAATAAAATTAAAACATAGTAAAAAGTTTCGAAAATCACAAAGTCCAAAAAATGAATTGGGCTTTCATTCTTTTCGATTTTATTCGACCCTTTATGCTCCTCTATCATCAATCTTCAATACTTGTGAAGTTCACTAACTTGCATCGATTAAATCCAACTCCATCGTCTTCCAGCTTCTTTTGAATGTAGCACTGGAAATAACCTTGCAGATTCTTGGCTCTTAATCTCGTCACTGGACCTCTAAACTGCAATTTCGGGTTTAATTCTTCAGTGCTAGATCCGGTCTCATCAAGAACTCCTTGATATAAGTATAAACTATCTAATAAGTTCAAATTTATCGAGACTCATTCATTTGCACGACAAGTCGTCCATGAACAAGTCTCGAGTGGGCATTTGTAGGAACCGAAAATTTAAGAATATATTTTATTAATTATTGATAATTATTTGATTATGGAATCTTATGAAATCCATATTAAATAAGTTATTTAATTAATAAACATATATTTATATGGTGATATATCTATTTCTTTGGCAAGAAGTTAAGGATATATATCAATTTCTTAGAGCCAATGAAATCGTGCCACCTCACCCCTAAAGCCCATGATGGAGCCCAAAAGCCCACTCAAGTCTCTCTCCCTACAACTATAAATAGGGGTCTCCATACCACTTCAAAATCACACCAAAAATCATCTTCAAGAGCTCAAGAATTGAAGATAAATTCTCTAAGATTTCTCTCAATATCCAAGGTGTCCCAGTGAGATTCAAGACGTTCTTCGTGGAAGCAACGCGTTCTTTGTCGGAATTGTTTCAAAGTGGCGTTTGATCCGGAAACAAGGCGAAAGTCCTCCATGTCAACGTTATAAAGCCCAAATTAAAGCTCAACGTTTACTTCGGAAACACGGCGAAAGTCCTCCGCATCAACGTTTACTTCGGAAACAAGACGAAAGTTCTCCGCATCAACGTTTACTTCGGAAACAAGATGAAAGTCCTCCACATCAACGTTATAAAGCCCAAAGCTCAACGTTTACTTTGGAAATAAGGCGAAAGTCCTTCGCGTCAACGTTATAAAGCTTGAAGACCAAGTCCAAAGAGATCAAGGAGACACTAAATCTCCAACAAATCTCAAATGCTACTTAAAGATTGTTCGAGGGTCAACTTGAAGAGGAGAATCAGAGAATTAAATATAGATTGAACCCGCACATATTCGAAATTTCTTATATTTGTATGCAATTTTGTATTTATTAAATTAAATACAATATTTTGTGTTCACACATGTACGCCGAATCGTTTGTCTAATAATTTAATTAGAATTCGTAACACACGTGTAATCTTATCAAAGCATAAAACTGAAATTTGAAACCACGTGAAACATAAACCTTCATAATTTCAATCCAATTAATTAGGTTCAACACAAACATAAACTACAATATTGTGTAGCCTAAAATTTGTAAACGAACTTAATTTTATAGTAAAATAAAGAAATGCATAGTCTTAGTCGCGCCGCATCGAGAATCTAATATAAAATGAAATTCTTAATTACGTACATGTCCGATACTTTAATGCATATATATAAATTGAAATTTTTCTACAGTATATTAATATTATATCAATTCCAGTGTCAAATTTTTAATAGAAAAATTAGTATGGTAATTTATTCTTGTGGCAAATATGCATATTTAACTAGTCCTAATATAATTGTTTATTTCAAACAGAAAGATTAGAATATAAAGAACAATCACTAAACATCGATCTCCTCCTTCCTCTAAAAACAATAAAAAAATAAACATCTCCTAAAGTATAGAATTCAATATACAATAGAATTATATATATATATATACATACAGTATAAACTCTTTAAATTAATACTCGATAAATTAATAACCTCTCTAAAATAATAATTTTCTGTGGTTCTGACTGTATTACTGTTCTTTAATTTTTTACTAGAACCTCTATAAATTAATACAGTCGGGACCGGAAAAAATTATTATCTTATAGAGGTTATTAATTTATCGAGTTAAAAATTAAAGAACAGTAATACAGTCGGGACCAAAGAAAATTATTATTTTAGAGAGGTTATTAATTTATCGAATATTAATTTAAAGATGTTATACTGTATATATATGTGTGTGTGTGTGTGTTGTACGTACATAATGTAATTAACTAGTTCATTTATTGAAATTTGAAAGAATATAGTTCCTCTTTATAAATTCTAATACTACTTACTACCGAACCTTTTCTAGAAAAAGAGCAAAAATAAATAAACTAAATTTAAATGTTTAATTATAGTTTCAAAACAACGGTTCAAATCTCCCTCCCAATATTCAGCCATTAATTAAAGCAGAATGCAACGTACACCATGTACACTGGTAACTCTCTCTCTCTCTCTCAATATATATGTATGTGGATGTGTATGTGTGTATTTATACAATACCAATGGTCGAACATATCTAATGCATGCATGCATGCAACTTTATCTTATAACCCAATACAATATAAAACAAAACAAATGTGCACCATATATTAATTGATGAAGATGCAGTATATGAACTATGAAGTGAGGACCAACTTTTAATTTGACGGAATATACGTTGCTGAATTTTAGCAGAATTTGTCGATGAATTTCGTCGTTGCTTTTTATCTGCGTATCCGATTCTCCTGTACATTTCTCACCTTCATTAATTGCACATGTATCTCATTTGTCAGTTTTAAGTATTGGTTGGTTCTATTATGCACAACTTTGTGAAAGCATTCTGATTTGCTTTGTTCTTGACTTGTGTGTATTAATACTGCTATTCTACATCATTTATCAACTCCATCCTTCATTTCACTTTAACTTGCAACAGTCATCACACACGATGCACCTTCTCACCAGCACCGTAGACAATGGCATCACAACCATACCAGATGATCATGCTGCCGACATCAAACGGCTGGTGAACGAAGGTAGCGTGTGGCTGCCGGTTCGATCCTCCACGCTCGAATCGGTCAGAGTCTTCTACGACGAAGGCTTCATATCTGAAGCAGAATTGGCAGATTGGGCGGATCGTCCCCTTGCCAATTTGTTGGAGTTGATGAAGGTGATCAAAACTAATAGTATATACACCCAACATTATTATGCTTTAATTAATTAAAGCATGCACATTTGCACAAACACGCTGCTTTGAGACCGTCCCGTGGTACATCCTTATCATCTTGTTGTTGATTATCAGACAAATGTAATCGAACAAGCGGCTAGCCCCTAGGTAATCCGCAGCCTGAAAACAATAATAAAAGAGTGTGAAAAACGAATAGAATATTGATGACAACATAATAAATCGGCAAGCAGATCGTTCCCTTGTCGATTTGTTGGAGTATATACACTATTATTATGTTGTCATCAATAATTAATTAGTTTATTATTATATATTTGTGTTTTGTCTTTCTTCTATTTTATTTTAGCAGGTGCTAAAATAATGGAAGAGAGTTGAGAGAGTCAAAGTTGAAGACCAAATCATAAGTGGTGGAGAAGAAAGAGAAGGTTGTTGGAGTTTGTTATGGAGATAAGGCATAGATCATGGAGGATCATGGACTTAAGAAGTGGGTTTGTGGATCTCTTGGAGTGGAGCTCAAGACTAGAAGATATAGTATAAATAGATAGCAAATTCATGTAGATAGGTGTGCTCACAAAATATATTTTCGTAGAGTTTTAGTTCAGTTTTTGTATAGTTTCTCTGAGGATAGTTGTAACAACTTTAGTCACAACTTTCTGTGAAATAAGTGATAAAGTGTTAATAGTTTTCGTGACCTTGTTTACTCATAGTGTTTTTGTTGTTCACATACCATAGTGAATATTTTGACATCTGAGACACTTCACGAGATTAATTTATAATCTCGTGAAATTTTACATCCATTGTGCTTTTTTTTCCGCTACTATCGATTTAAAGTTGTCAGACCTTCGATCACAACTTTGATCACGACTCTGTGTGCTACGCGAATCTGGCACTTACTGCCCTCATTTCTCAGTGCGCCGCTGCCTGTTGAGACCAAATGTGCAAAGGGGGGAGTTTCCTCGGCAAAACTGCCCTCATCTTGGTCTCGTCGAACGCCTCCCCCTCTCGCTGCACCGTCGTCACCTCCATACGGATAATTACCCCTTTTCTTATTTATTTTATAAATGCATAGAATAAAGGAAGGAATCAATAATATATGAATCTCGGTTAAGTAAGCTAGAGTACGAATCTAAAATTAAAGGCTTGCTTTTGTTCACTTCAATCAGAATTCTAATCCGAACTCAAAGATGGATTGGGGTTTTATTTGACAAATTTTAGAATCCCTATTTTTATGTCGTAAAAAAAAAAGATTTTATATTGAACGTGTTCATTCATTTCGACTACTTTAAGTGCATTTCTCATAGTAATTTTGACTCAAACTCCATCCTCCCGGAGTTCATCCTTCGAGTTCGGGGAACCCCATTTAAATTATCGCAAATTCTCCCGGCTGCCGTTACAGGTACAACCAGATTTTATCCAGGTTGGATCTGACCCGCATCTTAGTTAGTATTTGTATATTAATATTGAGGATGATAATCATAATATGTAAATTGGTGTGGTGGTAAAAGCTTGCCTTCTCATTCTTGGGGTCTTGGATTCAAGACCTTCCAGCAGGAGAGCTTTGTGTTCTTTAATTAATTAATTTCCTAAAAGTTTTTTTACATTTTCCCTTTTTTTTTCCTTCTAAATTCTTTTATTTTGGTTTTTAAAGTTTCTTTTTTTATTTTTCTTCTTTACTTTCGGGCTCTTTTATTATTTTTCCTAAAAGTTTTTTTTATCAATTTCTTTTTTTGACTTTTTTAACTTTTCTTTTTTTTTAATTCTTTTATTTTGGTTTTGAAATTTTCTTTTTTTTTTTATTTTTCTTCTTTACTTTCCTTTTCAATTTTATTTTCTTTTAAATTTTTTCTTTTCCTTTTGTCTTTACATTTTATTTTGACTTTTTTAACTTTTCTTTTTTTCAATTCTTTTATTTTAGCTTTTTAAATTTAATTTTTGTATTTTTCTTCGAATCACTTATTTTTCCTATAAATCGGTTTTGGTGTAGCCACCACGCCTTAATTTGAGAGATTTTAATTATCAACTAACAAAACAAAGAAATTAACTAAAATAACACTAGTCTAGGGCTCTGATCATCGACGCAAAGATAAATTAATTCCTATTGATGTTCTCTGTAGTTCGACCCTACTTGTTGCTATACTAATTTGATTCTGAACAAGTTGCAGGAATTCTTTAGTGGTAAAGAATCCCAAATTCGCTATCTACGTACATTGTGGACTAGGTAATTTTTATGTCAAATGTCTTAAGTTTAAATTCACCAACGCTTTAATAGGTCGAGCATGTCATATTTAATTTTTCAAATGTGATTTATTTTTCATGTGTGGTTTGCAGGATATTGCACAAGAACAAATTTTACTCAATGCATGACGAACATAGTAATTATAGATTACCCTCGCTATAAAAAGAAAAAAAATCAAAATAAATAGTATTGATAAATAATTATAGGTAGATTTTCCTATAAATACAATGTAATGCGAGGCTGCACAATGAAAGAATAGTGGTACTTTTTATCCACTAAAAAAAATAGTGGTAATGATTCTATTAAAGAATCTTATGGCATGAGTGTAAGGGGAGCAAATTGCTTATTCTCTTTTGTTTTCTTTGAGAGAAAAGGGGACGTTAATTTGGGTGTGCATTGGTGGGTGGTTTTAGCACGTGGGGTTAAGGTCTGTTTCAAAATTCAACTACCATTCTTCAGGGTTAAAATAAGGCGACGCTCATACACCGGTGGTCCATGAGAGAGAGAGAGAGAGAGAGAGAGAGATGCATGTAATAGTTTACGACTACGAGAGTCTGCATTGCAATTTGTTTGGTTCTTCCCCTTTATTTCTGTAGTTACATTGTCTTTAGTTAATTAACATATATTCTACTGAATAAAATAAAATACATTTGATATAGTAATTAATAATATATTTGAAAAAAGACTTGTCAAATTTGAATGCTTTAATTGCAAAAAAAAATAAATCATTAGACGTATATATAACAGCTACTTACTAATTTGTAGATTAATTAGTTCATATCTTGAATAAGAAAAGGGAATTTAAATCGTAATCGGATATATTAATGTATAACAGGTCAGGTGGAGGTCGTCATCGAGTCATCAACGTTTATATAACCTATATATTATACTAAAACAAAATAGTAGATTTTTTTTTAGAGAACAAAATAGTCGATTTTAGTTTTCCCGCCCGAACCATTTTCCTAATTTTTTTAATTTTTTGTTTTTTTTTAAGTTATCCGTTTAGTTTTCCTATACAGCTAATAATGTGGACTAAAAAATTTGTAGTTCCCATACACCCTTCCAACTTGTCCTTATATATTTTTAGATGAATTTAAAATTGAAATATAGATCTATTATAACTTTTCTAAAGATCGAAGCCTATTTATTTCTTTATCTTCTTCGTGTCGCCATTTTCAGTATTTTTTTTTTGCTTTTCTTTTATTCACTTGTGTTAATCTATTACATTCTCAATTTTGCAGATTGAAAGCTAAATTAAATTTCATGGGTACAAATATTTTTGAAGCTCTATCTCCATCATTCAAGATTCGTGTCTTCAGACTTCGGAAATGTCTTCGGATTGTGATGTGTCATCATGAAATAAGAATCAATCAATTAAACATATATATATTCCCAATCTTTGAGAATTTATTAGTACACACACTTAAATTTTAGAAAAGAATTATCCCATGTTTTAGAGATAAGTTAATGTGTTTTAACTCTTACAATTAGTTATTTTTGGTAAATCATTATAATATTATGAAAATATAGGTTATAATATAACATAATTCAATAAATTTTCTCCAAAACTGCATTGTAATTGGAGCATATATAAAATATCTAATTAATTGCATTATTATATATATCTTTTTTAATATAATAATTATTTTAATACTATTTATATAAAAAAAAAGCATCTCCCATGCAAGCGGGTACAATACTAGTTGTCATTGTAAAAAGTAAAGTTAATTCAAAAGAGAGCAAAACAGATAATTAATAGATTTCTTGAATTGTATGAATCATACTAAAGTAGAAAACATTCTTAAATTAATACTTAATAAATTAATAATCTTTTTAAGATAATAATTTTTTACGGTCTCGAATGGAGCTCATGTAAATTAATAATTTCGATAAATCAATAAGATATATAGATTTTTTAGAAAACCATTGCATAAATCTATGGTCCATCAACATCATAAATTAATAATATCCTAATATTACAAAGATAATTAGAATAACTTAGTAAAATATGAATCTATTGTTGTTTGATTTCTATTGAAATTTAAATCGAAATAAATTTCATCACTAAAAATATAGTATTTGTTATCTTCCAATGAATTTCGTAATTTGTTACTTCCAATGTCTTTTAATTTATTATTGTGATTTTTTTTATTAAAAATACTATAAAGTTTCTTAAATTTCAACTTCTTAGTTTTATATAAATGTAACAACAACAACATTAATAATAATAATAAGGGATAATAGTAAGCAAGGGCATGTATATCAATAATTATAACATTAAGGGGGCGTTTACTTTGAAGGATATGATAGATTGATAAAACATAAGATTGATTATATGAAGGATTAGATGATCAAACAAGTTCAAAAGTAATCAATCCATCAAAGTAAACGGTGCATTAACCTATACTATTTTTATCTATTTATCCTATCACCCAAAGTAAACACCCCCTATGGATTTTTTTGTACCTCAAAATACACATTAAGGGCTGATTTGTATCTAAAAATACTTCAACGGCTTATTTGAACATGAGAGGAAACTTTAGGGGTGTATTTGACCCTTTTCCCCTATATTTCGGGTGTTGGGGCGGGGATCGGGACGAAAAAAAACCCGGGATGATTCGGGGCGGGGCGGGAATATAGGTCCGCAACCCGAACCCGCCCCAAAAAAATATTATATTATATATTTTTTAAATTGTACTTATATTATTTAATAAAAAAATTATTAATATGGAAATTCAAATTTTTGGTATTGATCAATAATCCAAATTAGTTAGATATATGTACATTGTTTCCTCTCCTCCTTTATATAACTCAACTCTTCTTCTCCTATTCCATCAATTTTCGATGTGGGACAACTTATTTCTCTTTATTTCTTTCTCCTCTCTCAATATTTTTTGTCCCACATCGAAAATGAAAGAAAAATAAGATAGGAATCGGCTTATAAATAAGACTTGTCTTCAATAGGATTAACTTCATCAACTTTTACTCTTTTCCTT
Source organism: Agastache rugosa (assembly GCA_031470985.1). Classification (NCBI taxonomy): domain Eukaryota; kingdom Viridiplantae; phylum Streptophyta; class Magnoliopsida; order Lamiales; family Lamiaceae; genus Agastache; species Agastache rugosa. The sequence goes on along the minus strand of CM062606.1, from coordinate 27,616,260 downwards.
TATTTTTTGGAAAGAAAGTAAATTTAGAATTCTAATTTAATATTTAGTTTAAATTTTTGAATTCTATCTTAAGCGGGTACCCGACAGGTAACCTCCCCCACCGGGTAATCCCCGACCTTGCCCTGCCCCGATTTAAACCGGTATGGGGACGGGGACGGGTATAAAATTCTCAGATGGGTATAGAGATGGGGAATCAATACCCGCCCCCTCCCCGACCTGTTTACATCCAATGTTTCTTACCTAGTGTAAGAGGCAAAAAGATCTTATATACAAGATCAAAGTATTTTCTTGGAAAAATGGTCAAATATACCTTTAATGCTTCCCTCTACATTAAATTACCCATTCAAGTATTTTTAGGTACAATAAATAAGCCTATATTGTAATTATCAAGATTCATGTCCCTCTCTACTATTTGTACTAAGAAATAGAATGTGCCAATTTTTCATTTCACATTTTTAAGGATTAACTTGCAGTGGTATTAATTTTGTATTTGAAAATTTTGTATTTAAATGTATTATTTGGATTCTACATACTGAATTGCTTAATTTCATAGACGGTTGCTTTTCTTCTTCTTATTCTTCTTCTTCCTTAATTTTTTTTTGTCCTGGGGACGAACGACTTCTTTTCTCTTTTAACACGACTTTTTTTTTCTTGGAACTAACGAGTTTTGTTTTTCTCTTCTAATTGCTAAACATATATATATATATATATATATATATATATATACAATTATATATTATCAATTGGTTTTGGAAACTAAACTTTCTATTAATGTAATACTTCATCCGCCCCACAATAAGTGTCTCATTTCTTTTCGACACGGGAATTAAGGAGAATGGTGATAAAGGATAAAAAGATAGAAAGTGATGGAGCCCATACCTTTTTGTGATAGAAGGTGGTTTTTAAAAAAAAAACGAGACACTTGGGTGGAACAAATCAAAGAAAAAAGTGAGACACTTATATTATGGGATGGGATGGAGGGAGTATATAATAGCAGTTGAAGAATTATGACAAAAATATATACACTTTATGTCCTAGTAGAATTATGGGTATTAGATGCTAAAATTTTGGGTCATAGATTGAATTAAAATTTTAATCTAAGTAAAAATAATATGTTGTGGTGGTGATTATAAAGAATTAATTTTAAGATTAAAAAATGTTACATTACTTAACAAAGTGTCCAAGATATTCAAATATTTAGTTTTTTTTCAAAGTTGTAATGAAGATTATACTTAATATATAAAAACGATCTTAACATTTTTATAAAACAAATAGGGGAAAGTTTAAAGATCAAGCTTTATTATTATTTTTTTAAGAATGAATTATATTAATCACGAACAAACGCATGGAACATGAAAAATATCCCCACAATACTCGGAGGATATAAAATCAAGCTTAAACCATTACAATAATAAATATAAAAAAGTTTGGCACAACACTATTTGGGAGTGGTAATAGTTGGGGAGGGGTATGTATGTGTTAATAATTACTACTAATATTTAGGTTTCATTTGTACCCAAAAAAAAAAAAAACTTGAAGATTTTACTTGATTAATATGAGTAAACATTAAGGACATATTTTACTCTTTTCTACTAAGTGTGTACAGTAATTGGTTTGTAGTTAAATACATTTTCTGAAGATTTTCAAATATAGATTAAATCATAACTAAATTATATCAGTCAGACAAATATAAATTAAAACTTTTACTTGAACGAGTTGAGCTTACTTACCTTGATTCCATAATTTTTTTTTGCTCTCGTCCAATGTAGAGCAGAACATTCATTCCAGGAATGATGAGCATTTAAATGTACACATATATTTATAATACTCCTATGCTCAACTTGACTCAATTACAATCCTACTTCGGTGTGAGACGGAACGAGGTTATTCACATCTTTCCAGTCTCTTTTATTAAAGGCCAAATTAATGCATACAAATTCCTGACATTTTCTCAAATTTTGGTTTAATTTCAAATCTTTTAATTTTTGCAAAATAAATCTCCACCTTTCAATTTTGCTTAATGTTCTCCCGACGATGAATTTGGGTGAAATTCAAAGTGACGTGGCGTTCAAAACGACATCGTTTTGAATAAAACGATGTCGTTTTGATTTTAAATTTAAAAAAATTTAATTAAATGACACATCTATAATTATTGCCACCTCATCATCTCTAACACCTTTCTCTCTCTCTAATCCCCCTCTCTCTGTAACACAGTCGACACTCCATCACCGCCACCGCCTTTGATTCCGCCGCCCCCAGATCCAGCGGCACAAAGATTTTTCCTAGCAACCGCCCGAAGCTAACTCCGCACGTGGCGCCGTGGCGACCGGAGTAGACCCAAATTTTGAAATGCAGTTTTTTCGAGGTAGAGAACAAAGATGATTTCCCCGTGAGCCTGTCGAGATTGGATTTTGTGAGGTGGGCTATCGCCGCCAGAGTCTGTGAATTGGCGTCGGGAAAGTTGCTGCTGTTCTCCGCCTGCTTCGAATCGAGATTGTCGCGGATCACTCCGACGTTCGACTCCGAATCCAACGGCTGCTGCACCCTAGCTGATTGGGCGGTGGCACGCCTCCACGACCTCCGTCGCCGTGATGTTTGGAAATATGTTCTTAATTTGTTTGTATATTAGTGTTTTGCATCTTTTTTTTTTCTTCCCACAATCTATTGCATTAATTGAGCTATTATTGGGATCACAAGTATTTCATCAACGTGAATGCATATATGACGGGCGTGGTTGTGGATGGGATGCGGTAGTGGTGGTGGGTCTGAAGCGATGGTGAGAGAGAAGGTCGGCAGTGATGCTGGGCGGAGGTCACGACGACGGTTGGATCTAGAGCAGCGGTAGCATTAATTGTTGATGGAGGGCCAGCAGGAGAGATGGAAAAGAGAGAGAGCTTGAGAGTCGGCATGGAGAGATGAGAGAGAGACAAAGGGGAAGAAGATGATGATGTGGCATTAATTGTTGATATGTTATTTAATTTGTTTTATTTTTTAATTTTTAAAATCAAAACGACGTCGTTTTGAACATCACGTCACTTTGAATTTCACCAAATTTCGTCATCGGGAGAACATTAAGCAAAATTGAAAGGTAGAGATTTATTTTGCAAAAATTAAAAGATTTGAATTTAAACCAGAATTTGAGAAAAGATCAAGAATTCATATGCATATTTGGCCTTTATTAAAAAAAAAAAGTTCACATTTTTTTTGAGGGAAAAATAGTTCACATTTTTGGTGCCAAAGGCTTGGTCCAAGAATAAAATTGAAAAAACATTAATGTCATGTTAACTTGGTAAAAAACAAAAAAGATGAAGATAGAAAATATGATTAACACGTAAAAAATTTTACCGTACACCACAAACACTGTAGGTTAGTAGTATTCATCCTCTTGGTAAGAATGAGTGACCGTCGTAACAATACCAATCAATCCCCAAGTAAAAGTAACGTAAAGAATATTTGAGGCGGTAAAAAAGAAAATTTAAAAATGAATTTAAGAACCCTTCAAAAAAAAAAAAATTGAATTTAAGAAATAAGTTGAGATGGTCAAAGCGTCAAAGGTAGCGGAGATAGTTAGTTGACCCACCCACTCTCCATCACAATATCACATGCTTTTGCTTTTGGAAAAAATATCTAAAACATTTTCAGAAAAAATGAAAAATGTAAGATCAGAAAAATAAATCCAAGAAAATCACCTGTATTTTCAGTTTGGCCTTTTCCACTGCCTCCATTTCTATTTTTCGTTATTACCAGAAGAAAAGAAACAACTCTTCTTCTACACTGAGAAAGAAACCAACCGCTCAAAACTATGCTCTTTATTCTTTAGTAAAAGTCTTATCGAGAGAGAGAGAGAGAGAGAGAATCAGAGAGAGGCTGTTTCTTTTATTTTTATTTCTTTAGGGTGGGGTTGGGGGTGTTCGTTTCTGTTTAGCTTGATCTTATTAAGTTATCCTTGTAACGCGAAAGGAAATCAAAAAGGGTTTGATAGAAAGTTGTCTTTTTTAAATTTTAATGTTAGTGCTAGATTCTTGGAAATGCTCCCAATAATAATAATCCTTGATTTTAATCTTACTTTTTGAAATCTGAATTTTGACATTTGTATGCAGTTTCACCATTCAGTGATGAGAATGGATGCAGATTGGCTCTCGAAATTTCCTTGTAAGTCATATTTTGCTTATATTTTATAGATTGTGGTAGAGACAGAATGTATCAGTGTAGATGATTGTAACTTTGTAAGGACTGTTAATTTGTTAAATTCTTGGAGATCTGAAAAGGCATCTTCTTGTTCTTCTTCCTATTCTTCATTAACATTTGGATGGTCAGTGAAAATAAATGGAGTACTGCATTAGCTTAGGTTCTTATATGTGTGTTTCTATGATTGTTCATTAATGTACAAATGGCTTGAATTTGAACATTGTCAGTGATCATTTTCATTAAGGATGTAACCTTGAATCAAAATGGCGTAATTTTTTTTATCAAGATATCAAACTTGCTCTTCATCATTGTGGCAACTTTACATTATTGAATTTCAAGATTCCTGTCGAGATGTCTTGTTGTGCTGCCTTTGGGGCCTTTATGCTCCTGGACATTAGCCCTTCTCCCTCATTAGAACATGAATTGTTATGCTATTATGTCAAATTTGTGTGAATTTACTTGTTTAGGGTCAGTAGAAATCTGGTTATTGTTCTGCTCTTAATGATGTTTAGATGATAGATACCTCCCGAATTTAATGAAACATGAAGAACTATAAGAATAATGTAAATTGGAGGTGTCTGGAATGTTTGTTAATTTAGCCTTTCTGGAAATAGCAGTGCAAGGCAATTGCATCTGCTTCGATCAAGATGCTTGCATGCACTACTTTTCTCATAATGTTCTTTAGGCAGAAGGATTGGAATCTTGTCTCTCATTTCTCTTGTTAATGAACATGTACTCGCCTTGTCAAACAAGATGGTGGATGCATGATTCTCGTTTTAATCTTATCTCAAAACTGACGAGCATAAAAGCTCTAAGTGATGCTTCTCATACCTTCAGACGAGGATCTTATTTTTGCAATCCCATTCATGACATTGTTTTTGCAGGAGATTTATAGCAGTTGCTACAGTCATGATGGAAATTGAGGAGAAAGAGAAAATTGTGATAGCCAAGCCAGTTGCTTGTAGACCTCGTTTTTCCAATCTGAAATCCTTTTCAGACATTCTCTCTGTTGCAACTGATGCTTCTCCATCTGCTGCTTTTACTGAAACTGCTGTTGCAGTCATAAGACCAACGACAGTGCGCTTTAATACAGACAGCAGTATCGATTTAGTTGGAGCAGTAATTCCTCAGAGACGACTTTCTGTTTGCGTATTATTTGAACTTTCATAATCTTTTTTTATTCTTAAAAATATATATATTGATTGATTCTAGGCTGAGGTACATGGTTCTGCAGCTTGCCATCCATCCAAAAAGGCCCCAGAATCAAACGCCGTGTGCAATGTGGTCTACAAGCCAATAGCTAAGCTCGTTTCAAGGACAACAGTATCTCTCTTGTCAAATTTGGTTAGTAAATAAACTATGGTATATTACGAAACTACCATAAATTCTCTTTTATGATCTAGGCCTCACAAGAAAACACAATAGAGTATATTTTGTTTTCCATTATGCCATGCTTTCTTTTATCAAGATCCCGATGTTGTCCTTTCTATCACGCAGGGGGGTAATGCTAATGCTGGTACGCAAGAAGTTGGTGAGGTTGGCAATATCATACAATCATCAAATCAAGTTACTCACCAAACGGATGCCACATTAGAGGTCCATCAAAATTTTCCCTCACAGTTGGAAAAAAGGACGAATGCTAGAATAGAAAATTATGCAGATGAAGCCAAATCATCGGTTCCTGCAAATAACAGGGATCGACCTTCATATGATGGCCACAATTGGCGTAAATATGGACAGAAGCAGGTTAAAGGAAGCGAGTATCCTCGAAGTTACTACAAGTGTACATACCCGAATTGTCTAGTGAAAAAGAAGGTCGAGAAATCGCTTGATGGTCAGATTGCAGAGATAGTTTACAAGGGTGAGCACAACCACTTAAAACCCCCGCCACCTAATCACACTCCATCAGATGGACATTCTCAAACGCCGGCATATGATGTCATTCAGAAAGAGGTGCAAAGCCGTTTGATAAACCAACAGGCTGACGTAGCGAAAGCTCGTGAAGGCAGATCAGAAAATCGGGATTTTACTGAATCATCTAACCCATCAACTTTTTCTGGTACTCCAATCCCTGTTGCATCTGCAGCATGCAATGCCGGCCCCTCAATGTCAAATAATTCTCTGGGTGAATGTCAGGAAGTTAGTGAAATCGAGGCAGAAGGTGGTAACTTAAGAAGCAAAAGAAAGTACGAGTTTTTTCCTGTTAAAGATTGCTATTTTGTGTTACTTCATGTTTATCTACATTATAAAATGCAAATTACCAGAGGCTTAGATGTTACACTGTAATTTAAGTCCAGACAACTGGCCTTCTGAAGCTGTTCTTTATTGTTCCAGGAAAAGAGCGAGCACAGTGAGGGAAGAAGCCTCATCGGACCCTCAAATTGTGGTTCGGAACAATACTGATTCTGGCATAATCGGGGATGGATTTCGCTGGAGGAAGTACGGCCAGAAAGTAGTAAAGGGAAAGATGTATCCCAGGTTAGTATTAATTAAATATGCTTTCTTGCATTCCATGTCTGGTATTATAATGATAGTTAAAAATGGTAATCATTTACAAAGCTTCGTTGTTAATTCAGCTGTTGAGTTTTTCATTCTCATCAGCTCAGTGATGAGGCAATTGTAAGAGCGTAAAGCAGAAATTGCCCTTTATGCAACAATAAACATTCTGCCGATTCAAAATGAGTTGCTTGATCAATGGCCTTTTGCAAGTCACTTATCCTATCTTGGTATGTACGCATATGATATTGCAGGAGTTACTACAGATGCACGAACCCCGACTGCAATGTGAGGAAGTACGTAGAGAGAACGTTTGAAGATCCAAGTACGTTCATAACAACATACGAGGGGAAACACAACCATGGCATGCCAATGAAAAGTGCAAATGCTGAGGCATCCAAGACAAGTGCTATTAAGAAGTGAACCTGCTACAGTTTTGGACTGATAATAAACCTTTTCATTGAGAGACTCAAAAACAATGTATAATTCATCCTTATATACTAACTTATTGCGATTCTACAACTTGAAATTTCCCCAAATTCTTGTGGTTGTTAGCTTGGTCCAACAAGTTTGCTTGATTTTTCTGCTGTGTTTTGGACATTTTGAGTCAACCCGAATGGATCGTATTGACTTGAAAATTGAAGATTTGTACAGGTTATATGTTTGGTCGGAAAATTGAAAGATTTGTACAAGTTATATGTTTCGTCGCCACTTTTGTCTAAATGAGAATGACAATGAGAATGAGAATGAGAATGACAAACGCGTAGGATGTGCGCGCCATTCTCGAACATGCTTACTTACTGCGCTCGCACTAATATCAATATGTCGACTTCCTCAACTCTCTATAGTCTATGCGGTAAATTATGCATGAAATTGTAGTAATAAGCTGTGGACCGAGATTCCCACACGAATGCAACACGAAATAATTGTATCATGCTTTCGTGTCGTATCAAAATTGTACTCCCTCCGTCTCTTCAAAGTGTAGTTAGTTTGTCATTTTGGATTGTCCCTCATAAGTGTGGTTCATCTATTTTAGTACATGATTTTTACCCTTATACCTTAAAAGCTTTTAATATTTACTAGAGCTATCAAAACCGGGCCGGGCTCGGCTCCACAAATCCAGGCCCCTGAAATTTTGGGCCGGGTCTACCCGGCCCGAAATGGGTAAAAGCCCAGTGGCTCGGGCCGGCCCGGCCCAATTGTTCCCAAAAGCCAGGCGGGCTCGGGCCGGGCCGGCCACCACACTAATGCCAGACATAGGATTATTAGTTACTGCCTCACACAAATGACAGCCAGACATAAGAACTAACAATAAATATTATTTTTGAGAAAATTCAACTAATCATAGTGATTAATTATTAATTATCTCACTAAAAGAAAAGGACATCAATAATTGGCATTACTGATTGATAACACCTCTCTTGGTTTTTGTAGCAGTTTTACTGCCACTCTCTCCCCTCCTTCAACGTCTCATTGCAGACTGCGGCCCGAAAACTCTGTGTGTGTGTGTGAGAGAGAGAGAGAGATAGAGAGAGAGAGAGAGAGAGAGAGAGAGAGAGAAACAAATGGGATGGTTCCCATGCTCGGGACAATCAAAGCAGACATCGAGAAAGCTGGGAAAGAAGAATAGGTCCCTCGATCCAGTGGAACCCTCTTCTGGTGCGGCTTTCATTATTTCGTTTAATTGATTACCTATACATCTAAAGATTGATTTTTTTCTTTTTTGACCTTTCTGGAATTGGGGGCTGCTTTGAAATCTGTCTCCTTTTCTGAATGTTGTTAATTGTGTGGGAGTGTAGCATCTATATTTACAGTTTTCTTTCTCTATTATGCAATATTATGCAATCGATTTGAGGGGTTATGGAGTTGTGTGTAATTCTTCTTGATAGACCTTGATGGAGTTTGGATTTTATCTCTCTTGCACTTTTCTGTCTGTTAACCCTCTAAGATGTGGCTTCAATTATTGTTTTTGCTACCAGTTATGCGTATCTTCTTTTCTTTTTGTTTATCGACATCTTTTTATTTGCCAAACTTCACTTAATGCTAAGGATAAAATTTAGTAATATTTAGTAATTAGAAATGTGGATCTCAAGATGAATTACCTTGTTGAATTTGAGGGAATGAGTCGTTGGCTTCTCCTATAACTGGGGATATTAGTGCAAGTTCGTACGCACATAATGGATAATGAAAGACGATACAAACCTTAAGCTCGTTTAATGGCCTCTGGCACCTCTACTTGCAAGTAATTCCTTCATAGTTAATGGCATATCCTTGGCTGAATTTTGTTCTTGATAAGCTATGAAGGACTGGTGTGAAATCCTGAAAAAAAAAATATAATCTTAATCTCTTACACTCTAAATTGTCATTTCTTGCCCTTTTAAACTTTAATAGCTGGAGATATAGTCATAAGCTTTTTATTTGTGTACCTGGTCAAGTGATTCAAATAATCTCATGACTTCATGTTCAACTTTCAATGAGGCAATAATCAGTCAAGAAGACATATTGACATTTGCTGGCTTGGACTTTTTGAACTGTGTTGGCCATAAAATATCAAAGACGAACTGAAATCCCAGGAAAGAATGATTTGCAGGTTTGGTGATAAAGCTGTTGCTTTCTGTAGTAAATTATTAGGCGCCAGAGAAAGATGTTTATATTGAGGACAAGGAAACTATAATATGATTGAATAAAAAAATGTGCTTAACACAGTCTGGTAGAATAACAAATCGGCACTCAGTTGATGTTGTAATTGAAAATTTGAAATGAGATTTACTGTTTACTCTAGACCTCCAAATTGTCTGGAGAGTTATCTGTTGAGACCTTATTGCATAGTTTGATATTGAAAGATTACTTCTGTCTTGGACAAAACTCTTCAGAAAAAGTGAGCTCTAACTGCTTATAAGTATTCAACGGAAGAAGAAGTAAATTTGCTGAACTTTGTATAAATTCAGCACACAGCTTATTGCATGAGACAAATAATCCTTGTCCTCAAAAGAATATCTTTTGTGCATTTGCTGTGCTTCAATCTATTCAAAGTTGCACACTTATATCTGGATTCTTGGATGTATTTACTTGTTCGGTACTAGTATGTAATTCTCCTCGTTTTATCTTTAAGGTAAACCCCGAGATGGCCCCAAAGATGGATCCTCCAATAAAATCGCAGCCAGGACTTTCACTTTCCGTGAAATGGCTGCTGCTACAAAAAATTTCCGTGGCGAGTCTTTCATAGGGGAGGGAGGCTTTGGTAGAGTGTATAAAGCACAACTTGAATGCTCCAATCAAGTATGTAATTTCATTAATTCTAGGCATCTTAATTGTATAAGTATCGTGTTCTATTCCAATTATTTTACCTTTAATTGATTTTTGAGTTATTTTGTGGAGTTTCACTGGAGTGATGCTTACCTGATAATAGCACTGCATGCGTTGAATTCTTTTCTTGTCAAATTAGTGCCATCTGTAGGCCCTGAAGCATTTTATTGGCACCCAAACGTGTCGACCAGTGGAGTTTTTACATTGTATATCACACATTTTGTAGGTTGTTGCAATCAAGCAACTTGATAGGAATGGTTTGCAAGGAAACAGAGAATTTCTTGTCGAAGTATTGATGCTAAGTCTGCTCGACCACCCTAACCTTGTCAATCTAATTGGATACTGTGCTGATGGAGATCAGAGACTTCTAGTTTACGAATATATGGAGCTAGGGTCTTTGGAGGACCATCTTCACAGTATGTTACATAACCTTTGCCATTTGTTTAAGTACCCGGCAATGCTAGGATAGTGCTGACTAGTTGGACTATTATTATGCAGATCCGATGCCCGATAAGGCATTACTCGATTGGAACACACGGATGAAAATTGCTGCTGGAGCAGCAAAAGGATTGGAGTATTTACACGACAAAGCTAGCCCTCCTGTTATTTATCGTGATCTAAAATGCTCCAATATTTTACTTAGCGAGGGTTACCATCCAAAGCTATCCGATTTTGGTTTGGCCAAACTTGGCCCCGTTGGGGATAACACGCATGTATCCACGAGGGTCATGGGTACCTATGGCTACTGTGCACCGGAATATGCAATGACGGGGCAGCTGACTCTGAAGTCAGATGTCTATAGTTTCGGCGTTGTTCTTCTCGAGATCATTTCAGGCAGGAAAGCTGTTGAAAATTCAAAAAATGGCGGCGAGCACAATCTGGTTCTATGGGTAAGTTGTCTCACTTGGTATTATTGATAATGCCTTACTTTCTTGTTTGAGCTGCCATGTCTGATCTTTGTTATCCTTAAAGACGAGACCGTTGTTCAAGGACAAGAGGAAATTCTCGCAGATTGCTGATCCTGCACTTCAAGGTCAATACCCGACGAGAGGCCTCTACCAAGCTCTCGCTATTGCAGCAATGTGTGTTCAGGAGCAACCCAACCTGCGACCCATGATTGCAGACGTTGTCACGGCTCTGACGTATCTGTCTTCGCAGAAGTACGACTCTGACACACATCCCTCTCAGAACCCTCTCTGGAAACCTTGTACTCCTCCCAGAACAAAAGGGAAAGCTAATAAAGCTGATAAGAGAAGTGATGGAGGCGGTCGATCCAGAAGAGAACAAGTCGACAACCGTTACTGAGGTTTGTGCTGTTACTCGTTTAAATAATAGTCGGACATGTATTTCGTGGTGTTCGGATCATTCAGTGTCAGTGCATCGTTTTCTTGATCGTCTTCGTTGTAGGGGTATTTGTTTCGGATCACTATATACAACAGTATAGATGCTTGGATTTGTACAGTTACAGAATGTATATTAGCTATTTCTGATCTGTACGACAGACGATAGTGTATAATGAGTGACATTCATGTTATAGAATTGGATTGCTACGACAGTTTTGTAAATAAATTTGATTAAGAACTTTTATTATTTAACACCATTGTCATTTCATTTAGATCCCAACTTCTGTAGAAAAATATTGCTGCACTGGACAGGATAATGGAATAGGAAATTCCTCACAGATGAAACAAGAAATTGTATCTATTATTCATAACCTTGGACAAACAACAAACTTGAACATCGTACAACAAACTTATGTGGTGTCGAATAACACAGAAAACGTCGAGTAACACAGAAAACATTGAGTTATCGCAGGATATCAGCACCAGAATTTAACTCGAGTTCTGCAGGAGGGGGAAAAATGAAGAATTAAGCAAACTTGATTCAGATGCAGACTGAGAGAATATATGACCAGAGTTAGTAGTAAATCTCATTTAGAAGGAGAAACTACCCTAAAGTTTTTGTCGTAGAACTGGATGAGCCAGTTAGGATCACACTTGGTTTGCTTGTATGCATCAATCTTGTTCAGTTCCTGCACATGAAAATCGAGTTTTATCATCAGTTCCTCGTATTTAAGAGCTAGATAGTACGGTAGAAAGATAATTATACGTAAAGACCTCTATATATGCAGTTAGCCTCGGCCTGCCTGATGTTATATCGTACTTAAACACTTGTTGTAAATAGATCTGAAACCTTTCGATAAATGGAACATAAGCAGCGTCCACCTAAATCACAAACCAAGTTTAGCACAACGAATATCTGAACAAAAAGCAACGAATAGGCAAAACACAACCAAGCTATACACAGACGAATCATCAAGATGTAGTCTTGATTTAAGCTCACAACTTACTTGGCTAAACTGACCCAAGAAAAATGGCCCATCCTCAAATTTTTCAAGTGATGATTCCAAGTAGTCAAATTCAGCAGCTGATACATAAAATCAAGAATACAGTTAATGCTTAATTAGGTGCTTGGAAAGAAAGACCATGTTGCAGACTGACCAGCATCTTTCACGGGATCTCCTTTGAATGATGTGAACACGTTCTTAAGGAACGTGTCCAAGTAAGCAATCATCTCGTCTGCAAACTTGAGCTTCGCGGGATCCTGTAGTGGATGGAGTGTCATGACATTGTTAGATGAGATGTGTATAGAAACGCATGAAACGAGAAGAGAAGGAGAGCAGCGTTGTGCCTCATCTTACATCGGGTAATAGAGATGGTCCCTCGAAGTTAGAATCCAAGTATTTTATCAAAGGCAAGCTTTCTCCAATGATTTTGCCATTGTGCTCAAATGATGGCAACTGAGGAATATTTTACAATTTCGATAACAAATTTTGTGAGTTTAGAGTTGAAGATTGCAACTATAAGACTAAGAATAGAGAAACTGAATTAAGAGAAAAACATAAGATAAGAATTGAGAAATACTTTATTTTCAGGATACACTTTTTCCTTATACCAAGCAGGTTTGTCTGCAAGTTCAATACCAACAAGTTTGATCTGTTCTTGCAAACCCTGCCAATCACAGATCAAAAATCATAATCTCACTAATTTGTGAGTACTGATGGTAAAAATCAGTCAAAATTCAAAGAATAAGAAAAGAAACAACAGCAAAAATTATGAAAATTGAAAAAAAAAAAAAAGTGCAATTAAGTGAGACAGACCTTGTAGTTCCTGACAATCCACACACGCTGGCAAAAAGGGCACTCGTAATACACATATAACCTTAAATAAAGAGGGGAAGAAAGATTCAAGCTCAATTAATTCCAGATCAAATAACAAAAACATAATCTACGATCCTTACTTATCCAGAGAGAGAGAGAGAGAGAGGGAGAGAGAGGGAGGCACCTAGTGGTTCCATCGAAGAGCGGTGGTGGATCAAGAGAAGTTGAATCGAAGAGGGGCGGACGAACTTCTTGCACGCAACTGAAATTTTCAGAAAGATAATAATCGATAAAAGAATTATGATAAAGATTATGAATTCATGGTAAAATTAAATGAGATTGTGAATATTGCTCTGAAAATATGCAGCTCAGGAACATCAAACACGCAGTTAGCAATAAAGTCAAACTTGATTAATACGAAAAGAAAAGCAAATCTGTAATTAATGGGGACGGAGATCTTACGCTGCTGCGGTGGCCATGATTGTCTCAGCTTGTGAAAATGTGAATATTCTCTGCTATAATTATCGATTATATTTATAATGTAAGCAACGAACCTTAAGGTTCCACGCCACTATTATCACTAATTAAGACTAAAATTTCTGTAGTCCATGTTTTTAATATCAAAAAGTCTTGTATAACGACTTACTCATGATGGACAATTGGACATACTCGGATAAATACGCACAGTTGACTTTAGCACGAGTTTTCAAAAAATCATATAGGAGTAAAGTGTTTGTTGTAGTCAAGAAAGGTACCACATTAAGGTAATGTTTAAAAAAGTAAGGGTAATAAGTGTGGTATAAGTTGTAAATAACTTGAAAAGTAAGGGTAATAAGTTATGGGTAATGTTTAAAAAAGGAAATTGTATGTTTTTTGTGGAGGGACGGAAAAAAAAGTGCATATTTTTCGTGAACGGATGAAATATATATTAGCAGTGTCATTTTTTATAAGATATTTTTTAATCGTAATTAAAATTATTAACGTAAATAAAAAGGTAAATCTCAATCCATATTAGCACGTTATAGGTTGATTAGTCTGAGCATAAATCTATATTCCAATAATCTTAATTAAGATGATGTGTGAAAGTTCGATCTTCATTTATAACATGTTACATTCGATTCAAAATGTAAATATATATAGTCGTGTACAGTATGCATGCAAATGTAAGTTTGTTTGTGTCTACTTGTGCCGGCTTGCCTGTGTTTGTATATAAAGTTCTTCGTTTTTCTGTTGAAGGAAATGAATATCATTAATTCAAAGAACATGAACAATAATGACATTTGATATGGTCTTCCATAAAATCTAGGGGACTCAACACAACTATAATAATTAGGATGTGTAGAGCACTCACATCAGTGGGCGCTCGGCGGTGGCGGAGGAGAATTGTGCCCTCTGCGTGGGGGGCGCTCGTTGTTGCCGCCTACGGGAGGGCGCTGTAGGTGGGCGAAGTAGCGCCTGTTTCGGGCCTATGGCGGAGGAAGCATGGGGGCCACGTGGCGGCATTTGATTGGGCAACGGTTTAGTCGTTGCCCTTACAAAAGGTAATTTTTTTATTTAATTTAATTATAATTATAATTTTTATCTATAAATACTACACCTTATTCCATTCATTTTTACCTCATTCTCTACATTTCTCTCTCAATTTCTTCTAATTTCTCTCTTCCATTTCTTTTTATTTTGTGCTACAAATAGATTCCAATAAAAATTGGTTTTGGTTTGGTTGTAGTAATGCAAGTTTTGATCCAAATAATCCATTAGTGTTACTCAAGAAGATAATTCCTCCTTTCAAAAACAAAAAAACGGCAATGTGGTGGAGTAATATAGTGTACTACCTTCTTTACTTATAAGAGATCGTGATCCTCTGGCCGGATGTATATGCGACCGAGCCCATGCACATGGCGCGTGAGATGCACGCTCCATTTCAGACGACATAGACTAACATGTAAATTGCACGTGCCACGTAGATCTACGAGTCTTATGCACACGCCCGTCTTTTTTATTTTTTATAATATTTTTGAATTTTTTTTTGTTGTTTTTTTTTTCATTTTTTCAGTTTTCAAATACATTTTTTTTTCATTTTTTTCCATTTTATTTTAGTTCTTTTCAATTTTTTCATTTTTTTCAGTTTTTCTGTCAATTTTTTTAATTTTCAGATGTTTTAGTTTTTCAGTTTAACTAATTCTCAATTAGGATACATTCAAGAAAATTCAATTAGGGTAAATTAATCCCCAATTACGATATAAAATTAAATAACAATTAAAAAAATATTCCCCCGTTCACGACCTATTTGCATGTATTTCCTTTTTTGGAACGTTC
Source organism: Agastache rugosa (assembly GCA_031470985.1). Taxonomy (NCBI): domain Eukaryota; kingdom Viridiplantae; phylum Streptophyta; class Magnoliopsida; order Lamiales; family Lamiaceae; genus Agastache; species Agastache rugosa. The sequence continues at coordinate 27,600,794 of CM062606.1, read as the reverse complement.
ACAACCTATTTGTCACTTTCATTTTTAATAATAGGTTCAACACCATTGATTTAATTTCCACCTTATTCCACTCACTACACTTTCTACTAATTAAGTCAACTAAATTATTAAAATATGTGCCGATCAACTTGAGACAAATAGATGATAAACGGAGAGAATAATTTAAAAATCAAAATCAAAATCAAGTATGAAGACGGGAATGTCACACTCCGCGGCAAGGAGATGGAAAAAAGTTTCTCCAAATCTCAAATGTCAAAAGAATTACTCCCTCCGTCCCATGATAAGTGGCTACTTTCTTTTGGGCACGGGTATTTAGGAGAAGAGTGTTTAAAGAGTAAAAAGATAAAAAGTGGTGGAGCCCACATCTTTTGTGTGAGAGAGGGTGTTTCCATATTAGGAAAGTGACCACTTATGATGGGACAGCCCAATAAGAAAATGTGGCCACTTATGGCGGGACGGAGGGATTACTATTAAAATATTTAGACAATGTGCGGTTATCGTGACATCATGACATAGCCCATTACTCAGATGACTGTATTAAGACGCAATTCAAGCCTCATACGACGACAGTGACAGCATGAGATTTTAAGGCACAATTAGATAAGGGAGAATTTTAATAATAGCCTTTTAAATATTACAATTTATAAATATAAATTATAGCATCCTAGATTTAAAAGATAAATTATACTCCTTTTAGAGGAAAATTTTGAGATAGCTAATATAAATAGTGAAAATTAAATGTTGTCCATCAATTTTATTTGTACAAATTCTGGCAAACTTTTGGAAATTTGGACCAATATACCCTTATTATTCGTTGGTCAAATATACCAATTACTGTTTCAATTTTTCATTTTTTTTTATTTAAAAAAAATCAGATATTCTCTCTCTAGAAACCCTCCTCCTTCTGTCGCACCGCACCAGTCGTCACACCCCCGCCTTACAACTTCCGGCTCTCCTTCTCTAGCTACTTCCTCATCTGCTGCGCCTTCTACCAGATCCATTCGTCCACCAGATCCCACCGACTTTCATGGCATCAGTTTCTCAATTTATAGATTTTGGCTTCGATGGCGTTAGTTTCTTGATTGATTCTGTTGTCGTGCCTCTTTCTCCAGATCCGCCATGGCTTCAAGCTGAATATTTGTCGCCGTCTATCAGATCCGATGACGTTGCCGCTTCAAGAATCCGTCGTCGCCATTAAGCTGATTAGCTTGATTTGTATTTGTGAGACGAATGGGACGAGTAGATCTAGTTCGTCCCGTTCGAATCATCACTATACGTAATATATTATATCATTATATTTGATGACTTTTTTTAGATATTTGGTGATATCTAGATTGATTGATGCTATTTGGTTAAAATTGTGATTTAAATTGAATGGAAATGTGGAATGAAATTGGATGATTGATGAAGTCTCACTGTGCCATAGTACAACTGGTATGATGGTCAATATTCGTCCCAATCGTGCCAATTGATGGCGCGTTGTGCCTTGGTGCACTTAGAACTAATGAGATCCGTTCGTACCAGTCGCACCAAGTTATGGCTTTGCGACGTGGTACACGCGGAATGAATGAGATCCGTTCGTACTAGTTGTACCAAGCTATTGCGTGCGTCGTGGTATACTTGGAACGAATGAGATCCGTTTTGTACCATAATCGCTGTAAACAAACCCAAATTTTATGAATTTTGTAAAATTTAACCAGAAAACAAATCTACACGTCTAGAGATGTCAAACGTGGAAGAGGACGACGATTCACCGAAGGTAAACCTTATCCACGGCGGGGACGAAAGTCACTCACGGCGGAGACGAAAGCTACGCCGGAAAAGACGATAAGAGAAACGATAAACTGTCCAAAGAAGCAGGTGTATGAATAAATCAAATCGGAAAGACGACTGAGGAAGAAGATGTGGTGGCGGCGGCGACGGCGGTGACGGAAGAGAATCAAAGGAAGAGAGAAGAACAGAAGTGAGGGAGAGAGAGTACGCGGAGGGATAAATGAGAGAGAAATTGATGTGATGGACGCTGATATTAGATTTGGAAGGGTTTACTTTTTTATTGAAAAGGTAATTTAGTCCGTTTATCTCAAAATTGGCCAACTTTTATAAAAATAAAGTTGGTGAACAAGATTTATTTCACTATCTATATTAGCTATTTCACACAATTACCTTTTCTTTTTATATGTCATTCTAAGCTTCAACACGTTTATTAATAAAAAAATATTCTCCTGAACATAGCCCTATTTAATGGTAATTTATTTTTAATAACACAAGCCTTTTTCGATGAAAAAGAGATTAAATAAGAATAAGTAATTAATAAAAGATGATTTGAATAAGGGTACATAAGTCTAGAAAATTCAAAACGTCATATAAATTGTAATTAAAATAAAAATAAAAATAGTTAATAATTATATTAAATATTGTGACACGTTTTTTACCAAGCAAAAGATTTATCCTAATTGATCACTTTTAACCATTCACACGTTTCCTCTCACTTTCTCTCTCACGAACAGAAACTATGCGCCGCCCATTCACTTCTCTGGTGGCTTAGGTTGTCTTATCCGTCGGGAACATCTACTTCGGCGGCCCAACTCCAGTTTCATAATCACGATATTTTTTTTCGAAACATGGTGAACCTAACTATCATTAATGATGCTGATTTTGAAATTCAAAACTCGTAAATAAACATACAAAATTTTGTGAAAGTCAATTAAGTTCGTGAATACACGTTCAAAATTCGTGAAACTCACATATATTACTTCATGAATACACATACAAAATTTCGTAAAACTCACGTAAATTCATTCGTGAATACACATACAAATTTCGTGAAAGTCAATTAAGTTCATCTTCTTCGATGAAATGAAATACAGTAATGAAACAAATTTCAGCTTTCAGACATTGTACTAAATATGCTACACAAAAATCACTAAATCACTGAAACAACAAATTAATTAATACACATAATAAATTCGCCGCACACAAATTTGAAAAATATTATTCGCTTTACACAAATCACGCAAGAAGGCAAAATCACCAAATTTGTATGAATAACCGCCGTGGCATGAAGGTCGTCGTGTGAGAATTTACTAGGTCAAAAGTAGAGAAGAAATAAAAAAATAAAAGATAATGACTACTTCAATTTCTGATTAATTAGAAGTAATAATATAAAGTAATTTAGTGTTAATAAAAACATACAATCCAAAAATAAGAATGAAGGCAAGGAAGTCCAAAAAACTTGGAAAAGACCATAATTTATCTTTTTAATATAGGGTGCTATAATTTATCTTTATAACCTCCAGAGCACTAAAATTATCAAATATCTCATTAGATAATGCCATAGTAATTGATCATGAATAATGGAGTTTTTTCTTTTCTCTCTCTCTCTCTTTTTTTTTTTTGTGAAAAGGGTCAAATAATCCCTTTATATTTAATCTAATGTATAAGTCTTTGATATATTTTTTTAGGGTACAAATACGTCCTTAATGTTAGTTAATATTGATATTCATGCCCTCCTCACCATAATCAAGTTAATAATTAGAATTTCCTTTAAATTGAATGTCGTAGGACTAATATTATATAAACTAATATTATATTTATATAAAACTATTCTGCCACTAATTTACCTGTATATAGTTATAAATTAGCACGTTAGGTTGATTAGTCTGAGCATAAAATTATATTCCAACAATCTTATACTACTTTAAGATGATGTCATTGATGTGTGAAAGTTCAATCTTCAATTATAACATGTTCCATTCAATTCAATATGTAAATATATATTGTCTTGTGTGTATGCATGCAAATGTAAGTATGTTTGTGTCTACTTGTGCCGGCTTGCTTGTGTTTGTATATAAAGTTCTTCGTTTTTCTGTTGAAGGAAATGAATATCATTAATTCAAAGAACATGAACAATAATGACATTTGATATGGTCTTCCATAAAATAATAATTGGGCTCTTTAGAGCAGCCACATCAGTGGGCGCTCGGCAGTGGCGGAGGAGAATTGCGCCTTCCATGTGAGGGCGCTTGCCGTTGCCGCTTGCGGGAGGGCGCTGCAGGTGGGAGGAGTAGTGCTCGTTTCGGGCCTGTGGCGAAGGAAATATGCGGCCCACGTGGCGGCATTTGATTGGGCAAAGGTTTAGTCATTGCCTTTACAAACGGTAATTTTTTTATTTAATTTAATTATAATTATAATTTTTATCTATAAATACTATATCTTGTTTCATTTATTTTCACATCATTCTCTACATTTTTCTCTCAATTTCTTCAAATTTCTCTTTTATATTTCTTTTATTCTGTGCTACAAATGGATCCCAATCAAAATTAGTCTTGGTTCAGTTCTAGTGATGCAAGTTCCGATCCGAAGAATCCAAATTTCTACGGAAATTTTCGACCTTCATCCCTCCAAAACGTCTCCACTCCCACCCCCAATCGTCCTCAATTTCCGGTGGGTTCTCAATTTCCTCTGGGTTACAGCTTGGTGCCCCAATATTCACATGGCCTATGTCCCTCAATTTTCGTTGGGGCCTTTCTCTACGTATCTCACATTTCCTGCACCGTCTCCCGACGACTTCCAGTTGGGTGTCAATTTGGACTCATCCGATGACAATGTCAACTTGGAGGACACGGAGCCCTGGTTACTTCTACGCCCAAGAAAAAGGGCCAAGGAAAAGACCCACCTGAGGCGGCAGCGGCAGACGAGGCAGCGGCCCCGTAGGTTATAGCGAGGTCGAGACGGGGTGTTTGGCTGGTTGCTGGGTTGACATTAGCCACGACCCTGTTGTCGGTAATTCTCAAAAATTTGGAAAATGTTGGGATCGAATCACGGAGTGCTAGTACAGGTTCCGTCTCGAGGGAACGTTCGAGCGAACTTATGGGCAATTGTGCCACCATTAGAAGTGAATAAAAGATTTGTTGATTCTCTTTCAACAATACTTAAAGGAATGCTCGGAGGAATATCATAGCGGCGAAAGCAGCGAAGACATTTTGACGAGGGCACTAGGCACATGGCAGAATATATTCGAATACCCTTTTGGTCATTTAGATGTTTGGAAAGCGGTGAGGGATACGACGAAGTTCCATTTTATAGCCGTATCTTCGAGGAAAGCCCAACAAAATTCTGGCAAGCGAGCTAAGACCAGCGAAGACGGGAGCTACACCATTACAAGCTTTGCAAGCACTCCGAGCTGCGGCGAATTCACCTCGGGAAGCAATCACGCTGAACGTCCAATGGGTACAAAAAAGGCAAAAGCAGTGCCAAGGGAGAGAAAAAAGTTGGGTCCTCTTCAATCGAATTAGAAGAGAAGTTTAATGAAATAAGTGCTCAACTGCGAAAGCAGACGAACTACGAGATTCTAAAAGGACATGCCGTTTGATGTCCGCAGAAATCGCCTAGGGCTCGTTTGGTTGGCAAGAAAGTAATGTTGTCTGGGAATATGATTTCTAGGAATATGATTCTGTGAAAATGAATTCGCGGATTCTTTATTCTTGTGTTTGGAAATACCTTGGTAAATAGCTAGGATTCTAATTTTACATATTTGATTTAAATTAATGTGTTAATTAATTTATAATTATAATACCTAAAAAATGTCCAACACTTTCATACTATTGTCAATATTTTTAATTTTTAAATATTAATATTTATTTTTATAATTAAATAAGTGCTCAACTGTGGAAGCAGACGAACTACGAGATTCTAAAAGGACATGCTGTTTGATGTCCGCAGAAATCGCCTAGGGCTCGTTTGGTTGGCAGGAAAGTAATGTTGTCTGGGAATATGATTTCTAGGAATATGATTCTGTGAAAATGAATTCGCGGATTCTTTATTCTTGTGTTTGGAAAAACCTTTGAAAATAGCTAGGATTCTAATTTTACATATTTGATTTAAATTAATGTGTTAATTAATTTATAATTATAATACCTAAAAAATGTACAACACTTTCATACTATTGTCAATATTTTTAATTTTTAAATATTAATATTTATAATTAAATAAGTATTAAATTTTATTTAATAATATATAGATATACAATAAAAATATTTAAAAACATAACAATCCGATTCTATAATAATAATAATAATAATAATAATAGTAGTAGTAGCAGCAACAGCAATAATATTGTTGGGAAAATTATAAAGTTTTGATTTAATACCAAAACCCAACTGATTCTCCAACCAAATAGATGATCGCTTCATCCTAAGTAGTGTTTTCCAGCTCACCTGTTTGAGCTCTAGATTTTCTAGGTTTACAGGTTCAGGAAGCAGAAGACAGCAGACGATCCAGCTGTGTCTACAGCAGGAGTCAACCTTCAGCTGAGTCTTTCAGCAGAGCATGATCAAGCTGAAGAGAATTCGAGCTGAGTTCAAAACACAGCTGGTCCAGTTGTACAGAACAAAAGGAACTAACTCTGAAGACATCACTTCAAGTCAGTTTGCCCAATCCAGCTCTGAATTCAGAAGCCAGCTCCAAAGGCAGAAGATCCCGGCGTCAGAGGAAGTCAACATGCCTCGACCAATGAGGGATTGCCGAATCAGCATCCTAGACTTCATGACCTAGGATGTGACACAAATGAAGACAGGTGCCCAACGGCAGATATCGAATTTAAGGAGAGTAGGTAAGATTCAAACGCTCCTCCAACGGCTAGTCTTGAATCTCTACCTATATAAACCCGTCTTCAACCTCAGGATCAAACACGAAAAACTCTCTACAAGCTTTCATTCTCTGAAATCTTCAATCTTTCAAAAGCTCTCTAGCAGTTCTACATAGTTCAAAGAACACTTTATCTTAAAGTGTTTCTAGTTCAGAAACTGCTTAGTTTTTCATCTGATCCCTATGCCAAAATCTTTGTATATCTTAAGCCTAGATTTCGAACGAGTTCATCATACTCTAAAGTTCTTAATTGTAAGAACTCGTTCACAGTTGGAACCCCAAACCAAACCCCTCTTTACCCAGAAAGGTTAGGTCAAGGTAACGCTTGCTTGAAGCGGGAAATTCAAGTGTTTGTAAGATTTTTTCAGTACCCGTAAACTGAAAGGTTAGGCTTGACAGTGCCCACAAACTGTTGGAATACAGCTCGGGTTAGAGTTGTGAAGTTACTTGGTACTTGGAAACCAAGTGGTAGTGAATTACCAGTGAACCTGGTCGTGGACGTAGGAGGTGTTACTCCGAACCACGTAAAAATCTCGTGCTCTTTTCTTTCTCTTTAAATTCAGTTTTAGTACTAACTTTATCATCTCATTGCATATTTGATCTAAAACTGCATACACAGCTGCTCTCCAAAGACAGCTGTGTCTTTCTGAAAGTTGCACAACTTGACTAAACTGAAAACATAAAGTTAATCTTTTCAAGCTGAGTTTTTCTAATTAACCGAGCTAAGTTTTCAAACCACCACATTCCGCACCGCCAGCTGAGTTATTTGTCCAGCTAACCCTCCTCAGCTGGATTAATAACTGAGCTCACCAACTCTGTTATTTAAACTAGAAAAAGTTTTCAGAAATCTATTTGGTGTATTCACCCCCCCTCTACACCAAATACCTAGCTCATGGACCATCAAATATAGTGGTAATATGAATAACAATAGTAGTAATAAATAATTATAATAATAATATAATAACAACAACAATATAAACAATATTAAAAAATAATAAAAATATAGTCATAATTATAATAATAAGAATATATTAGGGATAAAAATAGTTTTAATACAAAATATAGTAGTAGTAATGATAAATAATAATAATAATATTATTATTATTATTATAATTATAATAATAATAGTGAAGAATTAATAATATTGCAAGAATCCTGAGATATGAAATCAGAATACCTTAGTTTTTATAGGAATAAGAATCCAGGAAAGTAGTAACAACTTTCCTTGCATTTGAATTCTTTTTACTTTCCAAAATCTACTAAAATTAAACCAAACATAGAAGTCTGCAAATCAGGAATCAGATTACTTTTCCAGACCAGATTCCCTGCCAACCAAACATGCCCTAGAGTATTATGAATATCTCAAGGTCCAAATGGAATCAAACCACTCCCATCGAATTAATATATTTTTTTTATTTGATGTAATGTTTTTTTTATTTCAATTCAATAAAATTTGCATTTTAAAAATAATTGTTATATAAATCATGAAATTAAAAACAAAATTAAAAGATGAAATAATTAAAAAACGAGAGTGCCCACCAAATTTGGTGAGCACCAATGTGGAAAAATAATTTGTATCCACTCTACCCCACAAAAATTAATTAAATATTAGTGGGCACACGCTTTTTGTGCATACAGCTGTGGTGCTATTAGGAAATCTCCAATTGTTAAAGAGTATATGCTAGTACTTAATACAGAAAAAATATAAAAATAATTAAGAATACCAGCCACAAATAATTTGAAGCGGAAAAGGTGTTTGAAATTGTTGGATACAACTACAAGAGGAGCACTTTATTACAAATTGAGAGCATAAAATACACAAGCCAGGAACGAACTTATTTACGTTACATGTAGTAAAACAACATCAACTCAAACACCATCATAACATGAGATGAGACCTATCTATCCAATGTGCTCTCTTCATTGCAATAATTGGCAACTAGCATGCCAGAACAGCAGCATATATCATTCAATTTTGACCCTGCAAATGATTAACAAAATTGATGACTAACCACAAATTAATAACAGGAAAATTTGTGAATTATCTATCTGCAACATATATGATCAGTGGCCACAAGGGATTGATTGATTACCAGGAAACGGATTTTATATTTCTCCACAACAAGCTGAGGATCAGCTTTTGTTGCCTTGTAAGCATCAAGTTTGTTTATTTCCTGGTTTGGACAAAAGTAGCATTTCCAAACATTACAATACGACACGAGTTATAAGATGCGCATTCCTAATTGTTTTTGCACTTGAAAATTATTTCATTAACATATCCATTTAACAACCGATGATGAATCAAGTACCTCGATCCATTTGGCTAATTTCGGTCTCCCTGATGTAATATCATATTTCCAGACTTGGTAGAGAAAGACCTGACTTCTCTCAACAAATGGAATATACACAGCATCTACCTACAGAGAGGCAACACAGTAATCATATGAAATTAAAGAAGTTACAAAAAAAGAAGTGCATCGAGCCCAGAAACCATCTTTGCTGCTCCAAGATAAGGAAAATTTGACACTTGCTCAACAGATAGACCTGATGAAAATCTCAAAACGATGATCATTCTCTTCATAAGGTAAAACCCTAGAGAGGATCCTAATGGCTGAAGTATCACTTACTTGACTAAACTGACCAAGGAAGAAAGGTCCATCCTCAAACTTGTCGAGTGCAGTTTCCAAGTAATCAAATACGGAACCTGATGCAGCAATGTGGTGATCACATTAACTTTGAGCACAATAATATCACAATTTACAATATACTGATTCTTCTAATATTGAGCAGTGGCAGCCAGGTTACCTGCTTGCTTCACGGGGTCTCCTCTGAATGATGCATACAAATTATCCACGAATGTGTCAGAGTAGGCTATCAACTCCTCAGCAAATTCTTTTTAGCTGGATCCTAAGTGTTTTCATATGATTTGCATAAACAAATGTGACAGAGCAACTTTATAGCAGAAAAAAATGTGGATTCGAATAGGTATCTTACATCAGGCAACAGAGATGGTCCTTTGAAGTTGGCATCTACGTATTTTACCAAATCCAGACTCTCTCCAATAATCTTGCCATTATGCTCCAATGAAGGCACCTATAGAAGGACAAGTGTAGAAGATATGCAAGGTTGAGCATTTAGCTACTAAGAGATACGACTTCATGTTTATCTGGCTATAGTTCAAATCAGTTCATCTACATTAGTGATGGAAATTACAAGCATTGCACCGAGGAAAAATCAAGGTTGGGACACGAAATGATGATTTCCAAACCATCAAATTTGAGCAACAAATACAACAGCATTTGATTGTTCAGACACTAAAAAAAATGAAAGAAATCCTTCAAGATTCCACATAATATCCAAGAATACACACCTTATTTTTGGGATATACTTTCTCCTTGTACCAAGCAGGCCTGTTCTGAAGGTCAATTGGAACAAGTTTTATCTCGTTCTGTAAGCCCTGGATAGTTTTTAGAGGTAGCACTACCCAATTAGACTCAACATTGAGAACAGAAAAAAAATCCAGTAAATAACTAAAGATATCAATAACAGAATTCAAAGTCATGCCATATTCAATGAAAATCACCATTTTATGTTACTCCTTATGCATCAGATTGAGATAACTGCAAACTTAGTTTGAGCTAACTTCAAAGTTAGACATCTTACGAGCTTCATTCATGCCAGTCTATGCTTAAAGTTAGGGGAGTAACTAAACCAACTGTAAGGAGTATTGTCGATCTCAAACTTAACTTGTTTATTATCAAGTCAAATTTGAGTTTAGTTTATTCAATACATATGAGAGAGAGAGAGAGATGTTATCCCACTATTCAAACACTATAGGCACCTCAGTTAGCACTGGCGTTGTAGAAAAACACTTGATATTATTTCATAACCAAACCAAACGAAACCTAACGGTATAGGTATATCAAAAAGGAAAAGACTAAATGAAGAGTTAAGAGAAATTATGGTCCAAGAAAAAACCTTATAGTTCCTGACGACCCATACACGCTGAGCATATGGGCAGGGGTAAAAGGTATACAACCTACAAAATCGAAAAAAGCGAGCTTCACATAATTCCTGGGATCATACACCATATATTTAATTTAAACAAATCACTCACACAAATACTCACGAAACACACACACACACACATACATGTGTGTCTGTGTGTGTAAAAGAGGGGAGGGGAAGGAGCGTAGAGTACCTAGTGGTTCCATCAAAGAGAGGAGGAGGTTCTGAAGTAGAATCCAACATCGGAGGAAGCTCTTCTTCTGTATGACTGTCAATTTCAAACCATCATAACACTATCACCAACTATAAACTTCTCTACATTCTGGCTCACTGCGAATAACTACTGATTGGGCGCAAATTATATAATTTTTTATAGGAATTTAAAAAAAATGCCTAAATTTCAATGGTCGAGCAAAAATGCATCAAATTAACGGTTTACATTTTGAAATAAAAGGATACTTCACAGATTCACAGAGAGAGAGAGAGATTACGGCGCAGCCATTAGCGTCAGTCGTTCACGCTCTAAAGTGAAGAAGATGATTCCAGAATTTGCGGATCTTTACTTATATATAAATAAGGAAAAAGGTCCTAATATCCCCTTCATGTTGGCAGTGCCGGTCAAATATCCTCGAACTTTATTTAGGTGCAAATTCACCTTTCCCTAAAGTTTTCGGGTGCAATTACCCCCTCGCCGTGATGAAAACTACACTTTCGTTGGCAAAAAAAATATTTTTGATTCATTTTTATTTTTGTGACCCTTACAATTTTCAACGGTTATACTACATAATTGGTGCTAAAAGCTCAAATTAGGAAAAAAAAAATATTTTGAACCCTAGCTCACAACTATCAAAATTCAGGTGAGATTCTCCAATAATTTGCACGAAAAAGGATGATGGACCACTTGAAGAATATGAGATCATCAATGTCAACAACAAATAGTTAGCTTGGATTGCAAATTATTATAGAGCTTCGCCTGAATTTTGATAGTTGTGAGCTAGGGTTCAAAACAAATTTTATCCTAATTTGAGTTTTTAGCACCAATTAATTCTTGGAAATTGTAAGGGTCCACAAGAATAAAAATAAATCAAAAATATTTTTTTTGCCAACGAAAATGTAGTTTCCGTCACGGCGAGGGGATAATTGCACTCGAAAACTTTAGGGAATGGTGAATTTGCACCTAAACAAAATTCAATGGGGTATTTGCCCGGCGCTGCCAACATGAGGGAGGTATTTGCACATTTTCCCTATAAATAAAGATAGAGGGTGGTATCACTCATGAATCATGATTTCGTCATTGATGACGTGATAAAAGGTTTTTCTTTATTTTGGAAATAAAACCTAAGTGGGAATTACCGAATTAGCATAGAACTCGATTGTCAAAATACATATTCAGAGATTTATACACAATGTGTGATTACGTGACATAGCTCATTATGTATTAAGACGCAATTCAAGCCTCATCCGATGACAGTGACAACATTAGATTTTAGGGCACAATCTCAACTAGAAAATGGCGTAGTGATTCATCACGCATATAAATAATATTTTAGTGATCAAAGACATTTTATAGGTAGAATGTGTTTGGATCAAAATTTTCAATTGTATTTTACCGTGTAGGTTATGCGCACCTCGGAATCTGGCAGTCGGTTATCACATCATCTGAAGAAAAAATATTTTTATATCTTTGAAATGTAAATTCTTATAAAGCAAATGCATTAGAGTCTCGTCTTCTTCTCTTAACGTTTCATTTAAGATAATATCACTGAAATAAGAATACAAAATTATTATTTAAATTTTTATTTCAACACTCACCTTCAAATATTCAAAAGTACATAGTTTTAGCGAGATAGTTCATGCCTATGGATAGTTTTTTTTTTCCTTAAAGAATTATACAAAATATAATATCCATATAATTCACTACACCACTACACAAAGATGAGAGATACATATTAGTATACTATACAAGGTTGGAGATACAAACTATACCACACAAGGTGGAAAATGCAATAGAGGTGGAATTCAAATTTCAAGACCTCTCGCTAAGAAAAAATTTGTGGTGCCTGAACTTTGTCACTTAAATTAGGGCGGATAGAGTTTTCTTTTAATTTCAGTTTACTCATATAATCACGTTAAGAATTAGTCAATAATGTTTAACTTTTCATTAAATAATAAGAAATGCTTTGATTATATATATCTATATATATAACTCGTGTAATTTCCTAAAAAAGTTAATGAATTAGTCAATAATGTTTAACTTTTCATTAAATAATAAAAAATGAGATTAATAGTAAAAAGGAAATGCTAATTTTTTATTTGACAAAGTCCATGTTTGATTTTTTAAGGTCTATAGACTATAGTGACATAAATTTCTTTATTTTTTTTACTTTTCTATTTATTTTGAAGGCAGTGACATAAATTTTAAAGTAAAAGGAATTCAATATTTGATTTTAAAAAAAAATAAAATTTAATTAATAACGCACGAGGGGTGCAATCCAAACGGATTACAGAGCTCAAGAAACAACATAACAGACCACATCAATCCAACAAATCAAAGCAAAGAGTTGGATTGCATATCCAATCACTCAAACTATATCAAGAATAGCTAGGAAAGAGATTAGAGATCCAAAACCAAAACTTAATCTTTATTAACTCTATCAAATCTTCACGGTTGCTCGTCCCATCCTTGAAGATCCTCTCATTTCTGTGATTCCATATATTCCACACTACACAAATCCACAGAGCTTTCCACATCTCTACGAATTTCTTCTTTCTTACGATTCTCATGTGATGCTCAAAATGAGAAATTGGATTCACATGACCAACAAAATTGAGCTCAAACCAACTGTAGCAACTCACCCAAATTTTATGATCAACCCAATATTTTATTAGTAAAAAGATGAACGTATATCTTATGATTTTGGAAATTTAATAGTCTCCAAGTTCTATGCAAACCCCGCAACGCACACTGGAATGGCTGAAAATGACCATCGGAAAATACCGTCATAGTTTTTCTTTATTAAAACCCCAAGTCAAACTGCAAGTTAGTCTTCAGGTGGAATGTATTTCAAAATTAAATATGTAAAATATTCAAGAAATATCCTGAGGGTTTAGAAAAAGCAAAAAGTTGAGGGTATTTTACAACACGCCAACTGCAACAAATTAAAAATGTTTCGTATGGTTAATATGCGAATCGAATCACCCTTTTTATAGGTTGTTTAAGCTAATCCTTAGTAATAATAATTTGGTTAGGATTATTAATTTTATAAGCCTTGATTCCGATATCAAATATTCATATTTCATTTATATATAGAATATAAATAAATATTTTTTTACAAATTATGAATATAATTTTTTTATATTCTGTCAGAAACCCAGCATTAACGATACAATGTTAAAAAAAACAACATAACCCATTTAAATATCGAATGTGAAAATTAAGCGCAAACGAGACGAATGGATATGATTCCCGTATTCAATAACAAAAAAAAAGTAAAAAGAAAAAGGGTTTTGTAAATAAAAAACAAAACAAAAAAAAGCCTTGTTATTCCAGAGGAAATTCAAAAAATATATTGTGAAATGGCAAGTAAAGTGTGATAGTATAAATGAATGAATATGATTCTTGTTGACACCTTTGCGATGCACTAAAGTGGTCAGACGAGAATCCACAACTTCACTGATTCATCATTTGCATGGTGAAGTTATGATAATCCACCTCTCTCTCTCTCTCTCAAGTTATGATAATCCACCTCTCTCTCTCTCTCTCTCTCTCTCTCTCTCTCTCAATTTACTATTATTTTCAAAACATTGAGCAAAAATAACAGAGAACTCTCATGAGATCTTTTGCTGATTTGCAGGTGTCCTTCATCGGCTTCTCAGTCTGTCGTTTCCGACTTCTTCATTAAACTCAGCAAGACGCCGCTCGTCAGAGATGTGGCCACCACTCCAAGGGAAACCTCAGTAGATATATGCAGACCTAGAGAGAAGATGGAAGGAAATACATACGTTATACTAGACTACAGATATTCATGAGCTGTGATCTTATTTCAATCAAAGACACTCACCAAAGAAGTCTAGTATCATTTTACACCCGATGAATCCAAGTATCGCCCCGATAGCAGGCTGAATCACAAAATTGGTAATCACATTAGTATGTAGTAGAAGTAGCTTATCAAGACAGACAATCATAAATGTCACAAGTGAAATCTAAACCACCAAATGAATTAGTTACCCACTGAATGCCTCCAATACCGTCAACATTTTAAAAAGCTTTTTTAATAAAAGATAGAAAGTGGAGGGAGATGATGAAACTGCATGGTGAAAGTGATACCATTGGTAGATATACTTTGAAAAGCTTTATATATCGATAACCTCAATCAAGTGAGAGGCACTATCTTAATTATATCAAAAAATTAGTCACCAAAATGAAATTATTAAAAACATCCTAAACTCAAACCAAGCAAGCAAAATTTCACCTGCAAATACTCCAAATCTGCCATGCCCTCAGAGATGAGTGTGTAATAGGACCTTAAACCTACAAAACAAATAAAATTCTAAGAAAGTTAGTAACTTGTCCAGAACCAGGTTATTGAGGCAGAAAAAAGAGCCATTCCACATCAAATCCAGGTTCGTGTGCCAGTTGGTACAAGAGAAGTAATCACGATTCTCCGAAAATATGATATCTAAACTTATTTATTTGCAATATAATGTTAGCTTTCAAGATTCACATATAACTGAAAGTTACATTCCTCTTACTTAGTTTCAAGAAAGTTCCTCAAATTCCTGATTTTATTAATATAATCAATAATGCCTCAACATATGTGGAAACTGTAAGAATGGGACACGAACAATAACGTACCTAAAATGGCAAAAAAATTAGACGTCAAAACTATGAAAGGATCTCGGGTGACACCAAAAACTGCTGGTATAGAGTCCACCTGACAAGAAAGAATAATATGGTAATGATACACCAGCAGAATTTTAGCTTCCAAATGTGCCTTTCATATAGCTGATGAATAGAATACCTACAGCAAATGCAATGTCGCTGAGTTCAATAACTGCTACTGTCAGAAGCAAAGGTGTAGCCTGCCCAAAATGTTTGACTCCTGTTAGAAACGAAGCTAGAAATCAATTCTTAGAAATTTTAAGTACAGCATGCTCAAAATGTTAAAACACATTATAGAGGCTTTTAGGTCCTTAGCAGCAGTTGCAGAAGGAGAATATCCAGAGACTTGCGTTGAAGTTAGAGAAGACCCTTGACTAAAATTTCAGTCATGCATCAAATGGAGAAATGCCTCAACATGAGGTGAGGTCGCATTAGCTACATTGGGATAGCGTAATTGAGAACTTACTTTCCAGATGCCATCCTGGATAGTGAAAAATCGATTTCCATCATAGTCAGCTGCAGATTAGACATGTGGAAGGAGTTCAAATCGTTAACATTATAAATGAAAGAATTGATACATGGTGCAAAATAAAGGCTATACAGTGTTTCAGCTGCCAAACAAGCACTTGTATGACCCTCATTAATGATAAAGTAATAAACATAAGGAGAGGTGACATGATGGAGGCAAGCAAAGCCAGAAATATATATTTTCAACTAACCTACACCTCTCTATAGAGGTCTAATTAATTTACCCTTCTTTAGCAACATTTTCCAAAAGAAAAGAAAAAAGAAACTGCATGAAACGCACATTGTTCTAGTTACCTATTCCAAAAATCTCATACCATCAATATCAACAAATAAAAGGCTTGAAGATTTCCAAAAATTCACCCAGAAATTTAAAGGGTGAGCTCAGGAGTCAGGCCTGCATGCTTTGTAGACAGATAATTTTTCAGAAGAAGAAGAAGGAAGGTGAATGAGGAACATTACAAGTTACTGGGATGAACTTCTTGCACGTCTTTACGATGAAATTATCTGAAAAATCAGTATCTTCATCTTCCGCAACAAATAGCTGATATGACAAATGTAACCAGAATAAGAGAGAATGGCAACAAGGAAACATAATGGCCTTCTGAATTTCATGCACAGGTATTAATTAAATCGGAAAAAGAACAAGTTAGACTAGCAGAGAAGCAATAAGAAGGTTCTCTTCATGGTCTGATCCAAATTATATGTATTCAAAATAATCTTCTGGGTGTATTATAATGTTCAAGTGCAATCTCTAAATGCAGCTCGAATTTGGAGCCATTTTGAGAAGCAACATAAATGACGACAATGGTGATCACATAAAATCAGAGGGGAATGGTACCTTGAATGAGGAGTACAGGAGTATTGTTGCCAGAAATAGATTAACTGCTTCAAATCTCTAAAATGATAAGAGAAACCAACTTCATAATTAGAAAAAAGCAGAAGGTATTAAATTTTGAATAGGATCGAGGATATAGATACTGATGCATAATTTAAGCATGTATCTATGTTTAAGTATGCATATACATGGAAGTTGACAAGTGACCTGAAGTGTTGCTGCCCCGAGAAGTATCAATGAAAATCGGAAGATTACTGCACCAGCAATACCATAAGAAAGCACGCGATTCTGATGTTCAGTCAACATATCAAATCATCAACCAACACAGAAAACTAGGTGAGTAAACTAAAATCCAGTTATCTTCTAAAGAAAATGACATTATGTAACAGGTCAAATTGTCTTAATAGGACTGTGATGCTAGACCTGATAACTGGTCGGCACTCTGAAATACTTGAATATTAGGACAAATACAAACAGATTGTCCACAGATAAACTCTGCTCCAGCAGATACCTAAACATAGTCAAGAATGAACAGAAATACATAAACACAAAATACCACATTTGTGTATGAAGGAAATTCTACCCTAACACTGAGGATATATATATATTAAAAAAAAAAAAAAAAAAAAAAGATCTTCTCAACAATCACTCAAGTATGGTCGTACGTCGTCCTTCTGGAAGTGGAAAAGATACTCAGCTGTAATAGAAACATATACAGAAGAGGAAACGCAATATTGCAATTATGAAAAACAACAAATGAGAAGAACCACATATTTCAATTGTATACGAGCTAGGTGTGCAAACAGAGATAATAGAGCTTTCTAGTTCATATTAGTCAAGTTCCCTCTGTTATTATCATTTTGGAAGGGCCATCCTTGGAGCATAAACGTAAATCAGAATTACTCAGATGACAGAACACCAAATGAGAACAATTGTGCGGTTTATTACTGCCTGAACCAAAAAAACAGGTAGAAGGCTGGTGCATACCCAGTGAAAAACTCAGATGCCTTCCCAACTCCATCTTTGAAACCCAGACCAATACCAAATACCACAGCCGAGAACACCTACAAGAAATGTCCACTACATAGACTTCAATTCACCTTACTCACAAATTAAAGTCAACTTAAGCATGGTCAGAATTACAGTCAGAGAACACGTACACATAAGCCCACAGTTCTTAGAGATGAGGCATAATCTGCAGCCTTCAAAGATGTTTCTCCAACATCAGCACGGGAGACATCATCACATGAGTTCTCATTGTCACTGATGTCATTGGATGACTGAAATCTAGATAGTTCATGTGCTGCAATATTTGGAAACCAGTTTCAGTTATTGACAATATCTATCAGCATTATCATATTTCTGCAAGCACTTCCAAACATGAAAGCCTCAAAGAGCATTTACAACATATTGCTTCAAGCAAAATCCACACTCGTTTTGCTATAAGACAAAGGTATCGAGACACTTCTACATGCAAAAATAGTTGTACATCCTTTCGCAAAAGATGTGTATAATCACTTTTCTCCATTTTACTTCCAGAACAAAATTGAATCGCCATATGTGTTCAGCCAGAGCAACGACAATGATAAGAATGCATATATACTAAAACAATATCTCCAGTGATCCAACTAAAACCCCACAATCGGCACTACCAACAACAATAATGAAAAATTAGAACAACGAAATCCAACAGGATAACAAACTTCAGCAGTTAAATGGAAGTATAATTAATAATCCAATCACCAGCAACTAAAAAAACATAATAATTCAATTGAGCAAGCTCGATGAAGCAGATGAACACAGATAACTCCCAATAAATTCACCTATATCATTTCGCGAAGTAGACGCTTGCTCCTCATGCTCAGTCTTCCTTGCACGAGTAGTTATCGAATAGCTTCTTCTCGGGGCGCTGCTGCTCAGTCCACTTACAGAAAACGCCGGTGTTAAATGACAGTACTTCTTACCACAACCACATCCACCTGAAACTAATCCAACAAAAAATAAGGACAAAATCAAAATGTGAGATGATTATTTTGCATCAAAAAGTATGCTTGAGAGTATGTTACCAGAGAAAAGGGGGCGAGAGCGGCGAAGAATGAATCGACTGGCGACGTTCTTAGGGCAATTAACTAGGGAAGATTTGAGCAGATTGAAATCAAAACTGAAAGGGATTTGGATTGAATTGGTGTGCATTGTGGAAGCCAATTTCATGGCTTCAGAATTTTGATTTTTTGTTTCCTTTCCTTGAGCTGCAAGTGAAGAGCAAAAGCGAATGGAACGAGTATGATCTAGACAGCTAGTTGATTATCCACCACAGTGCTTCGCCACACACAGCCAGTTTTATGTGAGTTATTTAAATAATTTTCGAGAGAAAAACATTAATTTTTTATAATTTTCTTCCTAATGTTTCCAAATTAATTTGTCTTATTACACAACGAGCCTGAGCCAGAAGAAAAATTGGTTACTTTTTATGAAATGTTGCATTGTATGGATATTAACAAACTTATATATTGCCTCTCCAATGGTTTGGAACCAGTTTCAGCTTCCAAACCATCACATCAGCGCCACATCATTTTTTGGAACCCATCTATTTTTTTATGTAACACATTCTCCAACAATGAAACTAGTTTCTACATTTTAAGGATTCCACTATAATACACACTATCTTTATATATTTATACATATGTTTCTCCAATTAATTTTGTTTGCATTATTGTTTATATATTATTTACATATTTTGATTATATATTTTATTTAAAAATTTTATATTTAATGATTTAATATAATAAAATAAAACAGCTTTACAATTATAAATAATAATTAAAATTACATTACTAAAATTAAAATTACATTACTAAAATTGAAATTACAATAATTGAAACTACATAAACATTAATAATGAAAATTAAAATATTACTTAATTATGATCATTGGCATTGGATTGTGCCCAAATATGTTGTGTCAAATCGTGTTGAAGTTGGAGATGAGCTTCTTTATTTGTTAAATCGTCGTGATTTTTGAGATAATTTTATAATGTTTCGAGGTTATTAGTACCCATTGGTATTGGTTGTTGAGAAGTTGCATCTTCTTCAAACTAGTTGACCGCTTCTTCACTCTCATCCTCAATGATCATGTTGTGCAAAATAATACATATGAGCATTATATTGTTGATATCCTCCTTGTAATAAGATCGCGCGAAATTTCGAACTACTGCCCAACGAGCTTGTAGCACTCTAAACGCCCGTTCGATGTCTTTTCTTGGAGCCTCTTGTCTCTGCGCAAATTTTTGTCTACACAGATCTCCCGGGGCAGGGTAACTCTTGACGAATGAAGCCCATGTCAGATAGATTTCATCTGTCAGTTAGTATCCATGGTTATACGTCCGACCATTCACCGTGAATTGAACTGGTAGAGCATTTCCCTGAAGGAATTGATTAAATAATGGAGACCCATGAAGAACATTGATATCATTGTTTGCTCCAGCGACACCAAAAAAAGCATGACATATCCACAATTATGCTGATGTCACCGGTTTAAGAACTATTGTAGGAACTCCGTAATCGCCTTGTGTATAGAATCATTTGTGAGCGACTGGACAATTCCTCTACTCACAATGCATACAATCGAGGCTCCCCAATATTTCGGGAAAGCCATGTCTTTCTTCACGCATTTGTAGCAAACGTTGAGTATTTGCTGTATTTGGACTCCTCAAATATCGCGCACCATAAACAACAATCATACTCTTGCAAAATTGATGTAGACATTCCAACGCAGTAGTCTCACCCATTCGCTGATACTCATCTAGTGAGTCACCAATAGTCGCATATGCCAATTGTCGGATAGTTGCAGTGCACTTTTGAAGTGGTGATAGATCATTCCTTCCAGTTGCATCTTGCCTCAATGTGAAATAGGGTGTGTAGTTTCCTAAAGCATCAACGATCTGGACAAATAGCTCTCTCCGCATTCGAAATCGACGACGAAAAAGATCTCCATCGAAGATGGGTTCTTCACAAAAATAATCACGAACGAGACGATCATGGCCGATTTCACGATCCCGATCTCTATATTTTATGGGATCTGCTCATTCGTGAAGTTTGACCTCGTGTTGTGTCTTCTGCATCGTCCATAGCAATCATCTCTCACATAATCGGATCTGTAGCCGAATTTCGAATGAATTGCTTCCACATGTCATCAATTTCATGTGAACTAGGAATATCAGACATTTTGAAGAAAGTTTTGTATTCGGAAGAAAGGAATGTTAAGATTTTTGTGCTTCAATGATAAATGAAACACTAGTATATCTAACCAAAACATCAACATCTATATTTATGACCGTTGAATTGGTATATTATAGTTGTTGGACTCAACAACTATATTTATTACATTTGTGACCGTTGCCGACAATTTTCAAATATAGTTGTTGGACAATAAAGTTATATTTATTACATTTGTGACCTTTGCCCACAATTTTCAAAAATAGTTGTTGGACAATAAAGTTATATTTATTACATTTGTGACCGTTGCCGACAATTTTAAAATATAGTTGTTGGATAATAAAGTTATATTTATTACATTTGTGGTCGTTGCCGACAATAATAAATACAAGTTGAATTTAAAAGATAATAACAAAACTAACATAATTCAAATTACATATAATTAACTAATATTACAAATACATTAACTTCAAAATACATAAATGGATAAAGCACACTTAAAAATACATTGTTGGGAAAATTAATAGAGTTTTGATTGGATACCAAAACCCAGCTGACCCCAACCGAGTAGATGATCGCACAAGCCTAAGCGTTTTTCAGCTCACCTGTTTGAGCTTATAGAGTTTCTTAGTTTACAGGTAGATTCGCTGAAGACAGATGAAGACAGCAGAAGACTCAGCTAAGCAGACAGCTTAAGAACTCGGCGAAGCGAGACTCGGCGAGCAAGACCAAGCAGAGTCAAAGATCCTGCAGTATCAAGACCCAGCTCAGTGACGGAAGCCCAGCTCAGTGTCAAAGACCCAGCTCAGTGTAAAAGACCCAGCTTAGTGTCGATGACACAGCTCAGGTCTAAAACACAGCTCAGGTAAGTGACACAGCTCAGGATGAAGACACAGCTCAGGTTGATGATACAGCACAGGTCTAAGACACAGCTCAGAAGTCAAGACACAGCAGAGTCCAAGCCGCTAAAGATACAGCAGAGACGCTTAGCAGCTCGAAGACGAAGACCTTCTCCAAGACAATATCCCGATGTCAGAAGATCTTATCTGACGCAGTCAGATCAGAGAAGAACTAGCTTCTGCAGATGCAGACCTACTTCGTAGGTAAAGGCCAGAAGTCAACAAGAGTAGGTAAGATTCAAACGGCTCTCTTCCAACGGCTAGTTTGAATCTCCACCTATATATATCTCTCATCCACCATTGAAGAAGAAGGCTGGAAAGACGACTGAAGAAATAGAAGAAAACAGAAAAATGAACAACGATCTACAAAGCCAAATCTTTCTAGAACACCCAGCCAGTCAGCTGTGTTCTTAGTTGTTCACATATTCAGTCATAGGCAGAATAGATCAGAATAAATATCTTAAGCCTAGTTTGAATGAGTTCATCATACTCCTTGTTCTTCATTGTAAGAACTCGTTCATAGTTGGAAAACCATACCCAAACCCAAACCCAGAAAGGTTAGGTAAAGGTACGCTTGCTCGAAGCGTGTAATTCGAGTGGTTAGGTTCTTCAGTACCCGGAAACTGAAGGTGTAGGCTTGACAGTGCCCGCAAACTGTTGGAACACAGCTTGGGTTAGAGTTGTGAAGTTGCTTGGTACTTGGAAACCAAGTGGTAGTGGATTACCAGTGAATCTAGTCGTGGACGTAGGAGGGGTTACTCCGAACCACGTTAAAAATGCTTTGTTATTTATCGCTTTGTTTTATGCATGTTACTAACCCTCATGAGCATACATTTCAATCTGCATAAACTGACTAACCGAATAGTGAAACAGAGCTTTGCAATATAATTTGAAGCAACAGACGGACTTTCAAAATCCCACCACATTCCGCACACAGCCAGCTATGTTGATCAAGCTGTCTTCCAGCTGGATCGAACACAGCCAGTTCACTCAAAAGAGTTTTAATTTGGATAAGTTTTTAAACCTTGGTGTATTCACCCCCCCTCTACACCAAGGTATCCATCTTGGGACCATCATACATAAATAGATAAAGCACACTTAAAAATACATAAATAGATAAACGACACTTAAAAGTATTACATCCATCCGTATTTAGCTTTGATCTCAGCTGCTATTTGGTTAAAATTGTATAGTTCTGCTTCTGACATGCCACTAGTATCCTTACTGCAAAACTCAGCATATATGTTGGAGCTTAAGTTAGGACTCGTGAAGGCTTAATTGTCTATCCATAACCTTCTATAGATGCTTCCACTTGCTGTAGTCTTCTCTAGTTGTAGCTGTCATTTTGGCCTTTTGTTTCGCTTGTCGTTTAGCTCTCTGTTGTCCCATGGGACACATTCGAGGTCCACTATCAGAAGATGAGCTATCTGTTTCAGAATTTTTTGCTTTTTTCTGAGGATTATGTGGCATTTGTTGAGGAGCTCATTTCTCACAAGTTGAATGATCTTCCATATGTGTAAGAACCTAAAGGCCTTGTTCTTTAGATGATCATTTATCCATATTTTTTGTGCAGCCTCCAGTACATCATCATCGCTTTGTCCGCTCGCTCGATTGCTCCAAAAATTATTGTAGACACCAACCCACTTATTAATATCTGGATTAATTTTATAATAATGGTTTTTAACCTGTTGGTAACTTCGCTCAATAGTGCCCTCCGGCTTCCCACTCATTGTAGTACGCAGCAATTTTTTCCCAAAAGTCTCTTCTCTTTTGTTGATTGCCAATTATGGAGTCGGTGCTGGTGTTGTACCAAGCTTTTAGAAGAAAAACGTTTTCATCAGGTGTCCAAATCGGCTTTGTTTCCTTTGCCTTTCTAGTGGATTTAGCAACTTCCTCGCTAACATCCACGTCATCATCATCATCAGCAAGGTGGATTTGTTCAAGTGAAATTTGTGAAGAATGTTGCGGAAACTGGTTGCTATTTTTTTAAAATTAGTTTGGTGGCGACATGAAATAGTTGGAATGAATGTTGGATGCAAATTGTGGAGGAAAATTTGATCTAGTAGAAGAGTTGAATGAAAATTATTGAAGAAAATTCAAACCACCAGGAGAGTTGAATGCAAATTATTGAGGAAAATTCGAAGGCATTTGATAGTTGGATGAGATTTGTTGAGTAGAAAAATTGTCTGTATTTTTTTTAGTAGGAAAATTGCCAAAATTTTGTTGAGTAGGAAAATTACCTACATTTTCTTGAGTAGGAAAATTACATGCATTTTGTTAAGTAAGAAAATTGCATGCATTTTGAAAGTTGAATGGAAATCTATTACTATATTAAAGCAGAATAATTGCAATGTCTTTTTCCGTCCATTCATTTACTTTTTTCTCCCATTCTGTAGCACACTTCCCGCCTAGCCCAATAGTCTCAATGTCTACCCATTCAAATTGACCATTCATCTGCTAAAAAAAATGACCATTCATTGATGTCGCCCAAAAATAAATTTTTTGATTAAATGACAACATTGTGCACTAAAGTTGCTTATTACTTTAACATTATATATATACCTTTGTAATTCTCTCAAAAAACGTTGTTTATTACTATGTTACAATTTTTTTGGTAAAATATATTATTTGGTGATACTATTTTTTTTAAATTTGTATGGATGAGTTTCTTAACTTGAAATCTTAAATCTTAATATTCAACATAAGTATTATATATATATATATATAATATAATTGTATTAATAATCAAGTAAAAAAATAATTGTATTAATAATACTTATGAACGTAATTATATAATTTTGGAGAATCATTTAGAATATAAATATATATTGAAATATGTAATACTGCTAATTAAAACACTAATTATCACTCCGCGCAGCGCAATGCGCGGATAAATCTAGTTGTTGTTAAGAGTAAGACATTTGATGATATTGTGAACTTAGAAAATAGGAACCTTGAAAATTTTGGGAGCTTGAATTACTAGGGATGTCAATGGGCCAGATCTGGACCGGATCCTATTCGATCCAGATCCAGATCCAGATCCGAATTTTTTGCTTAGATCCAGATCCGTCGGGTCCGAAAATCTGAGATTCAGATCCAGATCCATCAGATTCGCAGGTCTACGGATCTGGACCCGGACACGTATTTTTTTAACAAAATAAATATAAAATGAGATAAAATCAATATAATAGTATTTAAAAAAAATATAAAAAATCCACAGATTTTCTTGTTATTACTTATTAAAAATAGTGGATTGATTTTTTGTAATTATAAATAGAATATTTGAATAATATACTATTAAAAGTATAGATATAAAATATAATATATATATATAATATAGATCCGCGGGTCGGATGTGGGCCGGATCTGGATCTGAAAATTCAAGATCCAGATTCGACCCGAATTTTTTTATATAGATTCAGATCCGGTCCGGATCCGTCGGGTCCAAAATTTTGAGATCCAGATCCATTAAAACGGATCTGGATCCACGGATCTGTACCGGGTCCAAAATCCATTGTCATCCCTATGAATTACTAAAGTCGGAGTTTTGAGAGCTTGAATCCGCCATTTGATTGTAGTGAAAATGAAGTGAAGTAGAAAGGAATAAAATTAGAGTGTTGGAGAGATGAGTGAAATGGTAAGGTTGGAGAATAGATATATATAGAGGATTTTGGAAAAATGATCGTTTTAATATAAAACTGATTGTTGGGAAATAGATGTTGGAAGTAAAGGAAAGTATAAGAAAATTTGTATTACAATTAATTAATAAAATATTTATCATAAATATTTTGAATATAATATATGAATTATAAATATTTATTATATAATTTATAAATTATTAGTTTTGAACTTTAAAATATCATCATTTGCTCGTTTCAAATCGGATTTTTACGATTTTTATAACGAATGAAAGCTCTCGTCATGATCTTTAATATAAGATATATGTTCGATATGTTTTAGACGAGTTAATAGGTCCGTATTTATGAAAATACATAAAAAACCGAAATGAAAAATAAAAAAAATGAAAACTGTAGGAAAAAGAAAATTGGTCAAACATGTCAGCCGCCCCACGCACGCGTGTGTCGTGCACGCACCGTGGGTGATGCGCTGAGGGTGCCCAACTTTGGTGGCCGAAGCTAGTTTCCAATTTGGAACCATCTCCTGATTATTTATTGGGAACCAGTTTCTACTTCCTCCAATGATGTAATTTTGAGTTCCAAATTTTAGAACCCAGCCATTTGAGGCACCCTAAAGATATGTCCAATATTTTCCCATGTTCTTTTTTTGAGGGGATATTTACTCATGTTCTAGTCGACATAAAAATTTTATTAGGATTCCTAGGCATGGAATTCTATACTTCTAGAAAAAGTTTAAAGGTCTGGCTAATATTGGTGTTTATCCGAATCACTCCTACGACCTTCCGGAATTTAATGGGATTTTCGTAAAATTGATCATTGTGAGTGTAAATTTGTAATGACGAATTTGATTGGCAGATTCAATTGCGAAAGAAGATGATTCATCATCATTTTTTTAAAAGGATTCATTATCTTGTTATTTAGTACTCCCTCCGTCCATCAAAAGTATGATTTTTGGTGGGTGGCACGAGTTTTAAGAAAATAATGCAGACGTTATTTGAGTGAAGAAATGACCCATCATTTTGAATTTGTATGAGGTATAAAATATAAGAGAGTATTTGAGTTCATTTCCTTAAATAAAAAAACCACACTCTTGGTGGATGTACGAAAACAAAAATACAACCACATTCTTTATGGACATAAGGAGTATGAATTGGTGAATGGCCAACTTCACAAAAATTATCCAACAAACCTTGGAAATAAGTTTAGGGTTGGGGGATGGGCTATGAGAAATTAGAAATTCCGCGGTTTGATGATGGAATAAAACATCTTGCTTAGAATGATTTTGAAATTTGAATATTGATTTATTAGTAAACAATTTTTTCCCATTTTTTAAATGTCCGAACAAGGAACTTTATGTAAGTGTCAATTAGATGAAGCATTATTATTAAGGATTTGGAAATACCTCGATTATATATTATTAAAACAATTACACATTCAATGTCTACCTTTAATTTTAGATCATACGTAGCGCAATCTCCATTCAATATTTCTATTTATTTTAAATTTTCATTTTAATAATTTTTTATTAATATATTCTATTATATTCATTATTCTCAAAACTTCCATAATAATATAAATATTTACATTCCTATTTAATACTCTTCAGTTCACAAATAGTATGATTATTTTTAGGCGGCATGGATTTTAATAAGTTCAAAAAGTATTAGTGTTTTAATAAAGTTTGGTAACTATGTTGTTTGAGTGGTGCACATTGGATAAACTTTATCAAATTTTTTGAAGATATTGGAATTGAAAATCAAATTGACCTTCTATTTCTCCTTTATTTTTACTTTTTCTTTTTGTTCTTTTAGTTGAATTAATCTTTTAGTTTAGGCTCTGTTTGGTAGCCCTGATAAGGCCAAGATAGGATACATATATGGCCTTATCAGGGTGTTTGGTATCCTTGATCTGTATTAAGAGTGGCCCGAGATTATAGACGGCCCGAGATTAAAATATTATTTCTCTTTAGAAACCATATCCCACCAACTTGGTCCGATTCCTAAGCTAGATTCAACAGTGATTAAGATTATAGAGTGAAATGACATTATTACCCTTCCAAACGAGCCCTCTCTCTTCTCTCTCCTCCCTCTCTTTCTCTTTCCCGTTCGACGAGATGATGAAGGTGGAACCTTCTCCGGCCGCCGCTGCCGCCGTCACCACCACCGCCCCTCTGGAAAAACACCACCTTCGATCTTCAAAATCCCCAACCGTCAGCAGACTGCTTTGTCGTCGTCTTCATCTTCTATCCCGGTATGCCCGTCGTCTCCTCGCGACGGTGGAGGAAGGAGGTCGCTCTTCACAGCGGCGGCGCGCAGTCGCTATTCGTTTCCAGATGGGGAAGGTTCGTTTCTCTGTGAGAGAGGAGATGGTGGCAACCGGGTTGTGGTCGGCGGTCACGGTGGTGGAGGTAATGCGGTGGTGTGGACGTCGGCGGTGGTAGAGAGAGAAAGAGTGAGAGAAAGGGAGAGAGGGGAAACGGGTGAGGAAGAAGAGAGAGAGATAGGGAGAGAGAGATGGCTGTTGCAGTGGTGGTTGCGGTGGAGTTAGGTGGTAGGTGGGGTGGCAGAAGGAATGAGAGAAGATAGAAATTGTAGAGGAGAGAGAGAGGTGAGAGATATTGTATTGAGAGGTGAGAGAAATAATAAATTTATATTAGGGGTATAATTGTCATTTCTCACTTAATCTTGAATTTAATCTAGGTACCAAACAACTAACCTATTATTCACTATATTTATCTTAGCATTATCTTATCTACCAAACACAAAGATACACTAAGAATCACCTCTTAGTCACTATTTTTATCTTGTCTTTATCTATTTTACCTTATCCTAACATACCTACGAAACGAGCCATTATTATTGGGAGTTGAACTTGAACATGTCACATTGCTCTCTCCACGACTCCAGTCCACTGACTAGATAATGACCAAACTACCCTTGGGGTGAAAAACTGAAAAGCAAGCCCAATATATTCAGGGCTCGTTTGGTACAAAGTATGGGATAAAGCCTGATATGTTTGACTGAGATGTCTTATAAATATAAAGAATTAATATTCCGTTTGGTATGATGTATTAAATTCTCTGCAACACATAGTAATTATTGTAATTTATTGCTATAATTAGTTGCAGTATTATTTATACCACCTCATAGGTAGTATACATAACAACAAAAATAAGTATTATTCATACGGGCCCGAATTTTATAAAGGGCCGTATACTTCATACCAAACAAGATATTAGGGTGTCATAGATATATTATACACCCTAATCACCCCTACCCTCAATATATGAGAGGCAACAGGTAAGGAAATCCCAACTGAGGAATGAGGCGAGAGAGAGAGAGAGATTGTTTGTAAGGGTGGCTGCTCCTCCTCTTCTTGCCCGTGATTTCCAACAAGAAAAACAATGAACAGTCCTTTTTCTGTACACACAGTCATCTGGGTCGGATCCCAGTGCGTGACTGCGTGTAATTGCTGAAAGGGATCCAGTTCATGCATTTCTTGTTTTGTTCCACCCTTCATCTGCTGATGATACTGCTTCTTCACTTTCTATCCATCAACAAATTTCATGTTTCCTGGGACCTTGATCCAGTTTCGCAATCTTGTGAAGGCTGTGATGATGAGCTTCTTTTAGTTTGGTCGGGCACTGAGAAAGATCCGACCCGTATCTTGGCAGGGCAAACTCGGTGTTTGCAGCCATGGCGGTGTCTCCCATCTCTCTGCCTGCTTGTTTCCGGATCTGGGACTCGAACCCGAGCTCCCGCTCACTCTAGTTTCCATCTTCGATTCAGATGATCTAAGGTAAATATGTTGTTATTAGTATAAATCAATGGTTAAAGAGCAACAAAATTTTATTTTTATTTATGCGTTTCATTGCATAATAGGAAATCGGCATTGAGAATGACCCGACCCGTATCTTGGCGGGGCAACTGAGAGTAATTGCAGCCATGGCGGTGGTCCTCAATCTCCCTGCCTGTTTTCTTGTTTAGATGAAGAAATTGACAGAATTCTTCCCAAAATCATGGCGGCGTGATTCGACTTACATAATATTCTTCAGTGGAATGGGGTTTCAGTGAGTTTTGGGGGTTCTCTCTCTTAATTCTCTTTTTATATGGAATATTTCATACTCCCTCCCATTCCCATCCGTACCCCAAAAGTGTGGTTTATATTTGATTATGTGAGGTATAAAATATTAGTTGAAACACCACACTAACCTGAGATGAAGTAGTATCAGATTTGGGCTGATGCTTGAAACTAGGGGTGAGCAAAAATATTCGAAAACCGAAAATCAAAACTAACTAAACCGAAAACTCACCCCCTACTGATGCTTAATTAGAGGTGTCATTCTAATGTTGGCGAGAGAAAGATGCGTGAAGGAAGAGGCTATGATGATAATTGTTCTGAGTTGATGATGGCGGAGCAACCCGGATGGCATGTGGCGTTGCTGCATATGCAACCGGTTGTTTTGCTGCAGATGCGGCGGCGACGGCGTGGTCGGATTCTTTTGCGCCGGTATATATCTGAGCCTCGATTCCTTATTTATTTATTTATTTATTTTTGGAATTGGGCTGTCTGCTCTTCTCTGTTCTGGTAATAATTAGAATTTGGGTCTTGAAAACTTGATTGACAATGGAGTGGGAAGACCCGACCCGTATCTTGGTGGGGCAACCCGGAAGGCATTTGGTTCCTCTATAGATGCAACCGTGGTTGCAGCCATGGCGTGGTTCAACTCTTAGAAATAAGCTTAGCCAAATACCCCTCTAAGTTTCATGAATTCTAGAGCAAAAGGTCTTGGGTTCAAGAATACCGTGGCGCGGTCTTTTAAATTTATTGTTATAATTGCCTTGTGATCGATGGAAATTGTTCGAAAGTTAAAGCCTCTAATGATTTTGAGCCACATTTGCTACTTTGGCTATAACTTATCCAAGATGAAAGTCTGTGGATGTGATCTGTTAATGGATGGGCGATGATGATAATGTTGGATGTTCGATGATATTTGGGCAAGAAGAATCTCGACCCATATCTTGGCGGGTCAATCCGGATGGCATATATGCAACCGGTGATCTTGCAGCCATGGATGGCGTGGTCGGGTTTTCTGGTTGCCTATTAAATATCTGAGCCTCGGTCCCTTATTTTGCAGTGAAATTGGAAATGTCCATAGGATTTGGTTACGGTACTGCTTGTATGTGGTGTGAGTTTTTGTGCTAATATAGTTGTTACATTGCTATTCATTTCTAACGTTGTTGTTATATGCTCAAAAGAATCAAAGATGTGTTTTTTGTTGGAAGCCGTTGGTTTTGCTGCTGCTCTCTCTCTCCCTCTCTCTTTCACACAGTGCTGTGACGATGAATCTTGATGGATGGCATCTGGTAAATGGGGGTTTTCTTCTACATGCAATCTTGTGGTTTTGAAGCCATGGCTTGTGTTAAATCTGTTTACCTGATCTGGACCTGACCCTCAATTCTCCTTCCTTAATAGTCAATATATGTATTCATTGCATAACAGGAAATCGGCATTGAGAATGACCCGACCCGTATCTCTGCCTGTTTTCTTGTTTAGATGAAGAAATTGACAGAAGGGCGCGGCCGCATTCTCACCATTTCCTGAAACAGAGCGATGGCATCATCTGGCTTACGCATACATCCGAAATCGAATCTGGGTCTGAAAGAAAAGCATCTCATTTGGTGGCTGACATTATCAAAATTGAATTTGGGTACAAGAAATGAGTAATAATGTGGGGAAGCAACTGCAAAAGGTCTTGGGTTTTCAAGACTAGACCACCGTGGCGCGGTCTTTTAAATTTACTGTTATAAAAACCTTGGGATCTTACCTTGTGATCGATGGAAATTGTTCAAAAGTAAAAGCCTCTCATGATTTTGGAGATTGTTTAAGTTACACATCGAAGGCATTGTTGCAATAGATTTGGCTTGCCGACTATTTACTAGAGTTTCTTCTTGTACTAGACTTCTTCAACTTCCACTATACAGAAGAAAATTATTTGAAGGCATGAGAAGTGTTCGATTATTTTTTTTGTTGCAGAAACCAAGAATATATAGGCACAAAATATAATTAGATTTGGAAATAATTTTATATATTGTCATGATTATTGCTTTTGTAAGGTTCGCTATTAATTGATTTTTATGAAAATTATTAGGGATGGCTTGTATGCTGGAATTGAATGGTTATTATTGTCTTCATTCTTAATCTTGTATAATTTTTTCATTAGGAATGCCCATTCGTTAAGGAATGACTAATCCCATTAGTATGTGTTTAGTCATTCCTTCACTCCCCTGGTATTAGCTAATTCTCATTTTTAGGAATGAACTTTATTATTATTATTATTATTATTGATATAATAATAATAATAATAATAATTTTTAATATTATAATTAGTAAAATAATTATTATTATTCTAATTATTAATAGTTTCAATATTATTATAATAATTATTATAAAAATAATTATAATAATAACCAGTAATATTAAGAAATAATAATAATAATCATAATAATAATTACTATTAATATTATTATAATAATTTATATTAAAATAATAATAAATAATCATTATTATTATTAGTATTCATAATAATATTTTTATTATTACTATTATTATTAAGCTTAATAATTATTAATAGTATTAATAATATTATTATTATTAAGCTAATTATAATAATTAAATTAAAAATCATAATAATTATTAAAATAATAATAAACAATTATTCTTATTATTATTAAGCTAATTATAATAAGCAGAATAAAAACAATAAGACTAAAATAATATATATTATTAGTATTAGTATTAGTATTAGTATTAATATTAAAATTATTAGTAATAGTATTATTATTAATATTATTTAAATTATTAATAATAAACCAATTATAATAAGTACTTCCTCCGTCCATCAAAATTCGTTTCAAGAATTGCGACACGGGTTTTATTATCAATCGTAAGAATAAAATCAGTTAAGGAATAACCATTCCATTCCTGATGTATACCAGCCATAAGAATATTATTCTCTGATTCATTCTTTTCCTACCTTCATTCCATTACAAGGGTCATTCTATTCCCACTAAATTCCATTCATGTTTACCAGCTACCCTAATGCTTTATGATGTACCATTTGTACATTATATTTCCAAAAATAGTATATAAAAAAATCTTAAAATAAAATATAAAGATTGGAGATTTTAGATAAATAAAAAAGAAAATTTTTAGAAATTCCACCTAGACATTAAAATGAATGTGGTGCTCTCAATCTACTATGCTATTAGTAATTGATTAGTATAGGAAAGAATAATTGGGTATTTCATATATAGAAGGAAATCATAATAATTAAATAATAGTAATAATTGATCAAAAAGTTAATAGAAATAATTAAAATGAACAATTTTTAAATTCAATTAATTTGCATGTAACATTCAATCTTAGTAATTGATTAGTACATGAAAGAATAATTGGGTATTTCATATATAGAAGGAAATCATAATAATTAAATAATAGTAATAATTAATCAAAAAAATTAATAGAAATAATTAAAATGAACAATTTTTAAACTCAATTAATTTGCATATAACATTCAATCGTTTTCTCAATACATGAACTACATATTTTGATTTAATAATGATGCTCTAATTAACATAATATATCAATTCGTCAAGAATACACGTAATTAAAATGAGATAATAGAAACAATAATAATTATATTATTATCAATATATATATATATATATATATATATATATATTAACAATAAAGTCTTCTTGAAAATGTCCAACATTAAAACCTCAAAACTAAGCATATGGACAAATGCTGAAAATAAAAGAAGAGCTTGAAGTTGTAATTAAAAATTTATTAACGATTTCTAATGAAGATTTTAGTAGTTAATGTGCTTTGTAGTGTATATAGATAGTAAAGTCTTTGTTTTGATTGAGTTTGAGATGAGTACAGTATTTAGGGTGGAAAATATTTAATGGAGGACACTCAACCCATTGTTATTCCTAATTGAGCACGATAGGTAGGAAGCCAATTTAGCTCAAAATCGATGGGTCAACCCAAATAGATCGATAAAAAAAATATTAGAGCTGAAAATTTATAGCCATAATTTTTTTAATCCCGAACGTAGTGGATTGGTAATTAGCATATGGGATGAGTACAAATAGTAAAGTTCATTTTTTAATCGGGATTAGGATAGGTACGAGTAATGAATATCCGAGTAATGGATCGGTAAAGTATTAAATATTTGACTGAAATACTGAAGGAGTTTCTATAATCCTCTTAAATGATGTCTTTATACAAATCTGCAAACAAAATATCGAAATAACAGCAAGTCAGATTTGTCGCTCAACAGTGAAGGTTGAAGATAGACACAAATATGTGAATAAAATAAATTGCAAGTTTTACAATAATAAAATAGAAATAAAGATAAGCTGATCAATATATATATATATATATATGATGTGGATATGGTGGAACTCATCCTTATACGAGTCTGTAGGAACCATGCATTTTTATCATTTCGGAAATGCACAAAATGCAATACTTTAATACACAAATATGGCAAATGACAAATTGCAATAACTTAATACACAAATATTTAATACATTTTTAATGCACAACCGGCAATGATATAATGCACAAATTAAATATAGACAATACATAAAAAAGATTAACAATTCAATTTTTTTATTAACATGAATTTATGCATTAAAATAATACAATTTGTGCATTAACTTATGTGATAAAAATGCATAGTTCCTACGTACTCATATAAAAATGAGTTCTTATATGATCCTCCCCTATATATATAAATTATGAAGACACCAATGTGAAGCAAGAAAGTAGAATTAAACTGAACTAAAAACAGTAAACAAATGAAACAAGTAACAAATAATAAAATAGCCATGTAAGTAACTATAAAACTATGGGAACTTTCAGAATTTTGGAGAAGAAATGTCGATACAATCAAAATGATTAAATCATATAAATGAGTAACTATATGAAAAGGCAGATTATAAGAGATCAGTGGCCAAGTCATGTTGCAGGCTTTATTAATTAAATGGTATCTATTATATATATATATATATATATATATATATATATTTTAAATCGTATTGAATTGCGTAGAGATGCATAATTGCTAATTAGAAGGTCTTGTGTTGATTGTGATTAACGTGGCGGACTTTGTCTCATTCAAGTTCCGCGTGAGAAGAATCCGAACAACTTCAACTCATGGAAAGAGCAGATGTCCTGTCTTGTAGAAAGCCAGAGCTCATCCAACAATAAATGCAATTAAAACTTTGAAGAAAGATTCATGATTTCACCAAGGAACAGAATTTGAAGAAGGAATTAATATTACAAACTGTTTTGAAAACTGTGAGAAAGTGCAGAGATTTTTTGAGAAAATTGTAGTGAAAATTGTAGTGCTTCGTGGATAAAAAAAGACTGACGTGAAATTGTATATTTTTTATTATAATTAATATACATAAAATATAGCAAATTTTTTTACCTTGAAATTCATATTATTCACAAAATTGTCATCGAATTGATCTCTAATTAAAAGTTGTTCCACTATTTTGTTTTAATATAGATATATATATAGATTAATTCGTAAAGCACGATAAAAAAAGGAATAAAAGATCGTCCACAAAATCAGATGGCTCATTCCACACATAATAGTTGGTTTGATATAAAATTAGTATCATATTGAACATGTTTCACTTGAGCAAAACTATGATTTTCAGCACATCCTCTATGATTCCTCGGTAAAATCTTAAATTTACGTTTAATAAAAAATCTTAAACTTACAGTCTCATACCGGATTATATGGTCAAAACAAATAAATAAATACCGACAAGATTTACATCATCTAATTAAAACATAACTAAATACCTACAATTTATAAATACCATTTGGATCTTGGTATGTATCATTTGACGAATATAGACCCATTGAACACAAACTTTATATTAATATGTTAAACAAAACTTATTTGATTTTCTTAAAGTATTTATCACTCTCTCCGTCCCTATATATTCCCAAATAGT
The DNA here is from genome assembly GCA_031470985.1 of Agastache rugosa. NCBI lineage: Eukaryota > Viridiplantae > Streptophyta > Magnoliopsida > Lamiales > Lamiaceae > Agastache > Agastache rugosa. Next base: position 27,565,102 of record CM062606.1, on the reverse strand, counting down.
ATGAATGAGTTTTAAGAAAATCTGTTGCAAAATTATGTGAGAGGAAAAATGGTCCCAACACAAAATAAATTCTTATTTACGTGCAATAACCTCCAAATCACACGTAAGAGATTTACAGCACTTAGAAAACCAGGTGTAATAAAAAAAGTACTTATTATTATTATTAGGGTAATTTTATACATAGCCCCCATTTCTCTCATTATAGCTACTTATTTATTAAAAAAATAAAAATAATTATAGATTTACTATTTTATCCTTATAGCTAGCCACAAAGTTAATTCCTAATAAATAAAAATTGTAGCTCTCGATCCATAGAATGAAGTTCGATAGTATGCATAGCCCCCCAAAATACGAACCCCTAGAAATTTGAAGGAAAAAACAAAAGAAAAGATGAAGAAGATGCAAAGAACTTCAAACATTCAACAATCCTTTTGTCTTCGATCACATAATCCATTTATTATAACTATTCAATTCATAGATTTTCATGAGCAATTCTATTCTCACACCTCCAATTTTCAAAATTTCCTAAACTATGTCCATCAACAGTAAGCATAAGCTTTCAGACCAAACGACAAGCACAGTGGTTTAACGGGCATCGAGGATGGTGAATTTGCACATAGGCCCACCATGTCTGATAAGCGGCGGTGCCTCATCGTTGTGATCGAAGTCTGCCGGCGTCTGACTTCTCCGTCATCACTCTCATTCCCACCTAATCTTGTCTTCTATTTCTCCGGTGGAAATCGACAAATTGGAATGTAAAATTCTTGATTTTACAAATAATTTCAAAAGAAAATTTGGTGGTACTCTCATCGTATCATTGATGAACGTAGGTTTCTCTAATTTGATGAGTTTGGGGGGCTATTGGCATATTTTAAGACTTATTGTTCAATTAGAGAGAATTGTTATTTTATCAATAATCTAATTAAAATGAGGCGATAAGGATAACACGGTAAATTTATAATTATTTTTATTATTTTAATAAATAAGGGCTATAGTAAAAGAAACGGAAGGTATGTTTAAAATCAACCTTATTATTATTATTGGTTTCGAGAAGTGGGACGAAATCCAAAGGCCTCAAAATTCCGAGTATTTAAGCTGAATTTGGGCCAGAACTTTAGTGATAAATTTACAAACTCAAAGCCCAACCCACCAAAGACGTTACTGCAGCAGAAACCAATATATATTCTCTCTCTTTCTCAATTAAGCCTTTCAGTTCAGCCCTTCTTCCTTTCAAGTTCAAGATATTCAATCTCTCTCTCTCTCTCTCTCTCTCCCTCCAATGGCGACCACGACAGCACCTAAAGTCGAAAACCCTAAAAGCACTACGGATCTCAATTTAGCGCCATCGCTCGCTGAAGATGCCCCATCGACTCAGCAGCTCCCAGAACTTTCGAGCGGCGGCGGCGATGAAACGACGGGGAAACCGGCTGAGGCGGCTGTGAAAGCCACCGACGTAGAGGAAGGCGATGCAGTTACAGATATTCAGAAGAAGATGAAGCGCGCGGAGCGGTTCGGGATGCCTGTACATCTTTCGGAAGAGGAGAAGCGCAATTCTCGAGCCGAGAGGTATCTATTTTTTCCCCACTACTTAGTTGTGTATATATAACTTCGGTCGTGATTAGGGTTAGGGTTTGAAATTTGGGATTTTTGATACGTTTGTTGCTCTGAGATGGGAATTCGAGAAATTGGTACCTCATCAAATTTTTGTTAGATGCTGGGAAAGTTGTGGCGATCTAATAATCATTCATGGATTGTCACCTTAATGGCTGAAGTTAGGCATATCGTAAACATTTGAGTCCTAGCGCCTTCTGGGTCGATTTTGTGATCTCTGAACTTGCATCTATAGTTAGCTAATAATTAGTATGCCGTGTTTACAGTTCCAAGATGTTTTCATGATTGGTTGTCGTACCCTTTAAATTAACATTATTGTGTCGACTGTTTTATTTCACAGAATAAGGTATCGGGTCAATTTCTCTAAGTCTATGTTTTTACTCAGGTTTAAAACAGGTTCTGCTGCTGCTGATGGATTAGATTCGTCAAAACAATCAGAGGAACTGAAAAGGAAGGCTAGAGCAGAGAGGTTTGGCCCTTCTTTCCCCTCATTGTGTGTTTGTTTTTGTTGTTGTGTTGTTGAGTTTTCTTCTCTTGGTTTAGCTTATAATATATCACCCATTTAATATGTTCATTAGGTTTGGGACTGTGAAATCTGTATCAGCTGATGAGGAAGCTAAGAAAAAAGCTAGACTTGCTAGGTTTGCGCCCGCTTCTGTGACTGATTCAGCAGAGGAAGATAAAAAGAAAGCAAGGGCACTCAGGTATAGAACATATACATTCTTTTCCTTCCTTATAAAGTTGGCGAACTGGATACTTTGAATGTACTTATAACTGAAAATGTGCCTTGCCATTATTAAAATTAAAAATAGTTGAAATTAAAAATGTGTACTTATAACTTGATACTTTGCTACTATGCAGATTTTCGCAGCCTCAGTCTAGTCCAAAGGCAAATGGAGAAGGGAATATTGAGGTGGTAAGTTATAAATATATGCTTTTATGAATGAAATGTCTTTGTTTCTTAACAAAATAATAATAATAGTAGTTGTAGCAGTAATGAGTTATGTCGATTCTCTTTCTAATTACTGGGCCTAACATTTCAGAAGACAGCAATTTCTGGCAAGGCTGGTGGAGGAACCTAATAAACCTGGTCTATGATCTATAGTAAGACATTCATCTGTAATTTGAGTTTTCAACCCTCAATACTTTTTTCTTTTTACTTATTCATTACTGCTATTCCTAATTGGATATATCATTTTTTTTTTCAGGATGGGTAGGTTAGAGTAACTTCTTGAACTGCAGCATTGCCCTTGCTGACAACCTGACATGAAATCCCCTTGTTTGCATTACATCCATGGTTTACAAGAGATTTTTGTTTTATGTAATTTGGACTCCTTTAGTCATGAGTTTCCTGGTAATGCCTGTGGCAATCAACAGCCACCTCCTTTATGTCAGTGCTTCTGAGTCGGCATGCCAACCATTTCAAAAATCTAACTTATAAAATAGGTCTTTTAGAGTCTTGTCTAAGATGTGTTTGCTCTGTGTAATTTTGCTGCTTTTTGTTGACTGATTGCTAACATAGATATGCATGATAATTTATGTATGAACCGGACAACATAATGTTGGTTTAACAGTTTATACCCATAATTGTGGTCCGGCTGCTGCATGAGAAATCTTTTGTTACGTTTTGTTAGATTGTGTTTGATCCAACATGTGGCTTGCTTATGTGGAAGTGACTGATAATGTATTACATGATGATTATATTTTAAATAGTTGCTGGTTAGAGATTTTTAAATCATTATCAACTTTTGATAAGGTTAATGCTGAGTTAATCAACAGCTGTTTAAAATCTTCACCCTTTCACTTCATTTGAAGTTATTTGAGATGATTGCATATGTTTGCAATTTTATTTCAGAAAATTTTTAGAAGTATCTGATTTGGAATTACTGGTAAGATTTCTTCAAAATGGTTTATATTTTTCTAACTGTTTTTTGACTTGCATGGGTTTTAAAGCGCTCGTGTGAATATTGAATTAGCTCTGTTAGTGCCTGATAGTTTGTGTCTTCTTGATTTGCATGGTAGTTATATATTTTGTTATTTTAGAGAGTTTTTGAAATGGTTGGTCCGTCCTATGAGATGAAATGCCGCTGAGGAGGTGGTCTGTGGTTGTCAAATGCTTGTGGTTGCGCCAGGTGAATCAGGAATTAGTTGCTACATCTACTTGCAAGTTTATTTTCTTTTCTAGGCATTAATAGCAATGGAAGTTAGTATGGAATCGTACGTTGATGTTTGGTTACATATGTAATAGTTTGTTTGATCGGCCAGAGGGATCAATGCTTCTAGTTCTTGTATGCTCTGTTTTAGTTCTACTATGGATATCTATCTTTCAACCTATCATGAATCCAAACTGAACTTAGTGCATGCGCTGTTACGTTGTGCTAATGCAACGGCTGATCTCATAGCCATTGAAATCTGGAGATTGCAGAAGACTCTTGAGCACAATCACACCTACTATTGATAATGAAGCATTTTCCTACTCGAAAAAAAGGAAAAAAAAGTATCAACAGGCTTATCTGTTGATAGTTTTTCTTTGTAATGAAGTAATAAAAGTGCATCTTTGGTGGGGGGCTTCAGGCTTGTCCTACTTTCCAGAGATGGAATTCAATAAAACAATATATTCTCTTCTTTTCTTTGCTTCTCTTTTTGATAATGAAAGATAAAGCTACATCAAGAATTTGCAGGGCAGGGAGCGGCACCACCTCCTTTTATTGAAACGACGGAAGCTGATGTTGCGAAAGAGGGTTGACGATCTATAAAAACGACGACAACCGTTATATCATCGTGGAAATGCCTCCTCACACCTCGTTCAATTTTCTTTAGGTCTGTGTATCGCATTTCCCTCTTCTTTGCTGCTCTTCGGAGAGCGGCTTCGACCAGTCTCCTAGCTATGCCCTGTTTCAACATTGTCGGAAAATGACGTAAGCATACATACACGCGCACACACACACACACACACACAGATCTAGAGACTTACGTTACGGGGATTGCTGTTGACGATATCAACTGCCTCCTGGTTGCTAAGATGCTCCCACAAACCATCTGATGCGAAAATGAGAAATTGATCCTCTGGGTTGAGCCTGTGTACAAGTATTGATGGTTCTGCACTGAGAATCGGCTTCCTGAAGGGCTTCGGTAGCCTAAATTTGGCCAAGAGCGGCTCTCTGTTGAACTCCGACCTCTTAAGATAGGCGTCCCCGATGGATCTTGATACCTGTTATCGCAAGAAAAACGAGAACTCCATTAACATGGCACATTATCAAGATGAAAAATACCAAGGGACTGCAATGCAGTGGTGGTACCTGGATAATTCCCTTTACTCGCCAAACTTTGTGCTTCGAAACCACTATATGTGGATCATCAGGATGCAAACTCCGGAGCTCGTCTCTAACTGATTCGTGGCTGGCATTGTGCTCTGTGGATAATTGAATAGCAGTAACTCCTCGACCACTCTTATCCGCCCTGCCTAGCACAGCTCGGGAGTCTCCAGCATTCGCGACATGTAGGAGGCCGTTGCATATAACCCCTACCAAACAGCATGTTCCCACTGAAGCAATTTGTGGGTTTGTAGACCATTGCTGCCTTACTAGAGAGAGAAACTCCTCTTCAGTTGCCAAGAAAGCCTTCCTAATCACATCTGCTGATACCTCTTCACTATCCGAGGTAAATTCTGCACCAACACCACAAATCATGAATAAATACACTTCAGCAATCCTGTAATTTACACCTAAGAAGTTGTAAAAATATCAAGACTGAAATATATTACTATATCAGTTCTATTACTGTTACATTTCTCCAGTTAAACTTCATAACCAAAATATCTTTCATGAGCAAGGTCTTTCCATTCAGCCAGTTCAATGAAGAAATTGCCATGTTAGTAACGGGAAAGAGCATGAACGGTGTCACCAGTCACTCGTTACCAAAAAGATCGAGTCTGAGAGTGCATTAGTATTATATTTGAGAACAAGATAACAAAAGAGTCTTACTGCATACCATGCCATTGACAACCAGCATAATATATTTTACAAACACAGCAAGCATCAATTTCGTAGCAAGTTCGACTGTTTTGACTAAACAGACACTTTACATATAAACAGAGGCAGCAAATTAGTCATTTAGGAGATCATTCCAACTCTAAATCTTCTAACAACTATGGTATGTATGATAATCTGACTTAGATCCCTTTCTTGTGTATTGGTATATATAGTTTGTTTATCTCTTCCTAATGTTCCTTTTGAAGGAGATGAATTATGAATACAGAATCAATGATGCAAACAAAGCAAAGGGCTTCTCAAGAAACATACTCTTAAGATTGTTGAACAAGCTTTGATTGACAAACCGGGCAGTCTCCGGTCCACCATGGCCATCATAAACTCCAACAAAGGTACCACAAGGTCCCGAATCAAGTAAACTCAATGGCCCCGATTCAAGCTGGCTCTGATCCTCCAACAAACTGTTGGCTTGAATCACGGCCATTGAGAAATCTCCATCAACATGTTGCCCGAGATCCTTATACCACAATAGCCCGTTAGTCCTCCCGTTCGGATCACCCCCTCTCCGGTCTCCGTCACCTCTACTCCCATCCCCCTCAACACAAGGCCTCCAACAAGGCTTCACCATCATTATTCAATTTCAACCACTTGATATATATAGCACAAAACTACTAACCTACATGTCCAATCGATCTAACAAGGAAAGTACAACTCAAACCCAACATATAAATATGAACACAAACACACACACACATCACCCACAAATATCATCCAAAACAACCAGCAGACAACATGTTGATGATGAATCCCAATCTCAACTCCAGATTACACATACAATCGAAACCACAACCTCGATTGACAGAAGTATATACCCAACAGCCCTACAAGGCCTAGACACCATTAATAGACAAGGAACAAACAACACAACACAAGATAAAATAAAAGGAAACCAAAAGGGTTGAGGTATGGGCAAAATTTACCCTGAGTTTTTTTTGTCTGAAAGACAAGAAAGCAATAGTTATTTTAGCTGAGAATTGAAGTTCAGAGAATATGGATTGGATGGTGCTCTCTCTCATACCTTGAACCTAGTTCAAGAAAATGGGGACCTTCCATAGTTTATGTGCCACCTTTCAGCAACAGTCTTAGCTGTAATAACCCATACAAGATTGATGGTGACAGAGTTTGTTCCTGGATCACAGAGAGAGAAAGAGAGAGAAAGATAGAGAGAGAGGGGATCAAAATAAAGATGCAAACTGGATAACAAAAAGAAAAGAAACTCCCTCTTGGAATTTTGTTGGCAGAAAAAGAAAATCTTGATAGATTGGTGTCAGAGTGAGATCTCAGATTGTTGTTATTATGGAGGGAGGGAGGGTGAAAGTACAGGGAGAAAAAAACAAATTATTCAAGGGATTGTAGAGTATTGTTTTCAATTCAAAGAACCAGTTTTTTCTGACAATCTGTTTTTGGAGTATTGTAGTTTAATAGTGCCCTGCCTTCCAGTTCTCTCTCTCTCCTCCTCCTCTCTCTCTCTCTATCTCTCTCTCTCAATTCTGTGTAGGGGTTGTTTGGTATTGGTACTTGTCCTGAGTTTTTACTTAACATCACAATTTTAGGCAAGCTAATGGCCTAATGCCCACTTCAATTTGCTCTTTCACTATTTTACAAAATCTTTTATACAGTTGGGAAATAAAATGGGTGAATATTCTCACTAGTTCAGTTTTGAGATAATATGATTAAAGATTATTGGAAATATGATTTATAATTCAAATAGCAAATCCTCAGATTCACTTGTATAGAATTAGACTACTTGATTGGACCCAGCTCGCATTCAATTACCAAACCACCCCAAATAACAAGGAGAAATTAAAAAAAAAGAAAAGAAAGGTTAAATGTCAATTTTTTACAATAAAAGTTTAATCTAGGGATCTAGCTTTTACACTTTAAGCTTGAAAACCTCTACTTGATATTCCTTTCTTGGATCTTTTGGCACATAAAAATGTTGGAACAATCAAAAAATATTTTTGCTTTCTTTTGTAGATAGAAAATGACAATCATGTGTCTTTAGGTGGATAGATGTGATTATTTCAAGAAGCAAGATAACAAAGATTTCATTGTAATTCTAACATTGAGTTTTCTCAATCTAAGTTAACCTCAATCCAAAATTTACCTTTCCAATGATTTAAAAGAATAGGTTAAATATAATAAAGTTTTTACAGTCTATCCTAAATCATATGAAATCTGTTTATTTAGTGATTTTATAAATTGCAAAACCTCATCTTTAGGCTATAATTTCTCTATTGGAGTATTTTTTTTAGATATATACAAAACAATTAATATTAAGTGAAATTAAATAATTTATTTTTATAAACATATCAGACGTAATGTAAATATAAGGTGCACTTATTCCATCCACTTCGAAAAGATTCTCGAATAAACAGCATGTTTTAAACTTTAAAGTGAAATTTGCTCAAAATATTGGATATGAGAACTTACAATGTTTAAGAGTCGAGATAAAATATGTGTTTCCTCTAGACAAAATTGTCCGCAATAAAACTTACGATTCTTTTTTTTGAATTGAAAACTTACGATTCTTTAAAATATGTATGTTTTCACTTCCATATTTTGAAAGGATGAGTCGATTAAAGAGAAAATAATGAAATTTGAATTACTTTATAGTAATTCTTAGCTTTGTCTAAATAAGCCTCGATTTGGCAGTGTCAGGGACATGCATGTGTAAATATTTGTTCGTACCATCTTTCATTCCCATATATAAACATGTAATTATTACTCCATCCCTCCACAAAAAAAAAAAAAAAAAAAAAAAATTGTCACATTGTGGTTGACACAAATTTTAATCAAAGTGGGTAAAAAGTTGTGTGAGTGGAGAAAAAGTCTCACAGTAAAATTGGTAAGAGAAATTTGTATGAGTGGGGAGTTGTGGGCCGAACAATGACATTTATTGTAAATAATGGGGTACGAGGTGTGATGTCTATTACTAAAATTAGATGTGGCAATTTTTTTTTGAACTGACCGAAAAAAAATTGTAGTAAGGGGGAAAATTTATTTTACACACTTTGAGTTGAAACAAATGAAAAATACACACCACATGCAAAACAAATGAAAAATACACACACCTACAACACTAACCCTATAATGACCCACAAAACATCAACTCATAGCACAAAAAACAAGGTCTGTGACTTTGGGGGGAGAAAAAAAAGAAGAAAAGTTGCGGCAAGTACAAAATCATGTCGGGATAAGAGGTTAGTTAGCGGGATCTTAATTAATTTTATTTTGTTTCGATATTTTTTTTCATAAATCGAAATCCCTCTCGGGTAAAATTATTTCCCTCTCGTGTTCATGTATTTCCCGCTCGAGCGGGAAATAGGTATACACGAGAGGGAAATTGGTTAATTCAACTTATAATAATTTAGTCGATTTTTAGTCATATTTTCTTGAAATCCCTCTCGAGTAAAACTATTTCCCTCTCGTGTATACCTATTTCCCGCTTGAGCGGGAAATAGGTATACACGAGAGGGAAATTGGTTAATTCAATTTATAAAGGAAAATTAGTTAATTCAATTTATAAGTATTTCCCGCTCGAGCGGGATATGGTACTTGAGAGAGAAATATGCTTAATATGCAGCAGGTATTTATTAGCAATCATTAGTCACTTTTTGATTGAAATAAATCACAATCAAGTGTCATATCGGCTCTTCAAACGAAAAATGTGTAAAATTTATTTGTTTTGGAGGAGGTGTGTATTTTTCATTTTTGTAAAGTGAAAGTGTGTATTTTTTTGGATTAACACTAATTTTTTTGTGGACGGAGGAAATATTACACAATCTCTAATTTATGACAATGTCAACTTTGTATATTTGTTCATTAATTGAAGTCTAATCAAGCCAAGTTGAGACGAGTATTTGAAAGTTTGAATTCTACTTATTTATTACTCGAGCTCATTAGCTTATTTTACATAGCATATTCATTCCTCAAAACCTATTCGAGCCCAAATGATTGATGCAAATAAATTTGAGCATATTCATTATCTTTAAGAACAAACAATTTATTTTAAATTTGCCGATAAGGCATAGCTCAAGTGGCTAACTGAGGTATCACAAGTCTCTTCGTAATGAGAGGTTTTGGGTTCAATTTCGCCTATGTGTGGTGCAGTATTTTTCCAACTTGTTTGGTGGTATAGTGATCCCGCCTGCATGCGGTGTAGACGTGTAGTAGTCTCATCTTTTGTGTGATGTAAAGGTGTAGTGCTTTATTTGACATTATATATATACCTTTGTAATTCTCTAAAAAATTATTTATTTTAAATTTATAATATATTTATTTTTGAGTTTCATTATCTATTATAATAAGTAAGGTTTATAAGAAAACACCTTACCACTAATAAAAGTATAAAATATAAAGGAAAAACTTTATGTATAGCCAACCGTACCATACGATTGACCATAGTTAAGGGATAGAGGATAATTAAGGGGTTAGAGAGTAATTAGGAGATTATTAGAGTATTAATTTTGATTAGAGTTTATTAGTTCCGATCAGAGTTTATTAATTAAATTCCAATTGATATTAATAAAATATTAATTAATTAAAAAAATATGATGAACCATACCAACCGTACAATGCGGTCCACAGCACCAGAGACTCCATCAAATATAAACTAGATATCAAATAAAAAGTTGTATATGTTCGCTCTAGCAAATAAATTAACGTGGCAAGTTCTTCAAGGATTGTCAAACTCAAGAGTGATTCTTGTATAACGCGGGATTCCTCGTTTCCCACATGCTACTCGGGTTAGATCGTAAGTTATTAATGCTAACAAAATTATGAGTAATTTGATTCGTTTACGATCTTATAAATAGTTTACCTTTCATTAATTTCTCAATCATCAAAATTGCCGGTGAGATATCATTACAATATTTGATTAACCCTACACAAAATGTAAATTTTAACCACACAAAATACCAAATGAAACACTCTTTGGATTTTGTTTAAAGTCCTCAAAATCAACTTTTGTATTACTAATTCTGCAACTAAATTAATTTCCCAACCTAGCTACTTATCCAATGTGACTCAGCAAAAAGTAGTAATTAAATTCCTAAGGAAAATTGAGAATAATCTAAGCTAGTAAAAATAATAGAGATTGTTAATGTTAGGTAGGATGATACATTAATACTGGCATAACATAACCAACTGTGCAGTCAGCATCAAGAATGTACTAGAAATACTGAATGACAGTGATCATATTATTCTCTGTATTAGGATTGCATGTTGAGTGGGTCAATTTTACTAATGTTTATATTTCAATAATTTCATTTTATGGGCAAAAGGCTACCATTAATTTCTTCACTCATTCAATTCATTGGTCCCCCAAAACTGTTCTACAATTCTGGTGCAATGGTGTCACTCTGATTTAATTTTGAAATTCATTCCATTACAGCTGGTGCCTGCTTGTACATGGTGATGGTGGCTCCAATTTAATTTTATTACGAGTATATATTATTGCTATCTTTTGGGTAGGGAAACCAAATATGTCCGAATTAGTCATATCTTTAATTTAATGTAGATTCAACGTTTGAAAATAAGGTTTATAGTTATATAAACAAACGAAATAGAGGGATTTCATTCCCAGAGAATGTCAAATCATTTAAATAGTGTGCTGGCAAGGCAACCGCAAGTAAGATAAAGTATATAGATAACTAGTCATCTTGTTCTGAGAAGGACCTTCTAGTACTGTAGTGACAAATCGAAACTCACCGACATTATATAAGTCGAGCATGTCATATTAAATTTTCGATTTTTCGTAGTGTATTGTGTGGTTTGTATGATATTGCACATCAACATAAAGTTTATTACCTAGTGATCTCAGCAACGACAGCAGGTTACTCTTATTATAGAAAAGAAAAGAATTTAGATAATCAAAACCAAGAAATCTTGTTAAATGGTGTGATTCTCTGTCGTGTATTATATATAGATCCTTTATGATTTTAATATCTATTAGCAACGCATAAAAATCTTGTTCGTGAGATCACAAATTGCCCACAATGTGTGACTAGTTTTACTACAGTATTAACTAAAAAAGGTATAATCTTCTCACATCAACATCAACATGCATACATACAGCTAGCTGTGGAATGGGCTGATTTGATCATCTGAGGGCCCAGCAATGAATTATTGGGCTTAGTATGTGCATTTAAGTAGGGCCTATTTGTTGGAATTTTGCAGCCCATCTTAATATTTTGTTTTTGTTTTTTTAGGTTCTATCTCATTGTAGGCTTGGGCAAAATCATCGCACGGTGCAATCGATTTTTCACACACGGGGCGCGTGCATGCACGCGCTTATGATGGGTGTGTGAGATGTATGCACTTGCTTTTTAAATCTTTTTATATTTTCTTTTAATTTTTTACTTTTCTTTAATTATTTCTAATTAGGATTTATTAATTATAAATTAGGATTTATTAATTTTTAATTAGAGTTTATAAATATCTGTTAGGATTTATTAATTTTCAATTAGAATTTATATTAATTAATTATTTTTTTAAGAAAATTAATCTTGTTTAAAAGTCAACTCCAGAATTGGCTTATTGTAAAGGAGACTGCCTCTTAATTGCGCTTGAATTATACGCCCTCCGTCCCATTTATATAAGCTTGTTTTTCTTTTTCGGATGTCCCAAATATATAGGCTTGTTTCCATAAAAAGTAATGTTTTTTAGCTCATTTACTAATATATCCCTATTTAATTCTTTGATTAACTTATAAAAAATACATAGTCAAATAATAAATAGGGGCATATTAAGAAATTTACTATATAATTTACTTTTCCAATAAATTTTCTTAATTCATGTGAAAATTTCAATCCGCCTATATAAATGGGACGGAGGGAGTACTTTTGACTGAGTTTATGTCTTTAAAATAACATAATAACAATTCTTGCCCTCAAAATTCTCAAATAATTAAAAGCATATGCATACAACTTATCCATCTAGAGGCCAATACCTAGCTATGGTATTTCAAAGTACTAATTTCGTGCAGTTTTCGAATCAATTTCTGTACCAAATCTAATGAAAGAGTGAAAGAATTGGTGTGGTAGTGGGTGTGAATGTTTGCAAAGAATTTTTTTTTGTTTTTTTGAACAAACATTACAAAAAAATTTAAAGGCCGCGTGACAGTGGACTTGAATCCGTGACCTTTGACTCGAACATTAACCGCTCTACCACTAGGCTAACACACGCACAAGTGTAAGAATTTTTTAATACAACCTTTACACTTGGCAAAGAAGAAGCAAAGTTGCATGTACACACGTACACTATACACTCATCTCTAGCACACACAAAATGACAAAATCCTTTCTTTTCTCTTCTTCTCATGCATCGTAATCGTTATTTTCTATATTAAAATATATAAGATATCAAAAAACATCGACGATATAAAAATCGACATTACTCCATCCAAAAAGACAAAGAAGTGCTTCAATTATTATTACAGACGTAACACTATTTTCTAGAATGTCTTTTGCTGCATTTTCACGCGCGCGTCGGTGCTATTTAGGAGTACTAATTATGAAATCAACGCATCTGCAAGTTCAGTAAGACTGTTGAAAGGTAGATACTGTATTATATATTCCATTATTTTATTTATTTATTTGTTTGTGTTTTGGAGGAGCTATCTCAATGTTTCATTCTTTTCTACTTATTTGTTAGAGTATCTGTAGTGGTTGGCTCGTTTTCCGGATCGAGCCTACCAAAGAACAAGCCAATCTGATAACGAGCCAATATGGATGAGTAGTGGCTCGATGGAACGAGCTGGGCTCAACGGCCGAAATGTGTAGGCGTGTGCCATGCACGCGCTAGAAATTAAAAATAAAAAAAAAAGAGAGAAGAAGAAGATAAAGGAGAGAACATACTGGCAGCAGTGGTGGAAGGAAAAAGAAGGAAAAATAAGTGAGTTAATCTATTTTTAAATGCCAAAGCATAAAAGCCACAAGTTATATATCCTATTCATAAAAGTAGATGTTTTGTATACCAAAATCACTCAAAAGACAAAAATAACCCTTGGTCAACGCGGGACGACAGTGGTCACGCCGGAGTGCGATGATCGTGGCCACGATTGTCATCACGATCGTGATCACGATGGTGGCCACGATCGTGGCCACGGTCGTGTCATGCATCGTATCTCCGAAACCCTCCATTTATTGACCCTGCAAATTCGGATTTGATGAAGATTTTCGGATGTACTACGTATTTAATGAAGCTACTTTAATAAATTCTTGTCAGAGAGTTTGTTGGTGCAAAGAGCTATTATTTAAATCACATAACATCAATGAAATCAACATTTATCAACCAATATTCTCTTCAAAATATAGATAAAAGACACAAGAAAAAGAAACAAAAATCCTCATAAAAACCATTCGAAACATAGGCCAAAAGGGAAGATCAACTTCAAGGGGGTGCCTTCGTGTTTCCATCTTATATAAAGGTACGCATAATACGTATAGTAGTCGAAAAATATATTTTTGAGGAACGTGATCTTAAGGTCACGATAGTAGTCACGACCGTGAACACGATGATGATTTAAATCCCACGATGGTGATTTATTGTCGGTTTTTATGATTGTTTGTTGGTTTGATTTCATGATGATATGTATGTTGAGCATGAATATTGCTTATTTTATGTTAAATAGGCCGCACATGATTTTAGATTTTAATGGCACGTTCTTAAGATAACATTAGGGTTTTAGTACTAGGAATATTTGCATGAAATATGTTTATTTGTTAGATAAAGAATTATAAATTTCATGTTTATGCAAGGGTAAAATCAGTTCAAAAGGCTAAGAGTATCGTGCTCACTATCTAGGGTTTTTAGTTTTTTTTTTCTCTGGGCTTCAGCCATGCCCACGACCGCTACCATGACCGTGATCATGACCGTGCCCACGACCGTGCCCACGATCGTGACCACGATCGTGCCCACGATCGAGGCAGCGGTCGTGGGCATGGCAGGTGAAGCCCTAAAAATGAATTCAATTGATTGCTGACGATTCTTTTTGTTTTTTGTTAATCGCAGATGTCGTGGCAGCGTATTTTGATACATCACGGCGGTCGCTGGGAGCGCTCAACGTATATAGATGGAGATTCATTTTTTGGCTACATTGATGCGGGCAAAGTTAGCCGAGCTAACCTCGTGGATGTTATTAGAGATGGTTTGGGTGGTCGAAATGAGACTGAGTACGTATTATGGTATTTGACACGCATGGCCAACGGCAACAAAGTAAAAGTTTTATTGCGAGGCGATACCGAATTACTTCGATTGCTAGTGGAACACAAAGAAGATCCGGAGGTATATGTGATTGAGAACAGCGGCTCATCCGTCCCCAACGTTAATATGGGAGGTAGCAGCTCGGGAGTAGAGCACGACAACATAGACCATAACATGCCACAACATAGCATGCCATCTGAAGATGAGGAAGACGAGGAATATGAAGACGAGGCAATGTCTACATCCGAAGATGAAGAGAAAGATCGTCGCAAAAACTTGATTGATTCACTGACAGAGGAGTTTTTTGCTTGGGTTCGACAACCGGCACAAATGGATAGAATTATCGGGCAACGACACTTCTCATCGGACCATCATCAGTCTGGAACCGATGCTGAGAGTCAGCATTCACTGCGCAATTGGATCATTCCATTTCCCGACTATGACAGCGCATTACCATTAGGATGGGTTGAACAGCCTCCGCCAGTCACTGGTCAGCTCGAGGTGGGGTCTATATTTCGGTCCAAGGAAGAGTTGAGGATAGCTGTAGGAATATATCATTTGGAGAACATGTTAGAGTGTGCCACTGATCGTTCCGCCGAAAAACGTGTAGTGTTCATCTGCAGGAGTGGTAGAGAAAATTGCACATTTAGATTGTGTGCTTGTGAGGGAGCAACTCTTTGGAGAATCAGTAAGTTGACATTGGATCACAGTTGTCACACGGACTTGAATCGTGTTGCTGCACGGTCGGTGACTTCTGAGGTTGCTGCATTTTATTTTGCTAAAAAATTAGTCGGTGAGGGTGTCACTTTGAGGCCAAAGGAGATGATTACAGAGATGCGTATTAGGTACGGCGTTGGGATGTTATACAGCTTCGCTCTTCGGACGAGGAACATAGCGATAGAGAAGACGTACGGCGACTTTGACAAGTCGTATCAAAGGCTCCCATCGTATCTGTATTTGTTGAAGCAGCATAATCCAGGGACTATTTATGACTTGCAGATGACTAGTGAAGGAGTGTTCTGTCACATGTTTGTTGCCCTCGGACAGAGTATTCGAGCATTTGAGCATCTTCGGCCGGTGATTGTAGTTGACGGGACCCATCTTAAGGGAAGAAACAAAGGAGTTTTATTTGTCGCCGTCACAAAAGATGCGAATGAACAAATCTTTCCGCTTGCAGTTGGACTTGGTCCGATAGAGAACGATGAGTCGTGGACTTATTTTCTCTACAACATGCGCAAATGCTTCAATCCTCCAGAAAATTTATTGATTGTGAGTGACCAACATAAGAGCATCGAGAATGCTGTTCAAGCCGTCTATCCGAATGCAGTGCATGGGTTGTGCTACCACCATCTACAGAAAAATCTAATAGGCTACGGCGCTACTGTTGCCACACTCTTCAAACAAGCGTCATACTGTTATCGGGTTGAAGAGTTCGAAAATCTCTTTTCGAAGCTGCATGTTGAAAGCCCTAATGGGGCTTACAGACGACTTTCTCAAATTGGACCGGAGAGGTGGGCTAGGTCGAAGTGTGCCATACGACGCTATGGCTTTCTGACCTCCAATGCAGCCGAAGTCTTGAACTCTCGTTTGTTGTGGGCCAGACGTTTACCAGTTTGCTCGTTACTTGAAATATTTTGCAGAATTCTGGAGAATTGGTTTGATGAGAGGCGGGAAGAAGCTGCATCGAGAGATCATGAGTTGACAAAGAATACTTTCGATAAGCTTTCTTTATCTGTGCAAGCTAGTGTTCATCTAACTGTTCGAGCTACAACAACACATATTTATAAAGTCGAAGAAGATAATATTCCTTATCAAGTCGACCTTGAGAGTTGGACATGTGAGTGTCGGGAGTTTGATGAGGATCATATTCCATGTAAGCATGCCGTCGCCGCTATAAGGTAATTGTTTATCTTTGGCTATAATTTCTTTTAAATTTCATTTAATAATATTTTCGTTATTGTAACAGGCGCGCTAGCAATGGTTTGTCTGTGTACGATTTCGTTAGTCATTATTTCAAACAACACAATTTTAGACAAACTTATGCGGAGCATATTCTTCCAATACCACATCCTGATGAGTGGAATGCGCCGCATTCGATTTCATCAATCATATGTCTCCCTCCAGATGAGGTGCGTCAGGCCGGCCGTCCAAGAATGAGTCGTGCTCGGTCAGCAGTTGAAGATAGGACGACCATACGACGTAATCAGGTGTGCTCTAGGTGTAAGGGACCCGGCCACAACAGAAAATCTTGCACAACATCTATTCCCATAGGTGGTGTTGATTTAAACGTCCCCCCTGAAGAAACATGTGGAGAACAATCAAGGCAAAGACGACGGAAGAAAAAAAGATGTAGCAATTGTCGTAGAGAAGATCATGATATAAGAGGATGCCCTTTTCCCCGCCGAGAAGATATTTAGCAATTATTGAACTTGTTGTGTTTGAGGGCAATGAGTTTGATTAGTTTTGTGTTGCATGAGTATTTTTTGTCGTCGCCTACCGAAATCACGATGGACAAACTCAATCGTGTCCACAGTCGTGGCTAACCACCGTGACCACGATAGCCGCCCACGACCGTGGTCACGATGGAACACCCACCGTGATCACGATCACGCAGCCCTATCGTGATCACGGTCGTGAGTAGACCATCGTGATCACGGTGGTTTGGCCACGACTGTAATCACGGTCGTATGCCCAACCATCGTGAGCTGAAGAACAATCTCCGATTCCGACTAATAAACAATGATTAATGTCTTTTCGTATGTTATATCATGTTTCAAACATCATTATGCTAACAAAGTTCGAATTGTAATATACAAATAACACTAAAAAACTTAACATTTATTGATGTATTGCGATTTTCACATTCTTAGTATATATTATGTAACATTTCTCTAATGTTACCATCATATTACAAAAGTCCACACTAATATTAAATTATGTGTTCTAAGATAATATTGTTCGATCAATGATGTATAAACATGATACTAAGGGGTTAAGAATACGTTCAAGGTAGAAAAAACAAAAAAATGTCGTTAATTGGTCGATTTTGGAGAACTCCACGAATATGGTGCATGATCGTGGGTGTCCATCGTGGAAAATACATCGTGCCCACGACCGTGACCACGTTCGTGAGCTCGATCGTGCTCACGACCGTGGCCACGGTCGTGGCCACGATCGAGCTCACGAACGTGGTCACGGTCGTGGCCACGATCGAGCTCACGACCGTAGCCACGGTCGTGGCCTCGGTCGTGAGATCGGCAGCCCACTGTCTATTTAATTATGTACTCCATAAATATACACTGGTATTCAAAAATAGATTAACATATAGATTAACACATAGATTAACACTTAAGAAAATAAAATATAATGTAGGTAATGTCGGTAATGTCAAAACACGGAGCAAAATATTGTCTTAAACGTAAATACATATCTATCGTGGATCAATGCTAAGCCAAAAAATCCTACACCCTACGAGCCATCGATATCTTCTAACGTACTTTTCGTCGATTTCACCCGAATGTCTGACTTTGGAAGTTCTACGGGCCACCAGACGATCCAAATACATGCAAGCGAAGGGGCCGCAGCTGTGGCTATCTGTTTGGGCGAACTGTACACTAGTTGGCATCTTAACAAGCTCCATTTCATCATCTCTCCTGATTCTTGATGAATTGTTTCTCCAATAACCCGAAAGAGCTAACATACGAGGCACAAGACGAGTAATGGGCTTCATCTGGAAGTCGCGCTCTGTCACACGATCATTGTCATACTGGTGTGACATTGAGTCATACAACTCAACCTTCCAGTCAAGAAGACAAATCCTCACAAATGACCAGTGATTCTCATTAATACAACAAATTGCAATAATCTGTTCAAGCAAAAAACATATTCAAATAAATCAATGAAGTAACATGTTATTCAGTATATGTAAATATTATTAAAATATTATATACTTACATGATAGGCATTTGACCATGGAACTGCGGTCGGCGTATCTAGCCCTTTTACCAACTCATCTATTCCATCAGGCATTCTCCATTTGTTGTATGTTGGCTTTCCCTTCACTCGTCTAAATTGTGGATCCTTCGGATGCAGCTTTTGTAGCTCGGAAACTAAAGCCGCCTAGAAAAGTAACCATGACCAAGATCAATATTATTTATAAAAAATAATAATAACAAAAATAAATAAATTACAACTTACATAAAATGCAGAGCCCACGACGATCGTGACAGTTGCACCAACATTTGACCGAGTACTGAGATTCCGCCGGATCCTCGCGCGAGTGGAAGACACGTACAAGTCTATTACCTAACAAACATAAAACTTATATTAGATGACAATATAAATACAATTTAATTTATGCTTCTGATAATATAAAGGATGTTACCTCAGCAGTAAAGTCTTGATGACGATCTTCTAGAGTGTCGAAGAACTTTTGAGTTAGCACGTGCTTTGTCTCATAAGTAATTGCATAGGCCTCGGGTCCCGAATTTCTAAAGGCTCGTACTCAATCCTCAACGTCTCGGCATTAGACGGAACATTGCCCTTGTAAGGGGTCTTTAGAGCGACGACGGTCTCGGGTTGTCGAAGACCCAAGCTCCGTCACCCACCTCCTCATCATCCTCATCCTCATCATCATCCTCATCCCGAAGCTCGTGCGATGAATGCGATCGGGTAAAATGGGATGAGGCGTCGATGAACTAGAGACTTCGGGCCCAAACGACCGGTAGTTCGATAAGATGGCCCCTCGGGCGAAAGTGCGGGTAAGTAGGCCGCACGGCCGAAAGAGCTCAACAAATAGCTCGTGCTGAGAGTGGTGGGAAGAGGCCTGCGTGTGCTGAGAGTGGTGGGAAGGAGCCTGCTCGTGCTGAGAGTGGTGGGAAGGAGCCTGCTCGTGCCGAGGACCGGGTGGGAAGGGGCCTGCGTGTGCTGAGAGTGGTGGGAAGGAGCCTGCTCGTGCTGAGAGTGGTGGGAAGGAGCCTGCTCGTGCTGAGAGTGGTGGGAAGGGGCACGGTCGTGCTGAGAGTGGTGGGAAGGGGCACGGTCGTGCTGAGAGTGGTGGGAATGGGCACCCTGCTGAGAGTGGTGGGAAGGGGCACCCTGCTGAGAGTGGTGGGAATGGCGCGCCCTGCAGACTGACACCAAAAGAGTGACGGGGACGATCCTGGATGGGCTCCTGCGCACCAGACCATCTGTGTCTGTCAACGGCTGACGTAGAGTGACGGTGTGGCTCTCTGTTCATTCTGTGACTCCCAACCGAGTGCTGTGGAGAGTATTGTGGAGGACTGATAGACCGCCTAGGAATGAAGTAGTCCTTCATCTGAGCAAACATCTTTCGAGTAAGTCGAGCAAGGAAGCCAGTATCAGACTCGTCGTTCAACCGCCCTCGGCCGGCGCTCTATGTCATCCCCGCCGCTAGTGCCCTCCTCGTGGTCTGGACAAGGCCGTCCGTGCACACAACAAACCCTGTCTGGCTGCCCTGAGTGTAGCAGCTCGTCTGTAGCACCTAGTGGAGTACTCTCACGGCGACGCTTGGGCATTGGTCGCCTCGCCTCAGGAGTCAACACCTTCCCCACTATACTCTTCAATTTTCCCATAGCCTTTGACTTTCCTTTCGGGTCTTTCCTTGTTGCAATTCGTACAGGAGGCTTATATCTCACATCAAACTCCTCTCCGTTGTCAAAGCTCATCATGTACCACGTTTCTAGCTCTTCAGCAATAGGTTCCAACGAGGGATATACTACAAGCTGCAAAAAATAATAAAAATTTAATATTACATATTCAACATTGAATCATACAATCAAATTTAAAAAATAAAATAAAATAAAATAAAATAAATGTACCCGTGGATTGTCCAAGAAACGACTAAAATCAACCATTTTCATCTGTCTTGTGCTCCACCTCAAACATCGGGGCAATCTGACTTGTGGGTCTCGCAATCCACACACGTCTCCGAGTGCTGGAATGACCTCATACGACCAAATCTGCAAAGCCCAAACTGGACCGTAGAAGTGGTAATCTCTTTCTGCTTGATTAGGGCGCATCGCCACGTTGTCTATATAGTAACACAACGTACCATACGTGTACGAGCCCCATGGAAAACTATCCCAAGTTTCAAAGTCTTCAACTAATGTCCATGCCCAATCCTCTATCTCGGGATCGTCCCGACATAAGAGGAAGAGATAGTAAACTAACAAGTTAGCCGCCTTCAAATAGTTTTCAACGTTTTTGCCCAACTCTTTGCTTTTGAATTTCTTGCGCAGCTCACTTACTTTTGTAGGTTCACCTTTGAAATATGTGTAGTAAATGCTGCCGCTAGGAATTTGATGACTTGAGTGTGGATCAAAGTCGGAGAGTCCGAAATGAAGCCCAGTGATGAGGGCATAATCCTTCGCCGTAAAACGAATGGTCTCTCCACCAATGCGAAACCAACTCTCGATCCGAGGTATATCATCACCCTTCAACGTCGGGCTAGAACGTGATGTAGGGCATTACTTGCACTGTGACTTCTTCTCACGTCAATCAAGCGCCCCACAATGCCGGATTTAAATATCTCCAATGCTTCATTACCACCAACTTCAGATAAAATCTTTGTAACCTCTCGGAATATTTCAACCCGCATGTAAAGATTGATTCCACGAGTGACATAGAGCAATGTAGGTCTCTTCCAAGAACAATTAACCTACAAAAACCAAAGCAACAAAACATTAGGACCATCATCATGTGTTGGAACCAACCAAAGCAACAAAACACAAGAAATTGGAGAGGGTCTGCCGTGCCCACGATCGAAGGGTACGATCGTGCCCACGATCGAGGCTGCGATCGTGGGCACGGTGGTCACAACCATCGTGAGCACGGTCGTGCCCACGATCGTGAGCACGGTGGTGACCGTGGCCACGGTCGCCACCACGATCGTGGGCACGATTGCACCTCACGACCGTGGCCACGATTGCACCCCGCGATCGTGAGCTCGATGGAGTCGTCTTCCTCACCTCCATCGTGCCCATAAGAACTTAAGAACACACCCAACCAACAATGTCGAACTATATACACCCAACCAACATAAATTTCGAACTAAACACCGAAGAATTTCAAACTAAACAAACAAGAACTATACACCCATCCAACAAAATCGAACTAAACATGATCATCAAACACATTTTTAACACATAAACATGCATTTAACAGAAAATTTCAACAAAAATTTCGAAAAAAAAATCCAAATTGGGGTCGAATTTAGGGCACTAACCGGCGGTTGAGGAATTTCAAAATCCTCCTCGTCGGAGTCAAAACGACGACGGCGCGGGTTGCCTCTCGTTTCTCCAGTTGCTCATTTTTGCAGACACGACGAAGCGAAGATCGTGGGCGGAGATGGTGGCTGTCGTGACT